>BSYR01000004.1:19567500-20817500 GCA_030270665.1 Hibiscus trionum
ATATGACCGTTGAAGTTTTATAACTGAATTTAAAATTATCGTTAAGGCGTATCGAAACGCTCCTAAGCCGTTTCGATACAGGCTTTGACAGTGGCAAAATGTTTTGAAACGAGTTTCGAAACGAGCTCTTAGCGTATCGAAACGATTGGGCCCATTTCGGCACGGTCTATTTATTACACCCCAACAGCTCTTTCTATTTTGGTCTGTTTCGAAACAGGGTCGGGCGTTTTGGAATGGGTAGTTGCAGACTGCATTTATGGAGGGAAGATAACATCCTAACGTCTATATTGATGAATGCAACAACCCCAACGACTAGAATTCAATGAGAAGGTATAAAAGGGACCTCTAAAAGCTCCAACAACAACGATTGATCTCCAAAGAATTATCCAAACATCAAATCCAAGCAATTGAGCTAAAATCCCATTATTTCTTGTAAACCCCAATTGTGAACTTTGTAATTTTCATTCTTATCTGTTCAATTGGGTTGAGTGCTTGTAAAAGGGCTATATTTTGTATTGAGAGATACTAGTCTTAGCCTTTATCTTTTTTGTATTTCTTGAGTGAGAATTGGGTCAAATTTTGGGTAGAAAATTTGACCGATATTGTAAAGGTTACATCCTTAGCCTAGAAAAGGGGAAGAACAATTAGTGGATTGTTGTAAAATCCTTAGTGAAGCTAAGGTAGTGGATGTAGAGTTCGATTGGAACTTGAACCACTCTAAATCCTCTTGTCTAGCATTTTTAATTTTCCACTCCACCACCAAAAGTTCCAAAAATCCAATTCACCCGCCCTCTTGGCTTATATCGTTTCATTAATCCACTCAACACGTGTGTTTAACAAAACTCTAAGAAGAAAACGACACAACGATCGGAGTTCGATTAGGGGTTCAATTGCATACATTTAAATTTTAGGGACAAACTATAATTTCTGAAAATTACAGGGATTAATCCAATTTTAAGATTACCAATCCTTAATTAGTCATGTAACATGCTTCCATGCCAATTTTCATCACAACCGGATCATCCAAACTCATATAATTGAACATACAACATTTAGGGACCAAAATGTAACATTTCAGAACTTAAGAAGATGTTTTTAACTGAAAATAACGGTCAGGTATCGATACCCTTAAGCCCGTATCGATACGCGGGAAGACAGTAGCCAAAGTTTGGAAAAGGGTATCGGTACCCTACCTTGCGGATCGATACGCCCTTCAAAGATATCACATGCGTATCGATACGCAGGCAAATCGTATCGATACCCCTGTGTTGCTTTGCCTGATTTATGCCTTCGAGTATCGATACCCAAACCCGAGTATCGATACTCGTACCAGAATTACTCATCCACAAACCACAAATAAGCATTTAACTTCAACTAAGCACACCCAAAACATCCATACAAGTTATAACAAACATTACCAACATATATGCATCAATACACGACCATAGATAAGCAATAGGCATGGCAATTCATGAAGATTGTAAGCAATATGGGCATGCTTGCACACATCACCAAAATACCAAATAGCAAACCATAAACCAATTAGAGGCCATTTACAAGTCTCAAAACTCAAACTAAACATGCTCAAAGTGTCACATAACACCAATCAACTCATGAGTGGAAATCCCTCTCATTGCCTCTTATTACACTAAAGTGAAAACACATACTTTGCTTAGCTAAAATCACTTGGATACCCCTTGCTTTCTTGTTGCCAAAGATGCTCAATTCTCTGCATTGATGAAACAAATGAGCGTAAGCATAAAACTTAGTGAGAACCGCTATAAAGCCAAAACATTCATTGTAACACCCCAAATTTGGGCTTAGAAGTTTAGGGTCTGAATCGGACCGGTCTGAGAAATAGTTCGAATATAAAAAGAGGTTTTAGGGAACGCCTAGTTCGGGATGCTTTAAAAATATAGAAAAATATCTAAAAATCCTCATTTAATATATAAAAGATAATGGTGAAATCAATTTTACAAAATGAAGTTTGGAAATATTACACTTCGGTGTAGTGACCAAATAGCAATTTTTGCAAAAGTGAAATAGTGACTGTTTTGTAAAAGATTGAAACTTTGAATCTTTAAGGAGCTAATTTACCCAAAATGTTTTTCACCAGATTTTTCCTTAATTTGGGTAATTTTATTAATGTTTTAATTAAAGAAAAATGAGGTTTAATTAAATGAGAAACTAACTTTGACTATTCATAACTACTTTTCACAAATTTTCCCTCTCTTCATTTTCTCTAAAATTCCTTTCAACCAAACACATTTCTCCAGAAAATTTACTTTGATTTTACACTTCATTTGATGAGATTTCAATTCCTCTTTGATTCCTAATCAATCTTTCATCAAATCTATTTGTTTTCTACATTGAATTTTCATGGAAACTTGCCCAAATCAAGGAGAAATCATCATTTAGAGGTAAGCTTGTTCTTCTCCTCTAAATACTCAGTTCTTTACTGAAATTCCCAAGTTGTCAATCCTTTATTAAAGTTTTATGAATGGCTTTAGTGTTGGAAACAAAATTTTGGCTTAAAACTCAAGATTTAGGAAGGGATCTTGGAGATTTTCGTGGATCTTGGTTAGGCTCTGTTTTGAGGTTGTTTTCTAATGTATTTTGGATGTTAATTGATGTTACAAATGATGTTTTATCAATCAAATCCCGAATAGGTTTGTTTTCCTAAGTTTTGCTTGCTAGAATGGTGGTTTTTGGGGTGGTTTTGGTGATCTGCTGTTGCTGGAGGTATAAGGTCATGTTTATGTTTCTTTTTTATGTTAATTGATGTTTATAAGAGGTTAGAATTGATAGATCTTGGCTGGGCTTTGTTTTGGGAGAGTTTGGAGGTGATTTCGGTTGTTTTTGGTAGCCGAAATGAGGTTCTTGGGTAGAGCAGCGAGTTGGGTTGTGTTGCTGGTGATTTTATTGCATGGTGATGCATTAATCCTCTATTGTTATGTGTTTAAAACAGGGGAGAATGATCCAAAAGAAATAGAGGTGGCGTTGGAAGTTTCGGATGCTTAGGAGGCTTGTCGGCTAGCATAGTTTTGTGTATCAGTGAGTGGAGATAGTTTTCCAACTTTGAAACGATTATTTCGAGGTTTTGGGAGCTTATTTTAAGTCTAAACAACTTAGCTAAGCTCAAGAGTAAGTTTTCGGAAAAACTCCTTCGGATGTGCTAAGTTGTGGTTTGATGCATTAGTTATAAATTGCATGTTTAATTTCTGTTTTGAAAGCATGTTTTAGAATGATTAATGCTGGTTTTGAAAGCCATGTGTTGAAGGATGCTCAAGGTAAGAGATCCTTGGTTTGACATGTTATTAGTTTGGTAATGTTGCATGGAGATGCACGATGTTTAATGGCTTTGATTAATGCTTTAAAACAGTGAATTGATGATGGTATTTGATGTATATTGGCAAGTGATGAATTGGTTTTAAAGTACTTGAATCGGATATAGTTAGCCGGCTATAGGATTGGGTGCACCGTAAGTAAAGTCACCTTGGGTGGTGAGGGGTTGTGATTGTACCGTAAACTCCATCCAAGTATCCTAACGAGAGAGGTAAGATCACAACGGTGGTTAAAAGTCCGTGTGTGGATCTTGGTAAGATCACAACGGTGGTTAAAAGTCAGTGTGTGGATCTTGGTAAGATCATAACGGTGGTTAAAAGTCCGTGTGTAGATCTTGTGTTATGTGTCCCGTACTCTCGTTAGTGGGTTATACAACTACCGATGAGTGATGTTGAGGGGTTGTGATTGTACCGTTAAACTTCATCATGGGTGTTGAGGGGTTGTGATTGTACCGATAAACTCCACCTTGTAAAGCCGGTAGTGTGTATGAAGCGTGTGGGATAACGCTTGTAATCCGCGTATCCGATTGTGTCTTGTGTTGAAATGGTTTGTGAACTATCACTTGAAAGCCAATATAATGTATTTGAATGTAATAAAGCGAGAGATGCTTGAAAATGATGCAAGGTTGCATGGGAAATATGTAAATGATACACGAATGCATGTGATACTTGTTAAGCATGAGCAAAAGTATATCTTCTTTTGTGAATGGTGCATAAGTGCATAGAATCTCATAAGTGCATTGAAGTCTTGTGAAGGCTTGTTTTAAAAAAAGCACGTAATGCAAATGTTGCTTTTGTAGTTCATGTGTTTTGCATTTGTTGAATGTATGAAATAGATAGAAGGAACATTTGGTTTTCAAAAGGCATTTTGCTTTGAAATGATCATCAAACATGAGAATAGTATGTTGTGAAGTGGAAGTGTTTTCCAAGGAAATCGGGTTGAACTTTGCATGAAGTGTTCATGCATGGAAAGGTTTAAATGATAGTTTTTGCAAGAATGTGGTTTGGGGTGAGTTGTTTAGCATTTCAAAGTTAAAGGTTGGTTTTCATGTTAAGCAATGCATGATTTAAAGCAATGTTGTTTCAAAGGAAGTTTTCAAACAATGCTTTGGTTTATTGAATTGTATCTACATTTAAAAAAGGTTTTATGATTCGATGCATTGATGGTGTTTTGGTTTTGAGCATTCCTCACTAAGCATTATGTGCTTACGCTCCTTTTTGTCCATCAATGCAGATATTTGAAGTTGGGACAGCAAGAAGCAAGGAATTCAAGAAGAGCTCCACTTGAGAAGTATGTCTTGGTTTATAGCTATAGATAATAAAGGCAATGGGGGAGAGTCTTTTATGTTGTTGTGTAATGAGATTGTGTATGTTGACCATGTTCGATTTATGGTTTGAACCTTGTTGTTGATCGCTTTGCCATATTTGAATCTTCTTCTTCATAGGTTGATTTGTTATGCTCTTTGATTAAAAGCAAGATCATGCGTTGGATGTGATGAATGAGTAGGTGTGCTTAATGTTTGTAATGTATCTAGTCTTTGATGTAATTTGATAGTTATAATGCTTATCATGTTGATGATATGTTATGGAATGCTTTCAATTATGTTTGATGGTGTTTTGAAGTGAAAAACCAGAATTTTCTGCTATTTCTGGGCAGGGTGTATCGAAACACCCTTGGCTGTTTCGAAACGGGTGCATGAAATGGCCTGGGCGTTTCGGAACGACTAGAAGTGTTTCGAAACACTTTGGCTACTAGAAGTGTCCGTTTCTGAACTGGTTTCGGAACATACCCGCATATCGAAACGGTCAACACCGTTTCGATACGGGCGTACGACACGGGTGTTTCTATACGGGTGACCGTTGGACAGATTCTGCATGCTTTACATTTTAGTCCTGAAAGTTGTAATTGCAATTGCTTGATCTTGAGATGTCTTTTTAAGCTGAAATTTGGCAGAGAGGCTTGTAATATGATTAATTGAGGTTTGGTAAAACTAAAATCTTGAAAGTCCTTCTATTTTTCCAAAATTTACATTTTGGTCCCTAAAGGTGTACTTCTTGCAATTGAGTCCTTAAACGTTTCCGATCGCTGTGTTTTTCTCTCCCAAGGTTCTTGGGCTTTCACATAGGTTTAATGCGCATCTAGAGACGTTTAAAAAGAAAAAAAAGGGTCGCTAATCAAGGTTAACTTTCGGGTTGACTTTGGTTTTCCCCGTGTGATCTTCGTAGTTCGGGTCTAGCGTCTAGGCCGGGCTAAGGGGGTTACATTCATCAATGCGCTTTTAAAAACTGAATCATCATTCTTTGTAAACACATGCCTTCTTTTAAAACATGCACTTAAAAACAACATTTCCTCTTTCAAATCCACATGCTCATAGCATCATTAATTACAACAGCAAAAACCTTTGCTCATGCTTAAACCAAGCATCACAAGAATTCTAGCATAAATCTCAAGCATCACATGCTTTCTCAAGATAAGAATTCATCATTAATTTATTATATCATCATCATTATATTGGCTCGCAAGTGATCAATAACAAGAACCATTCAAGACACAACACAATCGACACAATCAGATACACAGATTACAAGTGTTGTCCCAAACGCTTCATACACCTTATCAGACACTCAAGGCTCACACACGGGATTAGACCATCAACTCCTCGGTGTCGCCACAACACCTTCACAAGCTCTATCGTTTTACCACGAAGAACTTTGCTGCTTGAATCAAGGATCTTCACCGGTTCCTCGTCATAAGGCAAATCCGGATTCAACTCTATCTCCTCAACAAGCATCACATGCGAAGGATCTAATCTATACCTTTGCAACATCGAAACATGAAACACGTCATGAATCCTTTCCAACTCGGGAGTCAACCTCAACCGATAAGCCACAGGACCAATACGCTCCACAACCTCATAAGATCCAATAAACCTCGGGCTAAGCTTACCCTTTCGCCCAAATCTCATCACCTTCTTCCAAGGCGATACTTTCAAGAACACACGTTCGCCAACCACAAACTCAATCTCCTTACGCTTCAGATCCGCGTAAGACTTTTGCCGATCTGATGCTGCCTTCAAGCGCTCACAAATGAGCTTCACTTTCTCGGTGGTTCCTTTCAACATAGCCGGCATCGAAACTAACTTTTGCCCAGCTTTCGCCCAACAAAGAGGCTTTCTACACTTTCTCCCATACAAAGCCTCGTATGGAGCCATTTAAATGCTTGCCTGATAACTATTGTTGTAAGCAAACTCAACCAAAGGCAAGTGCTTCTCCCAAGATCCCCGAAAATCAATAACACGACATCTTAACATGTCCTTAAGCACCTGGATAACACGCTCTGACTGTCCATCCGTCTGAGGATGATAAGAAGTACTGAAATTCAACCGTGTACCCAAGGCTTGATGCAAAAATTCCCAAAACCTCGATGTGAACCTCGGATCTCTATCTGACACTATAGACTTCGGTACACCGTGCAAATGCACAATCTTAGCAATGTACAACTTAACCAGCTTATCCAATGTATACGTAGTATGCATAGACAAGAAATGTGCACACTTCGTAAGGCGATCAACAATCACCCAAACTGAATTCTTCTTTGATGGTGACAAAGGTAAACCAGACACAAAATCCATGGTAATCCTTTCTCACTTCCATTATGGGATTTTCAACGGTTACAACAACCCAGAAGGAACCTGATGTTCAGCCTTCACTTGCTGACAAACCATGCATTTGCCAACAAATTCGGCAACATCCTTCTTCAACCCCACCCAATAGTATTCGTTCTTCAAACCACAATACATCTTCGTACTACAAGGGTGCATAGCGAAAGGACTACTATGAGCTTCAGTTAGAATAGTGTGCCTCAACTCAGCATCATTCGGCACAACTATCTGACTCCCAAAGAACAGAACACCATCATCATTGAAACTAAAATCCGAAGGCTTACCATCCGCAATATCCTGAACGCGAGGAACAAGAGAATCATCAAGCAACTGCTTCTCCTTGATCAACTGAATCAAGGATGGTTTCACTTGCAATTCGGCAACAAGACCACCATCTCGCGATATGCTCAAGCGAGCAAACATCACCCTCAACTCCACAGCCACCTTCCTGCTCAAAGCATCGACCACAACATTGGCCTTCCCAGGATGATACTCGATTGATAGATCATAATCCTTAAGCAACACCACCCATCGCCATTGCCTAAGATTCACTCCTTTTGAGACATAAGATACTTCAAACTCTTATGATCTATGAATACCACACACTTCTCGCCATAAAGGTAATGCCTCCAAATTTTCAAAGCAAACACAACAACCGCAAGTTCAAGATCATGAGTAGGGTAGTTACACTCATGCACCTTCAACTTTCTAGATGCATATGCCACTACCTTACCCTCTTGCATCAACACATAGCCCAAACCGACATAGGACACATCACTATAGACTACAAACTCCTTACTAGACTCAGGTTGAGTCAAGACAGGAGCTTGCATCAAAGCTTCCTTTAACTTCTCAAAAGCTTGTTTTCTCGCATCTGTCCACTCAAAGCGAACATTCTTCTGTAACAACTTGGTTAAAGGTGCAACAACCTTCGTGTTGAGTGGATCAATGGATTGATCAAGACCAAGAGGGGGTGAATTGGGATTTTAAAAATTTGTTGGAGTAAAAGGATAGCTAAAAATGAAGAACAAAGGATTTCAGAGTGGTTCAAGTTCCAAATGAACTCTACATCCACTACCTTAGCTACCACTAAGGATTTGCAACAATTCACTAATTTGTTCTTCCCCTTTTCAAGGCTTAGGAGGTAACCTTTACACAACCGGTCAAATTTTCTACCTAAAATTTGACCAAACCCTCACAAATAAACAAATAAGAAAACGAGCAAGAAAGATATCTCTCAAATACAATATTGCCCCTTGAAGTACAACACTCAACCCAAATTTGAAGATTTAATAGGAATTGAATACAACTCAATTTGGGGTTTACAAGAAATTGGAAAATAAGCACACTTGAGGTTGGATTTTTTTCTTGGATGTTTATCTTTGATGCAATAGTTGTTGCTGGTCTTCAATGAGCTTCAATTTATACCTTCTCTATCAATTCTATCCGTTTGGGTGGTTAGGGTATTGATTATAGCCGTTTGGACCCTCTCTTTCCACCATAAATGGACTTCTGCAGCTATCCATATCGGTACACGAAGACCCGTATCGATACCTATCTCAAAACAGAAAGAGCCGTTGCACATAATAAAGAGGGCGTATCGAAACGCGTGTAAGCGTATCGATATGGGACATGGACTGTTTCGATACGAAAGAGACCGTGTCGATACCTTTTTCTCAACTTAGCTCACTTGAAGTTTCCGTTTCGATACGGGGTACACCGTATCGATACGGGACAACTGCCACTTTAAATGTTAGTTACCTAACAACTGACACCAACGGTCGAAAACATTTAAAACACTTTGAATTAAAAATTTAGTTAAAACCGTATCGATACGGGTAAAACCGTATCGGTACACCATTCAAACTCCTTCAGTTTTTACAAAGGGGCGTATCGATACAGATTGAATCTGTTTCGATACGTTGTTTCGATACGGTTAAGAGCGTATCGAAATGCGTCTTTCCAGTAGCCAACTTTGTAAAAAAGGTATCGATACGACTGGAGGCATATTGATACACCTGGACGATTTTTAATACTTTGGCCTTGGAACACTTAGAAAATATTTGGAGTTTGAGTTTTTCAAATCAGTTTAAAGTGTTGGCGATTTATAAATCATTTAAGGGACTTAGAAATCTATTTCAAGTTTTCAATTTAGTCCTTAACATACTTAGTTATATCAAAATCAAACATAGGTTTTACAATCTCCCCCTTTTTGATATAACAAAACCAAAACTTGAAATTTTTGATACTTTGAAAAACTTTACAAAATAACTCCCCCTTAATATTAGCTAGGTAACTTTTAAGTTTGAAAATCAAAATTTTTAAGTGTGAGCTTCCCTCTCCCCCTTTTTGTTAGATCAAAAATAATTGAGACATAATGTAAAGTGCATAAATAGACAAAAGGTATAAATAAGCAAGCAACATAATATCATTAAGATCAAAATAAAAGATAACATCAACTTAAAATAAAAAAATAGAAAATCAAAGCATAGGTTTTAGAATAATTCAAACTTAATCCTAAAAACATAAATCAAAGGTGCAGAAAAATAAATATCCTAAATGATATGAATGGTATGCAAAGATAGGCTACTATGCATCTCCATCGCCTTCTTCATCATCTTCATCATCTTCCTCAATTGGATCATCATTCCTCATAGTTTGACACCACTCGTCATGGAAAGCGGTGAGAGAGTCATTGAGTTGTGACCGCCTTCAAGGGAAGTGAGTCGAGTCTCCACGTTCTTCATCCGATCTTCAAGGCTTGTAAACCTTGTATCAATAGCGCT
Organism: Hibiscus trionum; assembly: GCA_030270665.1. Lineage (NCBI taxonomy): Eukaryota > Viridiplantae > Streptophyta > Magnoliopsida > Malvales > Malvaceae > Hibiscus > Hibiscus trionum. The sequence goes on from BSYR01000004.1 coordinate 19,577,293, forward strand.
AAATCCCGAATTCATAACTTGATCGTTCGAAGCCATTCCCGTGCGCAAACCAGTGAATTGCTCATTGAGATAAGTCATGAGGGAGTCCATAGAAGGTGGAGGAGGAGCTTGAGGAACTTGTTCAACTTGAGGATTAGCAAATTGTTCCGCGGCCTCACTAGGGAGCTCGGATAGATGAAGCCAATTACCATTAAAGTAATGGAACTTACCCCTTGAAAGAGATCGTTCATCGATAGGATCGATGAGAGGAGTTGGGTAGTCATGCGAGCAATCAATCTCCTTTTGTTGGAAGAAGTAACTTAAGGTCGTACCATAGGTGAAGGAAGTGACAAGTGTGGCGTGGCGATGTTGCACGAGATAGACAATCTCCGTAAACATAATACGAGCAAGGTTCGGACGTTTTCTCTCACGGAAGCATCGAATCCAAAAATCATCTACTTGGCGGATAGTGGAATACTTCCCTCCCGAGGGCCTAAACCACCAAGAAACCATCAAATGGAGGATCCGATCCTGAGCATTTAGGTCGGTGACGAAACCACTTAGGACATGGCCAAGAGCATTCTCATCATCATAGCCTTCATCCTCCAACTTGGACACACTACAAATAGATTGAACATCTATAGTGACCTTTTTACCCATAAGATGAGAATTAACGGTCGTAACAACACCATCTCGATTGGCACAATATTTAGCATTAGCATAAAAAATCAAAACTAAGATACGAATGTAAAATCTAGGAATAGTGAGAAAATCCATAAACTCCCATTCTTGGAGCAAAGATAGATATTCAAATTTGAAGCGCTCCGAGTTAAGAAAAGGAATAGAGATTACCCTCTCCGGACGGATCTTATAGTTTTGAAATTGGCGAAAATAGGTGAGTTCTCCGGGGGACTTAAAGGAGTGTTGATAGATATGAGTGAGATTCGGGCGAGCACCACCTCCGGTATTTGATCCTTCACCGGCTTCACTAACACGTGTTCTCTTTTTAGGAGGTGCCATGAACTAGAGAAAAGATTAAAAACAATGTATGCATTAAGTTTTCTTCATTCAACTCATTGAAAAACCAATAATCAAGGTTAAAAAAATTTTAAAAAGAGATTTTGGTTTGAGAAGACAAAAACAACAAAAAAATCAAAAGAAAATTTGAAACGAAAATTAAAAGAAAAAATGAAAGAAAAAAGAGAGTTTTACCTTGATATTGATTAGAGAGGAATGAGAGAAGAGATTAGCACCCAATTGATGAAAAGCTTAAGAGCTTTGCTTGATTTTGAAAACCCTCTAGAGATTTTGAGTTGTGGTGTGAAAATATGAGGGAAAGAGAGGCTATTTATAGAGTGAAAACGGCTAGGGTTTCTAGGGTTTTTAGAAAACTCAATTTTGGTAAAAGTTGAACTCTTAAATGCCAATTGATAGCTGTCTGCGCAACCGCGTATCGATACGCCTGAGGGTGTATCGATACGGGGGTAAAAACGTAATTCCATTTAAAATGCCCATTGAAGGATCGTATCGAAACGGATGCAATCCATATCGAAACGATTGTTGCTCGTATCGAAATGAGTTTAACTGTATCGATACCCGTTTTAGGCAAAATGAAGTTTGGGAAGCTAATACAATACTCATATCGATACGCTTAAGGCCGTATCGATACCCTATGCCCAGAAATACATTTAAGGCTTAAAGAACAACCAAAAGCTCGATTCTAACCTCTCCTAAAAGAATGCAAATGATGAATGGGCAGTTCTAAGCATATTTTAACAGAAACATACTCCCCCTAGCTATAAGCATGGATATTTTCAAGAGCTACAACACATTAACATGCAATTTCACAATATCAAGATATTTTAACATTAAAAAGGGTCCTAAAGGGTTAAGGAAGGCTAGTTAGTGTTGAGTCACGTCGGCACGCCCCGTGGTACATCGGAAAAATTAATCCGACGTAATCCAACCAGGATCCATGTACAAGAACGAATCCGGGGTGAAAAGATGAAGAGTTACCTTTTAAAACTCTGGAAACTGGAAAACCGACGGTATGTCAGAATAACCACGTCAAGTAAAACCAGAATCGTCACAGGTTCGCAACGACCTCTACGGAGTCCACCCGAACAAAACGAACAAAGTTTCTGCCTCCCTAACACTTAGGGATAAATTTCGATAGGTTTGAACACCTTCCAGGGAGAAGTCGAAATCCCTCCAGGGATTCCTGAGGAAGTCTGAAATCGACCAGGAGTTCAACCGGGACTTGAAATCGAGCAAGGGAACCTTCAGGGATTTGCCAGGGGGCCAGTAGAACACTATAAAAATATCGAACAGCTTCTCAGAGAGCTTTATGGGATATGTGGAATTCAAGTGGGAAATCCCTAGGGGTGTTGTCGAAATCTTCGAGAGGAGGAAGAGGGGTGATTTGGTTGCTAGCCCTTGTCCCTTTAAATAGTATTCAGAGATTTAATTCTAGTTGAATACCTTAAATCCAAGTTCAATCAAAATTCATAGAATCTAATTCTACTTGAAATTGGTTTATATTAAATATACATTATATTTAATAATATTAAACGAAATATATATTTAATTATGTATAATCTTATTCTACATAAAATATGGATTTAAATATACATTATATTTAATCCAAATATATATATTTTTATTATATAGAATCTCATTCTATCTTTACTTGGATTTAAATATATTTAAATATATATTATTAATTATGTAGAATCTAATTCTACATAAACTTGGAATTAAATATACATTATATAAATTCCAAATATATATTTAAATTTCTAGAATCTTATTCTATAATATTTAAGTCTCTAAATATTTTCCATACTCTAAATAATATCTGATAAATACAATATTTATCCAATATTATTCCCATTTAGGGGAGTTGCCGATTTCCCCTATCTCATAGGAGATTTTCGGCAACCTCCCTAAAATAGGGAGTATGGTTTCAAATTTTTGTTCGTTTCATTCGAAGGGTGTGACCCTTGTAGGTTCATGCAACGTTAGCAGCAAAATTAGAACTGTTCTAATTTTACAAACAATGAGTGACATCTAGCAATACATCATTGCTACCTAAGTTGCATGAAGTCATGGTTTGACTTTCCTAATTCCTGAATAAACTTTCTTTATGTATTTCATCCTTTTGTCCTTTATATCTTAGATGAACACAAGTTATGGGTTAGTCACACTTGCGTTGTCCATCTAGTGTTTCTTGATGTCTTGAGTAGATTATGATAAACGAATCTCTTAGATATCTCATATCATAATATTCGAGCATGGCCATGCATTTTCTAATCTCACTCAATGAAGTGGCCGAAGATATTTCTCCCATTATGTAGGAGGGATAAATCCTTTCTTGATCAACCATATTTCACTACATAGGTCATCACGTATCCAATCATCAGTCTTTATAATGTAGTCAGTTACGACACACGTTTGACTATGTCAAAATACATAAATCTTTATGTTGAAATCATGTTGATCTCAAGTCTTGTAACGCCCCGGTTTTGGGCTTAGAAATTTTGGGCGTTGACCGGTTTGGTCAAAGTGCTGTTCGAATCTAAGAGAGTAAATTTAGGAAAGCTTAGTTCGGGTTGCATTAAAAATATGGAAAAATGTTCTAAAATCATCTTTTAATATACTTAAGTGAACTGTGAAATCAATTTTGGAAAATGAGTTTCGGAAGGGTGACATTTTGGGCTAGTGACCAAAATGTAATTTTTGAAAGTTTTGTGACTGTTTTAGAAAGGATTGAAACTTTGAATCTTTAAGGAGCTATTTACCCAAAGGGAGTTTCTCCAGATTTTCTAGAATATTAAATGATTTAATAATGGTTTAAAATAAAAGTAAAAGGAGGGAAAGATATTTTAGTCATTTTTAACTAACTTTCTAAATTTTCCATTTCCCATTTTCTCTCATCTTTTCTCTCAAACCAAACACATTCTCTCCAGATCTTTTCCTCTGATTTTTATCACCTAAATACTTCTTTTCAATCCTCTTTTGATTCCTAATCATCTCATCATCAAAACCTTTGTATATGCTACTTGATTCATCAAGCTTTTTGGTTCCAAAAGAGGAGAAACTCAAGTTTGGAGGTAAGAACGTCCTTCTCCTCTGAACTTCAAGTTCTTTAATGAAATTCCTAAGTTCTCAATCCTTAATTGATGTTTTATATATGGCTTTTAAGATTGTTTAATGGATCTTGGCTTAAAATGCAAGATTTGGTGTGTTTTTGATGAAATTTCGTTGGATCTGTTTAAGCAGTGTTTTAAGGTGTTAAAATGATGATTAATGAATGTTAATTTGATAAGGAATTGAGTTTTGATTAATGCAATCCCGGATAGGTTGAATTTCCTAAGTTTAGCTTATGATTCTTGGTTGTTTTTGAGGTGATCTTGTGGATCTGGTGTTGCTGGAGGTATAAGGATGTTGTTAGGTTCTTTTTAGATGTTAAATGATGTTAAAGGATGTTAGGTTTTGATGGTTAATGGCTGGGCTTATTTGAGAAGTGGTTTGGATGCATTTTCGGTTGTGTTTGGTGGCCGAAAATGGAGTGTGGATGAGAGCAGCGAGTTTAGGTGCTTTCATTGAAGCTATTAATGCATGATGATGCATTAATCTACTGTTTTAATGTGTTAAAACAGGGGAGTCATCTTTGGATCCAAGTGGTGGTGATCCGGAGGCTTGATTTGGTGCTTCGGCAAGAGGCGAAGTGGAATCGGTGAGTGAAATTGGGTTTTCGGCTTTGAAACCAATGTCTTGGGAGCTTAGTTTAAGTCTAAACAACTTTGCTAAGCTCAAGTGTAAGTTTTCGGAAATACTCTCTAGTGGTGGCCATGATTTGATTGTTGTGCAATGTGGTTTATCGCATGTTTTAAATTCTGTTTTGAAAGCATGATTTAGCATGGTTAATGCTGTTTTTGTAAGCCATATGTTGAAGGAAGCTCAAGGTAAGAGCTCCTTGTTTTTGAACATTGATTAAATGTGGTTTGATGCTTTTAAATGCATGATGAATATGGCTTGGTTTAATGCTTAGAACAGTGGATAAATTGATGATAATGATGTATATTGTCAAGTGATGTTTTGAAAAGGTTGAGGTCACTAAGGTGGTTAAAAGTCCTTGAGTGAGCCTTGTTACTTAAGAACATCAAGGTGGTTAAAAGTCCTTGGATGATTCTTGTTACGGACACAAAGGTGTTTAAAAGTCCTTGTGTGGTCCTTTCTATGATGTTTAAAAGTCCATAGGCCAAGGTGATTAAAAGTCCTTGGGGTCAAGGTGTTTAAAAGTCCTTGAGGTAATTTATATCATGGTGTTTAAAAGTCCATGGCCAAGGTGTTTAAAAGTCCTTGGGGTCCAAGGTGTTTAAAAGTCCTTGGGGTGAAAGTTGTTGAACTTGTTTTCAAAGAAATGAAATGTATCACTTGTGCCAATATGACATGTAATGAAATGAAGCATGAGATGCTTGTTAAAGTATGCTTTTGAGCATGTGTAAATGATGATTTGAAGCATGATTTATAAAGTGTTTTATAAATGCATTATTGGATGGTTTTATTGAGCATTCCTCACTAAGCTTTTGCTTACGCTCTCTTTGTTTTCTCAAACCAATATTGCAGAGCATTAAAGTACTTTGAGGGCAGCAAGGAAGGCAAGCATTCAAGTGGTAGTAAAGCTCAAAGTATGGAAGGTTTTCTTAAGTACATTTAGCTTTTGGTAATTTGGCAATGGGGGACCTATGTGTATGTTTTGGGAGATGTTTTGAACTCCTTAAGTATGTTGAATGTTGTTGAGAATGCTGGTTTTTGTGGTTGGCCTTTATATGCTTGAATTGGAGGTTTATGCTTGAATGGTTGCTTGTGTAGGAAGCATGCCTATAGATTTGGGGCTTTTCATATATGTGGATGTTTTGATGAATTGTTGATGCAAGTATGTCTCATATATGTTGAATTGCATGTTGGCAAAGTTTGGTGGCATTTGGAGCATGATTGGTTGGTCAATTGCATGTTTAAGTATGCATTTTTGGGCAATCTGTGCAGGGTGTTTCGGAACAGCACCTACCGTTTCGGAACGGGTGCCTTAAACAAGCCCAGGCGTCCGAAACGGGAGGGACCGTTCCGAAACGGAAAGGCTACTGCCCGACCCCCGTTTCGGTACGCGTTGCGGAACGGCCCCGTGTTTCGAAACGGGCTGTCTCCCGTTTCGGAACGGGTGACCGTTGGGGGCTGACATTGGCAGTTAAATGTTTTGAAATGTTTGCATTTTGGTCCTGAATCTTGTTTGTGCAATTGTATGAGTTTGGGAAGTCCTTTTGAGCTGAAATTTCACAGAGAAGCATGAAACATGATTAATTTCAAGTTGGTAACTTCAATTTGGGTTAAGTCCTTATAATTATCAGAATTTACAATTTGGTCCCTAAAGTTGTAAATTGTTCAATTGGGTCCATGTTTGATCTCTGATGTTTATGATCTTTGAGTATGCTGTTGTATGATCATATCTAAGGCTAATATGCATCTAGACAAGTTTTAAAAGAAAAAAAGGGTCGTTAATCAAGGTTGACTTTGGTTTTCCCCGTGTGACTTTCTTAATTCGGGTCAACCGTCTAGGCCGGGTTAAGGGGGTTACATTTGGTGGTATCAGAGCTGAGTTTTCGAGTAATTGGGAATGAATGTGTGCATGATTGAAGTGTGTATGCTTTGTATGCTTGTTGAGTGGAAGCATGTTGAGTGAATTGCATGTATGTTGCATCTGAGATGTATGTTGTGATGTAGCATGTTGTGGGTACCCATTGCCAAATAAAAGCTAGTGAAATGGTGTTGATTTTGAATGAAATTGAGCTTGAATACTTGGATTGCTTACCTTGCTGGGCCTGACTTTGTTTTATTTGTGTTGTGATTGCATGGTAAAAGTATGGCACCACGTAGAGAGTTACGAGGTAATGTGCGAGCTACGGCTCCTAATGAGAACGAGAATGAGGAAAACACGGGTAGTACGGTGTTACCTCCTCCTCCACCTGGTGGTGGTGGTGCTGGGGCTGAGGAAGCTGGAGCTGCAGCTGGTGCTGGAGCTGCTGGACCTGGGGCTGGTCAGGGGCAAGCTATGCCTGATATGACGATGTTAGTGCAAGCTATTGCTGGTGCTTTTCAAGCAGCAGTAGCTGGGGCTCGTGGAGCGGGGCATCAGGAAGATGCTGGAGTCAGACTACCTTTGGAGCGTCTGCGCAGTCTTGGTGGGACTGAGTTCAGGGGTATGTCTGCTGAGAGTTCTGAAGCTTGGCTAGAGAGTACCAAGCGAATCTTGGGTCAGATGAGTTGCACTGATGTGCAGAAGCTGGGTTGTGTTGTGTCCTTGCTGCAGAAGGATGCGTATACGTGGTGGACAACCACTATTGCTATGATGGCAGAAGCTGATGTGACTTGGACATTCTTTCAGAATGTGTTCAAGCGGAGATATCTTGGTGTGAGATATCTTGATGAGAAGAAGCGTGAATTCATGTCTCTTACCCAAGGGAGCATGAGTGTGGCTGAGTATGAAGTGCAGTTTGTGCGACTCAGTCAGTATGCACCTGAGCTGGTACCTGATGAGCGGGCAAGGTGCGAGAGGTTCCGTTACGGCTTAGAGACGGATGTGAAAATGTATTTGCTGGCCACCGAGTATGATGATTTTGATGTGTTGGTGGGCCGAGCCAAGGACGTTGAGATGAACTTGAGTTTATCTGCTAAGGGTGCTGGCAAGCGAGCTGCTGAGTATAGTTCTGGAGGTGGACGGAACAAGAGGGGACGTGATCAGAAGTATCAGTCTTCAGCTAAGAGAGGTGGTGGTGCACCTGCTAGAGGAGGCAATGCTAGAGCTGATCCGAGTGCTTGTTGGATCTGTGGTTCACGTGGTCACATGAAACGTGACTGTCCTCGTGCTGTGAGAGAGGTGCAAGCTCCTGTTGTGGCAGCTGGTAATGGGTGCTGGAATTGTGGATCCGCAGACCATTTGAGGCGTGACTGTCCTAGGTTGGCTGGTGATCAGGTGCGTGCTCCTGTTGTTGCTGCACCGCAGAGAGGTCGTGGGCGCGGCCGTGGTAATTTCCAGAGGAGAGAGGAAGGTGGTCGTGGAGTGGCCCATGTTGTGGCTATTCAGCCTGAAGGTGGAGGCCAAGCGAGGGTGTATGCTCAGCGTGAGGGAAGGAATGATGCGGATGTGATTGCAGGTACCTTTACTTTGCAATCCTTGTCATTGCTTTCTTTGATAGATTCTGGATATACGCATTCATACATTTTGCGTGAGCATGCTGAATTGCTTGGTTTGCCTGTTGAGTCTTTGGATGTTGGTGTTCGTGTCACTAGTTCTTTTGGTGAGACTGTTGTGACTCGTAAGCTTTATAGAAGGTGTCCCTTGGTTGTTCAAGAACATGTTTTTCATGTTGATCTTATGGAGTTGCCCTTTTATGGTTTTGATGTAATCCTTGGTATGGATTGGCTTGCTGAGAATCGCGCTGTTGTGGATTGTGAAAACAAGCGAGTTTCGCTTAAGCTTGCGGATGATTATGAAGTTGTTGTGGTTGGTGAGAATGTGAAGTTTCTTGCCAATGTGGTGTCTACCTTGGAGGCGAGCAGGATGCTGAGGCAAGGTTGCGAAGCCTATCTAGCTTTTGTGATGAATCCTAGCTCTAAAGAGTTGAGGGTGCAAGATATCAGAGTTGTGAAGGAGTTTCCTGATGTTTTTCCTGAGGAGTTGCCTGGTTTACCTCCTAACCGCGAGGTGGAGTTTGGAATTGAGCTGTATGAGAATACAACTCCTGTGTCCATTACTCCCTATAGAATGGCACCTAAGGAGCTGAAGGAGCTGAAGACGCAGTTGCAAGAGTTGCTTGATCGTGGTTTCATCCGGCCGAGTGTGTCACCTTGGGGAGCACCGGTCTTGTTTGTGAAGAAGAATGATGGCACTATGAGAATGTGCATTGATTACCGTCAGCTGAACAAGTTGACTATCAAGAATCGGTATCCTTTGCCGAGGATTGATGATCTCTTTGATCAATTTCGGGGAGCTGCTGTGTTCTCTAAGATTGACTTGAGGTCATGGTATTATCAGTTGAAGGTGAAGGATATGGATGTGCCTAAGACAGCTTTCAGGACAAGGTATGGGCATTATGAGTTCCTTGTGATGCCGTTTGGGTTGACAAATGCTTCTGCTGCTTTCATGGACATGATGAATCGTGTGTTTCATGAATACCTGGACAAGTTTGTTGTGGTGTTCATTGATGATATCCTCGTGTACTCGCGTACTGAGGAGGAGCATGAAGAGCATTTGAGGATTATTTTGCAAGCTTTGTTGGAGAATCAGCTTTATGCTAAGCTGAGCAAGTGTGAGTTCTGGTTAAGGGAGGTGGTGTTTCTTGGGCATGTGGTCTCAGCTGAGGGGATTCGTGTTGATCCTCAGAAGATTGAGGCGGTGATGAATTGGAAAGTTCCTAAGTCTGTTCATGAGGTCCGTAGTTTCCTTGGTTTGGCGGGATACTACCAAAGGTTTGTGGATGGTTTTTCCAAGATTGCTGCTCCTTTGACGAAGCTGTTGCAAAAAGATGTTAAGTATGAGTGGACGGAAGTGAGACAGCAGGCTTTTGAGAAGCTTAAGGCGGCTTTGACGCAAGCTCCTATCTTGATTCAGCCTGAATCAGGGAAAGAGTTTGTGGTTTACAGTGATGCATCCTATGTTGGTTTGGGGTGTGTGTTGATGCAGGAGGGTAAGGTGGTGGCTTATGCATCGCGGCAGTTGAAAGTGCATGAGCGCAATTACCCTACGCATGATATTGAGCTGGCTGCAGTGGTTTTTGCTCTGAAGATCTGGAGACATTATCTGTATGGTGAGAAGTGTACTGTGTACACAGATCACAAGAGTTTGAGGTATCTGATGTCTCAGAAGGAGTTGAATCTTAGGCAGCGGCGTTGGTTGGAGTTGCTCAAGGATTATGATCTGACGATTGAGTATCATCCGGGAAAAGCTAATGTTGTAGCGGATGCCTTGAGTAGGAAAGTAGCTGTTGAGCTGAGGGCTATGTTTGCTAGCTTGAGCATATCGCAAGATGGTGGTCTTGTTGCTGAGTTGCAAGTGAAACCCTCTTTGGTTCAGTTGATCAAGGATAAGCAGTTGCTGGATGATTCCTTGGTGTCTCATGTTCAGGATATCGCAGAGGGTAGACCTTCGGATTTCTGTTTTAATGATGATGGTGTGTTGTGTTTTGGGAGTCGGATAGTAGTGCCTGCTGATGCTGAGTTGAGGCGTGCTATTCTGACTGAAGGTCATAGTAGTCCTTTTGCTATGCACCCTAGTAGTACTAAGATGTACCGTGATCTTCGTGATGAGTACTATTGGGTGGGTTTGAAGAAAGATGTTGCGGAGTTTGTTAGCAAGTGTTTGGTATGCCAGCAAGTTAAGGCTGAGTATCAGTTTCCTTCAGGGTTGTTGCAACCGTTGAAAATCCCTGAGTGGAAGTGGGAAAGGGTTACCATGGATTTTGTATCTGGTTTACCTTTGTCTCCCTCGAAGAAGAATTCGGTGTGGGTGATTGTGGATCGCCTAACGAAGTGTGCGCATTTCTTGCCTGTGCATACCACGTTTTCTTTGGATAAGTTGGCAGAGCTGTACATTGCTGAGATTGTGCGGCTGCATGGTGTGCCTAAGTCGATTGTGTCGGATAGGGATCCGAGGTTCACATCGCGGTTCTGGCAGTGTTTGTATCAAGCTCTGGGTACAAGGTTGCATTTCAGTACATCCTATCATCCTCAGTCGGATGGTCAGTCTGAGCGAGTTATCCAGATTTTGGAGGATATGTTGAGGTGCTGCGTGATTGAGTTCCAAGGTTCTTGGGAGAAGCATCTGCCTTTGGTTGAGTTTGCTTATAACAATAGTTATCAGGCAAGTATACAGATGGCACCTTATGAGGCTTTGTACGGGAGGAAGTGTAGGACTCCTCTTTGTTGGGCTGAAACTGGTCAAAAGTTGGTTTCGATGCCGGCTTTGTTGAAAGGGACCACAGAGAAGGTAAAGCTCATTTGTGAGCGGTTGAAGGCTGCTTCTGATCGGCAGAAGTCTTACGCGGATTTGAAGCGTAGGGAGATAGAGTATGCGGTGGGTGACCATGTGTTCTTGAAGGTTTCGCCTTGGAAGAAGGTGATGCGGTTTGGCCGGAAGGGCAAGTTGAGCCCTAGGTACATTGGACCATATGAGGTGGTTGAGCGTGTGGGTCCTGTTGCGTATCGGTTGAGGTTACCTCAGGAGTTGGAGAAGATTCATGATGTGTTCCATGTCTCTATGCTCCGGAGGTATAGATCTGATCCTTCGCATGTGATGCCTGTGGAGGAAGTGGTTTTGAATCCGGATTTGACCTATGATGAGGAACCGGTGAAGGTTCTGGATTCGGATAGCAAGGTTCTTCGTGGCAAGACCATTGAGTTGGTGAAGGTGCTGTAGAAGCATCGAGGTGTTGAGGAAGCCACGTGGGAGCGGAAGGAAGACATGCTGAAGCAGTTTCCTTATCTCTTTCCTTCAGGTAAATTTCGAGGACGAAATTTCTTAAGGGGGGGAGAGTTGTAACGCCCCGGTTTTGGGCTTAGAAGTTTTGGGCGTTGACCGGTTTGGTCAAAGTGTTGTTCGAATCTAAGAGAGTAAATTTAGGAAAGCTTAGTTCGGGTTGCATTAAAAATATGGAAAAATGTTCTAAAATCATCTTTTAATATATTTAAGTGAACTGTGAAATCAATTTTGGAAAATGAGTTTCGGAAGGGTGACATTTTGGGCTAGTGACCAAAATGTAATTTTTGAAAGTTTTGTGACTGTTTTAGAAAGGATTGAAACTTTGAATCTTTAAGGAGCTATTTACCCAAAGGGAGTTTCTCCAGATTTTCTAGAATATTAAATGATTTAATAATGGTTTAAAATAAAAGTAAAAGGAGGGAAAGATATTTTAGTCATTTTTAACTAACTTTCTAAATTTTCCATTTCCCATTTTCTCTCATCTTTTCTCTCAAACCAAACACATTCTCTCCAGATCTTTTCCTCTGATTTTTATCACCTAAATACTTCTTTTCAATCCTCTTTTGATTCCTAATCATCTCATCATCAAAACCTTTGTATATGCTACTTGATTCATCAAGCTTTTTGGTTCCAAAAGAGGAGAAACTCAAGTTTGGAGGTAAGAACGTCCTTCTCCTCTGAACTTCAAGTTCTTTAATGAAATTCCTAAGTTCTCAATCCTTAATTGATGTTTTATATATGGCTTTTAAGATTGTTTAATGGATCTTGGCTTAAAATGCAAGATTTGGTGTGTTTTTGATGAAATTTCGTTGGATCTGTTTAAGCAGTGTTTTAAGGTGTTAAAATGATGATTAATGAATGTTAATTTGATAAGGAATTGAGTTTTGATTAATGCAATCCCGGATAGGTTGAATTTCCTAAGTTTAGCTTATGATTCTTGGTTGTTTTTGAGGTGATCTTGTGGATCTGGTGTTGCTGGAGGTATAAGGATGTTGTTAGGTTCTTTTTAGATGTTAAATGATGTTAAAGGATGTTAGGTTTTGATGGTTAATGGCTGGGCTTAGTTGAGAAGTGGTTTGGATGCATTTTCGGTTGTGTTTGGTGGCCGAAAATGGAGTGTGGATGAGAGCAGCGAGTTTAGGTGCTTTCATTGAAGCTATTAATGCATGATGATGCATTAATCTACTGTTTTAATGTGTTAAAACAGGGGAGTCATCTTTGGATCCAAGTGGTGGTGATCCGGAGGCTTGATTTGGTGCTTCGGCAAGAGGCGAAGTGGAATCGGTGAGTGAAATTGGGTTTTCGGCTTTGAAACCAATGTCTTGGGAGCTTAGTTTAAGTCTAAACAACTTTGCTAAGCTCAAGTGTAAGTTTTCGGAAATACTCTCTAGTGGTGGCCATGATTTGATTGTTGTGCAATGTGGTTTATCGCATGTTTTAAATTCTGTTTTGAAAGCATGATTTAGCATGGTTAATGCTGTTTTTGTAAGCCATATGTTGAAGGAAGCTCAAGGTAAGAGCTCCTTGTTTTTGAACATTGATTAAATGTGGTTTGATGCTTTTAAATGCATGATGAATATGGCTTGGTTTAATGCTTAGAATAGTGGATAAATTGATGATAATGATGTATATTGGCAAGTGATGTTTTGAAAAGGTTGAGGTCACTAAGGTGGTTAAAAGTTCTTGAGTGAGCCTTGTTACTTAAGAACATCAAGGTGGTTAAAAGTCCTTGGATGATTCTTGTTACGGACACAAAGGTGTTTAAAAGTCCTTGTGTGGTCCTTTCTATGGTGTTTAAAAGTCCATAGGCCAAGGTGATTAAAAGTCCTTGGGGTCAAGGTGTTTAAAAGTCCTTGAGGTAATTTATATCATGGTGTTTAAAAGTCCATGGCCAAGGTGTTTAAAAGTCCTTGGGGTCCAAGGTGTTTAAAAGTCCTTGGGGTGAAAGTTGTTGAACTTGTTTTCAAAGAAATGAAATGTATCACTTGTGCCAATATGACATGTAATGAAATGAAGCATGAGATGCTTGTTAAAGTATGCTTTTGAGCATGTGTAAATGATGATTTGAAGCATGATTTATAAAGTGTTTTATAAATGCATTATTGGATGGTTTTATTGAGCATTCTTCACTAAGCTTTTGCTTACGCTCTCTTTGTTTTCTCAAACCAATATTGCAGAGCATTAAAGTACTTTGAGGGCAGCAAGGAAGGCAAGCATTCAAGTGGTAGTAAAGCTCAAAGTATGGAAGGTTTTCTTAAGTACATTTAGCTTTTGGTAATTTGGCAATGGGGGACCTATGTGTATGTTTTGGGAGATGTTTTGAACTCCTTAAGTATGTTGAATGTTGTTGAGAATGCTGGTTTTTGTGGTTGGCCTTTATATGCTTGAATTGGAGGTTTATGCTTGAATGGTTGCTTGTGTAGGAAGCATGCCTATATATTTGGGGCTTTTCATATATGTGGATGTTTTGATGAATTGTTGATGCAAGTATGTCTCATATATGTTGAATTGCATGTTGGCAAAGTTTGGTGGCATTTGGAGCATGATTGGTTGGTCAATTGCATGTTTAGGTATGCATTTTTGGGCAATATGTGCAGGGTGTTTCGGAACAACACCTACCGTTTCGGAACGGGTGCCTTAAACAAGCCCAGGCGTCCGAAACGGGAGGGACCGTTCCGAAACGGAAAGGCTACTGCCTGACCCCCGTTTCGGTACGCGTTGCGGAACGGCCCCGTGTTTCGAAACGGGCTGTCTCCCGTTTCGGAACGGGTGACCGTTGGGGGCTGACATTGGCAGTTAAATGTTTTGAAATGTTTGCATTTTGGTCCTGAATCTTGTTTGTGCAATTGTATGAGTTTGGGAAGTCCTTTTGAGCTGAAATTTCCCAGAGAAGCATGAAACGTGATTAATTTCAAGTTGGTAACTTCAATTTGGGTTAAGTCCTTATAATTATCAGAATTTACAATTTGGTCCCTAAAGTTGTAAATTGTTCAATTGGGTCCCTGTTTGATCTCTGATGTTTATGATCTTTGAGTATGCTGTTGTATGATCATATCTAAGGCTAATATGCATCTAGACAAGTTTTAAAAGAAAAAAAAGGGTCGTTAATCAAGGTTGACTTTCAGGTTGACTTTGGTTTTCCCCGTGTGACTTTCTTAATTCGGGTCAACCGTCTAGGCCGGGTTAAGGGGGTTACAAGTCTGAGGATTATACATATGTTTATCATGAGCAATGTTGTGACTGTCACATAATTACCCAAGAAACATGCTCATAGCGGGTCAATCTAGTATGTTGTTCTCTAACAAATACTTATGTGTTGATTTTGACATCTCTATGTCAGTGACAACGCTTGTCATCAACCACATATTAGTCTTTATATATTATCATTGTCCATACCCGTAATAATATTCGACTAAGGATCCTATTTAACAATAATCGTATTATTGTATGGACATTATTATCCAATGGTTAGTTTGATGCACAGAAACATACCAAATGATAATAACGGCAATGCCATTACTTGATAAGTCTAGTAAAATAGTATGTCCATTCAATCATCATATGATTGATCTTTGGGCATACTCCAACAATCTCCCACTAGCACTAAGGCCAATCATTCTCGTATCTAATACGATATGGCTTAGTGTAACTGACATGCTTATGCTGTGTCAAAAGCTTTGTCAGGGAGTTGACAAAGTTATCAAATTTGTGCGTATGTTGCATACTTTCACATCTCCAAGATGTAAGTAATTTAGAATATGTTTGGATTTATTGATGAGATATGGGTTTTATTTGCTTACGCAAAGGTTCCATCATAACAGAGTTATGTAGCATCTAATATGCTGGGAACAACCCTTAGTTCAGAAGTGAACCCTTTAGATCCAAACATCCTTCTTTATTGCTATGTCGACTGTAATACATTCTGCATATGTTGTAGAGTTAGATATTGTCTCATGTTGTTAACTCGCAATATCTTTTATTAATGCAAAACGGATTGCGATCTTTAGTTACTTTTGATGAGTATGTCATCTACATACAATACTTAGGAAAGTAACAATGCTCCCACTAGTTCTTTTGAAAACAAGACTCCCCTTTGTTTCTAGATAAACCAAACCTTTTGATCGTATCTTATGAAACGAATATCCCAAGTTCGAGAAGCTTGCCTTAGTCTACGGATAGACCTTTGTAGCTTACATACCTTCCAAGTGTTTACTGGAGTGACAAAACCTTCTGGATGTGTTATGTACACATCTGTTTCAAGTTTTCCCTTAGGAAAATGGTTTTGACATTCCTTTATTTGATTTCATAATCATCGTATGTAACTACTTGCAAGTGAGATTAAGATGGATTAAACATAGCTACAAGGAAGATGCTTATCATAGTCTATACTATGAAGTTTGTCGAAAACTTTTAGCGACGAATCATCATTTGTATGTTTTATCATCCATGTCGGTTTTTTCCTTCTTTTTTTTTGAAAAACTCATTCATACCTCTTAGGTTTTACCCTTTTAGGTAACCAAAGTCTATACTTGGTTTTAGACATGGATTCCATCTCATATCTCATGGCTCTTAGCCATTTCTCGAATTTTGGGCTCACCATTGCTTTCTGATAAGACCTAGTCTTTATCTTGATCTGAAAAGAATAGTGTTTCCATGTACGGATAGTGAGAAATCCATATTTCTCAAGTATATGGTATTCTCTTAAGGATCAACACAATGGTTGTGTTTTGTTCCAATGTTCCTTGATCATTTGTGGAACATTCTCAATCTTTGGTTCATAAATTTGTTGTCTAAAATTTCTTCACATTCCAAATTCCATTTTTTTTCCTTTTGTGAGAGGTAATCTCTTTTGAGAGAAACTCTCGTTTGAGCAACAAATATTTTGTTCTCGTTAAAGTTGAAGAAATAATATCCCTTTGTGAGAATTAATCTCTTTCAAGATAAACTCTTGTTTGAGAAACAAACGCTTTGTTCTCGTTAGGATAAACAACAAAAGGAGTTTTTAAGGTTCGAACTTTGTAAACATTTTAACATGTAAGTAACCTTAAAACTTCAAAGGTATTCTAGAACAATTCTTAGTCCATATCTTATATGACATTTCAAAAAAACACGATTGAGTATGAGAGTTGTTTTTCTAGTGTGTAAAGAAGTCGAAAATGACTTGTTCTGAATCAAAACATGTCTAACATATTTGATTCTCTTTCAAAGATTTCGTTCCACTTGTGGGATTATGGGACAATCCCATATTCTTTGAAAGTTCATCAAACTTTAAATATTCTTGAATTTGATCTCATCAAATTACCTTAATACTTTTTATGAGTTTGAGATTAGTCATTTGTTTTATTTATCTTATAAATATTATTGATTTGATTAGTTTAAAGATCATTGATTCGTTGTGCCATGAGAGATTAAAAGAATAACATTTATTTAAATAATCTCAAAATTAAAATATCTTGTTCTTACAAGATAACTAAAACTTAGGCACAAAATAATAATCTTAAAAACTAAAACAAATCTATTTAAGCAAAAACACATGTCCTAATGGATGATGTAGCAACTCTTGCTTTATTTCCATTCACAGGTCCATGTTTATTCTGAGGCCTTCTCTTTAGAAGCCTCTGAGGTTGATGCCTCACTCGTTTTTGCTTTCTTGACTTCTTGTAGGTGTGTGGGGCAGTTTCTCTTCCAATGTCCGGTCTTGCCGCAATGGAAACATTTTCCATCCTTCTTGATTCCCTTCTTAGGTTTCAATGCCCCATTTCCATCGATTTTGGCCTTACCATCACCTTTAGACTTTGCCGCTGATTTACCTTTCTTCTTGCCCTTGCGGACCATCAGAACATGTTTAGGTCCTACCTTCTTCATGTTGATTTCAGCAGTTCTCAACATGCCGAGCAACTGTTGCAGCGTCTTGTTAATTTCATTCATATTGAAATTAAGGACGAACTAATTGAAACTATCCGGCAACGATTGCAGGATGACATTAGTAGCTAATTCGTCTTTCAGCGGAAAGCCGAGCTTCTCCAACGTTTGGATGTAGCCCATCATTTTGATGACGTGAGCTCCTACGGGAGATCCCTCACTCATCTTGCATTGAAATAGAGCTTTAGAGGTCTCGTACCTCTCTTGACGAGCTTGCCCATCATAAATCTCTTTGAGATTTTGAATCATATCATAAGCTACCATATCCTCATGTTGCTTCTGAAGCTCAGGGGTTATGGAGGCAAGCATAAGACAACCGACATCCAGCATGTCGTCCATGTGTTTCTTAAACTTGTCTTTGTCAGCTCTGGAAGCAGTGGCAACCGGTTCATCAGGAACATGTTCTTCAATGACATATTCCTTCTTTTCCTGTTTGAGAACAATTCTCAAATTGCGGAAGCAGTTAAGGAAGTTTATGCCATTGAGCTTATCCTTCTCAAGGACAGATCGTAGAGATAGAGTATTATTTGCCATTAATTCTACAACAAAGAAAATATGCTACATAAGTTTTACCAAATTTTAAAATTTATAGATATGTCTTTACTATACATTTACTCCCATTATTTTCTTCAAAATTAAAAACCCTCTAGTTTTAATTTCGGAAAAACGTTTCGATAGTTTTTCTAGTGAGTGAGGATCCGTATTTCACCATTCCTAAATCAGCTTTGGCCAGTCTTTTAGGAAATGGTTATTGAGGTAAGTAACACCTTACTATTTACATCTCATGTAATTCCTCATCTTTTAGCGAACAACTCTTGTTCTTTAAATCATCTTATGATTATCCAAAACTTTTAACCACTAGGTTTTCTAATCCTATTAGAACAACCCAACTAAGTCAATACCAATATCTCAACCGACGAATATCACTAGCTTATTCTTCGCGTTTAACTAAGATAGATAAATGTGACATTGCTTTGGCAAAGCTCGCATTATATCGATCGAAGCTTTAACGAGGGTAAATATTGGATGGTTAAAATAGACTAGAATTATATTGAGGGATTTACTTAATTATCTCATCATTTTAACATTGATCCTATCAATAGAACTATGTTTAATCATGCTTATAAAACATCCATTGCATCACATACAAGGTAAATATAAGCGGTAAATAAATATGCAATGATTATAGCCCTTCTTAACCTAAGGCGACCCGTCCCAAGCCAATGGGAGGACCATTCTACTGAAGATAGAATCTGCTTCTGAAACGCCTAGTCCACCAGGGAAGGCCCACCATGCTGCTATGTTGGTCATTGCTTTATCTCCATGAGTATTTACAATTTTCAGAAACTCGCGTTACATGCGAGGGAGTGAGATGAGAAGAGAAGTACAATAGAAGATAGAGAAAGGCACGACACGCAGGCCGTATTTATAAAAACCAAAACTATAAAGGCTATGGGCTATAACCATGCAAAACAAACACCGTGCAATCTAACATGCATTTCAAACATCGTGCGAACAAAGTAACGACGTGTTTACGGAGTTTTAAACTGATTATCCCTATGTTGCGGTTAATGGGCCAAACAAGGATCACGAGGTTTCATAAACCATTTGCGTTAACGAACAAATGCACCAGGTAGGTCAACATGAAAGAGAGGTGGCGCACTAGGCACACTTAAGTACCAGGTCTTTGATGATGCCAATCCTAGACATGCATTTTTCATAACGTCTAACCATAACTCTTATGGATTCACCGTGAAAGATAGTTTGATAACTTTTATCAAATTAGAAGCCCTTTCAGAGATTTCATAAATCTATGAAACTACGAACAACTACTTGTTCTCTAGACTAACTATTAGTCTCAACATGTTAACATTTAACATTGAAGCAACCTAACATAGTTATGATTAACTCTTAATCATTCAGTGATAATCGAAATAAGTCTTTATTAGGTGTGATACGATAAACGATAAATATCTAAATCGAATCAAACAGCATGCATCTCATACATAAACATCACCCAAGAATTTAAGTCCGAATTCGTATGATACAAGTGGCTCTGATACCATTGTTGGGTCACGTCGGCACGCCCCGTGGCGCAGCAGAAAAATTAATCCGACGTAATCCAGCCAGGATCCATGTACATGAACGAATCCGGGGTGAAAAGATGAAGAGTTACCTTTTAAAACTCTAGAAACTGGAAAACCGACGGTATGTCGGAATAACCACGTCAAGTAAAACCGGAATCGTCACAGGTTCGCAACGACCTCTACGGAGTCCACCCAAACAAAACGAACAAAGTTTCCGCCTCCCTAACACTTAGGGATAAATTTCGACATGTTTGAAAACCTTCCAGGGAGAAGTCGAAATCCCTCCAGGGATTCCTGAGGGAGTCTGAAATCGACCAGGAGTTCAACCGGGACTTGCAATCAAGCAAGGGAACCTTCAGGGATTTGCCAGGGGGCAAGTAGAACACCAGAAAAATATCGAACAGCTTCTTAGAGAGCTTTCTGGAATATGTCGAATTCCAGTGGGGAATCCCTAGGGGTGTTGTCGAAATCTTCAAGAGGAGGAAGATGGATGGTTTGGTTGCTAGCCCTTGTCCCTTTAAATAGTATTAAGAGATTTAATTCTAGTTGAATACCTTAAATCCAAGTTCAACCAAAATTCATAGAATCTAATTCTACTTGAAATTGGTTTATATATAATTTACATTATATTTAATAATATTAAATGAAATATACATTATATTTAATCCAAATATATATATATTTTTATTATATAGAATCTCATTCTATCTTTACTTGGATTTAAATATATTTAAATATATATTATTAGTTATGTAGAATCTAATTCTACATAAACTTGGAATTAAATATACATTATATAAATTCCAAATATATATTTAAATTTCTAGAATCTTATTCTATAATATTTAAGTCTCTAAATATTTTCCATACTCTAAATAATATTTGATAAATACAATATTTATTCAATATTATTCCCATTTAAGGGAGTTGCCGATTTCCCCTATCCCATAGGGGATTTTCGGCAACCTCCCTAAAATAGGGAGTATAGTTTCCAATTTTTGTTCGTTTCATTCGAAGGGTGTGACCCTTGTAGGTTCATGCAACGTTAGCAGCAAAATTAGAACTGTTCTAATTTTACAAACAATGAGTGGCATCTAGCAATACATCATTGCTACCTAAGTTGCATGAAGTCATGGTTTGACTTTCCTAATTCCTGAATAAACTTCCTTTATGTATTTCATCCTTTTGTCCTTTATATCTTAGATGAACACAAGTTATGGGTTAGTCACACTTGCGTTGTCCATCTAGTGTTTCTTGATGTCTTGAGTAGATTATGATAAACGAATCTCTATGATATCTCATATCATAATATTCGAGCATGGCCATGCATTTTCTAATCTCACTCAATCAAGTGGCCGAAGATATTTCTCCCATTATGTAGGAGGGACAAATCCTTTATTGATCAACCATATTTCACTACATAGGTCATCACGTATCCAATCATCAGTCTTTATAATGTAGTCAGTTACGACACACGTTTGACTATGTCAAAATACGTAAATCTTTATGTTGAAATCATGTTGATCTCAAGTCTGAGGATTATACATATGTTTATCATGAGCAATGTTGTGACTGTCACATAATTACCCAAGAAACATGCTCATAGCGGGTCAATTCAGTATGTTGTTCTCTAACAAATACTTATGTGTTGATTTTGACATCTCTATGTCAATGACAACGCTTGTCATCAACCACATATTAGTCTTTATATATTATCACTGTCCATACCCGTAATAATATTCGACTAAGGATCCTATTTAACAATAATCGTATTATTGTATGGACATTATTATCCAGTGGTTAGTTTGATGCACAGAAACATACCAAATGATAATAACGACAATGCCATTACTTGATAAATCTAGTAAAATAGTATGTCCATTCAATCATCATATGATTGGTCTTTGGGCATACTCCAACAGTTAGACCTAAGTCTCTCCTAAGGGACCAAAAACGCTTTTTATCTAAAGGCTTTGTAAAGATGTCCGCTAGTTGGTTTAAGGTGTCAACGTACTCTATAACAACATCTTCCTTAAGGACATGATCTCTAATGAAATGATGTCTTATCTCTATATGTTTTGTTCTAGAGTGTTGGATGGGATTTTTAGTCAAGCATATGGCACTAGTGTTATCACACTTAAGGGGTATGGTTTCAACTTTATTACCATAGTCTTAGAGTTGTTGCTTCATCCAAAGGACTTGAGCACAACAACTCCCTAAGGATATGTACTCGGCTTCGGTGGTAGAAAGAGCTACATTATATTGTTTCTTAGAGAACCAAGATATGAGCATACTACCTAAGAATTGACAAGTTCCCGAAGTACTTTTCCTATCGATTTTACATCCCCCATAATCTGCATCTGAATAAGCATGAAGGTTGAAGGTGGAGTCTCTAGGGTACAAAAGACCTAAACAAGGAGTATCTCTAAGGTACCTAAATATTCTCTTAACGGCTATAAGGTGAGACTCTCTAGGACTAGCTTGAAACCTAGCACACAAGCAAACACTAAACAAGATATCTGGTCTACTTGTGGTAAGGTAAAGCAATGATCCAATCATAGAACGGTAAAGCTTAGAGTCAACACACTTACCTCCTTCATCTTTGTCAAGCTTTGTAGATGAGCTCATAGGTGTGGCTTGAGGCTTTGCATTCTCCAAGCCAAACTTCTTGAGCATATCCTTGATGTACTTTGCTTGATTGATGAAGGTGACATCCTTCCTTTGCTTGATTTGGAGTTCTAAAAAGAACGAGAGCTCCCTCATCATGCTCATCTCGAATTCACCTTGCATTAACTTAGCAAACTCTTTGCAATGACATTCATTAGTAGATCCAAAAATAATATCATCAACATAAATTTGTACTACTAAGATGTCATTTTTATACCTTTTTATGAAAAGTGTAGTGTCCACCTTACCTTTTTCAAAACCCTTTTCAATCAAAAAGTTTGAAAGTCTTTCATACCAAGCTCTAGGAGCTTGTTTTAAACCATAAAGTGCTTTAGTAAGTTTGAAAAAATGATTTGGAAATTTTGAGTCTTCAAAACCCGGTGGTTGTTCCACATACACTTCCTCATTTATAAAACCATTTAAAAATGCACTTTTAACATCCATTTGAAAAAGCTTGAAATCATGATAACATGCATATGCAAGCAACATCCTAATGGCCTCCATTCTAGCTACAGGTGCATAGGTTTCATCAAAATCTATTCCCTCTTCTTGAGTGTAACCTTGTGCTACTAGTCTAGCTTTATTTCTCACAATGTTACCACTCTGATCTAGTTTGTTCCTAAAGACTCATTTAGTTCCTATAGTAGATTGATTACTAGGCCTATCAACTAATGTTCAAACATTACTTCTCTCAAATTGATTTAACTCTTCTTGCATAGCCATAATCCAAAAGTCATCTTTTAATGCTTCTTTTATATTCTTAGGCTCTATGCATGAGATAAATGCAACATGGTTCATAAGTTTAAGAGAAGATCTAGTGGTTACCCCCTTGGATGGATCACCCAAGATTTCACCACCTTTGACATAGTTGAACTCCCTTGGGTAGCTCATTTCCTTTTCCTCAAAAGCCAAGTCTTTCAAGGCTTCAAGAGGTGGATCTTTTGTATCCTCTTGTTTTGTTGGAATCTCATTCTGCTTTGAAGTTTGTCCTCCATCAAAGGCATTAATGATTCCTACATCATCATCATCACAAGAATCCTTCCTTGGAAGGAGGTTATCATCGAATACAACATGTATAGATTCTTTTACTACTAAAGTTCTTGTGTTAAATACACGATAAGCTTTAGAGGTTAAAGAATATCCTATGAAAATAGCTTCATCACTTTTTGCATCAAATTTACCTAAGTTGTCTTTTCCATTATTTAAAACAAAACACTTGCAACCAAATGGGTGAAAATAGCTAATGTTAGGCATTTTAGATTTTAAAATCTCATATGGTGTTTTCTTTAAAAGTGGCCTAATCATTACTCGGTTTACAATGTAGCAAGCGGTGTTTGTGGCTTCCGCCCAAAAATATTTAGGTAAATTGTTTTCACAAAGCATGGTTCTAGCCATTTCTTGTAAATTTCTATTTTTCCTCTCAACTACCCCATTTTGTTGAGGAGTTCGAGGAGCCGAAAAATTGTGGCTAATACCATTTTCATTTAAAAATTCTTCAAACCCTAGATTTTGAAATTCGGTTCCATGATCACTTCTAATATGAGAGATTCTAAGTTCAAGATCATTTTGGGTTAATTTTGAAAATGTGATGAATTTTTCTAAAGCCTCATCTTTAGTACTTAAAAATAGAACCCAAGTAAATCTAGAAAAATCATCAACAAGTACAAATGCATAAGATTTACCACCCAAGCTCATAGTCCTAATAGGCCCAAATAAATCCATATGAATAAGTTGTAAACACCTACTTGTAGAAACATCATTAATGGATTTAAATGATGACTTATGTTGTTTACCCTTAGAGCATGCATCGCAAATTTTATCATTTGAGAACTTAATTTTGGGTAAACCTCTAACTAGATCTAGGGAAACTAATTTTTTCTAAAACACTAATGCTAGCATGTCCTAGTTTGATATGCCATAGCCATGCATCATTTTCATTTTGAGCTACTAAACATGCATGGGATGTATGTATGTCATCTAAATGCACCATGTAAATGTTATCTATGCCATAGCCATGCATCATTTTCATTTTGAGCTACTAAACATGCATGTCCTATTTTCCTATGCCAATACCTTTAATGTGGCCTTTGGAGTTGTCACCAAATGTCACCACTCCTCCACTTTTTGGCTTTAAGTCCATGAATCTACTCTTGTCTCCGGCCATATGCCTCGAGCATCCACTATCAAGGTACCATGAATTTTGACTTTATGCTTTTGCCTTGTAGCAATGCTCACCCTACAAACAAAGATATTAAACTTTTGTTTTTGGTACCCAAATCATTTTGGGTCCACGAGTGTTAGCTCCCAATAGCTTGGTTCCCTTAGGAATCCAAGGTGACATAGCAACAATATTATTAGATTTGACAAGTTCCTTAGGAACCCATACACTTCTAATCTTGTTAGTTCTATTATGTCTAGGGAAGCTACTTTGTTTGTAGTTATTAGTCTTTCTCCTAGGTTGGTTTATTTTAGATGATTCACCTTTTTCATTCTTCACATTACCAACATTTTTAAAAGACTCTTTGAGCTTGTTAAGCTCATCTAACACATTTTGGTGTTCATTATTGCATTGAGAAAGAAGATTATTTAGGTATACATTTTCATCTTGGAAGAATTTAAGTTCATCTTTCAAACCTAAAATCTGTTTCTCAAATTTTAAGTTAGCTTGAGAAAGTGAGTCATTTTTATCATTTAATTCCGAAATAATTTTCTTATTCCTAATGACCGACTCTTTGTATTTCTCAACTAACTCATCATAAACCTCTTGCAACTCATCATATGCATCATGTAATTCATCAAATGTAAAGTCAAAAGATGATGAGTTAGAGGTTACCATGGAGGAATCTTCCTTAAGTGCCATGAGGCAAAGGTTGGCCACTTCTTATTCGTCATCCTCGGATGACTCCTCATCACTCCAAGTAGCAAGCTTGACTTTGAGCTTCTTCTTCTTCTCAAAGCCCTTCTTCTTGAGTTGAGAGCACTTCGAATGAATGTGACCGGGCTTTTTGCACTCGAAGCAAATGATTTGATCCCTCTCTTCTTCTTTGTTTTTACCATTGAAGTCCATATTTCTTTGAATCTTCCTTCCTCGGTTGGACCTCATGAATCGTGAGAATCTTTTGGCTATCATAGCCAATTCTTCTAAATCATCCTTCTCACTAGAAGTGATCTTCTCATGTAATGAAGCTTTGAGAGCCACTCCCATTTTCTTCTTCTTTTCTACCTCTAGCTTCTCCACTCTTTTCTCTTCCTTCTTCTTTTCATCTTCCCTTCCTTGCTTCATTATTTCATGAGTAAGGAGAGAACCCACTAGCTCATCAAGTTTTAGAGTCTTCAAGTTTTTGGCCTCGATGATGGCGGTTCTCTTCCCATCCCAAGATTCGGGAAGTGAGTAGAGTAGCTTCCAGACAAGTTTGTCTTCCGAGATTGTCTCTCCAAAACCCTTAAGCCCATTGACGATGGTTGATAAGCGATCGAACATCTTGGACACCGTTTCGTCGGGCTCCATCTTGAAATTCTCATAACTAAGATTGAGAATTCCAATCCTGGTCTCCTTCACATCATTGGTTCCTTCATAGGTGGTCTCTAGAGTATCTCACACTTCTTTGGCACTTTCAATGGAGGAGACTTTGGAGTAGATGTCGGGACCGAAAGAACAAAAGAGCATGTGAAGAACTTTGTCATTTATTTGGATCTTCTTACTCTCATCTTCACTCATCTCAATCTTCTTCTTTAGAACCATCTTTCCTTCATCATCCATCTTCAAAGGAATATAGGGACCGTCTTCAATGACATCCCAAACAAGGTAGTCGTTGGATTTGATGAAGAGGCGCATCCGGTTCTTCCAAAATGGATAGTTGTCACCATTGAAGAATGGTGGTTTTGTGGTGGATTGAGACTCGTACATGCTTGAGCCGGAGGTAGATGCCATGGCTTGATTTTTGGATGATCACACTCGTCCTAGGAACTCCTCTTGTGGTTGTTAATCCTTCAAAGAGGTAGGCTCTGATACCAGATGGATATTCTTGCTACATGAATTTGACTTAGAAGTTAGAGATAGGAAAGGATGTCAGAACCAGGTAGCTGACCATTTATCTAGGCTAGAAAATGCTAACACACAAGGTAGTGAAACTGAAATTAAGGAGGAATTCCCTGATGAGAAACTGTTAGCTGCTACAGCAATTTCGTGGTATGCTGATATTGTTAATTATCTTGTTAGTGGTATTTTGCCTCCTGATCTATCTATCCAGGGACTCAAGAAATTCAGACATGATGCAAGATTCTACTATTGAGATGAACCCTACTTGTTCAAGAAATGTCCTGATCAGATCATAAGAAGATGTGTTCCAGAGGAAGAATACCATAGCATTCTGTACCATTGTCATTCATCATCGTGTGGAGGGCATTTTGGTGGTGCTAGAACTGCTGCAAAAGTTCTTCAAGCAAGATTCTATTGGCCTACACTTTTTAAGGATGCACACGAGTTCTACAAGACTTGTGACAGGTGCCAAAGAACGGGGAACATCTCCAGATGGAATGAAATGCCATTGCAAAATATTCTGGAAGTTGAAATCTTTGACGTGTGGGGAATTGACTTCATGGGTTCGTTTCCTGCATCATATGGAGATCTATATATTTTTCTAGCAATCGACTACATGTCAAAATGGGTGGAGGCTGTTTCCACCCCAAGGAATGACTCCAAGACGGTCATAAAGTTTCTTCACAAGAACATCTTCACGAGGTTTGGAGCACCCCGAGCCATCATCAGTGATGAAGGAACTCATTTTGACAACAAGCTTATTGCTAAAGCATTACACCGATATGGAGTCAGGCACAAGATTGCTACAGCATATCATCCGCAGACAAACGGACATGTTGAAGTTTCCAACCGGGAAATCAAGCAAATCTTGGAGAAGGTGGTTAATCATAAGAGAAAAGATTGGTCCCCCAAGTTGGATGAAGCACTTTGGGCATATAGGACAACCTTCAAGACGCCTTTGGGCATGTCACCCTTCAAGCTTGTATTTGGCAAGGAGTGCCCTCTACCCGTTGAGCTTGAGCATAAAGCTTATTGGGCAATCAAGAAACTCAACATGGATGCCCAACATGCTGGTGAAAGGAGGTTGCTAGAGCTTAATGAGCTGAAGGAATTTAAAGGCCAAGCATACGAGAATGCTCGCATCTATAAGGAGAAAACCAAGAAGTGGCATGCCAAACACATTTTGCCAAGGCATTTCTCAGAAGGTCAACAAGTGCTTCTCTATAATTCCAGGCTAAAGCTTTTTTCCTGGAAAGCTGAAATCAAGATGGTTAGGACTATTCATCATACACAAGGTGTACCCTCATGGCACGGTTGATAGCAATGTTTTCTCTTTCCTAGTACAATGTCAGGTACAGAGCAGGAGAGCGTGTCGTCTACATGGTTGGTAGCAAGAGGGAGAAGGACATGGAGTTTGTTTTTATCCACTTTTGGATGTACGAAAGAAAAGGGGAAAAGAAAAAGATAAGGAGAGGTTTTATCCGAAAAAGTGGGGAGAATGAATTAAAAAGAGAGAGAAAAAAACAAAAAGCAAGAGAGAGAATATTCACCTATTTAATGAGGAGAAACCCTAGCCACATAAACCCATATTCTCTCTCCAACCGTCAGCTATCACATTAACTCCAAAAAAATTTCTCTCTCCCTTAAAGCCGACACACGTCCCCATCACCTCCCCTCTTCCATTAATTCTTCAGTTTTTTTCCACCTTTTTCAACTCCACATATTTTCCTCATCATCATCAACCGTCCCCTCACCTTTTCATCTTCTTCAACACTCAAAACTTTTTCTTCTTCACTCCATCTCTTCGATTTTCTCCCAAACATACAGAACACCCTTCACCATTTTCTTTCCCTTCACATATTCACTCCTCCCCATTTTCAACAAAAACTCCATGGCTCGTTGTAAGAACGCCCCTGAGACTTCTGATCGTCCTAAACAACAACCAGTCTTGGAAATTTCTAGGTTTCTTGACGAGGCAGCAAAGGAGAGATGGACAAACTCAAAGATAGGAATGTTCTTCCAGAACTAGGGTTTAAATACCCTAAAGACGAAGACGACCAGTTCGATCAGGCAGTCATGGATGTCATTGGCAAGCATGAGGGGAAAACCTTCGCTGCTCACCCTGAGGAGATTGGTACCTCACTTGTAAAGGAGTTCTATGCACACCTCACAAGTCCAACACAGTCTACAGTTCATGTGCGAGGAGAGCAGATAAAGTTTACTGTCGCAGCAATTAACAAGTTCTATGGGCTAAAGCACACTGTAGACCGCCACACTTCTTTTGTGATGACAATGGAAGCGCAGACACAGCGCGAGGTGCTAGAGGATATCAGTTTTCAGGGAACGGTGTTGGATAACAACAAGTCAGTCGAGAGAGGACGCCTCAAACCTGAGGCAAAGGTATGAAACCATTTTGTGAGACATAAGCTTATGCCTACACTACACAGTGCCACCGTCTACATCTCTAGACTTTTTCTCATTCACTTAATAATACATGGTAGACGCATTCAAATAGGAAAGATAATAGTGGATGAGGTATATGCTTGTTTGAAATGGCCTCGTAATCCTCTTGTTTTCCCTAACCTGATTACTGCCTTATGTAAAAGAAAAGACGTCTTCATAGACGATCTTGTGGATGCAAATCTTTCAAGAAAGACAGGTTTAACTCCATCCCTCGTCACAAAACTCCGAGGATTCAATGAAGACATGCATCAGCAAACAGTAGAGGGAGGAGCTAAAAGTTTTGCTGCAGCACGAGTAGCAGCATTGGTGGCAACAACAAAAGAACTGAGCACTGAGCTCATCCTAATGAAGGCACATCAGCGGGTGTACTTCAAGTATGCCCATCATCGCGATAGTGCCATAGCATCCTGCTTAAGTAAACTCCTACCAGACCAGAACGTATCATTTCCACTGTTCCCTATGAAGTTGCTGCAAGCGGCCACCACTGCTACAGCGAGCATAGTATCTCCCAGTGACCCTAGCTCCGTCCAACCTGCTGCCAAGAAGAAGACTATGAGAAAGAAGACGCCTACAACTCCTACTGCCCAGCCAGAAAAAGAAACTCCTTCTGTTCCACCCACTGTAGAAGAGACCGACCTAGTGGCTACCCCGACCAAGAAAAGGAAACTTACCAGGAAGACAACTAACCCAACACCGTCATGACCAGAAAACCCAATTCCTGAGCCAGAGCATATACCCAATGATCCTGAGGAAACCCCTCTGAAGGAAACCACTACAACACAAACAACTGAGCCGACACCAGCGCGATCTGCGGATGCTACATCATCTAGACCAAAAAACACGCATCAAACATACTGCTGGACGTGCCAGGCCCTCATCCAGTGCTCAGTCAGTATCCTCAGAGAGTGTGGACGATGTAGCAGACCCCCACAACTACTCCTCTGAAACATCAATGGACAATACCAGCAGCACGACATAGCCTCCGCACCCAGGAGGTAACTAAATTTTTTTATTTCATTTTTCATGGCATATAGTGTAGATTAGTTTATGCATTGCGGACACTGCATCTCTCAAGTTTGGGGGTGTTAGTGTTCATAGTTAATATTTTGTTTTAGCATATGCATTATAGGATAGAACAAAAATTTTACTATGGCATTCTATTTAGTCTAGAGACAGTCTATGAATATATTTATGATGTCTGACGACGAAATCTTAAAAGCCTGAACTAAGTTAGAAAAAAAAACACAACTAGTTGAGATTTGTAGAACTGTCTTTAGGATCTAGTTGTTAAAAAAATGTTACACAACTGCTCTCTTTCTATAAGTAAGTTTGTTAGAAAAAATTTTTCAGGAAGAATCCTAGTAAACTCTGATATGTAAACTCTAGAGAGTTAAAAAAACTAGACGACCCTGTGCTCAAATAAACGAATAAATTGATATGAACCCGGTAATGTGACCCGAGTCATATAGATGTGCCCGATCGTGATTCTAGTAAGAAATATTCTTCTCTACGCTTTGAACTCTGAGATATCATAAAACATACATGTGAGATGAATAGCAATATAATAAAAAAATTAATGAAGAAAGGAATTGGATAGGTAATTTGGATAGTATGGTGGCTAAGGATGGAGGATGATAATCGTGGAAAGGTGTAAATCAAAGAAGGAGTGATGGGAGATGCCAAAGGCGGCGTGGATTTGTATGGTTGGAAGGATAGCGAATTGTGACCCGCTAGCTATAACGAGCTAGGAACCAACAATATACTTTGATGGAGTCGAGGTGGAGGAGTGTGGAATGTGACCCACAAGCTATAAGAGAGCTTGGAACCAACGCTATAGTAAAATGAAATGGATAGAAGACTACAAGAACAACTTGAAGCCGATAGAGTTCTCGCAAGAACAAGATGAAAGCAATCTTTAAAAGGTTTTATATTCTCCAAAGAAAAAAAATAAAATTCCTTACAAATGAACCTAAGGTGCCTATTTATAGTGTGGCTAGGCACCATATGAAAAGTCACACAAAAGAGAGATGAATGCTCATCTAAATCCTATTGAATACAAATAAATGAAATGTTTCTTTGTTATCCTTTTAATGAATGAATTTTGCTTTAAATTGAGATGAATTCGGCCTTAAATTCGTCCAAAAGGAGTGGTGACTCTTGGGCTGCTTCATTTTGCTTGCAAATGGATAAAAAGGAATGAATGTGAACATAGGATGAATGTAGACATCCTACACGTCCAAATCAGCTTGTCTCTTTGAATTCCTTGCTGATTTTATCACTTAATTTGATGATTAAATGACATAAAACTAGCCTTCATTGCTTGCCCATTTGTGTAATATGACCAGCCTTCAAAAAATGATAAATAAAGGCCTTGAATGCATAATTTGAATGCTGATTATTGCATGTCCCTTCTCTTGAACGTGAATGGCCTTCATTGGTTCATAATTTCAACCTTGAATAGGTGAATTATGAAGCTTAAATGCTTTGTTACTCTAAGAAGATGAACAACCTTGAAAAGATGAAAAGAATTCAGCCTTAAATTGCCTTCAATTGCCTTGTTTGCATGAGTAAAGATGGTCATTAATGACTTGTTTCCAAGCTGAAGTTGAAAAGTCTCTTCTTTAATCCACACGTCACATGAACCTAGACACACACAAAGGATTTATTCAAACTTAAAATAATATATGCATGAAACAATTAAAGAGTTAGTTAATTGAGTGAACTAGTTAAATGAATGAACTAGTTTAATTAAAGAACTAACTTTATTGGATTTAACTGAATGCATGAATGAAGTAGTTTAACGAATGATTTAAGATACATAATTAAACTACTTCCCTAAATGAACTAAAACTATAAATGAAGTGCATGCTTTAATGACCATCACACTTTATCAATGCAATGGAAGTTTGAAATACTTAAATTCTCATGCAAATGCATGCATGAGCAAGGTAAGGCATTCCTCCCTTATTATTTCTTCTTTCCCACGTTCATGGCTTGTTGTAAACAAGCTTTCCATGGCTGATTGAAACTCCTTGGCCCGTGCACGTGTAATGGGGCCACTTGGGTACTTCTTCGGGTCCTTGTTCTTGATGGTCATATCAGTCCCTCCCTCTTTAAAGCGATTTGTCCCCAAATCGTCACCTACATCAAAAGGAGATAAATCAGCAACATTAAAGGTTGCACTAACAGTAAACTCACCTGGGAGGTCTAGTTGATAAGCATTATCATTGATCCTCTTAACTACTTGAAATGGCCCATCTCCTCGAGGCATCAATTTAGATTTCTGTTGGGCTGAAAACCTTTCTTTTCTCATGTGCAACCACACCCAATCTCCCGGCTCAAAGACAACTCTCCTTCGACCCTTGTTTGCTTGCTGCTCATATTGCTTGGTTTTCTTTTCAATATTATCCTGCACTTGTTGATGAAGTTTCTTAACAAATTCAGCTTTGTTAAGTCCATCTTTATTCACAATTTGATCAGCGGGTAATGGCAATAAGTCCATCAGAGTTAATGGATTGAACACATACACAACTTCAAAAGGGGTGTGTCCCTAGGTGGTATGGAGTGATCGGTTATATGCAAACTCCACATGTGATAAGCACTATTCCCATGTCTTTAGATTCTTCTTAATAATGCTCCTAAGCAACATGGAGAGTACTCGATTCACCACTTCGGTTTGGCCATCCGTTTGAGGGTGACAAGTGGTGGAAAATAGCAGCTTAGTTCCAATCTTACTCCATAGGGCTCTCAAGAAGTGGCTTAAGAAATTCATGTCTCGATCAGAAACGATAGTTCTTGGCACACCATGTAATCTCAAGACTTCCCTGAAAAACAAGTTAGCAATATGTAAGGAATCATTAGTCTTGTTGCAAGGAATAAAATGAGCCATTTTGGAAAATCTATCCACTACTAAAAAGATGGAGTCTTTGTTATTCTTTGTGCGTGGAAGCCCTAGCACAAAATCCATTGAAATGTCCATCCATGGTGCTTCTGGAATAGGTAGTGGCGTGTAGAGTCCATGTGGCATGGCTTTAGACTTAGCCTTCTTGCAAGTGATGCAACTTTCACATAACCTATCTACATCTCGTCTCATCTTTGGCCAATATAAATGCTCTTGAAGTATGGCCAAAGTCTTTGCTATTCCAAAATGTCCCATTAAGCCTCCTCCATGGGCTTCTTTGAGAAGTAGTTTACGTGTGGAACCTTGTGGAATACAAAGTGTTCCTTTCTTGAATAGGAACCCATTGTCCCTATAATAGTTTTCAAATGTTCCTTTCTCACAAGCTTTGTAATTTTTTTTTAAAATCAGAATCAGATTCGTATAAATCCTTAATGAAAAAAAACCCAGCAACTTAGATTCTAAGGTGTTTAGAAGAGCGTACCTCTGAGACAATGCATCGGCAACTATATTCTCCTTACCTTTCTTATATTTGATCACATAGAGAAAATATTCAAGAAACTCCACCCATTTGGCATGTCGTTTGCTGAGTTTATGTTGCCCCCGAATATGCTTCAATGCCTCATGATCGGTGTGAATAATGAACTCCTTAGGCCATAGATAGTGTTGCCATGTTTCCATTGCGCGAACAAGGGCATACATCTCCTTATCATATGTTGGATAATTCAACGTAGCTCCACTTAATTTCTCATTAAAATATGCTATAGGACGTCCACCTTGAGATAATACCGCTCCAATTCCCACACTTGATGCATCACATTCAATTTCAAACGCTTTGTTAAAATCAGGTAAGGTAAGCAAAGGGGCATGAATTAAACATTCTTTAATGTCATTAAAAGATTTCTCTTGGTCTCCCCCCAGAAAAAGTTAGTATTCTTCTTGATGACAATAGTTAAAGGGATGGCAATGGTGCTGAAGTTTGGCACAAATCTCCGGTAAAAGCTTGCAAGTCCATGGAAACTCCTAACTTGGGAAATGCTTGTTGGTCGTGGCCATTCTTCAATGACTTTAACCTTCTCTTTGTCAACCTCTAAGCCTTTAGAACTAACAACAAAACCAAGAAAGACAACTTTGTCAGTACAAAATGTACACTTGTCTAAATTAGCATATAACTTCTCCTTCCTTAAAACCAACAAAACTGACCTCAAGTGTTGAACATGTTCTTCCATTGATTTACTATAGATTAAGATGTCATCAAAATAAACCACACAAAATTTACCCAAAAACGGTCTAAGAACATGGTTCATTAACCTCATGAAAGTACTTGGTGCATTAGTTAAGCCAAAAGGCATAACCAACCATTCATAGAGTCCTTGCTTTGTTTTAAATGTTGTTTTCCATTCATCACCTTCCCGCATCCTTATTTGGTGATAACCACTCTTAAGATCAATCTTAGAGAAAAGGTTAGAACCACTAAGCTCATCTAACATATCATCTAAACGAGGAATAGGGTGACGATACTTTACCGTAATTTTGTTTACCGCTCGACAATCTACACACATGCGCCAAGTTCCATCCTTCTTTGGCACAAGTAATACCGGAACGACACATGGGCAAAGGCTCTCCCTCACGTAGCCTTTGGCCATCAGATCAGCCACTTGCCTTTGCAACTCCTTGGTTTCCTCGGGATTGCTTCGATAAGCTGGACGGTTAGGAATGACGGCACCAGGAATGAAATCTATTTGATGTTCAATGCCACGGATTGGTGGCAGCCCACTTGGTATCTCCTCCAGAAATAATTCGTCAAATTCCTGCAACAAAGACACAATTGAAGAAGGCAAAGTGTGATCAAGTTGGTTAGTGTTCAATAAACCTTCCTTGTACACAAGTACAAGTAATTCCTTTCCCGACAGCAAACACTTTCTCAACTCTCTTTCTTTGGTAAAAACACTCATTTTCGCTCCCTCACTTTGCTCACTCTCACTTGCTTTTACCTCCATTTTTTATTCTCTCTCTTTGGCTCTTTCAATACTTTCTCTCAAATGTATTTGGTCTTTGTGAATTTGTTTTGGTGAAAGAGGGGCTAAGGTGATCTTTCTTACTCCATGGGTGAGTGTATACCGATTGGTATATCCATCATGTATGACTCGTTTATCGAATTGCCATGGCCTCCCAAGTAGTAAATGGCCAGCGTGCATCGGAACAAAATCGCAAAGAACTTCATCCTTATACTTTCAAATGGAGAAAGCAACAAGAACTTGCTTGGTAACCTTGAGTTCTCCTCCGTCATTAAGCCACTGCAGCTTGTAGGGATGTGGATGCTTTGTGCTTGCTAATCCAAGTTTTTCTACCATAAGAGTACTAGCAACATTAGTACAACTACCTCCATCAATAATGACAAAGCATACCTTTCCATTAACATGGCAGCGAGTATGAAAGATATTCTTGCGTTGCTCATTCCCTTCATTCGCTTGCACACTTAGGCTCCTTTTCACAATAAGGGCCTCTCCTTCTGCTGCATACTCTATACCATCATCTTCATCTTCTTGTATGGCAGCAACTTCATCTTCCCCCTCTTGTTCCGATTCAACCTCTCCATCATCACGAAGAAGCATGGTGTTGCGATTTGGGCATTGGCTTGCAATATGCCCTCTTCCCAAGCACTTGAAGCATTGTATATCTCGGGAACGGTTTGGAACATTCGGAGCCTTACCTTTGCTAGTTTTGGCAATGGGTTTGGCACTCTTTGTTGGAACTCTTCGTTCTTTAGGCGTAAAGGATGCCTTCTGTTTGTAGGTACCCTACCCTTATTTAGGAGAAGAGCCTTCATAGGCACGAGTTGTGCCCTTCCTTTTGAGTTGCCTCTCGACCTTCATGGCCATATGAACCATGTCTTCGATCTCCACATAATGTTGCAACTCAACAGTGGCCGCAATATTAGGATCAAGGCCGGATAGAAATCTGGCCATGGTGGCTTCTCGATCCTCATCAATGTTGGCTCGGATCATGGCTACTTCCATCTGTTTAAAGTAATCCTCAACACTACGGTTGCCTTGGGTGAGATTTTGAATCTTGTTGAACAACTCCCTATGATAGTGAGTTGGAACGAACCTCCTACGCATAACGGCCTTCATCTCATTCCAAGTAGAAATTTGATGTTCTCCATTGCGTCTCCTGCTAGATGTCAACTAATCCCACCATATTAGTGCATAATATGTAAATTCAATGGCTGCAAGTTTTACCTTCTTAAGCTTGGAGTAGTTGTGGCACTCAAAGATGTGCTCAACTTTTTTTCCCATGCAAGATAAGCTTCAGGATTTGTTCTTCCTTGGAAAGAATGAATGGTTATTTTGATGTTGCTAAGATTATCATCAACTCTTGGTCAAGCTCTTTGGTACCTAGGTTCTCGACGCCTTGAATTGGTGAATTATGAAGCTTAAATGCTTTGTTACTCTAAGAAGATGAACAGCCTTGAAAAGATGAAAAGAATTCAACCTTGAATTGCCTTCAATTGCCTTGTTTGCATGAGTAAAGATGGTCATCAATGACTTGTTTCCAAGCTGAAGTCGAAAAGTCTCTTCTTTAATCCACACATCACATGAACCTAGAGACACACAAAGGATTTATTCAAACTTAAAATAATAGATGCATGAAACAATTAAAGAGTTAGTTAATTGAGTGAACTAGTTTAATTAAAGAACTAACTTTATTGAATTTAACTAAATGCATGAATGAAGTAGTTTAACGAATGATTTAAGATACATAATTAAACTACTTCCCTAAATGAACTAAAACTATAAATGAAGTGCATGCTTTAATGACCAGCACACTTTATCAATGCAATGGAAGTTTGAAATACTTAAATTCTCATGCAAATGCATGCATGAGCAAGGTAAGGCATTCCTCCCTTATTATTTCTTCTTTCCCACGTTCATGGCTTGTTGTAAACAAGTTTTCCCTGGCTGATTGAAACTCTTTGGCCCGTGCACGTGTAATGGGGCCACTTGGGTACTTCTCCGGGTCCTTGTTCTTGATGGTCATATCATAAATGCTACGGCATATCTGTAGAAGGACACTCCACTTTGCTATAGCATGTTAAAAAAGAAGAAGAAGAAGAAATAAAGCTTTGCTATAGCATATGAGTGAATGAAAGTTGTCACGGGATGACTCTGCCTACTAGCTCGGGGGTGAGAGGTTTGCTCCCTGCTCATCTAGAGTTAAAGACGGTAGGTGTGATGAGCTGACACCCTTCGTAGCAGAAAACCTATATCTTTGGGAGTCTAAAAATTGGAAAAGAACTAGAGAACATAGTTAGGGTATAACTAGGGAGCTTCCTTGAAAATTTGTCTCACTAGCTTAAGTATAGGAGGAAGGCAACCACGCACACACACACACGACTTAGTCCTAAGGAATGTTCTTAAAGATCTCACTTATGGTTGTATATATTTATTTGCCTAAGTTATTTCTGAGGACTGAAATATTGCCATAGCAATCCTCTAGGTTAAATCTTTTCCATAGTAATTCTTTTGTTATGTTCTATTCATTGCTTGAGGACAAGCAATACCTTAAGTTTGGGGGTGTGATAACTACATAAATATCCTTGTTTTCATACATTTTTGTTATACATTTGCCTGTTCTTGAGTTCATACCATAGCATTTAGACTGCATTTAGGTTGCATTTTCTTCTTTTGGGTGCATCTTTATCTTTGTTGGTTATTGGTCCATATTGAGGGGTACTGCTCGGAAGGTTGGTTTTGGTTTTGGTGGTGCGCAGGGAGTCAAGAGAGAAAGCTGATGCCGGGAATTGCTATAGCATGATGGAAGTGGATATTGGCTAGCACGTGAGATACACGTGAGCTGCAGAAGCACATGAACATGCAGAAAAGGACGATATGACATGTGCAGCAGCCGATACTCACCTGAAGACTGTCCTCCTTGTCCCTTCGGGCAGACCTTGTCGGTGGATATTCCTTGGGATTATCAAGGGATCTTTAGGGCACCAAACCCTAGAAGCCTCCACTATATAAAGGGGAGAGAAGGTTGAGGAAAGGAGAGTGCGGTGTTAAGGCTGTGTTGTGAAAAAGAGACGGAAGAGAGAGAAAAGGAGAGGGAAGTTTTCACCTTCATCTTCTCCAGCTTGGTGTCCTCCATCGTTGAAGCTCCAAGGAGTGGCCTCACCGGCCTCGAGAGAGGCGGTGAGCCTAAGACAGTCGGGCAGTCCATGGCAGAGAGGGAGTTAACCTTTCTTTTTGTCGCTATAGCAAATTCTTTTCATATCTTTATATTTGGTGATGTTATCGCAATGATACGTTGAATGATATTGCCCAGCCACGAACTGTTTTAGGTGGCTTAGGTTTGATGGATGATTTTATTTTGAGTACTTTTTAATGCATGCTATGGCTTTTTCAGTGTTTATCATGTTCTATGCTTTGCTTATGCATTTCTCATTTCCTTAAAGTTGTAAGAGCCCTCGACAGTTGGTCGTTCTTTAAGTATTTGTTGGGATTAGTAATCGAGAGAGCTAGCCTTAGAACCCTCATAAGCAATGGAGTGGCTCTCGAGAGGCAGACTCTAACCTACCTTAGAGATAAGTGATATGTTTCAAGGGCTAAAAAGGATAGTTCGTGAAGGGTAGGGGAGTGTTAAGAGTTTACGCCGAGATGTATGGTTGTAGCATTTCTGACTCCCAGTTTCCTAGCCGGAGATAGTTTGGGAGCACTCTTAGTAAATCCCGCCTAGCATAGAAGATAGCTGAAGAGCCTTAGTATCGTTAAGAAGCTTGAGTTAGGTTTCCATCATTCCCAGCCAGTCATTCCGTAGTGAGTTTCGCATACGAAAGGGGACCTGTTTATCATATTGTTATCTCATATTTCTCTGCACTATTTTGCTTCAGCATTATTTTACACCATCTCTTTTACTATAACATTGTCATCTGCATAAAATTTCAATCTTTATTGTTACAGCAACCGTGAATACCTCCGGTCCATGTGGAGAAGATACTCACTCATCACTTTATTACTCGTTCGACATGTATACTTGCACCATATTTGCGTATCATTTATAGTACACTTCACGATCACGAACAACATGCATGGGATGTATGAATGTCATCTAAATGCACCATGTATATATTACCTATGCAATGACCAATGAGCATTATATTATTCGATTTAATGTTAACAATTTTGCATCCATTTTTATCAAATAAGACATTAAATCCTTTATCACACAATTGACTAATGCTCAATAAATTGTGTTTTAGACCATCGACATATAAAACATTTTCAATGAGAATAATAGAGTGATGACCTATGGATCCAATACCTTTAATGTGGCCTTTGGAGTTGTCACCAAATGTCACTACTCCTCCACTTTTTGGCTTTAAGTCCATGAATCGGCTCTTGTCTCCGGTCATATGCCTCGAGCATCCACTATAAAGGTACCATGAGTTTTGACTTTGTGCTTTGGCCTTGTAGCAATGCTCCCCCTACAAACAAAGAGTTAAACTTTGATTTTTGGTACCCAAATCATTTTGGGTCCACGAGTGTTAGCTCTCAAAAGCTTGGTTCCCTTAGGAATCCAAGGTGACATAGCAACAACATTATTAGACTTGACGAGTTCCTTAGGAACCCATACACTTCTAATTTTCTTAGTTCTATTATGCATATGGAAGCCACTTTGTTTGTAGTTATATGTCTTTCTCTTAGGTTGGTTAGTTCTATAGGATTCACCTATCTCATATTTCACATTACCAACATTTTTGAAAGACTCCTTGAGCTTGTTAAGCTCATCTAACACCTTTTGGTGTTCACTATTGCATTGAGAAATAAGATTGTTTAAGTCTACATTTTCATCTTGAAAGAATTTAAGTTCATCTTGTAAACCTAAGATCTTTTTCTCAAATTTTAAGTTAGAGGTTACCATGGAGGAATCCTCCTCAAGAGCCATGAGGCATAGATTGGCCACTTCGTGTTCCTCATCCTCGGATGACTCCTCATCACTCCAAGTAGCAAGCTTGGGTTTGAGCTTCTTATTCTTCTCAAAGCCCTTCTTCTTGAGTTTAGGGCACTCCAAACGAATATGACCCGATTTTTTGCACTCAAAGCAAATGATTTAATCCCTCTCTTCTTCTTTGTTTTTGGTTTCGAAGTCCATTTTTCTTTGAATCTTCCTTCCTCGGTTGGACCTCATAAACTGTGAGAACCTTTTGGCTATCATAGCCAATTCTTCTAGGTCTTCCTCCTCACTAGAAGTGCTCTCCTCATGTAGAGAAGCTTTGAGAGCCACTCCTAGCTTTTCCTTCTTGTCTACCTCAAGCTTCTCCACTATTTTCTCTTCCTTCTTCCTTTCATCTTCCCTTCCTTGCTTCATGATCTCATGAGTTAGGAGAGAACCAACTAGCTCATCAAGCTTGGGTGTCTTTAAATTTTTGGCCTCAATGATGGCGGTTCTCTTCCCATCCCAAGACTCGGGAAGTGAGTAGAGTAGCTTTTGGACTAGTTTGTCTTCCGGGATTATCTCTCCAAAACCCTTTAGCCCATTGACAATTGTTGGGAAACGATCGAACATCTTCGAAATGGTTTCATCGGGCTCTATTTTGAAATTCTCATAGCTAAGATTGAGAATTCCAATCTTTGTCTCCTTCACATAACTTGTTCCTTCATATGTAGTCTCAAGTGTATCTCACACTTCCTTAGCACTTTCGGTGGAGGAAACCTTGGAGTAGATGTCAGGACCGAAAGAGCAAAACAACATGTGAAGAGCTTTATCATTGATTTGAATCTTCTTTCTCTCTTCTTCACTCATCTCATTCTTCTTCTTCGGCACAAGTCTTCCTTCGTCGTCTCTCTTCATCATAATAGAGGGACCATCTTCAATGGCATCCCAAACTAGATAATCGTTGGATTTAATGAAGAGACGCATTCGGTTCTTCCAAAAAGGGTAGTTATCACCGTTGAAGAAAGGCGGTTTGGTGGTTGATTGAGACTCATACATGTTTGACCCGGAGGTAGATGACATGGCTTGCTTTAGTAGTTGATCACACTCTTCCTAGAAACTCCTCTTGTGGTTGTTAATCCTTCAAAGAGGTAGGCTCTGATGCCAATTGTTGAGTGGATCAATGAAACGATATAAGCCAAGAGGGGGGTGAATTGGATTTTTGGAACTTTTGGTGGTGGAGTGGAAAATTAAAAATGCTAGACAAGAGGATTTAGAGTGGTTCAAGTTCAAATCGAACTCTACATCCACTACCTTAGCTTCACTAAGGATTTTCCAACAATCCACTAATTGTTCTTCCCCTTTTCTAGTCTAAGGAGGTAACGTTTACAATATCGGTCAAATTTTCTACCCAAAATTTGACCCAATTCTCACTCAAGAAATACAAAGAAGATAAAGGCTAAGACTAGTATCTCTCAATACAAAATATAGCTCTTTTACAAGCACTCAACCCAATTGAACAGATAAGAATGAAAATTACAAAGTTCACAATAGGGTTTACAAGAAATAATGGGATTTTAGCTCAATTGCTTGGATTTGATGTTTAGATAATTCTTTGGAGATCAATAGTTGTTGTTGGAGCTTTTAGAGGTCCCTTTTATACCTTCTCATTGAATTCTAGCCGTTGGGATTGTTGCATTCATCAATATAGTCGTTGGGATGTTATCTTCCCTCCATAAATGCAGTCTGCAACTACCCGTTTTGAAACGCTCGACCATGTTTCGAAACATACCAAAATAGAAAGAGCCGTTGGGGTGTAATAAATAGACCATACTGAAACGGGCACAATCGTTTCAATACGCTAAGAGCCCGTTTCGAAACATTTTTCCATTTTCAAAGCCTGTATCGAAACGGCTTAGAAGCGTTTCGATATGGCTTAACGATAATTTTAAATTTAGTTATAAAACTTCAACGGTCATATTTTAAAACCAAGTTTGAATTCTGTTTCAAAACATTTGAGGTCGTTTCGATACTGCCATATCGAAACGGGTCAAACCGTTCCGATGTTCTTCATCCGTTTCGAAACCCGTTCCGAAACAGAGGTTAACAGTTTCAAACTGTTCCGAAACGCCCAAAGGCCGTTCCGAAATGGTGAATCGAAAATCACTATTTTGGCTTGATAAACACTTACAAAATATTTGACAAGTTGAGGTTTTGACTTAAACATTTTTCTTTAAATACATAGAGAGGTTTTGAGGACTTAAAAATTCATTTTCTCCTTTTCAATTTAGTCCTTAAATTATTTGTTATATCCAAATCAATTTATTGGTTTCACAACATGGGGACTTAAATTGCATCTAGAAAGAAAAAAAGAGGGTTGTTAATCGATGTCGACTTTAACGAGTTGACTTCCGTTTTTCCAGTGCAATCTTCTTAGTTGGGGTCAGACGTCTAGGTCGGGCTAAGGGGGTTACACAATTGAAGTGGCAATAAAAAGTGAGAGAATCGACAGTGGTGAAAATACCCGGAGAAACTACAAAAAGAAAGACAATGAGGCGAATGCTACCAGCACCTACTGCGTCCCAGCAAACATTACCATTTAACAACCCCAAGCTTTCACTGGGAATGTGTCTTATGCTGGATTATACTCGTAGTTACATAAAGCTGATTTAGTCCGACCATATTATGTTACTCCGTACAAACCCTCTTTCTCTGCCTAGTATGATGAGAAGGCGCAGTGTGAATATCATGCGGGTGCCCCAGTCACTCGATAGAGAACTGTATTTCCTTTAAGAAGGTTGTTCAAAATATGATAAACACCGGAGTTTTGTCGTTTGATGAACCAAACGTGGCTGCTAATCCTTTGCCAAAGCACGGAGGTCGTAGTGTGAACGCAATTGAGGATAAGGGCAATAGAAGAGCTAAAGGGAAAATTTCTGAAGTCAGGTCCTCTCTTCGATGGGTATTCCAGCAGCTGTGTATGACACACCTAATAGATCGGGGTATGGAACTAGTGCAAGAAGGATGCAGGCCCTACTGCGAGTTTCATCAAGGAGGTCATGAAATCCAGCAGTGTGAGAAGTTTAAACAGTTGGTTCAGGGAATGATGGATAACAAAGAAATTGAATTTTTTGAGAAAGTTGAAGGAAATAAGGAATTGGACGTCTACACGTCAGATCACTCCAATGTCAAATACGGGGTGGGCAGACCATTTGTCATTTCATCCAAACCAAAAGAAGGCGACTCGATTCAAGGGGAAAGTTCAAAGACGGCCCCTAAGCTTATCATCTCAGCTCTAACCCCTTTCCAAATCAAAGACACACGAAAAGTTTCATGGAATTATACCGCCAATTTTTCAGTGCCGGAAGGTTCAAAGTCACATAATGAGGAAGGATCACCTGAAGGCGTAAAACCCACTCAACAGGAGGGACCGGCGGAGCCGAAAGCCGGAGCTATAAATGAAGTGGGACATTTCACTCGAAGCGGTAGGTGTTATTCATCGGAAACAGCGGAAGCAGTAAAAGACAAAGGGAAGAATGTGTTAGTTGAGCCAAAGAAGATGTTTGGGGAAGAACCTCCTATACAGATCAATGAGCCGGTGACATAAGCCCAGGCACAAGAATTTTTAAGATTCTTAAGGCACAATGAATACAGCGTCGTTGAACAACTTCACAAACAACAAGCAAGGATCACGGTACTTGAGCTTCTACTAAGCTCAGAAAAGCATCGTGATGCATTGTTGAATGTGTTAAACCAAACCTTTGTTCTGAATGATATCTCTGTGAACAAGTTGGACCGCATAGTGGGACATATTGCTGCGAACAACTACATCACGTTCAGTGATGACGAGATCCTGGATGGCGGTATGGGGTCTACCAAGGCTTTAAACATCACCACTCACTACAAAGGGTACGTCTTGTCGGGGGTGCTCATTGACAATGGGTCTGCATTGAATGTGCTACCGATGACAACCCTGCAAAGGCTACCCATAGATAGTTCTCATCTGAAACCGTGCCAAAACTCTGTGAGAGCTTTTGATGGAACTCAAGGAGAAGTGGTGGGAAAAATAGAGATACCCTTACTGATCGGACCAATGAAATATGTCATTGAGTTTGTGGTGATAGACATCCACCCGACGTATAATTGCTTGCTGGGAAGGCCCTAGATTCATTCTGCTGGTGATGTTCCTTCGTTGGTACATCAAAAATTGAAGCTTATAATCAAAGGG
This sequence comes from Hibiscus trionum, assembly GCA_030270665.1. NCBI lineage: Eukaryota > Viridiplantae > Streptophyta > Magnoliopsida > Malvales > Malvaceae > Hibiscus > Hibiscus trionum. Next base: position 19,621,048 of record BSYR01000004.1, read on the forward strand.
ACTCTGGTGAGTGTTGGAGAAGAACAATACATCATAGCTTCATTTACATCTGATACCCCCTACATCCCACCTAACGAGGATGCTATAGAATGTTCCTTTAGGGCCTTGGAATTTATCAACACTACTTTTGTCACAGAAGGGAGCAAGATCTCGTGCCCTAAACTATCTAACTGCACCAAGATGTCGTTCAGCAGATTCTGGGATGAGGAGCTAAAATCGGAAAAGGTTTGGGAAAAAAACTTGCAAGGGAGTCTACGTGCGAAGAACGTTATCCTCAAGAAATACATATACGGGCTGGGCCATAAGCCTAGTATACTGCAAAAAAGAGAGGAGTATACAGAAAAATAAGAGCGAAGGAGAGCTAGATTCATGGGAGTAGATATCCCATGGAAGCCGATGACTTTTCCCCATCTAAGAGATACCTTCGTGTCTGGTGGGATTATCAATGCTAAGCAGAAAGTACAGAAATCAAACAAAAAAAGCAACGAGCTTAATGATGAAGATGTGTTCAGCGAATTGCTTGAGGGGATGTCCGTCAATATGATATCCAATGATGAAGGTGGTAGCAAACTTTTAACTGGAATCCGTCCTTGCTTTCCGGGGGAATCACTTAATAATTGGAGCAGTATCGACTTGCCTGTATTTTCTAGGAAAAAAACAGAGTAATGCTTCGAACAAACCCTTTTGCCTTTGCCCGCGGGCATTAGGGATCTTTTGTAAAGGGCTGCTATCTTAAATCTACTTCAAAAATAAAATAAGATGATGTCTTCTCTGTTTTCTCAAATGGAAAACATCGCATCCACTACATACATTTATTATTCATTCTCATTCCTCTTATTCTATTTATTTGTCTTTTTTTTCATTCATTTCTATTCATTCCATGTAAATATCTTTCCCATCCAAATACTTTTCCTTTTTAATCTACACAGTGCCCATACCATTAATTGTATGAATGATTCTGAATCTGACACCGAGGTGGATTTTGAGCTTCCTTCGTGTTTGGTAGAGTCTGATGAGGGACAAGATGAAGGGGACTACGAAGTTCCATAAGAGTTGCTAAGGATGATGGAAAGTGAGGAAAAGCAAATCCTACCCCACCAAGAAGAAGTAGAGACTCTTGATTTGGGGACCGAAGAAGAAAGTTGAGAAGTGAAGATCGGCGTCGCCCTCTCTCCCAAAACTAGGCATGACCTAATAACCCTGCTCCAAGAATTCAAAGATGTGTTCGCTTGGACTTACTAGGATATGTCGGGGCTGAACACATACATTGTAGTACACAAGCTGCCGATAAAACCAGAGTGTAAGCCGGTCCAACAAAAGCTCATAAGAATGTGAACTGATATGTTATTAAAAATTAGAGAAGAAGTGAGAAAGCAGTTCGGCGTTGGTTTCTTGAAGGTTGTCAAATATTCAGAATGGGTTGCGAATATAGTTCCAGTACCAAAGAAAGATGAGAAGGTTCACATGTGTGTAGACTACAGAGACCTCAATAGAGCGAGCCCGAAGGATAACTTTCCTTTACCCCACATTGATACCCTGGTTGACAATTCAGAAGGGCATTCATGGTTTTCCTTCATGGATGGTTTTTCGGGGTACAATCAAATAAAAATACACCCGAAAGATATGGACAAGACTACATTCGTGACTGAATGGGGCACATTTTGTTACAAAATAATGCCTTTCGAACTGAAAATACTGGGGCAGCCTATCAAAGGGCTATGGTGACCTTCTTTCACGACATGATGCACAAAGAAATTGAGGTATACGTGGATTACATGATCGCTAAGCCTAAGACGAAGGAGGAACATATCCAGAATTTGAGAGCACTGTTCTAGATATTAAGAAAGTACCAATTGAAGCTCAATCCTGCTAAATGCACATTCGCAGTTATGTCTAGCAAGCTTTTGGGGTTTGTAGTTAGTAGAAGAGGGATTGAGATCGACCCTAACAAGGTCAAAGCTATCCACGATCTTCTGCCACCTCAAACACAAAAGGAGGTCTGAGGCTTCTTGGTAAGGCTTAACTATATATCTCGGTCTATTTCTCAATTAACCGACAAATGCGATCCTATTTTCAGACTACTTCGGAAGAACAATCCGGGGGTATGGGACACGAAATGCCAAGAAGCTCTAGAAAGATTAAGAAATACTTGATGAATCCCCCGATCCTGGTGGCCCTGGTACCAGGCAGACCACTAATCTTGTATTTAACGGTCTATGAAAACTCGATGGGAGGCGTCCTAGGGCAGCACGACGAGTCCGGAAGGAGAGAAAGAGCCATCTACTACCTGAGCAAGAAGTTCACCGATTGTGAAACACGATATCCGCCAGTTTAGAAATTATGTTGCGCTCTAGTTTGGGTCACAAAAAGACTCCGACAATACATGTTATATCACACCACCTGGTTGATATCCAAGATGGACCCGTTGAAGTACCTGATGGAAGCACGAACCCTAACTGGGAAAATGGCCCGTTGGCAGATGCTATTGTTGGAATTTGACATTGTTTATGTAAATCAGAAAGCTATAAAGGGAAGCGCCATAGCCGACTTTTTAGCAAGTTGTGCATCCGACGACTATGAACCTCTGAATTTCAATTTTCAAGACGAAGACCTGATGTGTATTACGACTGGAGGGGATGTAGTCCCAGGAGAAAGTTCATGGAAGCTCTACTTTGATGGGGCATCCAATGCCTTAGGTCATGGCATAGGAGCGGTATTGATCTCACCAGAAAATGTCTACTACCCTTTCACGAGTAGATTGGAATTCTTTTGCACAAACAACATAGCCGAATATGAGGCATGTGTCATGGGATTGACCGCGACTATCGAGAGGAGAATCAAGGTGCTTCAAGTTTTCGGTGATTCATCCTTGGTGATCTACCAACTCCGAGGAGAATGGGAAACTAGAGACCCGAAATTAATTAAGTATTATGATTTGATTCAAGAGCTCATTAAAGAATTCAAGAAGATCAGTTTCACCTACCTCCGAAGAGAAGACAATCAAATGGCAGATGCTCTAGCGACCTTGGCCGCAATGTTCAAGACGAGCACGAAGGCAGAAATAAGGCCAGTTGAAATGTAGATCTTTGAAATGCCAGCTCACTTTTGCAGCCTGGAAGAGGAAGTAGACGAAAACCCTTGGTATTATGATATTCTACAATATATCAAATTCCAAGCCTACCCTAAAGAAGCAAACGAGAATGATAAGAGGACTATCAGGAGAATGGCAGCCGGATATGTCCTACATGGGGAAATCCTATACAAGAAAGGTAGGGACCAAGTGCTATTGAGATGTCTTGATGCGCGAGAGGCAAAAAACATTCTTACTGAAGTGCACGATGGGTTATGTGGACACATGCCAACGGTTTCTCGATGGCCCGGAAAATAATGAGGTATGGCTATTTTTGGTCCACAATGGAGGGAGATTGTATCGACTATGCCAAGAAATGTCACAAATACCAAATATATGCCGACAAGATCCATTCTCCAACGTTTCCTTTGCATACCATGAACTCACCATGGCCATTTGCAGTATGGGGGATGGACATTATAGGGAAAATTCACCCGAAGGCTTCCAACGGGCATCATTTCATTTCATCGTTATTGACTACTTCACCAAATGTGTAGAGGCAGACTCTTATGCCAGTATCACCAGGGGAACAGTCTGCAAGTTCCTAAAGAAAGAAATCATTTGCCGGTATGGACTACCATAGAGGATCATCACCGACAATGCCTCCAACTTAAACAATATGATGGTGGCTGGGGTGTGCGAGCAATTTAAGATAGTGCATCATAACTCAACTGCATATCGTCCCAAGATGAACGGGGCAGGCGAGGCAGCGAATAAAAATATCAAGAAGGTCATATCAAAAACAACAGACACCTTTAAAGATTGGCATGAGAAACTACCATTTGCTCTCTTCGCCTACCGGACGTCCATACGTACATCAACCGGGGCAACACCGTACTCTTTGGTTTATGAGACTGAGGCAGTACTACCTATTAAAGTTGAAATCCCGTCGCTTCGAATTCTAAACGAAGTAAAGCTGGATGAAGCCGAATGGATACAAGCCAGGTATGACAAGCTGAATCTCATTGAAGAAAAAAGGTTGAGAGCCATCTGTCATGGTTAAATGTATTAAAGGAGGATGATGCAAGCTTACGACAAGAAGGTTCGCCCACGGGAATTCCGAGAGGGGGGTCTGGTGCTTAAAAGGATCTTGCCAAATCATAGAGACTCCCGGGGAAAATGGACACCTAATTGGGAAGGACTGTACGTTGTCAAGAAGGCTTTTTCTAGAGGAGCACTGATCTTAACAGAAATGGATGGGAGGGAGTTGAAAAACCCAACAAATTCTGACTCGGTTAAAAAATACTATGCTTAAATGAAAAGGCGCAAAAAAAGAAAAAAGAAAAAATAAAAAAAAAGAAGAAGAAAAAATAGGTTCCAGGATGAAAACCCGAAATGGGCTTTTTGGAACCAAAAGAGAAATTTGAGCTGAAAACCCATACAGGGCGATTCAAGGAAGTTCCAAGGTCAGACACCTGACAAACAGGTCCTGCTAGAACCAGACACTTTGTGAAGAATTCCAAGCAAGATTTCACCTCAGTCGACAGACTCACGTATCATTCATACAGTGGATGTTTAGAGCATCATGTAGCATTCCATCATCTCATGTTTGCCGTGACTTTACAAAGTTGTTAATAATAATAAAGTACCATTTCGTGTCTTCTCTCGTCATTTCTATAAGTATCCAGCAAGTAGATTAATATAGATTCAAGATAAACAAAAGATTTCTTGGCATTACTATGATCTATCCTTTGAAATACAGGAATTCACCTCAACATTCGGTATGCTCGAGAGAGGATCTCAAGCCTTGTAACGTAAAACCAATACCGATGATGGAACATTACATAGAAAAGCATTGGAATCACGAAATACCATGGGGCGAGAACTTGAAAGGCGCAAAAAAGGGAGGGAGAGAAAAAAGAAAACAGAGGAGGAGAAAGCCAAAGCAAAAGTCGAACATCTTCAAAAGCAAAATTTTAACGATTTGAGGAGAGGACTAAGGCTGAAAAGACTGAACCCAAGCTTGAGATGACAAGATGCTACTACAAGAGATCAAGAAATAAAGGCAATGAAGAATGGGATAGGTTGATCAAAAGAATAGAAGAAAAAAGAAGAAAAAAAGAGAAGAGAAAAAAAACATCATTAATCATGCATCGTGAATAGTTAGACATCCCTAAGATAAGAGCTTGCTAACTCATAACATTGAAATGAATTGTCTATTTTCTCGACAGGGAGCTCAAATAGGTTGACAAATGATCAGATTCTACTTCACCTCCAAGACACCAAACAACGGATGTTCGTCGTAATGACACAACAATGAATTGGAACATTGTCTCAAAATTTTCAAACTCCAGAATTTTAAAGATAAAGGTTCTATATAGGAAGGACCTGAAGCTGCAAAAAGAGGGTTCTATATAAGAAGAACCTGAGACTCCGGGATGAAGGTTCTATATAAGAAGAGCCTGAGGCTCCTAGCCAAAAGGTTCTATATAGGAAGAACCCAAAACTACACGTTTTCAAAGCTGAAGGTTCTATGCAGGAGGAACCCATGTGCGTTGGAATTTTAGAACGGAGAGTTCTATGTAGGAAGGACTCGTAGCTTTGAGAGTGAAGACAACAAGTTCTATACATGAAGGACTTGTAACTTGAAAGTGCATTGCTGAAGACAAGCTAAAGGTTCTATATAGGAAGTACCCGCGACTCCAAGGCTTTAGACGGAAGAAGAGTACAACAGTTCTATATAGGAGGGACTCGTGACTCCAAATCTCCTAACAAGGAAGTGGGATAAAATTAGTGCTTATGATCTTTGCTCTATTCTCGTTTCACCAGAATGAGCAAAGAGGGGCAGTTGTAAACACTAATTTTGCCCGGGTTATTTAACCCAAAATTTAATCTCTATTATTATCATTACAGAAAAAAAGACAAAAAATAAATAAAATAAATTGCAAGTCCATATTTAAAGTCCACATAATTACAAAAGGCCCGGTTTGGGCCCAATCTAATAATACAACAAAAACCCTAATGTATCCCATCTTTTTTCGCGTAGCCGCCCCTCCACCATTGGATCCAGATATGATCCAACGGTCGTGATCAAACCAGAGGAGCTCCCGGATCACGCGTGCAGTGCACGTGCTGGTTGTTCGCCTCCCCACGCGCACGTGCACGGCACGCTGAGGCATTTGGAGTTTCGCCCGCCACGCGTCCGCATCTAGAGGGTGCCACGTCGTCATCGAAATGCCATCTCAACCGTCCGCTCCCGATCCAAATCTAGTCGTTCATCTCCGCGACGCCCAACGGTCACGATGCCACTACCAACAAGTGGACGAAAATATAAAGAAAAATATTTTGTGTCAGAAACAGTGAAAGTTAATCATTGTAAAATTTTGAATATATACGATTGTAAAGGTAAAGTTTTTACGACTTTTCGAACAAAGAAATAAAAAGACTCGGTTTTTAGAGGTAACTTTTTATCTCGGTTATCATTAGTTTTCACGATCCCAGATTAATAATTAAATCACATTAATAAAGGCTCAATTACCCCTGAACCCCTAATCGATTTGTTTGTTTAATTTCCGCACCATTCTTTCATTTTATTTAATTTCAGTCTTTTATATTCTTAATTACTGCACTTTATTTTCAATTTCCTACCCTTAATTTTTATTTTCATTTAATTTCAGTTCTGTTTTTTTTAATTTCAGTCCCTTATCTTATGTACTTACATTCAAGCATTATTTTCTTGTTTGATATATGCTTTATATTTTGCTCTTGTGTTATTGCTAATAATTTCTATATTCGTTTACGTATGCATATTTATATACATATATATTGTTCGAAATACCATGTGTTGTTAATGTTTTGTCATCATCATTATGTGATGGTAAAATAATAAATAAATAAAAAAACAAAAACAAAACAAAATTTGCATATTATATATGTAATACGGTTTTACATGTGTACATACATACATACATATATATATATATGCACCTCCATCTTACATGAATTGAAATAAGTAATAATATGTCATTACTTTTACCATGTTTTTTTGCATATGTATGTGTTCATTTTTTCTTTACTTCGATGATGTTGTCATTTGTTTAAATTCGTATATCTTACCCATGCATAATTAATTATCATGTTTAAACTGTTGCACTAATTAATGTTAGAACTCATAGTCCCGATATTCTAGTGGGAGTGTCGTCCCAAACGTTTGGGCGTCATCTTCTTTGGTATCGTGGATTGCGAGTTCGGTTGTCTGTCTCGTATGACCATGCATTCATGCATTCAGGAATTATTAATTAAATCAGGCTGAGTCTTTAAATTTTTCTAATAAATATATTACGAACCGTTAGGTACCAATTTTGGGTGGCGTGGGGGTGCTAAACCTTCCCCATCCGTAACTGACTCCCGAACCCAAGTTTCTTATAAACAATCTTTGGTTTTAATTTACGGTGCCTGGTGTACCTTTTTTTTGAATGATCGGTGGCGACTCCAATGTTTTATTCAAATACGAGTTATTTTTTAGACCCCCCCTAAAATTAATTTTTTAAAAAAACAAAGAGGGACAAAAACCTTTTTCGGATTTTTTAGGTCGCTACACCCAGCGAGTACTGATACCCTCCTACGAGTATCGATACGCTCTAGTGGGTACCGATACCCACTTACGCATATCGATTCCTAACTTATCTTGGAAGGATTTTAAACTTAACACCTCGTATCAATAAACGGGGCCGTGTACCGATACCCCAAGGTGTACTGATATACTCCAAAGCGTATCGATACCAAATTTGGCTATTGGAATTCTCATTGGAATAATTGTACCGGTATGCCCCTAGCCGTACCGATACCCCCTTTGCAATTTGCCTAAAGAAGGCTATCTCCCATAAAGGGGTATCGATACTGGTCCACCCAATACCGATACGCGAGCGTAGATTTTGAAATATGGAGTTCAAAACCCTTTAAACACCCCGTAATTTGTACAACGAAGCCTCAAATTAAACTTACAAGTTATAAAAGGTCTATCAAGTGGGCTTCTACTAGTTTTACACCCTTCCGACCCCAAGTTTAGAATTTACCATGGATGAAATGTAACCCTCTCGACCTGGCCTAGACGCCCAACCGAACCGAGTAAGCTACATTGGGTTTGCCGAAACAAACCCGTAAATAATTAACTTGAATTATGCCATTTTTTCTTTTATCTTATCTAGATGCAACATTATATCCTAAGGTGAGCATGCTGGCAGCGGGTGAAACATCAACATAATCGAGCATCAAAATACATCCGATTGCACATGGTTATAGATTAGGGACCATATTGTAAAACTGGAAAATTACAATGACTTAATTAGATTCAAAGTTACCAAACCTTATTTTGTCAAGTTTCATGCATCCAGGTTAAATTTCAACTCAAAACGATTGACCAAACCCATACTATTGCATCCATAAGAACCATGGATTAAAACGTAAGAATCAGAAACCTCGTGAATCACTTTAACTGAAATAACAACAGTCTGTATCAGTACACGAGCAAGTGTATCGGTACATTTTTACAATTCCAAAATTCCAGATTCCAGTAGCTCAAAACTGTACCGATACACCTTCCCAATATCGATACGCTATGCCCAAAATACAAAGGCTGCATCGGTACAAGTCTCTGTGTACCGAAACCCAGCCTCAAAATACACTTTCTCGTATCGATACTGGACAGACGTACCGATACGCCTGGACCTGAAATGTCCACTTTTGCTGGTTTTTCATACTTTTATGGTTTCATACACAACCTAACATGCTTCAATCATAATCACAAAGATATTAAGGATCGATCCATGTCAAAACATCACAAAATCAAGACCAGTTCAAGGCATCATGCTTAAAATCAAAGTCTAAAGGCATGCTTCCTAGAAACCAAGCCAACCATCGTATGGAACTTGAATCCAACCATCATGTGGAACTTAAATCCAAGAAATAATCAAACTTTCTTAAACAGGGAGTTAAGCACAAACCCTCCCAAAACAACAACGAACCCCATTGCCTTTATTACTACTAGTCTAGTTTAAAAGCATACTTTCAAATTGCTCAAGTCCTCGGATTCCCTTCACTTGCTCGTTGCCTCTAAACTTTATTTCTCTGCATTGATGGACAAAGAAAGCGTAAGCACACTAGGCTTAGTGAGGAGCGCTCAAAACATAAACACCATCAATGCAATTAAAACCATTTCCCCAAAACACATTGAAACCACCATTTCAATCATCTTACAAAACATCAGGCCTTGAAAACCTTGCACTTAACATTTCCTAAAACCAACATATTAAACCATATGCATCATGTATCATGGATCAACAACAAATTCTCATTTGCTAACCCTCAATTTCAACTTTCCCATGCATAACTACCCATATGCAAGGCTTAAAGAGTAAACATGTATAAATCAACATTATACTACATAATCCATCAACATGATACATTATCAAATATATTGGCTTTCAAGTGACCATAAATCAAGTTCCACTTTCCAAAATATTACATCGAATACATGGATTCAACAAGTGTCCTCTCAACACTTCATGAAATCTCAACCGAAATTTATGGTACAATCACAACTGGGTACAATCTCAACCCCAAACATCGGTTAGATGCATAATCCAATAACGAGAGTTTTCGGTACCATATAACCCCTCAATCGTTAGGGTACTCGTAGTGGAGTATTCGGTACACATAAACCCCTCAACACCCGAGGTGACTTATTTATAGTGCACTATCAATCCTATGGCCGGCCAACTATATCCGATAACATTTTAAACCACATCACTTGCTAATATAATTCATTATTAACCATGTACCTCACTGTTTTTATAAACAACATCCAAAACCATTTTCAATGCATTAAACCATGCATTACCATGTACTCCTCAAACTTACATGAACCATCTTCCAAATGTATTCATCATACATATAACATCAAAATCAGTACAAATCATACATAAATCATGCTCAAACAATAGGTACCATGTAATTCAAAACAAGTGCATAAAACCAATTTTGCCAACATAAGACCGGGGGGAAATCTCATCATACTTACTTCCTAGTTTAAACTAGTGTTTCAAGCTTAATTTAAACTCCTAAAATAACTTCTAAACCATTCCAACGTTGTAAACCTAAAAGTTTAAACCATCAATTATCCTCAATTAACATCCAAAAACAACCTAACATCATCCTTATACCTTCATCATTCATTAAACACCCACAACTCCTTAAAAACTCATAACTAGCAACCTAAAAAATTATAGATTCACATAGCTTCGGGATTCCAATGTTAAAACCAACTTATTAACATTATTAATCACCAAAATCATGATTAAAACTAATCAAGAACTCGGCAAAACAGATCCAAAACGAAAATCGCATAATCTCATTGTTGAGTTGATCACACAATTGCAAATGGCCAAGAGGGGGGTGAATTGGCGATAAAAATTTTGGTGGGTGAAAATATGGGAAAAAATGTGACACAAAGCAATTAGAGTGGTTCAAGTTCTCCAAACGAACTCTACATCCACTACCTTAGTTCCCACTAAGGATTTTCAACCAATTCACTACTTGAATTCTTCCCCTTTTCTTGGATGAGGAGGGAACCTTACAATTTGATTAAGCTTTCTACCCAAAGCTTAATCCACTCACTTTTACAAGAGAAGTATTTGGTAAACTCTAAAAGTTCCTCTCAAAGGATGATTGTTTACCCAATTACAATTTCACACTCCCCAAACTCACAATAAAAGATTACAATGAGAATACAAGAGTTGGGTACAAAAATTTGACTCTAAAGGTGCAAAGTTTGGATTTGAGTGCTTTGATGTTGCTTGTAGGTTCAATAGTTGTTTCTTGTTCAATTGAGACTTATTTTTATACCCTTGCATTGAATTCTAGCCGTTTGGGTAGTTGGGATCATCAATAGAGCTGTTGGGATGCAATTTCCCGCAATAAATGCAGCTCTGCTGCCTACCGTATCGGTACGGCTAGGGGGCGTATCGGTATCTGTATCAAAGAGGAAAGAGCCGTTGTGACTGAAAACATCGTGTATCGATACGCTTAGAGGGTGTACCAGTACGATTTTTAAGGGGCGTGTCGATACGGAAGGGCGTATCGATACGGAATTTGCTCACTGGAATCCCAACTTTGGTTTTGATAAAGAGCGTATCGATACGGGTACTTAGCGTATCGGTACGGTATAACGGTCATTTAAATTTTGGGATACCAACTAACTGACAAGCCAACGGTCGAAAATTAAATGCAAAATTTTTGCAAAGATAAGCACATCTTATCGATATGGTTACAACGTGTATCGGTACAGTATCATTTAAAGAACTGCCCAGATGAATATCGTATCGATACGGGGTAATAATGTATCGGTACGCTAGAGTCTATTAAAATTCCAGTAACTAAAAATTGTATCGATACGCCTAAGAGTATCAATACGCCTGGGCATTTTGCTGAAGTTGGGCTTGAAAATACATAGAAAAACTTAGAAAATTATGATCATTTAAGAAAGATTTGTCTTGAAGTGTAGTTTGGTTCAAAAAGACTTGTCAATAGTGAGACTTTGAAGAGTACTTAAAAATTTATTGTTTTGCAAATTAGTCCATAAGTTTAGGTGTTATATCAAAATCAATTTTGGTTTCACAATCTCCCCCTTTTTGATAAAACAAAACCTCATATAAATTTTTAAGTTTTTGAAATTTTTGAAAAGCTTTCTCCCCCTTAGTTTAAGATGGATTTTCAAAATCAATTTTAATTTTTCAAAAAATTTGCTCTATAATCCTTCTCCCCTTTTTTGTTAGATCAAACATAAGCACAAGGATAATAGAAACAATAATATGATAAACTTCAAAGAAAACTTCAAATTAAAAGCAACTTAATATTTCAAAGCAAACTTCAAAAGGAAAGACAACATAATAATCCAAACTTAGATCCGAAAACATAAATAAAAGGCATAAAGTACTAAACGTAGGTGCAAAAGCTAAAGAAGCTAAATGACATGAGATGATATGCAAAAAACTACTCGTCTGCATCATCTTCTTCTTCGTCGTCCTCTTCATCCTCATCGTCTCGAGTAGGTTGATTTCTCCTATTTTGGTTAAGCCAAGCACCATGGAAGGCAGTGAGAGAGACATCCATGGAGTTTTGTTGAAGAGTGATGGCTTTCATTTGATCCTCCAACGATGTAAAACGAGTGTCAAAGCCCTTGACTTGATTTTCCAAAGAAGTGAACCGAGTGTCAATACCTTTGACTCGATCTTCCAAGGATGTGAATCGAGTGTCAATGGCGGCAAACTCGACTTCCATGTTTGTGAACTTCTCATTGAGAAATGCCATTAAGTTGTCCATGGAGGAAGGCGTAATCGGAGCTCGTTGAGAGCTTGAAGAGGCATGTGGAGCATCAACCGAAGCATCTTGTTGAGGAGCATGAGGGACACGAACCCATTCATTGTTAACATAGGAAAAGTGAGCACAAGATAGGGAACGCTCATCGATAGGTTGGCCAAGGGGTTCGGGAAAATCATATGAACAATCAATCTCAAGGGAATGGAATAGGTAACTTAACGCCGTAGAATAGTAAAAGGATTTGACTTGGTCGGTGTGACGGTGTTGGACTAGATAGACAAGGTCGGCAAACATAATTTGACAAAGGTTTGGACGGTGACCCTCCCTAAAGCACCTAAGCCAAAAATCATCGACTTGACGAATTGTGGAAAATTTCCCTCCCGATGGACGCAAAAAACAAGTAATGATAAGATGAAGAATACGGTCATGAGCATTTAAGACTTTGACGGAGCCTAAAGGACCTTGACCTAAGGACTTTTCATCATCAATTCCTACGTTTTCAAAACCAAAAGCCTTGCAAAGAACATTTTGATCAATTTTAAAGGTTTTGCCCATTACATGTGACTCAATTGCAATAACATGTTCTCTAGCCTCATCATGAATACATATAGCATTTGAAAAGAAGATGATGAGCAAGTTCCTATATAGAATGGGAGGAAGATTTAAAAAGTTTATAAATTTCCAGTGCCTAATCAAAGGGAGGTATTGAAATTTAAAACAGGCTGAGTTTAAAAACGGTAAAGACACAATACGTTCTTCCCTAAGAGTGAAACCTTGAAAGAGTTTGTAACGAGACATATTCGAAGGTTCAGGAAAACTACATTGGAGAATATAAGGGAGATTTGGTCTAGGGTTACCCTCTTCATCATCAATAGGATCGGTAGTGGCAAGGTGACGTCTAGCTCTCTTTTTCGGTGCCATAACCATGGAAACACATCAAAACGATTCGAATATGTATGCAATTAACATCTTATCCAAACCAATAAATTCTAATAGTTCAAGGTAATTTGAAAAGACATTGTTGTTGTTAAATATATATATATATATATATATATATATATATGCTAGAAAGAGTTTAAAAAAATTAAAAGAACAAAAAAAAAGAAAATACGATGAGAAGATATATTCGAATAAAAAAATTGATTTTGAAAAAAATTGGTAAAAAGTTTGAAACCCATGTAATAAAAAGATGTTTTGTACAAAAACTAAGTTGAAACAATTATAAAAATCAAACGAAAATAAAAGAAAATAAAAGAGAAAAGTTTTATACCTTGAATTGTTAGATTGGATGAATGTGTTGATGTGAATGCACTAGATTGTTGACAAAGCTTAGCTTTGATGTGGAGATCAAAAACCCTCAATGAATTTTTAAGTTTGATGGAAAAATTGAAGGATTGAGGGGGTTTTTATAGAGGGGTGCGGCTAGGGTTTGAAGAGAAAAAAAGAGGGGTTTTTAATTTTTGAAGTGTTTTGTAAAAACAGCCCTAAACCTTCCGTCGAGACCGTATCGGTACACTTGTAGAGCATATCGATACGCGTTTTCCCTAATTTTTTATTTGACGTTATTACCGTATCGATACACAGGACCGTATCGGTACATTTTGACCTAGATTACTTTCCTTGACTTATCTATATCGATACACGGGGTCGTATCGATACGCATTTAGCTTTTAAGATTTCCCTTTGATGAACTCGTATCGATACGCTTCAGCTGTATCGATACGCCTTTACCAGATAAGGCATATTTGATAGATTTAAGTTCAAAGGTCCAACTTTAAACGTCCCTAAATGCATATGAATGACATATGACCAAGTTTTAATGGCTAAACTTAATGCATACTCTCCCTAGCAACATGCATAGAAGCAAAAAGAGGCAAACTAACATAAGCATGAATATCAACCAATTTCAAGCAAATTTTTGACAATTTGGGACCTAAGAAGGGTCAAGAAAGGCTAGTTAAACCTAACTCTCTCCTAAGGGTCCATAAACGCTCTTTATCTAAAGGCTTTGTGAATATATCCGCTAATTGGTTCAAGGTATCAACACACTCTAGAACAACATCATTTTTCAACACATGGCCTCTAATGAAATGATGTCTAATTTCTATATGTTTGGTTCTAGAGTGTTGGATGGGATTCTTAGTGAGACAAATGGCATTAGTGTTGTCACACATAAGGGGTATAGTTTCTACTTCAACACCATAATCTAAGAGTTTTTGTTTCATCCAAAGGACTTGAGCACAACAAATCCCTAAGGATATGTACTCCACTTCGGTGGTAGATAAGGCTACGCTATTTTGTTTCTTAGAGAACCAAGATACGAGCATACTACCTAAGAATTGGCATGTTCCGGAGGTACTTTTCCTATCTATCTTACACCCCCCATAATCCGCATCCGAATAAGCATGAAGGCTAAAGGAGGAATCTTTGGGATAACAAAGGCCTAAGTTAGGTGTGTCTCTAAGGTATCTAAAAATTCTCGTAATGGCAACCAAGTGTGATTCTCTAGGACTAGCTTGAAACCTAGCATACAAGCAAACACTAAACATGATATTCGGTCTACTTGCGGTAAGGTAAAGCAAAGAACTTATCATGGATCTATAAATCTTAGAATCAACACACTTACCTCCTTCATCTTTGTCAAGCTTTATGGAAGAGCTCATAGGTGTGGCTTGAGGCTTTACATTCTCCAAGCCGAACTTTTTGAGCATATCGTTCACGTACTTAGCTTGATTTATGAAGGTGCCATTTTTCCTTTGTTTGATTTGGAGTCCCAAAAAGAATGAGAGCTCCCCCATAATGCTCATCTCGAACTCACCTTGCATTAGCTTAGAAAATTCTTTGCAATAACATTCATTAGTAGAACCAAAAATGATATCATCAACATAGATTTGTACTACTAAGATGTCGTTATTATATCTTTTTATGAAAAGTGTAGTGTCCACCTTACCTTTTTCAAAACCTTTTTCAATTAAAAAGTTTGAAAGTCTTTCATACCAAGCTCTCGGAGCTTGTTTTAAACCATAAAGAGCTTTAGTTAGTTTGAACACATGATTTGGAAATTTTGAATCCTCAAAACCCGGTGGTTGTTCAACATACACTTCTTCATTTATAAAACCGTTTAGAAAAGTACTTTTCACATCCATTTGAAAAAGCTTGAAATCATTGTAACATGCAAATGCCAAAAGCATCCTAATGGCTTTCATCCTAGCTACGGGTGCATATGTTTCATCAAAATCAATTCCCTCTTCTTGAGTATAGCCTTGAGCAACAAGCCTAGCCTTATTTCTCACTATATTGCCATTTTCATCTAGTTTATTCCTAAAGACCTATATCATCATCATTACAAGATTCCTTCCTCGAAAGGAGGTTATCATCAAAAACGACATGTTTAGACTCTTCTACTACTAAAGTTCTTTTATTAAATACACGATAGGCTTTAGAGTTTAATGAATACCCCAAGAAAATAGCTTCATCACTTTTAGCATCAAATTTACCTAAATTGTCTTTTTCATTATTTAAAACAAAACACTTGCAACCAAATGGATGAAAATAGCTAATGTTAGGCTTTTTAGATTTTAGGATCTCATATGGTGTTTTCTTCAAAATTGGCCTAATCATTACATGATTTATAATGTAGCAAGCAATATTTGTGGCTTCCGCCCAAAAATATTTAGGTAAATTATTTTCACAAAGCATGGTTCTAGCCCTTTCTTATAAAGTTCGATTTTCCTCTCAACTACCCCATTTTGTTGAGGAGTGCGAGGTGCGGAAAAATTATGGCTAATCCCATTTTCATTTAAAAACTCTCCAAAACCTAGATTTTGAAATTCGGTTCCATGGTCACTTCTAATGTGAGAAATTTTAAGTTCAAGATCATTTTGAGTTATTTTAGAAAATGTGATGAATTTTTCTAAAGCCTCATCTTTTGTACTTAAGAATAGAACCCAAGTAAACCTAGAATAGTCATCAACAAGTACAAAGGCATATGATTTACAACTCAAGCTCATAGTTATAATAGGCCCAAAAAGATCCATATGAATCAATTGTAAACATCTACTAGTAGAGACATCATTAATGGATTTAAATGAAGTTCTATGTTGTTTACCCTTAGAGCATGCATCACAAATTTTATCATTAGAGAACTTAAGTTTGGGTAAACCTCTAACTAGATTAAGGGAAATCAATTTTTCTAAAACACTCATGCTAGCATGTCCTAATTTTTTATGCCAAAACCATGAGTCATGTTCATCATGTGCAACTAAACATGTATGAGATGTATGGATGTCATCTAAATGCACCATGTAAATATTGCCTATTCTATGCCCTATGAGCAACGATTGATTTATTTTAATGTTCAAAATTTTGCAACCACTTTTATCAAATAAAACTTTAAAACCCTTATCACATAATTGACTAATGCTCAATAAATTGTGTTTAAGACCGTTGACATACAAAACATTTTCAATGAAAATAGAAGAGTGATTACCAATGGAACCTATTCCTTCAATGTGGCCTTTGGAGTTGTCACTGAAAGTTACCACTCCACCACTCTTTGGCTTTAGTTCCACGAATCTAATCTTGTCACCAGTTATATGTCTTGAGCATCCACTATCAAGGTACCATGAGTTTTGGCTTGAAGCTTTGGCCTTGTAGCGATGCTCCCCCTACAAACAAAGAAATTAGCCCTTGATTTTTCGTACCCAAATCATTTTGGGTCCATGTGTGTTAGCCCTCAAAACCTTGGTTGTAACCCCCTTAGCCCGGTCTAGACGTTTAACCCGAACTACGAAGATTACACGGGGAAAACCAAAGTCAACCCGAAAGTCAACCTTGATTAACGACCCATTTTTTTCTTTTTATCTTTTCTAAATGCTCAATATTAACCTATATGTTTAACAAATAATTCCAGCGGAAGCGACCCAGCGAACGGACATCAAACAGGGACTCAATTGAACAAAAACGTATTTTTAGGGACTAAAACGTAAATTCCACAATCTACAGAGACTTTCATGATTTTAGTATCACCAAACCTCAATTAATCACATTACATGCCATCATGTCAAAAATCGACTCAAAAGGATCATTCAAACTTACTAATTTAAGCAGCCAGCCATTAAGGACTAAAATGTAAGAACCAGAAACTCAGATCAGCTCAAAATTCAAATCCAACGGTCATCTGTTTCGGAACGCCTACCCTGGTATCGAAACAGTCGTATCAAAACTGATTTGACCGTTTCGGTACTCGGGCTCGTTTCGAGACTCGTATCGAAACAGGGTCTTCTAGTAGCCAAAGTGTTCCGAAACACCTTCATCCGTTCCGAAACACTATGGCCATTTCGGGCCCCTGTTTCGGAACAGATAAGGGTGTTCCGATACACCCTGCTCTGCAACAGTAGAAAACGTTGGCTTTTCATGCTTTTACACACTTGAATCAACCCCGAGACATGCTACAACATGCATACATCAAGGATACATATCAACACTCATCATACTGAGGCTATAACTTAAACATAGCAACCAACACTTAAGCAAAGGCACTAAAGGCATGCTTCCTAGTTCACCAAAACAATAACAAGTCATAGCACCAAATAAACCAAAATCCAAACTCCAAAGGCCATTTACAACTCAAGTATAGGCAACCAAACATGCTTAAAGTAAAGGAAACAACCTCATACAATCCAAAGTATAAATCCCACCCATTGCCTCTTATTACACTAAGGGTGAACCACATACATCTCTTTAGCAAAACCTTGGATTCCTCTTGCTTTTGGGCTGCCTCCAAATGTTCAATTTTCTGCATTGCTGAAACAAACGAGCGTAAGCATAAAGCTTAGTGAGGATCGCTAAACAACATTCACCAATGCATTTAACATGAATTGCAAAACCACCACTCTTATCACATGCCTTTTTATAAAACATGTCTCCACAAGACATCAATGCATTTTTAAGAACACATGCACATATACAACATCATAAACAGCAATTAGACCATTGTTCATGCTTTACCAAGCATCTCATGCATTCTTGCGTCATACACAACTTCCTTATGCAACCTTGCATCAAATACAAGCATCTCATGCTTCATTTTATTCATTTACATTATATTGGCTTTCAGGTGATAGTCCACAAACCATTTCAACACAAGAACAATCGGATACGCGGATTACAAGCGTTGTCCCTCATGCTTCATACAAACTACCGGACTACACAAGGTGGAGACAAATGGCACAATCAAAACCCCTCAACACCCGTGATGGAGATTAATGGCACAATCACAACCCCTCAACATCACTCACCGGTAGTTGTATAATTCCACTAACGAGAGTATGGGACAGATATACAAAACTCACACACGGGACTAACCATTCACCGTTGTGATCTTAACCTCAATCGTTAGGGTACTTGGATGGAGATTTCGGAACAATCAAAACCCCTCAACATCTAAGGCGACTTTGTTCACGGTGCACCCAATCCTATAGCCGGCTAACTATATCCGATTAAAGTAACAAAAAACCATTTTCATCACTTGCCAATATAATTGTTTATCCACATTAATCCACTATTTTTCAAGCATAACCACAATGTCATTTCCACAAGCACACATGCTTAACTTCATATGCATTTTCATATGAAAACCAAGGATCACTTACCTAGTGCATCCTTAACATAATGACATTAAAATCCAGCACTAAATCATGCTTAAACATGCTTAAAAACAGTAAAAAATCCACTCTTACATCAAACGCATTTTCATCAAACTTAGCACATTTCCAAGAGAGGGATTACCGAAATACTTACACTTGAGCTTAGTTAATTGTATCAAACTTACACTAAGCTCCCAAGAGCACGCTCAAGGCGTTACAAAGCAGGAAATTGCATTTCCACTCACCGATACGCGAAGCCTCGTTCGCCTACACGGAAATTACACCTCCGGAACCTCCAAAATCACCTCATTAGCTTCCGGATCAAAATCCCCTGTTTTCACATCATCAAAACAGAGATCTAAATGCATTAAAAGGCATTCTAACACCAGCAGAAATTCATAAACTCGTTGCCCACTCAAACTACACCAAAATACCCTTCCAAAACAAACGAAAACTCAATTGATTGCTTCCTAAACCAAGCCCAACCACCATACATCACTTTCAAAGCATTAACAACATCAAAACACATCTAATAAACATCCTAACTTATCCTTATACCTCCAGCAATCAAGATTCCACCATTACACCCCAAAAACTCACTTAAAACCACCAAGAAACTCAAGGATCTCAAGGATTTCGGGATCTATATATACCATGCCTCATTTTAACATATAAACCAAATTAGAAATCAATTAAAATCAACACAAAACAGTGCCCAACTCATCAAGTCTGAAAATCAAGATTTCATCCACATTTTCATAAGATTTTGATCTCAAATCAAAACTATATTGAAAACTCAATCAAAAATAGTTATTAGAAGCCAAACATCTTGGGAATTTCAATAAAGAACTTAGATTAGAGGTTAAGAACGGGATTTACCTCCAATCCTTGCTTCCTTCAATAGATGTCAAGTTTTCCTTGCAAAAAACTTGAAGAATTAAAGAAGATCTCTTGAAAAAGATTTAGGAAATGTTGAGAGGATTTTTGGGAGAAAGAATCCTGGAAAAGATGAGAGAAATGGTGTTTGGCTAAAATGAGAGGGAATTGGTAGTTACGTAAAATGAAAATCCATTAACTACCAATTAATTAATATCAAATTCTAATTAAATTCTTTTAATTAAAAACCATTTAAATCACATGTCATATTGAAGAAAGGTCAAATTGACTTAAAGCCCCTTAAAGATTCTAAGATTTTGACGTCCAACTTAAAAATCACATTTTTCCCAATTTTGAAACTTTAGAATTTGGTCACTACTCAAAATGTCCATTTTCCAAAAAACCCTTTTGTAAAATTGATTTGACCAACCCCTTAATTATATTTTTAGAGGATTTTAGCAATTTTATCACAATTTTATCCCATCTCGATCCTTGATTTCCTAAAATCACCTTACGTGATTCGAACCACTCTTGACCGGTCCGATCCAAAGACTAAAACGTCTAGGCCCAAAACCAGGGCGTTACAACTCTCCCCCACTTAGGAAATTTCGTCCTCGAAATTCTTACCTGGTGGAAAGAGATGCGGAAACCGCCTCAGCATGTCCGCCTTGCTTTCCCCCATGGCTTCCTCAACTCATCGGTGTCGCCACAACACCTTCACAAGTTCTATCGTCTTGCCACGAAGAACTTTGCTACTCACGTCCAGAACCCTCACTGGTTCCTCATCATATGACATATCCGGATTCAACTCTATCTCCTCAACAGGCATTACATGCGAAGGATCCGATCTATACTTTCGTAACATGGAGTCATGAAACACATAATGTATCTTCTCCAACTCTACAGGAAATCTCAACCGACATGCCACAGGACCAATACGCTCCACAATCTCGTAAGGTCCAATAAACCTTGGGCTAAGCTTACCCTTACGCCCAAATATCATCACCTTCTTCCAAGGCGATACTTTCAAGAACACACGTTCGCCAACCGCGAACTCAATTTCCTTACGCTTCAAGTTCGCGTAAGACTTTTGCCTATCCGATGCTACTTTTAACCGCTCACAAATGAGCTTCACCTTCTCGGTGGTTCCCTTAAGCATAGCTGGCATTGAAATCAACTTTTGCCCAGCTTCTTCCCAATAGAGAGGGGTTCTACATCTCCTCCCATACAAAGCCTCGTATGGAGCCATTTGGATACTTTCCTGATAACTATTGTTATACGCAAACTCAACCAACGGCAAGTGCTTTTCCCAAGAACCCTAAAAATCTATCACACAGCATCTCAGCATGTCCTCAAGCACCTAGATCACACGTTCGGACTGTCCATCCGTCTGCGGATGATAAGAAGTGCTGAAGTTCAACTGTGTACCCAAGGCTTGATGCAAACATTCCCAAAACCGCGCTGTAAACCTCGGATCTCTATCCGACACAATGGACTTTGACACACCGTGCAACCGCACAATCTCAGCTATGTACAGCTCAGCCAACTTATCCAAAGTATACGTAGTATGCACAGGTAGAAAATGCGCACACTTCGTAAGCCGATCCACAATCACCCAAACTGAATTCTTCTTTGTTGGTGACAAAGGCAAACCAGACACAAAATCCATGGTGATTCTCTTCCATTTCCATTCTGGAATTCTCAAAGGCTGCAACAACCCAGAAGGAACTTGATGTTCAGCCTTCACTCGCTGACACACCATGCACTTACTAAAAAACTCAGCCACATCCTTTTTCAACCCTACCCAGTAGTACTCATCCTTTAGGTCACGATACATCTTTGTACTACCCGGATGCATAGCAAAAGGACTACTATGAGCTTCAGTCAGAATAGTGTGCCTTAACTCAACACCATCTGGCACCACTATTCGACTCCCAAATCACAGAACACTATCATCATTAAAGATGAAATCCGAAGGTCTATCTTCCGCAATGTCCTAAACATGCGAAATAAGAGAATCATCAAACAACTGTTTATCTTTAATCAACTGTAACAAGGATGGTTTCACTTGCAACTCCGCCACAAGACCACCATCACGCAATATGCTCAAACGAGCAAACATCGCTCTCAATTCCACAGCCACTTTCCGGCTCAAAGCATCGGCTACAACATTAGCCTTACCCGGGTGATACTCGATCGTCAGATCATAATCCTTAAGCAACTCCACCCAGCGTCGTTGCCTAAGATTCAACTCCTTTTGAGACATAAGGTATTTCAAGCTCTTATGATCCGTGAACACAACACACTTTTCACCGTACAGGTAATGCCTCCAAATTTTCAAGGCAAACACCACAGCCGCAAGCTCACGATCATGAGTAGAGTGGTTGCGCTCATGCACCTTCAATTGCCTAGATGCATAGGCCACCACCTTACCCTCCTGCATCAACACACAACCCAAACCAACGATGGACTCATCCCTATAAACTACAAACTCCTTACCAGATTCATGTTGAATCAAAACAGGAGCTTGCGTCAACGCTTCTTTCAGCTTCTCAAAAGCTTGCTGTCTCGTATCAGTCCACTCAAAGCGAACATTCTTCTGCAACACTTGGTCAATGGTGCTGCTATCTTTGAGAAACCCTCGACAAACCTACGGTAGTACCCAGCCAATCCAAGGAAACTTCGTACCTCAGTCACTGACTTAGGCACTTTCCAACTCATCACGGCCTCTACTTTTTGCGGATCAACGCGAATACCCTCAGCCGATACAACATGTCCAAGGAAGACCACTTCCCTAAGCCAAAACTCACATTTACTCAGGTTGGCATACAACTGATTCTCCAGCAACGCTTGCAAAACAATTCTCAAGTGCTTATCATGATCCTCCTCGGTACGCGAATACACAAGGATATCATCGATGAACACCACCACAAACTGATCCAAGAATTCATGGAATACACGATTCATCATGTCCATGAAAGCAGCAGGCACGTTGGTCAAACCAAACGGCATCACCAAAAACTCATAATGCTCGTACCTCGCCGAAAGGCAGTTTTAGGTACGTCCACATCCTTCACTTTCAGCTGATAGTACCCCGATCTCAAGTCTATCTTAGAAAACACTGAGGCTCCCCGGAATTGATTAAAGAGATCATCAATTCTAGGCAAGGGATACTTGTTCTTGATCGTCAACTTATTCAGTTGCCGATAATCTATACACATTCTCACTGTCCCATCTTTCTTCTTCACAAACAGGACCGGTGCACCCCAAGGTGACACACTTGGCCGGATGAAACCTTGATCCAACAACTCCTGCAACTGCGTTTTCAACTCTTTTAACTCTTTGGGTGCCATGCGATAAGGAGCAATGGACACCGGAGTTGTATTCTCGTACAACTCTATACAAAACTCAACTTCTCTGTTTGGTGGAAACCCAGGCAATTCTTCCGGAAAAACACCCGGAAAATCGCGAACCGCCCGGATGTCCTGCACACGCACATCCTTGGTGCCCGAATTCATCACAAAGGCAAGGTAAGCCTCACAACCCAACCTCATCATATGGTTTACCTCCAAAGCCGAAACTACATTCGACAAGAATTTCACATTCTCGCCTACGACTACAACCTCGTAATCATCAGCCAACTTTAAAGTGAATCGCTTAACATCAAAGTCAACCACAGCTTTATGCTCTGTCAACCAATCCATACCATGGAATACATCAAATCTGTAGAAAGGTAACTCCATCAGATCCATAAGGAAAACATGACCTTGCACAGACAAAGGGCATCTCCTATACAACTTCCTAGTGACTACAGTCTCACCAAAAGAACTAGTCACTTGCATTCCTACCTCAAGCAACTCAACAGGTATATCAAGCCTCACCTTCCTAAGCAGCCTGCAACAATAGGCGCAAAGAGCTTTACCCTACCGATCGCACGTGGATAAGCTCGCCGCACATGGTCATGCAATCCACCTACCCAATAGGTATCAAACATTACTCAAACTTCATATGGTCAACAGACCCATAATTCCAACATGAATTAGCTCTAGCCACAGGAGCCTGCACCTCGCGAACCGCACGAGGGCAACCCCATCCCCCTTGCTCTCGTGAATCCTACATTCAAAAGTACCACAGCCCTGCCTCAACCCAGGCGATACTCTTAAAACATGACCATTCGTACACAGGCTACCACTAACTAGAGTTCACAACTCATTTCCTAGCGCTTGAACCTTTCGTACGAACTCTCAAACTCAAGTTCCACTAAAATACTCTACCCGTGTCGCCCACACGTCGAAACAATGTAGCCAGAAAATCCACATTTATGGCTTCTCAACATGCATCAATCCATAAAGGTGCCAACACAACGATGTCTCACATCCACTTCCAATCTAGGAGCACACATGCTCAACTAAACAGCCTGCATCTTGACTCAACCACAACTTACGATTTTTGATCCCAAATCACAGACTCATATTCCTCAAAATCCAAGTATCTAAGCCCCAGATACTTCTCCTTTTAAACAGTTCGAGAGAACTCTCAGAACATAACATCAGGTTCTATACCTACGACCACAATGGTCCTCTAGCTAAACACATCTCTATATAACCAGGATACAACCCATTTTTACACTATGGGCATCACCACACTATATTTATTCCACAATCTCCTTCATACAGGTCATCCACTCCCTGGATACCTCCGGTGCCAACCTTCAAACTCAACTTCTATTCGACTTGCGTGAACGCTAACCGCAGTTCACAAACATCCACCAGCTAGTGCAGTCACATGCACCTTAGCATTGACAGCTTCACAAGCTCTAAACATCGCCTATACACCTGGCGTCATACACCTCAACACTTACCCAACCAACACATGTTGTACTCACATCGAGGCACCTCGAGGCGTCTAGCCCCGGGAGACTTTACACACTCCTATACTCCTTGCCCAACGGCAACAACAATCATTCCAAATCGCTACTCTCTCCTTGGTTTAATGTTCTATTTAAAACAAAATATAACAATAAAACAAGTCAAACCATTTAGGCCACCTGCAAGCAAGAATCCAAGTTCACAAAACATTTGATTAGTGTAATAAGGCAATGGGCACCCAATTTCCCCACAGAGCATAGCATACATAAAACATCATGCTCACATACTTTTCATCATTCCAAATCAGCACATATCCACATAACATCATCACCATCATATTCATCCCATATGCAATTCACATTAATCATCATGGCATAAAGTTCAAAATTCAACCATTAGCATGCTTTCCAAACATCATACTTCAACTCACATCAATTACACATACCAACATTCTCAATTCTTTCATAACCTGACTCTAATACCAACAAATGTAACTCCTTTAGCCCGGTCTAGACGTTTAACCCGAACTACGAAGATTACACGAGGAAAACCAAAGTTAACCCGAAAGTCAACCTTGATTAATGACCCATTTTTTTCTCTTTTCTAAATGCTAAATATTAACTTATATGTTTAACAAATTATTCCAGCAGAAGCGACACAGCGAACGGACCTCAAACAGGGACTCAATTAAACAAAAACGTATTTTTAGGGACTAAAACGTAAATTCCACAATTTACAGAGACTTTCATGATTTTAGTATTACCAAACCTCAATTAATCACATTACATGCCATCATGTTAAAAACCAACTCAAAAGGATCATTCAAACTTACTAATTTAAGCAGCAAACCATTAAGGACTAAAATGTAAGAATCAGAAACTCAGATCAGCTCAAAACTCAAATCCAACGGTCATCTGTTTCGGAACGCCTACCCTGGTATCGAAACGGTCGTATCAAAACTGAGTTGATCGTTTCGGTACTCGGGCTCGTTTCGAGACCCGTATCGAAACAGGGTCTTCTAGTAGCAAAGTGTTCCGAAACACCTTCATCCGTTCCGAAACACTATGGCCATTTCGGGCCCCTATTTCGAAACAGATAAGGGTGTTCCGATACACTCTGCCCTGCAACAGTAGAAAATGCTGGCTTTTCATGCTTTTACACACTCGAATCAACCTCGAGACATGTCACAACATGCATACATCAAGGATACATATCAACACTCATCATACCGAGGCTATAACTTAAACATAGCAACCAACACTTAAGCAAAGGAACTAAAGGCATGCTTCCTAGTTCCCCAAAACCATAACAAGTCATAACACCAAATAAACCAAAATCCAAACTCCAAAGGCCATTTACAACTCAAGTATAGGCAACCAAACATGTTTAAAAAAAGGAAACAACCTCATACAATCCAAAGTATAAATCCCACCCATTGCCTCTTATTACACTAAGGGTGAACCACTTACATCTCTTTAGCAAAACCTTGGATTCCTCTTGCTTTTGGGCTGCCTCCAAATGTTCAATTTTCTGCATTGCTGAAACAAACGAGCGTAAGCATAAAGCTTAGTGAGGATCGCTAAATAACATTCACCAATGCATTTAACATGAATTACAAAACCACCACTCTTATCGAATGCCTTTTTATAAAACATGTCTCCACAAGATATCAATGCATTTTTAAGAACACATGCACATATACAACATCATAAACAACAATTAGACCATTGCTCATGCTTTACCAAGCATCTCATGCATTCTTGCGTCATACACAACTTCCTCATGCAACCTTGCATCAAATACAAGCATCTCATGCTTCATTTTATTCATTTACATTATATTGGCTTTCAAGTGATAGTCCACAAACCATTTCAACACAAGACACAATCGGATACGCGGATTACAAGCGTTGTCCCTCACGCTTCATAAAAACTGCCGGACTACACAAGGTGGAGACAAATGGCACAATCACAACCCCTCAACACCCGTGATGGAGATTAATGGCACAATCACAACCCCTCAACAGCACTAATCGGTAGTTGTATAATTCCACTAACGAGAGTATGGGACACATACACAAGACTCACACACGGGACTAACCATTCACCGTTGTGATCTTAACCTCAATCGTTAGGGTACTTGGATGAAGATTTCGGCACAATCACAACCCTTCAACATCCAAGGTGACTTTATTCACGATGCACCCAATCCTATAGCCGACTAACTATATCTGATTAAAGTAACCAAAAACCATTTTCATCACTTGCCAATATCATTGTTTTTCCACATTAATCCATTGTTTTTCAAGCATAACCACAATGTTATTTCCACATGCACACATGCTTAACTTCATATGCATTTTCATATGAAAACCAAGGATCACTTACCTAGTGCATCCTTAACATAATGACATTAAAATCCAGCATTAAATCATGCTTAAAAATAGTAAACAAATACACTCTTGCATCAAACACATTTTCATCAAACTTAGCACATTTCCAAGAGAGGGATTACCGAAACACTTACACTTGAGCTTAGTTAAGTGTATCAAAGTTACATTAAGCTCCCAAGAGCGCGCTCAAGGCGTTACAAAGTAGGAAATTGCATTTTCACTCACCGATACGCGAAGCCTCGTTCGCCGACATGGAAATTACACCTCCGGAGCCTCCAAAATCACCTCATTAGCTTCTGGATCAAAATCCCATGTTTTCACATCATCAAAACAGAGATCTAAATGCATTAAAATGCATTCTAACACCAACAACAATTCATAAACTCGTTGCCCACTCAAACTACACCAAAATACCCTTCCAAAACAATCGAAAACTCAATTGATTGCTTCCTAAACCAAGCCCAACCACCATACATCACTTCCAAGGCATTAACAACATCAAAACACATCTTATAAACATCCTAACTCATCCTTATACCTCCAGCAATCAAGATTCCACCATTACACCCCAAAAACTCACTTAAAACCACCAAGAAACTCAAGGATCTCAAGGATTTCGGGATCTATATATACCACACCTCATTTTAATATATAAACCAACTTAGAAATCAATTAAAATCAACACAAAACAGTGCCCAACTCATCAAGTCCGAAAATCAAGATTTCATCCACATTTTCATAAGATTTTGATCTCAAATCAAAACTATATTGAAAACTCAATCAAAAATAGTTATTAGAAGCCAAATATCTTGGGAATTTCAATAAAGAACGTAGATTAGAGGTTGAGAACGGAATTTACCTCCAATCCTTGCTTCCTTCAATAGATGACAAGTTTTCCTTGCAAAAATCTTGAAGAATTAAAGAAGATCTCTTGAAAAAGATTTAGAAAATGTTGAGAGGATTTTTGGGAGAAAGAATTTTGGAAAAGATGAGAGAAAATGGTGTTTGGCTAAAATGAGAGGGAATTGGTAGTTACGTAAAATGAAAATCCATTTACTACCAATTAATTAATATTAAATTCTAATTAAAGTCATTTAATTAAAACCCATTTAAATCACATGTCATATTGAAGAAAGGTCAAATTGACTTAAAGCCCCCTAAAGATTTTAAGATTTTGACTTCAACCTTAAAAATCACATTTTTCCCAGTTTTGAAACTTTACAATTTGGTCACTACTCAAAATGTCCATTTTCCAAAACCTCTTTTGTAAAATTGATTTGACCAACCCCTTAATTATATTTTAGAGGATTTTAGCAATTTTTATCACAATTTATCCCATCCCGATCCTTAATTTCCTAAAATCACCTTAAGCGATTCGAACCACTCTCGACCGGTCCGATCCAAAGACTAAAATGTATAGGCCCAAAACCAGGGCGTTACATTGGTTCTCTTAGGAATCCAAGAAGCAATAGCATTCATGTTATTAGAAATAATGAGTTTCTTAGGAACCCAAACACTTCTAATCCTTTGACCTCTAGATTGCTTAGGAAAATTTCTTTGTTTAGGAACAAAAGTTTTTCTTTTTACATATTGGGATTTAGAAGACTTTTCTTTTTCAAAATGGTTTTTCCCAATAGGAATAGATGTTTTAAGATTATCCACTTCCTTTGTGTGATAATCTTGAAAATCGGAAAGAAGTTTTTCAAGATCAATGTTTTTCTTTTTAAGATCATTTGAAAGATTTACTAAGTACAAAACCTTCTTTTCCAATTCCGAGTTAGTTTTTGAAATAGATTCATTTTGAGTTTTTAAATCGGAAATGTTTTTCTTGTTTCTCAAAATAGACTCCTTATATTTTCCAACTAACTCATCATAAACCTCTTGCAATTCATCATAAGCATCTTGAAGTTCATCAAAGGTAAAATCAAAATTAGATGAGTTAAGGTTTACCTTTGGTTCATCATCAATGGCCATGAGACAAAGATTAGCCACTTCCTCCTCCTCCTCGGATGACTCCTCGTCACTCCAAGTTGCTACTTGAGCTTTGAGCTTGTTCTTCTTCCCAAAGCTCTTCCTCTTCAATTGAGGACATTCGGAACGGATATGGCCGGATTTTTTGCACTCATAGCAAATGATTTGGTCCTTCTCCTCTTCTTTACTCTTGCTCTTGAAGTCTCCTTTTCTAATGAACTTTCTTCCACGGTTGGAATTCATAAAGCGAGTGAATCGTTTGGCCAACATGGCCATCTCCTCATCTTCATCTTCACTAGAATCGCTTTCATGATATGAAGCTTTAAGAGCGATTCCAATCTTCTTCTTCTCAACATCCTTCTTCTCAACCTTCTTCTCCTCCATTTTCTTTTCTTATTCTCTTCCCTTCTTCATGATTTCATGGGTGAGTAAAGATCCAACAAGAGCATCTAGCTTGAGAGTCTCCAAATCTCGAGCTTCAATAATATTCGTTCTCTTGATATCCCATGATTCCGGAAGAGAGTACAACAATTTTCTCACTAGCTTGTCTTCGGGGATGATCTCACCGAAACCCTTCAACCCATTGACTATGACCGAGAATCGATCAAACATCTTGGAAACACTCTCATCAGGATCCATTTTGAAATTTTCGTAGCTTAGATTGAGTAGCCCGATTTTTGTTTCCTTGACGTCACTAGTTCCCTCATATATTGTCTCGAGGGTGTCCCAAACTTCCTTGGCATTCTCGATCGAAGACACCTTGGAGTAGATATCCGGACCAAGCGCACAAAAGATGACATGAAGAGCTTTATCATTTACTTGCATCCTTCTTCGATCATCTTCGATCATTTCGACCTTAACCTATGGAACAAGTCTTCCTTCACCTTCTCTCTTTATCGGTATGAATGGACCTTCTTCAACCACATCCCACACCATGTAGTCGGTAGACTTGATGAAGAGACTCATCCTATTCTTCCAATATGGGTAGTTATCCCCATTGAAGAATGATGGCTTGGTGGTAGATTATGACTCGTAGAGGTTGGAATTCAAGGTGGATGTCATTGCTTGACTAGTTGTTGATCAAACTCTCCTAGAATCGACTCAAGAGATTTGTAATCCTTCTAATGAGTGTAGCTCTGATACCAATTGTTGAGTTGATCACATAATTGCAAATGGCTAAGAGGGGGTGAATTGGCGATAAAAATTTTGGTGGGTGAAAATATGGAAAAATAAAAATGTGACACAAAGCAATTAGAGTGGTTCAAGTTCTCCAAACGAACTCTACATCCACTACCTTAGTTTCCACTAAGTATTTTCAACCAATTCACTACTTGAATTCTTCCCCCTTTCTTGGATGAGGAGGGAACCTTACAATTTGATTAAGCTTTCTACCCAAAGCTTAATCCACTCACTTTTACAAGAGAAGTATTTGGTAAACTCTAAAAGTTCCTCTCAAAGGATGATTGTTTACCCAATTACAATTTCACACTCCCCAAACTCACAATAAAAGATTACAATGAGAATACAAGAGTTGGGTACAAGAATTTGACTCTAAAGTTGCAAAGTTTGGATTTGAGTGCTTTGATGTTTCTTGTAGGTTCAATAGTTGTTGCTTGTTCAATTGAGACTTATTTTTTATACCTTTGCATTGAATTCTAGTCGTTTGGGTAATTGGGATCATCAATAGAGCCGTTGAGATGCAATTTCCCGCAATAAATGCAGCTCTGCTGCCTACCGTATCGGTACGGCTAGGGGCGTATCGGTAACTGTATCAAAGAGGAAAGAGTCGTTGCGACTAAAAACATCGCGTATCGATACGCTTAGAGGGTGTACTAGTACGATTTTTAAGGGGCGTGTCGATACGGAAGGGCGTATCGATACGAAATTTGCTCACTGGAATCCCAACTTTGGTTTTGATAAAGAGCGTATCGATACGGGTACTTAGCGTATCGGTACGGTATAACGGTCATTTAAATTTTGGGATACCAACTAACTGACAAGCCAACGGTCAAAAATTAAATGCAAAAATTTTGCAAAGATAAGCACATCGTATCGATATGGTTACAACGCGTATCGGTACAATATCATTTAAAGAACTGTCCAGATGAATATCGTATCGATATGGGGTAATATTGTATCGGTACGCTATGGTCTATTAAAATTCTAGTAACTAAAAATCGTATCGATACGCCTAAGGGTATCGATACGCCTGGGCGTTTTGCTGAAGTTGGGCTTGAAAATACATAGAAAAACTTAGAAAATTCTGATCATTTAAGAAAGATTTATCTTGAAGTGTAGTTTGGTTCAAAAAGACTTGTCAATAGTGAGACTTTGAAGAGTACTTAAAAATTTATTGTTTTGCAAATTAGTCCATAAGTTTAGGTGTTATATCAAAATCAATTTTGGTTTCACACTCATCAATTAAACCTTGATTTAGCCAATGTTCCATAATTAAATCATTAAAACTCATTAGAAAAACATATATAAATGATCAATAACTTGAGAATCTCAGTAAAAAACCTTTCATTAGAGGAGAAGAAAGAACCTTACCTCTAATGAGTGAATTTCCTCTCAATTGGATGTTTTACTCTTGAAAACAAAGGGGAAACAATAAGATTTTGAAAAACAATATTGAAGAATCCATTAGAAATCAAAAGCTTAAGAAATCAAGAACATTACCTGAAATCTTTGATGAAAAGATTGTGTTTGGCTGAAGGAATTTTGAAAGAAAAGTTTTAGGGAGAAAAGTTATGTCAAAAGTGCTTTTAAGAATAACTACCTCAATTTTATTAAATCTCATTTAATTATCTAATTAAAACTCATTTAAAATAATCCAAATTGATAGAAAAGTCAGATTAAATTATTTAGTAATTTAGCTCCTTAAAGATTCTAAGTTTTGACTCTTTTATAAAATAGTCACTAAAATAGTTTTACATTCTTTACATTTTGGTCACTAGCCCAAAATGTCCAATTCTGAAAATCCTTTTTTCCAAAATTTACTTTACCAAAGACATTGATATTTTTCAATATTTTTATCTCTCTCAAAAATATTTATTTCGATTTTTATTCTTAAATCTGACTCGAATCTTTAATCCCGGTCCATCGGACCGTCTAATACCTATAAACTTCTAGACTCAGAACTGGGGTGTTATATGAACCCCAAGCTCTAATTCTAACAAAAAAATCATATAATCAAGCAAGCAATCAAACTGATGATTTCCAAGAATACTTAGGAGTTAGTAGTGTACTAACCTTGAATTAAAGTTGAGGAAAAGGCCCCCAACCACAAGCTTCAAGCCTTGCTATTTCCTTGGACCTTGGATGCCTCTCCCATCTCTTTCACTACAAAGGGAGGTTGCAAAACATGTTATAACATTGTTGGAGAATCTAAGGAAGTCAAAACACAAACATAACTTAAGGATTGAGCTCCCCAAACCCAATATCGTTCTTCCCTTCACTCCCCACCAAAACCTCTTCCTCCACCATTTCAAGTCATTTTTACCTTAAATTATATATCCTTGATTGATAAACAATTCTTCCTCAATGCTTAAAACGTGATTCATCCCACAAAACCAAAAGATTCAACCTTTCTCTTAACTTTGGGCTTGGGAGTTGAGAGAATGAGAAAAAGACAAGGAGACAAAGGGTGATCTCACCATACTTACTTTCTGCAGAAAAGTAAGGGTAAAGTTCACAAACGGTCACTGAACTTTGTTAAAAAAACAAAACGGTAACTAAACTTTCAAATGTTACAAAATGACAATTAAACTTTGTGTTTTGTAACAAAATGGTAACTAGACGTTAAACCCCGTTAAATACTTAAACCTTCTTTTATAAACCTTTGTATGATAACACATTTGATCCTTCATATTTATGCATTCAATCAATTTAGTCCTAATTCGAAAATATTCACTAAATTTAGTCTTCATTATTTACATATTCTTTCACTTTGATCCTTAAAGTTAGTGTACCTCGACAACAGATATCTCTTGATATCTTGGAAGCTGAATTTACGGGTGGGGATTCTTGAATCTTGATTGAATTCTTGCATTAGCTTTGGGTTTCCTTCAAATTCGAATCTTGGTTGTTGTTTGTTTACGGCATCGTATGGTTTTGTGCCGCCATTTTCTGTTGTGAACACTGCATCGGAGTTCTTGGCAAAAGATTAAACCTGCACCTTTGTTCTCTTACTGGAATTGCGTTATCTTGTTTTAGTCCCCTTGTTTCAATGCTCTTGATATTCAATTAAGGAAAGCTTTCGATTCAATTGCAATGGCTACTCCACCACAAGCTTCCCCTTCACCTAATCCTGATAAAAGTCCAATTACTGCTGCTCCCACAATCTCACCTGGTGCCTCAAGATTTACTTTACTAAATTTACAACCAGATCAGATCGCTTCCCCTTCAATAAAAAAAAACCCCCCAATTATGCTATCTCACCGGAAAATGGGATCAAAACTGGAAGTCCTATTCCCCTTCAATAAAAAATCAGTTCTGTCTCTATTATATTCATTACACCTTTACTGATTTTTTGATCAAATGTTAAAATCCCCCTCAAAGGCTCAAACCTTCCTGGAGAAAACCGAAAGGCATAAAGCAATATGAGTTGATCATTTTTATGGAATTGATATAAATCAAAGTGGTGGGTCTATTTCATTCGTTGTTTTCAGCTGCATATTCAAGGTTAACAATGGCGGGAATAGCAATATTACTAGATCTATACAAGAAAAAAACGAGCTTTTACTCTCCCCAAAGCTTCCACTCTTCTGGGTTCTTCTCAGCCTCCGCTGTCGCCACATCGGTCGCAGTTACCATCGCTGCTGGAAGCCCTTTCGCCTGAAGGTTTCTTTTTGGGTATGTTTACATCCTTGTTCGTGTTTACTTTGTTATTGCTTCGTTGTTAATGGTAATTTATGGCTTTTGATGGCATTTAGACAATTATACTTTACTTATATCATTGCTCGTGTCATCATGTGTATGTGTATGCAATGGCTGAACTTGATTTCTGTATTGCTCAGTGAACAATGCTGATTTTATTGGATTAGGCATATGTTATAACGGTTTCGATAGTTTCGAATTTTGGCTTCGATTAAAGCTATTGAGAGATATCTGCTGTTGAGGTACACTAACTTTAAGGATCAAATTAAAAGGATATGTAAATAATAATGATTAAATTTAGTGAATTTTTTCGAATTAAGACTAAATTGATTGAATGTGTAAATATGAAGGATCAAATTTTTAACAAGGGTTAAACTGACTCTCTGATTCCGAAATCCGGAGTACGGAGTACGTTCAACAATCTATGGGGAGACATTCTTGTATTGGTGTGCTCGATTTTGATCTTGGTAATACAGTTCGTGAGCGGTCTCGCGAGCGACAACCAGTCTTGCTCGCCTGAAAGGGTAGCACTCGACAACGAAGAACTATACCGGTTCGAGGGGATATTTCTGACGAAGAACCAGTGAGGGAAGCCGGACCTGATGGCGACGAGC
This sequence comes from Hibiscus trionum, assembly GCA_030270665.1. Classification (NCBI taxonomy): domain Eukaryota; kingdom Viridiplantae; phylum Streptophyta; class Magnoliopsida; order Malvales; family Malvaceae; genus Hibiscus; species Hibiscus trionum. The sequence goes on from BSYR01000004.1 coordinate 19,655,739, forward strand.
AAGGGCCCTTCTATGAAGAACCAGCATACGTGAACATTCCAGCAGGGTCCTTCGAAGATTTAAAAGGCAACAAAGAACACCCGACAGAAAGCAACGTTCCAGTATCGGCCACACCTATTTCTATGAAGAACCAGCATACGTGAACATTCCACCACCCCGCTTCACAACGGTTGATATGAATGCCTTGAACGTTCCAGAATTTTCACAATACCCAACAATTGATGGTTACAACCACCATGCTGATGGTGAACTGGCCATTGGGATGACATTCTTGACAAAAGAACTGGTTGTGGCCGCTATTAAGCACTACAACATTCGCCGGGCAATTACTGTAACGCCCCGAGTTTAGGAGTCAGATGTTACACGGGTAAATCGGGTTTGAGTCGTGGGCTCGTTTTAAAATTTAATTAAGCTTTGGTTTAAATTAAAAAGGCTTGGTTTTCATTAATGGCAAACTTGTAATTTTTAAAACAAGGGAAAAGATGAGAAAAGAAAGGGGGGCTTTTACTAGTCATCATCTTCATCCCCTTTCTAAAATCAAAAGTCACGACATTTAAAAACCTCCCAAACCCTTGGTTACTATTCCATTCATTTCCTTCATCATTTCAAGTGTTTTCATCATGGTAAGACCATTTTTGACTTGTCCTCTCAATTCCTAACACTTTGATGGTTTTAGTTTTTGTAAAATGCCATTGTAGAGATTTTTTGAGATTTTTCAAGATTTCAAAGTTTGAAGAAAAGTATGAAACTTTAATGGCTTCTTGGGTTGGTTTTGATTTGTAGAGTTAAGTTTTGAACTAATCTTGCCCTAAGGTACATTATATCTCAATTTGGTTGGTTTTTATTAAGAATCCTGAAATGGGTATTCATGGGTATTTTTAGAGTGTCAAAACTTGTGTTTTTGGTGTGGTTTTGTGAAAGGGAGTTAAGCTGGTGTTATAGTGATACTAGAAGGGTGTTTTGAAGGTGTTTGGAGGTGTTTTGGGTATTAGAATTAGTAGTTTTCTGTTGGGTTATTAGGGAGTGCGAAAATGGGGATTTGTTAGTGTTGGCTTTGGTTTGAGATTGTGAGAAATTAGCTTGTAATTGTAGTTTGGGGTTGTGTCAGTGTTTTGTGATGTTTTGGCTGAGCAATGTGTTGTTTTTGATTGGTTATAATCAAGGGAAACCGTCGGAGAGGCTTCGGGCACGATTCCGGGGAATTTGGAGACTTAAGATCGGTGTTTCGGCTTCCGGTTGGGTTTCATCGGTGAGTGGAAATGTTTTGAACTTGTTTTGCTTTCGAAATGTATTCTTGGGGGTTTGGGTGGAGCCTTGTGGGCTAACCTAAACCCAAGTGTAAGTTTACTAATCCTACCTTGATGGTTAAGCAATGATGTATGATTAATTGTTGTGATATCATATGCATTCCGGATTGCTTTTACATCCGTTGTTGTGGTGTAGTCGTCGTTGGTGTCGAGCCTCACGTGATGATTGTCATAACTACGGTGATGTGTAGTCCCATCGGTAGTGACTAGTAGAAGAGTACGTTGACGTGTAGTCCCAACGAAAAACTACTAGTCGAAACGGTGATGTGTAGTCCCACTGTGTTTTGGGTTGTGCTTGTGCAAACCTTGTAATTATGTTGTTGTGCCTCATTTCGTGCATATAAATGGTTTACTTATATTTTAAGAAATATGTTTTGAAAACTGCATTGTTGATGAGTTTTAGAGTTTCGCTCACTAAGCTTCGAAGCTTACGCTCTCCTTTTCCCAACATGCAGATCGCTAGAGTTACGGAAGGCAAGTGGGCAAGGGAGGAGCTTTTCGGAGTTCTCAAGTAGCTCATGTATGGTTTAAGTCTTTGTAATAATGCCTAGACAATGGGGGTACTAGACTTGTATGGAGTTGGTGCCAAACTCCTTAGTTTGACTTTGTTGATGTTTAGCATGTTGAGTGATGTACATCGTTGAATATGTTTATGCTCCTATGTTGTGGATTGTAAACCATGTTTATATTGTTGCTTAAATGCTTTGTGTTTGAAGGCTTAGGACTATATTCCATGAATGTTATGTGTGTTTGTTTAAAGGCATGTAGACTTGATATGTAATGTATTTTGGTGAATGCTTGAATTTCTTTATGGATGGCATTTTCATGTATGTTAAGTGTTCGGACATGTTTGTAGTAGGGTGTATGCCTCTAGAGTATGTATTTGCACGTTGTGTCTTGATTCTTGATGTTTGAGGCATGTTGGGGACGTTTGGAGATGCCTAGAACTGATTTTAGAAACGCACAGACTGCAGGCGTTTCGGAACGGGTAGGGTTGTTTCGGAACGGGTGTGGTTCCAGGGATACCCGTATCGGAACGCGTTTCGGTACAGTTTGGCTACTGTGAACCCCTGTTCCGATATGCGTACCGAAACGGTTTAGCTACTGTGAGGGCTTGTTCCGGAACGTGTTTTGGAACGTCTAGGTGAAAAAGGGACCCTGTATCGAAACGAGGTGGGTTGTATCGGTACGGGTAGTCTGGCTTTTAAAACTGTGGCCCGTGTTTCGAAACGGGCAAGCCTGTTTCGAAACACATGCATGAATTTTGGGCTTTTGGCATCTTTGGAGGTCCTCAAGTGTTGGGCTTGGGTATGGGTTGTTGTGTGCTTTCTTGTGAACCTTGTTTGTAGTCGTTTATATTTGGTTTAGAGGCGTACGTAAGAAAATGGACTAACTTGAATACATGGTAAATTTAAATTAACTCACGTCTCGTTTGCTTAGTCTCGTCTTTGTTTATCCGTTGTCGTTTCACACATAGGATTTACTGATCCATCTAGACAAGATAATTGAAGAAATTTTCTACGGTTGCTAACCGAAGGGGAGCCTTAACGGGTTTCACTTCGGTTTTCCCCGTGTGACCTGCTCGGACCGGTCAGTCGTCCAGACCGGGACGAGGGGGTCACAATTACGTCGACTGTGAAGAAAACCCAACCGGATTTCTACATTGCGGAGTGTGCCCACAAGAAACATGAAAGTAAGTAGAGGGTTCGTGTATCATCCTTAAAGATGCTGAGCGGGCTGTGGAGAATCACGAAACTGGAAGGGCCTCATATATGCACAGTGAGTAGCCTAAGTCAGGATCACAAGGCCTTGGATGTGCACGTTCTATGAGGTACCTTCATGCCACTGGTCAAAGAAAATCCCCGGGTGACGGTTGCCACCTGTACCGCTGCAGCTAAAACGCGGTACGACTACATTCCTGATTACCATAAAGCATGGGATGCAAGGTGGCGGACCGTACAAAAACTGTTTGGCCAATGGGAGGAATCTTACAACAACTTGTGTTCGTGGCTAAAAATGATGCAGAAATACATACTCGGGACGATTGTGAAACTTGAGACGACTTCGGCATACGGAAATGATCGTGTCGTACTAGGTGTTTGTCAATTCTACCGGCTATTTTGGACATTTCCGCGGTGCATTAATGTATTCATGCACTGCAAGCCGATGGTTCAGATCGACGACACTTGGTTGTACGGGAATTATACACAAGTCTTACTTCTGGCGGTTGCACAAGACGGCAATCAGAAAACCATTCTTGTAGCCTTCACAATAGTTCAAAAGGAGGATCTCGAGTCTTGGGAGTTCTTCCTTAAAAACCTATGGAGACATGTTCTTTCTCCTATAATACGGGCAAGGGATGATGAGATATGTGTTAATTCCGACAGAGGCACATCGATCAAGTACACAATACAACATTTGGGCCGGTCTTGGCAACCTCCCCATATTTACCACCGTTACTGCTTACGACACATTGCGGCCAACTACTTGTATAAGTACAAGAACCAAGATGAATGTGCTATGGTGCTTCGAATGGGTATGTCTTTTAGGTCATCTGCATTTACGATATATTTGCATGTATTGTTTGCCCCTAACTATTCATCTGTCATTCCCTAGGCAACTCGCATTACGTACATGAGGTAGACCAGCTGTTTGAAGAACTGAGAGCCATGAATAAAGATGGCGCAGACTACCTTGCCATAATCCCAAGGGAAAAATGGCTTCGATCATATGATGGGGGTACACGATATGGTCACATGACAACGAACTTGGCTGAGGTGGTCAACTCAACACTCAAGGGAGTGCGGCATTTGCCTATCACTTCCGTTGTCAAAGTGACCTACTATCATTTGGCTACCCTATTTGCAACCCTGGGAAGGCAAGCACTTGAGTACATGGCAGATGGCCACAAAGTCCACCCGGACCTCCTCGAACAATTGCAAACTTATGTGCGCCATTTAAATGAGATGACTGCAACTCTCTTCTCTCAAGAAGGCCATTCGTTCCGTGTTTCAAAATTTTTGAGGCTGTCGGAAGGCATACATCATAACGCATACGTGGTAGATCTTAGGCACAGAACCTGCGAGTGCGGAGTCTTCCAAACACTCAAATACCCCCGGGGGCACACGCCATTGCGGCTTATTCTTCTCAACGGATTTACTACATGAGACGGCTTGATCCGACATACTTATTAGAAACGATATTCAAGTTTTATGAAAAGAGTTTCCTCCCATCGGAAATGAAATTGATCTGTATGACGTTGACGCTGAACCGACCATACGCCCAAATCCTGCACTACTACGAGAAAATGGACACCCGCGACCGACATAGATTTACTGTGCGGAGGATATGGTCGAACATAGAGAACGAACCGGACAAAAGAAACTTTGCACTACATGTAGAAATCTCGGACACACGAGTAACAAGTGTCCTAATCGCTCGGGCCCACGTATCGACTAAGTGATTGTAATTTCTTATTGTATTACTGTTGATTGTAATTTAATTATGTTTATGCAAGACTTTATTTCTTATTTTATAACTATCAATATTTTATTTTACCTTATTTTTTATATTTTTTTAGATTTTATATTTATTTTCGTTCTTTTTTGGATAAACAATAACCTACATTATTCGATTAATAAACTGAACAAGTCTATCATGCCATTTTATATTTTCAGTCATTCAGAAAACAAGCTATGGAACTGTTTTCAACGCGAATTTTACTCGGTTTACAATGCACCGAACTTGGCCATATCGGTGTCGAATGAAAGACAAGTTCCAGTACTACATACCTAAACTCAACGTTTACTAAAATTAAACGATTAATAACCCCGAAATATTTCTCGAACATGCCTATGGACGCTTGGTATGCCAGCCCGATTTACAAAGAACTCGCTCTATGCAAAAAGCGGGTTCCATTAAACTGGCCGCGATAAATTAAGTCTGATCTTCAAATTCTCGGGGAACTCGCTTTCTGCAGAAAGTGGGTTCTTGTTAAGTTCGTAATTCTGAAAAGTGTTGCCACGTATGATGAACTCGCTCTCTACGAAAAGTGAGGTTATGTCTCGTTATTCCTAGAAAGTGAGTTCTTCATACGTGGCAGATTTGGAGGTCATTTTTCTAAATTTAGCTCTGCGGGGGTCATTTCTTTAAATAATAATAATAAAAGTTATTGATTTAAAATTGTGGTAGGATCTACACCATTTACGGCATCCTGTGTATATTGTCTTTATCATTCTCTTGATTGTTACATATGTTGCACTAATTCGGATAAGGAGACGGGGACGAAAAATAAAATTTTTAAAATTATAAGATACGAGTACGGCAAGAGTACGACAAATATAAAATAAAATTATATATAATTTATTTATAATAATAATAATAATAATAATAATAATAATAATAATATCTAAAGTAAATAGTAAAAACAAAATGTTAATAAAAATCAAAGTAAAAATAATCTTTTTTTATAAAAAAAATGGTATGGTTATCATGTGCCTCATTAAAAAACCTCCCTAAACCTATTGGAGGAAAAAGACTGCACATGATAAGATATACAAAGCACATGAGGATTACATCCTAGGAGGAACTAAGTCCTCGCTTAATAGATCAACAACAAAAGTCGTGACAGAATCCAAAAGAACTAAGTCGAGATTCGAGAGACTTGCACGTTTTGCCAAAGCATCTGTAACTAGATTACACTTCTTAGGGATAGCACAAATCGAGATCCGTCAATCTCTCTAGACCACATCCTGAATAGCACGAGTGGTAACGAGAGCGAAACTATCACGCTCTACCTGATGAATAAGCTTGATAGCTTGAGCATTATCGGATTCCACCTCTAAACTCCGAAAGCTTAGATCCCATGCAATAACAAGACTCAGGAAAATGCTCCATAACTCGACTTCCACGACTGAACAACAGCCAATAAATTTAATAAAACCATGCAGCCAGGAACCAGAATGATCCCTAATCACCCCACCACACCGAGCTTTCCCATCATGAATCGAACACGAGGCGTCGACATTTAGCTTCACCCGATCTATAGACGGCGGCAACCAACGAGCTACAGGTGTCACCGTTGAAGGCTCAACATGTCTTCTGCATTTGGCTTCGAGCGATAGACGAGTTGCGTTCGCAAGCCAACAGCTTCTTTCGATGATAGAACCCCAATTATCAATCTCGGCACCAAAGACAATGGCATTTCTTCTACACCAAATGTTCCAAACCACCGCAGCAAACAACAGATTCCAGTCCCCTTTCCTTGCGCCAAACGAAATGAAATGTTAATAATAATAATAATAATATAAGTCACATTCATGAATGGTATAATTTTGTTCACGTGAAAATAAAGCATAAAAAAGTTATTAAATAAAATCTTCATATATATATATATATATATATATATATATATATATATATAATGATAAAAACGCTTTTACTATTCAAAAAATAATAATAATAAAAACGTTTTATTGGGTCCCACAAAATTGAAACAATCCCCAATTAATGAGAAATAAATTTAAAGAAAAAGGGTAAACTACTTCATTTACCACCATACTATTGAAAAAGTTGTGATTTGACCACATTACTTTTTTTTGAAGTAATTAAACCATCAAACTATTTAAATGGTATCAATGTGACCATCATCCGTTAAAAATAACATAAAAGTTGACGGGGTTGTTAAATAAAATTGATATAATTACACATTTGGTCCTCTATATTTAAAAAATCTATCAATTTAGTCCTAATTTTAATCTAATAAAATAAATTAATTATTTAATTAGGATGTGTCACCACTTAATTGGAGGGTTTTAATTATTTTTATTTAATTTTTTTGAAAGGTAAAAGGCCTCGTTAAAAACCCCTATTATACCTAAAAGGGGGAAAAGAGTGCCCGTTATTTTATTAAATAAGGATTCAAATACAACCAGAATATTCCAACTTCAGAAGGAAATCAACCATGATACAACCAGAATCCCGAAATTAGTTCGTCCTAGATCACTATTTGACTTATACCTGCTTTGGCTAAAGCGTCAGCAGAAGTATTATAGTTGCGGGGAATCCACTATAGCACCATGTCTCTGGACTTGATTTCATTTGATAGCTCTTTTACCAACTCGCAAAACACTGATGGGGGCGTTGTCACCCCTGAAACCCAGTCCACGGCTAATTTGTTATCACTCTCGATGATCACCCTCGCCGAAGTAGCCGCGCCTGCGGATACTACCCTTTAAACACCTACCTTAATCGCAAGCAGCTCAACCAGAGAAGGAGGGGCACAACAGCAGGCTTCGGAAAATTGTAGTATGGTTGCCCCATGTTCGTCCTTGAGTATACCTCCAACACCACTTCCAGCCCTCGTCGAGGCTACTGCTCCATCCACATTTAGTTTTAGGAAACCTGGGGGGGAGGGGACCACGTCCTAGATGATCGAGGTAAAGGCAAGTCTAAGCTCATATCGTCTGCCAATAGGAAATCAGCCAACAGAGCTTCGACGGGGATACTGCAATTCTTGAACTTTCCTTTGATCCAAAACGCCAATCGATAGCTCACCAAATAATCAATTTGAAACAGGTCTAGATTCTTCGCATTGAAAACAATTTCGTTTCTGAAGAGCCACAACGTCCACAAGACCGCAAAAGGGATTAAAGACCAGACTTTCCGAAAAGTTGGAGGCGCAACTGAATGCCACTCCTCCATAAACAAACCTGGCTCTATTTGGAACACCGAGGAAAAACTCGCACGAGCAAGGAATTTGATTAATTAATTTCCCCCCTCACCTTATTGGGGAAGGAAAAATGGAAGCAATGAATATGCCCCCAGCAGGAATTGAACCCGCACCCTTATACTTATGGGTAATGGTCAAGTAGTGACAAGCACATTTTTGTGATATAAGTTACAACATTTAATATATGTTTTAAATATTTATTAATGCCCAGAAAAATAGAAACAAGGAAAATGGCCTTGAGTGGATTTGAACTAGTGCCCTTGGAGTAAAAGTAGAGTGTACTTGCCACTAAGCCAAGAATATTTTTAGGATATGAGGTACAACATTTAATATATGTCTTAAATAATTGTTAATGCCCGGAAAAATAAAAGGAAAGAAAATGTGGTTTTAGGAAAATCTCACATAAAATATTTAACTCAATATAATTTTGATTTATTTAATTAAATTTTAATTTACTTAATTAGGTTAAATATTTTGTGTTCAATTTAACCCAATATTTAAAACACATTTTCTTTCCTTTTATTTTTCTGGAAAAATATATGTCTTAAATAAATCAAAATTATATTGGGCTAAATATTTAATCCAATTAAATAAATCAAAGTTTAATTAAATAAATCAAAATTATATTGGGTTAAATATTTTATGTTTGATTTTCCTAAAACCGCATTTTCTTTCCTTTTATTTTTTCGGGCATTAACAATTATTTAAGACATATATTAAATGTTGTAAGTTATATCCTATAAATATTCTTGGCTTAGTGGTAAGCACACTCTACTTTTACTCAAAGGGCATTGGTTCGAATCCACTTAAGGTTATTTTTGTAACTTATATCACAAAAATATGATTGGTCAATGTCACCACCTAATTAAATAATAAATTTATTTTATTAGGACCAAATTGATAGATTTTTTAAATATAGGGGACCAAATGTGTAATTATACTAATTTTATTTAATAGTCTCGTCAACTTTTTGTTATTTTTAACGGCTGGTGGTCACATTGATATCATTTAAATAGTTTGGTGGTTTAATTGCTTCAAAAAAAGTAATGTGGTCAAATCATAACTTTTCCAATAGTATGGTGGTCAATGAAGTAATTTACCCTTAAAAAATTACGCATTAACCTTCTTCTACTTCTTTGTTATGCACAATTGCATCTGGTTTTTCTTTTAATTTTTTTTTCCGTTGGTCGCTCCTCACCCGCTGGTGAGATTGTCGTCGAAATCCATATCGAAGCTCGTGAGTCTCTCAGCTGCAAAATAACCACTACAACAAATTTGCTTATTAATGACATCTAAAATATTGTCATTAAAACTTATATTTTTGTCACTATTTGTATTTTGTGACGTGAAATTTGACGTCACGGCGTTCGTCACCCTAGGTGTGTCGCTAAATGTCAAGTGTGACGATGTATGATTTTTCGTCATGTATTGTTGAGCTTATAATGACGTTGGTGTATAACGTCACCTTAAAATTTGTTTTCAGTGACAACTAATTATGTCATAAAATGATATAAAAATTCGTCATTGATTATTCATATTGTCACCAATAATACATTAAATTCTTTGCATTAGCGACGAAAGAAATATCGTCACCTTGTTTGTGACGTAGTATATTGTCACCTAAAAATGGTATGAATGACGATAATACATAACATCACTTTATAACTTATGTTCCGTGACAACTAATTATGTCACCAAATTATATAAAATTTCGTTATTAATAAGTCTTATCGTCACGAATAACACATTAGTTTAAATTTATAGGTGACCAAAAAGATATAGTCACATTTTAGTTTGTCCATGTGCTTGCAATCTGATTTCATTTTAGATTTAGAATTAGATTTTCAATCTTAACTTAGAGTTTTAAAGTTATCAAAACAATTTTAAAATTTTCTTATTTAAAAATTAAAAAAAAACATAAAATTACAAAAAAAAATCAAATATCTTATAGATTACAATAAAAACCTAAACTTCTAATAAATTACAATAACGTCATTTTTTCACAATTTACAATAAGCCATACATTTTATAATTTATAATATTGTTTCAGAATTATACAATCATTACAATTTTATCCCTATTCTATAAAATGCCAAAAACCAATCGTCATATCTCAAAAACAATTCCCATCATATTTATCATCTTCCTCGATCATAACACCTCTCGACCACCACTGTTGGTCACTGTTTCCTAAGACTTAAAACCTTCAATTCATCAAATACCTCCACCATATCTCAGCTTCAAATGAACAGAGTTAGGTATATCCCCTAGAATAAAAATCATGGATCCAATGTACCGCTGCTTGTGAATCCAAGCCTAATAGAATACCTATGAAAGGTTACACATAATTAAATAAGTTGATAAAAAAACTAAACACTTTAATATACACAACTCGTAAGATATTGGATTCAACATACCCACTATAGTAACTTTAAGAATCAAAACTTACCAAAACCATGTTGTAGCTATTGAAGCTACAAAAGTACCCACTGTAAATACATCTTTATACTTCTGCTTCAAATGTTAGGTAAACTTCAAGTGCTTAGTTGATTAGTGGTTACCTAAAATAAAACGAATAGTTAAATTAGAAAAAAAATCAATTTTCAAAAGCAAAGAAAAAACAAGAGGTTGACTAAAATTATTTACATACATGAATGTTATGTCATCAACTAATCCATATAATGCTTCTAATTTTGAAATACTAATAATTTCATAACAAGGTACATAGCAAAGGATGAGCAAATATAGGTCAAACTTTTCACAATAAAGTAAATCCTTAGCAAAGTATAGGATGTAACAGTTTGTAATAAAATATTAGCAACAATTTGTAGTAGCAATATCTAAAAGGGTTGCTCACACCAGTGCCCTATATTGTGTGACATGAATCTTCACAATTTAACTCTTCGGTAAATAAAGTAATTTTATTCAAAAATACAACTCGAACAAACAACATATACTTGGAAGAACTAGTAGAATTAGACCTTAGAGCGATTTTAAAGAATGAGCCCATCGCATAAACAAAATTCTGATCAATAAAGGTTTTTGCTACATTGCTTCTGTCATCTAATATAATGAGAGCTTAACGATTTCATCCACATTATATCTTTTCAAATCTCCATTTAGAAATGCAGATACTAAATTGAAACACAACATAAGCGGTTAATATAAAAATAATCTTCTCCAACCTATACCGCACAACTAAATTCAGTTTCTCTGAAGTTGATACTAAACTAATAGCCTCGGAAATTTGAGAAAGCTGAAAAAAATATAGAAAGAAAACAATAATATCAATAAAAAGATAGAAATTTAACAACATAAACCAAGAGGAAAATAAAGAAAAAGAGATGCCTAAAACAAAGTTGGTCGAAATCAATGTAGGTAACAACAAAATTGAGATTTCGAGAACCTAAACCTCAACTTAAATTAAATTATATATTTAACGCATCATAAAAAAATTGAGCTAAACAAAGTAAAGATTCGAGTCTAAAACAACAAACGGTAAACAATCTGGAACTTTAAGCACAAGGCAAAGCTACGTTTTTAAGAAAAAGATTACAAAAAGGGAAAAATTGTAGACAAACCTTCGTGATTGATTCGTTCTGCATCAGGCAATAAGTTGTAAAGAAGAAAACAAACAAAACAAAATGGAGAAATAGAAATGATTCGGTGCTACTTTGTTTGCTGTATAGAGAGATTAATGATTCAGTGCACTAACCCAAACAAGGAGCGTCACAGATTTTTGGTAAGGGGCAGTAAGGAGTGCAATATTGGAAATAGAACTCGAAAGAAGTTCTGGCGTTTGGTTTTTTAGGTTCATTTTTGAATATCTCGTAAATGGGTTGTCGATTAGAGGGCTTGAGGTTAAAGGAGAGGGCGTTTGGTGTTTTGGTTTGATCGACGCGCATCGCACAGCCGAGGGCTGGGTATGCGATTGGTGTGCGTACAACGACTGTGGTCGAGGCGTGATGACTAGCTGGAGGCTAGCCTACGGTCGATGTGCAAAATAGGACACCTTTACATAAAGACAAATAGTCGGCGAGTTTACGAGAGAGGAGGTTGTGCGACGTTGGAGGGTGAGGGGGAAATCCACTATGGTTACGGGGAGAAGAAGGAAAATACGACTGGAGGGAGAAAAGAAAGTGGTTATATATACTTGAATTACTAAATTGCAGAGAAGGACCCTGAATTAATTAGGGTTTCACGAAAAAGACCAAAACGAATAGTGTTTTCGATTTTTACCACAAATTCCCATAATCTTCAATTCATTCCAAAATTTCATTTTTTTCATTTAATTATTTAATTATTTTTTTACCTTCCATTTAGTTGGTAATAACATAAAATTATGAAAATGCCATTTTCGCTTGATTTTGTTAAGTTAGCTAGGAAAATCATGTCTATGGTTCATATTTGATTACGAGTTTTTGAAATGCGAGTGATTGAATATTTAATTTGTCACTAATATTTTGAATTATTCTCATAATCAAGATATCGAATATTCCTCACTAATAAAATTTCCACCAATTTTTCATTAATTATCGGTGATAAGCATTAAATGAAACAATTTCATGATGTTTTTGAAAATTATCATATAAAATGTAAGAGATAACAATTTGTTACAGATAGTGGTTTTCGTCACATTAAATCACTTTTTTCGACAAAAATAAAATGTCATCTTTTATATCTTTTAAAATATGACGAATAAAATTCGTCACTAATACTTTCATTTCATTAGTGACGATTTTGCAATGTCATCATTTTGTCTAAACATCATTGAAATGTTTCCCTCCAAAAAAAATTTAGGCGCCAAACTTATAGTGACGAAAACCAATGACGTTTTTGAAAATTGTCAAAAAAAAGAAATACCATTATTCACTAATTGTGACGAAAACAAAAAATCGTCACATTTGTAATCTATTTTGTGACGCTATATGGAATGTCATATAGAAATTTCGTCATAAATTGATAAATTTGTTGTAGTGAACCTTGGGGACGTCCGTGAAGCTCACCCATAGCCGTTTCTGAGATTTTAGTGGCCCAAGGGCGAACCAAAAATTTAGGCCCCTAATAATAAATATTAAAAATAAAATTTAAAAGTATGCCCCTAATAACATGTATTAGAAAAAAATAGGCTCCTAATAATAAATATTAAAAATGAATTTTAAAAATAGGCCCCTAATAACAAGTATTAGAAAAAAATTAGGTTTCTAATAAAAAAATAAATTTTAAAAGTATGTTCGTAATAACAAATATTGGAAAAAAATCATGTCCTTATTGGACCCCTAATAACAAATATTAAAAATTTAATTTTAAGAGAATGTCCCTAATAAGAAATGTGGGGGAATTGAGCCCCTAATTATAAGTATTAGAAAAAATCGGGTCTAATAACAAGTATTAAAAAAAAATTAAGAGTATGTCACTAATAATAAATATTGGGAAAAATAGTCCCTTAATAATAATTATTGAAAAAATTGGACCCCTTATTACAAATATTGAGAAAATTTAAATTTTAAGAGTAGGCCCCTAATAATAAATGTTGGAAAAAATTGAGTCCAAATAATAAGCGTTAAATAAATAAATTTTAAAAGTACCCTAATAATAAAATATTAAAAAATAAATCTTAATATTTAATATTATAAAAAAAAGAAGCCCCGGGCGGGCGCCCCTCCTGCCCATGCCCAGGGACAACACTGAGCTCACCTGCCGTCTCGAAACCGTCCCCAAAAATATTTCAATCGTCCATGATCGCTTTCGGCCGTACCTCGTCAACGTAGAACGTCCCCAGTACGTATTCTAATCGTATCCGTCCCGTACTCGTCCTTGAGACGTTTCGGGTACTTTAAACTGCATAAGATTATCGTACTCGTGCTTCCCATATTGTCACTGCTTTTATTACGGCGGCTTTTACTTATTTTCAAATTGTTGCTGAAGACCATGAGTGGTGGTGGAGGTATGTTGTTTTTTTGCTTCTAATATGCATATATAAAGAAAGCCATGCACTCACGAGTGGGCACAAACAGAATACATGAATATATTGAAGAATACTTTAAAATTCCCATAATGCTGCTCTGATGAGCTCAAGTATTCTTGGTTGGTTTGTTTGTTAGTGCAAGCGTGTGTAGCGACTAAAAATTACTATGAGAAGTATCCGCGTTTTTTTTAAAATTATTTTTAGGGATATTTTTTAATATTTATATTTTAAAAACAAGTTTAGAGCCATCACTGATCACTTGAATAAGTTAGACCAAACACTATAAAATTAGAAATTTATTTCAAATGGGCTCGGAAATTGGTTACGTGTGGGAAAGGATCAACACCCCACAACGCCCGAAGTCGATACCAAATCATACGTTGTTATTATATCGATGGAAATCATTGAAATTTGAATTGGATTTAATTAAGGGTAAACTACTGCAGAAGTCACTTATGTTTATACTAAGTACAGAGTTAGTCCCCAAATTTGAAAAATGACCAGTGTGGTCCCAAACGTTTTCGGGACGTAAACTTCTAATCACTCAGCCGTTAAATCTAAACGGAAGGGTAATCTGACACAATAAAAATGATAAATTACTTAAATAGTCCTTAAATCATTACTTAACTTAATTTTAACCACTGAAATAAAAATAATTTATATAATTTCACATTTAACTCTAAAATCCCTATCTGTTCTTGGGAGACACCTAATGCAATGGTCATAGAAGTTCGGGACAAAGACCATTTGTTTGATGATACCCTTGGGTTCGTCTCTGAATCTCTAAAATAACCATATTGCGGGTCATGTTCAAATCTTCAACCAAAATTTCTTTTTGTTACTCCTCATCTACTTTCTGAGGCTCATTGCTATTTTCCCTTGCAGTTTGTGGACTCTGTTGACAACTCTTTCTAATTTACACATTAGTTTATCTTCAAACTAGCATCTGTTTAGCTTTTGCAATCATGATATTTGATAGTTGATACCACGAGTTGTTGCTTTTGTGCGCGTAATCTTTATTCTCTTTTAAATTTCCATTGTTACTCGGGTTAGCTATAGTTGGAAGCTACCATGTTTGTCTTTTCTTAGTCATATTTTCCATAGATTCCATTTTCCCAATTCCATATAACTTGTTTACCAGTCTCATATGTCGTACTGATTTTGTTGTGTTTACAGTAATTGCTCGGTAAATATTACTGAACTTAGGGGTGGCCAGAGATATGGCATGTGGTTGCCTCTTCAAAATATTAAAATGGGAAGACTGCATCTCGCAATAACCGTGATTGAAGATAACGCTAAGGTAATCTATTATACAATCCATTGGTTGAAAGGTAAAATTCGGGAGGTTTTATTTTACAATCTTGCATGAAATTATTATTATGAGTTAAAATCTGCAGAGAAACTAAAAATGAATCTGTGAACAGTTTACACAGGGAAGTGATGATGCAGTTGATGCTGAAGCATTAAACAAAGAAGATATACAAATTTCCTTTGCAGCTAAAGATGCTGATAATGGTTCATTATCCCCTATGTCTTCGAAGAAGTCTCCAACCCTGCTGGATCATTTAGAACCGATAGATGTCGAGGGACAAGAAGAAACTGGGATATGGGTCCATCACCCTGAAAGTGAAGTGTCGCAAACTTGGGAACCTAGGAAAGGGTAATGGAACGAACGAGCCAATCCCAAAGCAAAATCCTTCTGAAGGAAACTTGGAATTTGAGAAAAAAGTAGAAGACACTCCTCTGACTGATACTAATGTTCAGGTTCAACTGAGGCAAGAACATCCACTGATATAAACAAATAAAGACTTCTGAGTTTTGAAGAACAATGCCATAGTACAACAATATAGAGTTTTAGGTGGATAAGAAATAAAAAAATTGTAAATATAGAGGATTAAATGTGAAATTATATAAATTATTTTTATTTCAGTGGTTAAAATACAAGTTAAGTAATGGTTTAGGGACTATTTAAGTAATTTATCATTTTTTTATTGTGTCAGATCACCCTTCCGTTTAGATTTAACGGCTGAGTGACTAGAAGTTTACGTCCCGAAAACGTTTGGGACCTTACTGGTCATTTTTCAAATTTGGGGACTAACTCTGTACTTAGTATAAACATAAGTGACTTCTGCAGTAGTTTACCCTTTAATTAAATGGTCTCAATTGAATATAAGCTTTAATTAAGCGGGCTTAAACATTTGATGAGCTTGAATTAATTAATCATTTAATTAATAAGGGTGACTATACATTCGGACTATAGATTAAACCAACATCGAATAAGACCGATTACGGTGTTAATTTAAGTTCGAATCAAGTACATCATCTTTATGCATGGTACAAACAGTTAAGTATGATGTTATGACTTGTCAAACTTTATTCGTGTTAAGTTTACCTTTAGACAATGTAAATTAATTCGAACATTTGCTCATTATCCATTAAGTCAAGATATTACGACACAAATATTCGAGTTAACAAATCTCTATTTTATAGTTAAAATTTAATTAATTATCAAGGTGTCCATTGAATAAAAAGGTTAAATGAATGACAATTAAGTGCATGTCACATTAAAACTTTAAATAAACACACAAAAGGCTCACTAAAGTTCTAACCTAAAAAGCCCAAATTATGAGAGATAATTTGTGATCTATTACTATTTAAGTTATTCTAGTATTAACCCTAAATTGATTAAAGCCTAGAAATCTGAAAAAACTAATACTTTATGAAATTTTCTTGAATCTCAAAAATTAATTTGATTAATTCTAAATTGCATCACATTTAAGTCAAGAACACTACTTAAAAAGAATCAAATTAATAATTAAGATTTTTTTAAGTCATGGTCTAAGTTAAGTGTTTTTCATATTCTAATATAATTAAGAGAATGAATTTAACTAAGTTAAAACACATTGCATTAAGTCAATGATGTATTTTAATTTAAATTATTCAACTAAAATCTAACTGGGAGGCCTTTTTTTAAAGCTAAAGCTTAGACTTAAATTTAGTTTAATTAAATTAAACATACATCCCATTAAGTTAATGGTATATTTTAAATTAATTAAATTAAACTTCAAACTAAATTAGATCTAACCTAAACGAAACAACACAAGCACACAAAAAGATTAAACCACAAACATAGGGATATAATAAAATATATAGTATAGTATGTGACCTATATTAAAAACATAATAATATATACAATAATATAATATACATGCACATGCACATACACATTTATAAAGTAATATTATACGAACCATATGCTAATGAAAAAAACAAATATATGTATATACACATTCATTACATGCAATATATATATATATAATATATGTTAAACATATAGCGTAATAAGGGGAGCACTAATATATAAACCATATTATATAATAACATAGTAGTATATATATAGATCGGTATAACATATATATATAAATATTGCGTGTATACATATAGATTTAAAAAACAAAACTATATTACATAATACTATATACAGGGACGGAGCTAGGATTGAACATTGGGAGGGGCCAGTGACGGAGCCACAGCTCTAATGGGAGGGGCTGTGGCCCCCCCCGGTAGGGGGAAATTTTTTTTTTACCCTTTAATTTCTTATATTTTTCTGGAAAAAATTGGGATAATTGTGAATTTGCCCCCCCACCTTTCAAAATTTATATTTTGCCCCCCCCAACTTCAAATCCTAGCTCCGTCCCTGGGAGGGGCAAAGGTCTATTAAGCCTTTAAATCTAAAAATTAGGAGGGGCAAAAGAACTTATTTGACTACTATTTAAAATAAAAAGGACCTCAAGTGCCATTATACCAAAAAAATTGAGAGGGGCAAGAGCCCTCCCAAACCTACATACCTCCGTCCCTGACTATGTATATATATAATATATATGAATATGTTATACTACATAAGAAAGCACATGTGTGAAACCCAAAATAAACAATCAAGCCAACAACATTAATCATGTCAATACGAATAAATAAAAAATCGAAAATAACATGCAAGATGAAAATAAATAAACAAAAGGATTATCAATAAATTTATCAACATTTCATTTAACCATAAGAATGGATTACACAACAAATAAAAAAAAGAATATACTCAAAACTCAATTATTTATGCTCGATCAACTAAATTTCACGAGTTGTTGTTGGGGTTGAGAAGCTCGATTCAATAGGAATGGTAATGGTGGAAAATGGTTTCGGTTAAGGGAATCGAATGGTAAGTGAAGGAGAGTTTGAGTGAGCAGCAGTGTAGGGATGAAGGGTTTGGAGAGGGCGAAGGGGGCTGCCAAGAATGGCTAGGGAAAATATGGGCAGTGAGGGAATTGATTGGGGGAAATGAATAATGGTCGTGTGTGTATCAAGGTTGGGGAAAAAGGGTAATGAAATCTTGAATCGGTGATGGGGTGGTGAATGGAGTATACGGTTATTTGGTTTTTGTTTTTGGGACTGGTTTTTGTGGCTCAATGGTTGAGGCACGATGGGGGATGAAAAAATGGGGAAAAGTCGATCTCCGTGAGAGTGTATATGGTCTGATTTTAAAGATGATGAATGAAGATGTTGGTGATAGGGGATAGGGTAATCACAACATGGGTGTAGATGTTAGAGGCATGGGTTACCATCCTCTTTTGTCTTTTATTTATATTATTTATATATATTTTTTATTTTTGTAAAAAATAATAAAAAAATATAGTAATAATAATAATAATATCTGAACAAAAATTAGTGCTTATAGAGGTGGCAACTGAGTTGTTCAGTTTGGGTTCGATTCGTGTAATTCGGTTCGGGTCGCATTCAGTTCAGGTTTAATTTTGGTCGGATTGAGTTTGATTCGGATTTAGATCGGGTCTATACAATTTCGGGTCGGGTCAATATCGAGTCAGTGATTTTTCGATTCGTATCAATATTGGATCGATTGGTTTTCGTTTCGGGTCAATGTCGATTCGGTTGATTTTTGGGTCAGGTCAATGTCGGATCGGTTTTCGGTTCGGCTTAATATCAGATAGGGCAGTTTTCGATTTTAGTCAACCTTCGGATAATTAGGTTAATTCGAGTTGAGTATGTATTCAATTGAACATATACAGAAGTATTGATATATTCGCGTAAAAAAATTATTTTTTTGTCAATCTTATCATTTAAGCTCAATTTCAACTCTTAATCGTTCAACATTTCGAATTAAACCATCATTAAGAGATGAGAATCTAATACAAACACAACCTATAAGGCTTGTTAAAATTTAAAACTTGGTAACCCTCTAGGGTCTCTTTCAATTAAAAAAAAAAGAGAGTTTAAAACATGAATTTCATATTTTGTTCATTATCGAATTTCAATTGATTATTTTCTATTTTTTTAAAATAAAGTTTTGCGTAATTTTTAAGACGAAAATTTAATTTTACGAAATTAAAATTAGACTATTTAGAAATTATTTAATAAAATATAATTTTATAATATTTATTTATTTATAGATAAAATAAATTTAGGTATGTTTTAATTGTTTGAGATTTAATTGGATATTTAAATTTTTGACTTCAATATTTAATTAATATCATAAATTAAATAAAAGACTAAACCAAATAAACAATTAAAGTAATATATATATATATATATATTATGAATATTTATCTATGTGGATGTCTATCATGATTAGAACTTTATCTAAGTAGTTTGATTTACTTTATCATTAGGAATATTATCTCATTTAATTAGAGTTCAATGTAATATGTACTTCTTATGCCTATAAATAGATGATTTGATGAAGACATTGTACACAAGTCTATATTTGAGAATAATACAAATCTCTCTCTTTCTCTCATCTTTTTGTTCTTCCATTTTTGTTCTTTGTTCTTATT
The DNA here is from genome assembly GCA_030270665.1 of Hibiscus trionum. Taxonomy (NCBI): domain Eukaryota; kingdom Viridiplantae; phylum Streptophyta; class Magnoliopsida; order Malvales; family Malvaceae; genus Hibiscus; species Hibiscus trionum. The sequence goes on from BSYR01000004.1 coordinate 19,675,587, forward strand.
ATTGTTCTTTATTATTTTATTCACAACACGTCTGATCCTACTTTGAACTGAAGATAAGTTTTTTTTCTCTTTATTTTTTTAATTACTAACTGCCAGCACCTTATATTTTAATTTGATCTTTAATTTTTGGTGATATATTTTGAAGGTTTAAGCGAGCTATGAATTTTGAAGCCGCTCGTAAACACCAATTGAGATGTCAGGCTACACAAAATTTGATGCTTGTGGTTCAAGCTAATGAACGGCTTACCATTGGTTTGCTTTCTTTGACATGCTTTTATTTTTCTAACTTGAAAAAGGAAAAACTCAGTTTTAGACAAAAAAAAAATAAAGTTATGGTGCAATTAGTTAAAATAAACATATATATTATTTATGAAGAAGAATTGTTTTCTGTCAATGAAGTCGTGAAACCTAGATTTTTAATATAAAAAAAACATATATCTTAAGGGTAAACTGTGGCCTTAGTTCTTCATAGTTTAGATCATTTTAGTTTGATCCTGATTGTTTTCTTTTCTATACCCTTAGGCATTATGCTAACTTATGATAAACAAAAGAAATATATAAACGCATCATTGTTATGCCTAGTAACTGCATATACAACTATGTTTAAAAAACAAAAACAAAAAGAGAGTATTATGCCATAAATTCTCTAGTTTCTAATATATTCAGTTCAGTCCATATATATAGATCTAATTATTATGGTTTCATATATGTTTAAGTTTGACACAATGGTTAAACTTGAAATTAAATTTCAATATTTGTTTATCTTATTTTATTGATAAGAGTTTATATGTTTTGAGTTTTACATGATATGTTTAAATGGGTTGGAAAAAGTCATGGCTTCTCCGAAGATAAAATCTAAAGAGGTAAAGTTGCTAGATTCTTGGGAGAATTAACGGTTTTGCAATCCATATCGCAACTTCCTTCTCAATTTGTTAAGGTATTAATATTTTCTTTTAAATTATTAATAAAGGTTTTTCTTATAATATGTTTGTTCGATTAGATTTGTTTCGTTCCCTAAAGTGAATGAAAGAGTTGTTATAAAATCTATATTTTCTTGAAAGCAATATTTCTTCTATGTCGAAAAACTTGACTATAGACTTCTCCCAAGTTCACGAAAATTCGTCTTGATCCAAAAGGTTTTATGGCAGGCATTCCCTGAAGTGAATGCAAGCATGCTGTTTATTCCATGCAATTATTGGATCTGTTTCATTCCCTGAAGTGAATGCAAACATGGTAAATCACTATTCAATTGGGAACATAACTGTTGCGTGTAAAAGAGTCTATCACAATGTAGTGCAAGTGTACACGACACAAGTAGTAAAGTGATACGTAAGTATCAGATATCGTCTCCACAGGGACTGGCTAATAGCTTTAACCTTGGATTTCTGCACAAGAGTAAGAAAGAGTTTAATTGTTTGTCACGAAACAATAAAGAGTACTGAAAATAAGAGTAAGGAAATCAGGATAGAGAGAATGGGCCGGTATTGAATTGCTTAGTAGTGTAGGTGTTGCAAAGTCTAGGAATCTCTGTTCTGTCGTTGCGCCTGTCGCGGCAGCACCTGTCGCGGCAGCGGTCTGTTGTTGTCGCGACAACGATCACACAACTCTGTACTTCAAGCTTGGCAAGAATCCCTGCTGTGCCTTGGCCTATCCCTAGGTCCAAGTCTGTCGATGAACACGTCTTTGATGATACCTCCCGGCGTGAATCGAAGGATGAACACCGATGTTGTTGAATTCTTCCTTAGCCACTTAACCTCGTCCTATCCCTAGGTCCGAGATAGTTCAACCATAAACTAGAGAACCCGTACTTATTCCTTTCGTATACTTAACTCTCCCGATATTAAGTAAATGTATAATCTAACAATGCTCTCCTGATACTCTTGTAAGATGTTGAAAACCAGAATAAGAAAACTTAAAGTCTATTTTATTGAAAAGAAAAATTCCTAAAACAAAGCAATCCTTGCAACTACTTTACAAAATCAACCCTTAGCCCTAGGGGAAGTTTAGAACATGATGAGAAGGGGGAAAATGACTAGGGTTTAGGGGAAGACGGCTAGAGAATATGATGATGTCCTTCCCTAGGTCAAATTACATGCCTTTATATAGGCCTTGGGTTCAAGTTTTCTAATATGGCAAGAATACAAGTTTAAATTAAAGTACAACTCTATTAAAGACTAAATCTTCAAAGTAGATGTCTTTAATTCGCCCTCTCTTCTTGCTTGGAGTTTCTTCCTTGAACTTTGGGCTTGGCCTTCATTCTGATCTAGGGCTCAGAAAAATATAAGATTGCTCCACGACAGACCAGCTTAATTTCCTCTTTCTGTCGAGCTCCATTTTACTTTTTCTTCCCACCAGTTGCTGTCGTCCTTGGCTGCCACGACAGCGGCCTTGGCAGCATCCTTCTTCTCGACTGCAATCCAGTATTCCAGCTCTGCTTCTCCCCTGCCATGAATCTACTACAACAGCTACCTGCAAAAGTAACCAAAATCAGCAGCAACTGTGCCTTTTTGTATAATTGTGATGTATATGTGAAATCTATCCTAAATGCAATGAATTATGCTTGAATGCAGCAGAAATATGGGTTAAATAGGGGGTAAAATATAGAACTTTTACACACTCAACAATAACTTCGATATAATCCAAGTATATTGGCTGGACATCCCGTTCTGCGAGGCTATTGGTCTCAAAGGAGGTTTTTAAAGGACCTTGTGGACTGGTTTAACAACGCCGCGTACGAGGATTAAATCTTTGTTATCTGTGATGAGGATATGTTAATAAAAACATACTCCACTTTTCACGACAAATAATGTTGTCCTCAAACACAATATCGTGAAAAAGGTTTCAAAGGCTCACTGGCTCTACTCCATTCCCTGAAGTGAGTGTGAGATTATATTATGGAAAGAATAAAAGCCACATTAGAGGTTGTGATCGTGATTGAAACCATGAATATAGACATGAGAAACATATCCTTTTAAGGATACTTCTACCCACTGGTGGTGAGGTTATAAGAATGATAAGAGTGATAAAGATCATTCTAATGATGTACAATTATTTTTATTACCAATGTGATGTTATAAACCATTGGTCTCGTACTTGTCGTACGTTGAAAAATCAACAATCTATGGTGACGATTTTTGCTCAACATAAGCATAAGATATATTTTCCCATTTTAATGCAAGGGAATAATGTGAGTACTATATCTCAAAGTACTGAAAATATTGATGCTCTAGAAGAGCAATAAATTCTTGAGAGAAAGCACGCTATGAAAAGTGTAGAATTGCGAATATTGCAATAATTACCGCTAATGGTAATAATATCGTCACCACTAGAATTGAAAATTTTAAGAGAGCAAATATGAGTTCACAAAATATCCATTTGGGAATTATACATAACACATGTTATCAATTAGCATTTGAAATAAGCCATTGTGGATATAAGTTCTGGTAGCCAAAAAGTCAGTTGAAAGCTCTAGAAAAGTTATATATATTGCTACCAAAAGATAATTTCCATTGAAAGCCCTGAAAGAGCTAAAATATTCCTATTCAAAGGAACAATTTTGATGATCGTACTAGACATGTACGAGTGAGATTGAATCACATGTTATGGTAAACCGGAAGTTTATGAAATTCAGAAATGTATATACACACTTGTATGTAGTTGGTATGATCGGTTAGACCATACTAATCAACAATGATGCGAAAGCTATTGAGATTTACATGCACATATATTAAAAGAACTTGGAGTTATTATGGTGCTTATTCTTAAAGGAATGGATTAAATTCCACTTATTAAAGAACGTGAAGTTCTTGTGTTGCTTAAAGGAATTGATTAAATTCCACTTACTAAAAGAACCTGAAGTTCTTATGTTGTTTGTTCTCAAAGGATATAGATGATCCCACTTACCAAAAGAATTAGAACTTGAAGTTCTTGTACTGAAGTTGAGACTGTATGTCTTGCATATCTGAATGAAATATGGGCACATATATCCACAAATGTGGAAATTTTTATATGATTTTAGTAGATGCATCTACATTGTTTTATCAACTTACAACCAGAAGTTTGTGAGATTGATTCTAAAAGGATTCAGATTATGCAATTAGACTATTCGCTTTGCAAAAGCTTGTGGGTTTATATTTTAGGCTATATCGGTTGTTACAAAGCCTATTGATTATGAAAAATACGGTTTAACAAATTTTTAATTGGATGCCTCATATTTAATAGCTAAACTGTGAGAACAAAACATTTATTATTTATATGGTATTTCCATATAGCAACACTTATACGCATCAAGCCAACGAATTATAATAAACTCCCCATTATGATTTGACTTTTGGTCAGAAGTCATATTTCCCATTTTTGAATTTTTGAATGTGCGATATATAGTTGAATTGCTCCACCATAACGCACAAAATGGGAAAGTAAAAAGGGTTGAGAATATATATTGAGCAAGAGTCTCCTTTTATGTTTAAATTCTAAACATTAATTGGAGAATCATTTATTAGATGATTTTTCTCAACATCAGGGGGAGAGAATAATCAGCTGGATAAAGAAGGAAATGAATTATCATTATCTAGATCCTCGAATATGAACTAAAAGTTCATAAGATAATTCATGTTATTTTATGTCAACTGCCAGACATATTTACTGACCCAATGAGAGTAATTAAGTCTCATATACCAGCTGAAATGCTCTAAGTTTAAATTACATGTTAGAGCAAGTGGATGTAAATCATGCTTGAAGCATGATAGTTAAAATGGTTCTAATGATCAAAATTCTCGTAAATGATAAGTATTATGAGATGTTCATATATTGGAGGCGGGTGCTCCTAAAGAGACCCAAGCCATAACTAATAATAAAACTCTCAAAGAGTTTCAGGTACCTGAAATAAATATTGAAATCTTGAAGAGATCTCGATGAGTTATTTCATTACGAGAATGGAACCAGAAAATCGGAAAGTTGTCGACAACGATTTTACAAACAATTTTACATAAAGTACTTCTATAGAAGTAAAGAAAGAAATCGAGGATCTTGTATAAAATCTATCCAGAAGTATAGATATTGAATTGGCCGATGTTGAAAGACGCTTTGAACTTCTAAAATAGAAGTATTTGGACCAGCAGTCCAACCACCTAAAGGTGTAATGCAAGTGAGGTATAAATAAGTAGTCGTAAATACGACTTGAACTATGATTTATGAAAAGTTTTAATTACTTCATGGTGGATGCAATTACTTTGGCAATTATGAAAAAATTTACATGCGTCTAATTATTTGTGGATCCATATTTATCCTTGAAGGATTTAAAATGCTAGAAGCATTTGGAAATTTCCGAGGAAATTTATTTAGACATGTCTCATGAATATTTTGGCGCATTTGGTATAATCACCTTAGTGAATACTAATTGAGAAAACACTATAAGAATGATCAGATTTCCTTATGTATTTTATAAAGGAGTTTGGATCAAGATCCATTATGATAATTTTAGAACTCCTAAAGAGCTTCAAATTGGAAACTCATGAAGTACTTTCAATACAAGTACTTGAATCTTGACATCAAGTTTATCTCGACCTGAAGATCGAGCATTTTTATATATTTCTTTTTGTCTATGAATAGACATAATCTGAAAGAATCTTAAAGAAGATTCAATATGAATAGAGCATATCTATTGAGTATCTCAATAGTTGTAAGATTGTTGGATGTGAATAAAGATAATTATATCTTTTCTTGGTCTTGAAGCACTATATATTAGTTGGTCAAGAAATATCTATGAATATACAAAGATCATTACATTTAGATCTTCAAACATTCGTCGATGCCTCCTCAAATCTTGTAGAAATAATTGTTATGCACAAGGCAAGCCAAAAATGTGTTTGGCTAAGACCATTGACCCAACATATCCAGAAGATATGTGATTTACTTTCACAAGATATGATACAAATGTTATCTTGTGTAGAGATAATGGAAGGTGGATACATCATGGAAAATATTACTCCAAAGTTTCATCCCCCACTACCTTTAGAAAAATAATATTCAAGTTTGAATTATGAAGATTCAAAGATCATCTGAGATGCTTTCATGAGGGAGGTAAATATGCGTTGCACTCTTTTTCCCTTAACCGAGGTTTTGTCCCAATGAGTTTTCCTAGTAAGGTTTTTAATGAGGCAACATGTTATGCGTATCAAAGATGTGTGTACTCTTTTTCCTTCACTAAAGATTTTTTCCCACTGGGTTTTTATCTTAGTAAGGTTTTAACGAGGCACATTATCTACATAGACATCCAAGGGGGAGTGTTATGAATATTTATCTATGTGGATGTCTATCATGATTAGAACTTTATCTAAGGAGTTTGATTTACTTTATCATTAGGAATATTATATCATTTAATTAGAGTTCAATGTAATATGTACTTATTATTAGAGGTGTTCGCGGTTAACCAAAATACTATAACGGTTAACCTATAAGTTATGTTCTTAGAATAAAAGTTATATGTTCTTAGTGCAATTAGAGGGGAAATGCATAGAGAATGTACCTAAAAATGCATAGAAATTAAGGACTCTTTTTTAATGGTTAACCAACGGTTAACCATGAACACCCCTACTTATTATGCCTATAAATAGATGATTTGATGAAGACATTGTACACAAGTCTATATTTGAGAATAATACAAATCTCCCTCTTTGTCTCATCTCTTTATTCTTATTATTGTTCTTTGTTATTTTATTCACAACAATATATATATAAAAGTTGACGTGAAATAGAGTAACTTTATTTTATAATCCTTCGTATCAAATATTTTTTAAATGAAAAATTATCGAATCATGTATGAAGATTTTCTTTTAAAGCAATAAAAATCAGGTTCATGTTCGGTTTAGATCAAATTTGGACAAATTAAATTTGGGTTGTTTTCGGTTCGAGTTTATTTTTGATTCGGGTTGCTTTCGATTTGGGTTGATTTTCGGTTCGGTTTACTTTCGGTTCTGATTGATTTTCGATTCAGTAAATTTAGAATCGATTTTGGTTCGGTTTAGTTTTTGTTCGGGTTCGGGTCAAGTTTAGACTGTATTATTCGATTTTATTTAGATCTCAGGTCGGATAAATCACTTTGTGTTTCTCGTCTCGGGTCAAGTTTGTCAGTCTAGTGATATATGGGTCGATGTTGTGCCCTTTTCATGATTGGCTTTTTTTTTTTGGTCCATTTGTACAATTCCAAACAAAATATAAGAAACCCAATTGAAGTTGCACGGGTTAATCTAAGTGCTGCAATTTTGTCTAGTATGTGGTCGATAAGCTTCTTCTTTTTTTTTTGCAGATATGCAACTGGTCTCTAGACTTGGAGTCTAGAGTACTGATACTATCAAACCAAGTAGGATACAGATATAGCAAGCTACTTTATTGTAAGGTAATGAAAAGTTTAGGAGTATAAATCAGATTCTATTCTTTTTAAGCTTTGTGATTTGGTCCATGATTTCCATGTTTCTCTAATTCCTACTTTGTTTTAAGTTCATTTTTTATATCAAATTTGAACAACATTCTTCTCCGGCCACTATACATTTCCAGCCACTATAAATTTCCTGGGTAACTTCAATTCTTCCTTTTGACAATAAAGTTTTTCTTTTTGCAATTTAATCACTCATCTTTACATTTTATTCAATTTGGTCCTCAATTGTTACTCTTTGCAGATTCATTCTTCCCATCATTTTACCGTCTCCTTTATACTCCTCAATAATTTATCCTGAAAATCTCCTTTAAAAAATATTATATAATTGTAATACCCGTATTTTGTCCGGGTACTCATGTATATACATATATCTCTATAAATAAAACCAAAATAAATAAATAATAATAAAACCCAAAAAATATAATAAACAGTCCATCCAAAACAGTCCAAATTACATATAATGTCCATTTTATAAATACAAAGCCCTAATTACAAGCAAAGCCCAAATCTCAAATTCATTTACAATTGTTATACCATTTACCCACTAGTTTTCAATCCAAGAAACACAAATTTAATTAAGAAGTTCATTTTCCCGGCCAACTTTGCAACCAAAATTAGATAATAAAGCCCAAAGAAACACAATTGTGTTTCTTGAGCCCGCCAAAATGGTCACGTGGCACACTGCATTGGCTCTTTTCCACATTACATGGATCAAAGACTCACTGATGTCATCTTTTGTCTCCCTATAAATAGAGAGAAATTTAAGTCAGATCAATTAATACCCCTTATAATTACTATCATTAAAACTAATAAATATATTAAAAAAAGGAAGAGAAAAATTACCCCTTAGGAAACCTAACCGGCTCGGTAATCTAATCGGTTGAATTTGAATCATCGTCGGGCAACTAGAGGGACATCGTCGGAAGTTAAGAAGCTGTCACGGAAGCCGAAGCAGCATCGGCCATTCGAACCAACACCGAGGAACAGAACCACCAATAAAGAGGATCGAGCATCGCTGGGCTGAGAACTGAGGAGACCGTCTTTGGAACGCGAACATGCACCTAAGCTCGTCGAAGAAGAAAACTAAAAATGCCATAGCTGCCGCGATGAGAGGTATAACCCTTTCTCTTTTCAATTACCTGCAAAAGGAACATAAATAGGTTAGATCAAAACAAAATATGTATAGAAAAAAGAAAAAAATAGATTTGAAAGGAGGTAAATCGGAAAATATATCCTGGCGGCCGGAGAGGGTTTCAGGTCACTGGTCGGAGTCGAAAATGGGCCGAGAGGGTAGTTCTAGACCGGGGAAGGTGGGGATCATGTCGGATCTGGTAGATCTAGGTCGAAATCAGAGTTTTAGGGGGTTGTTTTAAATCGAGCGGCGGCGGGAAATAGCGGTCGGAAAAATCAGGGGGTGAACGAAGGTCCGTCGGTGTCGCCTGCGACGGCCGGCAAACAGTTTCAGTAGTCGACAATTAGCCAAAAATGAATCTAACGGTGGAATGAATGGCGGAGTAAGGCTGATGGTTTAGGGTTCATTTGAATTTGTGAAGAACAAACATGAACACTATGTAAAAATGATGTGTTTGATCTTCGCAAAGAATTTTTTTGGGGATTTCGGTGTTTGTTTGGATTAAACGAAGGAAAAGGGGAAGAAAAATGATGAACACGAGGAAAAATGAGGGCTTTGATATATTTTAGATCGTATTTTTGGGGTTGGGTATGTTTGTGTTCAGAGAATTTGAGGGGAGCGAGAGAGTTAAAGAGAGAAAGAGTGGAGTGATCAAATGACCGAGTTAACTTTGTATTGGGGGTTTTATAACCCAAGTGAAGCGACGCTGTTTTAGGGGAAGGGGATCCGCGCGGTTCTAATACGGGTCGGTTCACTCCGCACGTTGAAAAAAAGGTTTGGATGAATCACGTTTTGGGTCCCTAGAAGTTTATGTTGTCTTTCAATTCGGCCACTATTTCAATAAAATTCAAAATTAAAGCTTTCCTTTTCTTTCAATTCAGTCCCTTTAATTGCCTAATTGCCTTATTTAATTGTCTTTAAATTATATATGTGTGCACATTTTTAATTGGGCATATAGTGTATTGTTTAGGAGGTTAATTCACTTAGTATAAACATTTAGAGCCTCTTAAGCTTAGGTTCTCTAATTTAAATTAAATAATCTAAATAGGTAAGATAATTGTAGAAAATAAATGAATATTAAATGAAATCTTTAATATTCTAATTTGATTAGTGTCTCATTGTAATAAGATGTTAATCAAGGGGATATTTTAGTTGAATATTTAATATTTCATTTAAATTTAGAATATTTAATTGCATATAGTTAGTCTTAATTAAAATGAAATTAAGATAGGCAATAAGTAGTTAGCAACACTAAATAATTAAGAATATTATTAATTTAGGGCCTAATATGGATACTGCCCAATTGTTTGGGTGTCATCTAATAACCCTAAACTTGATAATATTCATAGTTTCCTTAATTAATTAAATCAATGGAGCCCTAATTAGGTTTGAACTTAAAAATGACAAGAAAATAATTTGACATGCATTAAATCTTTTGTGTTGAGATACATTTTGAATATAAATTGAAGTGTCCTAAAGTAATTGGATGTTTCAAAACATATATTCGTTTAAAATGTATTTTCTTACAAAAGGACATCTCTTTTCTAAATGAATTTCAATTAACAATTAAAGATTTAATTAAATTCAAATTGTTGCTCGAAATGCCAAAATGCCACGTGGAATTGATAAGGTACTGATAACGGGCGTTTGTAGGGGTGTTAATCCTTCCCTATACGTAACCGACTCCCCTACCTAAATTTTAAAAGAAAATAATATCTGGTCTGTTTTTATGGTGTCTGGTCTACCAAAGTGATCGGTGGCGACTCCAAATTGATTTTCAAGAATAAATAAAGGAAATTCGATTTAATATGGAAAACCCTAATTTCAAGACCAAATTAAAAATGGCCTTATATCAAAACCCTAATCTCCAAGTTATTTTTACACTCGCTTTTAAAAATGGTCGCAACAGCTTGGCGACTTCACTAGGGAAAATAAATTTAGAGTCAGGCCTTATTATCTAAGTCCACATGACATTTTGAGCAATAATTTGAATTTAATTCTTTCTAAGAATTGTTGGATGAATCTTCAGGAAAATGGAAGTAGTTTTTGTGTATGATATATCCGTCATTCATGCATAAACCCTCAACCCGGGTTTTTTCACCCTTAAGTGGGAGAAAGACAATATCCGACGTGATGCTCTCCAGCTTCGAGTTCAGATTTTTGCTTTCTTCCAGTATACTAACCTTATGCATTGTGAGGCCTACGCCTCCTTTATAAGGGACCTATACTACCGAATCGATGTCTTACTATCGCAGTAGACGGTAACGACAGTTCGGAAACCAAGAGTCTAGAACAAAACCCACATTCCGTTAGTGGAAAATCAAAGACTAAACTGAATCCCATTCATGTTTCCTATCGAGAGCTATATTTCAAATTACTCGAAGCTTCACTGTGTCATTTGAAATCTTCAAAGCCCCGTCACTCGAGTTGTTACAACATTAGGGATCATTGTGAGATCATAATGGAGTTTATGATCGTGACATTGAAGACTGTTACACTTTCAAGCTAAAAGTTCAAAACTTTCTGAACCAGGGGTTTTGGAGGACAATACTGATGGCCAATCCATTAAGATTTGTAGCTCAAGAGGTAGTTACCTAATCAGAGCCAATGTGATTGGGTTGCCTAGAAATCAAATGCTGAAAGACGTCAAGAAAAGAAAGAGAAATAAGAGAAAAGGGAAACTAATTGGGAACCAGTAGCTGAAAATGAAGGAACCTTGAATGAACATACTTGTTAAAAGCACCAACACATCCAATCAACATCTTGAAAAGAAAAGTCCATCTATGTGTCGGCCAGAAGAAGTTGTCAATTTCCACACGCAAATGATTGAATATTCTATGAAAAGAGCAATAAATTGATTAAAGAAATAGGGAAACTCATAAGTAGATTGTTCTTACATCAAAATTCGATGAGAAGATCAGCAAGAATGGTCATGTCATGTGCTGGAAAAGGAAATAGATGAAGATTTGTTGATAGAATTGGAGTGGCTGAAATTCACTCAGGTTTTCCTTGATCAATGACCGAAAGTTGAACCACATGATATTTGTCAGTAGTTTTGGGACCGTTACAGAGTAATACCCTGAATCATCCCAATCGTTTTTTTCCCACGAGCATTGGGGGTCCTTTGTAAGTGAGGTTAATCGATTTACTTGTTTACGATGCTTGTTTCCTACATAATTTTTCTCAAATGGAAAATATTTTGCATTCCTTGATTCTTTTAATAATTCATTTATTCTTTTTTATGGGTTAGTTTTTGTTCTCCTATGCATATATGTGTATATCTTCTCTATCATTTTTTTATCAGGTCCCTGAATAATAACTGCAAGAGTAACCAAGAATCAAATTCAGAGATCAATTATGAAAATATGGCTCTCTTCCAAGTTATTTAGGCCAACGAGAAGACATTAATGAGTGTTCAGGAATCACAGAAGAATCTCAAATATAAACTATGAGTGAATATTCCTCTCATGCATTGTTGACTAAGGTCTTTGAATGAACTGATAACCCAAAACATATACCACCTAAAGACTGCTATTCTTCGAAGATATCCGTATATGGGAGGAAATTTGGAATTCCTTCATCTCCCTTCACAAAGAAAGAAAATAAGAAAAAAAAAAATCATTTGTTGTCCCCTTTGAGCTTGATGATTTTCTTTTGATTCAACCCAAAGCAAGGATCACCCCTACACTATTGGAGTATGCCCAAAGACCAATCATGAGATGATTGTAAAAGACATACTTATTTTATCTTGTTTATTAATAACACCATTATTATTATTCCAGTCTTATTTTGTGCATCTATAAATAAACTAAATTATAATAAAGTCCTTAGAATAATATAGTTATTCTTGAATGTCCTTAGTCGAGAATTGTTGTGGGAGTGGACAACAATAATATATTAAGACTAATATGTAGTTGATTGATAACAAAGTGTTGCTATTGACATAGAGATGTCAAAATCAATACATAAGTATGTGTTAGAGAACAACATACTGGACTGACCCGCTATGAACATGTTTCTTGGATTATTATGTGATAGTCACAACATTGCTCATAGTGATAACTAAGTGTATGATCCTCAGACTTGAAATCATCATTATTTTAATATCGGGAGTGACATATTTTGATGCAGTCAAACGTGTGTTGTAACAGACTACACTATAAAGAATGATATTGGATATATCACACTCTATATAGCAAAATAAGGTTGATCAAGATAGCATTTGTCCCTCTTACATAATAGAAGTAATATCGTAGGCCACTTGATTGACTGAGACTAAAACAAGCATGGCCATGCTCGAATAAATTGATATGAGATATCATAGTTATTCGTTTATCATAGTCTACTCAAGATATCAAGAAATATTAGATGGACTATACAAGTGTGACTAATCCATGACTTGTGTTCGATCTAGATATAAGGACAAAAGGATGTAATACATAAAAGAAGTTAATCACGGAAAAAGGTAAAGTCGAACCACGACTTCATGTAACTTAGGTAGCAATGATGTATTGCTAGATGACATTCATTGTTTGTAATATTAGAATTGTTCTAGATATTACTACTAACGTTACATGAACCTACAAGGGTCACACCCTATGATTGAAATGAACAAATATCGACTATATAGCTTGTGTATAAACTTGTTGTACATGTAATAATTATTAAAGACGAAATTATTATAATTATTGTAATTATAGATAATCTCGTTTATAGATATTTTAATAATTAGATAATTATTGTAATTAGCAAACACTATTAATATATATATATATATATATATATATATATATATATATATATATATATATATATATATATATGCCTAAAGAAACCTAATTAAAGTAGAATCAAATTCTACATATTTAATTGTATCCGGTTAAATATATTGTATATTTAATGAATTCGAATTAAAGTAGAATTAGATTCTACATATTTAATTATATTCGGTTAAATATATTGTATATTTAATGAATCCGAATTTAATTAAAATTAGGTTTTTGAATGCTATATAAAGGCATAAGGTCTAGCAGCCAAAATATGCTTATTCGGAAAACCTCTCTAACAGTTAGAGAAGAGAAAATATTGTTCATTTCGTTTGGGTGGATTGTGTAGAGGTTGGAACGCTATTGTGACGACTCGGATTCGATTTGATTTATCCTAACTCTCTAAGGATATCAAGATACCAGATTTATTAAGGTAATATTTCATCCCCACTCACCTCGAATTCGTCCCTTGTACATGGATCACTAGCGGAATTCACCGGATAATTTTTCGCTGTGCCATGGGGTGTACCAGAATTTCCCAACAGTGGCATCAAAGCTACTTGTACGATACAAATTTGGACTTAAATACTTGGATGATGCTTTTGTATGAGATGCATATTATTAGATTAGGGTTTATTCGATTTTTGACAAATATATGATATTTTCACACAGTAGATCGTTTTACGCCTAATCTGAATAAATTAAATTGATTGTTCCAAGTGATTAAAGAGTTGGTCACATATATATTAGGGTTTCAGATGTTAAGAGTTACCATATATGGGTAACATTTATATTCAAACCAATGGTTAGTCTATAGATAACGTTCGGGGAAAGTAACAAAGAGTTGTTCAAGTAAAAACCTCGTGGATTTTGAAATCCCGAAAAAAACAATAATGCTGCTGCGGGGCCGCCGAATCCCCGCAAGGGGCTGCGCCCCTTGACCCCTGCGTAGGTACAATCTGTCAAGACCTCAATAATAAACCGCTCGATGTTATGTTCGATATACATGATGTTTGAAATGCATGGTTATAGCCAAATAGCCCTTTTATTTTGGTTTTAAATAAATACGACCCACGTGTCGTGTCGTGTCTTTCTTTCTTCTATTGTAATTCTCTTCTCATCTTTCTCCCTCGTATGAAAAACAAGTTTTTGAAAAATTGTAATATTTGCGAAAAAAGCGTGGACCAAAGGAGTAGAATGATGGGCCGATAAAAAGTGGATTAGGTTCTTGAGAAGCAAGTTCTATCTTTAGTAATTTTGGTTCTCCCATTGGCTTGGGATGGGCCACCTTAGCTTTAAGGGCTATAACCACTGCATTTATATTTACTGCTTTACATGTATGTGATATAATGTATTTTTTAGCATGATGATAATTGCTTAAATCATAATAGAATGGTGAGACTAATATAACAAAAACCTCCATATTTAATAAAATTAGTCATCCAATACTAACCCTCATTAAAATCTCAATCGGTATTATGTAGGTTTTTCCATAGCAAAATACTTAGATGTATCTTGGTTAAATGCGAAGAATAAGCAAGTGATATTCAATGGTAGTAATATTGGTTAAAATGGGTTGTTCTAATAAGATTAGAAACCTAAAGACTAATGATTGTTCAAGGAATTTGGTAATTGAAATACAATACAAAAATGCATGTCTAGGATTGATTCTTTGAAAGACTTGGTATTTAAGCGTGCCCAGTACACCACCTCTCTTCTCATAAGTTACCTACCTGGTGCATTGTTCATTATTGTGCTTTCTATTAGACCATATGAACTTTTGTTTTGGACAAATAGTTGTTCATCAAATATAGGAATTACATGAGATGTAATTAGCAAATGTTGCTTACCTAAATAATTGGATTCTAAGAGTAAAGCCAAAGCTGACTTGGAATAAAATAAAATATGGATCCTTACCCACTAGAAATACTTTTAGTAAGTTTTTCAATTTTGAGGGTTTTTAATAGTGGGAATGTAATTTCTTTATAAACATGATAAAATGTATTTATAAATCATATTTTATCATTGTAGATTTTATGGCAAAGTCAAACACATTATCATTGCGATCCGTCCTTGAGAAGGACAAATTGAATGGCTTGAATTTCCTTGATTGGTTCCGTAACTTAAAGATTATCCTTAAACAAGAACGGAAAACTGCAAATCATCGAAGAACCTGTCCCTAAAAAGCCAACAGATAATGCCTCCAGAGATGAAAGGGAAGCCTTTGAGAAATACTCAAATGACATGGTAGATGTTGGATGCTTGCGACCATGATCCCTGAGCTTCAGAAGCAACATGAGGACATGGTTCCCTATGAGATGGTTAAAAATCTCAAAGAATTATATGAGGGGCAAGCTCATCAAGAGAGGTATGAGACCTCTAAGGCATTGTTTCGATGCAAAATGTTGGATGGAACTCTAGTGGGAACTCATGTTCTCAAAATGATAGGGTATATTCAGACCCTTGAAAAATTGGGCTTCCCTCTAAGTGTTAAATTGGCTACTGATGTTATCATGCAATTGTTGTTGGATAGTTTTAATCAGTTTGTTCTTAATTTCAATATGAATGAAATTAACAAATTGTTGCCCAAGTTACTTGGTCTGTTAAGAACAACAGAAAACAACATGAAAACAGTTGGTTGTAAACCTATTCTGATGGTCTAAAAGGATAACAGAAAAGGAAAGCCCGACACCAAGGCAAAGCCAAAGCCCAACAAAGGAAAATCTGCATTGAAACCCAAAGGAGGACTTGAAAAAGAAGGAAAATGTTTCCATTGCAACAATGTTGGACATTGGAAGAGAAACTGCCCTGTCTATCTTGAGGACATCAAGAAGGCAAGAGAAAATGGACAGTCCGGATCAGACATTTATGTTATTGATATTAATATATCAACATCTACTTCTTGGGTATTAGATTCTGGTTGCGGTTCACACATTTGTACTTCTGTACATAGACTAAAAAGGAGTAGAAAATTGGCAAAAGGAGATGTGGACCTACAAGTGGGAAATAGAGCAAGAGTTGAAGCATTAGCTATATGAACATATACTTTGTCATTACCTAGTGGACTTGTTTTAGATTTATAGGATTGTTATTTCGTACCTAGTTTGATTAAAAACAATATTTCAATTTCTTGTTTGGAGAAGATTGGTTTTGAGATTATCATTAAGAATAATAGTTGTTCTTTTCCCCTCAATAATATTTTTTATGGTACAACTCAATTAATCAATGGTCTCTATATCTTAGATCAAGACAACTCCTTATATAACATAAATACGAAAAAATAAAAAACAAATGACTCTAATCAAACTTATCTTTGACATTGTCGCTTGGGTCATTTAAGTGAGAAACACATATCAAAACTTCATAAAGATGGATTTTTGGATTCTTTTGTTTTCGAACAATTAGATATATGTGAACCTTGCTTAATAGGTAAAATGAACAAATCACCATTTGACGGTAAAAATGAGCGAGCAAGTGATTTATTAGGTTTAATACATAGTGATGCATGTGGACCGATGAATACACAAGCTAGAGGAGGGTTTCAATACTTTATTACTTTCACTGACGACATCAGTAGATATGGGTATGTTTACCTAATGCATCATAAATCTGAAGCCCTTGAAAAGTTCAAGGAATTTAAGAATGAAGTACAAAACCAGTTAGGAAAGAGTATAAAATCTCTTCGATCGGATCGAGGAGGAGAATACTTAAGCCTAGAGTTTGATGAACTCCTTAAAGGATGTAGAATTGTCTCACAACTTACACCTCCAAGTACTCCACAACACAATGGAGTCTCTGAAAAGAGAAATCGAACATTGTTAGACATGGTTCGGTCAATGATGAGTTACACTGATCTTTCAACTTCTTTTTGGGGACATGCGCTAGAAACATCGTGTTCCGTCTAAATCGGTTCAAAAGACACCATATGAGATGTGGACTGGGAAGCATCCTAGTATGTCTTTTATGAAAATTTGGGGATGTGAAGTTTATGTTAAACATCATATGTCTACAAAACTCAAACACAAGTCTCATAAATGTAATTTTGTAGGGTATCCTAAAGAAACTAAAGGATACTATTTCTTCAATCCATCTGAGAACAAAGTGTTTGTTGCTCAAACATGAGTCCTCCTCGAAAGAGAATTTATTCTCAGAAAGGGAAGTGGGAGAAATATTGAACTTGAAGAAATTTAAGATCAACCACATATCACTAAACTAGAGATTGAACAGCCACTAGTTCCACAAATAGTTGAGGAACATCCAACCGTTTTTAAAACACAACCACTGCGGAGATCCATGAGAGAACGCAATGCGCCTGAGAGATATGGATTTCTTGTCACATTGCATGTAGATGTTCTTTTCATAGACCAAGATGAATATAAGACTTATCAGGAAGCAGTGGAGAGCCCAGACTCTGAGAAATGGCTAGAAGCCATAAAATCCGAGATGGATTCCATGTCAGAAAACCAAGTATGGACTTTGGTCGACCCACCTGAAGGGGTTAAGCCCATAGGGTGAAAATGGGTTTTCAAAAAGAAAACCGTCATGGATGGCAATGTACAAACATAAAAAGGGCGATTGGTCGCTAAATGATTTCGTAAAATTCATGGTATAGACTATTATGAAACTTTTCCCCTATTGCTATGTTTAAATCTATCTGAATATTGCTTGCAATAGTTGCATATTACGATTATGAAATCTAGCTAATGGATGTCAAAACCACTTTCCTTAATGGAAAATTAGATGAGTATGTGTACATGACACAACCTGAGGGTTTTGTCGATCCAAAACATGCCCTAAAAGTTCAAACTAAAAAGATCCATTTATGGGTTGAAGCAAGCTTCTCAAAGTTGGAATCTTCATTTTAATGAGGCAATTAAAGAGTTTGTTTTCATTAAAAATGAAGATGAGCCATGTGTTTTCAAGAAAACTAGTGGGAGCACTGTTACATTCTTGGTATTGTATGTGGATGACATACTAATAATAGAAAATGACATACCTACCTTACAGTCTGTAAAGACTTGGTTAGGAAAATGTTTTTCTATGAAAGACTTGGGTGAAGCAACCTACATATTAGGAGTGAAGATTTATAGAGATAGATCAAGACAACTCCTAGGACTAAGTCAAAATACATACATACACAAAGTACTGAAAAGATTTAGCATGGAAGAATCTAAAAGGGGATTCTTACCTATGAGACATGGTATTTCTCTCTCGAAGGAAATGTGTCCTTCAACGCCTCAAGAGAGAGAACGCGTGAGTAAGATTCCATATGCTTTGACCATTGGTTTATCATGTATGTCGTGCTATGTACACGTCTGGATGTATCATATGCACTACGTATGACAAGTCCATACCAAGTAGATCTTGGTGAAGGTCATTGGGTTACAGTAAAAAACATCCTTAAGTACTTAAGAAGAACTAAGGATACATTCCTTATGTATGGAGGTGAGGAAGAGCTAAGTATAAAAGGTTATACGGACACAAGCTTCCAAACTGATAAGGATGATTCTCGATCGCAATCGAGTTTTGTGTTTTGCCTTAATGAAGGTGCTGTAAGCTGGAAAAGTTCAAAGCAAGACACAACAGCAGATTCTACAACAGAAGCCAAGTATATTACAGCAAGCGATGCTGCAAAAGAGGCTGTTTGGATCAAAAAGTTCATATCTGAATTAGGGGTCGTGCCTAGCATATCAAATGTTATAGATCTACGTTGTGACAACAACGAAGCCACCGCACAAGCAAAAGAACCCAGATCTCACCAGGGATCCAAACATATACTTAGGCATTACCATCTTATTCATGAAATCATTGATCGAGGAGATGTAGAAATATGCGGAGTACCAACAGATGACAATGTCATCGATCCACTAACAAAGCCTCTGACACAGCAGAAGCATGAACGTCACACTAAGTCTCTTGGTGTTAGATACATGAGATATTGGTCTTAGTGCTAGTGGTAGATTGTTGGAGTATGCACAAAGACCAATCATGAGATGATTGTAAAAGACATACTTATTTTATCTTTTTTATTAATAAAGCCATTATTATTATTTCAGTCTTATTCTGTGCATCTATAGATAAACTGAATTATAATAAACTCCTTAGAATAATATAGTTATTCTTGAATGTCCTTAGTTGAGAATTATTGTGGGCGTGGACAACAATAATATATTAAGACTAATATGTAGTTGATTGATAACAAAGTGTTGTTATTGACATAGAGATGTCAAAATTAATACATAAGTATGTAACCCCCTTAGCCCGGCCTAGACGTCTGACCCGAACTACGAAGATTACACGGGGAAAACCAAAGTCAACCCGAGAGTCAACCTTGATTAACGACCCTTTTTATTCATTTTAAACTTGTCTAAATACATTTTAAACCTAAATGAGTACTCAAGAAACATGAATGAGAAAGGCACAACGATCGGATACCATTTAGGGACTCAATTGCACTTTATACAAGATTAGGGACCAATTTGAAATTTTTGTAAATTAGAGGGACTTCATTGATTTTAGGATTACCATTATGAAATTAATCATGTTACATGTTTCTCTGCCAAGTTTCATCTTAAAAAGACATCCCAAGCTCAAGCAATTGCAATCACAACGTTTAGGACTAAAGTGTAAAGCATGGAGACTCAAGCAATTCAAATCTGTGTTCAACGGTCACTCGTATCGGAACACCTACCCACCGTACCGAAACGTATATATTGAAACGGTGTTGACCGTTTCGGTACGCGGGTATGCTCCGAGACCAGTACTGAAACATGGCATTCCAGTAGCCAAACTGTTTCGAAACAACCCCAGTCGTTTCAGAACACAAAGGCCATTTTAGGCCCTCGTTTCGAAATACTAGAGGGTGTTTCGATACACCTTGCCCAGAAACAGCAGCAATTGCTTGTTTTTCATCCTTTAACACACTCAAACATGCCTCAAAGACTCCCATACCATACCAGCAGACCATTATACATATAAGGAACATATTTAGGACATTCTAACACGAACATAGCATCAAACACAAGTTCACATAGTCTAGAGGCATACTTCCTAATCACAAACCAATATAAGCAATCCAACCTCAAACAAAACATTCAAGGCCAATTACAACCCAAACATGCCAACATAAACATGCCACAACCTTAGGGAGTTCAACATATCTCCCAAATACAATCCTTGGTTTCCCATTGCCATTATATCAAAACTAAAATGTGTGAAAACTTCACCATACATGAGCTTGAACTTCTTTGGATGATCTTAACCTCTTTGATGCCCGGAAACACCTCAATTATCTGCATTATTGGTAAAAGAGAGCGTAAGCACTAAGCTTTTATGAGGCATGCTCTAAAGAAACCAACTCAATAATGCATATCTTGAAAACACTTTCTCAAAAGCTTTTTAAACAAGATGCTCATTCTATTTCATGCTTGAAAACTGTTCAAAGAAACTTCTCAATGAAAACACATGTACCTTCATTCTATCTCATGCATTTAAACCAATGCAAAACTCATGGACAAGCCATACTCATGCTCGTACACTAAAGCATTTCATAAACAAATCACATATGCATTTCTCATAGCATAAATCATTTCTTCAAAGGTACAAGTGAATCAAAAACAATTTCATATTTTATATTGGCATTTCACAACTCATTACTACTCGGATATGCGGACATCTCACTAGACACTTCCGGTGGCATCTACCATCATCGTACTCACTCGTCTAGCAACATAATTTCTGGTGGTATCTCGCATCACCGTACTCACATAGTGGAATCTCTCATCGCCACAAAGCTTGGGTATTTCACCAAGTCCTACCCGATGGAATGCCCATCATCGGTTCTCTCCCTTTGGCTTAACCAAATAGCACATACGAATTTTTAGTTTATAGTGCACTCTCATCCTATTGATCGATCAATTATATCCGGTAAGCATCTCAACATCTATGCCAATATATTATGTTAAAACATCTTCTCACCTACTGTTTTTCATGCAACAATTCTCAAACATTCTCATCCCATTTCAAAACCATAACATTTGTCATGCTTTAAACAAAGGCCCGAATCCCAACCATGCAACATGTTACCTCATGAAATCATTTCAAGCATCATCTCATGCTATATAATATGCATAAAAATAGTAGGAATTTATCAATCTTAAACCATGAGCATGTAAAAGCATTTTAGGGGCAATCACCACATCTATGAGAGCAATCCTGCCAATACTAACTTCCGGACTTAGGAAGGTGTTTCAAACCTTTCCTAAATCCCCAAACCTTGATTCTTTGTCCCTCAAGGACTTCTAAAACCATACGCACTCACCGATTACGTTTCACTTGCTTGCTGAAACGCTATCTAGGCTTCCGGATCAACACCAAAACCGTCCGAAGGTGTCTCCCATGTTTTAAACACATAAGAGCAGAGGATTAATGCATCATCATGCATTGAAATCATCAGCCACACACCTAATCTCGCTGCTCTACTCAAAAACCACATTTCGGCTACCAAACACAACCGAAATCACCTCCAAACTCTTCCAAAACAAAACCCAGCCAAGATCCATCACTTCTAACCATTCATAAACATCAATTATCATAAAAAAACAAACACAACCACGTCCTTATACCTCCAGCTATGACAGAACACCACAATCACCCCAAAAACAATCATTCTAAAAAGCAAAATTTAGGTAAACAATCCTATTCGGGATTTAATTGATAAAACCTCATTTGCAACATCATTTACCATCCTAAATACATTAGAAAAACATCTCAAAATAGAGCCCAATCATTCACCATGAAAATCTTCAAGATCTCATCCAAAATCTTGAGTTTTAAGACAATTTCTTGTTTCTAACATTAAAACCACTTAAAAATCATTAATAAAGGATTGATAACTTGGGAATTTCAGTAAAGAACTGATCATTAGAGGAGAAGGACGAAGCTTACCTCTAATGGATGATTTCTCCTTGATTTGAGCAAGTTTTGTTGAAAATTCAATGTAGAAATCAAGTGGATTTGATGAGGAATTGATTAAGAATCAAAGAGAGATTGAAATCTCACCAAATGAAGTGAAAATCAAAGTATATTTGCTGGAGAGAATGTGTTTGGTTGAAAGGAATTTGAGAGAAAATAAAATGAGGGAAAATTTGTGAAAAGTAGTTATGAATAGTCAAAGGTGGTTTCTCATTTAATCAATCTTCATTTTCTTTAATTAAAACATTAATTAAATCACCCAAATTAAGGAAAAATCTGATGAAAACATTTTGGTAAAATTAGCTCCTTAAAGATTCAAAGTTTCAATCCTTTACAAAACAATCACTACTTAACTTTGCAAAAGCTGCGATTTGGTCACTACACCGAAATGTAGTATTTCCAAACCTTATTTTGTAAAATTGATTCCACCATTGTCTTTCATATATTAAATGAGGATTTTTAGATATTTTTCTATATTTTTAAAGCATCCCGAACTAGGTGTTTCCTAAAACTCCCTTTAAGTTCGAACCGTTTTCTCACCAGTCCGATTCGGACTCTAAACATCTAGGCCCAAATTTGGGGTGTTACAACTCTCCCCCTGTTAAGAAATTTCATCCTTGAAATTTACCTGGAGGAAAAAGGTAAGGAAACTGCTTCTTCATATCTTCCTTTCTTTCCCACGTGGTTTCCTCAACACCACGATGCCTCCACAACACCTTAACCAGCTCAATGGTCTTACCACGGAGAACCTTACTGTCCTTATCCAAAATCTGAACGAGTTCCTCATCATATGTCAAATCTGGATTCAACTCAACTTCCTCCACAGGCATAACATGCGAAGGATCCGATCTATACCTCTGAAGCATGGATACATGAAACACGTTATGTATCTTCTCTAGCTCTTGCGGTAGTCCCAGCTTATAAGCAACAGGACCAACACGCTCTATCACCTCGTATGACCCAATATACCTAGGGCTCAATTTACCCTTCCGGCCAAACCTCATCACCTTCTTCCAAGGTGAAACCTTTAGGAACACACGGTCACCCACCGCAAACTCTATCTCCTTACGCTTCAAATCCGCGTAAGACTTTTGCCGATCCGATGCTGCCTTCAACCGCTCACAAATGAGCTTCACCTTCTCGGTAGTTCCTTTCAGTAAAGCCGGCATTGAGACCAACTTCTGTCCCGTTTCAGCCCAACAAAGAGGAGTTCTGCACTTCTTCCCATACAAAGCTTCATAAGGTGCCATTTGAATACTTGCCTGATAGCTATTACTATAAGCAAACTCCACCAAAGGCAAGTGCTTCTCCCAAGAGCCTTGAAACTCAATCACGCAGCACCTCAACATATCCTCAAGCACTTGGATAACACGCTCAGATTGTCCATCCGTCTGCGGATGATAAGAAGTACTGAAATTCAGCCGCGTACCCAACGCTTGATGTAAACATTCCCAAAACCTTGCCGTGAACCTCGGATCTCTATCCGAAACTATAGACTTTGGTACACCATGCAGACGTACAATCTCAGCAATGTACAGCTCTGCAAGCTTATCCAAGGTATACGTAGTATGCACAGGTAAGAAATGCGCACACTTCGTAAGGCGATCCACAA
This sequence comes from Hibiscus trionum, assembly GCA_030270665.1. Lineage (NCBI taxonomy): Eukaryota > Viridiplantae > Streptophyta > Magnoliopsida > Malvales > Malvaceae > Hibiscus > Hibiscus trionum. The sequence continues at coordinate 19,699,505 of BSYR01000004.1, forward strand.
TCACCCACACAAAATTTTTCTTTGATGGCGACAAAGGCAAACCAGACACAAAGTCCATGGTTATCCTCTCCCATTTCCATTCAGGGATCCTCAACGGTTGCAACAACCCCGAAGGAAACTGATGCTCAGCCTTAACCCCCTGACAAACCATGCACTTGCTCACATATTCAGCAACATCTTTCTTCAAACCCACCCAATAGTACTCATCCTTCAGATCACGGTACATCTTTGTACTACCAGGGTGTATAGCAAAAGGACTACTATGAGCTTCGGTCAGAATAGTACGCCTCAACTCCACATCATTCGGACTACTATCCGACTTCCAAAACATAGAACTCCATCATCATTAAAACAAAAATCCGATGGTCTATCCTTAGCAATATCCTGAACATATGGCACCAAAGAATCATCCAACAACTGCTTATCCTTTATCAACTGAACCAGAGATGGTTTCACTTGCAATTCAGCAACAAGACCTCCATCTCGCGATATGTTCAAGCTAGCAAACATCACCCTCAACTCCACCGCCACTTTTCTGCTCAAAGCGTCAGCCACAACATTGGCCTTCCCCGGGTGATACTCGATCGTTAGATCGTAATCCTTAAGCAACTCCACCCACCGCCGTTGCCTAAGATTCAACTCTTTCTAAGACATCAAATACTTCAAACTCTTGTGATCCGTGTACACAGTACACTCCTCACCATAAAGATAATGTCTCCAGATCTTTAAAGCAAAAACCACCGCAGCCAACTCAATATCATGCGTAGGATAATTGCGCTCATGCACCTTCAACTGACGCGATGCATAAGCCACCACCTTACCCTCTTGCATTAACACACACCCCAAACCAACATAGGATGCGTCATTATACACCACAAACTCTTTTCCTGATTCAGGTTGAACCAAGATAGGGGCTTGCATCAGAGCTACCTTAAGCTTCTCAAAAGCTTGATGTCTCGCTTCCGTCCACTCATACTTAACATCCTTTTGCAACAACTTCGTTAAAGGGGCAACAATCTTAGAAAATCCATCCACAAACCTCCGGTAGTATCCTGCCAACCCAAGGAAACTATGGACTTCATGAACAGACTTAGGAGGCTTCCAATTCATCACCGCCTCAACATTATGGGGATCAACTCAAATCCCTTCAGCCGAAACCACATGACCAAGGAAAACAACTTCCTTAAGCCAAAACTCACACTTGCTCAGCTTAGCATAAAGTTGATTTTCCAACAGCGCTTGCAAGACAATTCTTAAATGACCTTCATGCTCCTCCTCAGTACGAGAGTACACAAGGATATCGTCAATGAACACCACAACGAACTTGTCCAAGTATTCATGGAACACCCTATTCATCATGTCCATGAAAGCAGCAGGAGCATTCGTCAAGCCAAACGACATTACAAGGAACTCATAATGCTCATACCTCGTTCTAAAGGTTGTTTTCGGCACATCCACATCTTTCACCTTTAACTGATAGTACCCTGACCTCAAATCAATCTTTGAAAACACAGCCGCTCCCCGAAACTGATCGAAAAGGTCATCAATCACCGGCAAAGGATACCTGTTTTTGATGGTCAACTTGTTCAGCTGACGATAATCGATGCACATTCTCATTGTGCCATCTTTCTTCTTCACGAATAAGATCGGTGCACCCCAAGGTGACACACTAGGCCGAATGAAACCACGGTCAAGCAACTCCTGAAGTTGTGTCTTCGATTCCTTCAGCTCTTTGGGTGCCATGCGATAGGGAGCAATGGACACCGGAGTTGTGTTCTCATACAACTCAATCCCAAACTCCACCTCTCGACTAGGCGACAAACCAGGTAACTCCTCCGGAAACACTCCAGGGAACTCACGCACAGTTCTTATGTCATGAACTCGCACCTCCTTTGAACTAGGATTCATAACAAAGGCTAGGTAAGCCTCACAACCTTGCCGTAACATCCGGCTTGCTTCCAACGTAGACACCACATTGGCAAGGAACTTCACATTCTCACCCACCACTACCACCTCATAATCATCCGCAAGTTTCAACGAAACTTGCTTGCTTTCGAAATCTACAATAGCCCCATGCTCAACAAGCCAATCTATGCCAAGGATTACGTCAAAACCATAGAATGGCAATTCTATGAGATCAACAAGAAAAACATGATTTTGCACCTTCAAGGGACATCTCTTATACAATTTCCTTGTTACAACCGTCTCACCAAAGGAACTAGTCACACGCATACCCACATCCAAAGACTCAACAGGTAAACCAAGCATTTGAGCATGTTCACGCAATATGTACGAGTGGGTAGATCCAGAATCAATCAAAGAAAGTAATGACAAGGATTGCAAAGTAAAGGTACCTGCGATCACATTCGTATCATTCCTTCCCTCACGATGGGCGTACACTCGAGCTTGACCGCCACCCTTAGGTTGAACGGCCACAACATGTGCTACGTTCCTTCCACCATCATCCCTACGCTGAAAATTACCACGGCCGCGCCCACGACCTCTCTGAGGCTCAGCTGCTCTCGCCGAAGCCTATCCCTCTCTCAGCGGCTGAGGACAATCTTTCTTCAAATACCCCCAGTTCCCACAATTCCAGCATGTCCCAAGGTTACCCCAACACTCACCACCATGTCTTCTACCACAACGATTACATTCAGGAGTCCTTAGGAAAGTATTAGGTCCTTGCTGACCTCTACCAGGGTTACCGCCCCCACGCCTATCATCATAGGGTGGCTTCCTATCCTTATGTCTCTTGTTGCGATCTCTACCATAATCGCATTCATCCGCTCGCTTCCCAGAGCTAGAGCCACCAGCTTGACTTGCCAAACCAAGATTCGATTCGACATCCTTGGCTCTTGTGACCAAGGCATCGAAATCTGTGTAATCAGCTGCAAGCATATAAGTCTTGACCTCCGCTACCAGCCCATAACGGAATCGTTCGCACCTCTCCCGCTCACTAGGGATTAGCTCAGGTGCATACTGACTGAGGCGAACAAACTGAATTTCATATTCAGCTACAGACATATTCCCTTGCATGAGAGACATAAACTCCTTCTTCTTTTCATCGAGGTATCGTACTCCCAGGTACTTCCGCTTGAACGCATTCAGGAAGAACGTCCAAGTCACCTCGTCATCCTCCAACCCGGAGATAGTGGTCGTCCACCACGTATAAGCATCACCATGCAGCATTGACACAATACAACCCAGCTTCTGCACATTGTTGCAGTTCAACTGACCCAAAATCCTCTTGGTGCTCTCCAACCAAGACTCAGATCCTTCCGGAGATAAGCCTCTGAACTCAGTCCCTCCTAGAATGCGAAGACGCTCCAAAGACAACCTCACATTAGTATCATCTTGATGCGCATCTCCATGAGCTCCGGCTACGGCTGCCTGGAAAGCTTCGGCAGTAGCCTGAATCAACATGGTCATGTCAGGAGTAGCTTGCCCCTGTACACCCTCGGGTCCAGCAACCCCAACACCAGCACCAGCATTACCAGCTCCAGCTCCACCACCACCGGGTGGTCCACCACCAGGGGGAGGAGGAGGCAAATCCTCAGCATTCTCCGCATTCACATTATCAGCCATCAATCTAGTATTGATTCTCAGCTCTCTACGTGGCCCCATTATAAAAACAATGCACTGACAAAAATGCAATAAACACAATTAGGCACAATAAGGTAAGTAATCCAAGTACTCAAGCTCATTTTCGAAATCAATTCTTCTCATTAGTTTTGATATGGCAATGGGATCCCCAACCACACTCCAAACATAGCATAGCATCACAAAATCACCTAAACTTAATCACATATCAATGTTCATACATCAAACTTCCACTGAAAAGACACAATCATGCATAAACACAAACAACAACCACATACCAAACCCCAATAATTCGATAACCTGGCTCTGATACCAACAAATGTAACCCCTTGGCCCGGCCTAGACGTCTGACTCGAACTACGAAGATTACACGGGGAAAACCAAAGACAACCCGAAATTCAACTTTGATTAACGACACTTTTTTTCATTTTAAACTTGTCTAAATACATTTTAAACCTAAATGAGTACTCGCGAAACATGAATGAGAAAGGCACAGCGATCGGATATCATTTAGGGACTCAATTGCACATTATACAAGATTAGGTACCAATTTGCAATTTTTGTAAATTAGAGGGACTTCATTGATTTTAGGATTACCATTATGAAATTAATCATGTTACATGTTTCTCTGTGAAGTTTCAGCTTAAAAAGACATCTCAAGCTCAAGCAATTGCAATCACAACGTTTAGGACTAAAGTGTAAAGCATGGAGACTCAAGCAATTCAAATTTGTGTTCAACGGTCACCCGTATCGGAACACCTACCCACCGTACCGAAACGTATGTATCGAAACGGTATTGACCGTTTCGGTACGCGAGTATGCTCCGAGACCAGTACCGAAACATGGCATTCCAGTAGCAAAACTGTTTCGAAACAGCCCCAATCGTTTCGGAACACAAAGGCCATTTCAGGCCCCCGTTTCGAAACACTAGAGGGTGTTTCGATACACCTTGCCCAGAAACAGCAGCAATTGCTGGTTTTTCATCCTTTAACACACTCAAACATGCCTTAAAGACTCCCATACCATACCAGCATACCATTATACATATAAGGAACATATTTAGGACATTCTAACACGAACATAGCATCAAACACAAGTTCACATAGTCTAAAGGCATACTTCATAATCACAAACCAATATAAGCAATCCAACCTCAAACAAAACACTCAAGGCCAATTACAACCCAAACATGCTAACATAAACATGCCACAACCTTAGGGAGTTCAACATATCTCCCAAATACAATCCTTGGTTTCCCATTGCCATTATATCAAAACTAAAGTGTGTGAAAACTTCACCCTACATGAGTTTGAACTTCTTTGGATGATCTTAACCTCTTTGATGCCCGGAAACACCTCAATTATCTGCATTATTGGTAAAAGAGAGCGTAAGCACTAAGCTTAGTGAGGCATGCTCTAAAGAAACCAACTCAATAATGCATATCTTGAAAACACTTTCTCAAAAGCTTTTTAAACAACATGCTCATTCTATCTCATGCTTGAAAACCATTCAAAGCAACTTCTCAATGAAAACACATGTACCTTCATTCTATCTCATACATTTAAACCAATGAAAAACTCATGGCCAAGCCATACTCATGCTTGTACACTAAAGCATTTCATAAACAAATCACATATGCATTTCTCATAGCATAAATCATTTCTTCAAAGGTACAAGTGAATAAAAAACCATTTCATATTTTATATTGACATTTCACAACTCATTACTACTCGGATATGCGGACATCTCACTAGACACTTCCGGTGGCATCTACCATCACCGTACTCACTCGTCTAGCAACATAATTTCCGGTGGAATCTCGCATCACTGTACTCACATGGCGGAATCTCTCATCACCACAAAGCTTGGTATTTCACCAAGTCCTACCCGATATTGGATATGTCACCCTCTATATAGCGAAATATGGTTGATCAAGATAGGATTTTTCCCTCCTACATAATAGGAGTAATATTGTAGGCCACTTGATTGAGTGAGACTAGAAAATGCATGGCCATGCTCGAATAAATTGATATGAGATATCATAGTTATTCGTTTATCATAGTCTACTCAAGATATCAAGAAATATTAGATGGACTATACAAGTGTGACTAATCCATGACTTGTGTTCGATCTAGATATAAGGAAAAAAGGATGTAATACATAAAAGAAGTTAATCACGGAAAAAGGTAAATTCGAACCACGACTTCATGTAACTTAGGTAGCAATGATGTATTGCTAGATGCCACTCATTGTTTGTAATATTGAATTTTTCTAGATATAACTATTAAAGTTACATGAACCTACAAGGGTCACACCCTATGATTGAAACGAACAAATATCGACTAGATAACATGTGTACAAACTTGTTGTACACGTAATAATTATTAAAGACGAAATTATTATAATTATAGATAATCTCATTTATATATATTTTAATAATTTGATAATTATTGTAATTATCAAAGACTATTAAAATATACATATCCCTAAAGAAACCTAATTAAAGTAGAATTAGATTCTACATATTTAATTGCATTCGGTTAAATATATTGTATATTTAATAAGTTTGAATTAAAGTAGAATTAGATTCTACATATTTAATTATATTTGATTAAATATATTGTATATTTAATTAGAATTAGGTTTTTGAATGCTATATAAAGGCATATGGTCTAGCAGCCAAAGTATGCTTTTTTCGGAAAACCTCTCTAACAATTAGAGAAGAGAAAATATTGTTCGTTTCGTTCGGGTTGACTTCGTAGAGGTCGGAGCGCTATTGTGACGACTCGATTTCGATTTGGTTTATCCCAACTCCCTAAGGATATCAAGATACCAGATTTATTAAGGTAATATTTCATTCCTACTCACCCCGAATTCATCCCTTGTACATGGATCACTAGCGAAATCTGCCGGATAATTTTTCGTTGTGCCATGGGGTGTACCAGAGTTTCCCAACATACACTGGGGGCAAATAGAATGAAAGTTCATTTGCAAGTGAAAGATGTTTGGTTTTAATCGCGTTACGATGATGATTCCTTGAGAATCAGGGGCAAGAAACAAAAGTGGATGTTTCGAGTACAAGAGCAAGAGAGACATGTTGGATGAAAGCGAATATTCAAAATAAAGTCAAAAAAAAGAAAAGGAAAAAGAAGGAGAAAGAATGAAAGAATAAAAAAAAGTAAGAGAAAGAGAAATAAGAGAAACAAAAAAATAAAAAGAAAACTGTGGAAAGTTTGTGTTCAAGAATCAACTGAATCAAGTTGAAAATTGTTGACATAAAAGTTGAAGCAGTTGAAAGAGAAAGCACAAAGCTGAAAAGTGTAAGAAAAGCAAACTAAACATGTGGGATCTTCCATTCAAAATGAATCTCTATCAAAGGAGTAGTGGAGGACTGATCACTTTTGAAATTGGGAAAATAAAATGAACTCTAGTGTGAAAACCTAGAAATGGGCAGTCTAGAGCGATCAACAAAAAGTGAAAAAATAAAGAAAATAGGAAAAAAGAAAAAGAAAGAGATTCATTCATGCGTGCTCAGATCAAGGATCCCAAAAATAAGACTTCACTTGGAAGAAATGATCCTTGGTTTCATCACCCTTAAACGCTTATTTGAGCCTATATATCCTTTCTTTCATAGCCGTGAGCCATAGCCCCAATACAAGCCTTAAAAGAACATTTTGATCATATACAAGTATTGGAGTAAGAAGAGTTTGTCTTCAGAATACATCTCACTTATCAGGGTTAACCTTTCTTCAAGGATCTCCAGACTTCTAATGCTTGATTGAGATATTCAGAAAAGAGGGAATGATTGGGCATGGTGGGTTAGTGAGGCAAAGAGTGCCACTTAAATGGGACAGAACTAAAAATATGGGAATTTTTCTCTCAGAAGTCAAATAGATTGAAAAGGGTCATGCTTGAGTTGATCTTTGTCAATTTGGTTCGAAGGCACCATTGCACTTGATATTTAAGGGCCTAATTTTGATTTTATTTTCTCATGTTTCCCATGACTTATCAAATTGTTCCATTTTCTCAAATTTATTAAAGTATTATTTTGAGCCGTTCACTTATCGTTTCAACAAGCATCTTGCAGATAAAATGATTAGATACAAGAAAAGCAAAGGATTTCATAGGTATTATTATGATGTACTAATCCTTTATGTGCGGGCAGAACAGGAGGTGGCCTTAGTACTTGGTTAATGATGAAAAAGTATGAAGAGGAAGAGACACAACTTTGAGTGTCAGAAATATTTAAACAAAGCTGCAAGAAAGCGACACAGACAACTCTTGGGCAAAGAGAGAGCATAGACTATATTTTGGTGCAAAAGCTACGGCAAGTTCAATCAATTAAAGGTTCATAAAAGCAAAGATCATTACTTCTGAGGCATTGCAAGACAAGAAAGCTTTGTGAATACTAGAGTGAGCAAAGATGACAGTTAAATTCAAGAAAGGGGCAACACTACAAAGAACATTATAGAAGAATGTGTTATGTTCCAAAGGTGATGGTCTCTTTTGGGAACCATGACTTGTGGATAGTAAAGAAGAGAGTATAAAGTGAAGATAGTGTTGAATCCCACGCCAAAAATACACAGAAATGGGACTCCATACAATATGCAACCTGGAACTAATATTGACAATAATGTTTGTCACCCGAAGAACAATGATTTTTATCTCTATGCTCATGCTAAGATGATTGGAACCACAAGGCTAACACATTATCATGATCGGATCTTGTCCATTCTCTGTCTTATATGTATCAAAGGAGCGCCATTGTTGTCTCTGTCATTGCTTCTATTTGCAACACTTATCTTGCAGTTGGGACAGTTTATGAAGATGCTTTCAAGACATTGTCTAACCATGGTGGTATTACTGCACCTGGAGTCTTTGTTGTCCTTCAACCTCCCAAATTGAAATTAGAACATTCGCAGCTCCATGTTCTTTTGTTGAGAAAGAAATTTGAGGCTCTTGGATTTGGCAAAACATTAATGCTAATTAAGAGTAGGCTTGTTTCAGACCTTTTTATTATCAAGCTTTTTAGGTGGTTTCAATGCTATGCAAACATGAATAGTCGTTGGCTCATCAAGGTTTACTTCTCCAGTGACGTGGTCGGCCTAGTCAAGGTTTCTGAAAAAGAAAAAGGAAGAGAAAAAGAAAAAAAGAGAGAATGAAAAATCGAGGTGAAAACCCGAAAAGGCGCCTTGAGAAAAAGAGAAAAAAAAGAAAAAAAAACAAAGTGAAAACCTGAAAGGGCGCTTTGAGAAAAGAAATCTAAAGTGAAACCTGAAAAGGCGCTTTAGAGAAAAAGACGCAGAGATCATGAAGATTGAACTTGAGTGTGAGATGGGTTACTTTGGCAGCAAAAGAGTTTTCGAGAAATGAAACATGGAAATTTTGAGCTTCCCTGAAAAATGAAAGCTCACCCAAGTGGTCCTTAATTGACAACATTCATGTATCATTCATAGTAAGGCATCCATAAGATAGGGGCATGCTAACTCATACATTCATAGCATTTTTGTATATTTTTGCAGGAATCTACCAGAATCAGCAAGAAACGAGAAAATATTTCAACCTACAGCTTCAAGACGGGAGGACTTGACCTAGTAATATATGTTCCAAGCGTAGATGGGATTGAGCAACAAAGGAAGAGAACCAAGAGACCTTATACGAGTTTCAGACTAAAAGATCGAGATACTTTAGGCAGAATGAGCCGTGACACTAAAGATATCAGCACATCAAGCATAAAATTAAAGATATTTCAAATTACTTTGGGAACAATTCTTATTAAATGATGATATTCCATTTTGTAGAATCGACATTACAGAAAAAGGAAGCTCGTACCTGCTCCAGTCTTCATTAATATATTAGGGGAAAGAATGCATATGTCAGAAAGTTTAGGGGTCTGAAGTAAGTTCCTACCTTGAGTTTTTGATCGAGTGTAAAGAATGAACCTGAAAAAGTACAGGGACTTCGAGAAAGTATATGGACTCGAAGAAAGTTCAGGGAACTGAGGCATTTGCTCGCCCAAAATGATTAAAGATGGAAAAATTCTATGATTAATAGGGCATCATTGTGCATAAGAGTGCAGATCAGAATAGAAAAGGAAAAATGCAGAGCCTAAAAAGAATTTAACCACTGAAAAAGTCAAGATTTGCTCTAGAAGAATAAGAGCTCAACAACAAGATTTTGGAGCAAATTTTGCTACGGCATGAAGACAACATGATTTTCAGATCAAATTCAAGAAGATCAAGCAAAGAAAGATTTGATAAGAACAATTTTAAGAGATGAGGTACCATTGCAACAGAAAAGGAAAACATAACGGAGAAGCAAAGAAGATTAGAGCCCATCCAAGCAAAATTTACAAGAATAAGCAAGGAACGAGCAAGATTTCAATCTACAACTTCGAGATTGGAGATGTAGAACCATTAAATATTAGCAAAGATTTCAATCACATTTTTGTGAAGCAAAGACATCAATCCGTTTGAAGAGACGGATCTCAGCAAAGATTTCAATCCGTTTGAAGAGGCGGATCTCAGGGAAGATTTCAATCTGTTTGAAGAGGTGGATCTCAGCAAAGATTTCAATTCGTTTTAAGAGGCGGATCTCAGCAAAGATTTCAATCCGTTTGAAGAAGCGGATCTCAGAAAAGATTTCAATCCATTTGAAGAGGCGGATTTTTGCAAAGATTTCAATCCATTTGAAGAGGCGGATCTCAGCAAAGATTTCAATCCGTTTGAAGAGACATATCTTAGGAAAATTTTCTATCCGTTTGAATAGATAGATCTCTGCAAAGATATTTGATTGTTTGCACGGTAAAGGAAGTGTATTACGATTCTAAATCCTTTGGGTCATTAGTAAGTCCTTCAGGCCTGATTTCAAGTCCTTCAGACCGACACCTCTAGAAATGATTAGAACTTTTTGGATGTCATCACAGTAAGATAGTTGAGGCATGGTATCGATAAAGAATTTAACCTTTTGGGTTACCAATTAAAAAAGAGAGAATGGAAAATAAGATAGATCGACTTTGAGTTCAAATGAAGAGGGTTCACAGTTTAATTGGTCATGTAATTTCTGAGTGAAGAAAGAGATCGATCAACAAAGGAAGAAAAGGCAAAAGAGCCGATATGAGCTTCAGATTGGAAGAACGAGACACTTTAGTCAGAAAAGCAGCGACTCTAAAGATCTCAGCGCTCCAAGTTGAAAATTGAGGATATTCCATACCACTTCAAGTTGAATTCATATTAATTGATGATATTTCTTTTTGCAGGTTCAATTTTCCCCAGAGGATGAGGTGAATCAACATTCAGAACCCCCAATAAGAAGAGTTCACCAGCAAAGATAGAGCTCCCAATAAGAAGAGTTCATTAACAAAGATAGAGCTCCTAATGTGAACAGTCCGCCCAGCAAAGATAGAGCTCCTAATGTGAAGAGTTCATCCCCAGCGAAGAAAGAATTCCTAATGAGAAGAGTTTGCCCAAAGAAGATAGAGTTCTTAATGAGAAGAGCTAGTTCAGACCCTACGGTTACCCTTGACGGGAGGATTGGGGGGTTCCAAATGTGATGAACTTGTCCAAGCTTCTAAAGGGGAAGAAGGAAAGAAAGTTCGTGAGAATAAGACCTTGCAGCTCGGAGCAACAACTGATAAGCTCGGACAAAATTCATGTCTTTTCAGTCTTTGCCCTATTCCTATTCCACAGCAATGAGCAAAGAGGGGCAGTTGTAATACCTGCATTTTATCCGAGTACTCATGTATATACATATATCTCTATAAATAAAACCAAAATAAATAAATAATAATAAAACCACAAAAATATAATAATCAATCCATCCAAAATAGTCTAAATTACATATACTGTCCCTTTTATAAATGCAAAGCCCAAATTACAAGCAAGACCCAAAACCCAAATTCATTTATGTTATACCCTTTTCACACTATTTTTCAATATAAGAAACACAAATTTAATCAAGAAGTTCCTTTTCCCGCCTAATTTTGCAACCAAAATCAAATAACAAAGCCAAAAGAAACACACTTGTGTTTCTTGAGCCCGCCAAAATGGCCACGTGGCACACTGACATTGGCTCTTTCCCACATTATATGGATCAAGGACCCGCTGATGTCATCTTTTTACTCCCTACAAATAGAGAGAGAGAAATTTATGTCAGATCAATTAATACCCATTATAATTACTATCATTAAAACTAATAAAATAATAAATATATTAAAAAAGGAAGAGAGAGATTACCCATTGGAAAACTGAATCGACTCGGTAATCAAACTGGCTGGATTTGAATCGTCGTCGGGCAACTGGAGGGACATCGCTGGAAGCTGAGAAGCCTCCACAGAAGTAGAAGCAGCACCAGCCATTCGAACCGACACCGAGGAACAGAACTGCCACTAAAGAGGATCGAGCGGCGCTAGGCTGAGAACCGAGGAGACCGTCGTTGGAACGTGAACAAGCGCCTAAACTCGCCGGAGAAGAAGACCAAAAATGTCATAGCCGTCGCGATGGGAGGTATAACCCTTTTCTCTTTTCAATTACATGCAAAAGGAACATAAATAGGTTAGATCGAAACAAAATATATAGAAAAAAGGAAAAACAGATTCGAAATGAGGTAAATCGGAAAAATATATCTTGGCGGCCAGAGAGGGTTTTAGGTCACTAGTCGGAGTCGAAAATGGGCGGGGAGGGTAGTTTTAGGCCGGAGAAGGTGGGGATCTTGTAGGATCTGGTAGATCTAAGTCGAAATCGGAGTTTTATGGGGTTGTTTTAAATCGAGCGGCAGTGAGAAATAGCGGTCAAAAAAATTGGGGGTGAACGGAGTTTCTAAGAAGTCGCTTACGGCGACCGACGAACGGTTTCAGTAGTCGACAGTTAGCCGAAAATGGATCTAACGGTGGAATGAATGGCGGAGTAAGGCCAGCGTTTTAGGGTTCATTCGAATTTGTGAAGAACAAACATGAACACCATGTAAAAATGATGTGTTTGATCATCGCAAACAAGAATTTTAGGGATTTCGGTGTTTGTTTGGATTAAACGAAGGAAAAGAGGAAGAACAATGATGAACACGAGGAAATATAGGGGCTTTGATCTATTTTGGGTCGTATTTTTGGGGTTGGGTATGTTTGTGTTCAGAGAACTTGAGGGGAGTGAGAGATTTAGAGAGAGGGAGTGGAGTGATCAAATGACCGAGTTAACTCGGTATTGTCGCAACCCTTTCGAGCCCAACTTTTAAAAAAGGGAGTCGCCACAAATCTTTTTGAAAAAGTGTGATTGGATCACTTTAAAATGGGTTATTTTAATAAAACATTTGATTTATTAAAATAACAATTTTGGTCAACAAAAACTAGAAAACCGGTTCGGGGGTCGATTACACGTGGGGAAGGGTTAACACCCCACGACGCCCAAAAATTGGTACCTTATTGATTTCAGAAAAGTATTTTCAAAATTGGAATTTTCAAGTTCACAAAGGTTCAATTTATTTGCCTATTTAATAAATATAAATCTATATTAATGGCCTTATCGGCCGGGAAATAAACTCCAATTACCGCCAACACTCCTGGCGCTAACCCGCCATTCTCATTTGATAAGATACCACATTTATTATTATTAAACATTACCACAATAAAAAAATATACAAGATAATATAAAAACATTCAAAGATAAAAAAAATATACGTAAATAAACAAACAAAAAGAAGAACACAATTGTTAAAATAGACCGATTTATTAATGTTTAAATGAATATATAATTTTTTTATATATGAGCCCGTTTAAAAAAACATATACAAGTTATGAATTATTTAAAAAAAGAAAAAGAATTTTAAAAATTCAAAACAAATAATGACCAAATTAAAAACAAAACAAAACAAAATTAGAGGCCAAATTTAAAAGAAAACTGTGACCAAATTGAGAAGTTTAAAAATTCGGATTATCACGAAGCAAAAAGGAAAAAGATGGAGGGATTTTATGAGTGTAATAAACCTACTTTATTTTGGGTATAAAGCCCACTTTTTATAAACACATCTTATTATTTCTTCTTTTAAGAAATAGATCAAAACACCCCTTTTAATTCCCTTTCAAATATTCAATGGGTTCTTCACTAATTGAAGGATCGGTGACCGTCCACCATGCCGGCTGCCGCATATCGGTGGTGGAATCACCTCTTTTTATTTTTTCGAAAACGAGCCCAAAAATTCCCAATAAATGGTTTTAAATTGAATAAAAATATGGGTTCAAGAACAATTATTTTTCCAGTTATCCAAGGTAAAATCTACATCAATTTAACAATTAAAATTCGGAATAAATAAATAAATAAATAAATAGAAGAGAAGAACATATTACCAAGAAAAAGAAGAAACTTGCTTGCTTCTATTCCAACAAACATGATTACAACGCCACCGAAAAATTCGAGCTTTTCCTTCTACAATTCTATTGCAAACTCTTAAGCTTTCTAGTGATTTTTTTCAATCAAATTTCATGCTTATTACAATTGGGAAGGGGGTTTATATAGGGTCTAGGAACTTGAAGAACAAAGAAAAATTGGGGGACAAAAGACTCAAATTTCGTCCAAATTAATCCACCAAAATAATCTGATTATTTGACTCCCATGATGATTGAAAAAATTAGCAACAATTTGGCTCGAATCTTCTACAATTTGGGTGTTTTTCTTTTAATCTGAAACTAGGGTTTTAACCCATTTTCCCTTCATTTTGCAGGCTACCGGTGACGGCAAGGGGTAGCGTCGGCGGCGTTGGAACGACACAGGTGCGACGGTTCTTCTAATATCCTCATTGGCGGCAGTCGCGACGAGAAGAGGTCCGAAAGCAAATTGTTAACAACATGGGAGGGAGTTTGGGGAGATGACGCGCTGACGCGTGGCGGTGCGGGGTCCTCCCCGCTCTCACCCTTTTTGATTCGATCCACACCCTTGATTTCTTAACCCTAAATTTGACGGTCCTCCTTAAACCTGCATATAAGAGGGATAAATGGGTTAATTAGACTCAATTTTTTTTGGGCTTTCAATGTACATGGACTCTTATTTAACATTAGATGGACCTTTATTGTAACTAAATTAACTCTTTACTATTTTTTGGGTTTTGTATCTAATAAATACTACTAATAATAATAATACTATTAATAATAATGATGATGATGATGATGATGATGATGATGATGATGATTATCCTATACACTGGCAGTGGAAACTAAAAGTTCCATAAGCGCCTTGGTTTTAGGGTTTATGGGCTTAGTTTAGGGTGTAGGGTTTAGGGTTTTAGGTGTAGGGATTTAGAATTTATGGATAATGGTTAGAATTTAGGGTTTAGTTTTTAGGGTAATATGGTGAGGATTTAAGTTTTAATCTATAAACCTTAAATTATAACCCTAAACTATAAATTTCAACAACTATCCCTAAATTCAAAATAGGTACACCTAAATCCCTAAATCATACACCCTAAACTAAGTCTCTAAACCCTAAAATTAAGGCGCTTGTGGAAACTTTTAGTTTCCACCGCCAGTGTATCAAATAATTATCATAATAATAATATATACAAGGATAATAGTATAATATAATACAACAATAAAAATTAAAAAAAATGAAAATGATGAATTTAGGTGAAAATTCAGTGACAACAGCTGAACCTCTTTGTTCATTCCGGTGATACATAATATAAAAAAGAACAAAAGGACACTGAATTTCACCAATTACCAAACTGTCACGACTCTTTTGTCCAAACAGATTGGCGGATTCAATTCTTCTTACGCCCGAATGGATAGGCAGGTTCTGAAAGATAAAGGTTCTATCCTCCTTATGCCTGGACGGATAGGCAGGTTCCATTCTCCTGACGCCTAAATGGATAGGCGAGTTCCATTCTTCTGATGCCTAAACGGATAGGCGGGTTCCATTCTCCTGATGCCCGAACGAATATGCAGGTTCTGTTCTCCTCATGCTCGAATAGATAAGCAGGTTCTGAAAAAGGGTTCCATCCTCCTCATGCTTGGATGATTAAGCAGGCTCTATTCTTCTTATGCTCTAATAGAATAGCAAGTTTTAGAAAGGTTCCATCCTACTTAAGCTTGGATGAATAAACATGTTCTATTCTCCTTTTGCTCGAATAGATAAGCATATTCCATTCTCCATATGCTTGAACAGATATACAGGTTCTATTCTCCTTTTGCTTGAATAGATAAGCATATTCCATTCTCCATATGTCCGAACGGATAGGCGGGTTTTATTCTCCGTGTGCCCAAATAGGTTAGTGGAGTTCCATTCTCCTTACGTTTGAACGGATAGACGAGTTATATTCTCCTTATGCTTGAATAGATAAGCGGATTCTATTCTCCAAATGCCCGAACGGATAGGCAAGTACTATTCTCTTTATGCTTGAATAGATAAGCGGATTCCATTCTCCAAATGCCCGGACGGATAGGCAAATTCTATTCTCCTTATGCTTGAATAGAATTGCAGGTTTCTGTTGCTGAAAAAGCCTTCATATACCTGTGAAAAATGCAACACACAATGCAATTATGACGAATGCCCCTAAGTATGTCTAAAACTTGAATGAATGTCTCATTTCTTTTTCTTTTTAAATTCTTTTCCTCAAAATTAATTTTTTCCTTTGATTTTTTGAATCTACATGTTTGCTCGCTCAGTCCAGATAAATAGTTGTGCATTTTCACTGTATTTCTTCGACTCATGGAAAACATCTGATCTTTGCATATTTGTTCACTCAATCCATCAATCTTGTACTCCTGGTTGGAAGGACAGATTTCTTCAACTATCTCTACTTTGCCATTGTCATTCTTTATACCTCTTTGCTTCATCGAAAACATTTGATCTTTGTAGGCAAATGCCTTAAGATCTACCCATCGTAGTTGATACATCAATATCGAGTATAAGGCCTCCTTGAATATTCTTGAAAGCTTTAAGTCTTCATATGCCCCTTAAAATAACATTAAGCACATTCAACACTTCTTGTGAATTCTCAAATTCTTACCTCTATAGGACATCTTGAATCGTTTGCACGCTAAACCCTCACCTTGAATGTCTTTGCATGATGTTGGCACTTTAATCTCTTCTTCCCACACCGATCAAACTTAGGGATCTTGAACACTCTGGTTAATATGAATTGACCCAATTGGTGGCACAGTTCATCCCCTTTTCATGCTTTAGGGATCTTACATCTTATGTGCAGATCTTGCTCGACAACATAGTCCACTTAAAACTCTTCAACACATGTGCTTCATCTTTTACCTTCTTATGCAAGGCGATGCCCCCGTTCAAACTGAGGTTCAATTGTTTCCCGAAGTGATGGAAAACATTCGTTCCTGGTTCCCTACAGTTGGGATTAATACCAAAAAAATCTTTTGTTTTTTTTCATGTGTCCATGCCAATCTACTTGTAAGATGCATGAAAAGTCTAGAAATAAGAATTAAGAGAGGGAAAAGACTCATGGCAAACACATGAATATGGCAAAGTCAGATGCCCCAAAATTCATAGTATGAATGATTCAAGAATCCATCAACCGGATAGTGCCCCACTTTTAGGTGGCTCTCTTTAACTCACCCACTCCCCAAATTTTAATTTTCCCACTTTTCTAATCTCAATCAGACATTAGAAGTTTTGAGGTCCCTGAAGAAAGGTTAACTCAATTAGGCAGAATGTGTTTTGAAAACAAACTCCTTTTCTCAAATATTCGTGTGTGATCCAAATGGTCTTTTAAGGCTTGTAATGTAGACTAGGCTCGGGTTGCAAAAAAAAAAGATATTTAGGCTCAAATACATGTTTTAAAGGTAATTAAACCAAAGATCAACTTTTTCTGATGAAATCTTCATTCTTTTTTCCTTGGATCACTCTAGACTGCCCATTTTGGGTTTTCTCCTCTAGAGTTCATTTCCTTTTTTGGGACATATCTCATTTGGAGGATTTGTTTCAAATTTTCCTCCACACTCCAGTTTTCATTTCTTCCTTTCTCTTTCTTTTCCTTTTTTTCTCTTTTTTCTTTTTCTCTTTTCTCTTTTTTCTTTTTCTTTTTTCCTTTTCTTCTTTTCGTGTCTCTTTCATCTTTAGTTTAGGACATTTAACTTGACCTATCGTGTTTTTTCCTTTGCCTGTAAATAGCTTTTCATCTTCTTTGCCCCCAGTGTGGGGAATGATCCTTGGTTAGGGATTTAATCAAAAAAATATCAGACTCAAAGGGGGACAACAATGGATTTTTTATTTTCTTATTCGTGAAAGGAAATGAAGGAATGACAAATGCCATTTCACACACAAACATCGTTGAAGAGAAGCAATCTTCAGTATGTAGATGTTTTAGAGTTATCACTTCATTCAAAGACCTTAACAACAATGTCTGAGAGGAAAATTCACTTATAATCTGTATATGGGATTTCCCCATTAAACCTGAACACACCTTTTACCCCCTCTATCTTAGGATTAGATTCAAGAATCATGCATACAATCAATAATAAGAGCTCTGCAAAGAAGATGTATGTTTGAAGCGAAATGGATGAAAAATGAAAAAAAAATGTTTGCCACTTGAGAAAATAAAGAAAAAAATGCATCTTTAAACAAGTATATTAACATAAAGGCTTTTACAAAAGATCCCGAATGCTCGCGGGCAAAAGCAAGAGGGTTGATTCTAGGTATGACCCAAAAAATGTTCGGGAAAATCCTCTATTACCAAGTGCATATGTTGACCCGACTCAGTTGAGTATACCATCGGGTAGCAGACCCTGATAGACTGTCTTGGAAGTAGTGGATTAACAGTTTCTCATTTCCCAAGTGTGGCGACACATTTTTCGGTAGTTGTAACCCTCTTGTCCCGGCCTAGCCAACAGACCGAACCAAACGGGTTACATGGGGAAAACTGAAGCGAAACCCGCTAAGGCCTCACTCCGATTAGCAACCCTATTTTTTTCATTTTATTAGACTTGTCTAGGTGTCACATTTAACCCTAGGTGTAAGGGAAACCAGCGGATAAGCGAACAAAGTTACGAACCGAGCAGAGGGAAAACAATAATTTAAACTTCCCTAGTAGTTATTTAGTCAAGTTTCGTGTACACGGGGAAAAACCATCACAGAGGACACATATAAACTCAACTAGGAAGCATACAAGCTTTATGGACTAAAATGTAACATTTGGAAACCCTCGAAGATGCCTTTTAACCGTTTTAACTGCATGTGTTTCGAAACAGGCCTGCCTGTTCCGAAATGCGGGCTTCATTCAAAAAGTAACACCAAGCCGTTCTGGAACGGTCCCACATGGTTCCGGAACAAGAGCCTCCAGTGGACAAACATACCAAAACGACCTTACATGGTTCCGGAACAGAAGCCTCCAGTGGTAAATCGTACCGAAACGACACCACCTTCATTCTGATACGGGTGCCCCTGGAGCTTGGCCGTTCCGAAACCATATCAGATGTTCCGAAATGACTGGACACGGTTTGGCCCGAAAATGCATTTTGCCATCCCCAAACGTTCCAAAACTTACCCCGAAACATCACAAACCACATGGCAACTAAATATACAAACAATCTAGAGGCAAAACACCCTAAACACAACGTCAAACATGCATACACGCAACAAAAATGAATCTCAAACCCAAAGCTCATAAGAACACTTAGTTCAAAAACACCAACAAGTTAAAATGCATAGCAATTTATCCAAGGCCATAACAAACCTCAACATAACATGGTATCATCATTTAAAACATGTGAGCAAAATTAACAAAACCAAACATAGGAGTTTGAACACCAACTCCCTAACAACAAGCCTAGCAATCCCATTGCCTAAGTGTTATTACAACTAGTAAAACCATACTTTGAGCTAACCAAGAAATCCGAGAACTCCTCTCTTGCCCCGCTTTCCTTCGAAGCTACTAACGATCTGCATTTTTGAAAAAGAGAGCGTAAGCTTAAAAGCTTAGTGAGCGGAGCTCTAAAACACAACAACAATGTAATTTAAAACATATATCTTAGTTTAAAAGTAAAACCATTTAAGAAAGAGATGAAATGAATGCAAGCATAGATGAAACATGGTTTGCACATGCACAACCATCCCCGGTGGGACTACACATCACCGTACACAACAACTAGCATATTTCCGGTGGGACTACACGTCACCGTACTCATCTACTAGTCATTACCGGTGGGACTACACATCACCGTACACAACGACTAACCATCACGTGAGGCTTGACATCACTACGACTACACAACAACATTAGAACGGTGAGTACAAGCAATCCACATTTCACACAACAACAATTAACGAAATAAGGCAAATTAGACAAACTTACACTAGGGTTTAGGTTAGCCCCTAAGGCTCCATCCTAATCCCCAAGAAAACTCCGTTGAACAATTTTAAAGCTTCAAAACAATTTCCACTCACCGATAGAGCCCAAACGATAGCCGAATCACCGATTCAAGCCTCCAAATTACTCGGCATCACGTCCAAAGGACCCAAAATCGTTTCCCTTGTTTCTAATCAACCAAAACAAAGTATTACTCCCCTAATCTTCCATAAATTCACTGAAAAGCAACAGTCCATCAATCGACACATTTACTCAATCAAAACAAAGCAGAAATAAACCGAAACGTTGCCAAAACATCATCCAAACACAATCTAACTTTACCCAGCATTTTTAACCTTCAAAAACCACCAATTAACATCTAAAAACACCCATCCTAGATCCGCATACCTCCAGCCCTCGTTTTACCACAAAACTAAGCCAAAACACCACTTTTTCACCTTCAAAACTTACCCATTGCACCTAGTTTCAGTTTTATTGATTTAAAGCCTCATTTCAACACTTTATTAACACCAAAATATAATTTTTAACCACCCAAAAACACAGATATTAAAGCCCACTCGAAAATCATCAAGAACTCACCATTTTTGAAATAATGGGTTTTAGGGAAAACTTAGAAATCATTGGGTAATTGGAAAACTAAGTTGAAATCTATCTTAATCTAGTAAAGGCCAATAGATTAAGACGTTTACCTTGAAGAAATCACCACAACTGAAGATTTGATGAAGAAATGCTTGATCTTGAAAAGTTATGAGTTTTTGCCTTTCAAAAAGATGATAGCTTTTCCTTTTTGATTTTGAGAAGAAATAAGATAAAAACCCTTTTGTTTTAAAATCTCAAATTCCCCTTTTTCCCTTATTCAATAAAAACCCTTTTTAGTCCATTTAAAAATGTTTTCTTTCAATTAAATTAACCCAAACCGATTTAACCAAACCCGGTTATCTCTCGGGCTCCAAACCTCGGGCGTTACAACACTCCCCCACTTAAGGAATTTCGTCCCTGAAATTACCTGACGGGAAAAGATACGGAAACTGTTTTTCCATGTCTTCCTTCCTCTCCCAACTAGCCTCTTCTACACCTCCGTGTCTCCACAAAACTTTGACTAACTCGATAGATCTCCCACGCAACACTTTGCTATCCGTAGCAAGAATTTCAACCAGCTCTTCATCGTACGACAGGTTTGGGTTCAGCTCGATCTCTTCCACTGGCATTACATGAGACGGATCCGACCTATACTTCCGAAGCATCAAAATGTGGAACACGTCATGGATCTTCTCTAGCTCTATCGCCAGTCTCAATCTATAGGCAACGGGACCAACTCGCTCAACTATCTCATAAGGACCAATGAATCTCGGGCTTAACTTACCTTTCTGTTGTGTGTAAATAGTCTATCGCAATTGTAGTGCAAGTATACACGACGCAAGTAGTAAAGTGATACGAAGTATCAGATATCGTCTCCATAGGGATTGGGCTAATAGCTTCACCTTAATTCACTGCACGAAAGTAAAGAAGATGTTTGAGAAAGTTGTGACGAAAATAATAAAGTAAACGTAAATAAAAGAGTCGAGATATCAAGATAGAGAGAATGGGCTGGTATTGAATTGCTCAGTAGTGCAGGTATTGCAGAGTTTAGGAAATCCAGTTTTGCCGTCGCGCCCGTCGCGGCAGCACCTGTTGCGGCAGTAGTCCGTTGATTGTCGCGGCAGCAAACACTCAACTCCGTACTTCAAGTTTGGCAAGAATCCCAGATGTGCCTTGGCCTATCCCTAGGTCCAAGTCTGTCGATGATCACGTCTTTGATGATACTTCCCGGCGTGAATCAAAGGATGAACACCGATGTGGATGAATTCTTCTTTAGCCACTTAACCTCGTCCTATCCCTAGGCCCGAGATAGTTCAACTATAAACTAGAGAACTTGCTCTTATTTCTTTCGTATACTTAACTCTCCCGATGCTAAGTAAATAGATAACCTCACAATGCTCTCTCGATGCTCTTGCAAGATATTAATAACCAAAATAAGAGAACTTGAAGTTTATTTTATTGAACTGAAAATTCCTAAAACAAAACAATCCTTGCAACTACTTTACAAATCAACCCGTGGCCCTAGGGGGAATTTAGAACATGGTGTGGGAAGGAAAACGACTAGAGGTTGAGAGAGAAGGCTAGGGTAATCGGTTATCCTCTAGGTTAAGATATATGCCCTTATATAAGCTTTGGGCTCAAGTTATCTAATTTAACAAGGATTACAGCTTTAATTTAAAGTATGATTCTAATAAAGACTAAATCTTCAAGGAATCTACTTTCCAGCCGTCCTCCTTGTTTCTTGGGATTATCTCTCCTTGAACTTTGGGCTTGGGATATCTTCTGATCTAGGGCTTGGAAAATTATAGGGTTTTCACACGACAGACGGGCTGGATTTTCTTTATCTGTCGAGGTCCACTTTGCTTCTTCTCCTCAAAACTGCTGTCGTCCTTTGCTGTCACAGCGGCAACCATGGCAGCATCGTCCTCCTTGACTGCTCGTCCAGTTCCAGCTCTTCTGCTTCACTGACCAGCGCCTGCCCTCTTTATTTGCTACGGCAGCAACCTGCAAAAACAACCATTTTTAGTAGAAACTGTGCCTTTTAATGTATTTGTGATGTTTTGCTGTAAACTGATCTAAATGCGATAAATAATGCATGAATGCAGCAGAAATATGGGTTAAAAGAGGTGTAAATAATAGAACATTTATACACTCAACACACCCCCAAACTCACGTTTTTGCTTGCCCTCAAGCAACTAAGACCTAAAAGAAAAATGAAATATTTTTGTTTTGGCTTTCAAACAGTGACCTTTCCCTTACCCGTCGTTCGTTCCCTATGACGGCAGCACCCTGTCGGATAATCTAGGATCTGTCCAGAATCTCTCTATAGTCCTCGTGCAGTGTGTGAATGCTTGTGAACAGTTATATGCCAAGACTCTCTTAGTTTCACTAGAATATTATTCTTTAGCTTGTTTAGAGTTTTTCTTACGAGACTGATTTCTTTCTTTTTTTTACTAGAGCCAGAATCGGGCACCTCTAGTTATTTCCCTTTTTCTAATTTCTTCTCTTTTCTACTAGAGCCAGTATTTCAGGCACCTCTAGTTAACTGTCTAGAGCCGGTGATAGGCACCTCTAGAAGTTTTTCTCTGGTTATCTGCCTAGAGCCAGTGGTAGGCACCTCTAGGTTTCCTGAGAGTCTAGTCTCTTTTCTACTCTAAGTGCTAAGTTTTCTATTCTAGTTTGGCTAAAAGAAGTCTAAACAGTATAACAGTCACACTGGTGTTTAAGTTTTCAGAACTATAGAAAGGCTCTAAACTTCTCCTAAAACTATCCTAAAGTTGCTGCCATGACAGAGCTGTCAAGACAGGTAAGTTCAGTTCACAGTTTTCAGCCAAAATTTCTAATATTTTCATCTTTTTTTTTGACAAAAATAAACTAAGTAAAAGACACAAATTTTAACAACTAAGATGGACTCCATTACTATGGAGGGATGTCACCCCCAAACTCGACGGTTGCATTGCCCTCAATGCAAATGACAAAATAAAAATGAAAACAGATAAAGGCAGTACATCACAAAATATAGCAGGCAACAATAATAAGATAAGACACTTAAATTTTAATCGATGACTTCACTGCTGCTGCTGAGTCTGATCTGGCGGCGGGCTCTAGCTCTCGGAGCTGGCTGGGGCACGGGGGAGGCAGATGTGTTCTTGACCTCCCGTGGTGGCTGGATTCTGTTTGGGGAGATGTGGGGTGGTTACTCCACAACCTGAACATCAGAGCTGTTGATGTTCCCACCATTGCTGCTGTCGGCTGTTGGTATGTTCTTTTTGTCTGCCACCCGCTTCTGCTTTTTCACTTGTGAAAATTCCTTTGACAAATCCCTTTTGATAGAGGGTTCATCATCGCTGGCAGCCCAAACAGATGAGGAGGAAAATCCAGCAATATAGGCATCAAGCTCCTCCGATGTCATTCTTCGTTTTGTGCCACAGGCAGATGGCTCAACATGGGTGCTGCCTGCGGCTGTCGGGGTAGGCGATGGTGTGGAGGTGGCAGATGGTGTTCGTGGGGTAGCAGCAGGTGTAGAAGTGTGGACAGGGGTAGTGACAGTAAAGTAGTGGGCAGGAAAAGTAGGGAAAGCAGCATCAGGGAAATTTAAAGTGCTTTGAATAAAAGTTACCGTAGAGGCGGTAAAGTCCCTGATGAAGGTCATTAAGCCCAACTGTCTTTCCTCCAGCTTCTGAATGGCAGCTAGTATCTGGGTGGAGGAGTCTGTCGGAGCAGCTGCGGCGGCAGGTTCAGTATTTTGCTGCTCTGTTGTTTCAGCTGTGGCGGCAGCGGGGTTGAATGATGACAGAGGGGTAGCTACGGTCAGCTCCATAAGGCTGATGATATTCTTTTCCGTCCAACCTCGTCCTTTGACTATTAAGTCAGTGCGTACTTCCGGTACGTTATGGTCGCGGTAGAGCGAAGTGATGATGTATGGGAGGAAAAGGAGGCCCGTCGGTCGATGTGCACATTCCAAAATACTCTCTCGCATATAACTGCCCACATTAATGGGCCGTTCATTTAAAATTGAGTGTATCAATGCTAACCTTTTCTGGTCGACGGTGGTATGGTGGGATGACAGCATGATCCTCTTTTTTATGAAGGCATTCCATAGCTTTGCCTCCGGCAGCAGCTGGCTCCGCTTCACCGTGTGTGGGTTTTTCCGGCTGGTATTCCATTCGGTTCCTTTGTCGGTCAGTTCTTCCATGACAGCGTGTAACCCCCGTAGCCCGGTCTAGACGGTTGACCCGAACTACGAAGATTACACGGGGAAAACCAAAGTCAACCCGAAAGTCAACCTTGATTAACGACCTTTTTTTTCCTTTTTAGACTTGTCTAGATGCACACCAAACCTAGGCATACTCTTGAGATAAGCATACTCAAAAATCACAGCAATCAGAAAACAATAAGGGACCCAATTGCACAAAATACGAATTTAGGGACCAATTTGTAAATTCTGAAAATTAAGAGGACTTTACCAATTTTTAAGTTACCATTATGAAATTAGTCATGTTTCATGCCTCTCTGCCAAATTTCATCTCAAACGGACATCTCAAACTCAAGCAATTGCACATACAAGAATTAGGACTAAAACGTAAAGCTTGCAAACCTCAAAACCAAAACACCATCAATGCAGCGAGTCATAAAACCTCTTTTAAAAGTAAACACAATTCGATAAACCAAAGAAATGTTTGAAAACCCCTTTTAACAACATGCTTTAAATCATGCATTGCTCAAACATGAAAAACCAACCCTTAGCTTAGAAAAGCTAAGTAATTCACTTCAAAGCACAACCTTGCAAAACCATCAATTTAACCATTCCATGCATGAACATCATATGCAAAGTTAAATACAAGATCCTTGGAAAACACTTCCACTTCACATTATACTTTTCTTATACTTGAAAATCATTTCAAAGCAAGAAACCTTTAAAAACCACTTACACCCTCAATTCTATCTCATGCATTAAGCAAATGCAATACATGAACCACAAAATCAACATTTGCATTACATGCCCTTTTTAAAACAAGCCTTCACAAGACTTCAATGCACCAAAGAGATTCCATGTACACAATGCAACATTCTCAATAGAAGATAAACACTTGTTCAAGCTAACAAGTAAAACATGCATTCATAGAACATTACACACTTCTCATGCAACCGTGAATCATTTCAAGCATCTCATGCTTCATTACATTCAAGAACATTACATTGGCTTCCAAGTGATAATTCACAAACCATCATAACACAAGACACAATCGGATACGCGGATTACAAACGTTGTCCCACACGCTTCATACACACTTCCGAACAACACAAGGTGGAGTTTACCGGTACAATCACAACCCCTCAACACCCGTGATGGAGTTTAACGGTACAATCACAACCCCTCAACATCACTCATCGGAAGTTGTATAATACACTAGCGAGAGCCGGGACACATCACAAGGCTTACACATGGAAGCTACCACAACCATTGTAATCACCTTAATCAAGCTCACACACGGGAGCAACCCTCCACCGTTGTGACGCTTAACAAAGTCCACCCATGAGAGCCAACCTCCATCATGGTGACTTTAACAAGGTTCACCCACGAGAGCCATCCTCCATCGTGGTGGCACTAAACCAAGCCCACCCACAAGAGCCAACCTCCATCGTAGTGGCACTAAACCAAGCCCACTCACGAGAGCCAACCTCCATCGTGGTGACACCAATTTCCTCAATCGCTAGGATTCTTGGATGGAGTTTACGGTACAATCACAACCCCCTCGACATCCAAGGCGACTCAATTCACGGTGCACCTAATCCTATAGCCGGCTAACTATATCCGATTAAAGTAACCAAGAACCACTTACATCACTTGCCAATATAACCATTTTACCACATAAATCCATTGTTTTACAAGCATAACATAAATGCCAAAACCACCAATTACCATCATCAATCCACTATTTTTGAAGCATTACACAAAGCCATTAAACAACATGCAACACTATGCATCAATTCCACAATTCCAATGTACAAAACCAAGGATCTCTTACCTTGAGCATCCTTCACACATGGCTTTCAAAACCAGCATTAAACCATGCTAAAATATGCTTTCAAAACAGAATTTAAAACATGCAAATCACATGCATTGCATCCAACAATCCCAAGTGCTTTAAAAACCAATTCATAACATAAACCAAGAGAGAAACTCCATTACTTACTCTTGAGCTTATCTAAGTTGTTTAGACTTAAACTAAGCTCCCAAAACCTTCAAACCTTGGTTTTAAAGCTGAAAACCCAACTTCACTCACCGATACACAAAACAAGGCTAGCCAACAAGCCTTCCAAGCATCCGAAACCTTCAACGCCACCTCTATTGCTCACAGATCATTCTCCCCTGTTTCAAGCACATAACAACAGAGGATTAATGCATCATAATGCATTAAAAACACCAGCAACACACCTAAACTCGCTGCTCTTTGCAAATCCAACATTTCGGCTACCAAACACAACCGAAATCACCTCCAAACACTTCCAAAACTTAACCCAGCCAAGATCCATCACTTCTAACCATTTTTAAACATCAATTAACATCCAAAATGATCCCAAACACGTCCTTATACCTCCAGCATTAACAAAACACCAAGATCACCCCAAAAACCACCATTTTCACAAGTAAAAACTTAGGAAAATCAACCTATCCGGGATTGCATTGATTAAACCTCAATTTCACATCATTTATACATTCAATAAACATCAAAAAGACATCTCAAATCACATCCCAATCACTTAGTACGAATTTAATCAAAATTAAATCCAAATCTTGCATTTTAAGCCAAAATCAAGAACACAACATAAAAACCTTTAATAAAACTCAAATCAAGGATTGAGAACTTGGGAATTTCAGTAAAGAACTGAGTATTTAGAGGAGAAGGACGTTCATACCTCTAAATGTGAGTTTCTCCTTGTTTAGAGCCAAAATTCTTGAAAATTCAATAAGCAAATGGTAATGATTTGGTGTAGGAATGATTAGAAACCAATTGGAGATTGAAATCTCATCTTTAGATGTTAAAATCAGAGGGAAAATGGCTGGGGAAATGTGTTTGGCTGAGAGAAAAATGAGAGAAAAAGAAATGGGAAAGTTTTGACAAAAGTTAGTTATGAAGTCAAAAATATCCATTTCCCCCTTTTTCCTTTTATTTAAAATCATTAATTAAATCTTTAATATTAAGAAAAATCTGGAGAAAACTTTTCTTGGGTAAATTAGCTCCTTAAAGATTCAAAGTTTCAATCCTTTTAAAATAGTCACCAACTTTTCAAAAATTACATTTTAGTCACTAACTCGAAATGTCTTATTTCCAAACCTCATTTTCGCAAAATTGATTTCACCACTCTCTTATATATAATAAAAGAGGATTTTTAGATATTTTTCCATATTTTTAATGCATCCCGAACTAGGCTTTCCTTAAAACCACCTTTTATATTCGAACCGAAAATCCGACCGGTCCAGTTCAATCCCAAAACTTCTAAGCCCAAAATTGGGGTGTTACACAGCATCATAGGCAGCAACGTCTAATGTGTTGAGGAACTGCTAGTGTGCATCATCATTGTGGCCGATGTAGAGGCCATATAAGGAGTTGATGTTCTCTGCTCTAAACGACACTTCTTTCCCTCTAACACTCACTGTTGTCGCGGTCTTGTTGCTGATGGCAGCATAAAATTCTCTCACCAGCGTCACGTTCATTTCCTCCGGCTGCTCCGCAAATGTTTGCCACAATAAAGCTCTAATCTTTTCGGGCTATGAATGGTTTGAGGCCCAGATTCTTTGCCTTTGGTGTATAGATAAAGCCTCGTTCTTCCCACATGTCTCTGGTAGCAAAGGACTGTGGGGGCGTTGCTGCCGGTGAGGAAGTAGAGGCGGCATTGCGTCGGGTTTTCCTAGAAGACATATTAGTGCAAGGGTTGTGAAAAGTAAATGAAAAAAAGGGGGAGCAAGTAAGAAAGGCAGAAGTGAGTGAAAATGAAAATGAAACGAGGTTTTATAGAAAAGGATTTGCTGCCCGTTGAAGCTGTAACGGCAGGCGCGAATAACGGGGCCGGCTGTTGAGCTTTAGCGTGTCTGACGCGTCTGACACCCGTTTCCGCGTCTGTTACGCGTCTGTGACGTGTTTCCGCGTCTGTCGTGACAGCGTGATGATAGCCTGTATTTTCCGCGTCTGTCGCGGCAGCTGTAACGACAGGCTTCAATATTGGGCTTTGTTGGGCTGATGAATGGATGGTGGGCTGAGTTCACTTCTCCTGTTCTTCTTGACTCCTTTATTTCCTAAAAACAATAAACACAAAAACATTATTCAAATTAAAATGAACCTTATTTCCTAATAAATAATAAAATTAAATGAAAATAAAATTTAGGTTAAATTAGGGATGCCAGGTGGGGCATCTCCTAAGGTAACCACTTCCTGCATTCCTGGGGCTTCAGTCCCTTGATAATGCTTGAGGCGCTGTCCGTTGACTTTGAATTGGTGCCCGTCTTTTAATGATCGGATTGTGATGGCACCATGGGGAAAAACCTGTACAACTTGGAACGGGCCAGACCATCTAGATTTCAGTTTCCCTAGGAAAAGTTTCAGTCTAGAATTGAACAACAATACAAGCTGCCCTGGGCAGAACTGTCGTGGCAGCAACTTTTTGTCATGCCACTTCTTCGTTTTATCCTTCTAGATTCTTGCATTGTCATAGGCCATTGTTCGGATTTCTTCAATTTCATTCAGATCCAACAGCCTTTTTGCCCTGCCCTGTCGAAGTCCATATTCACTATCTTGATCGCCCAGTATGCTCTGTGCTCTATCTCGACAGGTAGATGACATGTTTTCCCATAAACCAACCGGTATGGAGACATTCTTAATGGAGTTTTAAAAGCTGTCCTATAAGCCCATAATGCATCATTGAGGAGTAAAGACCAATCCTTCCTAGTTGGCTTAACCATCTTCTCAAGAATGTTCTTAACTTCCCTGTTAGAAATTTCAGCTTGTCCATTGGTTTGTGGGTGATATGCTGTCGCGATCCGATGTTTGACACCGTATTTCTTCAAGGCAGCAGCAATAACCCTGTTGTCAAAGTGTCTCCCTTCATCACTGATAATCGCCTTAGGGATGCCAAACCTAGAAAAAATGTTTTTGTGTAAAAATCGTTGAACTGTCTTGGCATCATTCTTTTTAGTGGCGTTAGCTTCAACCCACTTAGAGACATAATCTACTGCCAGGAGGATGTATAGATTCCCACATGAAGATGAAAAAGGTCCTATAAAATCAATCCCCCAAACGTCGAAGATCTCAACTTCTAGAATGTTCTGCAGCGGCATCTCGTTTCTCCGTGAGATGTTTCCTGTTCTTTGGCACCTGTCAAAGATTTTGTAGAAGATTTGTGCATCTTTATATAGTGACATCCAATAAAACCCTGACTGCAACACCTTGGCAGCAGTTTTGTTGCCTCCTAAGTGACCTCCATACTGTGAAGCATGGCAGTGATGTAATATGTCTTTCTGCTCCTCCTGTGGTACACATCTCCTTATAACCTGATCTGCACAAATTTTGAAAAGAAGAGGTTCGTCCCAACAATAATGCTTAACATCATTTTGGAACCTCTTTCTGGCTTGATAATTAAGATCAGAAGGGATTATTCCTCTAACTAAGAAATTAATGAAATCTGCATACCAAGGAAGTTCAGAATACTTACCTGCCGCCATGGCTGTCGCGGCAGTGATTGCGGCAGCAAAGAGCTGCTCGTCTGGGAAGGTCTCCAAAATGTTTGTCTCATCTATTGGTAGACTCTTTCCTTTCTCCAATCTTGACAAGTGATCTGCCACCTGATTTTCTGTCCCTTTTTTTCTTTGATTTCAAGGTCGAATTCTTGTAAGAGCAGGATCCACCGTATCAATCGAGGCTTTGCATCCTTTTTAGCGAACAGATACTTGAGGGCAGAATGGTCTGTGTGCACTATGACCTTCGTTCCAAGTATGTAAGAACGAAACTTGTCAATGGAGAATACCACAGCTAATAACTCCTTTTCTGTGGTGGTGTAGTTCACTTGGGCTTCATTCAGTGTCTTGCTGGCATAGTATATGACATGAAACAATTTGTCTCTCTGCTGCCCAAGTGCTGCCCCGACAGCATAGTCACTAGCATCACACATGATCTCAAACGGCTGTGTCCAGTCTGGTGGCTGTACTATTGGGGCTGTTACCAGCTTTTCTTTCAGAACCTTGAATGCCTCAGTACATTCATCATTAAAGTCAAAGGGTCGGTTCTGCTCCAGGAGATGGCATAGGGGCTTGGTGATTTTTGAGAAGTTTGCAATGAACCTCCGATAAAAACCAGCAAGTCCCAAGAAACTTCTAATACCCTTGACTGTAGTCGGCGGCGGCAGCTTTTCGATCACTTCTATTTTGGCCTTGTCGACTTCTATTCCACGGCAGCTAATCTTATGGCCAAGGATTATCCCTTCATCCACCATAAAGTGGCATTTTTCCCAATTTAAGACCGGGTTTGCTTTTTCACTTCTTTCAAGTACCTTTTGTAGATTGCCTAGGCAGCTCTCAAAATCGTCCCCAAAGACTGAAAAATCATCCATAAATATTTCAAGGAAATCCTCCACCATATCAGAGAATATGGCCATCATGCACCTTTGGAAGGTGGCGGGTGCATTGCATAATCCAAACGGCATCCTCCTAAAAGCATAAGTTCCGTAGGGGATGTGAATGTCGTCTTGTCTTGATCTTCCGGTGCGATAGCTATTTGATTATAACCTGAATAACCATCAAGAAAACAATAGTAAGGTTTACCCGCTAATCTATCAAGCATTTGATCAATAAAGGGTAAAGGAAAGTGGTCTTTTCGGGTAGCTTTGTTAAGCTTCCGATAGTCCATACAAACCCTCCAACCGGTCACAGTCCTGGTTGGGATTAACTCATTGTTTTCGTTGGTTACCACGGTCATTCCTCCTTTCTTGGGAACACATTGCACCGGGCTTACCCATTTGCTGTCGGAGATGGCGTAAATAATACCAGCATCTAACCATTTGATTATCTCTTTACGCACCACCTCTTTCATCGCATGGTTTAGCCGCCTTTGAGCATCTATAGTCGGCTTATGATCTTCCTCTAATAGGATTTTATGCATGCATAACACCGGACTAATGCCTTGAATATCAGCTATCGTCTATCCAATTGCCTTTTTGTGCTGCCGCAGCATCCCTATTAGCTGTTGTTCCTGTTCCTGCATCAACTTGGAAGAGATGATTACGGGCAACGTATCATTTGATCCAAGAAAAGCATATTTTAACTACCCTGGCAAGGGCTTCAGTTCTAAAACAGGGGGCTCAACAGTAGATGGCTTTTGGATTGCATGGTTATCCGAAGTATAATTTAAAGGTTCGAATAACTTACATGGACGACCGCCTATCCAGTTTACCTCCTCTTGATCTTCAGTATCAGATGTATCGGATTTAGAGGAGTTGCTGTCGTCGCTGCTGTCGTGACAGTCCTGTAAGTGGCTGCCGAGGCAGTGACCAATTCTGATGTCGTGACAGCCCGACCTGATGCAGGGTTGATCAAAGGTAACTTCAGTGATAGCTTGGCATTCCTCGTCTGCATCACCATGCTTCATAGCTTGGAGAACATTCAACTTAATCTCTTGATCGTTCACTCTCATGGTGAGTTCTCCTTTTTCCACATCAATCAGTGATCTTCCCGTGGCTAAGAAGGGTCGCCCAAGGATGATTGGTGCGTTTTCGTCTGCTTCACAATCTAAAACAAGAAAGTCAGCAGGAAAAATAAATTTATCCACTCTTACCAGAATATCCTCGATTTTTCCTTCCGGATGAACGTAAGAGCGGTCTGCCAGCTGCAGAATTACTGTCGTGGGCCGTACCTTTCTAATACCTAATTTCTGAAAAAACAGATTTTGGCATTAAATTAATACTAGCACCAAGATCACAAAGTGCCTTACCCACATATTTATCTCCGATTACACAAGGTATGATGAAGCTCCCCGGATCCTTCTTTTTCTGGGGTGGCTGCCTATGAAGCATACTCATGCATCCTTCTGCCATCTTAACTGTTTCAAATTCCCCAAGTTTAGATTTCTTCGACATAACATCTTTGAGAAATTTGGCGTAACCGGGCTTCTCCCTCACGGCATCTAGTAGCGGAATATTAATATGAATCTGCTTAAAAATATCATAAATCTTTTTGAGCTGAGATTCTTGCTTTGCTTGCTGTATCCATTGAGGAAAAGGAGGTGAGGGACGATAATCAGTAATACGTCCTTCCCACTGCATACGAATCTGAGGAGGTTTGGGTTCATCATTATTCTCCTCTGTCGCTTCTGCTGTCGTGACAGGCTCATCAACAACAGTCTGTTTGTTACCTGTCGGGGCAGCTTCCTCGGCAGGTTTGTCCAAGGCCGGTTTCTTCACTGATTCAGTTTCCTTCTCTGGCCCTGATAGTATCTTCCCACTCCTAGTAGTAATGGCTTTACACTGCTCATGTGTGGGCTGTCTAGCATTTTCAGTATTGCTAGGAAATCCTCCAGTCTGCCTCGGGTTGATAAGCTGGGAAACCTGACCCATTTGTGTCTCCAACGATTTCAGAGTAGCTTCATGATTTGTCATCCGCATCTTAGTTTCATCCATGAATGTCTCCGTCTTCTTGACAAATTGATTCATGTTCTCAATATAATTTCCTGTGTGAGACATAAACGTAGCCAGAGTATGTTCCAATATACTGTTCGTGGCAGCTGAGGGCTGTTGCTGCTGCTGCTGCGGCTGCTGTCGTGTCATCAATCTAGGTCCTCCCTGATTCTGATTGTTGTGTGCTTGAGGATTCAGGGCATTATTAGGATTACTCCAAGAAAACTTGGGATCCTTTCTCCAGTTGGGATTATAGTTGTTGGAGTTGTAATTTGGCTTATTTTAATTTCCAACATACTTTCCCTCTTCTAACTGTATTGGACATTCCTCCGAACTGTGATTTCCCTCACAAATGTCACATACCTCCTCGACAGCAAATCCATGTTGTGCATCATCGTTCAAGAGCTTTTTCATTGCCTTAGTAACGTATGCCACCTGTGATTTCATCGTGCTGTCGGCCTCATAATCCTTGACAGCTAGTACCCGTTTACCTCCTCTTCTTGCTGTCGGAAACTGCTCTTCATTCTTAGCCAAATTTTTCAATACTTGCATTGCCTCATCCGGGTCTTTGTCCAATAGTAATCTGTTTGCTGCTGAATCAATTTGAATACGAGTTTGTAAGTTGGCAGCATTATAAAACTTGGTTACCTGGTTCCAGACGGGGAATCCATGCATAGGGCAGTTCCGTAGAAGAGTACTAAATCTGTCCCAGGCCTCGTGCATCGGCTCGTCATCTTCTTGTTGAAAAGTAGCAATTTCATTACGCAATCGCTCAGATAAATGTGAAGGATTAAAACGAGATAAAAATTCACGAGACAAATCTGCCCAAGTTCTAATTGAACCCGGCGTAAGTTTATTCCACCAAGTCTTTGCTCTGTCCCTCAATGAATGGGAAATAACCGAAGCCTCAGTATCTCCGGATTAACTCTAGACAGTCTAAACGAACCACAGATTTCCTGGAACGTTTTGAGATGCTCCCTAGCATCCTCTGTAACAGCACCACTGAATTGACTGGCGTTGTTGATCATACTAAACATAACATGTTCTAGATCAAAGTTATCAACTTCAATATCCGATAGCGTGATTTCTAGTTCTACATGGTCATTCAGCATGTAGTCTCGACAGGACCGTCGTCCGGCAGCGGCAGGCGGGTCGCCGACAGGCGGTATAACAGCTCCAACAGGTGGGCCGTTTCCATTGTGGGCCATCGTCTCTAACTGTCCCTCAAGGTACTCGTTCCTGGCTAGTAAGTGACGAAGTTGTTTCTTGAGATTGAATGATCGTTCGATTTCTGGATCTAATGGATACTCAGGATCTTTACCTCGGTTCGATCTGCGCATAAAAAAGAAACCTTGTGAAAAGCAAGAGTTGAATAAACCAAAGAAAAACAGAAAAATAAAAATAAAAATAAAAACAAAAACGAGAAGTGCAGTAAAAGAAAAGGTAGAGTTATGTTTCCAATCCCCGGCAACGGCGCCAAAAACTTGTTGCGTGTAAATAGTCTATCGCAATTGTAGTGCAAGTATACACGACGCAAGTAGTAAAGTGATACGAAGTATCGGATATCGTCTCCACAGGGATTGGGCTAATAGCTTCACCTTAATTCACTGCACGAAAGTAAAGAAGATGTTTGAGAAAGTTCTCACGAAAATAATAAAGTAAACGTAAATAAAAGAGTCGAGATATCAAGATAGAGAGAATGGGCTGGTATTGAATTGCTCAGTAGTGCAGGTATTGCAGAGTTTAGGAAATCCAGTTTTGTCGTCGCGCCCGTCGCGGCAGCACCTGTCGCGGCAGCAGTCCGTTGATTGTCGCGGCAGCAAACACTCAACTCCGTACTTCAAGTTTGGCAAGAATCCCAGGTGTGCCTTGGCCTATCCCTAGGTCCAAGTCTGTCGATGATCACGTCTTTGATGATACCTCCCGGCGTCAATCGAAGGACGAACACCGATGTGGATGAATTCTTCTTTAGCCACTTAACCTCGTCCTATCCCTAGGCCCGAGATAGTTCAACTATAAACTAGAGAACTTGCTCTTATTTCTTTCGTATACTTAACTCTCCCGATGCTAAGTAAATAGATAACCTCACAATGCTCTCCCGATGCTCTTGCAAGATATTAATAACCAAATTAAGAGAACTTGAAGTTTATTTTATTGAACTGAAAATTCCTAAAACAAAACAACCCTTGCAACTACTTTACAAATCAACTCGTGGCCCTAGGGAGAATTTAGAACATGGTGTGGGAAGGAAAACGACTAGAGGTTGAGAGAGAAGGCTAGGGTAATCGGTTATCCTCTAGGTTAAGATATATGCCCTTATATAAGCTTTGGGCTCAAGTTATCTAATTTAACAAGGATTACAACTTTAATTTAAAGTATGATTCTAATAAAGACTAAATCTTCAAGGAATCTACTTTCCAGCCGTCCTCCTTGTTTCTTGGGATTATCTCTCCTTGAACTTTGGGCTTGGGATATCTTCTGATCTAGGGCTTGGAAAATTATAGGGTTTTCACACGACAGACGGGCTGAATTTTCTTTATCTATCGAGGTCCACTTTGCTTTTTCTCCTCAAAACTGCTGTCGTCCTTTGTTGTCACGGTGGTAACCATGGCAGCATCGTCCTCCTTTACTGCTCGTCCAGTTCCAGCTCTTCTGCTTCACTGCCCAGCGCCTGCCCTCTCCATCTGCTACGGCAGCAACCTGCAAAAAGCAGCCATTTTTAGTAGAAACTGTGCCTTTTAATGTATTTGTGATGTTTTGCTGTAAACTGACCTAAATGCGATAAATAATGCATGAATGCAGCAGAAATATGGGTTAAAAGAGGTGTAAATAATAGAACATTTATACACTCAACACTTTCCTA
Organism: Hibiscus trionum; assembly: GCA_030270665.1. Taxonomy (NCBI): domain Eukaryota; kingdom Viridiplantae; phylum Streptophyta; class Magnoliopsida; order Malvales; family Malvaceae; genus Hibiscus; species Hibiscus trionum. The sequence continues at coordinate 19,735,515 of BSYR01000004.1, forward strand.
CCAAACCTCATCACCTTCTTCCAAGGTGAGACTTTCAAGAACACTTTGTCGCCCACGGCATACTCTATCTCTTTTCTCTTCAAATCGGCATACGATCTCCGTCGGTCTGAAGCTGCATTCAAGCGATCACAGATCAATTTTACCTTCCCGGTAGTGCCCTTGAGCAATTCCATCATCGGTACAAGCTTCTGTCCAGCCTCGGCCCAACAAATAGGTGTTCTACACCTCCTACCATACAGAGCTTCATACGGTGTCATCTGAATACTAGCCTGATAACTATTATTGTACGCAAACTCTACTAACAGTAGGTGTTTCTCCTAAGAACCCTGAAAGTCGATGATGCAACACCTCAACATGTCCTCTAATACCTGAATAACTCTCTCTGACTGACAATCTAACTGCGGGTGATACGAAGTAGTGAAGTTCAACCAAGTACCCAAGGCACGATGCAAACACTCCTAAAATCTGGCTGTAAACCTCGAATCTCGGTCTGATACAATCGATTTCGGTACCCCGTGCAACCTCACTATCTCACTGATGTACAGATCGGCCAACTTATCTAAGGTATAGGTAGTATGAACAGGTATGAAATGGGCACACTTAGTGAGTCTGTCGACTATCACCCACACTGAATTCTTCTTCGAAAGAGTCAACGGTGAACCCGACACAAAGTCCATGGTAATACGTTCCCACTTCCATTTCGAAATCTTCAATGGTTGTAACAAACCTGAAGGAAACTCATGTTCGGCCTTAACTCGCTGACATACCATACACTTACTCACAAACTCGACTACATCTTTCTTCAATCCAACCCAGTAGTACTCTTCTTTTAACCCACGGTACATCTTCGTACTGCCCGGACGCATAGCAAACGGATTGTTATGGGCTTCATTCAAGATGGCACGCCTTAACTCGACATCTTCTCGAACTACTATCCTATCCTTGAAACATAAGATCCCATTCTCACCAAAGCAGAAATCTGTCGGTCTACCCTCGGCTATATCTTGCATGTGAGGTACCAAAGACTCATCTTGCAACTGTTTCTCTCGAATCAACTGAACCAATAAAGGCTTAACCTGTAACTCGGCTATCAAACCGCCATCCCGTGACACACTCAATCTCGCAAACATGGCTCGCAATTCAACTGCCACTTTTCTACTCAAAGCATCGGCCACTACGTTTGCCTTACCCGAGTGGTACTCTATCGTAAGGTCATAGTCCTTAAGAAGCTCTATCCACCTACGTTATCTAAGGTTCATCTCTCTCTGAGTCATCAAATACTTCAAACTCTTGTGGTCGGTATAAATTGTGCACTTCTCACCATAAAGATGGTGTCTCCAAATCTTTAAAGAAAACATTACTGCGGCTAACTCTATATCATGAGTGGGGTAGTTCTTCTCGTGAACCTTCATCTGTCTCGAAGCATAAGCTACAACCTTACCCTCTTGCATAAGCAAACAACTTAAACCTACATACGATGCATCACTGTAAATCACAAACTCTTTCCTCGGTTCAGGCTGAATCAAAATAGGAGCTTCGGTCAAAGCTTTCTTCAACTTCTCAAACTCTTGTTGTCTTGCATCTAACCACTCATACGGAACATTCTTCTGAAGCAACTTAGTCAAGGGTGCCGCAATCTTCGGAAATCCCTCGACAAATCTTCGATAATACCCCGCCAAGCCTAGGAAACTACGGATTTCTGTCACTGACTTCGGCTGTTTCCAACTCACTATGGCTTCTATCTTCTTGGGATCCACACTAATTCCATTGGCCGAGATCACATGACCTAAGAAGACTACCTCCCTAATCCAAAACTTACATTTACTCAACTTGGCATACAATTGATTTTCAACCAAAGTCTGAAGCACTAGTCGCAAATGCTCATCATGCTCTTCCTCGGTCCTAGAGTACACTAAGATATAATCTATGAACACCACTACAAACCTATCCAAAAACTCGTGGAACACTCAATTCATCATATCCATAAATGCAGCTGGAGCAATAGTCAACCCGAAAGGCATTACCAAGAACTCATAGTGCCCATATTGTGTACGGAAAGTGGTTTTCGGTATGTCCACATCTTTCACCTTCAATTGATAGTAACCGGATCTCAAATCAATCTTCGAAAACACTGAAGCACCTCTCAACTAATCAAGCAAGTCATCTATCCATGGCAAAGGGTACTTGTTCTTCACTGTTACCTTGTTCAACTGCTTATAGTCTATACACATCCTTATATTGCCATCCTTTTTCTTCACAAAAAAGACCGAAGCCATTCTATACGGAGCAATAGACACTGGTGCAGAATCGAAATACGTCTCAATAGCAAACTCAACTTCCCTATCTGGAGGAAAACCCGACAACTATTCTGGAAAAACACTCGGAAAATCACAAACTGTTATGATGTCTTGCGGTCTAACCTCACTTATATTCGGATTCATCACATAACCCAAGTACGCCTGACAACCCGAATCCATCAACCTCTGAGATTCTAAAGCATAAACAACATTGGACAAAAACTTAATGTTCTCGCCCACCACTACAACTTCAAAATCATTCGTAAGCCTCAAGGAGACTCTCTTGGTCTCAAAGTCTACCCTAGCTCTATGCTCTACGAGCCAATCCATGCCCAAAATCACATCAAAACCATAGAACGACAATTCCATCATGTCAACCGGAAACACGTGGCCCTGAATCATCAAATGACACCTCCTATACATCTTCATAACTACCACGGTCTCACCGAAAGAACTAGTAACATTTACACCTACCTCCAACCACTTATACGGTAAACCTAAAGACCTTGCATGTTCACACAAAATGTACGAATGTGTCGAACCCGAGTCTATCAAGGAAAGAAAAGTCAAAGACTGTAACGAGAAATTACCTGCGATGGCATCCGTGTCATTCCCAACCTCTCGTTGTGCATACACCCTAGCTGGTCCTCCCCCCTCGGGCTGAACTGCCACCACATGAGCTAAGTTCCTCTGACCATCGTTCCTCGGCTGGAAATTACCACGACCGTGCCCATGGCATCTCTAATGCTCAAACCCCCTAGTTGGAGCCGGTCCTCCCCTAGCCAGGTGTGGACAGTTACGCCTCAAATGATCTCGGGAACCACAGTTCCAACATACCCCAAAGGTACTCATGCACTCACCCGAATGGCGTCTCCCACATCAAGTGCACTCAGGAGTGTGAACAACGGCCCCTTGGCCCTGATGGCCCCATCCATGGCTACCGCCCCTATGTCTCGAATTGGGCTGATACCTTCTATCTCTGTGCCTCTTGGCATGATCTCTGTCCCAATCCGCATTTCTCTTCCCAGAATCAGACCCACTAGCACGAGTACTCGATTCTAAGTTCTGCTCAATATCCTTGGCCCTAGAGACCAACACATTAAACTCGGTGTAATTAGAAGCGAGCATATAAGTCTTCATATCCCTAGTCAAACCATAATGAAAATGCTCACACTGTTCCCTCTCACTGGGAACCAACTCGGGTGCATACTGGCTCAACCTCAATAATTTAACCTCATACTCTGACACCGTCTTACTACCCTAAACCAAGGCCATAAATTCTCTCTTCTTTTCATCCTGATATCGGACTCCAAGATACTTCTTCTTAAAGGCAGTTCTGAAGAATTCCCAAGTGACATCCGCTTCTACCATACTCAATGTAACGGTAGTCCACCAAGCATACGCATCTCCCTGAAGTAAGGAGACGACACAACTCAACTTACGAGCGTCTGAGCACTCCATCTGGCCTAAGATTCGTGTAGTGCTCTCGAGCCATGCCTCTGAACCCTCGGGAGTCAAACCACATAACTCAACTCCACCCAAGCTACGAAGCTTCTCAAGGGGTAAACATGTTCCTGCACCCTGAGGTAGTGCTGCAGCATGCATACCGGCCAAAGCTGTCTAAAAGGCCCTGGCTAAAGCCTGAATCAAATGAGTCATGTCCGCACCTGCCGGACCCTGACCCGCCTGAGCTCTATTACCCCCAACATTTGCACCAGCCTGAGGTACATTACCTCCGACGTCCACCCCATTACCATTGGGAGCAGGAGGAACATGAGGCTCATCCCCGGGTGCCTAGTCACCCACTCTAGGCCGTCCTCTCGTTCTTACCATAACGAAGATAAAATCTAAACAATAAACACATCACACACAAGAAAACATTGGTTTAGCAAGGGCAAGGATCCGAGTGCTCAAACTCCTTTAAATCGAAATCATTTTCCAATAACAACACCTAGCAATGGGAACACTCGACTAGCTTCAACCAACAACAAGAACAATAAAACATGCTTTCATACACCGTGCAATGGCAAACAAACCAACTTACCTGACTTACCTTCCCGGGAGACCTCGTAATCTCTCTCTGATACCACTAAATGTAACCCCCTCGTCTCGGCCTAGCCAACAGACCGAACCGAACGGGTTACACGGGGAAAACTGAAGCGAATCCCGCTAAGGCCTCACTCCGATTAGCAACCCTATTTTTTCATTTTATTAGACTTGTCTAGGTGTCACATTTAACCCTAGGTGTAAGGGCAACCAATGGATAAGCGAACACAGTTACGAACCGAGCAGAGGGAAAACGATAATTTAAACTTACCAAGTAGTTATTTAGTCAAGTTTCTTGCACACGAGGCAAAACCATCAGAGAGGACATATATAAACTCGACTAGGAAGCATACAAGCTTTAGGGACTAAAATGTAACATTTGGAAACCCTCGAAGATGCCTTTTAACCGTTTTAACTACATACGTTTCGAAACACGCCTGCCCGTTCCGAAATGCGGGATTCATTCAAAAAGTAACAGCAAATCGTTCCAGAACGGTCCCACATGGTTCCAGAACAGGAGCCTCTAGTGGCCAAACGTACCGGAACGACCCTACATGGTTCCGGAACAGAAGCCTCCAGTGGCAAATCGTACCGAAACGGCACCACCCCCGTTCCGATACAGGTGCCCCTGGAGCTTGGCCGTTCCGAAACCATATCAGACGTTCCGAAACGCCTGGACACAGTTTGGACCGAAAATGCATTTTGGCATCCGCAAACGTTCCCAAACTTACCCCGAAACATCACAAACCACATGGCAACTTAATATACAAACAATCTAGAGGCAAAACAACCTAAACACAACGTCAAACATGCTTACACGCAACAAAAATGAATCTCAAACCCAAAGCTCATAAGAACACTTAGTTCAAAAACACCAACAAGTCAAAATGCATAGCAATTTATCCAAGGCCATAACAAACCTCAACATAAGATGATATCATCATTTAAAACATGCGAGCAACATTAACAAAACCAAACATAGGAGTTTGAACACCAACTCCCTAAAAACAAGCCTAGCAATCTCATTGCCTAAGTGTTATTACAACTAGTAAAACCATACTTTGAGCTAACCAAGAACTCCGAGAACTCCTCCCTTACCCCGCTTGCCTCCGAAGCTACTAACGATCTGGATTGTTGGAAAAAGAGAGCGTAAGCTTAAAAGCTTAGTGAGCGGAGCTCTAAAACACAAAAACAATGCAGTTTAAAACATATATCTTAGTTTAAAAGTAAAACCAGTTAAGAAAGAGGTGAAATGAACACAAGCATAGACAAAACAAGGTTTGCACATGCACAACCATCCCCGGTGGGACTACACATCACCGTACACAACAACTAGCATATTTCGGTGGGACTACACGTCACCGTACTCATCAACTAGTCACTACCGGTGGGACTACACATCATCGTATACAATGACTAACCATCGCGTGAGGCTTGACATCACTACGACTACACAACAACATTAGAATGGGGAGTAAAAGCAATCCACATTTCACACAACAACACGAATATCCGCACACACCAACAATTAACGAAACAAGGCAAATTAGACAAACTTACACTTGGGTTTAGGTTAGCCCCTAAGGCTCCACCCTAACCCCCAAGAAAACTCCGTTGAACAATTTTAAAGCTTCAAAACAATTTCCACTCACCGATAGAGCCCAAACGATAGCCAAATCCCCGATTCAAGCCTCCGAACTACCCGGCCTCGCGTCCAAAGGACCCAAACTCGTTTCCCCTGTTTCTAATCAACCAAAACAAAGTATTACTCCCCTACTCTTCCATAAATTCACTGAAAAGTAACAGTCCATCAATCGACACATTTAATCAATCAAAACAAAGCCGAAATCAACCGAAACGTTGCCAAAACATCATCCAAACACAATCTGACTTTACCCAGCATTTTTAACCTTCAAAAACCACCAATTAACATCTAAAAACACCCATCATAGGTCCGCATACCTCCAGCCCTTGTTTTACCACAAAACTAAGCCAAAAACACCATTTTTTCACCTTCAAAACTTACCCACTGCACCTAGTTTCGGGTTTATTGATTTAAAGCCTTATTTCAACACTTTGTTAACACCAAAATGTGATTTTTAACCACCCAAAACAGAGATATTAAAGCCCACTCGAAAATCAGCAAGAACTCACCATTTTCGAAATAATGGGTTTTAGGGAAAACTTAGAAATCATTGGGTAATTGGAAAACTAAGTTGAAATCTATCTTAATCTAGTAAAGGCCAATAGATTAAGACGTTTACCTTGAAGAAATCACCACAACTGAAGATTTGATGAAGAAATGCTTGCTCTTGAAAAAGTTATGAGTTTTTGCCTTTCAAAAAGATGATAGCTTTTCATTTTTTTGATTTTGAGAAGAAATAAGATAAAAACCCTTTTGTTTTAAAATCCCAAATTCCCCTTTTTTTCCCTTATTCAATAAAAACCCCTTTTAGTCCATTTAAAAATGTTTTCTTTCAATTAAATTAACCTGAACCGGTTTAACCAAACTCGGTAATCTCCCGGGCCCCAAACCCCGGGCGTTACAGTAGTACATGGTCAAGTGCGCCGAAGGGAAACTGGTCTCGTCATACTTCTTGAAGTCATGAGTTTTGAATTTTTGAGGAACCACTAGGTCAGATACCAGACTTAGATCCCTCGCATCTACGCTACCATAGACATTTCCTCCTTGTAGGGCTCTGTTGATCTCTTTGAGCCTATCACGTTGATCTTCTAGCTTCTGGTTCATTCTGGACCTATCAGTTGTTTTATGGATATCCCGCACCTCAATGCCTTGATTTTCCACACGATTTATCCTAGACCATGCCGGAGTATGAGCTGAGGTTTCTGCTGTACAGATCTTAAACCTCTTATTCGGTGGAAATGTATGACTAGTCATCCCGAGCTGGGGTGACGAAACATCAACGGCTTCAACCGCTTGTCCTCTTTCGGGTCTTTGAAACCCAGCATGGCCGCTATCTGGCTTACGGTGTTTCTTTGGGCTCGTGCAGTTTCTTCTTTCAATTTTTTCTCCATTTTATTGAGTCTGTCTTCGGTACCCTTGTGGCTATTCTCCCAAGTTGCCAATCTGTCTTCCAAGGCCATTGCTCTGGACTGAGAAGGAGTATCGTATTTGTGAGATGTTTTTTATATTTTTTAAAATTCTATCATGTGATTTATTAGTTTCTTATTATGTGTGAATGTATGCAGTGATCACAATATAAATGCAAGAAATAATAAGAAAATGCAAATGCAAGAATGCAAGTGAAGGGCTATCGATTCCATTAAGGTATTGCTCTAGAAATAGCCTTCACTAGATGACAAAGGTCCTACGAATATGTCTCAGTCTGAGCATCCAGTTCCTCTATTTCTTCGATCAGTCTTTGGAGCCTTGGTCCTACCTCCCCTATCGGTCTGACATGGGGGAGAAGAAATGTAGCTTCTCTAACTATCATCGCCACATGCTTAGCTATGTCTTTGATTTAGGTTATGATACTTTTGTCGAACTCGTCTCGCTCTTGGGTCCTTTTCACATTGCCCCTAAGCCGAGTAGACTAATGATCACCTACAAATTCTGCTTGGTTGGACCGTCGAAGTGGTCCCATAGCACTTGCGACTTATGGTATTCAGCTTGGCGCTGATGTGAGCATACTTAGATGTTTCCTCCACGTGATCACTTGACAAATTCTCATTGTTTTCTGGTTGACCTCAATCCGGTAGCGTACATCCGCGTTGTCTTCCTCTTTTAGGTACCTTCTATCCATGGCTAAAGCTTCTTCTAATTGACCAACATGCTTTAGAATTGATCCCCTCTAAATATGAGATGTATGCAACAAACAAATACCCCCCTGAAAAAAAAACAAAAAACAAAACAAAACAAAATGTTAGTACTCTTTTAAAAAAACAGAAATAAAACCTAAAAGGTCTAAAATAACCTCATTGAATGAATAATTCTGGGCAGCACATTCCAACACTCCAGGACATGTCTCCACGGATTATTCTTACGAAATAATTTGACCAGACTAATAACCTAAGGTTTTCCACATGGCTCTATTAGGGTAGGCTCTAGATTCTCAAACTTGGTTTCGTTCTAAAAGGGTACCCGAGCTGTCCTTGTTGTCCCTTACTAAGGGTAACAAGGCCCTCTATTCTCACCCATTATAGGCTTCAAACAGATCGAGTTCAACTCAGGAGTACTCAAAACCTATGCCTTCTCGAAGAATCAATATTCTTACGAGGATAAAGTGCATGAGTCCCGAAGGTACTTGCTAGGCTCATATGGAGAATCAATATTCTGACATGAGCAAAGCGTTTTCCCCCCACTTAAACGAACGAGACAAGCTCGGATATAGAGCTTTTTTAAGAGTTTTAGAATGCGTAAAATATAATTATATTTATTAAATGGATGAATAAATTGAACATATAGTGAACTTGCAAATTCCATTAGTCTTTTTAGAAAACTTTTTGAAAATAATTTGAAATCAATTTGTTGTCTGACCCTCTTTTGTTAAAAAAAAAGTGTTTGTTAAGTGTGCAAAAGTCCTATATTTATGCCCTAGTTTAGCTCAATTATTGTTGTTCTTAAGTATAGTTTAGTTGCATTTATTAGGAAAACATACATAAAAAGAGTAGATTAGATAATCTGCCTTATTTGATGAACTTAATTGTTTTTATATAAAAGATACTGATCAGGTACGTTTTCTCTCTGTGCGTAGGTACCCGCCCAGGAAGATGCCGTCGAGGCAGTAGAAAGGGCAGAAGAGTAGAAGCTGGAAATTGATGGAGGAAGCTATTGGACCATCTGGAGAGCTGATCGAGAACTGACAAAGAGGAGAGGCCCAAAATGAAGAGTTGTGCCAACCCCTGCACACCAACCCAAACCTCTGCCGAGGTAGACAATAGTATGCCGCCGAGGCAGCAACTCGAGGAAAGGTGGAAATATGCAAAGTGGTATGCGACTAAAAGAGCTCATCTAGCCCGATTTTTGAAGACTACTTGCACGTGCATTGGAGCCCAGCAGACAAAGAAAAACCATGGTCAAAGTCAAGGTAGAAAAAGTCAAATGGGAATATAGGAAGATTTAATGTTAGATTTGTTATTTTAATGAGTTGTAATTAGATTCTAACTAGGATTCCTGCCCTAAACCGACTTAGACCTAGGCTCCTGCTTATAAATATAAACTGACTTGAAGGAGAAAAACACAATTGAGATTAGAGAGAAACCCTTCTTCTTGTCGAACAATACCCTTGTGCTGCCATCTCCATTATGTTCTAAACCTTCCTTAGGGTTAAGGGTTGGTTGCCAAGTAGTTATGAGAGTTTTGCTTGTATTTTTTTAGGTTTCAGTTTTTGAAATAAAATTCAAGGTTTGTTTACTCTTGGGTCTTCATTGTGTGCAATCTTTATCGGGAGAAAAGAGAGCATCAATCTATTTGTTCAATATCGGGAGAGTTGGACTCACGAAAAGAGTAAACACGGTTTTATCCAACCATAGGATAAAGCTACTTTGGCTTAGGGATAAGTTAGAAGTTTAGCGGCTAAGAGAGGCTTCATAATCGGTTGGTGTTCATCCTTAGATTCACGCCGGGAGGTATTATCTAAGGCGTGTTCGCCAATAGTACTTCAAGCTTAGGGATAAGAGGAAGTCATTGAATGGAGCCTTGTCGAACCTTGAATCATCGCTTAAATGCCCAGGCAGTCACATTGGTCTCTTCCAAGGCGGGCTTCTGCCGAGGCATACTCGTGGGCGGCTACCGAAAGTTGTTAAGTCTACCGGCAAAACTGTACCGAGACAGTGCATCCAATCTCCACACTACGAAGCATTCCAATACCAGCCCATTCTCTCACTCTGATTTCTCAATTTATTTTATTTGCTTTAGTTTTAGATTTAATTAATTCCAAACAACTTTTAATATTTGTGTCTTTATTTTTATTTGTACAGAAAGGTGAATTTCGAAGGTTGTCACAATCCCTGTGGAGACGATATCTGAAATACTATAACTTGGCACCGTGTATACTTGCACGCAATTTGTGCATCACTTTTGCACGCAACAAGTTTTTGGCGCCGCTGCCGGGGATTGGCGTACAACTTCGTTTTTATTTTCTACATTTATCTTTATTTCATTGCATTATATATATATATAATATTTCAGGTGCAATACAAGTTCAAGGGAAACAACATGTCAAGAAAAACCATTCGAGAGTTGATGTGGGAAAATTCTTGCAATTTTTGTGAAGGAAATCATGAGTTCGAAAGTTGCCCACATCTTTCCGGTGAATACATGGACGAACCGAGATGGGACCAACAACAAGAATCTTCATGGTACAATCAACAAGCTCAAAATTTTTCCTAGCATGACAATTTTGTTGTCGTAGCAGTAGACATGCCCTGGCAATGTAGTCCTCCTCAAGAGCAATCAAAATCCTTGGAAGACACGCTTCAAGCTTTCATTGCATTAACTCAAGAATTGTCAGCTTCTATGGACGCAAGAATCGCCAAGGTGGACTGTAACCCCCTCGTCCCGGTCCGGGCGACTGACCGATCCGAGTGGGTCACACGCGGGGAAAACCGAGGCGAAACCCGTTAAGGCTCCACTTCGGTTAACGACCCTAGAAAACTTTTTCTTTATTATCTTGTCTAGATGGATTAAATTAGACATATGTGAGAAGCGGCAGCGGGAAACAAGACTCAAAAGAAGACTAACAACAAACGGGGCCTAAGCCCAACCTTTGAGAACCATTAGAGATGTCAAAAAGCCCCATTTCGCCATGGCACTCGCACGACCACATGCAAGAGCCACTAGATGACAATACTTCGCTAATTGAATATGAGCAGGTAATAACTGAACCTTTTGAATTCTTTGAAAACTCACCTCTTCCATTGTAGGTATTTGAGGAACCAACGCCGGTGGATTTGGAACCATCGTGATCTCTACTGATGAAGATACTTGAGAGGCCTCAACAAAACGACGGGTGGATTCATGAAGCTTTTCAGACAATTGGTTTTCCCCTTGACTTGCACCAAATTATGGCAGAAGATTGCCACGACAATTGGTTTCTGCAACAGTTGCCTCGACAACAAAGGCTATATCCAACCATAACGAATTTCGACGCGAATGAGGTAAGTAAATGGTTGGGTGTTGATATAATTTTTCCTAATAATATATTCATGCCTTAGAAAAAGTCGCAAGTTGGAGTGTATACATGGACTACAAGGGAACAAGAAAGAGATATACATCAACCATGGTAACACAAAAGGGAGTAGCTGGGAGCACATTGGCCCAACTCTTTTTGGGCAACATTGTCACTCGATGGAGGGTGTGGATGGACTATAAGAAGTATCAGAAACGACCCCCATCAAGCTCGAATAGACAAGGGAGTCGTCACTTTAGGAGATGCATGCCCATGCACTCTTAGAGTAACATAATTTTTATTTATTTTTTTTATCTTTCACATTTTTTTAATATTCTGTTTTAGGATTTAGATTTAAATTTCTTGTATTTATTTTATTTTGCAAACACATCTTTGATTTTCTAGGAAGTAGATTTAAATTTAGCATTTATGCACTAATAATTCAGGGTCCAAGCAACCCACGAACTACGGATCTGCATTGTCGAACAAAAGAGAGCGTAAGCATGAAGCTTAGTGAAGGTAAGCTCATAAAACAAACCTCGACAATTCAGGGTCCAAGCAAGAACAACACAAACAAGGTAGAATGCATGATTTCTTACCTTCGAAGCCACAAGAGTCAAATATCAATAATGCATGAATATAATCTCATTTATCATGCCATGCTCAACAAGTCTATAAACACAACCATATGGAAACACATATATCAAACGTATTGGCACCTAGCTATGACCCGAATACGCGGATAACAACCGTTGGAACTCACATCCAACACACAACCATTACCTTACGATGAGATTACAATAATCATCGTTTCACGCGGAGGGGATTCCACTCATCCTCACGCCCCGTCGATGGGATTCCACTCATCACCGACTAATGTATAAAGAAGATTTCCGGGCGTACCAGTACTCCATCTTGACGACTACCATCACCAAGACCACGCGCGCATTTCGACTCTCGTGTGCACACTAAACATCCTAATGATCGATCATTGTACCCAAGCATACTAGTGCCAATACTAACACATTTCATTAATCAACCTCACAACTTCTTTACCAATTTTCATGCTTAGCACGTACTCACCATGATTTACCATCATGCACAAACCACATTCCACAACCACATGCATATCACAATGCATCAAACATCATGCCTCAACACACATGTATATCACAATATACATAACGACATTAATCATAATGAATATGAATCAAGAGGCATATCATACATTTAGAAGTTCAACCAAAGGTCTCCTAAACTAAGCTTGAGATTAGGCTACCACTCTAATCCCAACTCTAGGTGGGTTTACCAAGCCCAACCTAGGTCCACATGCTTGAACCAACATTTGAAAACCAATTTAAAAACGTAGAACCACTCACCGACTATTCCAAACTCAACAACTCTAGCCGATCAAGCCACCAAGCTATTCCGGATTCGTTCCTGAGGCTTCACCAACACAATTCCTTGCTTCTAAACATCCCAACACAATCAAAACAACCACATTTCAGTCCACAAATCACTGTAGCAAACCCGGAACACAATCCAATCATAAATCACATGAATTCAAGCTAAAGACAACCCCAAAAGTGCCATTTTCGAGCTGCCCAAAAGCCAAACCAGAAAACCATGTTTCCAACCTCCCAAGTGTCATCTAATACACCCAAAACAACCCTCAAACATAGTCTAACCATCAGCCCTCAAGTTCTCACCCAAAACAGCCCCAAAAACCAACCTTAGACCCTTCTAAAACCCCCCAACAAACCCAAATTCGTGAATCATTATAAAACCTTGTAGAAATCACATATGTTGGACCTTTTAGATAGTATATAACTCATCTAACCTCAACAAATCAAAAGCTCAACTAAAAGCAAACAAAGATAACATTTTTAATCCAAAACTTCAAAATGCAAAACCATGGTTTTTTTATGAAAACTATAGGTATAGATATGTAGAGGAAAGTGAGGACAAGTCAAAAACATGTTTACCTTTCAAAAATCTCCTAAGATGAAGGAGTATTGTGATGGAATAGTAACCTTGTGGAGGAGGAAGAACTTGTCGTGGAAATGGAAGAGAAGGGGGAGAAGATGAGTGAAAAAGCTAATTTTTATTTGTTTGTTTCTTTTTAAAAGTCAAAAGACTCATTTGCCCTTAATGAAAATGGGTTATTACCATAATATGAAATCCATGGCTATTGGGTTCAAATTAAAATATGTCCAACACAATTTATTTTGAAAACAAAACTCGGAATATTATTTTAAATATTTAATTCACCCGACCCCCAAACCCGGGTGTTACAACTCTCCCCCACTTAAGGAATTTCGTCCCCGAAATTACCTGACGGAGACAGATAAGGAAACTGCTCAAGCATATCAGCTTTCATCTCCCACGTGGCCTCTTCCACACCTTTATGTCTCCGCAACACCTTGACCAAATCTATGGTCTTGCCACGCAACACCTTGCTATCAGAAGCAAGTATCTCAATTGGTTCTTCATTGTAAGACAAATCCGGATTCAGTTCTATCTCCTCAACGGGCATAACATGAGACGGATCTGATCTATATCTCCTAAGCATGGACACATGAAATACATTGTGGATCTTCTCTAACTCTGAAGGCAAACTCAAACGGTAAGCTACTGGCCCAATCCGCTCAACTATCTCATACGGACCGATAAACCTCGGACTCAACTTGCCCTTCCGGCCAAATCGCATTACCTTCTTCCACGGAGATACTTTCAGAAACACTTTCTCACCCACTGAAAACTCAATCTCTTTTCTCTTCAAATCTGCGTAAGATTTCTGACGATCGGAAGCTGCTTTTAGACGATCACAAATCAACTTCACTTTATCAGTAGTCCCCTTAAGCAAATTTGGCATAGGTAACAATTTCTGACCCATTTCGGCCCAACAGATCGGAGTCCTACATCGCCTACCATACAATGCCTCATAAGGAGCCATCTGTATACTAGCCTGGTAATTGTTGTTGTAAACAAACTCGACTAAGGGTAAATGCTTCTCCCAAGAACCTTGGAAGTCAATCACACAACAACGGAGGATACCCTCTAATACCTGTATCACTCGCTCTGACTGACCATCTGACTGCGGATGATAAGAAGTATTGAAATGCAAACGACTACCTAGGGCACTATGCAAACAACTCCAAAACCTCGCTGTGAATCTCGGATCTCTATCTGAAACAATAGACTTCGGAACTCCATACAACCTCACAATCTCGCGGATGTACAAATCCGCCAACTTGTCTAAGGAATCTGTGGTGTTCACTGCTAAGAAATGGGCACACTTAGTGAATCTATCAACTATCACTCAAACAGAATTCTTCTTCGAATGAGACAACGGTAACCCTGACACGAAGTCCATAGTGATTCTTTCCCACTTCCATTCTGGAATTTTCAAAGGCTATAACAAACCTGAAGGAACCTGATGTTCTGCCTTTACTCTCTGACAAACCATGCAACGGCTCACATACTCGGCCACATCCTTCTTCAAACCAACCCAGAAATAATCATTCTTCAGATCTCGGTACATTTTAGTACTGCCTGGATGCAGAGAAAAAGGACTCGAATGTGCTTCGCTCAGAATCATACGTCTCAACTCAACATCTTCAGGTACAACCACTCTGTCTCTGAAACACAACACATTCTCATCACTGAAATTGTACTCTGTCGGTCTACCTTCTGCAATGTCCTGAACATGAGAAACTAAAGACACATCTTGCAACTATTTCTCTCTGATCATCTGAATCAACGAAGGTTTCACTTGCAACTCTGTAATCAAACCACCATCCCCTGATACACTCAGCCTAGCAAACATAGCTCGCAACTCAATTGCAACTTTTCTGCTCAACGCATCGGCTACTACATTTGCCTTACCCGGATGGTACTCAATAGTCAAATCATAGTCTTTCAACAGTTCAAGCCATCTTCTCTGTCTCAAGTTTAGTTCTCTCTGAGTCATCATATACTTCAAGCTCTTATGATCAGTGTAAACCGTGCACTTCTCACCATACAAGTAGTGACGCCAAATCTTCAACGCAAACACAACTATTGCTAACTCAATGTCGTGCGTAAGGTAGTTTTTCTCGTGCACCTTCAACTATCTCAAAGCATAAGCAACAACTCCACTTTCTTCCATCAGAACACAACCTAAACCTACGTAGGAAGCATCGCTATAGATCACGAACTCTTTCCCTGAAACTGGTTGTACTAACACTGGAGCATTCGTCAAGGCTTCTTTTCATTTCTCAAAAGCCTTCTGTCTCGCATCTGACCACTCATACTTCACTTCTTTTTGCAACAATTTAGTCAACGGAGCAGCTACTCTAGAGAAACCATCAACGAACCTCCTATAGTAACCAGCTAGTCCTAGGAAACTCCTAATCTATGTTACTAACTTAGGTTGCTTCCGCTCAACAATAGCTTCAATCTTCGTCGGATCAACACAGATACCTTCAGCTGATACTACGTGGCCAAGAAACACAACCTCTCTAATCTAGAACTCGCATTTACTCAGTTTAGCATACAACTGGTTGCTCATCAATCTCTGCAAAACAAGTCTCAAGTGCTCATCATGCTCTTCTTCTGATCTCGAGTACACAAGAATGTCGTCTATGAAAACAACTACAAATCGGTCTAGAGAATCTAGGAAAACTCTATTCATCATGTCCATGAAAGTTGTTGGTGTATTCGTGAGCCCAAACGGCATCACAAGGAACTCGTAATGACTGTATCTAGTCCTAAAAGCTGTCTTCGGAACATCACATTCCTTTACCTTCAACTGATAGTACCCTGATCTCAAATCTATCTTCGAAAACACTGAGGCACCCCTCAACTGATCAAACAAGTCATCTATACGAGGCAACGAATACTTGTTCTTTATTGTCAACTGGTTCAACTGCCTATAGTTAATACACATCCTCATACTACCATCCTTCTTCTTCACAAACAACACGGGAGCACCCCAAGGCGAACTACTAGGCCTAATAAAACCTCGGTCTAACAACTCCTGAAGCTGACTTTTCAACTCTTTCAGAGCCATATGGTACGGAGCAATAGAAACTGGAGTAGACCCTGAAACAGTCTCAATCACAAACTCTACATCTCTGTCAGGAGGCAAACCTGGTAACTCTTCTGGAAACACATCCGGATAGTCACAAACTGTCCTGATATCTTTCGGTCTAACCTCGCTCATATTCGGATTCATCAAATACGCTAAATAAGCCCCACAACCGGAGTCCATCAACCTATGAGCCTCTAAAGATGACACAACGTTCGACAAGAACTTAACGTTCTCGCCTACTACCACTACCTCGTAGTCATCAAAAAGCTTCAACGAAATTCTCTTTGTCTCAAAATCTACACTAGCTCTGTGCTCAACCAACCAATCCATACCCAAAATAATATCAAATTCGTAGAACAGCAGTTCCATCATATCAACCGGAAACACATGACCTTGAATCTGCAACGGACACCTCTTATACATTCGTCTAACTACAACTGTCTCACCAAAGGAACTAGTCACATGCGTCCCTACATCTAAGATCTCAACAAGTATGTCTAACTTCTTCGCATGCTCACTTAAAATATAAGAATGTGTGGAACCCGAATCGACTAAGGAAAGCAAAGACATGGACTGTAACTCAAAATTACCTGCTATCACATCTGTGTCATTCCCTGCCTCTCTCTGTGCGTAGACTCTAGTTGGTCCACCGGCCTCTGGCTGTACTGCAACAACATGAGCAAGATTCCTTGGTGCCTCTATCCTAGGTGCATCAGCCCTCGGCTGGAAGTAACTACGACCGCACCCACGGACCCTCTGATAGTCGATCGTTCTCGCGGGAACCTGCGCCAGATTCGGTGCTTGTGCCACCTGATGCGGACACTCTCTCCTGAAATGGTCTCTCGATCCACAGTTCCAGCAAGCATGATAATTCCCCCAACACTCTCTTGAATGTTGTCTCCCACATCGGGCACACTCGGGCAAACGCCCTCCAGCTCTTTGGCCCTGATGGCCTCTACCATGGTGGCCACCGCCACGCCTATGATCAAACTGATGTCCACTGCCCCAATGCCTCTTGGCATCACCACGATCAAAGTTGTTGTGCCTCTTCCCTGAACTGGATCCTCCCGAACGCTTGGTCAGCCCCAAGCTATGCTCGATGTCCTTGGCCCTAGCGACCAAAATCAGAATAATATGTGGCTAAGGTGTACCTCTTGACTTCCTCATGAAGTCCATACCTGAACCGATCACAACGGTCCCTCTCAGTAGGAACCAACTCCGGAGCATACTGACTCAAACGGACAAAGCGGATATCATAATTTGTCACTGATGCGTCTCCCTGAACAAGAGCCATGAACTCCCGCTTCTTCTCATCTAGATATCTCGGGCCCAAGTACCTCTTCCTGAAAGCAGTCTCAAAGAAGTTCCAACTAATCTCGGCCTCAGGCACACCGGTAGTAATGGTGACCCACCAAGTGTAGGCATCACCCTGAAGTAACGAAACTACACAGCCCAACTTACGAGCCCCAACACATCCCATCTGAGCTAAAATACAGGCTGTCTTCTCTAGCCACAACTCTGATCTCTCAGGTGTAGATCCCCTGAACTCATATGCTCCTAGGCTATGGAGCCTCTCTAAAGGTAAGCTAGCATCATCCCCTCTCAGCTGAGCTATAGCCTGGGCTCCGGCAACTGCAGCCTGAAACGCTCCCGCTATAGCTTGAACTAGCGGAGCCATGTCTATCCTTGCAGGACCTTGGCCACCCTGGCCAACCTGAGGTCCCGCTCCCTCAACCCCAGCCTCGCCTCCCTCACCAGGCGGAGGAGGTGGTGGTGGTGGAGGAGCTCCAACTCCAACAGCAGGCTCTTCCACAGGAGCCTCTACTCCAACCTCCGGCTCACCAGCAGGAGCCGCAACACGGGGTTCTTGACGAACCAACCTCGGTATACCTCTAGGCCTCGACATAACCGCTCACAGATAAGAACTACAACAATAACAACAACATACAAGAATCGGGTTAGCAATGGCAAGGGTCAAAGTGGCTCAAGTATGTTTCCCTCACTTAAAAATCCTTTTTCCGATGTAATAGAAGCAATGAGACTCTACTCAACATGCTTCAAACAACATACATATACGATCAATCAAGCAACGAGCATACATGGCAAGCAAACACCGTGCAATTGCAATACAATAATTTAACTTACCTGACTTACCTGCCCGAGGTCTCGAAAACATCAGGCTCTGATACCAACAAGTGTAACCCCCTCGTCCCGGTCCGGGCGACTGACTAATCCGAGTGGGTCACACGCGGGGAAAACCGAGGTGAAACTCGTTAAGGCTCCATTTCGGTTAACGACCCTAGAAAACTTTTTCTTTATTATCTTGTCTAGATGGATTAAATTAGACCTATGTGAGAAGCGGCAGCGGGAAACAAGACTCACAAGAAGACTAACAACAAACGGGGCCTAAGCCCAACCTTTGAGAACCTTCAGAGATGTCAAAAAGGCCCATTTCAGGCATGTGTTTCGATATAGGCAATGCCCGCTTCGAAACACGGGCTCTAGTTTAAAAAGCCAACCACCCGTACCGAAACGCATCCACCCTGTTTTGGAACAGGGGTCTATTTCGCTTAGACGTTCCGGAACACGTTTCAGAACAGGCTCTCACAATAGCCATAGCGTTTCGAGACTCGTATCGGAACAGGGGTTCACAGTAGCCAAACCGTACCAAAACGCGTTCCGATACGGGTGACCCTGGAACCACACCCGTTCCGAAACAGCCTTAGCCGTTCTGAAACGCCTGCAACCTGTGAGTTTCCAAAACCATATTTAAACATCTCTAAACAATCCCAAACGCCCTCAACGACTTCAAGAAGCTAACACAACATGCACACATAAACTCTAAAGGCATACACCCTATTACAAACATGCTTAAACACTTAACTCACATGAAAAGGCATGCATTAAAAGAGGATCAAGCATACCAAAGAGACATACATTGCATTTTAAGGTTTCTTGCCTTAGAACAAACATTCACATAAGCATTCAAGATACACATTAAAAGCATGGTTTACAAACCAAAACAAGGCATCAACAAGCCATACCAAAACATCAACATATCAAGGAGTCTAAACGAGCTCCTAACACGAAACAACAACATAAATATCCCATTGCTCATCTATTACATCCATAACGTAAAAATTCATACTTGATGATAGCAAAAGCACAACTAGCACACTTGGAGGCCCTATCCTTGCACAAGAAACCCACGAACTACGGATATGCATTGTCGAACAAATGAGAGCGTAAGCATGAAGCTTAGTGAAGGTAAGCTCATAAAAGAAACCTCGACAATGCAGGGTCCAAGCAAGAACAAAACAAACAAGGTAGAATGCATGATTTCTTACCTTCGAAGCCACAAAAGTCAAATATAAATGATGCATGAACATAATATCATTTATCATGCCATGCTCAACAAGTCCATAAACACAACCATATGGAAACACATATATCAAACGTATTGGCACCTTGCTATGACCCGAATACGCGGATAAAAACCGTTGGAACTCACATCCAACACACAACCATTACCTTACGGTGGGATTACACTCGTCACTGTTTCACGCGGAGGGGATTCCACTCATCCTCACGCCCCATCGATGGGATTCCACTCATCACCGACTAATATATAAAGAAGATTTTCGGGCGTACTCGTACTCCATCTTGATGACTACCATCACCAAGACCACGCGCGCATTTCGACTCTCGTGTGCACACTAAACATCCTAATGATCGATCATTGTACCCAAGCATACTAGTGCCAATATTAACACATTTCATTAATCAACCTCACAACTTCTTTACCAATTTCCGTGCTTAGCACGTACTCACCATGATTTACCATCATGCACAAACCACATTCCACAACCACATGCATATCACAATGCATCAAACATCATGCCTCAACACACATGTATATCACAATATACATAACGACATTAATCATAATGAATATGAATCTAGAGGCATATCATACATTTAGAAGTTCAACCAAAGATCTCCTAAACTAAGCTTGAGATTAGGCTACCACTCTAATCCCAACTCTAGGTGGGTTTACCAAGCCCAACCTAGGTTCACATGCTTGAACCAACATTTGAAAACCAATTTAAAAACGTAGAACCACTCACCGACTACTCCAAGCTCAACAACTCTAGCCGATTAAGCCACCAAGCTATTCCGGATTCGTTCCCGAGGCTTCACCAACACAATTCCTTGCTTCTAAACATCCCAACACAATCAAAACAACCACATTTCAGTCCACAAATCACTGTATCAAACCCGGAACACAATCCAAGCATAAATCACATGAATTCAAGCTAAAGATAACCCCAAAAGTGCCATTTTCGAGCTGCCCAAAAGCCAAACCAGAAAACCATGTTTCCAACCTCCCAAGTGTCATATAATACACCCAAAACAACCCTCAAACATAGTCTAACCATCAGCCCTCAAGTTCTCACCCAAAACAGCCCCAAAAACCAACCTTAAACCCCTCTAAAACCCACCAACAAACCCAAATTCGTGAATCATTATAAAACCTTGTAAAAATCACATATGTTGGACCTTTTAGATAGTATATAACTCATCTATCCTCAACAAATCAAAAGCTCAACTAAAAGCAAACAAAGATAACATTTTTAATCCAAAACTTCAAAATGCAAAACCATGGGTTTTTATGAAAACTAAAGGTATAGATATGTAGATGAAAGTGAGGACAAGTCAAAAACATGTTTACCTTTCAAAAATCTCCTAAGATGAAGGAGTATGGTGATGGAATAGTAACCTTGAGGAGGAGGAAGAACTTGTCGTGGAAATGGAAGAGAAGGGGGGAGAAGATGAGTGAAAAAGCTAATTTTTATTTGTTTGTTTCTTTTTAAAAGTCAAAAGACTCATTTGCCCTTAATGAAAATGGGTTATTACCATAATATGAAATCTATGGCTAGTGGGTTCAAATTAAAATATGTCCAACACAATTTATTTTGAAAACAAAACCTGGAATATTATTTTAAATATTTAATTCACCCGACCCCCAAACCCGGGTGATACATGGACGCACTTTTGAGCAATTCGGTCCTCATTAATACCATGAATGAACCTGAACATGATGCCTCGGCAACCACTGTCGGGCGGCAACCACTACCGAGGCAAGACCTCAAGCCATTTCCTCGGTAATGCCCGATAAAGATTGCTTACATCCATCTTCGCCATGGCACTCGCACGACCACATGCAAGAGCCACTAGATGACAATACTTCGCTAATTGAATATGAGCAGGTAATAACTGAACCTTTTGAATTCTTTGAAAACTCACCTCTTCCATTGTAGGTATTTGAGGAACCAACGCCGGTGGATTTGGAACCATCGTGATCTCTACTGATGAAGATACTTGAGAGGCCTCAACAAAACGACGGGTGGATTCATGAAGCTTTTCAGACAATTGGTTTTCCCCTTGACTTGCACCAAATTATGGCAGAAGATTGCCACGACAATTGGTTTCCGCAACAGTTGCCTCGACAACAAAGGCTATATCCAACCATAACGAATTTCGACGCGAATGAGGTAAGTAAATGGTTGGGTGTTGATATAATTTTTCCTAATAATATATTCATGCCTTAGAAAAAGTCGCAAGTTGGAGTGTATACATGGACTACAAGGGAACAAGAAAGAGAGATACATCCACCATGGTAACACAAAAGGGAGTAGCTGGGAGCACATTGGCCCAACTCTTTTTGGGCAACATTGTCACTCGATGGAGGGTGTGGATGGACTATAAGAAGTATCAGAAACGACCCCCCTCAAGCTCGAATAGACAAGGGAGTCGTCACTTTAGGAGATGCATGCCCATGCACTCTTAGAGTAACATAATTTTTATTTTTTTTATCTTTTACATTTTTTTAATATTCTGTTTTAGGATTTAGATTTAAATTTCTTGTATTTATTTTATTTTGCAAACACATCTTTGATTTTCTAGGAAGTAGATTTAAATTTAGCATTTATGCACTAATAATTTTTAGGGTAAACTACATAAATGACCACCATACTATTGAAAAAGTCGCGATTTGACCACCTTACTTTTTTCGAAGCAATTAAACCACCATACTATTAAATTGGGTGCAATGTGACCACCCGCCGTTAGGGGTTAACGGTAGGGTGATGTGGCAGTTAAAAAATTAAGGGTATAATTACACATTTGGTCCTTATTATTTACACATTCTTTCAATTTAGTCCTAATTTTAAACTAATAAAATAAATTAATTAGGTGATGACACGTGTCAACACCTTATTGGAGGAATTTAATTATTTATATTTAATATAATAAATTATTTTTCTCCTCCAATCAGGTGGTGACACGTGTCACCACCTATTTAGAGGAGAAAAACAAAATCCCAAACTTGCACTAAGTGGGAATCGAACCTGGGTAAATCTAAGATAAAAGCAAGGCTTTAACCATTGAACTAAGCACATGTTTGTGTTATAATTCACCAATTATATTATATGTCTTATTTTTTGTAACCATTCAAACTCATCTTCTTCCTTGTTCCCCCTGCGTATAAAACAGAGATTAAAGGGCATCGACAATTCATACTGCATTCCGTCTTCTAATTGGTGTTATCTTTTTCCCTTGTAATGGAAGTAGGCATTGATGCCTTTCTGTTTAACTTTTTTTTCTTTAGATTTGGGGTATGGGAAGCGGCAAAAATGGTCGCTCGAGTTCGGGAGCAAACTATCTATGACCCTAAACACCCCATACTACTGAATCTAATGACAGATATAGTAGAGGAAAATAGATATCTTCAATGCAAAGAGTCAGCTATGGAGACTGCATTTCTTATAAAGGCAATGGATTCATAAATTGGATTTTAGCATTCATCCTATGGTTCTGCCACTACCTTACTGCAATGAATGGAAGCTATAGAGTTGAGGCACGTGATGGGATTCAGTTCCATGCATAATATATACTATCTCGTAAAGAAGATAGGTTGAACCAATCGAATTAATCCCGAGTTGAGCACCACTTTTTTCTTTATTGATTGCGAAGTTGGCTTAGCGAAATATTTTATGATTTCAAAGTTTATTAGAACGACGGGAAGATCTTAAATGTTGGAATTCGATTCTATATATGATATATATCATCTCTTAAAGATGATAGGATGAACATATTAGATTAATCCTGATTTGACCACCTTACAAAAGTGAGAGGAGGAAGATGCCTTTTAATCTTTGTTTTAAACGCAGGGGAACAACAAGGAAGAAGATGAGTTTGAATGGTTACAAACTATAAGACATATAATATAATTGGTGATTTATAACATAAAAATTTGCTTGGTTCAGTGGTTAAAGCCTTGCTTTTATCCTAGATTTACCCAGGTTCGATTCCCTCTTAGTGCAAGTTTGGGATTTTGTTTTTCTCCTCTAAATAGGTGTTGACACGTGTCATCACCTAATTAATTTATTTTATTAGTTTAAAATTAGGACTAAATTGAAAGAATGTGTAAATAATAAGGACCAAATGTGTAATTATACCCTTAATTTTTTAACTGCCACGTCACCCTACCGTTAACCTCTAACGGCGGGTGGTCACATTGCACCCAATTTAATAGTATGATGGTTTAATTGCTTCGAAAAAAAGTAAGGTGGTCAAATCGCGACTTTTTCAATAGTATGGTGGTCATTTATATAGTTTACCCTAATTTTTATTTCAGTTTTCTTTTTATAGGAGAAACAATAGCCCAAGAGAAGAGATAAGAAGCAAGCCCAAACCCATCAACCATTCCAGCCTACCCGCCATGTCTGCCGCAGCAGACAGACGTTGCGTCCCGCCAAAACTAGCCGTTGCAGACTAGCCATTCCCAGACGCCCATTTTGTTCCAACGACTCTCTGCCCAGCAACGTCTGCCTCGGCGGATGAAACGTCAACCTCTTCCCTTCTATTTAAACCCCATCATTTTTTTACTATTCACTATTCTTACTCTCTTTTTTGCATATTGTTTCGATTATTCTCTTTTGCTTTCAGATTTCCTATTATTTTCATATTCTCAAAACTCTCACAACCCTCTTCGCATCAAAACCCTAAAGCCCAAAATTAAGAATGGCGAGAACCCCACGCCGTCGTGCTACCTGGGCAGAGTTTGAGGAATCTCTCCAACGCTTTGCTACACCAGAAGTCAAAGCTCGACATAACGAGAAATTTAAAGAGAGATCGGTGTGGGAGGAGCAAGGTTTTTTCTACGATAGAGGGATGAAGAACTTTGGGCTCGAGCAGTTCATATACTCCAAGATCGCACACCAAAGATGGCAGATTTTTGCCCAGCAACCAAATCCAGCAAATCAGACAATGGTGCGCGAATATTATGCCCATGGGCCAACAGAAGAAGAACCAATGGTAAATGTCTATGGGCGGCCAGTATTGATCGATAAAGACAAGATCAACCTCTTCTAACCCCTTCACATTCAAGAAGATCAACACACGGAGTTCCTCGCCTCCCTCACGGAAGAAAATTATAGGGTAATGAAAGAAGAACTTTGCATTCCGGGGATAGTCTGGAATGTGGGCAAAAATAGAGGCACTGTCAATCGGCGGAATCTGGTGCCTGAGGATAAACTGTGGAACACCTTTTTGAAGAGAAGGCTTCTACCCACATCCTA
Organism: Hibiscus trionum; assembly: GCA_030270665.1. NCBI lineage: Eukaryota > Viridiplantae > Streptophyta > Magnoliopsida > Malvales > Malvaceae > Hibiscus > Hibiscus trionum. Next base: position 19,760,704 of record BSYR01000004.1, read on the forward strand.
CAATTCTACCATCGACAAGCCGCGCTTGGCACTCATCCACTCCATCATACACAACAGGTATATCAATGTGGGTGCAATTATCACTAAAGAAATTTATGAATGTGGGCAGTAAACAAAAGGTCAGCCCTACTTCCCCAGCCTCATCACGACATTGTGCGAGAAGGCACACGTTGCGGTCGTCCCAACTGACACTTTGACGCCAGACAGAACTGGGTGGATGAGGGACACTATCCTTTGGAAAATGGAAATAACAGCGGCCACTCCGGAAAACTTTGTCGAGACATCGAAAATGGGAAGCCAGCAACCATACCAATAGCCTAACTCGTCAACCATAATAGGTGGCTTGGCAGCACAGCTGGACAGAATGGAAAGACGCCAGCTGCCCTTCATGGCCTACATCCGGGACTTCAACAATGCAACCATCACTACCATCAATGAGAAGTTCCCGACGGCCCCATTTCTAGAATTCCCGGTCGAAATCTTTGCCCAGACCGCACCAGAAACGTCTGCGGTGCTTTCTGCCTCGGCAACCCATTCAGCTGCCTCCGCTTCTCCTGCCCTCACAGAGCCCTAAGATTCTCCAGTCCTGACAGCCATGGTGGTACTTTTAGAGTCTGAAGACAGAGCTGACACACCAGCCGCCCCAGTCCATGAAGAAGGGCAGTCATCTAGGGCGGCCAAAGACAACGCCCCAGCAGTCGAAGAGTCCGAATCCACCTTCTTCAAGTCATGGTCAGACGATTCAGTTTGGGAAGACACATTTCGGTCGGTAATAAGGAAACCTGAGCCGACGTTCTCCCCGGGTACAAAAAGAACGCACTCTACCACCGAAGAAGTCTACCCAGACAGCAAAGACGGCGGGGAACGGGAAGTCATATAAAAAGCAGAACGAACTCCACCTTCCCGCCAGCAGCCGCCGAGGGCGGCCAAACGCTTCAAAGTCCCAGCTCGACGGAGGATGATACTAGACGAGGACACCGACGAAGCATCCTCCGAATCACCATCAATCGAAGCTTTCTCAACCTCTTCTTTAATTTTGTCTAATATATGCTAAATTTTGTGTATGTAGGCATGCATTGAGGACAATGCACCTCTCGAGTTTGGGGGGGGAATTAGTCCTCTAATTTTTTTCTTTTATTTTTTCTGTTTTTCTTTTACTTTCTATTTTTTATGTTTTTATTTTTCTGTTTTATTTTTTTAGTAGTTGCATATAGGTTCTAATGTAGCATGCCTTTATTTAAAATTTAATGAAATCTTAGTTTGAGAAAAATTCTTGAGTAGTTTTTACCCGTCTGGGCGGCAACCTTAGCATGACTATGGATTTACTTAGAATCTTACTATGATCTGAACTTAACAAAACACTCTTTGTGACTAGTTTGATTCTAGGACTTCTAGGAAACTTAGGTATTTCACCTAGTAAAACTTGGGTAGAACTTGAAGTAAAAAGAAAAAAAATATAGGTCCTAGAGGTGCCCAAAACTGGCTCTAGGATAAGCTAGAGGTTCCCGAAACCGGCTCTAGCCAAAAAGGTGCTAAATCGAATCGCTAGAGGTGCCTATCACTGGCTCTAGTGGTTTAAATCCTTTATTGTTTATTATGTTATGAATTGCAAAAGAAACTAGAGGTGCCCGAAATTGGCTCTAGTAAATATAACTTTGAGGAAACCCAAGGGAATTAAGGTGCTTATCGGAGTTTACTTAGAAGTTGAAGAATCATTCTTATCACAAGGACCGCACACACTCATGAGATACATAGTTCAGTTCCGGGTAAGTTCATTGTCATTCGAAAGGTTACTATTAGGCGTAAATCTACACGGTATGTAAGGGTTCCTCAAGGTATGTTCTCGACTAAGTTTACGTATGATTTTAAGTTTTGGCATGTTATTGTTAGATTGCATTACTTGAGGACAAGCAGTAGTTCGAGTTTGGGGGTGTGTTAAGTGTGCAAAAGTCTTATATTTATGCCCTAGTTTAGCTCAACTATTGTTTTTCTTAAGTATAGTTTAGTTGCATTCATTAGGAAAACATACACAAAAATGCATAGATTAGATAATCTGCCTTATTTGATGAACTTAATTGTTTTTATATAAAAGATACTACTCAGGTGCGTTTTCTCTCTGTGCGCAGGTACCCGCCCAGGTAGATGTCGCCGAGGCAGTAGAAAGGGCAAAAGAGGAGAAGCTGGAAATTGATGGAGGAAGCTATTGAACTATCTGGAGAGCAGATCGGGAACTAACAAAGAGGAGAGGCCCAGAATGAAGAGCTGTGCCAACCCCTGCACACCAACCCAGACATCTGCCGAGGCAGACAACAGTATGTCGCCGAGGTAGCAACTCGAGGAAAGGTGGAAATATGCAAAGTGGTATGCGACTAAAAGAGTTCATCAAGCCCGATTTTTGGAGACTACTTGCACGTGCATTGGAGCCCAACAGACAAAGAAAAGCCATGGTCAAAGTCAAGGTGGAAAAAGTCAAACGGGAATCTAGGAAGATTTAATGTTAGATTTGTTCTTTTAATGAGTTGTAATTAGATTCTAACTAGGATTCATGCCCTAAACCGACTTAGACCTAGGCTCCTCCCCTATAAATGTAAGCTGACTCGAAGGAGAAAAACATAATTGAGATTAGAGAGAAACCCTCCGTCTTGTCGAAAAATACCCTTGTGCCGCCATCTCTATTAGCCTAGTAGTTGTGAGAGTTTTGCTCGTATTTGTTTAGGTTTCAGTTTTTGCAATAAAATTCAAGGTTTGTTTACTCTTTGGTCTTCATTGTGTGCAATCTTTATCGGGAGAGAAGAGAGCATCAATCTATTTGTTCAATATCGGGAGAGTTGGAATCACGAAACGAGTAAACATGGTTTTATCCAACCATAGAATAAAGCTACTTCGGCTTAGGGATAAGTTAGCAGTTCAGTGGCTAAGAGAGACTTCATAATCGGTTGGTGTTCATCCTTAGATTCACGCTGGGAGGTATTATCCAAGACGTGTTCGCCAATAGTACTTCAAGCTTAGGGATAAGAGGAAGACATTGAAGGGAGCCTTGCCGAACCTTGAATCATCGCTTAACTGCTCAGGCAGTCACATTGGTCTCTGCCAAGGCGGGCTTCTGTAGAGGCATACTCGTGGGCGGCTACCGAAAGTTGTTAAGTTGACCGGCAAAACTGTACCGAGACAATGCATCCAATCTCCACACTACGAAGCATTCCAATACCGGCCCATTCTCTCACTCTAATTTCTCAATTTATTTTATTTGCTTTAGTTTTAGTTTTAATTAAATCCAAACAACTTTTAATATTTGTGTCTTTATTTTTATTTGTGCAGAAAGGTGAATTTCGAAGGTTGTCACAATCTCTGTGGAGACGATATCTTAAATACTATAACTTGGCACCGTGTATACTTGCACGCAATTTGCGCATCACTTTTGCACGCAATAGTGTCCCCAGCGGAGTCGCCAAGCTGTCGCAACCCTTTCGAGCCCAACTTTTAAAAAAGCGGAGTCGCCACTAATCTTTTTGAAAAAGTGTGATTGGATCACTTTAAAACGGGTTATTTTTATAAAAAGTTTTATTTATTAAAATAACAAATTTGGTCTATGAAAACCAAAAAACCGGTTCGGGGGTCGGTTACACGTGGGGAAGGGATAGCACCCCCACGACGCCGAAAAATTGGTACCTTGTTGATTTCCAAAAAGTGTTTTCAAAATTGGAATTTTCAAGTTCACAAAGGGTCGATTTATTTGTCCATTTAATAAATATAAATATATTTTAACGATCTTATAGCCCGGGAAATGAACTTCAATCACCGCCAACACTTCTGGCGCTAACTCCTCATTCTCGTTTGATAAGACACCGCATTAATTATTATTAAACATTACCACAATAAAAAATCTACAAGATAATATAAAAACATTCAAAGATAATATATATATATATATATATATATATATATATATATACATATATATATATACACGTAAATAAAAAAACAAAAAGAAGAACACAATTGTTAAAATAGACTGATTTATTAATGTTTAAATGAATATATACTTTTTTATATATGAGCCCATTTTAAAAAAACATATACAAGTTATGAATTAATTTTTTAAAAAAGAAAATGAATTTAAAAAGAATTTAAAGAAATCAAAACAAATAATGACTGAATTAAAAACAAAACAAAACTAGAGGCCAAATTTAAAAGAAAACGGTGACAAATTGAGAAGTTTGAAAATTTGGATTCTCGCGGAGCAAAAAAGAAAAAAAACAGAGGGATTTAATGAGTGTAATAAACCCACTTTCTTTTGGGTATAAAGCCCATTTTTATAAACACATCTCATTCTTTCTTCTTTTAAAAAATGGATCAAAACACCCATTTTAATTCCCTTTCAAATATTCACCGGGTTCTTCACTAATTGAAGGAACGGTGACCGTCCACCACGCCGGCCACCGTATACCGGTGCCGGTCGGCGCTTGTCGGTGGTGGAATCACCTCTTTTTTATTTTTTTTTCCGAAAATGAGCCCAAAATTTTTCAAGAAAATGGTTTTAAATCGAATAAAACTCCGGGTTCAAGAACGATTATTTTCCAGCTATCCAAGGTAAAATCTACATCAATTTAACAATTAAAATTTGGAATAAATAAATAAATAAATAGAGGAGAAGAACATATTACCAAGAAAAGGAAGAAACTTGCTTGCTTCTATTCCAACAAATTTGATTACAACATCATCGGAAAATTCGAACTTTTCCTTCCACAATTCTACTGCAAACTCTTAAGCTTTCTAGTGATTTTTTCAATCAAATTTCATGCTTATTACAATGGGGAATGAGGTTTATATAGGATCTAGGAGCTTGAAGAACAAGGAAAAATTGGGGGACAAAAGACTCAAATCTCGTCCAAATTAATCCACCAAAATAATCTGATTATTTGACTCCCATGATGATTGAAAAAATCAGCAAAAATTTGGCTCGAATCTGCTGCAATTTGGGTGTTTTTCTTTTAACCCCTTTTTCCTTTCGTTTTGCAGGCTAGTGGTGACAGCGAGGGGCGGCGTTGGAACGGCACGAGTGCGACGGTTCTTCTGGTACCCTCATTGGTGGCATCCGCCGCGCAGGCGTGGCGAGGAGAGGTTCGGCAGCAGCTTGGCAACAGTAAGGGAGGGAGTTTAGGGGAGATGATCCCGTGCGCGTGCAGCGCACGCACTGGCGCGTGGCGGCGCAGGGTCCTCCCCACTCTCACCCTTTTTGATTCGATCCACACCCTTGATTTCTTCCTCCTTAAACCTGTATAAAAGAGGGATACATGGGTTAATTGGGCTCAAATTATTTATTTTTTTGGGGTTTTCAATGTACATGGATTCTTATTTAACATTAGATGAACCTTTTATTATAACTAAATGGATTCTTTACTATTTTTTGGGTTTTGTATCTAATAATTACTAATAACATAAGATAAATAATAATAATAATAATAATAATAATAATAATATATACAAGGATAATAGTATAATATAATACAACAATAAAAATTTTAAAAAAACGAAAATGATGAATTTAGGTGAAAATTCAGCGACAATAGGTATTAGGGTTTTATAACCCGAGTGAAGAAACGTCGTTTTAGGGTAAGGGGATCCGCGCGGTTCTAATATAGGTCGGTTCACCCGTACGTTTAAAAAAGGTTTGGGTGAATCACATTTTTGGTCCCTGGAAGTTTATGTTGTCTTTCAATTCGGCCACTATTTCAATAAAATTTAAAATTAAAGCTTTCCTTTTCTTTCAATTCAGTCCCTTTAATTGCCTAATTGCCTTATTTAATTATCTTTAAATTATATATGTGTGCACAATTTTTAATTGGGCATATAGTGTATTGTTTAGGAGGTTAATTCACTTAGTATATACATTTAAAGCCTATTAAGCTTAGGTTCTCTAATTTAAATTAAATAATCTAAATAGGTAAGATAATTATAGAAAATAAATGAATATTAAATGGAAACTTTAATATTTTAATTTGATTAGTGTCTCATTGTAATGAGATGTTAATCAAGGGAATATTTTAGTTGAATATTTAATATTTCATTTAAACTTAGAATATGTAATTACATATAGTTAGTCTTAATTAAAATGAAATTAAGATAGGAAATAAGTAGTTAACAACACTAAATAATTAGGAATATTATTAATTTAGGGCCTAATATGGATATTGCCCAATTGTTTGGGTGTTATCTCATAAACCCTAAATTTGATAATATTCATAGTTTTCTTAATTAATTAAATCAATGGAGCCCTAATTAGGTTTGAACTTAAAAATGACAAGAAAATAATTGGACATGCATTAAACCTTTTGTGTTGAGATACATTTGAATATAATTTGAAGTGTCCTAAAGTAATTGGATGCTTCAAAACATATATTCGTTTAAAATGTATTTTCTTACAAAATGATATCTCCATTCGAAATGAAATTCAATTAACAATTAAAGATTTAATTAAATTCAAATTATTGCTCAAAATGTCACATAGAATTAATAAGGTACCAATAACGGGCGTTTGTAGGGGTGTTAATCCTTCCCTAAACGTAATCGACTCTTGAACCCAAATTTTAAAAGAAATGAATCTCTGGTCCGTTTTTATGGTGTCCGGTCTACCAAAGTGATCGGCGGTGACTCCAAATTGATTTTCAAGAATAAATAAAGGAAAATTGATTTAATATGGAAAATTCCTAATTTCAAGACCAAATTAAAAATTGTCTGATTTCAAAAACCCTAATCGTCAGGCTATTTTTACACTCGGTTTTAAAAATGGTCTGACAATAATTTTAGATGATGTTTGATTTATTAAATAACATTATAAATCTTACTTACACATGTTAAAAAGAATACTATATATATATATGGTTAGAGAGAGTCGCTTAAATTTGAAGCAATCAGCACTATAATATTTTAAATGATTACAATTAAATTTGAACAAAGACTCAAACAAATTAATATATTTGTTTTGACTCTAATTGACTCGAAAAAATTTCAAATAAAGTTTGAATGATAAAATAGTACTCGTCAACTCTACTAAGTCGAATGTTTTCCACTCAATTTGACTCGATTCAATTGAGTACTTACCACTAAATATAAGGATGGAAATCGTTTACCCCTAACTATGCCCCCATTGGTACTTCTATTTTAAAATAGTGGGTTTAGAGTTTATGGTTTGAGATTTAAGGTTGGGGCTTAGGGTTAGTGTTGAGTGGATCGAATGATCGATATGAACCAAGAGGGGGGTGAATTGGATTTTTAAGGTTTAGGTGGTGGAAATTGAAAATTAAAAGGATAGACAAGGAATTTTAGAGTGGTTCAAGTTCCAAATGAACTCTACATCCACTACCTTAGCTTCACTAAGGATTTGCAACAATTCCACTAATTGCTCTTCCCCTTTTCTAGGCTAAGGAGGCAACCCTTACAATTTTCGATTAAATTTTCTACCCAAAATTTAACCCAGTCCTCACACAAAGATAACAAAGAGTTTGATGGCTAAGATAGTATCTCTCAATACAAATTGTAGCCCAATTACAAGCACTCAACCCAATTGAAAAAGATAAGAATTAAAATTACAATTGGGGTTTCTAGACAATTTTGGGATTTAAGCACAAATGCTTGGATTTGATGTATGGATGTTTGCTTTTGGATCAATAGTTGTTGATGGAGCTTTTAGAGGTCCCTTTTATACCTTCTCATTGATTTCTAGCCGTTGTGGTTGTTGCATTCATCAATAGAGCCGTTGGGGGTGTTATCTCACCTCCATAAATGCAGTCTGTAACCACCCGTTTCGGAACGCGGGAACCTGTTTCGAAACGGACCAAAATAGAAAGAGCCGTTGGGGTGCATTTAAGATCCTGTTTCGAAACGGATTGAACTCGTTTCAAAACACTTTTGCCACTGTCAAGGGTCGTTTCGAAACAACTTGAGCCCGTTTCGAAACACCCTAACGGTTTCTGAAAAATCAGTTAAAAACTTTGCAACGGTCATATTTTTCAAATCAAAATGAAGAACCGTTTCGAAACACTTGAAGTCGTTTCGATACGGGTTCTTATGTTCTAAAGTCGTTTCAATACCCGTTTCGAAACAGGGGTTGGCAGTGGTGAAATCGTTTCGAAATGCCTTAGGCCGTTTCGAAACAGGGACTTGAAAAACAATGTTTCGGCTTTAAGAACACTTAGAAAATATTTGAAAATCTTAGTTTTTAACTTTGGCATATTCTTAAAATCATATGGGGATGTTTGAGGACTTAAAAATTTGTTTTAACTTTTTCAATTTAGTCCTTAGGTTCTTTAGTTATATCAAAATTAAAATATCGGTTTCACAATCTCTCCCTTTTTGATATAACAAAACCAAAGTTAGAATTTTTAAGAGTTTTAAAAATTTTGAACATATTCTAACTCCCCATTAATTTAAGATAGGTTTTTAAAGTTTTAAAAATGTTTTAACTTTGAAATTCAAGTTTTAAAACTTAAAAACTCTTTAAACATTTAAAACGAATTTTTGGCTCTTAAATTTCTTCTCCCCCTTTTTGTTAGATCAAAAATAATAAATACGGCTCATAGAGAAGAGAAAGGGTTAGTACCAATAAGCATTAAGGAATAAGCAACAATAATATTAATTCATAAAATTAAAATATCCAAAACATAAATCAACATTAAGTTCAAAACATAATCCCAAATAAGATCAAAAGCATAGGTTCCTAAAACATAATGAAACATAAAAATGCAAACTTAAACCTAAAATGCATAGATAATATGATATGATATGAATATCCTAGGCCTCGTCACCACCATTATCATCATCCGAAGTCTCATCATCGCTCTTGACTTGAGAACGGCGAAACTTCGTCCATTGGCCATAGAGGGTAGAGAAGGACAAATCCATGTTCGAGTGGGAAGCCTCAAGGGATTGGAGTCGATCCTCTACATTTTGCAAGCGAGTGTTGATGGCACCAAAACCCGAAGCCATGTTAGTGTCCATGGCATTGAACCGCTCGGTAATCAAAGCCGTGAGAGCTTCATTGTTTGCAACAGGAGCTTGAGGTTCAACGGGAGGAGGAGGAGGAGGTGCGGCTCTATCAACACGTTCCCAAACATGGTTCACATAGTGAAAACCGGACTTGCGAAGAGAGGACTCACCAATCTTGGACTTGCGAGGTTCCGGAGAGTCGTAGGTGCAATCGAGACCAATCTTGCTAAAGATGTGACTTAAAATCGTGCCATAAGTAAAGGATTTCAAGGCATCGGTGTCAATAAGCTTAACATTATTAACCATCTCGGCAAATATGATCTTAGCAACATTAGGGCGCTCACCACGACGGAAACATTCAAGCCAAAAGTAATCAACTTGACGGATATGAGAATATTTACCTCTGGAGGGGCGAAGGAACCATGAAACCATCAAGTGGAGAAAACGATCGTGCGCATCCAAAGTAAGCACTTGACCGGTATTAGTACCAAAGTGACGTTCATTCTCAATTCCTTCATCCTTAAGGGAAAAAGTAGACTCCAAGAGAGCAACATTAACAACAAACTTTTTCCCTAAAATATAAGATTCAATCCCAACAACCTCGGTATTTGTTTCATCATTAATAAGACGAGCATTGGAGTAAAAGATGAGTATCACGTGTTTGTAGCGAATTTTCGGGATGCTCAACAAAGGAAGAAGATTCCATTCGCTCAAACGCTCGAGGTAACGGAAAAGGAATCGCTCGGAGTTAAGAAATTCGAGATCAATGACACGCTCACGACGAACTTCGAAATCCTTGACATATTTGAAACGAGCTCGCATCTCTGGAGTTCGAAGGGATTTTTGAAAGAGCTGAGCGAGATTCGGACGCACACTCGAGTCACTGGATTGAACGGACTTACGCTTTTTGCTAACATTTTCCGACGCCATCCTAAAAACATTAATCAAGCAAGTTTTAAAAAATTGAGTGTATGCATAGATTTCAAAATTCAATCCAAGGATAAATCCCACTTAGGTTTTTAAAAAATTTAAAACAAAGAAAAAATAATAAAAACAGTAAAAGAAAATACGAGTGAAAATTTTTATATTCGAATCAGAAAATTTAAGATTTTGAATTTTTTTTTACAAAATATGAAAAACCCAAGCATCAAAACATATAAACTATACAAAAATAAATTTTTCTAACCTAAGATTTGAATAGAAATTGAAGGAAAAAAGAAAAAGAGGAAAAATACCTTAGTTTGGGATTTTAGATGAATGGATGAAAATCCTTGCACAATGTTGATGAAACTTGCTTAGACTAGTGTTTTAGAGAAAAACCCCTCAAGATTTGGTGAAAAACAAGGAGGTTTAGAGGGGTTTTATAGGGAAAAAGTCATGTTAGGGTTTTTAGGGTTTTAAAGAGTTTTAATTTAAAGTGAACTTTATCATTAAAAGCCCTACTTAAAGTTGTCAGTGAACCCATTTCGGAACGGTCCTGACCGTTTCGAAACGCGAGGACGAGAGTTTGACCGTTTTTAGAATTTCAGTTGACCGTTTCGATACGATGTTGACCGTATCGAAGCCTCGTTGACTCGTATCGAAACTTGTTTCGATACACCCCTTGGCAGTAGCAAAAACGTTTCGAAACCCTTTTGAGGCGTTTCGAAACGCCCTTCTCTCAGACAAGATTTTAAAGCATCCGTATCGAAACAGGTTGACCCGTTTCGATACACCTGGGCCTGGAAGTGTAGATGAGGCTCTAAAAGTGCAGAAAATTGAGTTTTTCTAAGGCCTAACTTGCATGAATGACATGAATGAGCAGGCAAAACATATGCAAACATAAACATACTCCCCCTAGCTATAAGCATGGATGAAATTAGGAGTCAAAACACATAAACATGGCATTTCACAAGATCAAGCAATTTTAAGCACAAAAGAGGTCCTAAAAGGTCAAGATAGGCTAGCTAGACCTAACTCTCTCCTAAGGGACCAAAAACGCTCTTTGTCTAAAGGTTTTGTAAATATGTCCGCTAATTGATTTAAGGTGTCTACATACTCTATAACCACATCTTCTTTAAGGACATGATCTCTAATGAAATGATGCCTTATTTCTATGTGTTTGGTTCTAGAGTGTTGGAAGGGATTTTTTGTTAGACATATAGCACTAGTGTTGTCACATTTTAGGGGAATGGTTTCAACTTTAATTCCATAATCTAAGAGTTGTTGCTTCATCCAAAGGACTTGAGCACAACAACTCCCTAAGGATATGTACTCGGCTTCGGTGGTAGATAAGGCTACACTATTTTTTTCTTAGAGAACCAAGATATGAGCATACTACCTAGGAATTGACAAGTTCCCGAAGTACTTTTCCTATCGATTTTGCAACCCCCATAATCCGTATCCGAATAAGCATGAAGGTTGAAGGTGGAGTCTCTAGGGTACCAAAGACCTAAACAAGGAGTATCTCTAAGATACCTAAAGATTCTCTTAACGGCTATAAGGTGAGACTCTCTAGGACTAGCTTGAAACCTAGCACACAAGCAAACACTAAACAAGATATCCAGTCTACTTGCGGTAAGGTAAAGCAATGATCCAATCATAGAACGGTAAAGTTTAGAGTCAACACACTTACCTCCTTCATCTTTGTCAAGCTTTGTAGATGAGCTCATAGGTGTGGCTTGAGACTTTGCATTCTCCAAGCCAAACTTCTTGAGCATATCCTTTATGTACTTTGCTTGATTGATGAAGGTGCCATCCTTCTTTTGCTTGATTTTGAGTCCCAAAAAGAATGAGAGCTCCCCCATCATGATCATCTCAAATTCACCTTGCATTAGCTTAGCAAACTCTTGACAATGACATTCGTTAGTAGAACCAAAAATAATATCATCAACATAAATTTGAACTACTAAGATGTCATTTTATACATTTTTATAAAAAGTGTAGTGTCCACCTTACCTTTTTCAAAACCTTTTTCAATTAAAAAGTTTGAAAGTCTTTCATACCAAGCTCTAGGAGCTTGCTTTAAACCATAAAGAGCTTTAGTGAGTTTGAAAACATGATTTGGAAATTTTGGATCTTCAAAACCCAGTGGTTGTTCCACATACACTTCCTCATTTATAAAACCATTTAAAAACACGCTTTTAACATCCATTTGAAAAAGCTTGAAATTATGATAACATGCATATGCGAGCAACACCCTAATGGCTTCCATTCTAGCTACGGGTGCATAGGTTTCATCAAAATCTATTCCCTTTTCTTGAGTGTAACCTTGTGCTACAAGTCTAGCTTTATTTCTCACAATGTTACCACTCTCATCTAGCTTGTTCCTAAAGACCCATTTAGTTCCTATGGTAGATTGATTACTAGGCCTATCAACTAATGTCCAAACGTTACTTCTCTCAAATTGGTTTAACTCTTCTTGCATAGCCATAATCCAAAAATCATCTTTCAACGCTTCTTTTATATTCTTAGGCTTTATGCATGAGATAAATGCAACATGATTCATTAATTTAAGAGAAGATCGAGTGGTTACCCCCTTGGATGGATCACCCAAGATTTCACCATCTTTGACATAATTGAACTCCTTTGGGTAGCTCACTTCCTTTTCCTCAAGAGCCAAGTCCTTCAAGGCTTCAAGAGGTGGATCTTGTGTGTCCTCTTCTTTTGTTGTTGGAATCTTATCCTCCCTTGAAGTTTGTCCTCCATCAAAGGCATTTATGATTCCTACATCATCATCATCACAAGAATCCTTCCTTGGAAGGAGGTTATCATTGAATACAACATGTATAGATTCTTCTACTACAAAAGTTCTTTTGTTAAATACTCGATAGGCTTTAGATGTTAAAGAGTATCCTATGAAAATAGCTTCATCACTTTTTGCATCAAATTTACCTAAGTTGTCTTTTCCATTATTTAAAACAAAACACTTGCAACCAAAAGGGTGAAAATAGCTAATGTTAGGCTTTTTAGATTTTAAAATCTCATAAGGTGTTTTCTTTAAAATTGGCCTAATCATTACTCGATTAACAATATAGCAAGCGGTGTTTGTGGCTTCCGCCCAAAAATATTTAGGTAAATTATTTTCACAAAGCATAGTTCTAGCCATTTCTTGCAAAGTTCTATTTTTCCTTTCAACTACCCCATTTTGTTGAGGAGTTCGAGAAGCCGAAAAATTGTGGCTAATACCATTTTCATTTAAAAAATCTTCAAACCCTAAATTTTGAAACTCGGTTCCATGATCACTTCTAATATGTGAAATTCTAAGTTCAAGATCATTTTGGGTTAGTTTTGAAAATGTGATGAATTTTTCCAAAGCCTCATCTTTAGTACTTAAAAATAGAACCCAAGTAAATCTAGAAAAATCATCAACAAGTACAAATGCATAAGACTTCCCACCCAAGCTCATAGTCCTAATTGGCCCAAATAAATCCATATGGATTAGTTGTAAACATTTACTTGTAGAAACATCATTAATGGATTTAAAGGAAGACTTATGTTGTTTACCCTTAGAGCATGCATCACAAATTTTATCATTTGAAAATTTAATCTTGGGTAAACCTCTAACTAGATCAAGGGAAACTAGTTTTTCTAAAACACTAATGCTAGCATGTCCTAGTTTCCTATGCCACAACCATGCATCATTTTCATTTTGTGCTACTAAGCATGCATGAGATGTATGAATGTCATCTAGATGCACCATGTATATGTTCCATATGCGATGACCTATGAGCATAATATTATTAGATTTAATGTCTACAATTTTGCATCCATTTTTATCAAATAAAACATTAAATCCTTTATCGCACAATTGACTTATGCTCAATAAGTTATGTTTAAGACCATCGACATACAAGACATTTTCAATGAGAATAGTAGAGTGATTACCTATGGAGCCAATACATTTAATGTGGCCTTTGGAGTTGTCACCAAATGTCACCACTCCTTCACTTGTTGGCTTTAGATCCATGAATCTACTCTTGTCTCCGGTCATATGCCTTGATCATCCACTATCAAGGTACCATGAGTTTTGACTTTGTGCTTTGGCCTTGTAGCAATGCTCCCCCTACAAACAAAGATATTAAGCTTTTGTTTTTGGTACCCAAATCATTTTGGGTCCATGAGTGTTAGCTCCCAAAACCTTGGTTCCCTTAGGAATCCAAGATGACATAGCAATAATGTTATTAGATTTTACAAGTTCCTTAGGAACCCATACACTTCTAATTCTTTTAGCTCTACTATGTCTAGGAAAGCTACCTTGTTTGTAGTAGTTAGTCTTTTTCTTAGGTTGGTTTGTTCTTGAAGATTCACCTATTTCATGTTTGACACTACCAACATTTTTAAAAGACTCTTTGAGCTTATTTAGCTCATCTAACACCTTTTGGTGTTCACTATTACATTGAGATAAAAGATTATTAAGGTCAACATTTTCATCTTGAAAAAATTTTAGTTCATCTTTCAACCCTAATATCTTTTTCTCAAATTTTGAATTAGCTTGAGAGAGTGAGTCATTTTTCTCATTTAGTTCCAAAATGATTTTCTTGTTCCTAATGACCGACTCCTTATATTTCTCAACTAATTCATCAAAGACCTCTTGCAACTCATCATATGCATCATTTAATTCATCATATGTAAAATCAAAAGATGATGAGTTAGAGGTTACCATAGAGGAATCTTCTTCAAGTGCCATGAGGCAAAGGTTAGCCACTTCTTGTTCGTCATCCTCCGATGACTCCTCATCACTCCAAGTAGCAAGCTTGGCTTTGAGCTTCTTCTTCTTATCAAAGCCCTTCTTCTTGAGTTGAGGGCACTCCGAACGTATGTGGTCGGGTTTATTGCACTCGAAGCAAATGATTTGATCCCTTGATTCTTCTTTGTTCTTGCCTTTGAAGTCCATATTCCTTTGAATTTTTCTTCCTCGGTTGGACCTCATAAAGCGTGAGAATCGTTTGGCTATCATAGCCAATTCTTCTAGCTCATCCTCCTCACTAGAAGAGCTCTCCTCAAGTAGTGAAGCTTTGAGAGCTATTCCCGTCTTCTTCTTCTTTTCAACCTCTAGCTTTTCTACTCTCTTCTCTTCTTTCTTCTTCTCTTCTTCCCTTCCTTGCTTCATAATCTCATGTGTAAGGAGAGAACCTACTAGCTCATCAAGCTTTAAAGTCTTCAAATTCTTAGCTTCTATGATGGTGGTTCTCTTCCCATCCCATGATTCGGGAAGTGAATAGAGTAGCTTCCGGACAAGCTTGTCTTCCGGTATGATCTCTCCAAAACCTTTGAGCCCATTGACTATAGTGGAGAACCGATCAAACATCTTGGACACCGTCTCATCGGGCTCCATCTTGAAATTCTCATAACTTTCTTTGACATCGTTGGTTCCCTCATAGGTAGTCTCAAGAGTGTCCCACACTTCTTTGGCACTCTCAATAGATGACACTTTAGAATAGATGTCCGGACCGAATGAACAAAAGAGCATGTGGAGAGCTTTGTCATTTACTTGAATCTTTTTCCTTTCTTCTTCACTCATCTCCACCTTCCATCTTGCCTTCACTATCTTGCTTCAATGGAATGTAAGGGTCATCTTCAATGACATCCCAAACTAAGTAGTCATTGGACTTGATAAAGAGACGCATTCTATTCTTCCAAAAAGAATAGTTGTCATCATTGAAGAAGGGAGGCTTTGTAGTTGATTGAGACTCATACATGCCTGAACCGGAGGTTGAAGCCATCTCTTGATATTTGATGATCACACTCTTCCTAGGAATTCCTCTTGTGGTTGTTAATCCTCAAAGAGGTAGGCTCTGATACCAATTGTTGAGTGGATCAAATGATCGATATGAACCAAGAGGGGGTGAATTGGATTTTTAAGGTTTAGGTGGTGTAAATTGCAAATTAAAAGGATAGACAAGGAATTTTAGAGTGGTTCAAGTTCCAAATGAACTCTACATCCACTACCTTAGCTTCACTAAGGATTTGCAACAATTCCACTAATTGATCTTCCCCTTTTCTAGGCTAAGGAGGCAACCCTTACAATTTTCGGTTAAATTTTCTACCCAAAATTTAACCCAATCCTCACACAAAGATAACAAAGAGTTTGATGGCTAAGATAGTATCTCTCAATACAAATTGTAGCCCAATTACAAGCACTCAACCCAATTGAAAAAGATAAGAATTAAAATTACAATTGGGGTTTCTAGACAATTTTGGGATTTAAGCACAAATGCTTGGATTTAATGTATGGATGTTTGCTTTTGGATCAATAGTTGTTGCTGGAGCTTTTAGAGGTCCCT
Organism: Hibiscus trionum; assembly: GCA_030270665.1. Lineage (NCBI taxonomy): Eukaryota > Viridiplantae > Streptophyta > Magnoliopsida > Malvales > Malvaceae > Hibiscus > Hibiscus trionum. The sequence continues at coordinate 19,776,954 of BSYR01000004.1, forward strand.
TTTATACCTTCTCATTGATTTCTAGCCGTTGTGGTTGTTGCGTTCATCAATAAAGCCGTTGGGGGTGTTATCTCACCTCCATAAATGCAGTCTGCAACCACCTGTTTCGGAACGCGGGAACCTTTTTCGAAACGGACCAAAATAGAAAGAGCCGTTGGGGTGCATTTAAGAGCCCGTTTCGAAACGGATTGAACTCGTTTCGAAACACTTTTGCCACTGTCAAGGGTCGTTTCGAAACAGCTTGAGCCCGTTTCGAAACACCCTAACGGTTTCTGAAAAATCAGTTAAAAACTTTTCAACGGTCATATTTTTCAAATCAAAATGAAGAACCGTTTCAAAACACTTGAAGTCGTTTCGATACGGTTTCTTATGTTCTAAAGCCGTTTCGATACCCGTTTCGGAACATGGGTTGGCAGTGGTGAAATCGTTTCGAAACGCCTTAGGCCGTTTCGAAACAGGGACTTGAAAAACATTATTTCGGCTTTAAGAACACTTAGAAAATATTTGAAAATCTTAGTTTTTAACTTTGAAATATTCTTAAAATCATATGAGGATGTTTGAGGACTTAAAAATTCGTTTTGACTTTTTCAATTTAGTCCTTAGGTTCTTTAGTTATATCAAAATTAAAATATCAGTTTCACAGTTAGGGTGTAGGGAATTAAGGGTAGAGTGTATTTTTTAGGGTTTAGGATAGAGAAATTAGGGTTAGGGCTTAGAATTTAATTTTTAGGTGTTTTTTAGTAGGGGCATATAAAGAGACATAGTTAGGGACAGAAGATTTTTACTCTAAATATAAGTAGGTACAATAGTGCTTCTACCATACTTGATTGTATCACTCCCATTAAAGATAGAGCATGCATGTCATGTTTGCCAAGTTTGTAACATATGTTGCTGACTCTAGAATCAGTTAGTCACCAAACAACTATATCAGTTGCCCACTGGCTTTGCTGCTTGTGTATGAATCAGTAGGTTTTTTCTAAAATATGTAGAGCATCCTACTTTGAATGAACGAGATGTTCTGGTTGCTTGATTATCATACGTGTCATAGCTTCATAGGAGTGTTTCTGGAATCTGAGTTCTTTCACAAACATATTTTATGCAAAGATTTAGTGCAATTAATGTCACAAACATCAAGTTGCTATCATTTTCTATCAATCATGTATCATTTGTAGAATTATTAATATGATTATCAGTAGGTTGTTTTTTTGTTGTTTTAACCCTTTGACAATGCGCAAACACTATGTAGATAAAGCGATTTAAATTTGTGTCTTTTAAGATGAACATCATCCGCTTTTCCATTGGGACACTTGTTAGGACAGACATTGTATTGCTATTGCAGTGTCGTATGAAATATGAATCATCTAAACCTTACATGATTATGACAACCAACAGAAACTTGTATTATTCTCATTACACCCGACTAAAACCAAACCATTTCCTCTTTGTGTTTATTACACATTTAGTTATATGGAATCGTATACAAAGTTGGCTCATGTCTTATTATTTGTTTCCCCCAATTACTACCATGTAAACAGGTTGGGTAGGAGTTGGGGTTTCTTATAGACGTGACAATATTAGATACGGTTATACAATATGAAGAAAATGTAAATACTATATGGTCAAAAAATTAATTCATTGAAATATAGAAACAAAATTTAACATTGAGGTTGGGAATGTGATAAATTTGCCTTCTTCACATGCTTATCAATTCCATCTATGAACAAGCAACAGCATCTCACCCATATACACAAGCAATAAAGCTGTCAAAAACGTAAGCACGAGAAGAAAATTTATACATATGCTGAAGCATCTAGGATTTTCTTCAAGACGAGCATTTCAATCTGAAACTTTGTCCACTTCCTGTAGTGTTACGGTTCCTAGTCGTTATGGGCGTACCGAGTAGACTGGAAAAGCTGATCCAGTCATGCTCAGTGACTGCTTAGCAAACCCTATACTTTTCTTAGTACCCAGCCATAAGGCCGAAAAGAATCCAACCCAACCTGATTTCATATTGAACATATCAGATGAAAAGCACCAGTCCAGAACATTCAAGTTGCATGATTATCATTAGCCATAAACAAAGAAAAATTGACCACATCAACTTGAAAACATTAATGGATCTTTCATCTTTATTTTTATTTTCTTTCCTATAAAGCACATCAATCTTTTGTCCATCTTTCAACCTCCTCTTTCCATCCTTCTAGTTTTCCAATCAACCAAGCACAAAGTATCACAAAAGGATGGCAGTTGACAAAAAAATGCTTAAATATAAAATAAGTGCCCCAAGTATCTCACTTTTTTCATTTAGGTGCCTAAACTATTTTTTGGATAAACTAGATGCCTAAAGTTTTTATTTTTGTAGAAATAGGTGTCTAACTTAAAAAGAAAAACAACACTCGTCATTAAGTGACACGTGGCCAAAAAAACCCAAATTCACAACAGAGCTAGGCACTTATTTGCACAAAAATTAAAACTTTAGGCACCTAGTTTGGCCAAAAAGAACTTCAAACACCTATTTAGACCAAAACAAAAACTTTAAGCACCTATTTTATCCAAAAATATGTTTTGAACACCTAAATGAAAAAATGAAATACTTTAGGCACTTGTTTTATATTTAAACCGAAAAAAATAGAAAACTTTGGCACTGGTGCATCTTAATGCCAAAACGAGAGACAGCAGAATAGCATGGATTAGTAATGCTAAAAGACACACCATTAAATGGCATCATGCAAACAAACACACAAAAGGCAACTCAGTCAATAAAATGCAGGTTAGTTATTCCTCCTTTTCTTGCAACTAGACAAAGGCATAAAACATGCGAGAGAAACAGAGCAATTAATGAACAAACTAATGGTGATGATTGGAGATAGGACCAGGTCAGCTCAGCAATGTAGAAAGTCTAAACTCACTTCTCCATAATGGGCCAGATAATTTTTGCTTTCCAGTTATAATACATCCTACTTTTCCTTCATAACACATTTTCAATTTTCAATCTTTGGGGCACTGCAACACCACAAAGATACTTGCAGGAGAAAATCATAGAAATCTTTTGCCCCTACATATATAATATAAAGAATAGTCTAGCAACTTTATTTGGCTTTCCATCTAAAACAACACTAAATGAAGGCATCAAAGAACAGGATTAATCATCTTGAAGCAAAGAAAATTGGTTATAAACAGAAAGAAAACAAAATCTTAAAACTATACGAATGAAACAAAAAACCAAAAATATATGCTTAGAGAGATAACATACCAGCAGCTACCACAGCAGCAAAAATGGCTGAAATCGTGGCAGCAGAAATAACAAATGCAGCAATTGATAAGGCCCCAAGATAAATAGCTGCTACACAGGCAAAGGAAAAGAGCAAGAATCCCCCCGCAGCTCCCAAAGAGAAGAGAAGAGAGATAATGATGCCATTGACAGTCGCTGCTAGAAATAAAAACATAAATATAAGCAGCCCAGTCAATGTAAGAAGAGCAACCGTCCCAATCTGCAAATAATTTGTTTTTCCGAGAAAGAAAATCAAAGAAATTAAAACGCAAAACTTTATCAAAAAAAAAAAAAAAACGCAAAACACAAAAATCAAGAATCAAGAATGAGTTAAAAATTTAATTAAATTATTAAAGTGAAATGCTTACAGAAATGACGAGAAGAGCACGAAGACGGCTGCCTTGACGAGTCCACAGCAAGATGGTTTGGCCACTGTTTCTGGAGGCTTCACGGAGACGAGGCCCGTTCTCGGAAACGGATGTAAGATGACGAATCGAGCAGATAAGATTAAGATGAGAAAAGCAGGAAAAAAATGAAGAAGAAGATGAGATGAGAAGAGAATTTCAGAAGAGAGAGAAGGTCACACAATTCATTCCTCAATCATCCGATAAGGACTCTAACGGCTACAGACTCCTTATAACAAACCAGTACAGGACACGGTGTCGTTTTATATAATTACAAACCACCCCCAAACGCTGCGTTTCATTAACCCTTCCCCCTAACGTTTAAACAACAGAAATTCAAATGAAGCTAACGGCCGACTCGGATCTTCCTCTTACAATGCTTCCCTCTTCAAAACATCCTTGTCCTCAAGGATGGAACTGAGGAAACTGTTGCTGCAACAAATATAGCACCTCCCATGTCGCATCTTCAGGAAACGAGTTTGTCCATTCCACCAGAACCTCAGTGACCGCCCTGCCTGCCCGCTTCCCAATTCTTCGATCCAGAATTCTAACAGGTTCCTTCATTATCCCTCCATCAGGTCCTACTATCGGTAGTTCATCACTGCAAATAGCATCCCCAATGTGTTTCTTCAGTTGAGATACATGGAATACAGGGTGAATCCTCGATCCTTCAGGTAGCTGAAGATGATAAGCCACTTCTCCCACTCTGTCAGTGATTTTAAATGGACCGAACCACTTTGGAGCCAATTTGTGTGAGGTTCGTTTCTGCACCGAGTGTTGCCTGTATGGTTGTAACTTCAAATACACTAGATCTCCTTCCTCCAAGCTACAATCAGTCCTCCTCCTGTCTGCTTGCTGTTTCATTCGATTCTGAGCCCTCTTCAGATAGAACTTAAGCATTTTCAGTGCAGCTTCCCTCTGTTGCAACGTCCTATCGACCGAGGCCACCAATGACTCCCCAACCAAGTAAGGAATGTGTACTGGTGGCTCTTGCCCATACAACTCCTGGTACGGTGTGGTTTGAATCGAAGAGTGAAATGATGTATTGTACCACCATTCAGCTAAGTAGAGCCACTCTCCCCACTCTCTTGGTTTTTCCCCAGTCATGCACCTCAGGTAGGTCTCCAAACATTTGTTCAGTCTCTCCGTCTGGCCATCGGTTTGGGGATGATAGGCCGTTGAAGGTGTTATGGCAGTGCCCATCTTCTCGAATAACTCTTTCCAGAACGTGCTCATGAACAACCTGTCCCTATCACACACAATGTTTTGGGGCATTCCATGTAACTTGAAAATGTTCTCGAGGAACACCTGAGCAACTTCCTTAGCTGAAAAAGGATGAGCAAGAGGTATGCAATGAGCATATTTGGTTAGTCGATCCACGATGACCCAAATAACATCCTTGTTTCTGGATTTGGGTAGCCCTTCTATAAAATCCATACTTATGGATGACCAGATTGCTTCAGGTATGGGAAGTGGTTGCAATAACCCCCTGGGATGAATCAGATCTCCTTTGTTCTTTTGACAGATCCCACACTCCCTTACAAAGTTCTTCACATCCTTCCTCATTCCTTTCCACCCCATTACCCCACTCATCCTCTTGATCATGGCCACTGTTCCTGAATGTCCCCCCACAGCTCCTTCATGGAAGAATTTCAGTAATTCCTTCCTCAGATTTGGATCTTGCCCCACCACTAGCCTTCCTTTCCTTTTCAGTAACCTGCCATCCCAAGCATACTTAGAGGATGCACTTGGATTTTGCTGAAGCTTCTCGATGACTTTCTTCAGTTTGGCATCAGTTTCCCATGATTTAGCAATTCGAGCTAGCACATCAGTCGAAACACAGCTGATGGCCATGAGACTTCCTTCCCTTCCTGCTGGCTTGCGAGACAAGGCATCTTCCACTGTGTTATGAACTCCTCCTCTATAACTGGCCTCATAGTCGAAACCCATCATCTTGGTGACCCATTTTTGTTGTGCGGGGGTGATTGCTTGATTTGCAGTCAAGAACCTCAAGCTTTGGTGGTCGGTTTTGATCTTAAAATGCCTTCCAACTAGGTAGGGAGCCCATTTTTTCACAGCCATTAAAACAGCTAGCATCTCCTTCTCGTACACTGACAAGCCTTGGTGTTTCACTCCCAACCCCTTGCTGAAAAAGGCTAGTGGCTTCCCCTTCTGTACCAGGACTGCTCCTACTCCCAAATCAGAAGCATCCGCTTCCACTATGAACTCTATGCTGAAGTCAGGTAGGCTCAACACAGGGGCCGAGCTGATAGTCTTCTTGAGTTTTTCAAAGGCCATTTCCTCCATTTCAGTCCATCTCCATCCTCCCTTCTTCAGCAAGTTTGTTAATGGTTTAGCAATACACCCATAATCCTTGATGAACCTTCTATAATATCCTGATAAACCTAGGAATCCTCTCAACTCCTTGAGTGATTTCGGACTAGGCCAATTAAGAATACACTCCACCTTACTAGTGTCCATGTAAACCTGGCCTTCAGACAACACATAACCCAGATACTCCACCTTCCTTGCCCCAAAACAACATTTGCTTTCTTTCACAAACAACTTGTGTTGCCTCAGCACCTCCAAAACTTCCTCCAGATGTGTTAGATGACTCTCCCAATTCTTCGAATAGATGAGTATATCATCGAAGAAGACTAAAACTGGTTTCCTCAAAAACTGTCTGAAAACCCTGTTCATCAGTCCTTGAAACGTGGCTGGGGCATTAGTTAGGCCAAATGGCACAGAACCAGAGGTGGAGATCGTGAATGAGCAAAATAGCAGGGGCAACAACAGTGTTGGAGTGGAGAATCAAGGACCGTTGGGGAGTCTGACTTTCAAACTACCTTGTCCTCGTTTTGATGGAGACGACTTTAGAGGATGGCACTCAAAGTTGGAGCAGTATTTTGAGGCAGAGGAAGTCCCAGAAAACTCCAAGATTCGTTTGGTCATGTTGCACCTTGAAGGGAAGGCATTGCAGTGGCACCAGTTTCTGATGAGGAATCAAGAGGATTTCGCAAATCTGGGGTGGAGTCAGTACCTGAGGCTCATACGTGAGAGATTTTGTCCAGGGGGATTCGATGACCCTTTTGCAGATCTGTTGGAGCTAAGGCCCCCAGGTGATTGACCATCTTCTCCAGATGCACCGGCTCCCGGATTCGACCCCAAAACACCAGGGCCTCCCAGCAAAACTTGGGACCGACTACCAGTTGCATTTCCCACTGGTTCGATGCGTTTTCCCAATGCTAGCTCCAGCATCTTTCGCATGTCCTCTCCAATCTGGGCGCGAAACTCCCCAAACTTAGCATCCATTTTAGCATCAATGCTGTTTTCCACTCTACCAATTTCCTCCTGCAACTTCGAAGTTTCCTGTTGCCAGGATTGACTCCGCGTGATTGGAGCTCCATCCACCATTGCCAAGATCGATTGGCTCTGATACCCTTGTAAGATGACGAATCGAGCAGATAAGATTAAGATGAGAAAAGCAGAAAAAAATGAAGAAGAAGATGAGATGAGAAGAGAATTTCAAAAGAGAGAGAAGGTCACACAATTCATTCCTCAATCATCGGATAAGGACTCTAACGGCTACAGACTCCTTATAACAAACCAGTACAGGACACGGTGTCGTTTTATATAATTACAAACCACCCCCAAACGCTGTGTTTCATTAACCCTTCCCCCTAACGTTTAAACAACAGAAATTCAAATGAAGCTAACGGTCGACTCGGATCTTCCTCTTACAATGGATATCTTGATCCGCTGCAGCAACGGCCTCGATCCCGTTGATGATCCATCGGGGAAGATAATCATCGCAATCGAACGGTGGAGAACATCATAGAACGTTTCTTCCGTACAACTGCCCTGGTTTTCATCTGTTGCGTCCGCCATGGAGGATGGGCTATTATTTACTTCAATTTGAAGAATGCAAAATGAAAAAAGAACATATAAAAAAAATCCCCTAGGATTTAAGTTTTTGGGAAAACTACTCCAGTGATCATCCAACTATGGGTCGCGACCTGTTTTGACGGGGGAGTTCTAGGGAACAACCTTTAAATACAGGCTAAAAAACAACAAACCTGTTTACCGGGTAAAAAGTGGTACACAAATTGTTACAACAAATATACACAAATTGGTACAAATTTGTAAGAAAAAACGGTATATACCTTTTTTATTATAAAGTTTCATGAAGGTTCAAATGGCTCTTGTACTTGTACAGAAATGTGTACATACATAATTTCTTACGCAAAAACATATTTTGGTACAAGTTTTATAAAGATTTGTGTATATACACATATTAGTAGCAAATCTACACAAATTAGTACAAATTTGTAAGAGAAAATGGTATATACCTTTTTTATTACACAGTTTCACGAAGGTTCAAAATGGCTCTTGCACTTGTACAGAAATGTGTACATACATAATTTCTTACGCAAAAACATATTTTGGTACAAGTTTTATAAGGATTTGTGTATATACACATATTAGTAACAAATCTACACAAATTTGTATAAATTTGTAAGAGAAAACGGTATATACCTTTTTTATTACACAGTTTCACGAAAGTTCAAAATGGCTCTAATACTTGTAAGGAAATGTGTACATACACAATTTCTTACCCAAAAGCATACTTTGGTACAAGTTTCATTAGGATTTGTGTATATACACTTATTAGTAGCAAATATAAACAAAATGATACAACTTTTTAAGAGAAAATGGTATATACCTTTTTTATTACACAATTTCTCCAAGGTTCAAAATGGCTCATGTACTTGTAAGGAAATGTGTATATATACAAATGAGTACAAAATGTACACAATTGTAACAATTTTGTAAGAGAAAAAAAATATATATTTTTTAATATGCTATTTCATAGGGGTGGGAAAAAATACCCGACCCGATTGACCCGACGACTCGAACCTAAAATGTCGGGTAATTTCAGGAAAAAAAATTACCCGGTCGGGCCGGGTACCCGATCCGATAAAAATTAATATATATATATTTTTATTTAAAATTATATTTTTATTTTATATTTCTTAATATTTTCACTCTAAAATTAAGTTTAAATCTCTATATTTTTTCTATGTTTGGATTATATTCTTTTAAGTTTAATTTTTTTTAAAATTTTTTTGTGTTTAACATGTGATTTTTTTAATTTTAGAATTAAAAAAAGGAACCGGAATAAATCGAGTACCCGACAATTCCCACCCCTACTATTTCACCAAGGGGGCATCCATACCACCTTTAGGTGGTATGTATGCTGGTTTGGCAGACATGAAAAAAAAAGCTATTTCACCAAGGGGGCATCGATACCACCTTTAAGTGGTATCGATGCTGGTATGGCAAACATGAAAAAATTGGTATATTTGTTATACAAAATGTGTATGTACACAAAATATTACGAAATGTGCACCAAGGGGCATCGATACACAAATTAGTACAAAATGTTACAACTTTGTAAGAGAAAACGATATCTACTTTTTTTACTACGAATTTTCATCAAGGGGGCATCGATACCACCTTTAGGTGGTATCGATGCTGATTTGGCATACATGAAAAAATTAGTACATTTGTTATACAAAATGTGTATATACACAAAATATTACACAATGTGCATAGACACAAATGAGTACAAAATGTACACAAATTGTAACAATTTTGTAAGAGAAAAAAGTATATACCTTTTTTAATATGCTATTTCACCAAGGGGGCATCCATACCACCTTTAGGTGGTATTGATGCTGGTTTGGCTGACATGAAAAATATGTTATTTCACTAAGGGGGTATCGATACCACCTTTAGGTGGTATCGATGCTAGTATGACAAATATGAAAAAATTAGTACATTTCTGTTCTTTGATTTTCCTTTCATCTACGGATAATTTTTTTTCGAGGATTTTTCTTAGGCTATTTATGTTCTTCTGCAGACTTCCAATGATGGGTTTTTTCTTTTTCTTAATTAACTTAAAAAAATCTCTACAATTTTTTAGGTCGTGCTCAAGAAAAATGGACAGACGCATCAATGGCGGGAGGGGTTTTTTGTTTTCTTTAGCAGCGCAATCTGCTCGTCCAGGTTCCCATGCGAGTTAGAATTCACCGAAGACCCCATCGTTTCTTCTCTTATAACTTTAGATTCCATTTTTTTCCTCAAAATGAGAATTATTCAAGAGATTTTTGGGAAGAGAAGTAGAAAAGGGTAAAGAAAAAAGAAATGAAGCGTTGGTGAAGAAGAACCAGTGCTTTTGCGAAAGATGGAGACGAAAACATAAAGGTTACCGGTTTACCGGGTAACTTTTTATTTATTTATTTTTAATCTAACGGTCACTATAAAAGTGGCTTTATCCAATGGCCTAAATTAAAGGTTGGTATTTAGTTGGTATTTAAGCCGCCTGTTTTTAGAAAAGCCCGTTTTGACCACTCAACTAAAAAATTTTAAAATTCGACCACCTAATTATTTAAATAGACTAATTTTAACCATCGGCCGTTAAAATCCAATGAAAAGATGACGTGGTCATTAAGTAAAATTTGTATAATTACACATTTGATCTTTGTTAATTCTTTATTATATCAATTTAGTCTTTATTTTAATTTTAATTTAAATAAAAAATTCTAATTCTTTATTATACCAAATGTATAATTATATAAAATTTACTTAATGGTCACGTCACCTTTCCGTTAGATTTTAACGGTCGGTAGTCAAAATAGGTATATTTAAATAGTTGGGTGGTCAAATTTTAAAATTTTTTAGTTGGGTGGTCAAAACAGGTCGCGACCCATAGTTAGGTGGTCACTGGAGTAGTTTTCCCTAAGTTTTTTTATTATCAATTTCTACCAAAAGGGAGGGAAGAGGAGAATTTTCTCGTAAGGGGTAGAACCTACAACATAAAGAAGATGGAAATGTGTCAGCTGAAAAGTTTATGTGTCCTAGAAATTGTTGACCCCTAAGATTTAAGCTATATTGTACTATTACCCGAAAAATATATAAAAATGGTTCTAGAACTTATTATATTCAATGAAGGATCCAAAAATATTTTCTTAGGTGAGCACACATATGTTAACATCATGTTTGAATTCTTTTTGTTTATTATTTAGTGTGTTCAGACTCGGTTCTTTTAGCATTCACAAACATGTTCATTTAGCATTTGTGAAAATAAGTGACTAGGGGAGTAAAACATATCATTCACGTTAGTCCACAAAAACACATTAGTAAATCAGAAATCTCCAAATTATAATTTACAAAGCATGTGATATATAATAACTACAAAACTACAATAAATTCTATTACCAATTTATGTTCAATCCATAGAAAGCAAGAACAAAATTGAATATCTTTCTTAAATTGATTCAATGAAATTAGTATAAAGAATCATTAATTCATAAAGTCATATTTATACTTCTACTTCCAATTAATTTAATCTCTAACTTAAGCTCTAAAGTTAAAAAAGGAAAAGGTAAACATAAGTTAACTAAATATTTAATTATCATCTCTATTTATATTGCTACAGTTGTAAGAGAAAAACAAAATGTCTTGAACTCTTAAAACATTATATAACAAAATTTTGAATGATAATTGAAATATATTTCTATATATTGAAAAAATGAAAAATTTAAAAAATTACATACCTTCAGTGTTGAGAGTTTGAGAGTCTTGAACTTTGAAACTTGAGAATTTTGTGTTTAGGGAAGAAAAAGCATCAAAAGTAGATGTATAAGTCGCAGAACTCAAAGAATTTTTATTTTTAGTGAGATTCTATCTTCTATTGTAATTGAGAAATTATATCATGGGTCATTTCCGTCACGTCATCCATGGGTGGTTAAATACTCTGTTTATAGATGTATGATTTTTATTGGTTGGTCCCATAAATGACGTGGCAAGAATAACATGTGATATAATTTCTTATTGTGTGTACAAATAAATTTTCAGGGTGGGCACTAGCAAGAAAATAGATAACTAATAGGAGAAAATTCATATTTCAGGGTGAGCACATGTTACTAAGATATTAATTTTGATTTAACTCAATAAAATATGTTTTTGGACTGAAACAAAATTGCAAAAATATTTTAAAGCCCATAAAACTTGAAAATATGTTTAAAATGTTTTCTAAGTGTTTTGACTCGTTCCTCAACTTAAAACATTTTCACAATGTCAAAACAGCATAATTTTTGAAATTGTTGGAGCAAAGTTTCTAAACTTTATAAGAAGTTTTGAAACTCCCTCTCACAAGAGTTTCTATACTTCTGCATAAGTTTTTAAACTTATGATTCCAAATAGTTTCCAAGTTTTGAAAATATTGAGTAAGTTTCGAAACTTTAGGCTCTAACTATCAAATTTTCAAATCTGATTCGAAGAGTTTCGAAACTCTTTGAGTAGTTTCGAAACTTATAGCATTGAATGCTCTGTTTTTGTAACCCCCTCGACCCGGCCTAGCCGATAGACCGAACCGAACGGGTCACATGGAGAATATTGAAGTAAATCGGAAAGGTTTACCTCAATAAACCACCCTGTTTTTTTATCTTGACTAGATGCAAGTTACATTCATATGTGATCAACAAGCAGCGGATTGAAAGACAACGCGAGCATTCATCAAGTACTACCAAATCTAGATGTAGGGACCATTTTGTAAACTTAACAAATTGCAAAGGTTTTTCCCAAAGTTGGATTACCAATCTTTAATTAAGTTTATCACATGCATCTCTACTGAAACTCAATCGAATTAACCAATATGACTCACTAAATTGCATACAAGACAAACATGGACCTAATTGCAAAGAAGCAGAACCTCAAAATATTCCAAAAACTGAATTAACAGCCAGCCATTTCAGAACAGCAAGACACGTATCGGAATGGACGTATCGAAACAGAGGCACCTGTTTCAAAACGCAGGCTCGTACCGAAACCACCCAAGACCCGTTTCGGAATAGAGTTTCACAGTTTCAAAACGTACCGAAATGGACCTCCCCGTTTTGATACCCCAAAGCATTTTTCGAACACATGTTTCAAAACAAGCAAGGGTGTTTCGAAACACTTGGGCATGTAATGTTTAATTTTGCTGGTTTAACTCGAGTCTAATCAACTGAAACAAATCCAACATATACATAAACATGCTTGCAACTCAAATGCACTTCAACAATCATAATTTCATGGCAAAGGCATCGTCAAAGCATCACTATCAACATCAATGATGTCTAAAGGCATGCTTCCTAAGATAAACAAGCACCAAAAGGTCAATTCTCCAATCCAAGCATAAATCAAAATCTAAAGGTCATTTACATACCAAAATACGCATACCAAACTTGTACCAAAACTGAAAATATCAAAACAACCAACATTCATAGCATTGGACACCCCATTGCCTTTATTACACTAGTTCAAAACCAAAACATACTTTCAATGGAGTCACTTGGAAATCTCTTAAAGTTGATGTCTCCAATCCTCTAATTATATGCATTGATGAGCAAAACAGAGCATAAGCATACTAGCTTAGTGAGGAATGCTCAAAATCAAAAACATCATCAATGCACAAAATCATCTTTCACTCCTTTTAAAACCATCATGCCTTCTTTGAAAATCCATGCACTTCATCATTAAAATCAACATGTAAACATCATGCAAAAAGTATAAATTACTTCACAACAATTAAACCATTGATAGACAAAACCAAGCCTTCCATGCATATTCACCAATATGCAAAGCTTAAGGTAAAACATGCATTTTCCAAACTATGCATCATCAACATTTCCATAACATATCAATCCATTATATTGGCTTTCAAATGATAAACAACATTCTCATTTCTCAAAAACATATGGGATACATGAATTACCAAGGGTTGTCCAAAACCCTTCATACACTCTATCGGTATCTCAAGGCTCATACACGGGAGCAACCCTCCACCGTTGTGACACCCGTGGTAGAGTATTCAGTACAATTACAACCCCTCAACACCACTCATCGGTATATGTATATAACCCACTAACGAGAGACGGGACACACACAAGGTTCGCACCCGGGAGCTACCCTCAACCGTTGCAACCTTAACATTCCTCAATCGTTAGGGTACTTGGATGGAGTTTTCGGTACAATCACAACCCCTCAACATCCAAGGCGACTTGTTTATAGTGCACTCAATCCTATAGATGGCTAACTATATCCGATTTCATTTATAAAACACTTAACACAACATGACTTGCCAATATAATCCATATTTCATGCATAAATCATTGTTTTCCCAAAGCATTCATATCAAGCCATATTTCAAGCTGTAAAACCTATGTTTGATTTTGATATAACTAAGTATGTTAATGATTAAATTGAAAACTTGAAATAGATTTCTAAGTCCCTCAAATGATTTATAAATCACCAACACTTTATCTGATTTGAAAAACTCAAACTCCAAATATTTTCTAAGTGTTCCAAGGCCAAAGTATTGAAAACGTCTAGGCGTATCGATACGCTTCCAGCCGTATCGATACATTTTTTGCAAAGTTGACTACTGGAAAAATGTGTTTCGATACGCCCCTCTGTAAAAACTGAAGGAGTTTGAATAGTGTACCGATACGGTTCAACCCGTATCGATACGGTTTTAATGGAATTTTTAATTCGAACGCATTTAAATCTTTTGACCGTTGGTGTCAGCCGGTTAGGTAACTAACATTTAAAGTGGTAGTTGTCTCGTATCGATACGATGTTCCCCGTATCGAAACAGAAACTTCCAGTGAGCTAAGTTGAGAAAAAAGTATCGATACGGTCTTATCAGTATCGAAACGGTCCCTGTCTCGTACCGATACGCTTACACGCGTATCGATACGCCCTCTTTATTATTGTGCAACGGCTCTTTCTGTTTTGAGACAGGTATCGATACGGGTCTTCGTGTACCGATACTAATAGCTGCAGAAGTGCATTTATGGTGGAAAAAGAGGGTCCCAACGGCTATAATCAATACCCTAACCACCCAAACGGCTAGAATTGATAGAGAATGTATAAATTGAAGCTTATTGAAGACCATCAACAACTATTGCATCAAAGATAAACATCCAAGCAAAAATCCAAGATCATTGTGCTTATTTTCCAATTTCTTGTAAACCCCAAATTGTGTAGTGTTCAATTCCTATCCTATCATCAAATTTGGGTTGAGTGTTTGTACTTAAAGGGGCAATCTTGTATTTGAGAGATATCTTTCTTGCCTAAATTCTTATTTGTTCACTTGTGAGGGTTTGGTCAAATTTTGAGTACAAAATTTGACCGGTTGTGTAAAGGTTACCTCCTAAGCCTTGAAAAGGGGAAGAACAAATTAGTGAATTGTTGCAAATCCTTAGTGGTAGCTAAGGTAGTGGATGTAGAGTTCATTTGGAACTTGAACCACTCTAAAATCTTTTGTTCTTCATTTTTAGCTATCATTTTTCTCCAAAAAAAATTTAAAAGCTCAATTCACCCCCTCTTGGCTTTGATCAATCCATTGATCCACTCAACACAAGCATTAAACCATGCTTCAAAACTCATGCATCAACACATGCATACAAGGATCACTTACCTAGTGCATCCTTAACCATATGGCATCATTAACCACAATTTATAAACTCAAAACATACTTTAAAACAGTAGGTTAACACAATTAAAGCAAGAGCATCCGAATGCTCACAATAGCTTAATCCGAGGGAGAATTCACTTTACTTACTTTCGCATTTATTAAAGCGTTTCAAGCTCTTACTAAGTTCCCAAAATCTTTTCTAAAATGTTTTCATGCTGTAAAATCAATTTCCAATCACCGACTTGCGAAACCACACTCGCCGATGCAACAATCAACCGTCTGAAGCCTCCAAAACCACTTCGTTCAATTCCGGAACACAATCCCCTATTTTCAACACATTAAAAACAGAGATTCAATGCATCATACTACATCCAAACACCAGCATTCAAAAGGAAATCCGCAGCCCTGCTCTAAAGCATCAAATTACCCATCTGAAACAACCGAAAACTCAATTGATTGACCTCTAACCTCAGCCCAGCCATCAACCAACACATCCAACACATTTTAACCATAAATCAACATCCAAAAACAACCCAAAACCATCCTTATACCTCCAGCAACTCAAATCCCACATTACACCCCAATAAATCCAACCATAAACATCTTAAAAACTAAAGATCTCAAGGATTTCGAGATCAATATGATTAAGACTCTATTTCAACATCATAAATCTTTCAAAAATCAATTAGAAACCATCTCAAACAGATCAAATCAAAACAACTCCAAAAATCTCATTATATCATATTTTCAACAAGATTTCATAATTTTATCAAAACCACAATGAAACCTCAATCAAAAACATAGATAAAGAGTCAAATATCTTTGGAATTTCATTAAAGAACCTTGATTAGAGGGTTAGCGTGAAATTTACCTCCAATCCTTGCTTCTCTTCTAATTTGGCAAGTTTGCTTCCAAGAAACTTGATGAAATTTGAGAGAAAACACAAATGAGAAGTTGAAAATCAAGTGAGGAAAAGAAAGTGAAGGAAATCTGGAAATTGAGAGAAAATGGAGAGTGTTAGGCTGAAGTGAAAAAGGAGAGAATGAAAATGACAGTTAAAATCTCTTAACCAAAATAACTACCTCTTTAATTAAACCAATAAAAGCCATTTTAATATTTAATAAATCATTTAAAACATATGCCAAATTAGAGAAAATGATTAATTGCCAATTAACTCCCTAAAGATTCTAAGATTTTGACTCTTGTTGAGTGTGCAAAAGTTCTATATTTTACCCCTTATTTAACCCATATTTCTGCTGCATTCAAGAATAATTCATTGCATTTAGTTAAAGTTTCATATATACATCACAATTAGATAAATTAGCACAATTTCTACTGATTTTCACTACTTTTGCAGGTTACTGTTGTGGAAGACTCAGGACAGTGAAGGAGCAGAGTTGGAACATAGGACTGGAGTCGAGAAGGAGGACGCTACCGTGGCCACTGCCGTGGCAGCCATGACGACATCGTTAGTAAAAGGGAAAAGTGAAGTGGAGCTCGACAAATAGAGGAATTCAAGCCGGTCTGTCGTGGACCACTCCTATATTTTTCTGAGCCCTAAGGCAGAATGAAGGCCAAGCCCAAAGTTCAAGGAAGAAACCCAAAGCAAGAAAAGAGGACGAATTAAAGGCGTCTACTCAGAAGATTTAATCTTAATTAGAGTTGTACTTTAGTTTCAACTTGTATTCTTACCTTATTAGAAAACATGAACCCAAGGCCTATATAAAGGCATGTAATTTGACCTAGGGAAGGATATCTCATCTCTAGCCGTCTTCCCCAAAACCCTTGTCGTTTTCCCCTTCTCATCATGTTCTAAACTTCCCCTAGGGCTAAGGGTTGATTCTGTAAAGTAGTTGCAAGGATTGTACTATTTTAGGAATTTTCTATTCAATGAAATAAAACTTCAAGTTTGCTTATTCTGGTTTCAACATCTTGCAAGAGTATCAGGAGAGCATTGTAAGATTATCTATTTACTTAATATCGGGAGAGTTAAGTATACGAAAGGAATAAGTACGGGCTCTCCAGCTTATGGTTGAACTATCTCGGACCTAGGGATAGGACGAGGTTAAGTGGCTAAAGAAGAATTCAACAACATTGGTGTTCACCATTCGGTTCACGCCGGGAGGTATCATCCAAGAAGTGTTCATCAACAGTACTTGGAACTAGGGATAGGACAAGTCACAACAGGGATTCTTGCCAAGCTTGAAGTACAGAGTTGTATGATCGCTGCCGCGACAACAATAGACTGCTGCCGCGACAGGTGCTGCCGCGACAGGGACGACGACAGAACATGAATTCTTATACAGTGCAACACCTGCACTACCGAGCAATTCAATACCTGCCTATCTCTTAACCCTGAATCTCCATTCTCTTATATTCATTATTCTTCAATATTATTTCCCAACAATTGAAACTCTTTTCTTTCTCTCTTGTGCATCAATTCGAAGATAAAGCTATTTCCAGTCCCTGTGGATTCGACATCTGATACTTCGAGTATCACTTTACTACTTACGTCGTGTACACTTGCACTACATTGCGATAGGACTTTTGACACGCAACAAGTTTTTGGCGCCGTTGCCGGGGACTGGCAACATATCTTTACCTTTATTTTTACTGCACTTTTTAATTTTTCTGTTTTTATTGGGATTGTTTAACCTGTGCTTTTCACAAGGTTTTTCGTTTGCTCATATGCAGATCAAGAAGAGGCAAAGAACCTGAGTACAACCTAGATCCAAAAATCGAACGTACGTGCAACCTCATGAACCGAGTCCGCCTCTTGATAGCCAGAAACGATTATCTTGAGGAACAGTTAGAAGCAATGCATAACGGGGTAAATAATAACCTGAGGAATGACGAAGATCATCCCCTAAATGAACGGAACGGTCGGCCTGCCGCTGCCAAGGTCGCACGACGGTTCTGACGTGACTACATGATCAATGATCATGTGGAACTGGAGACCACCTTGCCAAACATAGAAGCTGAAAATTTCGAGCTGAAACCTATTATGTTCAGCATGATAAACTCTGCTGGCCAATTTAGTGGTGCTGCAACAGAGGATGCTCGAGAACATCTGAAAACGTTCCAAGAAATCTGTGGATCGTTTTGACTACCAGGAATAAATCTGGAAATACTGAGGCTCCGGTTGTTTCCTCATTCACTGAGAGACAGAGCTAAAACTTGGTGGAATAAACTAACGACGGGTTCAATACGAACTTGGGTAGATCTCACTCGTGAATTTTTATCTCGTTTTAATCCTTCTCACTTATCTGAGCGATTGCGTAATGAAATTGCTACTTTTCAACAGGAAGATGACGAGCCAATGCACGAGGCATGGGACAGGTTTACAACCCTTCTAAGGAATTGCCCGATGTATGGATTCCCCGTATGGAATCAAGTCATCAAATTCTACAATGCTGCCAACACACACACTCGTATGAGAATAGATTCAGCAGCAAATGGACTGTTGTTGGATAAAGATCCAGACGAAGCCATGGTAGTGTTGAAAAATCTAGCAAAGAATGACGAGAAATTTCCTTCAGAAAGGAGAGGTAAACGAGGGATAGCTGTAAAAGACTATGAAGCCGACAATTCCCTGAAGACACAAGTTGCATACCTCACAAAGGCAGTGGAAAATTTGTTGAAGAAAGATTCGAAACCTTTCTATTCTGCAGAAGAGGTATGTGAAACTTGCAGTGGGAATCACAGTTCGGAAGATTGCCCGTTACAGCTAGAAGAAGGGATGTATGTTGGAAATTACAATAAGCCAAGAAATTACGACTCCAACAATTACAATCCCAACTGGAGGAAAGACCCCAAGTTCTCCTGGAGCAATCCAAACAATGCACTTAATCCTCAGATGCAGAACAACCAAAACCAGGGGGCACCCAGAATTCTGACACAGCAGCAACCGCAACAGCAGCCGTACCTAGTATACTGGAGCAGACTTTGGCCACATTCATGTCACAGACAGGAGCTTACATGGAAAACATGGATCACTTTGTCAAGAAAACTGAGTCATTCATGGGCAAGACAGAGATGAGAATGACTAACCATGAGGCCACCCTGAAATCGCTGGAGACACAGATGGGACAGGTTTCCCAGCATATTAAGCCAAGGCAAAACGGAGGATTCCCTAGTGATACTGAAGTCGCTAGAAAACCCACACATGAGCAGTGTAAAGCAATTACAACTAGGAGTGGGAAACAACTGCAAGGGCCGGAGATGAAAACCATACCGATTGAGGAACCGACCCTAGATACACCTACCGCGAACACTGCCTCGGCAGAAGAAGAGAAACCTGCTGCCGACACATCTATCACGTCAGCAGAAGGGATAGAGGAGCAAGAAGAGAATGTTGAAGAACCTAAGCCTCCTCAAATCTGAATACCATGTGAAGGGCGTCTGAAAGATTACCGTCCTCCACCTCTTTTTCCACAGCGGTTACAAAAGCAGAAACAGGAGTACCAGCTCAAAAAGATTTACGATATTTTTAAGCAGGTGCACATCAATATACCACTGTTAGAGGCCATCAAGAAGATGCCCGGATATGCGAAATTTCTCAAGGATGCTATGTCGAAAAGATCCAGACTTGGAGAATTTGAAACGGTAAAAATGATAGAGGGATGCATGACTATTTTGTACAGACATCCACCCCCAAAAAAGAAGGATCCTGGGAGCTTCATCATACCGTGCATAATTGGTGACAAATTCGTGGGTAAGGCACTTTGTGATCTAGGTGCTAGCATAAATTTAATGCCAAAATATGTGTTTCAGAAATTAGTTATTGGACGAGCACGGCCCACGACAGTCATGCTGCAGCTGGCAGACCGCTCTTACATACAACCAGAAGGGAAGATCGAAGATATTCTGGTAAGAGTGGATAAATTTATTTTTCCTGTTGACTTTCTTGTGTTAGACTGTGAAGCAGATGAAAATGCACCAATCATCCTAGGGCGACCCTTCCTAGCCACATGCAGATCTCTGATTGATGTAGAGAAAGGAGAACTGACCATGAGAGTAAATGATCAAGAAATCAAACTCAATGCTCTCCAAGGAATCAAACATGCTGATGCAGAAGAAGAATGCAAGGCCATCACTAAAGTAATCCTTGACCAACCCTGCATCAGGTCGAGCTGCCATAACATAAAATTTGGTCATTGCCACAGCAGTTATCTAGAAGACTGTCATGGCAGCAACAACGACAGTAACTCCTCCAAATCAGACATTTAAGGCCATGAGGAGGTAAATTGGATATGCAATCGTCCAGGTAAGTTATTCGAGCCCCTAAACTATACCTCGAACGAACACATAATCCAAAAGCCTTCAACTGTAGAACCACCTGTTTTAGATCTTAAGCCCATGCCAGGGCAGCTTAAATAAGTTTTTCTTAGTTTAAATGATACGTTGCCCGTAATCATCTATTCCAAGTTAATGCAGAAACAGGAACAACAGTTAATTGGAATGCTGCAGCAGCATAAGAAGGCCATTGGATGGACGATAGCTGACATCCAAGGCATCAGTCCGGCATTATGTATGCACAAAATTCTCCTGGAAGATGATCATAAGCCGACCATTGATGCTCAGAGACGCTTAAACGACGCTATGCGAGAAGTGGTGAGAAAAGAAATTATCAAATGGCTTGATGCCGGAATAATTTATGCCATCTCGGATAGTAAGTGGGTGAGCCCGGTGCAATGCGTACCTAAAAAGGAAGGAATAACCATGGTGACCAACGAAGAGAATGAACTAATCCCAACCGGGACTGTGACCGGTTGGAGGGTTTGTATGGATTATCGGAAGCTTAACAAAGCTACCCGGAAAGACCATTTTCCCCTACCTTTTATTGATCAAATGCTTGATAGATTAGCGGGGAAACCTTATTATTGTTTTCTTGGTGGTTATTCAGTGTACAACCAAATAGCTATTGCACCGGATGATCAAGAGAAAACGACCTTCACATGCCCATACGACACCTATGCTTTTCGAAGAATGCCATTTGGTCTCTGCAATGCACCAGCAACCTTCCAAAGGTTCATGATGGCGATATTCTCCGACATGGTAGAAGACTTCCTGGAAATATTCATGGATGATTTTTCCGTCTTTGGAGACAGTTTTGAAGGTTGTTTAGGCAACCTACAGAAGGTACTTGAAAGATGCGAAGAAGCGAATCTGGTTTTAAACTGGGAAAAGTGCCACTTCATGGTGGATGAAGGGATAGTCCTAGGCCACAAGGTAAGTTGCCACGGCATAGAGGTAGACAGAGTGAAAATAGAAGTCCTTGAAAAGCTGCTGCCACCCACCACAGTCAAGGGAATTCAGAGTTTCTTAGGGCATGCTGGGTTTTATCGAAGATTTATTGCAAATTTCTCAAAGATTATCAAGCCCTTATGCCACCTACTGGAGCAGAATTGTCCCTTTGACTTCAATACTGAATGTACTGAGGCATTCAGAATTCTGAAGGAGAAGCTGGTAACAGCCCCGATTGTACAGCCACCAGACTGGAGTTTGCCATTCAAAATAATATGTGATGCCAGTGACAATGATGTAGGGGCAACATTAGGACAAAGGAAGGATAAGCTCTTCCATGTGATCTATTACGCCAGCAAAACACTGAATGATGCCCAAGTGAACTACATCACAACAGAAAATGAACTATTAGTAGTGGTGTTCTCAATCGACAAGTTCCGTCCATACATACTTGGAACAAAGGTGGTGGTCCATACAGACCACTCAGCACCGAAGTATCTATTCACGAAAAAAGATGCAAAACCTAGACTGATACATTGGATTCTGCTGCTGCAAGAGTTCGACATTGACATCAAGGATAAAAATGGGACAAAAAACCAAGTAACAGACCACTTGTCGAGATTAGAGACAAGGAAGAGTCAATCGACAGATAAAACCCACATACTGGAGACCTTCCCGGATGAGCAGCTTTTTGCTGCCACAAGCACTGCCGTGACATCCATGGCGGCAGGTAAGTTTTCTGAACTTCCTTGGTACGCTGATTTTGTTAATTACATAGTTAGCAGAGTACTACCTCATGAACTTAATTACCAAGCAAGGAAGAGGTTCCAAAATGATGCAAAACATTATTATTGGGACGAACCTCTTCTTTTCAAACATTGTGTAGATCAAATTATCAGGAAATGCGTACCACATGATGAACAGGAAGTTGTGCTTCACCACTGCCATGCTTCCCCATATGGAGGACACTTAGGTGGAAACAAAACCGTTGCCAAGGTTTTGCAATCCGGTCTTTATTTTCCTTCACTGTTCAAGGATGCACAAGCCTTCTACAAAAACTGTGACAAATGCCAAAGGACTGGGAACATCTCAAGAAGGCATGAGATGCCACTGCAAAACATTTTAGAAGTCGAAATCTTCGATGTATGGGGAATCGATTTCATGGGACCATTCCCAGCATCTTGTGGGAATCTCTACATCCTACTGGCAGTGGATTATGTGTCCAAGTGTAACCTCCTCGTCCTGGTCTGGACGACTGACCGGTCCGAGTAGGCTACACGGGGAAAACCGAAATGAAACCCGTTAGGGCCCCACCTCGGTTAGCAACCCTAGAAATTTTCTTTTAATTATTATCTTGTCTAAAGGCATTCATACACCCTATGCGTGACACGACAGCGGAAGGACAACAAGCGACGCGAACAATCAAGCAAACAATTTAAAAGAGTTCATTTTAGTTTATTCAGCAGGCCGTAACAATACTCTTGATGAGGGTATCGATACGCCTTGACTAGGTCAATAACCCATAGTCGACATAGGGAGACCGTATCGGTACACTGGTTGACCGTACCGATACGCCCTCACTGGTTAACTTCTCACGGTCAACGATACAAGATCGTATCAATACACCCTAGACCCGTACTGATATGCCAAAATCTCGTCAAAATCTCAGATTTCCAGGGAGCTTTTGGCGTATCAATACACCCCCGTGTATCGGTACGCTAGGCTTAAACTGAGCCCCAAAGTGTAGGACCGTATCGATACGACCCTTGGGCGTACCGATACGTCCTGCACTGCAAGACTCGATTTAGCTGTCAAACGGACCAAAACTCAACTCTAGATGCTTTTTGAGACTCACCTATCCACAATCAAACATTCATACCACATTTACAAGCAAGATCAAGCATGCGAGACCACCTTAAACGAACTAACATGACATTCAACTCAAGAGAGGCATTTAGGTGGAAAACATGCATAGAACCATATTTAACTTCACCTTTTCATATAAAGGCAAGAAACATTCAAAAGGCATAACATGGCAAGGTTTCACATACTTCTAAACAATCATGTAAGCATTCATAGATCAAGAGCATAGACTCTCAAACACAAGCAATTAAGCAACGAAATAGGCATGGTTCTCAATCCACGACATAAAAACATAACACATCCAACATAACATCAACAACTCCACATGTTAGAACATCAACAAAATCAAACTAAGGAGTTTGACACCAACTCCTACAAGTCTACACCCCCATCGTCTAGCCATTATTACAAATACGTAAATCATACTTGAGCTACTTTGAGAACTCCAAAAGCTCCTCCCTTGCCCACTTGCCTCCCGAACTCTAACGATCTGCATGTTGGAAATAAAGGAGAGCGTAAGCTAACTAGCTTAGTGAGATAAGCTCTATAATTCAACAAGCATGCAGTTTTCAAAACACTTTTCATAATTGACAATAAATCAATGAATGCACGAATGATTATCACAACAAGACTACACATGGCTTGCACATGCACAACCAACATACACACGGTGGGACCACACATCATCGTTCGACTAGTAGTTTTCCGGTGGGACCACTCATCACCTTACTCTACTACTAGTCACTACCGGTGGGACCACTCATCACCGTAGTTATGACAACCATCACGTGAGGCTCGACTTCAACACTACTACACAACAATAACGGTGTAAAACAACTCAAGATGCACATGATACCACAACATATAGCCACTCATTAACACATAACAAAAAGGTAGGAGTGTAGTAACTTACACTTGGGTTTAGGTGAACCCTCTAGGTCCCACCCAAACCCCCAAGAGTTCCATATCGAAAACGAATCAAAGTTTGACATTTCTACTCACCGTTGCTACCAAAATGAAAGCCGAGAACCAAGCTCAAGCCTCCAAATTCTCCGGATTCGTCCCCGAGGCTTCACCAACTAAAATCCTTGCTTCTAATCATCCCAACACAATAAAAATAACCACAAATCAGTCCACAACTCAATGTATTCGACCCGGAACACAAACCAAGCACAAAACACATGATTTCAAACTAAAGAAAATCCCAATTTCCTCATTCCCGTGCAGCCATGAAGCACAGTCCAAAACCTTTGTTTTCAACACTTAAATTACTCCCCAAGGCTTCCAAAATAACCCTTATATATAGACTAACCATCAGCCCACACTTACCCACATTAAACACCCCCAAAACTCAACCTAAAACCCTCCAAAAACCTCCCCAAAACCCAATTTCGGGAAACACCACAAAACCTTGTAAAAATCAAGTATATTGGACCTTTTAGATTGTAAACAACTCATATAACATTAATAAATCAAAAGCTTAAGTTAAAGATAATAAAAATGACATTTTTAATAAAAAGTCTCAAAACTCCAAAATACAAAAATCATGAGCTTTATGGAAAATAAAGGTATGAGCTTGAAGAGAATGATGAGGACAGGTCAAAAACGAGTTTACCTTTGAAAAATCTTCAACAATAAGTAAGATATGTGATGGAATAGTGAACTTGAGAAGGGGGAACAAAATGTCGTGGATTTTTTTGAAGTTGAAAGAGGAAGAAGATGAACAATAGTCTCATTCATTTGTTTTGTTTTAATTTTAAATACCAAAAGACCCATTTACCCTTAATGAACTAAGGCATTTACAAAAAAGGACATCCATGGCTATTTGGGCTTGTTTGAAATAAGTCCAATATAAAATTATTTGTTTTGGGTAAACCCGAGGCCCAAAATATTATTTTATTATTTTAATACTATTTTCACCCGACCCCTAAACCCGGGTGTTACAACTCTCCCCCACTTAAGGAATTTCGTCCCCGAAATTACCTAACGGAAACAAGTACGGAAACTGCTCAAGCATATCAGCTTTCTTTTCCCACGTGGCCTCTTCCACACCTCTATGTCTCCATAACACCTTGACCAACTCTATGGTCTTGCCACGCAACACCTTGCTATCAGAAGCAAGTATCTCAACTGGTTCTTCGTTGTAAGACAAGTCCGGATTCAAATCAATCTCATCTACGGGCATTACATGGGACGGATCCGATCTATACCTTCTAAGCATCGACACATGAAAGACATCATGGATCTTCTCTAACTTGGAAGGCACTCTCAAACGGTAAGCTACTGGCCCAATCCGCTCAACTACCTCATAAGGTCCAATGAATCTTGGGCTTAAGTTACCCTTCCTACCAAACCTCATCACCTTCTTCCAAGGTGAGACTTTCAAAAACACTTTATCTCCCACGGAATACTCTACCTCTTTCCTCTTTAAGTCGGCATAGGACTTCTGTCGATCTGAAGCTGCCTTCAAACAATCACATATCAACTTTACCTTCTCGGTGGTGCCCTTAAGCAAATCGGGCATCGGTACAAGTTTCTGTCCGGCTTCGGCCCAACAAATCGGAGTTCTACACTTCCTACCATACAAGGCCTCATACAGAGCCATTTGAATACTCGACTGAAAACTGTTATACACAAACTGTACTAACGGTAGATGTTTCTCTCACGACCCCTGAAAATCAATGATACAACATCTCAACATATCTTCCAACACCTGAATCACTCTCTCAAACTGACCATCTGACTGTGGATGATACGAAGTGCTGAAGTTCAACCAAGTACCCAAGGCTCGATGCAAACACTCCCAAAATCTACCTGTAAATCTCGGATCTCGGTCTGACATAATCAATTTCGATACCCCATGTAGTCTCACTATCTCACAAATATACAGATCGACCAACTTATCTAAAGTATAGGTGGTATGATCTGGCATGAAGTGGGCACACTTAGTAAACCTGTCCACTATAACCCACACTGAATTCTTCCTCGAAGGAGTCAACGGTAGCCCTGACACAAAGTCCATGGTAATACGCTCCCACTTCCATTCCGGAATCTTCAACGGCTGTAACAATCCTGAGGGAAACTGGTGTTCGGCCTTGACCCTCTGACAAACCATACATCTACTCACAAACTCGGCCACGTCCTTCTTCAAACCAACCCAATAGTACTCTTCTTTTAACCCTTGATACATCTTCGTGCTACCCGGATGCATAGCAAAAGGACTATTATGAGCTTCATTCAAGATCGTACGCCTCAACTCGACATCCTCCGGAACCACTATCATATCCTTGTAACATAGGATCTCATTCTCACCAAAACAATACTCGGTAGGCCTATCTTCGGCTATGTCTTGCACATGAGGTGCCAAAGACTCATCTCGCAACTGCTTCTCTCGAATTAACTGAGCTAACGAAGGCTTAACCAGAAGTTCGGCTATCAACCCACCATCATTGGACACGCTCAATCTCGCAAACATAGCTCGTAACTCAACGACCACTTTTCTACTCAAGGCATCGGCCACTACATTTGCCTTACCCGGATGGTACTCTATCGTGAGGTCATAATCCTTTAGAGGCTCTAACCACCTACGTTGCCTGAGGTTCAACTCCCTCTGAGACATCAAATACTTCAAACTCTTGTGGTCGGTATACACGGGCACTTCTCACCATAAAGATGATGTCTCCAAATCTTCAACGCGAACACCACTGCGGCTAGCTCTATGTCATGGGTGGGATAATTCTTCTCATGAACTTTTAACTGTCGTGAAGCATATGCTACCACCTTACCCTCTTGCATAAGCACACAACCTAGCCCTACATAGGATGCATCACTATAAATCACAAATTATCTCCCCGATTCAGGCTGAATCAAGATAGGAGCTTCGGTCAAAGCTTTCTTCAATTTCTCAAACGTTTCTTGTCTTGCATCTGACCACTCATACGAAACATTCTTCTGTAGCAACTTAGTCAAAGGAGCCGCTATTCTAGAAAACCCCTCAGCAAACCTTCTATAGCATCCTGCCAAACCTAGGAAACTACAGATTTCTGTCACTGACTTCAGTTGCTTCCATTTCACCATAGCTTCTATCTTCTTAGGATCAACACTAATCCCACTAGCCGAGATCACGTGACCTAGGAAGACTACCTCCCTAATCCAAAACTCACATTTGCTTAGCTTGGCATACAACTGATTCTCAGGTAGGGTCTGAAGTACTAACCGCAAATGCTCATCATGCTCCTCTTCGGTCCTAGAGTATACTAAGATGTCGTCTATGAACACTACCACAAACATGTCCAAGAACTCATGAAACACACGGTTCATCATATCAATGAAAGCTGCCGGAGCATTTGTCAACCCAAAAGGCATCACCAAAAACTCATAATGCCCATATCGTGTACAAAAGGCCGTTTTCAGTATGTCCACATCCTTTACCTTCAATTGGTAGTACCCGGACCTCAAGTCAATCTTCGAGAACACAGAAGCACCTCCCAACTGGTCTAGCAAGTCATCTATCCTAGGCAAAGGGTATTTGTTCTTCATTGTCACCTTATTCAACTGCCTATAATCTATACACATCCTCATGCTACCATCTTTCTTTTTCACAAACAAGACCGGAGCACCCCACGAAGAAATACTAGGCCTAATGAAGCCTCTATCAGTCAACTCTTGAAGCTGTGTCTTCAACTCTTTCAACTCTTTCGGTGCCATTCTATACGGAGCAATCGACACTGGTGCAGAATCAGAATACGTCTCAATAGCAAACTCAACTGCTCTGTCTGGAGGCAAACCCGGTAACTCTTCTGGAAAAACACTCGGAAAATCACATACTATTCTGATGTCCTGAGGTCTCACCTCACCCATATTCGGATTCATTACATAAGCCAAGTAAGCCTGACACCCCGAACTCAACAACCTCTGAGCTTCCAAAGTCAAAACCACATTGGAAAAGAACCTGATGTTCTCACCAACTACCACAACCTCAAAGTCATTGGT
The DNA here is from genome assembly GCA_030270665.1 of Hibiscus trionum. Lineage (NCBI taxonomy): Eukaryota > Viridiplantae > Streptophyta > Magnoliopsida > Malvales > Malvaceae > Hibiscus > Hibiscus trionum. Next base: position 19,805,254 of record BSYR01000004.1, read on the forward strand.
AAGCCTCAAGGAGACTCTCTTGGTCTCGAAGTCAACCCTAGATCTATGCTCTACAAGCCAATCCATACCCAAAATCACGTCAAAACCGTTGAAGGGTAACTCCATCATATCAACCAGAAATATGTGGCCCTGAACCATCAAGGGACACCTCCTATACACCTTCCTAACTACCACTGTATCACCAAAAGAGCTAGTAACATTTAAACCTACCTCTAGCCAATCACATGGTAACCCTAATGACCTTGCGTGCTCACCCAAAATATACGAATATGTCGACCTCGAATCTATCAAAGAAAGCAAACTCAAAGACTGTAATGAGAAATTACCTACAATGACATCTGTGTCATTCCCAGCCTCTCACTGAGCATACACCCTAGACGGTCCTCCTCTCTCGGGCCGGACTGATACAACATGAGCCAAGTTCCTCTGACCCTCATTCCTTGGCTGAAAGTTTCCACGACCATGCCCACGGCCTCTCTAATGCTCAAAGCCCCTAGTTGGAGCCGGTCCGCCCCTAGCCAGGTGTGGACAGTTACGCCTTATGTGGTCTCGAGATCCACAGTTCCAACACGGCCCAAAGGTACCCGCACACTCGCCCTAATGGCGTCTCCCACACCTATTGCACTCTGGTGTGCGCATAACAGCTCCTTGGCCCTGATGGCCCTGACCATAGTTACCACCCCTATGCCTCGAGTCGGGCTGGTACCTCCTATCCCTATGCCTCTTGGCATGATCTCTATCCCAGTTTGGGTGTCACTTTCCGGAATCGGATCCACTAGCTCGTGCACTAGAGCCCAAGTTCTGTTCAATATCCTTGGCCCTGGAGACCAAAACATCGAACTCAGTGTAGTCAGAGGCAAGCATGTAGGTCTTCACATCTCTAGTCAACCCATATCGGAAGCGCTCACACCAAGCCCCCTCATTAGAGTCCAACTCAGGAGAATACTGGCTCAATCTCACAAACTGGACCTCGTACTCAGTCCCGGTAACTCAGGAGAATACTGTTACCCTGAACCAAGGCCATAAACTCTCTCTTCTTTTCATCCAAGTACCGAACTCCCAGATACTTCCTCTTGAAGGCATTCTTGAAGAACTCCCACATGATATCTGCTTCGGTCATCCCTGAAGTAATAGTGGTCCACCAAGTATAAGCATCCCCCTGAAGCAAGGAGACAATGCAACCCAACTTACGGGCGTCTGAACACTCTATTTGACCCAAGATGCGAGTAGTACTCTCAAGCCACCCCTCCGAACCCTCGAGAGTTAACCCACGAAACTCAACTGCTCCCACGTTACGAAGCCTCTCTAGGGGTAATCTTGTCCCCGCACCCTGAGGTGGTGCTGCAGCTTGTGCACCGGCCAAAGCTGTCTGAAAAACCCCAGCTATAGTATGAATTAGGTGGGTCATGTCCGCGCCCGCTGGATCCTGACCCGCCTGAGCCCCATCACCTCCAACATTAGCACCGGCCTGAGGCCCATTACCATCACCTCCGACTTGAGCACCAGCCTGAGGCACATCACCTTCACCACCCACTTCATTACCACCGGGAGCAGGGGGAGCAGGAGGCTCACCTCCAGGTGCCTGGTCACCCGCCCTAGGTCGCCCCCTTGGTCTCACCATAGCAAAATAAGATCTAAAACAGCAAACACACAAACAAGAAAACGTTAGGTTAGCAAAAGGGCAAGGACTTCGGTTCTCAAGCTCGTTAAACCAAAACAAATTTTCCTTTTTGACAACAACACCTAACAATGGGGACATTTGACTAGCCCTTAACCCAACCAGAAAAAGCCACTGAAACATGCTCTCAAACACCATACTAGCAAGCAAACTTCATGCAATACATGGTAAAAACACTCATCGAGGCATATCAACACATAACAACCCAAACTTACCTCACTTACCTACCCGAGGTCTCGGAAACCTCAGGCTCTGATACCACCAAATGTAACACCCTCATCTCGGTCTGGACGATTGACCGGTCTGAGTAGGCTACAAGGGGAAAACCGAAATGAAACCAGTTAGGGCCCCACCTCGGTTAGCAACCCTAGAAAATTTCTTTTAATTATTATCTTGTCTAAAGGCATTCATACATCCTATGCGTGACACGACAGCGGAAGGACAACAAGCTACGCGAACAATCAAGCAAACAATTTAAAAGAGTCCATTTTAGTTTATTTAGTAGGCCGTATCGATACTCTTGATGAGGGTATCGATACACCTTGACTAGGTCAATAACCCATAGTCAACATAGGGAGACCGTATCGGTACACTGGTTGACCGTACCGATACGCCCTCACTGGTCAACTTCTCACGGTCAACGATACAAGACCGTATCGATACACCCTAGACCCGTACCGATACGCCAAAATCTCGTCAAAATCTCAGATTTCCAGGGAGCTTTTGGCGTATCAATATACCCCCGTGTATCGGTACGCTAGGCTTAAACTTAGCCCCAAAAAGTAGGACCGTATCGATACGACCCTTGAGCGTACCGATATGTCCTGCACTGCAAGACTCGATTTAGCTGTCAAACGGACCAAAACTCAACTCTAGATGCTTTTTGAGACTCACCTAACCACAATCAAACATTCATACCACATTTACAAGCAAGATCAAGCATGCGAGACCACCTTAAACGAACTAACATGACATTCAACTCAAGAGATGCATTTAGGTGGAAAACATGCATAAAACCATATTTAACTTCACCATTTCATATAAAGGCAAGAAACATTCAAAAGGCATAACATGGCAAGGTTTCACATACTTCTAAACAATCATGTAAGCATTCATAGATCACGAGCATAGACTCTCAAACACAAGCAATTAAGCAACGAAATAGGCATGGTTCTCAATCCACGACATAAAAACATAACACATCCAACATAACATCAACAACTCCACATGCTAGAACATCAACAAAATCAAACTAAGGAGTTTGACACCAACTCCTACAAGTCTACACCCCATCGTCTAGGCATTATTACAAATACATAAATCATACTTGAGCTACTTTGAGAACTCCAAAAGCTCCTCCCTTGCCCACTTGCCTCCCGAACTCTAACGATCTGCATGTTGGAAATAAAGGAGAGCGTAAGCTAACTAGCTTAGTGAGAGAAGCTCTATAATTTAACAAGCATGCAGTTTTCAAAACACTTTTCATAATTGACAATAAATCAATGAATACATGAATGATTATCACAACAAGACTACACATGGCTTGCACATGCACAACCAACATACACACGGTGGGACCACACATCATCGTTCGACTAGTAGTTTTCTGGTGGGACCACTCATCACCTTACTCTACTACTAGTCACTACCGGTGGGACCACTCATCACCGTAGTTATGAAAACCATCACGTGAGGCTCGACTTCAACACTACTACACAACAATAACGGTGTAAAACAACTCAAGATGCACATGATACCACAACATATAGCCATTCATCAACACATAACAAAAAGGTAGGAGTGTAGTAACTTACACTTGGGTTTAGGTGAACCCTCTAGGTCCCACCCAAACCCCCAAGAGTTCCATATCGAAAACAAATCAAAGTTTGACATTTCTACTCACCGTTGCTACCAAAATGAAAGCCGAGAACCAAGCTCAAGCCTCCAAATTCTCCGGATTCGTCCCCGAGGCTTCACCAACTAAAATCCTTGCTTCTAATCATCCTAACACAATAAAAATAACACCAAATCAGTCCACAACTCAATGTATTCGACCCGGAACACAAACCAAGCACAAAACACATGATTTCAAACTAAAGAAAATCCCAATTTTCTCATTCCCGTGCAGCCATGAAGCACAGTCCAAAACCTTTGTTTTCAACACTTAAATTACTCCCCAAGGCTTCCAAAACAACCCTTATATATAGCCTAACCATCAGCCCACACTTACCACATTAAACACCCCCAAAACTCAACCTAAAACCCTTCAAAAACCTCCCCAAAACCCAATTTCGGGAAACACCACAAAACCTTGTAAAAATCAAGTATATTGGACCTTTTAGATTGTAAACAACTCATATAACATTAATAAATCAAAAGCTTAAGTTAAAGATAATAAAAATGACATTTTTAATAAAAATCTCAAAACTCCAAAATACAAAAATCATGAGCTTTATGGAAAATAAAGGTATGAGCTTGAAGAGAATGATGAGGACAGGTCAAAAACGAGTTTACCTTTGAAAAATCTTCAACAATAAGCAAGATATGTGATGGAATAGTGAACTTGAGAAGGGGGAATAAAATGTCGTGGGTTTTTTTTGAAGTTGAAAGAGGAAGAAGATGAACAATAGTCTCCTTCATTTGTTTTGTTTTAATTTTAAATACTAAAAGACCCATTTACCCTTAATGAACTACGGCATTTACAAAAAGGGACATCCATGGCTATTTGGGCTTGTTTGAAATAAGTCCAATATAAAATTATTTGTTTCGGGTAAACCCGAGGCCCAAAATATTATTTTATTATTTTAATAATATTTTCACCCGACCCCCAAACCTGGGTGTTACACCAAGTGGGTTGAAGCGATCGCCACTCAGAAAAATGGCGCCAAGATTGTTCAGAGATTTCTGCACAAGAATATATTCTCTAGATTTGGCATACCTAAGGCGATCAATAGTGACGAAGGGAGACATTTTGATAATAGGGTAATTGCTGCTGCCTTGAGAAAATACGGAGTAAAGCACCGGATTGCAACACCGTACCACCCTCAAACCAATGGACAGGCTGAAATATCCAACCGGGAAGTAAAGAACATACTTGAAAAGATGGTTAAACCTACTCGAAAAGATTGGTCTTTACATCTCAATGATGCACTCTGGGCCTATAGAACATCATTGAAAATACCATTGGGAATGTCACCCTACAGGCTTATATATGGGAAAACATGCCACTTACCTGTTGAGATAGAGCACAGAGCTTACTGGGCTATCAAGGCAGTAAATATGGACTTGACTAAGGCAGGACAAAAGAGGCTAATGGACTTAAATGAAATTGAAGAAATTCGAGCAACGGCCTACGACAATGCCAGGATATACAAAGATAAAACAAAAAGGTGGCACGACAGGAAACTGCTGCCACGACAGTTCTGCCCAGGGCAGCAGGTGTTGTTGTTTAACTCTAGGTTAAGACTTTTCCCAGGAAAGCTTAAATCTAGATGGTCCGGTCCTTTTCAAGTTGTCCAGGTTTTCCCACATGGTGCCATCACAATCCAATCCCTAAAGGACGGGCACCAGTTCAAAGTCAACGGACGGAGACTAAAGCATTATCAAGGGACTGAAGCCCCAAGAATGCAGGAAGTAGTTACTTTAGGAGATGTCCTTCAAGGCATCCCTAATTTAACTTACTTTTTATTTTTATTTTATTTATTTATTAGGAATTAAGATTTATTTATTTTAGGAACTAAGATTTTATTTTAATTATTTTTCTTTTTAGGAAATAAAGGAAACATGCCAAAGAGAATGAGTGAACCAGCCCACCATATCAACAGCAGCCCAAGAAGCCCAACGGATGAGTCTGTCATCACAGCCTGGCATCAGCCGTCGCGACAGACGCGGAAAATATAGCCTGTCACCAAGCTGTCGTGGCAGACACGCAAACGCGTAACAGACGTGCAGCAGACACGGAAACGCGTGTCAGACGCGTCAGAAACCGCGTAACAGCTGGCCCCATTATTCGCGCCTGCCGTTACAACTCCAACGGGCAGAAAATCATCCATATATATAAACCCCCATTCACTATTCATTTTTCATCTCACTTTTATTCTCTCAACTTGTTTCCTCTAGATCTCAAAAATTTTCTTCTATTTTTCCACAGTCCTTGCAACAATGACTAGCAGACAAACTCGTAGAAGTGCTGCCTCCAGTTCTGCTGCAGCAGTCAGCACCCCAGGCCATAGTGCCATCCCAAACCGCTTCGTCTCCACCGACTCCACCGGCAGATACTACCGCTCCTTCCAAAATAGGGAGATGTGGGAAGAACGGGGGTTCCACTACACCAAACCCACGGGAAACCTCGGGCTTGAACCATTCATTGCACGAAAAATCCATACCCTCAAATGGCAGCAGTTTGCTACCCAGCCGGAAGAAATGAACGTCACACTCGTCCGGGAATTTTATGCTGCCGTCGACAGCAAAGATACTACGACCGTGACAGTTCGAGGTAAAGAACTTTCTTTCAAGCCTTCTTACATCAACACCCTCTATGGCCTCTACGTCAGCAAAAAGGAGGACACCTACAAGAGATTCGTCAACAGTCTGTCGCCGGTAGACTACGATGCGGTGATGGCAGAACTGACTAAGGAGGGGACATAATGGAACACCGAACCAAAGCATCGATGGACGGTGAAAAGAACTCAACTGACTCCCGAAGCCAAACTATGGATTCATTTCGTGAAGAAGAGAATCATGCCATCCTCCCACAACAGTACAGTCGACCGACCAAGGTTAGCTCTTATACATTCAATTTTAAATGAAAGATCCATCAATGTCGGCCGATACATAAGGGAGGGAATTTTGGAATGTGCTCTCCGACCATCGGGACCCCTTGTCTTCCCGTACTTCATCACCGCAATATGTCGAGGCCACAACGTGCCAAAAATTGCCAAAGATTTTAAAGTCCGAGGGAAAGGGTGGACGGAGCGGAACATCTTCAGCCTCATGGAACTAAAGGCTGCCACCCCACTGTCTTTCTTCAACCCTTCTGCCACAGCAGAGCAGCAGCAGCCCCTCCACCAGATGCCTCCACCCAAATTCTGTCAACACTCAAAAGAATGGAGGAAAGGCAGCTCGGTCTGATGAGCTTCATAAGGGACTTCAGACAGCAACGGTAACTTTTATTCACAATGATTTAACTTTTGCACATGTACCATTCCCCTCTTTCCCAGAACAATATTTTACTGCCCCCATACCTACTCCTACCCTTGCTGCCACACCGAAGACTCCATCTGTTGCATCTACACCTACACCGGCTGCGACAGCTGAAGGCGGCCGCAAAACTGCCACTGCCAGAGGTGAGAAAAGAAAGGAGCCACTGCCAGAGCTCAACGAAGACTACTTCGAAGGGTTCTCCTCATCATCCGTCTAGAAGGACTCTGACGGGCAGCCCTCTGTTGCCCGAAACCTCTCCAAGGAGTTCACCCCTATGAGGAGGCAGAAGCCCAACGAGGCTGGCGAAGAACCCTCCGGCCAGGGCAGGTCTGCCAATAGCAGCAGCCAGCAGCAGCAGCTCTGACGATGAGGTACAAGTGTTGGACAAGCCCCCACACATCTCACCCACCCGTGTCCAGCCACCAAGGGAAGCCAAAAAGAAGACATCATCTGCCTCTCCCAGCACATTGCCGGCACCTACTATGAAGGTCACTGCCCGCTGGCAGCTACATATCAGCAGCAGCAGCGATGACAGCTCCTCAACTTAAGTTTCGATCTTATGTTTGTTGTTTTGTTGTTTTATTTATTTGTGATGTATTTTGATTTTTCTATTTTTAATTTACATGTCATCATGCATTGAGGGCAATGCAACCCTCGAGTTTGGGGGTGGCATCCCTCCAGTAATGAAGTGTTATTTGTGTCTAAAAATTGTGTCTAAGTGTTAGTTATTATTTAGTTTATTTTTGTCAAAAAAAATATCATTTGGCTTAAATCTTTGAACTGAACTTACCTGCCGCGACGTACTCTGTCGTGGCAGTGCCTTTAGGATGTTTTTAGGAACATTTTTGAGCCTTACTATAGTTCTGATTTTTAAACACCCTTTGTGACTCTTATGATGTCTAGACTTCTACTGGTAAACTAGAGTAGGAAAGCTTAAACACTTGAGTTTCCCCTAGAGGTGCCTAACACTGGCTCTAGGAAAAGAAAATAAGAAAATTTAGACTCAATACCCCTAGAGGTGCCTAAAACCGGCTCTAGGAAGTTAGCTAGAGGTGCCCAAAAAAATAGGCTCTAGTCAACTTAAAATAAGAAAAACACAGAGTCCAATTCAGAAAAACTAAAGGATCCTAAGAATTGCCTCCAAGAAAAGGAAATTTGGCATAAAAACTCAAATAGAGTAGCTTAATTATTCTAGTAAACTAAAGGAGTCTAGGCACATATTTGTTCACAAAACATGCACACACTACACGAGACCTATAGCATGGTTCTGAACAAATCCAAAAACATCCAATAAGGTAGTGCTCGTAATAGGGCATGTGTGGTAGGTAATGACAAGTTCACTGAATTAAGGAAAACCAAAAAGATTTTTTTTAGTTAAGTCATATTTGCTTGAGGGCAAGCAAGAACTTGAGTTTGGGGGTGTGTTGAGTGTGCAAAAGTTCTATATTTTACCCCTTATTTAACACATATTTATGCTGCATTCAAGCATAATTCATTGAATTTAGGTAAAGTTTCATATATACATCACAATTAGATAAATTAGCACAGTTTCTACTAATTTTCGCTACTTTTGCAGGTAACTGTTGTGGCAGACTCAGGACAGTGAAGGAGCAGAGCTGGAATATAGGACTGGAGTCGAGAAAGAGGACGCTGTTGTGGCCACTGTCGTGGCAGCCATGACGACAGCGTTAATAAAAGGGAAAAGTGAAGTGGAGCTCGAAAGATAGAGGAATTCAAGCCGGTCTGTCGTGGACCACTCCTATATTTTTCTAAGGCCTAAGGCAGAATGAAGGTCAAGCCCAAAGTTCAAGGAAGAAACCCAAAGCAAGAAAAGAGGACGAATTAAAGGCATCTACTCAGAAGATTTAATCTTAATTAGAGTTGTACTTTAGTTTGAACTTGTATTCTTACCTTATTAGAAAAATTGAACCCAAGGCCTATATAAAGGCATGTAATTTGACCTAGGGAAGGATATCTCATCTCTAGCCGTCTTCCCCAAAACCCTTGTTGTTTTCCCCTTCTCATCATGTTCTAAGCTTCCCCTAGGGCTAAGGGTTGATTCTGTAAAGTAGTTGCAAGGATTGTACTGTTTTAGGAATTTTCTGTTCAATGAAATAAAACTTCAAGTTTGGTTATTATGGTTTCAACATCTTGCAAGAGTATCGTGAGAGCATTGTAAGATTATCTATTTACTTAATATCGGGAGAGTTAAGTATACGAAAGGAATAAGTACGGGTTCTCCAGCTTATGGTTGAACTATCTCGGACCTAGGGATAGGACGAGGTTAAGTGGCTAAGGAAGAATTCAACAACATTTGTGTTCACCCTTCGATTCACGCCGGGAGGTATCATCCAAGAAGTGTTCATCAACAGTACTTGGGCCTAAGGATAGGACAAGTCACAGCAGGGATTCTTGCCAAGCTTGAAGTACAGAGTAGTATGATTGCTGCTGCGACAACAATAGACTGCTGCCGCGACAGGGACGATGACAGAACGTGAATTCTTATACAGTGCAACACCTGCACTACCGAGCAATTAAATACCAACCTATCTCTTAACCCTGAATCTTCATTCTCTTATATTCATTATTCTTCAATATTATTTCCCAACAATTGAAACTCTTTTCTTTCTCTCTTGTGCAGAAATTCGAGGATAAAGCTATTTCTAGTCCCTATTGATTCGACATTCGATACTTCGAGTATCACTTTACTACTTGCGTCGTGTACACTTGCACTACATTGCGATAGGACTTTTGGCATCCCTCCAGTAATGAAGTGTTATTTGTGTCTTAAAATTGTGTCTAAGTGTTAGTTATTATTTAGTTTATTTTTGTCAAAAAAATATCATTTGGCTTAAATCTTTGAACTGAACTTACCTGCCGCGACATACTCTGTCGTGGCAGTGCCTTTAGGATGTTTTTAGGAACAGTTTAGAGCCTTACTATAGTTCTGATTTTTAAACACCCTTTGTGACTCTTATGCTGTCTAGACTTCTACTGGTAAACTAGAGTAGGAAAGCTTAAACACTTGAGTTGCCCCTAGAGGTGCCTAACACTGGCTCTAGGAAAAGAAAATAAGAAAATTTAGACTCAATACCCCTAGAGGTGCCTAAAACCGGCTCTAGGAAGTTAGCTAGAGGTGCCCAAAAAAACAGGCTCTAGTCAACTTAAAATAAGAAAAACACAGAGTCCAATTCAGAAAAACTAAAGGAGCCTAAGAATTGCCTCCAAGAAAAGGAAATTTGGCATAAAAACTCAAATAAAGTAGCTTAACTATTCTAGTAAACTAAAGGAGTCTAGGCACATATTTGTTCACAAAACATGCACACACCACACAAGAACTATAGCATGGTTCCGAACAAATCCAGAAACATCCGATAAGGTAGTGCTCGTGATAGGGCATGTGTGGTAGGTAATGACAAGTTCACTGAATTAAGGCAAACCAAAAAGATTTTTTTTAGTTAAGTCATATTTGCTTGAGGGCAAGCAAGAACTTAAGTTTGGGGGTGTGTTGAGTGTGCAAAAGTTCTATATTTTACCCCTTATTTAACCAATATTTCTGCTGCATTCGAGCATAATTCGTTGCATTTAGGTAAAGTTTCATATATACATCACAATTAGATAAATTAGCACAGTTTCTACTGATTTTCGCTACTTTTGCAGGTAACTGCTGTGGCAGACTCAGGATAGTGAAGGAGCAGAGCTGGAACGTAGGACTGGAGTCGAGAAGGAGGACGTTGTCGTGGCAGCCATGACGACAGCGTTAGTAAAAGGGAAAAGTGAAGTGGAGCTCGACAACTCTTTTTCCACAATTTTAAAACCTTACATTTTGGTCATTACCCAAAATGTATACTTCCCAAAACTCGTTTTTCCAAATTCATTTAACCAACCTCTTAAATATAATTTTAAAAGATTTTAGGAATTTTTATTACATTTTTATCCCATCCTGAGCCTTGATTTCCCTAAACCACCTTTTAACACTTTGAACAACCGATTACCGGTTCCACTAGCCTAACTCGACACGCAAAACACCTAGGCCCAAAACCGGGGCGTTACAACTCTCCCCCACTTAGGAAATTTCATCCTCAAAATTTTACATGAAGGAAAAAGGTGCGGAAACTTCCTTAACGTGTCCGCTTTACTCTCCCACGTGGCCTCCTCAACTCCTCGGTGTCGCCACAACACCTTCACAAGCTCAATCGTCTTCCCATGAAGAACTTTATTGCTCGAATCAAGGATCCCTACTGGTTCCTCATTATAGGATAAATCCAGATTCAACTCAATCTCCTCAGCTGGCATCACATGAGATGGATTCAATCTATACCTCCGTAACATAGAAAGATGAAACACATCATGGATCTTCTCCAACTCGGGAGGCAACCTCAACCGATAAGCCACGGGACCAACTCGCTCCACAACATCATAAGATCAAATAAACCCCGGACTAAGCTTTCCCTTACGTCCAAACCTCATCACCTTCTTCCAAGGCCATACCTTTAGGAACACGCAATCTCCAATCGCAAACTCAATCTCCCTACGCTTTAAATCCGCGTAAGACTTATGACGATCCGATGCAGCCTTCAACCGTTCACATATGAGTTTCACTTTCTCAGTTGTTCCTTTCAGCATATATGGCAAGGAAACCAACTTTTGCCCTGCCTCAGCCCAACAAAGAGGCGTTCTACACTTTCTCCCATACAAGGCCTCATACAGAGCCATTTGTATACTAGCCTGAAAGTTGTTATTATAGGCAAACTCAACCAAAGGCAGCTATTTTTTCCCAAGAACCTTGGAAATCTATCACACAATAGCGCAAGATATCCTCCAGCACCTGGATAACTCGCTCCGACTGTCCATCTGTCTGAGGATGATACGAAGTGCTGACGTTCAAATACGTACCCAGCACTTGGTGTAAACATTCCCAAATCCTCGCTGTAAACCTCAGATCTCTATCTGACACTATGGACTTAGGCACACCATGCAAACGCACAACTTCAGCAATATACAACTCCGCTAACTTATCCAACGTATACGTAGTATGCACAACCAAGAAATGCACACATTTCGTAAGACGATCCACAATCACCCATATGGAGTTCTTCTTTGATGATATCAAAGGCAGACCGAACACAAAATCCATCGTAATCCTTTCCCACTTCCATTCCAGTATCCTCAAAGGCTGTAACAAACCAGAAGGAAACTGATGCTTAGCCTTCACCCATTGGCAAACCATACACTTGCTTACAAAATCAACAACATCCTTTTTCAACCCCACCCAATAGTACTCATCCTTCAAACCACGATACATCTTAGTACTACCAGGGTGCATAGCAAAAAAACTGCTATGAGCTTCAATAAAAATAGTGCGCCTCAACTCAACATCTTCCGGCACAACTATTCGACTTTTGAAACATAGAACACCATCATCATTGAAACAGAAATTTGTGGCATTACCATCAGCTATATCCTGAACATGAGGCACCAACAAATCATCAAACAACTTCTTCTCCTTGATTAGCTGAATCAAGGAAGGTTTCACCTGCAGCTCGGCTATCAACCCACCATCACGTGATAAACTCAACCGAGCAAACATCTCTATTAGCTCAACAGCTACCTTCCTACTCAACGCATCAACCACAACATTGGCCTTTCCAGGATGGTACTCAATCGTCATATCATAACCCTTAAGCAACTCCAACCATCTTCGTTGCCTAAGATTCAACTCCCTTTGAGACATGAGATACTTCAAACTATTATGGTCGGTGTAAACCACACACTTTTCACCATAAAGGTATTGTCTCCAAATCTTCAAAGCAAACACCACTACAGCAAGCTCTAGATCATGAGTAGGATAGTTACGCTCATGAACCTTCAACTGTCTAGATGCATAAGTTACATCCTTCCCACCTTACATCAACACGCAACCCAAACCAAAATATGATGGATCACTATAGACTACAAACTCCTTACATGATTCCGGCTGAATCAAGACAGGAGCTTGCGTCAAAGCTTCCTTCAACTTCTCGAAAGCTTGTTGCCTAACATCTGTCCATTCAAATCGAACATTCTTTTGCAATAACTTGGTCAAAGGAGCAGCAATCTTAGAAAAACCCTCAACAAACCTTCAATAATATCTATCCAACTCAAGGAAACTACACACCTCCGTTACCGATTTAGGTGTTTTCCAACTCATAACCGCCTTGATCTTGTGTGGATCAACCCGAATACTTTCGGCTGACACCACATGTCCAAGAAAAACCACTTCCTTGAGCCAAAACTCACACTTGCTCAGTAGCCTAGAGCTGATTCTCTAACAACACTTGTAACACAATCCTCAAATGCTTATCATGGTCCTCCTCGATACACGAGTACACGAGAATATCATCGATAAACACTGCAACAAACTTATCTAGGAACTCAAAGAACACTCGATTCAGCATATCCATGAATGCAGCCGGTGCATTTGTCAACCCAAACGGCATCACCAAAAACTCATAATGGTCATACCTTGTCCTAAAAGCTGTCTTAGGTACATCCACATCCTTAACCTTCAATTGATAATACCCAGACCTCAAATCAATCTTCAAAGACACTAAAGCACCACGAAAATGATCAAACAAATCATCGATCCTTGGTAAAGGGTACTTGTTCTTAATCATCAACTTGTTCAGTTGTCGATAATCTATGTACATACGCATCGTACCATCCTTCTTCTTCACAAACAAAACCGGCACACCCCAAGGTGAAACATTTGGCCTTATGAACCCTCGATCAAGAAACTCCTAAAGTTGCATCTTCAATTCCTTCAACTCTTTAGGTGTCATGCAATAAGGAGCAGTGGACACGGGAGTCGTATTTTCATACAACTCAATGCCAAACTCAACTTCTCGGTTTGGGGGCAAACCAGGCAACCCCTCTGGAAAAACACCTAGAAACTCATATATTGTTCGTATGTCTTGCACTCGTACTTCATTCGTACCAGGATTCATCACATACACCAAGAAAGCTTCGCAACCCAACTCCATCATCCGACTCGCTTCAAGAGTCGAAATTGCATTAGGCAAGAACTTCACGTTCTCGCCTACGATTACTACTTCGTAATCATCCGCAAGTTTCAAGGTAACTCGCTTAACATCAAAATCAACCACAGCTCGATGCTCAACCAACCAGTCCATCCTAAGAATCATATCAAAGCCATAAAAAGGCAATTCCATCAAATCAACTAAAAACACATGGCCTTGAACAGATAAAGGGCACCTCCTATACAATTTTCTTGTAACAACAGTTTCACCAAAAGAGCTGGTTACTTGCATTCCTACGTCTAGCATCTCAACAGGAATATCAAGAAAATGTGCATGCTCACTGAAGATGTCTGAATGCGTAGATCCAGAATCAATCAATGCTAACAAAGACAAGGATTGCAAGGCGAAGGTACCTGCAATCACGTTGGTGTCGTTACGTCCCTCGCGATGCGCATACACCCTCCCAGGACCACCTTCCTCTGGCTGAACCGCAACGACATGAGCCACACTTCTATGCCCATCCTCCCTCCTCTTGAAGTTACCACGGCCGTGCCAACAACCTCTCTGCGGTGCAACAACAGGTGCACGACCTTTACCACCTCCCGCTAACAAAGGACACTCGTGTCTCATTTGATCATCAGATCCAGAGTTCCAATAAGAATTAGCTCCAACCACAGGACCCTACACCTCACAAGCTGTTAGGGATGATCGGCGAAGATGACCGAAAGATCACCGATCATCGTAAAAAGAAAGAAGGTGATCAGTGATGTTCTTGATGAACGGAAAACATGCCAGAGTAGGGTTTTGGGTTGATTGAAGATCAAAATGAGTTTTGAGGAGTGTTTATGGTTTGTTCTTGAGATTTTGGGTACTTTGATCTTCAAAAACAAGGAATGAGTGAGGTTCTAGAGTTTTTGAAGATTAAACGAGCAAAAATGGTTGAATGGAGGATGAACAGGGTATAACAACACGATTTTGATCGAGATTGGGTTAAATTTTTGGGTAATTAGGTGTTTGTGTTCAGAGAATTTAGAGAGAGAGAGTGAGTGAGGGGTGAGAGAGTGGGTTTGAAGAGTGACCGAATCAACCCGGTTTTAGGGATTTTATAGGCGAGTTGACACGGTACCATTTTGGTGCCGGGTCACGCGAAGGATTCGCGCTCTATTATGCGGATACGGATACGGGTTAGTGGCCCGGTAGAGTCTAGGCCGCGTGATTTGGGCTGAATTTAAGATGGGCTAAGAGTCTTTTGGGATGGTGTTTAACGGGCAGGGCTTCTTCTTTTAGGAAAATTATGTTTGGGCACCCGAATTTTCACTTCTTTCAATTTAGTCACCATTTCCTTGTAAATTGGCTCTATAATTTTGAATTTAATACAATTTAGTCATGGAAGTTTAATTTCTTTATTTTAATTGCTTTATTTATTGTTATTTGATGAATGATTTTAAATAACCATGTAGTATGTATGATTAGAGGAGTAATACATTTAGTAAAAATAAGGTTAGAGCCTTCTAAGATGTAGATTCTCTAATTAAATCAAATAATTCAATAGGAGAGAACATTGTAGACAAATAAATGGATGTTGAATAAGGCTTAAATATTCTAAGTTAATTAGTGTCACATTGTAACGTGGTGTTAATTAAGGGAATATTTAAGTAGTAAATTCAACGTTTCATTTAAAACCTAGAAAATGGATATCACATATAATTAATAAAATTAAAATAGGATTAAACGATTAGTATCACCAAAGTTAAGAATATTGAAACTTTTGGGTCTAATATGGGTAGTGTCCAAATTATTTAGGTGTTACCATTGAAGCCCAAAAATTGACAATATTCATAGGATCTTAATTAATTAAATTAATGGAGCCTAAATTAGGGTTTACTTAAAATGAAGAACAAAATAATTGGACATGCATTAAACCTTTTGTGTTGAGATACATTTTGAATATAAATTGGAGTGTCCTAATGTATTTGGACGTTTCATAACTTATATTCGTCCAAAATGTATTTTCTTACAAAAGGATATTCTCATTCGAAATGGAATCCGTTTAACAATTAAAAGATTTAATTAAATTCATATTAATGTTCGAAATGCCAAAATGCCACGTGGAATTAATAAGGTACCGATAACAAGCGTTTGTAGGGGTGCTAACCCTTCCCTGCACATAACCTACTCCCGAACCCGAATTTTATTAAAAGAATCTCTGGTATACTTTTTATGGTTCCCGGTCTACCAAAGTGACCGGTGGCGACTCTAAAACGGGTTTTAAAGAAAATAAAGGAAATTTGATTAAAATTGGAAAAAACTCTTAATTTCAAGATCGAATTAAAATGAAAAACCATGATGTCCAAAACCCTAATCGTCATGCTATTTTTCCACAAACGGGTCTTAAAAATGGTCGCGACATCTTGGCGACTCCGATGGGGACAAAATTGAGAGTCAGCCCTATTAATTAAATCCATGTGGCATTTTGGCATTTTAAACATTAATTTGAATTTATTTTTTTCTAGAGAATTGTTGGATGGATTTTCAAGGAAAATGGGGTAGCTTTTGTGTATGTTTTATCTTTCATTCATGCATAAACCCTCGACCCGGGTTTTTCACCCTTAAGTGGGAGAGAGACAATAGCCGACGTGATGCTCTCCAGCCCCGAGTTCAATTTTTGTCTTCTTCCGACATACTAACCTTATGTGTCGTGGGGGCCACGCCTCCGTTATAAGGGACCTATACTACTGAATCGATGTCTTGATGTCGCAGTAGACGGTAACGACAGTTCGGGAATTGATAGTCTAGAACAAAACCCACATTCTATTTTTATAAGCCTGCCCCGCTAGAGCCAGAAAGGGGCCTAGGACATGTGTTGTCTATTTCAATACATTTCTCTGGTTATTTTCTTTACTACATTTTATGTGTTTTTTCTGAATTAATGATTTGATTACTTGCTTTTCATATTAATTCACAAGTACTAACACAAGTTTTTTGTTTTGTTTATTGTGTTTTGTTTTGAATAAATCTTGTCATAATTGCATTTGTTTTAGCATAGAATCGGGAGTCAGTCAATTTGGAAGTATTCGATATGTCTCGAGAGTTTAAGATGGGAGAAGATAACACAACAGTCTGGACTTGGTCCGAGCAAACTCAACACGAGAAGGAGGATAGCCTTGGTAAGAGTGACGTGTCCAAGATGAAGGGTTATGTAAAGATAAACACTAATCAGAATACATGTTTATCGAAATTAAAAGAAATGTGGGATCAATGGGATAATGAAATGAAGGAGCAATTTAAGAAGGAATTTGGAGACATAGCCTTGTTATTAAGTGTAAAGGTCGACCAATAATTGCTCAGAGCCATGACACAGTTTTGGAACCCAACATACAATTGTTTCACCTTCGGACAAGTAGACATGACACCAACACTGAAGGAATATGAGATATTGGTAAACTGTCCAAGAATTAAAAGTGACAAGATTTATACTAGACCCATTAATAATCCAAGCTTCATCAAGAAACTAATATCATTAACTGGAAAGATAGAAGAGTGGTTGGGCAGAAAAATGGAAAATAATGACAGCACATATCAAAATAAAGATAGACAACGAATCAATTGGATGAGCCTTAAAGAACTGATATTGGCAAGTAGTGATGAGCCTATTAGGATGTGAAGCCTTTTTTCCTTGTGTATTTACGGTTTGGTTTTATTTCCAAGGACTCCGGGGCATATTGATCTGTCAACTGTGGGACTATTTGAGCGACTAGATAAAGGAATCAACCTAGTGCCCGCTATTCTGACAAAAACTTACAGATCGTTGACTGCTTGCAAGAGATGAGGAGAAGGAAGCTTTTGGGGATGTGCACAATTACTTGAAATCTGGTTTAGAGGTCACAGGTGGAACACATCTTACAGAGGAATCATGTATCTTGACACATATTCACCGATTGAAGAACACATAGCTAACTGTCCTTTATACGAAAAGAGTGAAAAACACTAGGAAGAATACTTCAAGGACTTGAAAGATACTAACGTGGTATGGAAGGCTCTATGGTTGAATAGAGTAACAACTTTCTTATATCAGTGTGGAGACAGGGATTGGGTTCCACTGCCAGGAATTTGGGGAGGAACGACTTACTGTCCTTTGCTAGTATCTAAACAGTTTGGTTCAAGACAGTTTATACCGACTACTACAGGAATGGCAAAGTTCGAGTACGCACATAAGAAGAATGACTACAAAGGGGTAGTAGTTCAGACTGCTAGAGCATGTGAAAAGCCAAGAAGGGTCCAACCATATCAAGACTCAGGAGTTATGGCAAGATACGATGAATGGATAATGCAAAGGGTCGACGACAACACATTTCAAGAGAGGGTGGTAAACGCTAATTCCTCTACTCAGACTGCTAAGGAAGCACCCTTGGCTTTAGAGAAGCTCAAGAATGATCGTGAGTTGGATTTGAAGAAGTACGAAAAGGGGATTAGTGATCTCACTGAAGAGCTGATTATGGAAAAGTTGTAGGTAAGCATGCATGAAGGAAAGGAAAAAGAACTGATGGAACAAAACAAAAAGATTAGTCATGATCTGAAAGAGTTGCAAGAATTGCACAGTTATTACAAAGAAAAACAAAAGAAAGGAGCGGGCAAAGTAGTGAAGAGCATGTCAGAGAAATTGGATGCAATGACCAAGGACAGAGACAACTATAAGAAAATGTATGACAAGAAATCACGAGCAAACAAAGAATCAAGCAGTAAAGCAAAAAAAAAGCTGGAAGAGGAGCAAGCTAGGAATTTTGATTTGACAAGCCAAGTAACACAGCTGGAGGAACTAATTACAAAATATCATAATGAAGACAAAGTTCAGGTAGAAATAGAAAAAGAAGGGTTACAGAAAAAGGTGATGGAATTAGAGAATGTTGTCCAAGATTTGAATGAAAAGCTTGCTGGTTACGAAGGAGCGTTGATGGTGGAAAATGGAGTGTGAAAAGACAAGTATGAAGCAGCACGGCGCAAGTCTAGTGCTAGAATAATGAATTATTGAGTTTTAAGAAGTAGGTCAAGAGTGTTGCCTCGTACGTCTAGATGTTGTCAAGACAAGCTACGAGTTTGTTGGAGCAACCCAACATCAAGCATGAGCATGGAGAAGTTATTACTCACTTGCTACACGAATTGGTCAACCTAGGAATAAGGGCTAGTAGCTTCATGTAGGAAATTTATCTTTTTTTTTTGTATTTGAACTTTCAGACAAATGGATGTTTCCAAGAGACTAGTTCCTAAAAATCAATGCCTTCTTTTCTTTGCATTCGTGCATACATTCATACATTCAAGCATTTAAAACTTCATAATATATTACAAAATAAGGAATTTAACGAAGAAAGATTTAATGGCAGTTTACTTTTAAGCTACAACCATACCACATTCATACAGAACTCGCCTGCGCTCTAAAGCCATGGCTATTGAAGATAAAATTTCCATTCTGGAGCATGATCAGGTGGAGACACAGAATCAATTTGATAGAATGGAGCAATCTATCAAAGAACACTTCACCTAGACACAAGCAGAGATTATTGGTCAGCTGACTGCTCTTTTAGGACCGAAGGAGTCTGGAAAAGCTAAAGCTCCTGAAGGTGCTTCAAACGACGTGAATGATCAAGCTAAAACTACGTCTCACATCATAATGCAACTTGAAAAACCTTCTCCTGCGAAGAAGGTTCACATCAACTTGGAAGGAACAACATCCAGTCATCCAGTGCATGTTGGGGTAAATTTCGGGAGTGGCGATGAAGTCCTATATCTAAATACTTTGAATGAGATAGAAAAGGTTCGTGCTGAAATCGAAAGGAAGTATGAAGAGCGCTGCAAAGCCTTAGGAGACCGCTTGCGGGAGTTACAGAAAGCAAATGAGTTGGGCCCAATCACTGTTGAAATGTTTAGTGACTAACTTGATACTGCCTCCAAAATTTAAGGCCCGGGATTTTGAAAAATATGATGGGACTACTTGTCCAAAGGCCCATTTGATACTGCCTCACAATGTACTGCCAGAAAATGGATGCCCATTTGAAGGATGAGAAGTTGCTGATACACTGCTTCTAGGATAGCTTAACTGGTTCAGCGGGCCGGTGGTACACACAGCTGAGCCGTGTGAACATACGATCGTGGAAAGATCTTTCAGGAGCCTTTGTAGAGAACTATAAACATGTGACAGAAATGGTCCCTACCCGAGTTATGCTGTAGGGAATGGAGCAGAAAAATGATGAAACGTTTCGGCAATATGCTCAAAGATGAAGAGATGTTGCAGCGCAAGTACAACCTCTACTGATGGAAAATGAGGTTGCCCACATGTTTGTTCAAACTCTGAGAGGGCCGCTTTTTGAGAGGCTAATCAGTAACGCTACTCAAAAATTTTGTGATATTATGATGACTAGAGAATTGATAGAAGTTGCGACCAAAAGTGGTCGAATTGAGAGTGGAGAGGGCTCCCAAAGGAATTATAAAAGGAATGATAGTGAAGTGAACAATACAAGTACATATGAGGCTCCGAAGAATGTGACCATTACCTCACCCGGGAAAAAATAGGAAACTCATAGAATTTGAACAAGAAGGACCCCCGTGGGCTGAAAAATGACAGGATAAATTCCACACCCATTCCGATGACATATGCCGAATTGTATCTCTAGTTGCATAAAGCAGATTTGGTAAGGCCATATCATTTGACGCCCTTACAGCCTCCTTACCATACATGGTACAAATCAGATGCCCATTGTGAATTTCATGCTGGGATATCGGGCATTCGATTGAGACATGGACGGCATTCAAGGTTGTGCAGAATCTGATCAACACGAGGATCTTAAAGTTTGACGAGCCAAGCATTGCTGCAAACCCTTTGCCAAGTCATGGTGGGTGAGGGGTGAATGCTATTGAATAAGATGATGAAGCAAGACAGTTGAAGACTGATGTCTCTAAAATTAGATCTCCGTTGAAATAGGTGTTTGAACAGTTATATAATGCCAAGATGATTGAAATGGGCATGAAAGTGGAAATGGAGAAACAACATGAGGTGTATTGTGAGTATCATCAAGAGTGTGGTCATGAGATTCAGTATTGTCAAGAGTTTAGGGCCTTAATTCAGAAAATGATGGATAACAAAGAGATTGAATTCTTGAGAAAGCAAGAATGAGCAAAAAAGGTGGGGTGTGCACTTCTGAGTGTTCCGGAGTTAAATACGGGGTCCATAAGCCCTTGGTTCTCTCTGTTAAACCAAAGGCTGCAAGTGCAAAACCGACAGTAATCCCGAAAGTTGTGATCTCGACTCTTGCACTGTTTACTTTCAAAAGTACTAATGCAGTTCCCTGGAATTACACAGCCAATGTGACCGTACCAGGAAAAGAGAGGCCACAAGAAGAAGCAAAGTCAAATGATGGGAAGAAGGATGAGTTGGAGGAAAAGAAGGATAAGCAGCTTGATACATGGGCAGTAAATGAAGTGGGACACTTTACCCGAAGTGGTAGATGTTATTCTTCTCTAGAAGCGCTTAAAGAAGTGGAGAAGGTTAAAGGGAAATTTGTGGTAACACCAGAAAAGATTTTTGGAGAGGACCCTACTCCAAAGATAAATGATCTAGTAATAAAGGAACATGCATAAGAGTTTTTGAGGTTTCTGAAACACAGTGAATACAACATAGTTGAGCTGTTAAAGATACAACAAGCGAGGATTTTAATTTTGGAGTTAATGTTAAGCTCCAAAGGGTACCATAATGCTTTGATGAGGGTGCTAAACCAGATATTTGTACCAAATGATATATCTGCGGACAAATTAGACAGAATCGTGAATCATAACAGTGCTGACAACTACATCACATTCACTTATGATGAAATTCTCGAAGGTGGGATGGGCTTGGTGAAGGCTTTGAACATTACCACAGATTACAAATGATATGTATTACCAGGAGTTCAGATTAATAACAGATCAGCGTTAAATGTTATACCAATGGCAACTCTGCAAAGGTTACCCATTGATGACTCTCACATGAAAACATACCAGAATACTGTAAGGGCCTTTGATGGAACAACATGAGATGTGTTAGGGATGATTGAAGTACCCCTGTTGATCGAGCCGACAGTTTATAACATAGATTTTGTGGCAATAAACAATAAGCCTACATATAAATGTTTGTTGGGAAGACCATGGATTCACTCAGCTGGAGCAGTCCCGTCATCCTTACACCATAAGCTCAAATTTGTCATAGAATGGAAGCTGGTTAGTGTCAGTGCAGAGGAAGACATTATTGACTCAATAACCACTGGCGTCCCATACATCTAGGCAGATAAAAATGCCCTTGAGTGTTATTTTCAGGCTTTGGAGTTTGTAAATGCTACCTTTGTTGCTGAAGGCAAGCCCTTCCCGCGACCAAGGCTATCAAATTGCACTAAAATGACTATGCATGAAACGCTAGGAAAGGGCGCGAAGATGGGAAAATGACTTGGGAAACACTTGCAAGTACATCTACGTCTGAGGCCCATTATCATAAAGAAGAACCATTTGGGGTAGGGTTCATTCCAAACATGCAAGACTGGCTGAGGGAATTGAAGAAAAGAACGGAACGGAGGAAAGCTCTTTTACTGGGGATTGAAACTTCTTCTAGACTGGTAAGTTCCTTTGACATGAAGAATATTTTCAAGTCAAGAGGATTTGCAAATGTTGAGAAACAACTGTAAGAGGTTAATTAAGACACAGTAAAGCTACACGAGGAAGAGATTTCCGGCAATAACTTGGGTGGGCTCGTCATTGGTGGAATTTTTGAGGGGGTTTGACATGTAGAATTTTTTGAACAGATCCGCCTCTGTCTCTCAGGCGAGATGTTGAACAATTGGATTTTCGAAGAGTTCCTTCTTGTAGCTAAGAATAAAATAGAGTAAATGCCAAGAACCACCTTATACTTTTTCCCACAAGTATAAGGGATTGTCTGTAAAGGGTCGTTATACCTATCCATTTAATAAAGATGCTTTTCATGATGACTCACAAATGGCAAACATGTTTCTTTAATTTTTTGCTTCCTTTCCAAAATATATTATTATTTTCTTTGCAGGTCTTCATCTATCGACTGCATGAATGATCCTAAACCTAATCCTAGAGTAGGTTCTGAACTGTCAGTGTGTTTAGTGAAAGTCAATGAAGTCGAGGATGAAACAGAATGAGAAATCCCTGAAGAATTACTAAGGTTGGTGGAAAAAGAAGACAAGCATATCTTACCTCATAAGGAAGAATTGGGAGTTCTCAACTTGGGGACGGATGAAATCAGAAGAGAGGTAAAAATAGGAACAACATTCCCATTGAAGGAGAAGTAAGAGTTGATTGATTTGCTACAAGAGTTCAAAGATGTCTTCGCCTGGTCTTATCAAGACATGCCAGGATTGAATACTGACATAGTGGTACACAAGTTACCCAAAAGGCCAGAATGTAAACCGGTTCAGCAGAAGCTTAGAAGATTAAGATCGGAAATGGTATTGAAAATAAAGGAAGAGGTACAGAAGCAGATTGATGTTGGTTTTCTCGCAGTATCGCAATATCCAGAGTGGGTGGCCAATATACTTCTTGTGCCGAAGAAAGATGGAAAAGTATGCATGTGTCTGGACTACAAAGATCTTAATAAAGCCAGCCCAAAAGATAATTTTCCTTTGCCACACATAGATATTTTGGTTGACAACACGTTAGGACATTCATGGTTTTCTTTCATGGATGGTTTCTCGGGGTACAATCAGATAAAGATGAATCCAGAGGACATGGTCAAAAAAACATTCATAACTTTTGGGGGGGCACATATTGCTATAAAGTAATGCCTTTCGGATTGAAGAATTTCAGTGCAACGTATCAAAGGGCAATGGTTATCTTGTTCCACGACATGATGCACAAAGAAGTTGAGATGTACGTGGATGACATGATTGCTAAATCCCATACTGAGGAAGAGCATATTCAAAATTTGAGGAAATGTCAGTTAAAACTCACTCCCAACAAGTGTACTTTTGGAGTAACATCCGGAAAACTCCTGGGGTTTGTGGTCAGCAGAAAAGGAATCGAGATAGATCCAGATAAGGTGAAGGCCATCCAGAATTTGCCACCACCCAGTTCGAAGAAAGAAGTTCATAGATTCCTTGGCAGGTTAAATTACATTTCTCGGTTCATTTCACAATTGACCGATAAATGTGATCCAATCTTTAAGCTGCTCAAAAAGAACAACCCTAGAGAGTGGAATGAAGAATGCCAAGAAACTTTTGACAAAATCAAGAAATATTTGACAAATGCTCCAGTATTAGTCGCGCCAGTCCTCGGAAGACCACTGATCCTCTACTTGACGGTCTATGAGAATTCAATGGGATGTGTACTTGGGCAACATGATGATACAAGAAAGAAGGAAAGAGTTTTCTACTATCTGAGAAAAAAGTTTATTAAATGTGAAGTATGATACCCGCTAATCCAAAATTGATGTTGTGCTTTGGTCTGGGTAACTCGTAGGCTCGGACGGTATATGTTGTACCACACTACATGGCTAATTTCCCACCTTGATCCATTGAAATTTATGATGGAAGTGCCGACGTTGACTAGAAGGTTGGCACGCTGACAAATGTTGCTGTCAGAATTTGATATTGTGTATGTGAGCCAAAAGGCAATAAAAGGAAGCACCATAGCAGATTTCTTAGCCAGTCATACATCAGAATGTTACGAGCCCCTGAACTTCGATTTCCCAGATGAGGATGTGATGAATGTCTCCACAACGAAAATTGAGATCCCAGATAATGAAACCTGGAAATTATATTTTGATGGAGCAGCTAATGCCCTTGGACGTGGAATTGGAGCTGTATTGATTTCTCCAAATAATGTACATTACCCGTTCACAAGCAAGTTAGAATTTCTTTGTACCAATAACATGGCAGAATATGAAGCTTGTGTCATGGGCATGCGAGCTGCTATTGAAAGCAAGATAGAAATTTTGAAAGTATATGAGGATTTAGCGTTTGAATTAATTACCTTTACATATATCCCCAGGGAAGACAACCAAATGGCGGATGCCTTAGCTGCATTGGCTTCGATATTCCTAGCAAATAAGCCAAAGACATGATGCCGATTCGCATGCAAAGTTATGAAACCTATGTTCACTGTTGCAGCATAAAAGAAGAAGTCGATAAGCATCCATGGTATTATGATATTCTACAATATCTAAAGTATCAGACTTATCCCCTAAAGGCAAATGACAAAAGAACTATTAGAAGGATGGATTCAGGATATATACTTGATGGAGAGGTTCTTTATAAAAGGAGAAAAGATCAGATCCTGTTAAGATGTGTCAACGCCAATGAAACAAAGAATATCATGGTAGAAGTGCATGATAGAATATGTGGAACACATGCCGATAGATTCTCTATAGCCAAGAAAACGACTATTATTGGACAACTATGGAAGGAGATTGCATTGAATATGCCAAGAAGTGTCATAAGTGTCAGATATATGCTGACAAGATTAATTATCCACTAGTACCTCTTCATACAATGAATTCGCCATGGCCTTTTGCTGTCTGGGGCATGGATGTTATCGGGCAATTCCACCCTAAATCTTCTAATGGACACCGTTTTATTCTTGTGGCCATAGACTATTTTACCAAGTGGGTAGAAGCAGCTTCTTATGCCAACATCACAAGAACGATAGTTTGCAAGTTCTTGAAGAAAAAGATAATTTGTCGGTATGGTTTGCCAGATAGAATCGTCACAGATAATGCCACCAATTTCAATAATAAAGTGATAGCAAAAGCATGTGAGCAATTCAAAATCATTCATCACAATTATGTGACTTATCGCCCTAAGATGAATGGGGTAGTGGAGGCAGCCAACAAGAACATCAAGAAGATCATATCGAAGACAACATAAACTTACAAAGATTGGCATGATAAACTACTGTTGAGTGTGTAAAAGTTCTATTATTTACACCCTTTTTAACCCGTATTTCTGCTGCATTCAAGCATCATTGCATTGCATTTAGGTTAGTTTTCAGTAAAACATCACAAATGGATTAAAAGCACGGATTCTACTAAAAGATGGCTATTTTTGCAGGTATCTGCCATAGTAGACGTTGAAGGCAGGCGCAGGGCAGAGAAGCAGGAGAGCTGAACTGGACAAGCAGACGAAGAAGACGAAGCTGCCATGGACCTATCGTGACAGCATGGGGACAGCAGACTTATGAAGAGGAAAAGCAAAGTGGACCTCGATAGATAGAGAAAAATCTGCTCGTCTGTCGTGTGAAAGCCACATATTTTTCCAAGCCCCGGATCAAAAGATATGTCAAGCCAAAGCTCAAGGAGAGGAAATTCCAAGAAACAAGGATGCGGCTGGAAAGTAGGAGTCTTTAGAGATTTAGTCTTTATTAGAATCTTACTTTTAATTAAAGTTGTAATCCTTTTTACCTTAGAGGACTTGAGCCCAAAGCTTATATAAGGGCATAGATTTAACCTAGGAGGCAGAACCAATTACCCCATAACCGAAACCTAAACCCCCCTGTCGTCCACCCGTCACCGACATGTTCTAAATCCCCCCTAGGGCTACGGGTTGTTTTGTAAAGTAGTTGCAAGGATTGTTTTGTTTTAGGATTTTTCAGTTCAATAAAATAAACTTCAAGTTCTCTTATTTTGGTTTTAATATCTTGCAAGAGCATCGGGAGAGCATTGCGAGGTTATCCATTTACTTAGCATCGGGAGAGTTAAGTATACGAAAGAGATAAGAGCGGGCTCTCTAGTTTATAGTTGAGTCATCTCGTGCCTAGGGATAGGGCGAGGTTAAGTGGCTAAGGAAGAATTCATACACATCGGTGTTCATCCTTCGATTCACGCCGGGAGGTATCATCAAAGACGTGTTCATCGACAGACTTGGACCTAGGGATAGGACAAGGCAGATCTCGGATTCTTGCCAAGCTTGAAGTACGGAGTTGGTGTGTCTGCTGCCGCAACAGCTAACGGACAGCCGCCGCGACAGGTGCTGTCGGCGACGGGAGCGACGACAGAACTGGAGATCCTAAGCAATTCAATACCTGCACTACCGAGCAATTCAATACCAGCCCATTCTCTCTATCTTGATATCTCAATCCTTTTATTTACGTTTTTACTATATTACTCTCGTAACAACTCTCAAATATTTTCTTTACTTCGTGCAGTAAATCAAGGTGAAGCTATTAGCCCAATCCCTGTGGAGACGATATCCGATACTTCGTATCACTTTACTACTTGCGTTGTGTACACTTGCACTACAATTGCGATAGACTCTTTTACACGCAACAAGTTTTTGGCGCCGTTGCCGGGGATTGGCAACATAACTACATCTTTCTTTTATTGCACTTTTCGCTTTTATTTTTATTTTAATTTTTCTTTAATTTTTCTTTTGTGCTTTCAACTCTCGCTTTTCATGAGGTTTTATTGTTTATGCGCAGATCTAAAAGAGGTGAAGATCCTGAGTATCCATTAGATCCGGAAATCGAACGTTCCTTCAGTCTCAAGAAACAACTTCGCCGACTTTTAGACAGAAACGAATATCTCGAGGAACAGCTAGAGAAGATGGGTCATAACCAACTTGCTGGTGGTTTCATACCACCCCTTGGCGATAATAACCCACCTGTCGTCGATCCGCCCGCAGCAGGTGGACGACGGCCATGTTGTGACTACATGCTGAACGATCATGTAGAGCTGGAGACCACACTGCCGGATATTGATGTTGATAACTTCGAACTCAAGCCTGTCATGTTTAGTATGATCAACAACGCCGGACAGTTTAGTGGTGCTGTGACAGAAGATGCTAGGGAGCATCTCAAAACGTTCCAGGAGATCTGTGGTTCGTTTAGACTGCCAGGAGTTAATCCGGAGATACTGAGGCTTCGGTTATTTCCCCATTCATTGAGGGACAGAGCTAAGACTTGGTGGAATAAACTAACACCGGGTCCAATCGTAACTTGGGCAGATTTATCTCGTGAATTCTTATCTCGTTTTAATCCTTCGCATTTATCTGAGCGATTACGTAACGAAATTGCTACTTTTCAACAGGAAGATGACGAGCCAATGCACGAGGCCTGGGACAGGTTTACTCTTCTTCGGAACTGCCCAATGCATGGATTTCCCGTCTGGAATCAGGTAACTAAGTTTTATAATGCTGCTAACTTACAAACTCGCATTCGAATTGATTCTGCAGCAAATGGACTATTATTGGATAAAGATCCGGACGAGGCATTGCAAGTTCTGAAAAATCTAGCTAAGAATGAGGAGCAGTTTCCTACAGTTAGAAGAGGGGGTAAACGGGTACTTGCTGTCAAGGACTATGAGGCCGACATCACTATGAAATCACAGGTAGCATTCCTTACTAAAGCAATGAAACGATTATTAAATGAAGATGAATTACAAGGATTTGCTGTCGAGGAAGTTTGTACTATCTGTGAGGGAAATCATAGTAGGGATGAGTGCCCTATAAATGTAGAAGAGGGAAAATATGTTGGAAATTACAAGCCGAACTACAATTCCAACAACTATAACCCTAATTGGAGGAAGGATCCCAAATTTTCCTGGAGTAATCCTAACAATGCTCTGAATCCGCAAGCATATAATCAGAATCAGGGGGGTCCTAGATTGTTGACGCGACAGCAACTACCGCCGCAAAACCTGCCGCAGCAGCAGCAACAGCAGCCACCACTTGCCACGAGTAGTATATTGGAGCAGACTCTGGCCACCTTTATGTCTCAGACCGGTACGTATATGGAGAATATAAATCAGTTTTTCAAGAAGACGGAAAATTTTATAGATAAAACCGAGATGAGGATGACAAACCATGAAGCTACCTTGAAATCTCTAGAGACACAAATGGGTCAGGTATCGCAACATATTAAACCAAGGCAAAATGGAGGATTCCCTAGCAATACTGAAAATGCTAGACCGCCCCCACATGAGCAATGTAAGGCGATTACTACTAGGAGTGGGAAAAAGTTACCAGGGCCGGAAAAAGAAGCTGAAACAGAAAAGGAACCCGCCTTGGAAAAACCTGCCGAGGAAGCTGACCCGACAGGTGATAAACAGACTGCTGCCGATGAGCCTGTCACGACAGCAGAAGCGACAGAGGAGAAAAAAGATGATTACCGTCCTCAGATTCGCATGCAGTGGGAAGGACGCATTGCCGATTATCGTCCCCCACCACCTTTTCCTCAACGGATACAGCAAGCTAAGCATGAATCTCAACTTAAAAAGATTTATGATATTTTTAAACAGGTTCATATTAATATTCCGTTGTTAGATGCTGTTAGGGAGATGCCCGGTTATGCTAAATTTCTCAAGGATGTTATGTCGAAAAAATCTAAACTTGGGGAATTTGAAACGGTAAGGATGCAAGAAGGTTGCATGAGTATTCTTCATAGGCAGCCGCCCCAGAAAAAGAAGGATCCGGGGAGCTTCATCATACCTTGTGTAATCGGCGACAAATTCGTGGGTAAGGCACTTTGTGATCTTGGAGCTAGTGTTAATCTAATGCCCAAATCTGTTTTTCAGAAATTAGGTATTGGCAAGGCGCGGCCCACGACAGTTACTCTGCAGCTAGCTGACCGCTCTTACGTTCACCCCGAGGGAAAAATTGAAGATATTTTGGTAAGAGTGGATAAGCTTATTTTTCCTGCTGACTTTCTTATTTTAGATTGTGAGGCAGATGAAAACGCACCAGTCATCCTTGGGCGACCATTCTTAGCCACGGGAAGATCATTGATTGATGTGGAGAAAGGAGAACTCACCATGCGCGTGAACGATCAAGAAATTAAGTTGAATGTTCTCCAAGCAATGAAACATGCTGATGGGGACGAGGAATGCAAGGCCATCATTGAGGTGACCTTTGATCACCCCTGCATCAGGTCGGGCTGCCGTGATATAAAATTTGGTCACTGCCGCGACAGCCACCTACAGGCCTGTCACGACAGCAACGACGACAGTGACTCCTCTGAATCCGATACATCTGATACTGAAGGTCAGGAGGAGGTAAACTGGTTAGACCATCGTCCAGGTAAGTTATTCGAACCGTTGAATTATACTTCGGATAACCATTTAATCCAAAAGCCATCTACTGTTGAACCACCTGCCTTAGAACTTAAGCCCCTGCCAGGGCAGCTTAAATATGCTTATCTTGGTTGCAATGATACACTGCCCGTAATCATCTCTGCTAAGCTGCCGCAGGAACAGGAACGGCAGCTAATCGGCATGCTAAGGCAGCACAAGAAGGCGATTGGATGGACGATAG
This sequence comes from Hibiscus trionum, assembly GCA_030270665.1. NCBI lineage: Eukaryota > Viridiplantae > Streptophyta > Magnoliopsida > Malvales > Malvaceae > Hibiscus > Hibiscus trionum. The sequence continues at coordinate 19,835,433 of BSYR01000004.1, forward strand.
CAGACATACATGGCATTAGTCCGGCGATATGCATGCACAAAATCCTCCTAGAGGAAGATCATAAGCCGACTATTGATGCCCAAAGGCGGTTAAACCTTGTGATGAAGGAGGTAGTGCGTAAAGAGATAATTAAATGGTTAGATGCCGGTATTATTTACGCCATCTCCGACAGCAAATGGGTAAGCCCGGTGCAATGTGTTCCCAAGAAAGGAGGCATGACCGTGATAACCAACGAAAACAACGAGTTAATCCCAACCAGGACTGTGACCGGTTGGAGGGTTTGTATGGACTATCGGAAGCTTAACAAAGCTACCCGAAAAGACCACTTTCCTTTACCCTTTATTGATCAAATGCTTGATAGATTAGCAGGTAAACCTTACTATTGTTTTCTTGATGGTTATTCAGGTTACAATCAAATTGCTATTGCACCAGAGGATCAAGAGAAAACGACTTTCACATGCCCCTACGGAACGTACGCATTTAGGAGGATGCCGTTCGGCCTATGTAACGCACCTGCCACCTTCCAAAGGTGCATGATGGCTATATTCTCCGACATGGTAGAGGACTTCCTTGAGATTTTCATGGATGATTTTTCCGTCTTTGGAGACGATTTTGAGAGCTGCCTCGGCAACCTTCAAAAGGTTCTTGAAAGATGTGAAAAAGCTAATCTTGTTCTAAATTGGGAGAAGTGCCATTTTATGGTGGACGAAGGGATAGTCCTTGGCCATAAGATTAGCTGTCGTGGGATAGAAGTCGACAGGGCTAAGATTGAAGTCATAGAGAAGCTACCGCCGCCAACAACAGTCAAGGGCATTAGAAGTTTTTTAGGGCATGCGGGTTTTTATCGGAGATTCATCGCAAATTTCTCGAAAATCACGAAGCCCCTATGCCATCTCTTAGAGCAGAACCGACCCTTTGACTTTAATGAAGAATGCACTGAAGCATTCAAGGTTCTGAAGGAAAAGTTAGTGACAGCCCCCATAGTACAGCCACCAGACTGGACACAGCCATTCGAGATCATGTGTGATGCTAGTGACTATGCTGTCGGGGCAGCACTTGGGCAGCGCAGAGATAAGCTGTTTCACGTCATATACTATGCCAGCAAGACGTTGAATGACGCCCAAGTGAACTACACCACCACAGAAAAGGAGCTGTTAGTCGTGGTGTTCTCCATCGACAAGTTTCGTTCTTATATACTTGGAACGAAAGTAATAATACACACCGACCATTCTGCCCTCAAGTATTTGTTCGCAAAGAAGGATGCAAAGCCTAGGTTGATACGATGGATATTGCTATTACAAGAGTTCGACCTTGAGATCAAGGACAAAAAGGGGACAGAAAATCAGGTGGCAGACCACTTGTCGAGGTTAGAAAAGGGACAGAGTCTACCAATGGACGAGACGAACATACTGGAGACCTTCCCAAATGAGCAGCTCTTTGCTGCCGCAATCGCTGTCGCGATAGCCATGGCGGCAGGTAAGTCTTCTAACCTTCCCTGGTATGCTGATTTCGTTAATTTTATAGTTAGCGGAATATTACCTTCTGATCTTAATTATCAAGCTAGGAAGAGGTTCCAAAATGATGTTAAGCATTATTATTGGGACGGACCTCTCCTTTTCAAATTATGCGCAGATCAGGTCATAAGGAGGTGTGTACCACAAGAAGAGCAAGAAGACATTCTCCATCACTGCCATGCTTCACAATATGGAGGTCACTTAGGAGGCAATAAAACTGCTGCCAAGGTGCTGCAGTCAGGGTTCTACTGGCCGACACTATATAAAGATGCACAGGAGTTTTACAAAAACTGTGACAGGTGCCAGCGGACAGGTAACATCTCGAGGAGAAACGAGATGCCACTGCAGAACATTCTAGAAGTCGAGATCTTCGACGTTTGGGGGATTGATTTTATGGGACCTTTCCCATCTTCGTGTGGAAACTTGTACATCCTCCTAGCAGTGGATTATGTCTCCAAGTGGGTCGAAGCTATCGCCACTCAAAAGAATGATGCCAAGACAGTCCAAAAGTTTTTGCATAAAAACATTTTTTCTAGATTTGGCATCCCTAGAGCGATTATCAGTGATGAAGGGAGACATTTTGATAATAGGGTAATTGCTGCCGCCTTGAAGAAATATGGTGTCAAGCACAGGATCGTGACAGCATACCACCCACAGACCAATGGACAGGCTGAAATATCCAATAGGGAAGTGAAGAACATTCTTGAAAAGATGGTTAAGCCAACTAGGAAAGATTGGTCTTTACTTCTAAATGATGCATTATGGGCATACAGGACAGCTTTCAAGACTCCATTGGGCATGTCTCCATATCGTTTAATTTATGGGAAAACATGTCATCTGCCTGTCGAGATCGAGCACAAAGCATATTGGGCAATCAAGGCAGTGAATATGGACTTGGATAAGGCCGGCCAGAAAAGGTTATTAGATCTAAACGAGATTGAAGAATTACGGACAATGGCCTACGACAATGCAAGAATCTACAAGGAAAAGACTAAGAAGTGGCATGACAAGAAACTGCTGCCACGACAGTTCTACCCAGGGCAGCTTGTGTTGTTGTTTAATTCTAGACTTAAACTCTTCCCAGGAAAGCTAAAGTCTAGATGGTCTGGCCTATTCCAGGTGATACAAGTTTTTCCCCATTGTGCCATCACTATACAATCATTAAAAGACGGGCACCAATTCAAAGTCAATGGACAGCGCCTCAAGCATTATCGGGGGACTGAAGCCCCAGGAATACAGGAAGTGGTTACTTTAGGAGATACCCCACAAGGCATCCCTAATTTAACCTAACTTTTATTTTTTTATTTATTTTTTTATTATTATTATTATTTATTAGGAAATTAGGTTATTTTATTTGAATAATGTTTTGTTTTTCTAATTTCAGTTTTTAGGAAATAAAGGAGTCAAGAAGAAAAGGAGAAGTGACCCAAGCCCACCGCCCATCCATCAGCCCAATAAAGCCCATTTATGGAAACCTGTCGTTTCGGCTGCCGCCGCGGACGGATTTGACAGGCTGTCAACAGACTGACACTGCAGACGCAGAAGCGTGCGGCAGACGCATAACAGACGCATAAATGCGTGTCAGACGCATCAGACACGCTAAATCCAATCTGTCGCCCCGTTATTCCCGCCTGCCGTTGCGGCATTAAATGGGCAGCAACTCGACTGCTATAAAACCCCGTTTTCACTTTCATTTTTCACCACTTCTGCCTATTCTCTCTTGTTTTCCCCTCTTGCTTTATTTGCTTTCATCATTTTTTCACAACCCTTGCAACCAACATGTCTACTAGACAGACCCGTCGTGGTGCTGCCTCAGCATCCTCCTCAGCAGCAGCAACGCCCTTTGCCAACAAGGAGCTATGGGAAGAACGTGGGTTCGTTTACATCCGGCAGGCGCCCAACATGGGACTCTGGCCGTTCATTGTAAAGGCCATCACGGCTCAGCTATGGGAGGACTTTGCCGAACAACCGGCAGAGCTCAATGACACCTTGGTCCGGGAATTCTATGCGGCCATAGACAGCAAAACGGCAACATCTGTCACCGTTCGAGGAGTGGAAGTGCCCTTCACTGCCGACAGCATCAATCATACGTTTGGCCTCTTCTTTGGCCCCGATGATGACGCTCACCAAAAATTTCTCGACACCCTCGATGCTGCCGCATATGATGCTGTCATGATGGAATTAACAGAGGAAGGAACATCATGGACAACCAGCAAGAAGAACCCCCACTCCGTCAACAGGGGCAGCTCCTCCCCGAAGCAAAACTTTGGAACGCTTTCATCAAAAAGCGTATCCTGCCGTCTTCCCACCACACGACAGTCAACCGGCAGCGGCTTGCCCTTATTCACTCCATCATGCACGACAGGCCCATCAATGTGGGAAGATATATGAGGGACAGCATCCTGGACTGCGCCTTCCGCTCCGACTCTCGCCTCTGCCTGCTGTTCACTATAACTTCCCTCTGCCGATGTGCTGCTGTACCCGAGGAACCCTCCGACAAAATAAAGATGGGCAGTGGCTGGACTGACAACAACATCTCCAACCTCATGGAGGTCATCATCGCATCACCCATCAACGCCTTCGATCCAAATGCTTCTCCTGCAGACTCCGATGAGGAACCTGCCACCGAGCCTGCCGCCGACACCGCTCCGACAGACCAGTCTGCCTACATCCTTGCTGCGCTCCAACGGGTAGAGGAGCGACAAATGGGATTGATGACGTTCATCCGCGATTTCACCAACGCAACGGTAAATTTCATTACCGACACTTTACATTATTCTGATGTCATCTTCCCCACCTTCCCCGCCCATTATTTCCATATCCCCTCCCCTACACCTACACCACCTGTCTCTCCCCATACACATACTGCCGCTTCCACCCCATCACCTGCCCCGACGGCAGCAGGCAGTCCACCGGCCGACACCCCTGCTAGAGGAACAAAGAGGCCAGCCTCCGACGACAGCCCTCTGATCAGGAGGAATTTGGAGCGGGAATTTACACCGGTCAAGCGAATAAAGCACATGGCAAACAAGAAACGGCTGCCCAAGGCTAGCACCACCACCAGCCGCTCTTGGGACAGTAGCAGCAGTTCCGATGTTCAACTTGTAGAGCAGCCTGCTCCTGAACCTGCCCAGCCCCCTCCACAGCCCAGACGCCGCCGTCAGATCCGAGTCAGCAGCAGCAGCGAGGACAGCGACTGAAAATTTAAGTTCTTATTTTCCTCTTATTGCTGCCTGCTTTTATCTTTTGTGATGTATTTTTCATGTTTTTATTTTTCTGTCATTTTGCATTGAGGGCAATGCAACCCTTGAGTTTGGGGGTGGCAACCCTCCATCATTAAATGGAGTCTTAATTGCATCTTTTTATTATTTTTTGTGTTTTTTTTTAGTTCAAAAAAAAAACAGAAAATTTAAACTGTTGGCTTAAAACTTTGGAGTTAACTTACCTGTCATGACAGCTCTGTCGTGGCAGCATCTTTAGGACAGTTTAAGGAGAAGTTTAGAGCCTTTCTATAGTTCTGAAAACTTAAACACCATTGTGACTGTTATATTGCTTAGATTTCTTTTAGCCAAACTAGAATAGGAAGCTTAGAACTTGGATAGCCCCTAGAGGTGCCTAACACTGGCTCTAGGAAAGAAGTTTAGCAAAAGAAAATTCAAAAACCTAGAGGTGCCCGAAACCGGCTCTAGGAAGTTAACTAGAGGTGCCCGAAACTGGCTCTAGAAAAACTTAGCTTGAAAATAGAAGAAAAAGAAGCATGAAAATGTGTCTTCATGAAAGTAAACTTTGGCATAAAAATTCAAGTTAAGGAGTTGAATATTCTAGTGAAACTAAGAGAGTCTTAGCATATAGCTGTTCACAAGCATGCACACACTGCACGAGAGCTATAGGGAGATTCCGGACAGATCCTAATCTTTTCGACAGGTTGCTGCCGCCACAGAGAAAGAGCGACGGGAAAGGGACAGTTCACTGTTTGAAGGCCAACACAAAAATTTTCATTTTTCTTTTAAGTCTTCATTGCTTGAGGGCAAGCAAAAACTTGAGTTTGGGGGTGTGTTGAGTGTGTAAAAGTTCTATTATTTACACCCTTTTTAACCCATATTTCTGCTGCATTCAAGCATCATTGCATTGCATTTAGGTTAGTTTTCAGTAAAACATCACAAATGGATTAAAAGCACGGATTCTACTAAAAGATGGCTATTTTTGCAGGTATCTGCCATAGTAGACGTTGAAGGCAGGCGCAGGGCAGAGAAGCAGGAGAGCTGAACTGGACAAGCAGACGAAGAAGACGAAGCTGCCATGGACATGTCGTGACAGCATGGGGACAGCAGACTTATGAAGAGGAAAAGCAAAGTGGACCTCGATAGATAGAGAAAAATCTGCTCGTCTGTCGTGTGAAAGCCACATATTTTTCCAAGCCCCGGATCAAAAGATATGTCAAGCCAAAGCTCAAGGAGAGGAAATTCCTAGAAACAAGGATGCGGCTGGAAAGTAGGAGTCTTTAGAGATTTAGTCTTTATTAGAATCTTACTTTTAATTAAAGTTGTAATCCTTGTTACCTTAGAGGACTTGAGCCCAAAGCTTATATAAGGGCATAGATTTAACCTAGGAGGCAGAACCGATTACCCCATAACCGAAACCTAAACCCCCCTGTCGTCCACCCGTCACCGACATGTTCTAAATCCCCCCTAGGGCTACGGGTTGTTTTGTAAAGTAGTTGCAAGGATTGTTTTGTTTTAGGATTTTTCAGTTCAATAAAATAAACTTCAAGTTCTCTTATTTTGGTTTTAATATCTTGCAAGAGCATCGGGAGAGCATTGCGAGGTTATCCATTTACTTAGCATCGGGAGAGTTAAGTATACGAAAGAGATAAGAGCGGGCTCTCTAGTTTATAGTTGAGTCATCTCGTGCCTAGGGATAGGGCGAGGTTAAGTGGCTAAGGAAGAATTCATACACATCGGTGTTCATCCTTCGATTCACGCCGGGAGGTATCATCAAAGACGTGTTCATCGACAGACTTGGACCTAGGGATAGGACAAGGCAGATCTGGGATTCTTGCCAAGCTTGAAGTACGGAGTTGGTGTGTCTGCTGCCGCGACAGCTAACGGACAGCCGCCGCGACAGGTGCTGCCGGCGACGGGAGCGACGACAGAACTGGAGATCCTAAGCAATTCAATACCTGCACTACCGAGCAATTCAATACCAGCCCATTCTCTCTATCTTGATATCTCAATCCTTTTATTTACGTTTTTACTATATTACTCTCGTAACAACTCTCAAATATTTTCTTTACTTCGTGCAGTAAATCAAGGTGAAGCTATTAGCCCAATCCCTGTGGAGACGATATCCGATACTTCGTATCACTTTACTACTTGCGTCGTGTACACTTGCACTACAATTGCGATAGACTCTTTTACACGCAACAACTACCTTTTGCATTGTTTGTGTATCGAACTTCAATACGAACCTCAACCGGGGCAACACCTTACTCTTTGGTCTATGGGACAGAAGCGGTACTCCCCATTGAGGTTGAAATTCCATCTCTTCGTGTTTTGTCCGAAGTAAAGTTAGATGATGTGGAATGGCTACTGGTTCTGTTTGACCAGTTAAATCTCATTAAGGAAAAGAGGTGAAGGGCAATCTGTCACAGCCAAATGTACTAGAAAAGGATGATGTGGGCATATGATAAAAAGGTGCGCCTGAGAGAATTCCGAGAGGGGGATCTCGTGTTGAAAAAGGTCCTGCAAATACATCGAGATAACCGTGGAAAATGGATGCCTAACTGGCAAAGACCTTATGTTGTCAAAAAGGCCTTCTCTAAAGGTGCATTGATCTTGGCCGAAATGGACGGCAAGGAGTTACACAAGCCAGTGAACTCTGATTCGGTCAAGAAGTTTTATGCCTGAAGAATTCAAAAAGAGAATGAAAAAAGAAAAAAGAAGAAAAAAAATGGAGTGAAAACCCGAAAGGGCGCTTCTGCAAAATTAAAATATATATGGTGAAAACTCGTAAAGGGTGCCTTAGATATCTAAAAAAAGAGAATATAAAAATAAAAGGGGGGTTCAAGATGAAAAACCGCAAATGGCGTCTTGAAACCAAATGAGGATTTGAGTTGAAAACCTATTAAGGCAGCTCAGATAAATGAAATTAGGCATCTGTTAATCATGACCTCTCGGACACTTGGTATTTTGGAAAAGATTTCACATCTACAAGCATCCTGACAACGTTTGAGGACCGTTGGACATGAGTGCAAGTTCATCCCTATATCTGGTCGATGGGGTGGTTGTATCCTTCATGCCTTGGATGCTCGGAGATCGAACTTTGTTTCTTGATTTTATTATTTTCAATGACTATTTCAAATTCTGTTGTATTTTGATTTATAAGGTTCAATAAAAATCGTGAATTCACTTCCGGGCTTTCTTTTTTTCCAAGGCATCAATAAAATGGTTGATATAATGAATAAAAGCAGATAATTTCATGGTATTACTATATTTTAAAAGTGCAAGTGAACCTTATCACTCTGGGATATTAAAGGGGAGTATACAGGATAAGATGATGTAAACTTGAAGACAGACTACAAAGATGTCAACAGAGTCTGCCACCCGAAGAACAATGATTTTTATCTTTGTGTTCATGTTGAGATGATCAGAACCACAAGGCCAACATATTATCATGTTCTTTTGAATCAGCATCTCAATTAGGAAAGTTTATGAAGATTGGGAATGAGGAAGAATGTCCGCAGCCCCATGATCTACTGTTGAGAACCATCTTTTTGTAAAGACTATTGGATTTGGCAAAACTTTAACATTGAAGGATTGGGTATTTGCAATGTTGCCAAAACAAGGTGACATATGATTGACCAGGACAAGATTGCGTCAGCAATAATACCTTTCCTTTATTCTAAAAAAACACAAAAGAAAAAAAGAAAAAAAGAGAGAAAAAAGAAAGAAAAAAGAAAAGGAAAAAAGAGAAAAAGAAAATTGAGGTGAAAACCTGAAAAGGCGCCTTTCAAAAAAAGAAGAAGAGAAAAAAAGCCAAAATGAAAACCCGAAAGGGCACTTTAGAGCAAAGGGCCAGAAACGCAGAAAGGAGATTGCGACGGCCGATTCTAAATGTGAGATGGGAATTAGAAAAGGAGTGTCAAAAATGGGTTCTAAAAGGGCAGAAGTTGATTGGTGAATCTCGGAAAGTCATGGTTCATGCATCATGTAGGAAATCAGGGTCATGCTAACCCTCATATTTTAGTTGTTTTGACATGAAGTAGATGGAAAACAGAGCTCCTAATGAGAAGAGTTCGCCCAGAAAATGAGGATTCATAATGAGAAGAATCCACCCCTGCAAAGAAGAACTCATAATGAGAAGAGTTCGCCCGCGAAGAAGAACTCATAATGAGAAGAGTTCACCCATGAAGAAGGATTCCTAATGAGAAGAGTCCGCTTTGACAAAGACAGAATTCGTAATGAGAAGAATTCGTCCAACAAAGAAGAAGAGTTCGATTAGCGAAGGAAGAATACCTAATGAGAAGAGTTTGTCCTCAGCTAAAGAAAGAGATAAAGGAAGATTCAAGAATTTCATAATAAGAAGAACAACTTCAAGATTCCATGAGTGGATGGTTCGGACGAAATTCGTGTCTTTTCAGTCTTTGCCCTATTCTTGTTCCACAACAATGAGCAAAGAGGGACAGCTGTAATACTCGTATTTCGTCTGGGTACCTACACATATATATATATATATATATATATTATTTCAATATAAATAAAACCAAAATATAAATAAAGCAAGTCTCAAAGTCCAAAATACAATAAAAAGCCAATTATATATATATATATATATAAAGTCCATTTCATGATGCAAAGTCCAAATAAAATACAAAAAGCCTAAATCCCTATTATATTCAGCTTTATCGCCCAAATTATACACAGATCTGCCCAAACAAACACAAACATCCCAATTGTGTTTTTAAAGCCCGCCAAAAATGGACACGTGGCGAGCCATCACTGGTCTATACGGATTCACGCAGATCACCCCTCAGCTAGAGCCAGCTGGCTTCGCCAACATTGGTGATGGTGTCACGTCGCACTACTGATATAAAAAGAGAGAGAAAGTCATTAATGGCAATCATTGTACAATAATTTCCAGCCATTATTAAAGAGAGAGAGAGAAGATATTCGAAAGGTCTTACTGAGAGTTGAAGAAACACTGAGAGCTGTACCAGATGTCGTTGATGATGGTCAGAACCACTGCAACGCTACCTGAGCTCGACAGAAGGTAGCTCTTCTTCTCCTTTCTTTCATTACCTGCATTAAAACCATAAATGAATCAGATCTAGGTTCTGGAAATTAAAAAAATTGTAACTAAATAATATAAATCTAGATATATGACTTAACTATAAAAAAGAGAGAGGAGACTTATCTTGAGTTCCAGTCACCGTGAGCGTCGCCGAAATGTGAGAGTGAGCGAGATTAGGACTGGCCAGGTTCGAAAATGACAGAGAGATGAGGATTTTTCGGTTCGGGTAGTTAGCTTAAGATGGGATGTTGAGAGTTTCTGATGAAACGGGGGTTAGATCTAGGTTTAGGATGAAAGATCGGACAATTTGAGTAGTTTTAGGGTTCCGGTATAGCGGCCGGTGGTGGCAAAAACGGTGGCCGGAAATTGCAGACGGTGGTCAGAGTTTCAGGTTACTTCGGGGAAGATGATCGGAAAGATTCTATTCACCAGTGAGATGTTAGAGATGATCGGAGAAGATGACCGGAAGGTCACCGGTCATCGGAGAAAGAAAGAAGGTGATCAGCGATGTTCTCGATGAACGGAAAATAGGACGGAGTAGGGTTTTGGGTTGATTGAAGATCAAAATGAGTTTTAAGGAGTGTGGTTCTAGGGTTTTTGAAGATTAAATGAGTCTTAAGATTTTGGGTACTTTGATCTTCAAAAACAAGAAATGAGTGATGTAACGCCCCGGTTTTGGGCTTAGAAGTTTTGGGCGTTGACCGGTTTGGTCAAAGTGCTGTTCGAATCTAAAGAGGTGAAATTAGGAAAACCTAGTTCGGGTTGCATTAAAAATATGGAAAAATGTTCTAAAATCATCTTTTAATATAATTAAGTGAATTGTGAAATCAATTTTGAAAAATGGGTTTTGGAAGAGTGACATTTTGGCTAGTGACCAAAATGTAATTTTTGAAAGTTTTGTGATTGTTTTATAAAGAGTTGAAACTTTGAATCTTTAAGGAGCTATTATTCCAAAAGTAGTTTCTCCAGATTTTTCTAAGATATTTTGAGATTTATTCTGATTTTAAAACATATCAAAAGTGGAGGGAAAGGCCATTTGGCTATTTTCTTAACTAACTTTTCTATTTTCTTTCTCTCATTTTCTCTCAATCCAAACACTTGTTTTCCAGAGAGTTGTTTCTGATTTTCTCACCTAAAATCCTCCTTTCAACATTCTTTTGATTCCTAATCAACATATCTTCAAAACCTCATCATTTGCTAGTTGATTCAACAAGGTTTTTGATTCCAAAAAGTGGAGAAACACAAGTTTGGAGGTAAGAACGTCCTTCTCCTCTAAACTATCAGTTCTTTACTGAAATTCCCAAGTTCTCAACTCTTAATTGAAGTTTTATTAAAGGATTTTAAGTGGTGAAATGGATCTTGGCTTATAATGCAAGATTTGGTGATTTTTGATGATTTTCGTTAGATATGATTAATCTGTGATTTGAGGTGTGTTTTTGATGTTAAATGAACTCTAAATTGATAAGGAAATGAGTTTTGATTAATGCAATCCCGGATAGGTTGTGTTTCCTAAGTTTAGCTTGTGATTCTTGGATGTTTTTGTGGTGATCTTGTGGATCTGATGTTGCTGGAGGTATAAGGATGTTTATAGGTTGTTTTTAGATGTTAAATGGTGTTAATGGATGTTAGGTTTTGCTGGTTTATGGCTGGGCTTTGTTGAGAAGTGGTTTTGATGCAATTTCGGTTGCGTTTGGTGGCCGAAATTGGAGTGTGAATGAGAGCAGCGAGTTTGAGTGCTTTCATTGAAGCTTTTGATGCATGATGATGCATTAAATCTCTGCTTTAATGTGTTTAATCAGGGGAGGCATATTTGGATCCAAGAGTTGTTGATCCGGAAGCTTGAATTGGTGCTTTGGCTTGAGACGAAGTGGAATCGGTGAGTGAAATTGGGTTTTCGGCTTTGAAACCAATGTCTTGGGAGCTTAGTTTAAGTCTAAACAACTTTGCTAAGCTCAAGTGTAAGTTTTCGGAAATACTCTCTAGTGGTGGCCATGATTTGATTGTTGTGCAATGTGGTTTATTGCATGTTTTAAATTCTGTTTTGAAAGCATGATTTAGCATGGTTAATGCTGTTTTTGTAAGCCATATGTTGAAGGAAGCTCAAGGTAAGAGTTCCTTGTTTTTGAACATTGATCAAATGTGGTTTGATGCTTTTAAATGCATGATGAATATGGCTTGGTTTAACGCTTTAGAACAGTGGATAATTTGATGATAATGATGAATATTGGCAAGTGATGTTTTAAAAAGGTTGAGGTCACTAAGGTGGTTGAAAGTCCTTGAGTGAGCCTTGTTACTTAAGAACATCAAGGTGGTTAAAAGTCCTTGGATGATTCTTGTTACGGACACAAAGGTGTTTAAAAGTCCTTGTGTGGTCCTTTCTATGGTGTTTAAAAGTCCATAGGCCAAGGTGTTTAAAAGTCCTTGGGGTCAAGGTGTTTAAAAGTCCTTGAGGTGATTTAATTCATGGTGTTTAAAAGTCCATGGCCAAGGTGTTTAAAAGTCCTTGGGGTCAAGGTGTTTAAAAGTCCTTGAGGTAATCTATATCATGGTGTTTAAAAGTCCATGGCCAAGGAGTTTAAAAGTCCTTGGGGTCCAAGGTGTTTAAAAGTCCTTGGGGTGAAAGTTGATGAACTTGTTTTCAAAGAAATGAATTGTATCACTTGTGGCCAATATGACATGTAATGAAATGAAGCATGAGATGCTTGTTAAAGTATGCTTTTGAGCATGTGTAAATGATGATTTGAAGCATGATTTATAAGTGTTTTATAAATGCATTATTGGATGGTTTTATTGAGCATTCCTCACTAAGCTTTTGCTTACGCTCTCTTCCGTTTTCTTAATTCAATAATGCAGAACATTAGAGTACTTGAGGGCAGCAAGGAGGGCAAGCATCCAAGTGGTAACAAAGCTCTAAGTATGGAAGGTTTTCTAAGTACATTTTAGCTTTTGGTAATTTGGCAATGGGGGACCAATGTATATGTTTTGGGAGATGTTTTGAACTCCCTAAGTATGTTGAATGTTGTTAAGAATGCTGGTTTTTGTGGTTGGCCTTTATATGCTTGTTTTGGAAGTTTATGCTTGAATGGCTTACTTGTGTAGGAAGCATGCCTATAGATTTGGGGCTTTTTGCTTATGATGTTATTTTGTTGAATTGAAGATGCTTATATGTCCCTTCTATGTTTAATTGCATGCTGGTAAAGTTTGGTGGCGTTTGGTGCATGATTGGATGTTTAATTGCATGTTTAATAATGCTTTTTGAGGCAATTTGTGCAGGGTGTTTCGGAACAGCACCTACCGTTTCGGAACGGGTGCCTTAATTGTGCCCAGGCGTCCGAAACGGGAGGGGCCGTTCCGAAACGGAAAGGCTACTGCCAGACCCCCGTTTCGGTACGCGTTGCGGAACGGCCCCGAGTTTCGAAACGGGCTATGCCTGTTTCGGAACGGGTGACCGTTGGGGGCTGACATTGGCAGTTATATGTTTTGGAATGTTTGCGTTTTGGTCCTGAAACTTGTTTGTGCAATTGTATGAGTTTGGGAAGTCCTTTTGAGCTGAAATTTTACGGAGAAGCATGAAACCTGATTAATTCCAAGTTGGTAACTTTAATTTGGATTAAGTCCTCATATTTATCAGAATTTACATTTTGATCCCTAAAGTTGTAATTTGTTCAATTGAGTCCCTGTTTGATCTCTGATGTTTGTGATCTTTTGGTATGATGTTTGTGTGATCACAATTAGGTCTAAAGTGCATCTAGACAAGGTTAAAAAGGAAAAAAAAAGGGTCGTTAATCAAGGTTGACTTTCGGGTTGACTTTGGTTTTCCCCGTGTGACTTTCTTAATTCGGGTCAACCGTCTAGGCCGGGTTAAGGGGGTTACATTTGGTGGTATCAGAGCTGAGTTCTCGAGTAATTGGGAATGTATGTATGCATGATTGAAGTATGTATGCCTTGTATGCTTGTTGAGTGAAAGCATGTTTAATGGCTTGTGATTTTGATGCAATTGAAGTATGTGCTGTGATGTAGCATGTAGTGGGTACCCATTGCCAAATCAAAGCTAAAGGAAAGATGTTGTTTTGAAATGAAATTGAGCTTGAATACTTGGATTGCTTACCTTGCTGGGCCTGACTTTGTTTTATTTGTCTTGTGATTGCATGGTAAAAGTATGGCACCACGTAGAGAGTTACGAGGTAATGTGCGAGCTACGGCTCCTAATGAGAACGAGAATGAGGAAAACACGGGTAGTGCGGTGTTACCTCCTCCTCCACCTGGTGGTGGTGGTGCTGGGGCTGAGGAAGCTGGAGCTGCTGGACCTGGGGCTGGTCAGGGGCAAGCTATGCCTGATATGACGATGTTAGTGCAAGCTATTGCTGGTGCTTTTCAAGCAGCAGTAGCTGGGGCTCGTGGAGCGGGACATCAGGAAGATGCTGGTGTCAGACTACCTTTGGAGCGTCTGCGCAGTCTTGGTGGGACTGAGTTCAGGGGTATGTCTGCTGAGAGTTCTGAAGCTTGGCTAGAGAGTACCAAGCGAGTCTTGGGCCAGATGAGTTGCACTGATGTGCAGAAGCTGGGTTGTGTTGTGTCCTTGCTGCAGAAGGATGCGTATACGTGGTGGACAACCACTATTGCTGGGATGGCAGAAGCTGATGTGACTTGGACATTCTTTCAGAGTGTGTTCAAAAGGAGATATCTGGGTGTAAGATATCTAGATGAGAAGAAGCGTGAATTCATGTCTCTTACCCAAGGGAGCATGAGTGTGGCTGAGTATGAGGTGCAGTTTGTGCGACTCAGTCAGTATGCACCGGAGCTGGTACCTGATGAGCGGGCAAGGTGCGAGAGGTTCCGTTATGGTTTAGAGACGGATGTGAAAATGTATTTGCTGGCCGCCGAGTATGATGATTTTGATGTGTTGGTGGGCCGAGCCAAGGACGTTGAGATGAACTTGAGTTTATCTGCTAAGGGTGCTGGCAAGCGAGCTGCTGAGTATAGTTCTGGAGGTGGACGGAACAAGAGGGGACGTGATCAGAAGTATCAGTCTTCAGCTAAGAGAGGTGGTGGTGCACCTGCTAGAGGAGGCAATGCTAGAGCTGATCCGAGTGCTTGTTGGATCTGTAGTTCACGTGGTCACATGAAACGTGACTGTCCCCGTGCTGTGAGAGAGGTGCAAGCTCCTGTTGCGGCAGCTGGTAATGGGTGCTGGAATTGTGGATCCGCAGAGCATTTGAGGCGTGATTGTCCTAGGTTGGCTGGTGATCAGGTGCGTGCTCCTGTTGTTGCTGCACCGCAGAGAGGTCGTGGGCGCGGCCATGGTAATTTCCAGAGGAGAGAGGAAGGTGGTCGTGGAGTGGCCCATGTTGTGGCTATTCAGCCTGAGGGTGGAGGCCAAGCGAGGGTGTATGCTCAGCGAGAGGGCAGGAATGATGCGGATGTGATTGCAGGTACCTTTACTTTGCAGTCCTTGTCATTGCTTTCTTTGATTGATTCTGGATCTACGCATTCATACATATTGCGTGAGCATGCTGAATTGCTTGGTTTGCCTGTTGAGTCTTTGGATGTTGGTGTTCGAGTCACTAGTTCTTTTGGTGAGACTGTTGTGACTAGGAAGCTTTATAGAAGGTGTCCATTGGTTGTTCAAGAGTATGTTTTCCATGTTGATCTTATGGAGTTGCCCTTCTATGGTTTCGATGTAATCCTTGGTATGGATTGGCTTGCTGAGCATCGTGCTGTTGTGGATTGTGAAAACAAGCGAGTTTCGCTTAAGCTTGCGGATGATTATGAAGTTGTTGTGGTTGGTGAGAATGTGAAGTTTCTTGCCAATGTGGTGTCTACCTTGGAGGCGAGCAGGATGCTGAGGCAAGGTTGCGAAGCCTATCTAGCTTTTGTGATGAATCCTAGCTCTAAAGAGTTGAGGGTGCAAGATATCAGAGTTGTGAAGGAGTTTCCTGGTGTTTTTCCTGAGGAGTTGCCTGGTTTACCTCCTAACCGCGAGGTGGAGTTTGGAATTGAGCTGTATGAGAATACAACTCCTGTGTCCATTACTCCCTATAGAATGGCACCTAAGGAGCTGAAGACGCAGTTGCAAGAGTTGCTTGATCGTGGGTTCATCCGGCCGAGTGTGTCACCTTGGGGAGCACCGGTCTTGTTTGTGAAGAAGAAGGATGGCACTATGAGAATGTGCATTGATTACCGTCAGCTGAACAAGTTGACTATCAAGAATCGGTATCCTTTGCCGAGGATTGATGATCTTTTTGATCAATTTCGGGGAGCTGCTGTGTTCTCTAAGATTGACTTGAGGTCAGGGTATTATCAGTTGAAGGTGAAGGATGTGGATGTGCCTAAGACAGCTTTCAGGACAAGGTATGGGCATTATGAGTTTCTTGTGATGCCGTTTGGGTTGACAAATGCTCCTGCTGCTTTCATGGACATGATGAATGGTGTGTTTCATGAATACCTGGACAAGTTTGTTGTGGTGTTCATTGATGATATCCTCGTGTACTCGCGTACTGAGGAGGAGCATGAAGAGCATTTGAGGATTGTTTTGCAAGCTTTGTTGGAGAATCAGCTTTATGCTAAGCTGAGCAAGTGTGAGTTCTGGTTAAGGGAGGTGGTGTTTCTTGGGCATGTGGTCTCAGCTGAGGGGATTCGTGTTGATCCTCAGAAGATTGAGGCGGTGATGAATTGGAAAGTTCCTAAGTCTGTTCATGAGGTCCGTAGTTTCCTTGGTTTGGCGGGATACTACCGAAGGTTTGTGGATGGTTTTTCCAAGATTGCTGCTCCTTTGACGAAGCTGTTGCAAAAGGATGTTAAGTATGAGTGGACGGAAGCGAGACAGCAGGCTTTTGAGAAGCTTAAGGCGGCTTTGACGCAAGCTCCTATCTTGATTCAGCCTGCATCAGGGAAAGAGTTTGTGGTTTACAGTGATGCATCCTATGTTGGGTTGGGGTGTGTGCTGATGCAGGAGGGTAAGGTGGTGGCTTATGCATCGCGGCAGTTGAAAATGCATGAGCGCAATTACCCTACGCATGATATTGAGCTGGCTGCAGTGGTTTTTGCTCTGAAGATCTGGAGACATTATCTGTATGGTGAGAAGTGTACTGTGTACACAGATCACAAGAGTTTGAGGTATCTGATGTCTCAGAAGGAGTTGAATCTTAGGCAGTGGCGTTGGTTGGAGTTGCTCAAGGATTATGATCTGACGATTGAGTACCATCCTGGGAAGGCTAATGTTGTAGCGGATGCCTTGAGTAGGAAAGTAGCTGTTGAGCTGAGGGCTATGTTTGCTAGCTTGAGCATATCACAAGATGGTGGTCTCGTTGCTGAGTTGCAAGTGAAACCCTCTTTGGTTCAGTTGATCAAGGATAAGCAGTTGCTGGATGATTCCTTGGTGCCGCTTGTTCAGGATATCGCGGAGGGTAGACCTTCGGATTTCTGTTTTAATGATGATGGTGTGTTGTGTTTTGGGAGTCGGATAGTAGTGCCTGCTGATGCTGAGTTGAGGCGTGCTATTCTGACTGAAGGTCATAGTAGTCCTTTTGCTATGCACCCTGGTAGTACTAAGATGTACCGTGATCTTCGTGATGAGTACTATTGGGTGGGTTTGAAGAAAGATGTTGCCGAGTTTGTTAGCAAGTGTTTGGTATGTCAGCGAGTTAAGGCTGAGCATCAGTTTCCTTCAGGGTTGTTGCAACCGTTGAAAATCCCTGAGTGGAAGTGGGAACGGGTTACCATGGATTTTGTATCTGGTTTACCTTTGTCTCCCTCGAAGAAGAATTCGGTGTGGGTGATTGTGGATCGCCTAACGAAGTGTGCGCATTTCTTGCCTGTGCATACCACGTTTTCTTTGGATAAGTTGGCAGAGCTGTACATTGCTGAGATTGTGCGGCTGCATGGTGTGCCTAAGTCGATTGTGTCGGATAGGGATCCGAGGTTCACATCGCGGTTCTGGCAGTGTTTGCACCAAGCTCTGGGTACAAGGTTGCATTTCAGTACATCCTATCATCCTCAGTCGGATGGTCAGTCTGAGCGAGTTATCCAGATTTTGGAGGATATGTTGAGGTGCTGCGTGATTGAGTTCCAAGGTTCTTGGGAGAAGCATCTGCCTTTGGTTGAGTTTGCTTATAACAACAGTTATCAGGCAAGTATACAGATGGCACCTTATGAGGCTTTGTACGGGAGGAAGTGTAGGACTCCTCTTTGTTGGGCTGAAACTGGTCAAAAGTTGGTTTCGATGCCGACTTTGTTGAAAGGGACCACAGAGAAGGTAAAGCTCATTTGTGAGCGGTTGAAGGCTGCTTCTGATCGGCAGAAGTCTTACGCGGATTTGAAGCGTAAGGAGATGGAGTATGCGGTGGGTGACCGTGTGTTCTTAAAGGTTTCGCCTTGGAAGAAGGTGATGCGGTTTGGCCGAAAGGGTAAGTTGAGCCCTAGGTACATTGGACCATATGAGGTGGTTGAGCGTGTGGGTCCTGTTGCGTATCGGTTGAGGTTACCTCTGGAGTTGGAGAAGATCCATGATGTGTTTCATGTTTCTGTGCTCCGGAAGTATAGATCTGATCCTTCGCATGTATTGCATGTGGAGGAAGTGGAACTGAATCCGGATTTGACCTATGATGAGGAACCGGTGAAGGTTCTGGATTCGGATAGCAAGGTTCTTCGTGGCAAGACCATTGAGTTGGTGAAGGTGCTGTGGAAGCATCGCGGTGTTGAGGATGCCACGTGGGAGCGGAAGGAAGACATGCTGAAGCAGTTTCCTTATCTCTTTCCTTCAGGTAAATTTCGAGGACGAAATTTCTTAAGGGGGGGAGAGTTGTAACGCCCCGGTTTTGGGCTTAGAAGTTTTGGGTGTTGACCGGTTTGGTCAAAGTGTTGTTCGAATCTAAAGAGGTGAAATTAGGAAAACCTAGTTCGGGTTGCATTAAAAATATGGAAAAATGTTCTAAAATCATCTTTTAATATAATTAAGTGAACTGTGAAATCAATTTTGAAAAATGGGTTTTGGAAGAGTGACATTTTGGCTAGTGACCAAAATGTAATTTTTGAAAGTTTTATGACTGTTTTATAAAGAGTTGAAACTTTGAATCTTTAAGGAGCTATTATTCCAAAAGTAGTTTCTCCAGATTTTTCTAAGATATTTTGAGATTTATTCTGATTTTAAAACATATCAAAAGTGGAGGGAAAGGCCATTTGGCTATTTTCTTAACTAACTTTTCTATTTTCTTTCTCTCATTTTCTCTCAATCCAAACACTTGTTTTCCAGAGAGTTGTTTCTGATTTTCTCACCTAAAATCCTCCTTTCAACATTCTTTTGATTCCTAATCAACATATCTTCAAAACCTCATCATTTGCTAGTTGATTCAACAAGGTTTTTGATTCCAAAAAGTGGAGAAACACAAGTTTGGAGGTAAGAACGTCCTTCTCCTCTAAACTATCAGTTCTTTACTGAAATTCCCAAGTTCTCAACTCTTAATTGAAGTTTTATTAAAGGATTTTAAGTGGTGAAATGGATCTTGGCTTATAATGCAAGATTTGGTGATTTTTGATGATTTTCGTTATATATGATTAATCTGTGATTTGAGGTGTGTTTTTGATGTTAAATGAACTCTAAATTGATAAGGAAATGAGTTTTGATTAATGCAATCCCGGATAGGTTGTGTTTCCTAAGTTTAGCTTGTGATTCTTGGATGTTTTTGTGGTGATCTTGTGGATCTGATGTTGCTGGAGGTATAAGGATGTTTATAGGTTGTTTTTAGATGTTAAATGGTGTTAATGGATGTTAGGTTTTGCTGGTTTATGGCTGGGCTTTGTTGAGAAGTGGTTTTGATGCAATTTCGGTTGCGTTTGGTGGCCGAAATTGGAGTGTGAATGAGAGCAGCGAGTTTGAGTGCTTTCATTGAAGCTTTTGATGCATGATGATGCATTAAATCTTTGCTTTAATGTGTTTAATCAGGGGAGGCATCTTTGGATCCAAGAGTTGTTGATCCGGAAGCTTGAATTGGTGCTTTGGCTTGAGGCGAAGTGGAATCGGTGAGTGAAATTGGGTTTTCGGCTTTGAAACCAATGTCTTGGGAGCTTAGTTTAAGTCTAAACAACTTTGCTAAGCTCAAGTGTAAGTTTTCGGAAATACTCTCTAGTGGTGGCCATGATTTGATTGTTGTGCAATGTGGTTTATTGCATGTTTTAAATTCTGTTTTGAAAGCATGATTTAGCATGGTTAATGCTGTTTTTGTAAGCCATATGTTGAAGGAAGCTCAAGGTAAGAGTTCCTTGTTTTTGAACATTGATCAAATGTGGTTTGATGCTTTTAAATGCATGATGAATATGGCTTGGTTTAACGCTTTAGAACAGTGGATAATTTGATGATAATGATGAATATTGGCAAGTGATGTTTTAAAAAGGTTGAGGTCACTAAGGTGGTTGAAAGTCCTTGAGTGAGCCTTGTTACTTAAGAACATCAAGGTGGTTAAAAGTCCTTGGATGATTCTTGTTACGGACACAAAGGTGTTTAAAAGTCCTTGTGTGGTCCTTTCTATGGTGTTTAAAAGTCCATAGGCCAAGGTGTTTAAAAGTCCTTGGGGTCAAGGTGTTTAAAAGTCCTTGAGGTGATTTAATTCATGGTGTTTAAAAGTCCATGGCCAAGGTGTTTAAAAGTCCTTGGGGTCAAGGTGTTTAAAAGTCCTTGAGGTAATCTATATCATGGTGTTTAAAAGTCCATGGCCAAGGTGTTTAAAACTCCTTGGGGTCCAAGGTGTTTAAAAGTCCTTGGGGTGAAAGTTGATGAACTTGTTTTCAAAGAAATGAATTGTATCACTTGTGGCCAATATGACATGTAATGAAATGAAGCATGAGATGCTTGTTAAAGTATGCTTTTGAGCATGTGTAAATGATGATTTGAAGCATGATTTATAAGTGTTTTATAAATGCATTATTGGATGGTTTTATTGAGCATTCCTCACTAAGCTTTTGCTTACGCTCTCTTCCGTTTTCTTAATTCAATAATGCAGAACATTAGAGTACTTGAGGGCAGCAAGGAGGGCAAGCATCCAAGTGGTAACAAAGCTCTAAGTATGGAAGGTTTTCTAAGTACATTTTAGCTTTTGGTAATTTGGCAATGGGGGACCAATGTATATGTTTTGGGAGATGTTTTGAACTCCCTAAGTATGTTGAATGTTGTTAAGAATGCTGGTTTTTGTGGTTGGCCTTTATATGCTTGTTTTGGAAGTTTATGCTTGAATGGCTTACTTGTGTAGGAAGCATGCCTATAGATTTGGGGCTTTTTGCTTATGATGTTATTTTGTTGAATTGAAGATGCTTATATGTCCCTTCTATGTTTAATTGCATGCTGGTAAAGTTTGGTGGCGTTTGGTGCATGATTGGATGTTTAATTGCATGTTTAATAATGCTTTTTGAGGCAATTTGTGCAGGGTGTTTCGGAACAGCACCTACCGTTTCGGAACGGGTGCCTTAATTGTGCCCAGGCGTCTGAAACGGGAGGGGCCGTTCCGAAACGGAAAGGCTACTGCCAGACCCCCGTTTCGGTACGCGTTGCGGAACGGCCCCGAGTTTCGAAACGGGCTATGCCTGTTTCGGAACGGGTGACCGTTGGGGGCTGACATTGGCAGTTATATGTTTTGGAATGTTTGCGTTTTGGTCCTGAAACTTGTTTGTGCAATTGTATGAGTTTGGGAAGTCCTTTTGAGCTGAAATTTTACGGAGAAGCATGAAAACTGATTAATTCCAAGTTGGTAACTTTAATTTGGATTAAGTCCTCATATTTATTAGAATTTACATTTTGGTCCCTAAAGTTGTAATTTGTTCAATTGAGTCCCTGTTTGATCTCTGATGTTTGTGATCATTTGGTATGATGTTTGTGTGATCACAATTAGGTCTAAAGTGCATCTAGACAAGGTTAAAAAGGAAGAAAAAAAAAGGGTCGTTAATCAAGGTTGACTTTCGGGTTGACTTTGGTTTTCCCCGTGTGACTTTCTTAATTCGGGTCAACCGTCTAGGCCGGGTTAAGGGGGTTACAAGTGAGGTTCTATGGTTTTTGAATATTAAACGAGAAAAATGGTTGAATGGAGGATGAACAGGGTATAAAAACACAGTTTTGATGGAGATTCGGTTAAATTTCTAGGTATTTAGGTGTTCGTGTTCAGAGAATTTAGAGAGAGAGAGTGTGTGTGTGGGTTTGAAGAGTGACTGAGTTAACCCGGTTTCGGGGATTTTATAGGAGAGTTGACACAACACCGTTTTGGTGTCGGGTCACGCGAAAGATCTGCACTCTATTATGTGGATACGGATACGGGTCCGTGACCCGGTAGTGTCTGGGCCGTGTGATTTGGGCTGAATTTAAGATGGGCTAAGGGTCTTTTGGGATGGTTTTTAACGGGCTGGGCTTCTTCTTTAAAGAAAATTATGTTTAGGCACCCGAATTTTTCCCTTCTTTCAATTTAGTCACCATTTCCTTGTAAATTGGCTATATAATTTTGAATTTAATTCAATTTAGTCCTGGCAGTTTAATTTCTTTATTTTAATTACTTTATTTATTGTTATTTGATGCATGATTTTAAATAACCATGTAGTATGTATGATTAGGGAATTTAATACATTTAGTAAAAATAAGGCTAGAGCCTTCTAAGGTTAGATTCTCTAATTAAATCAAATAATTCAATAGGAGAAAATATTGTAGACAAATAAATGGATGTTAAATAAGGCTTAAATATTCTAAGTTAATTAGTGCTACATTGTAACGTGGTGTTAATTAAGGGAATA
Organism: Hibiscus trionum; assembly: GCA_030270665.1. NCBI lineage: Eukaryota > Viridiplantae > Streptophyta > Magnoliopsida > Malvales > Malvaceae > Hibiscus > Hibiscus trionum. The sequence goes on from BSYR01000004.1 coordinate 19,857,998, forward strand.
TTTAAGTAGTAAATTCAACTTTTCATTTAAAACCTAGAAAATGGATATCACATATAATTAATAAAATTAAAATATGATTAAACAATTAATATCACCAAAATTAGGAATATTGTTACTTTTGGTTCTAATATGGGTAGTGTCCAAATTATTTGGGTGTTACCATTGAAGCCCAAAAATTGACAATATTCATAGGATCTTAATTAATTAAATTAATGGAGCCTAAATTAGGATTTAATTAAAACGGACAACAAAATAATTGGACATGCATTAAACCTTTTGTGTTGAGGTACATTTTGAATATAAATTGGAGTGTCCTAATGTATTTGGACATTTCATAACTTATATTCGTCCAAAATGTATTTTCTTACAAAGATATTTCCATTCGAAATGGAATCCGATTAACGGTTAAGAGATTTAATTAAATTTAGATTAATGTTCGAAATACCAAAATGCCACGTGGAATTAATAAGGCACCGATAACGGGCGTTTGTAGGGGTGCTAACCCTTCCCTACACGTAACCGACTCCCAAACCCAAATTTTATTAAAAAAATCTATGGTATGCTTTTTATGGTGTCAAAACTACCAAAGTGACCGGTGGCGACTCCAAAGCGATTTTTAAAGAAAATAAAGGAAATTTTATTAAAATTGGAAAAACTCTTAATTTCAAGATCGAATTAAAATGAAAAACCCTGATTTCCAAAACCCTAATTGACAAGTTGTTTTTCCACAAACGGGTCTTAAAAAATGGTCGCAACAATAGTTTAAGGTTTAGGGTTTTATCTTAGTGTATGAGATTATTTTAAAGTGTTATATAGTCTATAGTCTATATATAATATATCATACGCGATGATGTTATTATTAATTATTACTATAGTCCGCCTATATGGTCTATTCTTTATATTGATGTGTGTAACGTGAACACGTCTCATATGTGTTACATGATTATACGTTTTAGGGGTTATAGCCTATAGGTTTATGTGATTAGTTTAGGGCTTAGGGATGAAATTTAGGGTTTAGAAGTTTTGTGTTCAATTAATTCCCTACAATATGTATTTAAACCAAAATTGATCTATATTTATTTTTAAATTGTGTAATTTAGTCCAATATTTTAAATAAGATGATATTTTTGTTCATTTAAGTCCCTAAAAAGTTACTTTTAACTAAAAGTGACCCACATTTATTTCTAATTTTTATAATTTAGTCTAATAAAGTAAAGATGGTGTTGTTTTTGTTCATTTTAGTCCATAAAATTATATTTTCATCTAAAATTGAACCATATTTATTTTAAATTTTTGTATTTTAGTCCAACCCTATAATTTTTGTAATTTATTCTAAACCATATAAATCATAAGTTCCTATAAGAATTCTAAATATAAAGCTTGAATCTCAATTATAACCTAAATTTGGACTCGGTTGAATTAAATTTAAAGCCAAAAGTAAAAACTTGGGACTTAAACAAAAAGCATCTAAAGTTATAATGACTGAAAAATAAATTTCCCCTAACCTAAAAGAACAAGCAGGTTCTTTCCCTCCAAAATTAAATGAAATATTTTTAAATTTGATCCAATAATTAATTGCCCATTTGGAATTTGCCGCCTTTTTTTTGTTTAGTGATTAATTAACCTTTAGGTCATCACTTGTTTAAAATTTTTTTATTTTAGTCCTAACATTCTCTTTTAAATTTTATTTTAATTCAATTTAGTTATATATATATTAAATTGAAACATATTCCGGCATCCTAAGGGATATTTTGGTGATTAGTCACAATTTAATGATTTTTCACAATTTAGCCACTTGAAATGACCCAACCCAAAGTCTATCGACTATTTGTACCAAACTCAAACTTAATACGAATTCGAAACCCGAATTAACTCGATCTGAAATGAAACTGACTTGAAATTACCTAACCTGAAATGAAACCAACTTGAAGTGAACCTGAGCCCGAATTAACCTGCCAATTAACTGATTCAGGCCCGAACCGTTTTGACCCGACCTGAAATGAACCCGACTTGAAACTGACTCGCACCCGACCCAAATTGTGTCGAAACATCAAATCGACCTGAAATAAAATATATCGGATTTGACCCTGTAACGCCCCGGGTTTAGGGGTCGGATGTTATGCGGGTAAATCGGGTTCGGGTCGTGGGCTCGTTTTAAATTAAAATAGACTTTGGTTTTATTTAAGGGTTGAATTTCATTAATGGCAATTTGGTAATTTTTAAAGTACAAAGAAATGAGATGAGAAAAATAAGACTTTTGAAACATTTTCATCATCTTCTTCCTTCAACCCCTTTTTCACGTCAAAAACCTCCCCAAACCCCTTGTCACTATTCCACCAAATCCCTCCACCATCTCAAGTGCTTTCAACAAGGTAAGACCATTTTTGACTTCTCCTATCTATTCTGAACACATTCATGGTTTTAGTTTTTGGAAAACACCATTGTTGAGATTTTCTAGTTTTCAAAGTTTTGAAGAAAAGGATGAAACTTTAATGACTTATCAATTTGTTTTTGATATGTAGAGTTAAGATATGATCTAATCTTGCCCTAAGGTACATTATAACTTAAAATGGTGGGTTTTTATCAAAAACCCCAAAATGAGTTTTCATGGGTATTTTAAAAGGGTAAAAATGTGAGCTTTTTGAAGTAGTTTAGTGTTGGAGAGTGGGGATGATGTTATAGCAATGTTAGAGGGTTGTTTTGAAGGTTTTTAGTAGTGTTTTGGGTGTTGGAATTATTGGTTTTCTACTGGGTTATTGGGGAGTACGTAAATGGGAGCTTTGGTGTTGGCTTTGGTTTGAAATTGTAAGAATTTGGCTTGTGGTTGTGGTTTGGGGTTGTGACAGTGTTTTGTGATGATTTGGTTGAGTAATGTATTGTTTTTTATTGGTTAGAATCAAGGGAACCCATTGGAGAAGCTTCGGGCACGATTTCGGGGAATTTGGAGGCTTGAGATCGGTGTTTTGACTTCCGTTTGAGTTTCATCGGTGAGTGGAAATGTTTTGAAACTTGATTTGATTTCGAAAAGGGTTCTAGGGGGTTTGGGTGGAGCCTAGAGGTCTAACCTAAACCTGAGTGTAAGTTTACTAATTTTTCCTTGATTGTTAAGTGTTGGTATATGAACAATCGTTGAGATATTGTGTGAATTGTGGATTGCCTTTACTTCCGTTTGATGTTGTTGTGTAGTCGTTGTTGGTCTCGAGCCTCACGTGATGGTTTTTGTAACTACGATGATGTGTAGTCCCACCGGTAGTGACTAGTAGAAGAGTACGATGATGTGTAGTCCCGTCGGAAAACTACTAGTCGAAACGGTGATATGTAGTCCCACCATGTTTTGGTTATGCATGTGTATACCATGTATTTGTGTTGATTGTGTCTCCTCTTCGTATATCAAAATGTTTTACTTTTCAATTTAGAAATGTGTTTTGAAAACTGCATTGTTGATGAGTTTTAGAGCTTCGCTCACTAAGCTTTCAAGCTTACGCTCTCCCATTTTTTCCAACATGCAGATCGTTAGAGTTTCGGAAGGCAAGTGGGCAAGGGAGGAGCTTTTCGGAGTTCTTGGGTAGCTCAAGTATGGTTTAAGTTTTTGTAATAATGCCTAGACAATGGGGGTATTAGACTTGTATGGAGTTGGAGTTCAAACTCCTTAGTTTGGCTTGTTGATGTTCTAGCATGTTTGGATTGATGATGCTATGTGTTTTGTATGAGCGTTGTTAGACTCATATGTGTTGGTTTTTGATGTTAATGCCTTTGATGTGGATTGTAAACCATGTTTATGTTGTTGCCTAAATGCTTTGTGTCTTGAAGGCTTATGGCCATGTTCTATGAATGTTTATGTGTTTTGTTTAAGGGCATGTAAACCTTGCCATGCAATGTATTTCTTTTGGTGAATGCTTGAATCCTTATATGAATGGCCTTTACATGTATGTTAAGTGTTTGAACATGCTTGTAGTAGGGAGTATGCCTCTAGAGTTCGTGTATGCATGTTGTATCTTGCTTCTTGAGGTTTTGGGGTCGTTTGGGAACATTTGGAGATGCTTAAAATTGATTTTAGAAACACACAGACTGCAGGCGTTTCAGAACGAGTAAGGTAGTTTTGGAACGGGTGTGGTTCCAGGGATACTCGTATCGGAACGCGTTTCGGTACGGTTTGAAACTGTGAGCCCATGTTCCGATATGCGTACCGAAACGGTTTGGCTACTGTGAAGGCCTATTCCGGAACGTGTTTCGGAACGTTTAGGTGAAAAGGACCATGTACCGAAACGAAGTGGGTCGTATCGGTACGGCTAGTCTGGCTTTTAAAACTGGGGCCCGTGTATCGAAACAGGCAAGAATGTTTCGAAACACAGGCCTGTAAATTGGGCTTTTGGCATCTTTAAGGGTTCTCAGAGGTTGGGTTTTTGTTCCGTTGGTTGTATGACTTCTTGTTAAGTTGATAGACATCGTTTATGTATGGTTTTAGTTACGTATGCAAGAAACCAGGCTAACTTAATACTTGGTAAATTAAAATTAACTTACGCCTGTTTGAATGTTCTTCCTCGTCTTTTCCGTTGTCGTTTCTCACTTAGGATTAAATGATTCATCTAGACAAGATAATGTTTAAAAGAAATTTTCTAGGGTTGCTAATCGAAGGGGAGCCTTAACGGGTTTCACTTTGATTTTCCTCGTGTAACCTACTCGGACCGGTCAGTCGTCTAGACCGGGATGAGGGGGTTACAGACCCGACCTGAAACCCATCTGATTACATGTTTCTACATCCCTAGTTGCGACGAAGTGTACTCAAAATGCTTATCTATCTTAGTGGTTTGGCAATGGGACAACCAGCATGTCTGGTGGAATTTTTTATCTTTTATTTTATTCAGTGGAGAAGCCAGGATTACCATATAGTGGAGTCAGAGTTAGGGTTGTAAATGAGACGAAACAGATCGCAAGCTAATCGAGACTGACTCAGTCAAAGATCGACTCGATTGGACTCGACTCGAGCTCGAACTCGGCTTGAATTCTTAAGGAGCCAAGCCGAGCTACTTGATACCCATCTTGAAAAGCTCGTGAGGTACTCGAAAATATAATATACTAATTTTTTTATTTTTAAAATTTTAAATATGAATTCCTAAACATAAACCCTAAAAATAAGTCATAAACCCTAAAATCTAAATATTAAATTCTAAACCTAACAACCTAAACCTCTAAACTCTAAACTAACACCTTAAACCCTAAAATTAACAGGCTTGAGTTTACACAACTTTTGTATCAATTTTTTCCTAATAGGGCTTTAAATGAGACGTGGCAAATCGCGAGCTACTCGTGTCCAACACGGTCAAATATTGGTCAACACTTGACTCGATTGGGCTTGAATCAAGCTCAAACTCGACTCGAGTTCTTAACGAGCCGATTTGAGCTCAGATTTCTCAGACTCGTTAAAAATTACTTGAGCTTGAACTCGACTCGAAATCTTAACAAGCTAAGTCAAGCTCAGCACTACTCGAGCTTGACTCGGCTCGTTTACACCCCTAGTCATAGTATAGTGTGAGGTACGGGGATTTCCTTACCACTACAATAAGTATTGTTGACCTTATAGCCAACAAATCAAGTGGGGTCAATTTTATTATATCCTATGAAAATTCCATATTAACTCCTTGAAAATCTCATTTTTCCTCTTTGAAAATCTCACACCCCAAGAAATCAAGTGGGGTCAATTAACCTCAATTATATATATGTGTGTGGATCCGCCACTGATTTTATTCCACCAATGGTTCAAATAAAGTTATTGAAAAATGACTTTAAATCGTTTATTATGAGAGAAAAATGACGTGACAAATAAAATAATAATAAAAAAGTTACGTTAATGTTATGATTTCAACAAAAATTATAGTTCAGTGACTATTGGTGTAGTGTACCCTTAACTTAATTATAAAATATATAAGACATAAAGTCAAAAAATATCCCTAACATTTGACTAAATAGTTATTTTGGCCACTATTCTTTTTTCAAACCAATTTAACCCTCAATGTTTTATTTTGGGTCAAAATGACCCCTATGCGGATGAAAGCTATTAGTCAACTAACGATAAACAACTCGAAATGACTTGATAGAATGACGCGTCAGAAGAAAAAAATATTTTATATTTTATACAATTTTATAAAAATATTTTTGACTGGTGTGTCATTATGTAAAGTCAGCATATTTGTCTATATGACATTGTTATCGCGACATGCACTGTCATGTAGGTTTGTCACTTCATTTCAAGCTTTTTATCATCAGTTGACTAATAATTTTCATCCACATAAGGGTCATTTTGTTTCAAAATAAAATGTTGGGGTTAAATTGGTTCAAAAAAGAATAGGGGTCAAAATAACTATTCAGTTAAACGTTTGGGGCATTGTTTTAGCATTATGACAATATATAAATATTGATATAACTTTACAGCAGGATAAATCACATTTTGTTACCTAAACTTGGCCTTTTTTTCAATTTGGTCCCTTGAATTTTATTTTGTTTTACTAGTCCTAACTTCTCCATTTGACCTTTGAACTAGGATTTGTAGTCCATTTAATCACATGGTACTTTAAGATTATAACGCATCAGCACCTGAAATATATATATATATATATATTAAAATGATCAAAAATCAAAATTAAGACTAGTTGAAAAAGTTGTCAAATCTTAGTATTAATATGAAGGGAAAAAAATTAAAGATCAAACTGAGAGAAGCAATGGAATTCATTGGGTAAAATGTGACTTAACTCTTTTATCATGTCATTTATAGTACTGACAATAAATAATATTTTGTTATGAATATTTATCTATGTGGATGTCTATCATGATTAGAACTTTATCAAAGGAGTTTGATTTATTTATTATTAGGAATATTATCTCTATGAATTAGAGTTTAATGTATTATGTACTTCTTATGCCTATAAATAGATGATTCATTGAAGGCATTGTACACAAGTCTATATTTGAGAGTAATACAAATCTCCCTCTTTCTCTCATCTCTTTGTTCTTCTTGTTCTTATTCTTGTTCTTCTTTATTTTATTCACAACACGTTATCAGCACGATTTTGCTCAACTATCATGGTTCTTGTTGGTGATTCTCTAAAAAGATTTCAACTTGGTATTGGTGACTGCATCTACTATTTATTCAAGTTAGTTTGAAAAAAAAAATCGGTATGTTTTGCTTATTTATATATTGTTATATTGATTAGTTAATTATTCTAAAATTAAGGTTAGTATATTTCGATTCATTATTTGGTTATTATTTTATTCTAATATTCGTACTTCCTCTTGAAACATATTTCCTCTTAATTAATTATTTTATTTTTATAGCATACTAATTTATAGACGCCTTTCGCGTTTACATGGAGCTTTCAAGATTAAAAAAAAAACATATCTTCGAAAAAGATATTTTTAAGCAGAAGTGTTGAAATCGGTAATCATGGGAAATTAATTTTGAAGGTATGTTTTTCTTCATAAGAATTTATGTTATTAAATCTATATTTACCATGTTTATATGCGCTAACATTAAAATATGGAAGAAAACCCATAATCTATATTTGTGCGCTAACATTAAAATTGAAATTCTTTTCCCACCCTCAGTCTACGCATAATCAAATGGCGTTTGGCAAGTAGTTTGGTCCTAAATAGCGTTTTTTATTTATAATTCAATCATATCATTCATGCTTATGTTTAGTTCAATTTAGCTCATGACTTATTTTATACATTTTAATCTGACTTTAAATAGTCGTTATTTTATGTTATTTCATTGATGAGAATTGATATTTTTTGTGTTTTAAGTTTTATATTATTTAAATGGCTTGGAAAGAGACGTGATATAAAAGGATTATGAGAAGCTGTCTCGGTCATTCACTATGTCTCCATCGTCATCGAGAGGAAAAATATTATCGGTAAACTCTATTTTATTTTATTTTATTTTCCTTTAAACTATAATTTTAAAGTGCGATATATTATGGTGATTTTGAATCTGCAAGAGACTGTTATAAAGCCTATATTTGCTCGAAAGCAATATTTCTTCTTCGTCGAAAAACTCGACCATAGACTTCTCCCAATTTCAAGTTACGAAAATTCGTCTTGATTCAAAAAGTTTTATGGGAGGCATTCCCTGAAGTGAATGCAAAGCATGATGTGTATTCCATGCGATTATTAATGATGGGGCATTCCTTGAAGTGAATGTAAAGCATGATGTTTATTCCATGCGATTATCAATGATGGTGCATTCCCTGAAGTAAATGCAAGCATGATGTTTATTCCATGCAATTATCAATGATGTGGCATTCCCTGAAGTGAATGCAAGTATGATGTTTATTCCATGTGATTATTGGATCTGTTTCATTCCCTGAAGTGAATGCAAACATGGTAAATCATTATTCAATTAGAGACATAATTTCGATATAATCCAAGTATAATTGGCTGGACATCCCGTTCTGCGAGGCTACTGGTCTCAAAGGAGGTTTTTAAAGGACCTTGTGGATAGGTTTAATAATGCCGCGTGCGGGGATTAAATCTTTGTTCTATGTGATAAGGATATGTGAAAAAGGTTTTAAAGGCCCACTGGCTCTACTCCATTCCCTGAAGTGAATGTGAGATTATATTATGGAAGGAATAAAAAATCACATTAAAAGTTGTGGTCGTGGTCAAGGCTATGAATATACACATGAAAAATATAGTCATTTTAAGAATACTTTTACCCGCTGGTAGCGAAGTTATAAGGATGACAAGAGTGATAAAGATCATTCTAAGGAAGTGAAATCCTTTTACCAATGTGATGTTATAAACCATTGGTTTCGTACTTATCAAACGCCAAAGTATTATGGACTTTATCCATAATCATGAATGATAAATGAAATAAAATATAAACAAAATTTGTTTATGGCGAAAATAATTATGACGTTATTGGTCCAACTCAATTGGATATTGTTAATTTTCTCATAACCTTTGAAGGGAATAATTTACCATTTATTTTATTTCCCTTATAACCTCTAACAGGAATAATTGGTTTTTATTTTATTTTATTTTTTTATGTTAATTCGTTTTATTTATTATTTATTTATGTTAGTTTGCTTTATGTTTATTTATTTCACATATTATTTATTTACGTTTTATGTTAATTTATTATTTGAAGAATATGATTACTTCTGGAATAAAATATACAATGAATTGTGGCTATTTATGCCTAGAATTGTGGCTATTTATGCCTAGCAGATAATGCAAGTACTCATATTGTACTTAAGCATAAGAAATATTTTTCCCATTTAAATGCAAGGGGAAATATGAGTAGTATTTCTCAAAGTACTAAAATATTAATACTTCGGAAGAGCACTTGAAAGTTTATCTCTGATAGATAATCAACTTGATATGATGTGCTATATTTTATATTTTTCATTCCTCGAAGGGAATGATACAAAGTACATATTTTCATTACCTGAAGTAAATGAAACAAAACACATTTTGAAAGGTGCACAATTATGCATTTCTCGATTAAAATGCAAGAGAATAATGTGAGTACTATATCCGGAAGTACTAATATCACAAAAGGCTCTGGTTGAGCAAATATGTTATTGTCAAATGGAACTTTATTCCATATTCACAGTGCGTTATACTCGTCAAAGTCATAAAGAGAGCAATATGATTTCGCAAACTATCCCTTTGGGAATTATAGATAACATATGTTATCAATTGGCATTTGAAATAAGCCAATATGGATATAAGTTTTGGTAGCCAAAAAGTCAGTTGAAAGCTCTAGAAGAGCTATATATTGCTACCAAAAGATAATTTCAATTGAAAGCTCCGAAAGAGCTAAATATATTCCCATTTAAAGGAACAATTTTGATGGTCGTACTAGACATGTACGAGTAAGATTGAATTACATGTTATGGTAAACAAGAAGTTTACAAATTCAGAGATATATACACATATATATAGTTGGCATGATCGGTTAGACCATCCTGATCAATAATGGTGCAGAAATTATTGAGATTTACATGCACATGTATTAAAAGAACCTGTAGTTCTTGTGGTGCTTATTCTCAAAGGAATGGATTAAATTCCACTTATTAAAGAACGTGAAGTTCTTGTGTTGCTTAAAGGAATTGATTAAATTCCACTTACTAAAAGAACATGAAGTTCTTGTGTTGTTTGTTCTCAAAGAATATTGATGATCCCACTTACCAAAAGAATTAGAACTTAAAGTTCTTGTACTGAAGTTAAGACTGTATGTCTTGCATATCTGAACGAAATATGGGCCCATATATCCACAAATGTGGAAAGTTTTATATGATTTTAGTAGATGCATCTACATTGTTTTATCGACTTACAACCAGAAGTTTGTGAGATTGATTTTAAAAAGATTCAGATTATGCAGTTAGACTATTCGTCTTGAAAAACTAGTGGGTTTATGTTTTAGGCTATATCAGTTGTTACAAAGCCTATTGATTATGAAAAATATAGTTTAGCAAAATTTCAATTGGATGCCTCCTATTTAATAGCTAAACTATGAGAACAAAAGAGTTATTATTTATATGGTGTTTCCATATAGCAACACTTATACGCATCAAGCCAACGAGTTATAATAAACTCCCTGTTATGATTGGTTTTTGTTCAGAAACCATACATTTCCCATTTTATGATTTTTGAATGTGCGATATGAATTGCTCCACCACAACGCACAAAATGGGTGAATAAAAAGGGTTGAGAATATATATTGAGTATGAGTCTTCTTTTATGTTTAAATTCTTAAACATTAATTGGAGAATCATTTATGACATGATTTTTCTCAACATCAGGGGGAGATAATAATCAGCTGGATAGAGGAAAATGAATTATCATTATCTAGATCCTCGTATATGAACTAGAAGTTCATAAGATAATTCATGTTATTACATGTGTAACACCCCAAAAATTACGCTGAAATTGTAAACCCTAGATTTGAAAAATCCCTAATTTAGAAATATAATTTTAAAATCCCTGAATTCAAAACCTTTTTATTTTTGAATTTTAATTCAAAAATCCTGATTTTAATTCTTATGGCCAAATTGAGAATTTTGGGAGTTAAATGATCTTTAATTAATTTTACGACTTTATCAAACAAATAAAATGTTTGGGGACTTGTTGGCTGATTAACCCATTGTTTTCAAAGTAGAGAATTTGAATTAAATTATCCTTATAGCAGCCGAAACATTTTTATTATTATTTAAATGTTATATATATATTTAGTATTTTAATTTTAAATGGATTTCTAATCCACTTGTCTTCTTTTAATTATTTTATTTATTCTTATTTTTTTCTATCCTATATCACTTTCAGTATTTTACTTAAATTAGGTTTACTCTCCCTATATATATATATACACTCACAACTGAACGAAAATCTCAAAAAAATATCCTAAAACCCTTGTTCGAACCGATATTTCCATCTCCTAATTCTAAACCTGCCGAAGCCATGAAAACCACTGGGCATCCATCATATTTTTTTTAGGATTTCTATTATCTTCAAATCGTGTGGGGTATCCCCACTAAATTCTTTGTAAAAGTTTGATTTGAACCATTGTTATTCTCGGCTATGAAATTCAATTACCGTACATGTGCAACATGCTTCGATCCAGTAGAACCTAATATTAAATTTGAGCGTAAAAGACATTCGTTCCGACGTTAGAGCCATTGCGATTAAGGTGTGTTCTCTTCCTGTGCTATAATTAAATTATATACTATTTTCTATGTGTTGGTGTTTTACCTCTTGTGTGATTATTTATACGTATTATGGCTGGTATGGTTGACATCATATGCATCCGATTTCAGAATTTGTTTTGGTTATGTATTACGAACATTTGATTTATGAAATATCGAATTTTCGAAACTATGATTTATGAATTTTTGGACTATGGTTTATGAAGTATGTTTACGGAATATCGGATTTATGGAACTGTGTTTATGGAATCTGATTTTTAAACATCATATATGTATGAGCATGGGTTGGGATTTGTACTGAGGAAGTTCAGTGGTTTCATCCTTCGGGCTGAATTCCACTTCGGATCAGTGGTTCCACCCTTCGGGTTGAGTTCCACTTCGGATTGGTGACGATGTAGAGAGTGGTTCTGGGGAACCTTACTCTTCGGACGGTGATGTAGTTGGGTGCATTGCACTGCGCTTGTGATTTGTGTTATGGTTTAAAAGATTTCATCAAAATAATATTATGTTTTATAATTATGGTTTTTCTTGCACTTTAGAGACACACTAAGCTCTTTAGCTTACTCCCCCACAGTTTTTCTTTTACAGATATCTTGGACTCTAGGAAACTTGGTACTTGGAGGATCTCAATTTTATCCGGTTATTTTATTATTCAGTACGAAATTATTTTTACTTATTCATATTAATATTTATTGTTTTGGGGATATTGATGTAATTTCAGATTTAGGGCTTGTTATTTTTAGCATGCATTTTCATAATTTAAATTTGAAAGTTTTATTTAAATTGTAAGATTTTTAATTTTAACGTTTGAATTTTATAAATATTGAGACACTTTATATTATTATCAGAAATAATTTATTTTACGTTATTTTATAATTCAAATTAGTTTCTTGAGGGTAAAGTTTTTAATTGTGACTTCCTAAATTCGGTCTTTTCTTCTAGGTCGGGTTTAAGGGGTTACATTTAGTGGTATCAGAGCCAGGTTCAACCCTCGGACTGTGAGGTTCACATAAAATTTTAAGTCGAAAATGATTTTTGCATGCATATTAAATGTTTTGGGGCAAAATGAGAATTTTTGATAAATTTATTATTTTAAAGAATTAAAGATATGTTTTGAATAGAAACTCCAAGTACCAACTCTAATTATAAGATTGTCCATTTTGAAGATATATTACTATGTCATCTCGTAGGATCTCTAGATTAGCGATTGATCGTGATCATACTCGTTCTTATGAAATTGAGATCAAAATCTATTTGAAAGCCTTGTGTTGTCATTTGTGTCCTGATCTAAAATGCCTTTTTAAAATTGACATCAAATTTTTTTAAAGTATGTCGTTAGTCTGAAAATTTTGAGGACAAAATTTCTTTTAAGGTTGGGAGAGTTGTAACACCCCAAAAATTACGCTGAAATTGTAAACCCTAGATTTGAAAAATCCCTAATTTAGAAATATAATTTTAAAATCCCTAAATTCAAAACCTTTTTATTTTTGAATTTTAATTCAAAAATCCTGATTTTAATTCTTATGGCCAAATTGAGAATTTTGGGAGTTAAATGATCTTTAATTAATTTTACGACTTTATCAAACAAATAAAATGTTTGGGGACTTGTTGGCTGATTAACCCATTGTTTTCAAAGTAGAGAATTTGAATTAAATTATCCTTATAGCAGCCGAAACATTTTTATTATTATTTAAATGTTATATATATATTTAGTATTTTAATTTTAAATGGATTTCTAATCCACTTGTCTTCTTTTAATTATTTTATTTATTCTTATTTTTTTCTATCCTATATCACTTTCAGTATTTTACTTAAATTAGGTTTACTCTCCCTATATATATATACACTCACAACTGAACGAAAATCTCAAAAAAATATCCTAAAACCCTTGTTCGAACCGATATTTCCATCTCCTAATTCTAAACCTGCCGAAGCCATGAAAACCACTGGGCATCCATCATATTTTTTTTAGGATTTCTATTATCTTCAAATCGTGTGGGGTATCCCCACTAAATTCTTTGTAAAAGTTTGATTTGAACCATTGTTATTCTCGGCTATGAAATTCAATTACTGTACATGTGCAACATGCTTCGATCCAGTAGAACCTAATATTAAATTTGAGCGTAAAAGACATTCGTTCCGACGTTAGAGCCATTGCGATTAAGGTGTGTTCTCTTCCTGTGCTATAATTAAATTATATACTATTTTCTATGTGTTGGTGTTTTACCTCTTGTGTGATTATTTATACGTATTATGGCTGGTATGGTTGACATCATATGCATCCGATTTCAGAATTTGTTTTGGTTATGTATTACGAACATTTGATTTATGAAATATCGAATTTTCGAAACTATGATTTATGAATTTTTGGACTATGGTTTATGAAGTATGTTTACGGAATATCGGATTTATGGAACTGTGTTTATGGAATCTGATTTTTAAACATCATATATGTATGAGCATGGGTTGGGATTTGTACGGAGGAAGTTCAGTGGTTTCATCCTTCGGGCTGAATTCCACTTCGGATCAGTGGTTCCACCCTTCGGGTTGAGTTCCACTTCGGATTGGTGACGATGTAGAGAATGGTTCTGGGGAACCTTACTCTTCGGACGGTGATGTAGTTGGGTGCATTGCACTGCGCTTGTGATTTGTGTTATGGTTTAAAAGATTTCATCGAAATAATATTATGTTTTATAATTATGGTTTTTCTTGCACTTTAGAGACACACTAAGCTCTTTAGCTTACTCCCCCACAGTTTTTCTTTTACAGTTATCTTGGACTCTAGGAAACTTGGTACTTGGAGGATCTCAATTTTATCCGGTTATTTTATTATTCAGTACGAAATTATTTTTACTTTTTCATATTAATATTTATTGTTTTGGGGATATTGATGTAATTTCAGATTTAGGGCTTGTTATTTTTAGCATGCATTTTCATAATTTAAATTTGAAAGTTTTATTTAAATTGTAAGATTTTTAATTTTAACGTTTGAATTTTATAAATATTGAGACACTTTATATTATTATCAGAAATAATTTATTTTACGTTATTTTATAATTCAAATTAGTTTCTTGAGGGTAAAGTTTTTAATTGTGACTTCCTAAATTCGGTCTTTTCTTCTAGGCCGAGTTTAGGGGGTTACAACATGTCAACTGCCAGACATATTTACTGACCCAATGAGAGTAATTAAGTCTCATATACCAACTGAAATGCTCTAAGTTTAAATTATATGTTAGAGCGAGAGAATGTAAATCATGCCTGAAGCATGATAGTTGAAATGGTTCCAATGATCAAAATTCTCGTAAATAGAAAGTAATATGAGATGGTCATATATTGGAGGCGGGTGCTCCTGAAGAGACCCAAGACATAACAAATAATAAAACTCTATAAGAGTTTCAGGTACCTGAAATAAAGATTGAAATCTTGAAGAGATCTCGATGAGTTATGTCATTACGAGAATGGAACCAGAAAATTGGAAAGTTGTCGACAACGATTTTACAAACAATTTTACATAAAATACTTTTATAGAAGTAAAGAAAAAAATCGAGGATCTTGTATAAAATCTATCCAGAAGTATAGATATTGAATTGGCCAATGTTAAAAGACGCTTTGAACTTCTAAAATAGAAGTATTTGGACCAGCAGTCCAAACACCTAAAGGTGTAATGCAAGTGAGGCACAAATAAGTAGTCGTAAATACGACTTGAACTATGATTTATGAAAAGTTTTAATTACTTCATGGTGGATGCAATTACTTTGGCAGTTTTGAAAATTTTACATGCGTCTAATTATTTGTGGATCCATATTTATTCTTGAAGGATCTAAAATGCTATAAGCATTTGGAAATTTCTGAGGAAATTTATTTAGACATGTCTCATGAATATTTTGGCGCATTTGGTACAATCGCCTTAGTGAATACTAATTGAGAAAATACTATACGAATGATCAGATTTCCTTATGTATTTTATAAAGGAGTTTGGATCAAGATCCATTATGATAATTTTAGAACTCCTAAAGAGCTTCAAATTGGAAACTCATGAAGTACTTTCAATACAAGTACTTGAATCTTGACATCAAGTTTATCTCGACCTGAAGATCGAGCATTTTTATATATTTCTTTTGTCTATGAATAGACATAAGCTGAAAGAATCTTAAAGAAGATTCAATATGAATAGAGCATATCTATTGAGTATCCCAATAATTGTAAGATTGTTGGATGTCAATAAAGATAATTATATCTTTTCTTGGTCTTGAAGCACTATATATTAGTTGGTCAAGAAATATCTATGAATATACAAAGATCATTACATTTAGATCTTCAAACATTCGCTGATGCCTCCTCAAATGTCGTAGAAATAATTGTTATGCACGAGGCAAGCCAAAAAATGTGTTTGGCTAAGAATATTGACCCAACATATCCAAAAGATATGTGGATTTACTTTTACAAGGTATGATAAAAGCTATCTTGTGTGAAGATAACGCAAGATGTATATCTCAGTTTGAAAGTGGATACATCATGGAACATATTACTCCAAAGTTTCATCCCTCACGATCTTTAGAAAAATGATATTCAAGATTAAATTATGAAGATTCAAAGATCTTCTGTGATGTTTGCATGAGGGGGAGTAAATACGCGTTGCACTCTTTTTCCCTTAACCGAGGTTTTGTCCCAATGGGTTTTCCTGGTAAGGTTTTTAATGAGGCAACATGTTATGCGTATCAAAGATGTGTGTACTCTTTTTCCTTCACTAAAGAATTTTTTTCCCACTGAGTTTTTATCTTATTAAGGTTTTAACGAGGCACATTATCTTCATAGACATCCAAGGGGGAGTGTTATGAATATTTATCTATGTGGATGTCTATCATGATTAGAACTTTATCAAAGGAGTTTGATTTATTTATTATTAGGAATATTATCTCTATGAATTAGAGTTTAATGTATTATGTACTTCTTATGCCTATAAATAGATGATTCATTGAAGACATTGTACACAAGTCTATATTTGAGAGTAATACAAATCTCCCTCTTTCTCTCATCTCTTTGTTTTTCTTGTTCTTATTCTTGTTCTTCTTTATTTTATTCACAACATATTTTAATTTATTTGACATTAAGTCTTAATTTCGATTATAAACAACCTCTATCCTAACCTGAAAATATAAAAAAAAACTTAATTATTGGCTGCCCAGTTGAGGTAGATTCAAAAATATCTCAAATAGCAACTTGTCCATGAATGCTTTTACGGCAAATATTCCACCTTCAAATATATAAAAAATACTATCACATTTGGTATATATACTTTAATAAAATATTTAATATGATGTCTATAATCTTAGAATGTCTAATATGGTACCTAATTTATTTCCTTTTTGTTTTATTTATAGTTTCAAGTGACATTACAATATTCATGTAGATTTATTGGAAAAAATGTTATACTGACCAATTTTCAATGGTTGATTTAACACAAGTGTCGTCCCTGGGCATGGGCAGGAAGGATGCCCGCTCAGGGCCCCAATTTTTATAATATTCGATATTAAGATTTAATTTTTGAATATTTATTATTATGGTGTAATCTTAAATTTTAGGGTAAACTATACAGATGACCACTGAACTATGGGTTTAGTGTCAAAATGACCACTATATTATTTTTGCCGCAAATGCACCATACAACTATTTAAATGGTTCCATTTTAGCCACACGCCGTTAAAAAAACAAAAAAGTTGACGGAACTGTTAAAAAAATTGGTATAATTACACATTTAGTCCTCTATATTTATACAATATATCAATTTAGTCCTAATTTTAATCTAATAAAATAAATTAAGTATTCAATAAGATGGTGACACGTGTCACCACCTGAAGTGGAAAAAATTTAACATGAAGATTGCTTTCAAGGGGAATTGAACTTGGGACCTTAGAATGCAAAGGAAAGGTGATTGCCACTGGGCCAAGCATTAGTTTGTGCTATGGAACACAGTCTTTAATATATATATATATATATATATATATATGAAGATAACTTCCATTGGTTGTTGTTCCATGTTAAGCAGTCAGGGTCTGATGCCGCCGAACCGGATTTCGGGACTTCCCAGAATGTCACATTCTTTCGTACCAACCCACATGAACTTGGTGGCTTGCAGCACCCTGCCTGAGAACATAAGTATTCAGATTGTAACCAATTGTTCATAAACATATGCATATATCTGTATCTATATATATACCTGTATTGCAGGGAGAAGGAGGGTGTTCTTGAAGAAAACCAAAGCTTTATAATTAACACCGGTGGTGCAAACCTTAGCATCGATAAGACAACTCTTGATCCGAATCCAGTTCTTGTCCTTAACAAAATGGTTCTGCAACCAATGCGAGAAATCCACAGTTTTATGTTCCTTGAGGAACAATTATTTTTCCGAAAACACTTTCCCGTCTCCGTCGTTGGTGATCAAGACAACGAACACCGTGAAACCAACGAGACACAGAATCGACAAGAACATGACACCCAAGTAAACGAACATGAAACAGCTGTTGTTCAACAAAGAACCGACCAAACCCAGCAAAGAAACCGTTACCAAAAATCCACCTAGTATCAGTAATAGGCTTGTTAAAGCTTGGCGGCAATGGCTTCCGTTGTTGTCGTCGACGACGACCGAGTAAATCCCTAACAACAAGGAAAGCAATCCTAGTAACAGTAACACGGTGTTAACCAACACCACAATGGAGTTGCTAACACGAACCATTGTTGGGTTTTTTTTTTTTGTCTTTTAAACAAGTATATTTAGTCCTTAACATGTTATGGAATACAGTTTTTTGCTTCACTGGTTTAAAATATTAAAGACTGCATTTCATAGCACAAAAAAGTGTTTGGCTTAGTGGTAAACACCTCCCTTTGCATTCCAAGGTCCTAAGTTCAATTCCCCTTGAAATCAATTTTCATGTTAATATTTTTCCACTTCCAATTGGTGGTGACACGTGTCACCATCTTATTGAATAATTAATTTATTTTATTAGATTAAAATTATGACTAAATTGATATATTGTATAAATATAGAGGACTAAATGTGTAATTATACCAATTTTTTTAACAGTTCCGTCAACTTTTTTATTTTTTTAACGGCATGTGGCTAAAATTGAACCATTTAAATAGTTGTGTGGTCCATTTGCGGCAAAAAATAATATAGTAGTCATTTTGACACCAAACTCATAGTTCAGTGGTCATCTGTGTAGTTTACCCTAAATTTTATTTATTTAACACTTATTATTAGGACTCAATTTTTTCTAACATTTGTTATTAGGGGCATACTCTTAAAATTGAAGGACCTATTTTTCTCAATATTTATTATTAGTGACATACTCTTAATTTTTTTCAATACTTGTTATTAGACTCGGTTTTTTCTAATACTTATAATTAGGGGCTCAATTTCACATATTTGTTATTAGGGACATTCTCTTAAAATTCAATTTTTTAATATTTGTTAATTTTTTCTAATATTTGTTATTATAAACCTAATTTTTTCCTAATACTTGTTATTAGGGGCCTACTTTTAAAATTCATTTTTAATATTTATTATTAGGGGCCTATTTTTTTCTAATACTTGTTATTAAGGGCCTACTTTTAAAATTCATTTTTTAATATTTATTATTAAGGGGCTAATCTTTTGGTTCGCCCTTGGGCCATTAAAATCTCATAAACGGCTTTGTTTAACACTTGCTATCTATGTTAACCTCAAGTGCCATAATACATAGAATGGTAGCTCAAGTATCATATTGGACATTGTGTCAAAGTATGGTATCACATTAGATATTTTAAAAGTGCAAGTACCACATTGGACATTTGACCAAAATATAGATATTGTATTTGATATTTGTATTTCAAAATACATGTACCACATTAAACATTTTAAAAGTATGAGTGCCATATTGAATATTTAAAAATACAAGTAATATATTAGATATTTTGTTATAGTAGAGGTACTAAATGTGACATTATCCCATAAAAATGTCCATGGATGAGAGGCTGGGCTGGCTGAAATCTATGGCCTCATTGCTGGGATGCGCGCATTTATCTTTGAGACCAATGCAGGTGCAGCCATGCTTGTCAACCAGCTGAATCGGGATGATGGGGACTTGTCGGTTCTTGATTTCCACCTTAGTGAGGCTCCATCATTATTTGCTAATAATTGTAATTTCTCACTTGTTTTGGTTCCTCGGGTAGTTAATGTAGTGTCCCATACATTAGTTAATTGGGCTTTGCGTTCCAATAATACTCTTTTGGGTAAAGTACACCAATAGGCACCGAACTTTTAGGGCGCATTTATTTTAGTCCTCGAACTTTTAAAATTTTTATTGAGGTCATTCCAAACTTTTAGTCCGCTTTCATTTTGGTCCCTTCCGTTTTCGGTTCTTGATCTGGCACGTTATCTTTCTTTCTTCCTCCATTTCTTCTTCTTTCCTTGCTCTATTATTCCTCCATAACTTTCAATTTCTTTCTTCCTCCATTTTCTTTTCTCTCTTCCTCCACAATTTTACCAATTTAAAGATGTTAAATCCACAATTTTATTTTTATACAAAGTTTGTTGCTTTTGAGAAGCAATATGGAGATAATGAAGGGATTGTGGGAAAAAGAAGATTTTAGTACGAGGATGAAGTGAAGAAGAATCCACTTGGGTTTTTGCACTTAATTGTCTTCTATTACATTCTTGGTTCTTTGAAAGGTCTGGGGGGATTTTCTCTGCAGTGAACCCCGAATTTGGAAGCTAAAAAGTTTCCAAGGAAATGATTTTTCTTCATTTTTCAGACGATGGTGGCCTCAGAAATCTTTCATTTGTTCTTTTACATGGTGTTTTTATGATGATAATAATACTCGGGAATCCTTTAATCATTTTCTACTCATTGGGTGAGGTGGAGGGGTATTTTGTCTTACTTTGTTATGTTATTGAAAGGTTATTCTCTCTTCTTTTTTTCTGAAATTCGCAGTGTGTTTACTTTGGCTCCAATTTTCAGCTTTTTGGAATTTAAATCAAGTTAGCGGAATCAGTTTGACGGGCAGGAGAACGTGTCTGGAAATGAAGAGGAAATTGCAACTTTAACTTGTAGAACTTGAGAACTTATATAAAGGTGTTAATTTGCTGCTATAAGATGGTAAATGTAAAGATCTAATTGCTGATTGCATTCAAAGATTTGTAAGCGCGACTGTTGCAGTTTATCTCGACAAGACGATGGAATCTTTGCTGGGATAAATAAAATGGAGGGAAAATAGAGCAAGACAGTAGAAGAAAATGAAAGAAGAAATAACCTAAAAGTTATGGAGAAAAATAGAGCAAGAAAAGAAGAAGATGATGAAGGGTGAAAGAAAGTTAACGTGTTATGTCTTCGTTTTTAACAGAAGTTAATAGGAGGGACCAAAATAAAAGCAAATTAAAAGTTGGGTGACCTCAATAAAATTTTAAAAGTCTGGTGACCAAAATGAACGCACCCTAAAAATTCGGTGACCATTAGTGTATTTTACCCTACCTCTTTTACTTGGTTTATTCCGAGACAATTTATTTTTCATGGTTGGATCTGATGTACCATCTTCTAATTAATATAATTCATTATCTATTTAAAAAAAATAATAAAGTGTTTGATCTATATATAGTTTAATAGTTTTCATTTCATTTCACAATCTGATTTATGAGTACTTCTAAAAAAAGAATTTACCACAGCCATCGTGAGCGATTAAAAGTATTTTATGTATATATAAATATATATTTAAAGAACATTTGTTAATGATAACGAGTAAAGTGGTAAAAAATTGTATATGGATACAATTTAACAAGGGTTCAATTTTTTTTGATAAATGAAGAGGTATTATTAGATACCTCGTTAAAAAATTTCTCCAGTTTAATTAAAGGAGAAGAATATAACAGATAATAAAAATAAAATAAACGTTTGATAAGAGACAACAAGAATAACACGACCTCACAAAAGAAGGCTACGACCCAACATTATTGTGTAACAAAAATAAAATCTTATTTGGCGGCGAAAAAATCCTGTAATAAAGTCTTCACGACGAACAAATTTAACCATTTCATCAACGGCCACATTTTCTTCCCAAAGAACATATACAATAAGGCCCACCCACGAACGTCTCAACAAACGTACAAAATAATCGACAAGCAGAGTCATCCTAGCACAAAGGGTTCAATATTTGATGATGTAATTTTTAATTATTTTAATTTAAAAATTATATAAAAGAATGAAAAGAAAAATGACCGCCTTAATAATAATACCAATTGTAATTAAAAAGTGACATTTCACTAAGATTTAGTAATTGACCTAGTGACTAAGGGCATTTATTTTGTCCTATTTTGTATGGGTTCGTATTTCGATATGAGAATATAATATCTCACTATTTAATAAAAATAGCAATTGTAACTTAAAAAGGGTTCAATACACTTTACATTGTGTAAAACTCAATTATTTTTACATCTTATTTTTTTTTCAAGTGATAATCTTCACTTTTTCTACTGTTAATCTCATTCATCCATTTACCTTCATCCAACGATCCAAAAAATTATAAAACTTTCAAGTTTTACATAGTGTAAGAGAATCTTTTATATATATATATATATATGTGTGTGTGTGTGTGTGTGTGTGTGTGTGTGTATGTGCGCGCGCGCGCACGCGTGCGTGCGTGCGTATTTTAAACTTATATTAAATCTAAAATGGAAAAGAGGAAAACCTAAAAACATCTTAAAATCCAAAAAAATCTTTTTAAAAAATATATATCTGTTGTGAATAAAATAAAGAAGAACAACGAACATGAATAAAAGAATAAAGAGATGAGATAAAGTGGGAGATTCATATTATTCTTAATATAGACTTGTATACAATGTCTTCAATAAATTATCTATTTATAGGCATAAGAAGTACAAAATACATTAAAATCTAATTAATGTAGATAATATTCCTAATGATAAAGTTCTTATCATGATAGACATCCACATAAATAAATGTTCATAACACTCCCACTGGATGTCTATGAAGATAATGTGCCTCGTTACAACCTTACTAAGAAAAAAACTCAGTGGAAAAAAATTTTCTTTAGTGAAGGAAAAAGAGTACACACATCTTTGATACACATAACATGTTGCCTCATTAAAAACCTTACCAGGAAAATCCATTGGGACAAAACCTCGGTTAAGGGAAAAAGAGTGCTACACGTATTTACTCCCCCTCATGAAAACACCACAGAAGATCTTTGAATCTTCATAATTCAATCTTGAATACTATTTCTAAAGATCGCGAGGGATGAAACTTTGGAGTAATATTTTACATGTTGTATCCACCTTTCATTATCTCTACACAAGATAACATTTGTATCATATCTTGTGAAAGTAAATCACATATCTTCTGGATATGTTGGGTCAATGGTCTTAGCCAAACACATTTTTGGCTTGCCTCGAGCATAACATTTATTTCTACAAGATTTGAAGAGGCATCGACGAATGTTTGAAGATCTAAAGGTTATGATCTTTTTATATCCATGGATATTTCTTGACCAACTAATATGTGGTGCTTCAAGACCAAGAAAAGATATAATTATCTTTATTCACATACTTTGAGAGCTCTTCACGAGTTTCTAATTTAAAACTCTTCAGGAATTTTAATAATATAATGAATCTTGATCCAAACTCCTTTATAAAATATATAAGGAAATCTGATCATACTTGTAGTATTTTCTCAAAAGGTACTCATTAAGGCGATTCCACCAAATGCGCCAAAATATAAATATCCAATGGGACATGTCTAAATAAATTTTCTTAGAAATTTTCAAATGCTTCTAGCATTTTAAATCTGTAAAACTAATAAATTGATTTTGATATAACAAATGATTTAAGGACTAAATTGAAAAGGATAAAATGAACTTTTAAGTCCTCAAAACTTCCCTATGTTTCTAAGAAAAAATGTCCAAGTCAAAACCTAAGAGTATTCAAAATTTTCCAAGTGTTTACCAAGTCAAAAACAGTGATTTTCGAGTCACCGTTTCGGAACGACCCTTAGGCGTTTCGGAACGTTTTGAAACTGTTAACTTATATTTTGGAACTAGCTTTCCCGTTTCGATACAGGTGTATCGAAACAGGTCTTTGTGTTTTGAAACAGATGAAGAACAATAGAATGGGTTGAACTGTTTCGAAACGACAGTATCGAAACGACCTCAAACGTTTTGAAACGATTTTCAAACTTGGTTTCAAAATATGACCGTTGCAATTTAAATAACTAAATTTTCAGAGACGGTTAAAGTGGATCTGTTGAGTGGATCGAATGATCGAAATAAACCAATAGGGGGTGAATTGGATTTTTAAAGCTTTTGGTGGTGGAATTGACAAATAAAAATGGTAGACAAGGAATTTTACAGTGGTTCAAGTTCCAATCGAACTCTACATCCACTACCTTAGCTTCACTAAGGATTTGCAACAATTCCACTAATTGCTCTTCCCCTTTTCTAGGCTAAGGAGGTAACCGTTACAATTTTCGGTCAAATTTTCTACCCAAAATTTGACCCAATCCTCACACAATAGAAACAAACAAGTTGTTGGCTAAAACAAGAATCTCTCAATACACAATATAGCCCAATTACAAGCACTCAACCCAATTGAAATGATAAGAATGAAAAATACAATTGGGGTTACAAGACAATAATGGGAATTAGGCACAAATGCTTGGATTTGATGTTTGAATGTTTGCTTTTGGATCAATAGTTGTTGCTGAAGCTTTTAGAGGTCCCTTTTATACCTTCTCATTGAATTCTAGCCGTTGTGGTTGATGCATTCATCAATAGAGCCGTTGGAGATGTTATCTTGCCTCCATAAATGCAGTCTGCAACCAACCGTTTCGAAACGCCCGACCCTGTTTCGAAACAGACCAAAATAGAAAGAGCCGTTGGGGTGCATTAAAGAGCCTGTATCGAAACAGTTAGACTTGTTTCGATACGCTAAGAGTCGTTTCGAAACCCGTTTCGAAACAATTTTGCCACTATCAAGGACCGTATCGAAACGACTTAAATCGTTTCGATACGCCTTAACGACTTGTGAAAAATCAGTTAAAAACTTTCTAACGGTCATATTTTTTAAATCTGATTGAATACCGTTTTGAAACATTTGATGTCGTTTCGATACGGTGTCTCGAGGTTCTTGAGCCGTTTCGAAACTCGTTTCGAAACACGAGTTGACAATGTTGAAACCGTTTCGATACCCGTTCTGAAACAAGAGCTCACAGTTTCAAAAGTGTTTCGAAACGCCTAAGGCCGTTCCGAAACGGTGACTCGAAAATCATTGTTTTGGCTTCAAGAACACTTAGAAAACTTTTGATAAAATTAGTTTTTAACTTAGGCTTTTTCTTTTAAACATGTTACAGAGGTTTGAGGACTTAAAAATTCGTTTTCACATTTTCAATTTAGTCCTTAAATTCTTTAGTTATATCAAAATCAAATTATCGGTTTCACGGTATCGAAACGTTTTGAAGCCGTTTCGATATAGGTTTTGACAGTGGCAAAATGTTTCGAAACGGGCTTTAGTACATTTCGGAACAGGCACTTAGCGTATCGAAACGATCGTGTCTGTTTCGGTACGGCCTATTAATTACACCCCAACGGTTATTTCTATTTTGGTCTGTTTTAAAACAGGGTCGAGCATTTCGGAACGGGTAGTTGCAGACTGTATTTATGGTGGGAAGATAACATCCCAATGGCTATAATTTTGGAGGCAACAACCCCAACGGCTAGAATTCAATGAGAAGGTATAAAAGGAAGTCCTAAAAGCTCCAGCAAGAACTATTGATCCTAAGAGAAACATCCAAACATCAAATTCAAGCTCTTGTGTTGAATTCCTATATTTTCTTGTAAACCCCAATTGTGATACTTTGTATTTCCAATCTTATTTGTTTCAATTAGGTTGAGTGCTTGTGAAAGGGCTACATTTGTATTGAGAGATACTAGCTATTAGCCTTAAACTTCTTTGTAAACCTTGAGTGAGGATTGGGTCAATTTTTGGGTAGAAAAATTGGCCATTGTGTAAAGGTTTCCTCCTAAGCCTAGAAAATGGGAAGATCAACTAGTGGAGTTGTTGGAAAATCCTTAGTGAAGCTAAGGTAGTGGATGTAGAGTTCAATTGGAACTTGAACCACTATAAATCCCTTGTCTAGCAAATTTTTATTTTCCACTTCACCACTAAAACTTCTAAAAATCCAATTCACCCTCCTCTTGGCTTAAATTGATTCTACGATCTACTCAACAATTGATATTAGAGCCTACCTCTTTGAAGGATTAACAATCACAAGAGGAGTTCCTAGGAAAGTGTGATCAATTCCAAAGACAAGCCATGGCATCTGCTTCAACCTCCAACCTTTATGAGTCACAATCAACCACTAAACCACCCTTCTTCAATGGGGACAACTACCCATATTGGAAGAATCGGATGCGTCTCTTCATCAAGTCAACGGATTATATGGTTTGGGATGTAGTGGAAGAAGGTCCTTACATTCCGGTTAAAAGAACCGATGAAGGAAGACTAGTTCTGAAAGTGAAGCCGAAGATAACCGAGGAAGAGAGACGAAGGATGCAAGTCAACGAAAAAGCTCTACATATCATAATTTATGCACTTGGTCCGGATATCTACTCGAAGGTTTCATCTATCGGAAGCACGAAAGAAGTGTGGGACACTTTGGAGATGACTTATGAAGGCACCAGCGATGTGAAAGAGACGAAGATTAGGTTGCTAAATTTGAGCTTTGAGAATTTTAAGATGGACCCCGAGGAAAGTGTCTCAAAGATGTTTGATCGATTTCCGATCATAGACAACAGCCTTAAAGGATTCAGTGAAGTAATTCCCGAAGATAAGCTAGTGAGGAAGCTTCTATACTCTCTCCCGGAGTCTTGGGATGGTAAGAGGACGGTCATCATTGAAGCAAAAAATTTGAAAACTTTGAAGCTTGATGAGCTTGTTGGGTCTCTTCTTACACATGAGATCATGAAGCAAGGAAGAGAATAAGAGAAGAAGAAGGAAGAGAGAAGAATAGAGAAGCATGAGGTAGAAAATAAGAAGAAGCTAGGAGTTGCTCTCAAAGCCTCTCTACAAGAGGAGAGCTCTTCTAGTGAGGAGGAAGATTTAGAAGAGTTGGCTATGATAGCCAAACGATTCTCATGGTTCATGAAGTCCAATCGAGGGAGAAAGTTTCAAAGAAAGATGGACTTCAAGAAAAAAAGGCAAAGAAGAAGAAAGGGGTCCGATCATTTGCTTTGAGTGCAAGAAGTCGGGTCACATACGATCCGATTGCCCTCAACTCAAGAAGAAGGGCTTTGAGAAGAAGAAGAAGCTCAAAGCCAAGCTTGCTACTTTGAGTGATGAGGAGTCATCCGAGGATGAGGAACATGAAGTGGCCAACCTTTGCCTCATGGCTCTTGAAGAGGATTCGATGGTAACCTCTAACGCATCTTGTGTTGATTTTACTTTTGATGAATTACATGATGCATATGATGAGTTGCAAGAGGTATATGATTAGTTAGTTGATACATATAAGGAATCAATTTCGAAGAACACGAAAAATATTTCCGATTTAAAAACTCAAAATGAATCTCTTTCAAAAACTAACTCGGAATTGGAAAAGAAGGTTTTGTACTTGATAAATCTTTCTAATGTTCTTAAAAAGAAAAACCTTGATCTTGAAAAACTTCTTTCCGATTTTCAAGATTATCACACAAAGGAAGTGGATAATCTTAAAACCTCTATTACTAATGGGAAAACAATTTTAAAAAGGGAAATTCTTCTAAATCCCAATATGTAAAAAGAAAATTTTTCATCCTAAAAAAAGAAATTTTTCTAAGCATTCTAGAGGTCAAAGGATTAAGAGTGTTTGGGTTTCTAAGGAACTCATTATTTCTAATAACATGAATGATATTGCTTCTTGGATTCCTAAGGGAACCAAGGTTTTGAGGGCTAACACACATGGACCCAAAATGATTTGGGTACCAAAAATCAAAACCTGATTTCTTTGTTTGTAGGGGGAGCATTGCTATAAGGCCAAAGCACAAAGTCAAAATTCGTGGTACCTTGATAGTGGATGCTCGAGGCATATGACCGGAGACAAGAGTCGATTCTTGGAATTAAAGCCAAAAAGTGGAGGAGTGGTAACATTTGGTGACAACTCTAAAGGCCACATTGAAGGTATTGGCTCCATAGGTAATCACTCTTCCATACTCATTGAAAATGTGTTGTATGTCAATGGTCTAAAACATAATTTATTGAGCATAAGTCAACTTTGTGATAAAGGATTTAATGTCATGTTTGATAAAAATGGGTGTAGAATAGTTGACATTAAATCTAGTAAAACTATGCTCATTAGTCATCGCATAGGCAATATATATATATATATGATGCATCTAGATGACATTCATGCATCCCATGCATGCTTAGTTGCTCAAAATGAAAATGATGCATGGTTTTGGCATAGGAAACTAGGACATGCTAGTATTAGTGTTTTGGACAAATTAGTTTCCCTAAATCTAGTTAGAGGCCTGTCTAAGCTCAAGTTATCATTAGATAAAATTTGTGATGCATGTGCTAAAGGTAAACAACATAGAGCCTCGTTTAAGTCCATTAATGATGTTTCTACAAGTAGGTGTTTGCAATTAATTCATATGGATCTTTTTAGGCCTATTAGGACTACTAGATTGGGTGGAAAATCATATGCTTTTGTGCTTGTTGATGATTACTCTAGATATACTTGGGTTCTCTTTTTAAGCACCAAGGATGAGGCTTTAGAAAACTTCATCACATTTTATAAAATAACCCAAAATGATCTTGAACTTAAAATTTCACATATAAGAAGTGATCATGGAACCGAATTTCAAAATATGGGTTTTGATGTCTTTTGTAATGAAAATGGGATTAGCCATAATTTTTCGGCTCCTCAAACTCCTCAACAAAAATGGGGTAGTTGAGAGGAAAAATAGAACTTTAGAAGAAATGGCTAGGACTATGCTTTGTGTAAACAATTTACCTAAGTATTTTTGGGCGGAAGTCACTAACACCGCTTGATATATTATTAACCGAGTAATGATTAGGCCTATTTTAAAGAAAACTCCTTATGAGATTTTAAAATCTAAAAAGCCTAACATAAGCTATTTTCATCCTTTCAGTTGCAAGTGTTTTGTTTTAAACAATGGAAAAGACAATTTAGGTAAATTTGATGCAAAAAGTGATGAATCTATTTTTCTAGGTTACTCTTTAAACTCTAAAGTCTATCGTGTGTTTAATAAAAGAACTTTAGTTGTAGAGGAATCTATTCATATGGTTTTCGATGATAACCTCCTTCCGAGGAAGGATTCTTGTGATGATGATGATGTAGGGATCATTGAAGCTAATGATGGTGGAGAATCATCAAAAGTGAATGAGATTCCAACCAAAGAGGAAGAAACACAAGAACCACCTCTAAAAGCATTGCAAGACATGTCTCTTGAGGAAAAGGAAGTGAGCTACCCAAGGGAGTACAACTATGTCAAGGGTGGTGAGATCTTGGGTGATCCATCCAAGGGGGTAACTACTCGCTCTTCTCTTAAGATGCTTAATCATGTTGCTTTTATCTCATGCATTGAGCCTAAGAACATTAAAGAAGCTTTAAAATATGACTTTTGGATTATGGCCATGCAAGATGAGTTAAATCAATTTGAGAGAAGTAAAGTGTGGACATTAGTTGATAGGCCTAGAAATAAATCTACTATAGGAACTAAATGGGACTTTAGAAACAAACTAGATGAGAGTGGTAACATAGTGAGAAACAAGGCTAGGCTTGTTGCTCAAGGTTACACTCAAGAATAGGGAATTGATTTTGATGAAACTTATGCACCCGTAGCTAGAATGGAAGCCATTAGGATACTACTTGCATTTGCATATTTTCATGATTTCAAGCTTTTTCAAATGGATGTCAAGGGTGTATTTTTAAATGGTTTTATAAACGAAGAAGTGTTTGTGGAACAACCACTGGGTTTTGAAGATCCAATTTTTCCAAACCGTGTCTTTAAATTGTCAAAAGCTTTGTATGGTTTAAAACAAGCTCCTAGAGCTTGGTATGAAAGACTTTGAAGTTTTCTAGTTGGAAAAGATTTTGAGAAAGGAAAGGTGGACACAACACTTTTTATTAAAAACAATGGCAAAGATATCTTAGTAGTTCAAATTTATGTTGATGATATTGTATTTGGTTCTACTAATGAATTGCTTTGTCAAGATTTTTCTAAGTTGATGCAAGGTGAATTTGAAATGAGCATGATGTGGGAGCTCTCATTCCTTTTGGGACTCCAAATCAAACAAATGAAGGATGACATCTTCATCAATCAAGCTAAGTACATCAAGGATATGCTCAAGAAGTTTGGCTTGGAGCATGCAAAGCCTCAAGCTACACCAATGAGCTCATCTACAAAGCTTGACAAAGATGAAGGAGGTAAGTGTGTTGACTCTTAGCTTTATCGCTCTATGATTGGATCTTTGCTTTACCTTACCGCAAGTAGACTGGATATATTTTTTAGTGTTTGCTTTTGTGCTAGGTTTCAAGAAAGTCCTAGAGAGTCTCACCTTATAGCCGTTAAAAGGATCTTTAGGTACCTTAGAGATACTCCTTGTTTAGGTCTTTGTGTAACGATGTTTTTCTTGAAAACTAAAAACTTTAAGGTATCCCACATTTTTAGGAAAATCGATTAAAAGGGGAAAAATTCGTGTTTCAAAAAAAAAACTTTAAAAAATTGGAGTCGCCACCGGCCACTAAGGTAGGCCGGACACCATAAAAACCAAACCAGATATTCATTTGAAAGGGTTCAAGAGTTGGTTGCGTGTGGGGAAGGGTTAGCACCCCCATCACGCCCAGAAATTGGTACCAAAATACTTGTTGCTTTTAATCGATGGAAATTATTTAAAATTTAAAATGAATTTAATTAGGGGTTCTTAATTGAAAATTAAACTTTAATTGTACGAGCTTTATCAAATCGGTGGTTTCAAATTGATTAGGCATTTAATTAAAAAGAATGATGGTACACCGGACCAAAGACTAAACCGACATCATATAAGTCTGATTGTCATGTTAGTTTAGGGTTCGAATCTCATACGTCACCTTTATGCATGATGCAAGCAGATTAATCCGAATATTCGAGGAATATCCAATAAGCTAGGATATTTCGACCGGAATACGCGAATTAATAAGTATCTCTTTTTTATGATTAAAGTTAATTATCATGCAAATTAGAATATTGAAAGTCACATGAATGTCATTTAAAAATGTATGTCACAAATACGTATTCGAGCAATCAAAAGACATTAAGCCATGTACACATTACAACCGAGCATATAACATATATAACAAAACTATATTATATGTATAAAACCATATATTAACTAGAGGTGGCAATCGGGTCATTCGGTTCGGGTCGTTTCGGTTCGGGTCATTTCGGGTCTATCTAGAATCGGTTTAGATTCGGTTCGGGTCGGTTCGGGTCGGGTTCGGGTCTAATTCGGGTCTGTGATGAGTCGGATTCGGTTCGGGTATTGGATCGGGTCAAAATCGGATCGGTTGTTTTCGGGTCGGGTCAATATCGGATCGGTCGCTTTCGGTTCGGGTCAAAATCGGGTCGTTCGGGTCGCTTTCGGTTCGGGTTAAAATCGAGTCAATTTCGGGTCGGGTCAACATTTAAATTTTTGGGTCAATTCGATTTGAGTTGGGTTAAAGGTTTGAGGTTTAGTATTTATGGTTTAGTTTAGAGTTATTGGTGTATGAGATTAATTCTGATTCAACTTGTTAATCTATGCATTTGAATTTGATTAAATATTTAAATCAAAGCTTCATGTATCCATATAAATTTTTTTTGTATAATTATATTAAATCAAAGTTTATAATAATAATAATAATAATAATAATGTCTGAAATGAATTAATTTATTAAACTTACGATCTAATTGAACTAACTAAAATCTAAAAGCATAAATCACAGACATAATTAAAATAATTTTAAAACTAAATGTGAAATTTCAATTAAATTATTCTAAATTGAAACTCAATTAAATTAAGAAAAAGAGAAAGACAATTGGTAAAAATAGAGAGGGAAAAAACAAAATTTTGGAGGGAAATAAGCCACCAATTTTTTAAGCTAGATTGAAAAAAAAAAGACAATTGGAAAAAATAAAGAGAGAAAAGACAAAATTTTGGAGGGAAATAAGCCACCAATTTTTTAAGCTAGAGATTAATTACTTTTTAGGTCATGTTGCATTTAAAATGTTACATTTTAGTCAACTTTAAGTTTTAATTTAATTTAATTTAGTCACAAGTATTCCCACGGTTTAGACTTCGGATATAGAAATCCCCTCCCCGTAGTGATATTTAGTCTCTAAAAATTTACTTTTAGTTGAAATTAACTAATCTTTGTAATTTAGTCTATTAATTTAATATATTGATATTTTCGTTCATTTTAATTTCAAAGATTTAATTTTTAGCCAAAATTGACCCCTATTTATTTATATGGTATAATTACAAAATTGGTCATTGGACTCTCAAATTTCTCCACTTCCAAATTGTCAATTTAGTCTACAATTTCAATTTTATGCTATATTTTATGATGAAATTATAAAATTGGTCACCAAGATCTCAAATTTCTATACTTCATTTTATTATTTATTATATTGTTAAAAATAGATATTCGGGTCAAAATCGGGTCAAAATCGGGTTAAAATCGGGTTAAAATCGGGTCGATATTCGGTTCAGCTTTCGGTTCGGGTAGCATTCGGTTCGGGTCCATTCGGTTCGGGTCCATTCGGTTCGGGTCCATTTCGGTTCAACAATTCGGTTCGGTTCGATTCGGTTCGGGTTTCGGGTCAACTTTGAATCATCATGTTCGGGTCAAAATCGGGTTTCGGTTCGGGTAATTCGGTTCGGGTTTCGGGTCTCGGGTCAAGTTTGCCAGGTCTAATATTAACCAACATAATAAAATCAAATAAACATATATTAACACATATCAACATGACAAGATGCATAAAAATGACCAAAGGCATAAATAAGGACTGGAAATTAAAGGAAATAAAAATGCAAGGCCGAAAATTAAATATGCATGATGACAGGGACCTAAACAGTAATAAAACCACTAAAATTTAAATTGTAAAAACAAGGACCCAATTAAAAGAACGCGGAAACCTAAAGGGGCCGAAAGGGTAATTTAACCATTGGAAAACATGCTACAATTAAATTGAGGACAAAATCGAAAGTTTTTGAAAAGCTGAAGGGACTGCGGAGGGAGTTTCAAAATGCGGAAGCCCATGTGCGCGTAATAACAACAACGCGGAGGGACTTATTTAGGGATTAAACCCATTTTAAAACACAAAAACGATATAAAAGCAGACAAAAAACACATTTGAACCCTTTTTACAAACCTAAGCTCTCTTAGACTCTCCCCCCCCCCTTTGCTCTCGGTCGAAATGTCACCGCGCTGGCCATCGCTACTCGACAGCCGGCGAACTCAAAAACCCTAAAAGCCTTTTTTCGCCTTTTCAAAACCCAAGATCAGAAACCCCTTTCTTATTGTAAAAATAGAACCCAAAATAAAAACCCCTTTATTTTGAAAACCGAGACCCAAAATGAACCCCCCTGTTGGTTAGCGTTCCCTCCGACTCACCACACACGACCTCAAAGAGGTCAGAGGGCTTGTCGCCGGTGTAGGAAAGCAAACAGATGCGGAGAAGGCGAACCGACGCTGAAGGTAAAAAAACGAAACCCTAACTCTATGTTTTTATGCTTCAAAATGAAAATGGGGAGACAATATACCTCTGTAATTCTATGTTTCTGCTTGTATTAATCTTCTGAAAATTCCCCTTTTGAAACTTGGGGCTACATCATTTGTTTTGGGTTTTATAACACCGAAAATTACATGATTTTGAATTACATGAAATTGGAGGAAAAATCCATATTGGTTCTGCCACTATTTGTTTTCATTCACCTCTGATTTCTGTTATTTGTTGCATTTTTGGCCTTCTTTGACATTTTGTTTGTTTTGTTTGCATGTGACGGCCGTGAGGATGGGGACCAGAGGACAACCGAGGGAGTGGCGCGGCTTCGAGGCCAAGCCTCCGACGTGACTGCACGAATCATGCGTGGGAGATGAATAGGCAAGCGGTGGATCACGCGCGTCTGGAAAATGGAGAGCCACGCGTGGGGCATGGAAGTTCTGGAGGCTTCTCTACCTCTATCATGTCCGTTGATGACGATCTCGATCTAACGGTTCATAGGGATGCAGCGCTAGGGAAAAGGGGAAAAGCTAGGGCTTCTTACATCAGATGCCACCTGGATCGTTCGATCAGCTGCCCTTGATCTGACGGTCCAGATACGGCTGCGCATAAACGGAAGACAAGAGTTAGGGTTTTTCTTTTATCAGATTAGGGCTTTGATTTAGTTAGGGTTAATTAGTTGGGTTTAGGCCGCACGAGCCTTATGTTATGTATAATATTTTTTGGGTTTTAATTGTAATGGACTCTTAATAATAAACTTGGGCCTTTTTTATTATAAATTGGGCATGTTATTTTAGTTTAATTATGATAATAATATAATAGTAATAAAATAATAATGATAATAATATTAATAGTAATAATAATGATAATAATAATAATAATAATAACAATGATAATAGATAATAATAATAATGGTAATAATAATGTTAACATAATAAGATGGTAAGGTGATATAACATAGCATATTAGTAATCTTTAGGGTTTTTCAAATGGATAATAATGCATTAATAATAAAAACAATAGCAACATATATATATATATATATATATATATATATATATATATATATATATATATATTACT
Organism: Hibiscus trionum; assembly: GCA_030270665.1. Taxonomy (NCBI): domain Eukaryota; kingdom Viridiplantae; phylum Streptophyta; class Magnoliopsida; order Malvales; family Malvaceae; genus Hibiscus; species Hibiscus trionum. Next base: position 19,892,566 of record BSYR01000004.1, read on the forward strand.
AATGACATTTTGTTTGTTTTTAGTTTTTTTTAATCATATGATATGTAATTTAAGATAATTGAAGCCCATTATTGCAAAATATAAAAACGGGTTAACACCCCGGATAAAATTAGTGATTACAGTTGCCCTCCTTTGCTTATACTTGTACAACAAGAATAAAGCAAAGACCATAAGCACTAATTTTGTCAAACTTCCCTGTTTAAATCTTGGATCACCGTGCACTTGGACTATTGGCGGTCCGGAAGTCGGTACGGTAAAATGTGACGGTCGTAGAGGCTTGAAGTTGTTCTTCTCATTTCGACATCCTTCAACCCTTCGAGGTCTGAACGGATAGAAAATTGGTGGAAAATAAAAGCTCAATTCTCTTTGCGCCCGAACAGATAGGCGGGTTCCATTCTCCTCATGCCCGAACAGATAGGCAGATTCCATTCTCAAAGTGTCCGAACGGATAGACGGGTTCTATTTTCCTCATGCCTAAACGGATAGGCGGGTTCCATTCTCCTTATGCCTGAACGGATAGGCGAGTTTCATTCTTCTAATGCCTGAACGGATAGGCGGGTTCCATTCTCCTCATGCCCGAACGGATAGGCGGGTTCCATTCTCAAAGTGCTCGAACGGATAGGCGGGTTCCATTCTCCTCATGCCTGAATGGATAGACGGGTTCCATTCTCCTTATGCCTGAATGAATAAGCGGGTTCCATTCTCCTCATACCTGAACGGATGGGCGGGTTCCATTCTCCTCATGCCCGAACGGATAGGCAGGTTCCATTCTCCTCATGCCTGAACGGATAGGCGGGTTCCATTCTCCTTATGCCTGAACGGATATACGGGTTTCATTCTCCTCATGCCTGAACGGATAGGCGGGTTCCATTCTCCTCATGCCCGAACAGATAGGCGGGTTCCATTCTTCTTATGCCTGAACGGATAGGTGGATTCCAATCTCCTCATGCTCGAACGGATAGGCAGGTTCCATTCTCCTTATGCCTGAACGGATAAGCGGATTCCATTCTCCTTATGCCTGAATGGATAGGCGGGTTCCATTCTCCTTATGCCTGAACAGATAGGCGGGTTCCATTCTCCTCATGCCTGAACGGATAGGCGGGTTCCATTCTCCTCATGCCCGAACGGATAGGCGGGTTCCATTCTCCTGATGCCTGAACGGATAGGTGAGTTCCATTCTCTTTATGCCTAAATGGATAGACGGGTTCCATTCTCCTCATGCCTGAACGGATAGGCGGGTTGTATTCTCCTCATACCCGAACGGATAGGCGGGTTCCATTCTCCTCATGCCTGAACAGATAGGCGGGTTCCATTCTCCTGATGCTTTAACGGATAGGCAATTTCCATTTGCTGAAAAGCTTTAATATACCTGTCAAAATAGGCAAAAATGATTTGATGATGTGGGTTAGCATGCCCCTATCCTAGGGAAGCCTAACTACTAGTGATGCATGAATTATAACATCAAAATTGCTCAGACGCTTCCACTCTTCGGGTCGGTCAATCCTGACCTTCTTCTTGTTCTTTTCTTTTTTCAATCTCTTTTGGATTTCTCATCCTTGCCAAATCCCCATCATTTATCTTGTTTTGAAAGACGATTGTTGTCTTTCACTGGTCATAACACTTCTCGTAGTGTTCGCTCTCGCAACAATGCCCCCTATTCAACCAGGGTGTTTAACTATTCTCTTCGTCTTGACTTATCACGACGATTATTCTCTTTTCTCAACATTAGGGGGAAGGCACATGCCCCCAAGTCCCTGAACTTTTCTCTAAAGTTCAATAAGGTCCATTTTTCATCTTCTGAAGCAATCAAAGCATTTCAACAGAAACTCGGTTCAAGTCCCTGAACTATAGGATGTAAAACCTTACTGCTATCTTCACCATGGCCACCGACGAGCTATAATTTTTATTCATGTCCTTGCATTCTAAACTTTATCCCTGAAGCAATGAAAGGAAATATTTTGTGTCCACTAAAAAATTTAGGCCACATCTTCTAATTTCAAAATGAGATGCATTTTCAAAAACTAGACTTTCTTTACAAATTATGGATATATCATGCTAAATTAAATACTCCGAATGTCAAGTGCATGAACGACACTGAGATGGCTTACCAAGGATTGCCTCAAGCATCATGTGTCTAGGAGACCTCAAAAGCTGAGCTGATGTCTGAAGATGTAAAATACCCTCCAAATTATTTTAAATTTTAATCAATTAGGCTTACCTTCTATAGGCTTCGCCTTTATCATTATTGCATTGTCTCATTTCTGTCTGGTTTTGGGGAAGTCAACTCATCACATTCCTTTGGCTCGAAATAAATGATGGAGCAAACAACAAAACTCCGAGCTACTCGGTATTGTCATGATTTGAAAATATTACCATCACTCATGAAGCTAAGGTTTTCGATTCGAATGGTGCGTAGCAACCTTATTGGTCCTTTTGCTATAGAGGAGTGCCCCAAAAATTCCACTCTTATCCAAAAATGCCTATTACCGGGCTTTGAACATTTGAGTGCTTTTGGTATGCTTTTATCATTCTCGATTTTGTCTTTTCTTTTTTTCCTTTTTTTTTCTTTTTTTTCTTTTTTTTCTTTTTTTTCTTTTTTCTTTTTTAGTGCGGAAGATTTCCTATTCTTCTCCTGAATGATTTAATGCCACGTGCACTCAATAAATGACCAAGTTAAATTGTAGTGTAAGCCACATATTCATCATCTTCACAACTTTCGATTTCCACTAGGCAAAGGTTGCTCGAAATCAACCTTTGTGTCAAGATCAATGTCATTCGTGCAATTGATATACGGGGACTTAATAGACAAATACATACACAAAATGAAGAGACAATTGAAACACAAAATATAATGCATCATTTCATTGAAATTTAAACATGCAGTCTTAGGCCCTTACAAAAGGATCTTCGCTACCTTTGAGCAACGGGTAGCAAAGTTGATTTCACACATTAATTCAAGGAAAAGATTAAAATTCAATGAAATGAAAACAAAGCAACACTAAACACATAATAAACTCGGATGCATTAAAACCCTTGACCACCGCTAGACTGGCCATTCTCCACAACCCTTAAGCTTCCTCGAGGAACTCAATCTCCTTATTGTCCATCAGTTCCTAAACCAACTGCTTAAATTCTAGACAACTCTGAATCTCATGCCCCGCAGTCTGATGGTACTCACAAAATAATTCATGGCCATCATACACTCCCTTCATACCATTCTCAATCAAGCCTGTCGTGCACAGCTGTCCATACACCCAACTCAGAGGGGACTTGACTTCCGACACTTCTATCCTTACTTTCTTTGCATCTACCTCTTCCAGGGCATTCGCGCCTCGACCTCTATGGTTTGGAAGTGGGTTAGCCTCCACATTGGGTCCCTCTAATTTGATGGCCCCAGTGTTGATCATGTTTTGCACGAGCTTCTTGAACACTATGCAATATTTTATCGTGTGCCTCGGTACTCCGCCGTGGTACTCACAATGTGCTTTCTCGTCATACCATGGAGGGTAAGGCAGCTGGAAGGGAGTAACATGATATGGATGGACCAGATCAGCCTCATACATGTGTTTGTACACCTCATTGTATGGCATGGATAAAGGGGTGAAAGACATCTTCTCATTTTAGCTCTTGGGAGCCCTATTTTCTCTTTTGTTTGAGCTTTGCGCATTCCCGATTGCAGCTTGAGTCGGTGAGATTGTGAGGTGCTTAGGAGCCTCGTAGGTACTGGTGTTGTTTACCTCATGATCTTTCTTCTTGAATTGCTTCCGAGTATTCTCTCTTCAATCAATTCTACCACTCTTGATAGCTGCCTCAATACGTTCACCGGTCATAACCATATCTGAGAAATTACCGATACGGTGGCTTATCATGCGGTCATAAAGGGTTCCCTTCAAGGTATCGACAAACATAGGAGAGATCTCATTTTCGCGGAGCGGAGGTTGGACCTGTGCCGCCACATCTCGCCAACGATGGGCGTATTCACGGAGGCTCTCATTGTGCCTTTGCTCCAAACCTTGTAACATGAGTCAGTTTGGGACTATATCAGTTATGTGCATATACTGGTCTGTGAAAGCCTTGGCCAAATCCTTCCATGACCTAATCTGAGCACGGGTTAACTGATTGTACCACCTCACCGCGGGCCCCGCTAAACTATCTTGAAAGTAGTGAATTTGCAACCTCTCATTGTCGATGAAACCTGTCATCTTTCTACAGAACATGATTATGTGTGCAGTAGGGCAAGTTGTCCCGTCAAACTTTTCAAACTCCGGCGTCTTGAACTTGGGTGGAATTACCAAGTCTGGGACCAAATTGAGATCACTGGCATTCATCCCATACGGCCATTCTTCTTCCTCCTTTGTCCGGAATTTCTCCTCGAGGTCCTTCCGTGTCTCTTCTAGTTGTTTCAAGAAATTCACCTTGACCTTGTTCAATTTCTCAATCTCATCCAAATCCGGGACATTATCCCCAACATTTTCCATATGATTAAAAACCAGACCTGATGGAGCATGGGTAGAGGCGCCCGCCTGATGTGATGTTGTCCCATCTCCTTGAGTAGCCGCTTCTTGCGAGGGCTTAGGGGTATCAGTGACAAAACCAGGGGAATACGAGGGGTCTCCCATCTCTTGACTAGGGTTTCCAACAGTAGCCTTTCCTCTTAGATTGGCTTGTAGCAACTGAGATATCTCTTTCATCATATCTTGTAGGGACTTGATAATTGTGTCCCTCAATTCTTGCTGAGCTCGCTCCATCTAACCCCTCAAATCGGCTTCCAACTTAGCAAAACTCTCCTCCATTTGCTTCTTTTGATGGCGAGTAAAGTGTGGATGCAGAATCTTCGATAGTCAAGAATACTGCCATGACCCCCAACAATTAATCTTATGTGTCTCATGATTTAATGTATGCATTGTGTCGTATGCATGACAGAAACAAATGATTTAAGAGAAATTAATTAAAAAACACAATTGAATGCAAAGAAGTGATGATTCGACGAACATCCTCATTAAAAAACTTTTCATAACGAAGATCAATTCTTATTACAACGAGATTAGGTACATAGGGTATGACTTTCAATAAGCTTTGCTTGTCTCTTCCCTCTAAATTAGCGCGTTCCGGAAACTCCGTTGCTATGGACTCTTTCTCTCGTTATGACAGTTTTCAATTTTAGATTGTTCTTGAATCAACACTTCATATGAAAATATGTGCAAAAATAATCAAACAAAACAAGATGATAAAAGCAAATGGATTAGTAACAAAAATAACGAATGAAAACACACCAAATAAGATTAACAATGCAAGACCTATTAGCATGAATTCTAATTCTACGGTTATCCGCATGGCTCTAATGGGGTGGGCTTCTTAAATTCTCACACATGTGGGTTCGGTTCTAAGAAATGGTACCTGAACCTATCTTATCGCCTACTAAGGTAACAAGAACCCCAATTCTGGCCCATTACAAGCTTGCGAATTGGTTTCGGTTCGAGGGAAAGCACAACCTGGTGACGTGGAGGGATGCTCACGTGTTAAAGGCATAGATTCCGGGAGTGAATTACTGACCCGTGGGGGATACTCACGTGGGTATAGGCGTTTCACTCCCACTTAAGGGGCGAAGCTCGGGTATAGAGCTTAATGATCATGATGCAACACATGTCGGCGATTCCTTAGAAATTAAATGAAGAATTAATTCGAAGGCTACCAATTATCAAAGCTCGTATAATTTAAGTCCCTTTTTCAAAGAAGAACCACCTCATTAAAGTCAAATTAAACTTCAAAAATTTCCATCGATTAAAAGTAACAAGGATTTTTTTGGCTTAACTCTCTTTTTGTTTTATAAAATAAAATTTGGTCCCCAGCGGAGTCGCCATGCTGTAACGACGTTTTTTCTTGAAAACTAAAAACTTTAAGGTATCCCACATTTTTGAGAAAATCGATTAAAAGGGGGAAAATTCGTGTTTCAAAAAAACTTTAAAAAATTGGAGTCGCCATCGGCCACTAAGGTAGGTCGGACATCATAAAAACCAAACCAAAGATTCATTTGAAAGGGTTCGGAGTTGGTTACGTGTGGGGAAGGGTTAGCACCCCCATCACGCCCGGAAATTGGTACCAAAATATTTGTTGCTTTTAATCGATGGAAATTATTTAAAATTTAAAATGAATTTAATTAGGGTTTCTTAATTGAAAATTAAACTTTAATTGTACGAGCTTTATCAAATCGGTGGTTTCAAATTAATTAGGCATTTAATTAAAAAGGATGACAGTACACCGGACCAAAGACTAAACTGACATCATATAAGTCTGACTACCATGTTAGTTTAAGGTTCGGATCTCGTACCTATGCATGATGCAAGCAGATAAAATATGGTGTCATGGTCTTGTTCGTTTTAATTACTTACGAATTTTACCTTTAGATGGTGCAAATTAATCTGAATATTCGAGGAATGTCCAATAAGCTACGATATTTCGATCCGAATACGCGAATTAATAAGTATCTCCTTTTATGATTAAAGTTAATTATCATGCAAATTAAAATATTGAAAGTCACGTGAATGGCATTTAAAAATGCATGTCACAAATACGCATTCGAGCAATCATAAGACATTAATCCATGCACACATTACACCGAGCATATAACATATATAACAAAACTATATTATATGTATAAAACCATATATTAACCAACATAATAAAATCAAGTAAACATATATTAACACATATTAACATGGCAAGATGCATAAAAATGACCAAAGGCATAAATAAAGACTGGAAAATTAAAGGAAATAAAAATGCAAGGCCGAAAATTAAATATACCTGATGATATGGACCTAAACAGTAATAAAACCACTAAAAATTAAATTGTAAAAACAAAGACCCAATTAAAAGAATGTGGAAACCTAAAGGGACCGAAAGGGTAATTTAACCATTGGAAAACAGGCTACAATTAAATTGAGGACGAAATAGAAAGTTTTTGAAAAGCTGAAGGGACTGCAGAGGGAGTTTCAAAATGCGGAAGCCCCTGTGCGCGTAATAACAACAACGCGGAGGGAATTATTAGGGGATTAAACCCATTTTAAAACAAAAAATGCTATAAAAGAAGACAAAGAAACATTTGAACCCTTTTTACAAACCTAAGCTCTCTCAGACTCTCCCCCCTTTGCTCTCGGTCGAAATGCCACAGCGCCGGACTTCACTACTCGACGGCCGGCGAACTCGAAAACCCTAAAAGCCTTTTTTTGCCTTTTCAAAACCCAAGATCGGACACCCCTTTCTTATTGTAAAAACAAAACCCAAAATAAAAACCCCTTTATTTTGAAAACCGAGACCCAAAATGAACCCCCTGTTGGTTAGCGTTCCCTCCGACTCACCACACACGACCTCAAACAGGTCAGAGGGCTTGTCGCCGACGTAGGAAAGTGAACGAACGCGGAGAAGGCGAACTGACGCGGAAGGTAAAAAAATGAAACCCTAACTCTGTGTTTTTTTATGCTTCGAAATGAAAATGGGGAGACAATATACCTCTGTAATTCTCTATTTTTGCTCCTATTAATCTTCTGAAAATTCCCCTTTTGAAACTTGGGGTTACATCGTTTGTTTTGGGTTTTATAACACCGAAAATTACAAGATTTTGAATTATATGAAATTAGAGGAAAAATCTCTATTGGTTCTGCCACTATTTGTTTTCATTCACCTCTGATTTCTGTTATTTGTTGCATTTTTGTCCTTCTCTGACATTTTGTTTGTTTTGTTTGCACGTGACGGTCGTGAGGATGGGGACCAGATGAGAGCCGAGGGAGTGGCGCGGCTTCGAGGCCAAGCCTCCGACGTGACTGCACGAATCTCGCGTGGGAGCCTAATGGGCAAGCGGTAGATTGCACGCGCGCGTCTGGAAAATAGAGAGCCGCGCGTGGGCGCGTGGAAGTTCTGGAGGCTTCTCTGCCTCGATCCTGGCCGTTGATGATGATCTCGATCTAACGGTTCAGAGGGATGCGGCGCTAGGGCAAAGGGGGAAAGCTAGGGCTTCTTGCATCAAAGGCCATCTGGACCGTTCGATCAGCTGTCCTTGATCTGACGGTCCAGATGCGGCTGTGCATAAACAGAAGACAAGAGTTGGGGTTTTTCTTTTATCAGATTAGGGCTTTGATTTAGTTAGGGATAATTGTTTGGGTTTGGGCCGTACGGGCCTTATGTTATGAATAATATTTTTGGGTTTTAATTGTAATAGACTCTTAATAATAAATTTGGGCCTTTTTTATTATAAATTGGGCATGTTATTTTAGTTTAATTATGATAATAATATAATAGTAATAAAATAATAATGATAATAATATTAATAGTAATAATAATGATAATAATAATAACAATGATAATAGATAATAATAATAATAATAATAATAATAATAATAATAATAATAATATTAACATAATAAGATGGTAAAGTGATATAACATAGTATATTAGTAATCTTCAGGGTTTTTCAAATAGATAATAATGCATTAATAATAAAAACAATAGCATCATATATATATATATATTACTAATGATATTTTGTTTGTTTTTTTAGTTTTTTTAATCATATGATATGTAATTTAAGAAAATCGAAGCCCATTATTGCAAAATATAAAAACGAGTTAACACCCCGGACAAAATTAGTGATTACACTTTGGTACCCTAGAGACTCAACCTTTAACCTTCATGCTTATTCGGATGCGGATTACAGGGGTTGCAAAATAGATAGGAAAAGTACTTTCGGCACTTGCCAATTCCTAGGTAGTATGCTCATATCTTGGTTCTCTAAGAAACAAAATAGTGTAGCTTTTTCTACCACTGAAGCCGAGTACATATCCTTAGGGAATTGTTGTGCTCAAGTCCTTTGGATGAAACAACAGCTCTTAGACTATGGTATTAAGGTAGACACCATATCCCTTAAGTGTGATAACACTAGTGCTATATGCCTAACCAAAAATCCCATCGAACACTCTAGAACCAAACACATAGAAATAAGGCATCATTTCATTAAAGCTCATGTCCTTAAGGAAGATGTTGTTTTAGAGTTTGTAGACACCTTAAATCAATTAGCGGACATCTTTACCAAACCTCTAGATAAGGAGCGTTTTTGGTCCCTTAGGAGAGAGTTAGGTCTTATTAGCCTATCTTGACCTTTTAGGACCTTTTGTGCTTAAATTGCTTGATTTCTTGTAAAATGTCATGCTTTTGTGTTTATGATCCTAATTTCATCCACGCTTATAGTTAGGGGGAGTATGTTTTTGTTTTAACATGTTTCACTTGCTCATTCATATCATTTATGCATCTAGGACTCATTAAAATTCAATTTTTCTGCAATTTAGAGCCTCATCTGCACCTCCAGGCCTAGGCATATCGAAACGGGTCAATCTGTTTCGATACAGGTGCCTTAAAAGAATGCAATGTGACCAGTGTGTGTCGAAACGCCCCAAAGGGTTTCGAAACATTTTTCCTCTTCCAAGAAATGTATCGAAACAACACAAATATGTTTCGATACGGGATGTCTCGTGGGATTCGATACGGTCAAATCTGTATCGAAACAGTCAATAGGTTTCGGAATGATAGTAAATGTTTCAGTACGCCTGTTTTGAAATGGTCGTGCATGTTTCGAAATGCGTATCTGGACAGCTTTTATAAGGAGTTTTAAGTGCTCAAAAACACTTTTTATTAACCTCTTAAAACCCTAACCCGATTTTTCTTTATAAAAACACTTCAAACCTCATTGTTTTTCATCAAATCTTGAGGGCTTTTACTCCCAAACTAAAATCTAAGCAAGCTTCAACAACTTGGTGCAATTTCATCAATCCATTCTTCCAAAATCCCTTTTTTGAGGTATTTTCTAACCTTTTCTTTTTCCTTTGATTTCATTCGAATCTTAGGTTAGAAAATATTAGTTTTATATAGAATATAAGTTTTACATCTTGGGTTTTCCAAAACTTGTAAAAATCTTTCAAAATCTCAAAAAAAAAATTATTCGAATATATTTGTTTTTAATCTTATTTTCTTTACACAGTTTTTCAAATTTTGTTTTCTTTAAATTTTTTTATATATGTCTATACGTTTTTAAAGTGTCTTTAAAACCTTGATGGGATTTTCATTGGATTAAATTACAGATTTAAGTGCATACACTCAAATTTTCTTGTTGCTTGCTTTGTGTCTTTAGGAATTTCCCATGGAAAACGTTAACAAGAAAAGAAAGACTCAAACAGGTGAAGGTTCAAACCAAGAAAACATTCGTCCAAACCTTACCCTCCTTTTTCAAAAGAGCCTTAGGAATCAAGAAGCTAAGGATCAATTCAAAATCATTCATGATTTAGCCGTTCGACGAGAGCGTGTTGTGGATATCACCTTCCTTGACTCCGAGTGTTTCGAATTTTGTTATCTAACTCTCTTGCAAGATTGGGATTTCTTAGTCTTTTTGGGAATTCTCGACATTGTCTACAAGAACATGGTCTTGCTATTCTACTCCAATGTTGTTCTCATCGACAATGAAGATCATACCGAGGTAAATGGCATCGAGTCTTATCTTTTAGGCAAGAAGTGTCATATTGATATATTCGTTTTAGAGAAAGCTCTTGGGCTCAAAGATGAAGGTATTGAGGATGAGAATCTCTTTGGTGCTCACACCGGATCCGTTCTTACATTGAATGCTCATGATCTATTCCTACATTTGATCATCTATTGGTTCATTCATCCTTAATGAGGTAAATTTGCTCATATCCGACAAGTTGATTACTTTTGGCTCGAGTGTTTTCGCAAAGCACAACGCCCGAACTTGGTCAAAATCATGTTCGCCGAGATGGTCCATCAAGTGAGGATTCGTACCTGATGCACTTACATCCTTCACTTATGGAATAGTGTTAAGCTACGTCTTCGCTCACCTCGGTTATGATTGCTCCTATGATTCTCCGGAACCCCGAAAGCAAAAGATTGGTGAATCTTCTCTTATTAAGTCCGAGTTTCATTATACTCTTGGCCAATGGGTTCGTGTTGATAGGAGAGCTCTGGCACCCAAAGTTGAGCCTCCACCTCAAGCTCCGGCTCCTAACAATGATGCACTTATGGCTTTCCTTACCTAGCGGTTCAACTCGATAGACACGAACATGGCTTCGGGTTTTGGTGCTCACAACACCCGCATTCAATCTTTGGAGGAACGTGTCTCCTCTCTTGAGAATCAACAGACATCGATGGATCTATCTTTCTCCACCTTCTATGGTGATTGGAGGAACTATCGTCGTGCTCAAGCTAAAGACAATGATGATTCTCTTGATGATGGTGGCGACGATGATGACGAGGCTTAGGATTCATATTGCATATCATATTAGGATTAAGTTTGCACCTATCTATGTTTTTATGTTTTAAAGACCTATGCTTTGATTGTGTGTTTTTAGGATTGAGCTTTAACTTTAATGCTTTGAATATTTATGTTTTTGATGTTGTTTCTTGAACTTTAATGATATCTATGATAATTATGTTGTTTGGTTTATTGCTTATGACTTCGTTTCTTCTCTTGATTAGTCTTGTTTATCTATTTTTGATCTAACAAAAAGGGGAGAAGTAATCTAAGAGCCTAAGTGTTTTTAAAGTTGTTTTTGAGTTTCAAACACTTGAATTTTAAATCTTTTCAAAACTTTAAAACCCATATTACATTGAGGGGGAGTTGGAACTTTTTTAAAGATTTCAAAATTCTTAAAGATTCATACTTGGTTTTGTTATATCAAAAAGGGGGAGATTGTACAACTAATGAATTGATTTTGATATAACAAAGGATTTAAGGACTAAATTGAAAAAGAGAAAATGAACTTTTAAGTCCTCAAAACTTCCCTATGTTTCTAAGAAAAATGTCCAAGTCAAAACCTAAGAGTATTCAAAATTTTCTAAGTGTTTACCAAGTCAAAACAGTGATTTTTGAGACACCATTTCGGAACGACCCTTAGACGTGTTGAGATGTGTGGGGCTCGATTCGTTCAACCGATTATGCTCACCAAGTGGTGGAGAGGTGGATATTTGGGTGGAAGGGTAAAGGAAGCTAAAAAGAAATGTGACACAAAGATTTATAGTGGTTCGGTCTTCTAACAAGCACCTACATCCACTACCTTAGCTCCCCACTAAGGATTTCACAACCAATTCCACTAATTGATTCGTCCCCTTTTCTAGGCTTAGGAGGAAACCCTTTACACCGATCAAGCTTCTACCCAAAGACTTGATCAAAACCCTCTTTTACAAAGAGATAAACAAAGCAAACTTAAACCCTCTAATAGGTGTTTGTTTGCACAATTAAGCTCTCACCCAAAACCTAAAACACTTGAGCAAATTTGAAAATTTTGGCTCACTAGTGTTTGTCTATACAATAATTGACACTTTAGGCTCTAAGACAATTCTTGATCATTTGTTGATTGACAATTGAAGCATTAGCCTTCTCTTGATGCTTGGAGGTCCCTTTTATACTCCCAATTGAGTTTGTAGCCGTTACTAGCCGTTGGGATCAAATTGGAGCCGTTGAGGACTTTAATTCCCACCATAAATGCATTCTGCAGCTCCCCGTTTCGAAACGCTCGAAGCCGTTTCGAAACACTCTCAATGTAGAAAGAGCCGTTGCAGTCTGTCAGGGCATCCGTTTCGGAACGCCTTCTGGCCGTTTCAGAACGCCTCATGTCCGTTTCGGAACGCCTCCTGGCCGTTTCGGAACCCGTATCGAAACGCCTGCATTTAAAAGTTGGTTGGGAAAATAGCCGTTGGGGTTTATGACCGTTGGGGTCATTGCCACGTGGGCGTATCGAAACGGCCTAGCCCGTTTCGAAACGCTAGGCAAAAATCAAGTCCAGGGAAAGCCCGTTTTGAAACGTGTTTCGAAACGAATATGCTACTGGAATCCCCTGTTTCGAAACGCCTTATGGTGTTTCGAAACACCTGGACATGTTTGAGAAGTTTGGCTTTGAAACACATTAAAAACACATTTAAAAACATCCCTAAACATAGTTTCAGAATATTTGGACTTTGGAAATTGTTTTAAATACTTTTTAAATCAGTCCAAAACATTTTTCAATTATTATATCAAAACATTAGTTCTACAAGACGTTTCGGAAGTTTTGAAACTGTTAACTTCTGTTTCGGAACTAGCTTTCCCATTTTGATACGGGTGTATCGAAACAGGTCTTTGTGTTTCGAAACGGATGAAGAACAACGGAACGGGTTGAACCGTTTCGATACGGCATTATCAAAACGACCTCAAATGTTTCAAAACGATTTGCAAACTTGGTTTCAAAATATGACCGTTGCAATTTAAATAACTAAATTTTGAGAGACGATTAAAGTGTATCGAAACGTTTTAAAGTCGTTTCGATACAGGTTTTGGCAGTGGCAAAATGTTTTGAAACGGGCTTTAGTACATTTCGGAACAAGCTCTTAGCGTATCGAAACGATCATGTTTGTTTCGGTACGGCCTATTAATTACACCCCAACGGATATTTCTATTTTGGTCTGTTTCGAAGCAAGGTCGAGCGTTTCAGAACGGGCAGTTGCAGACTACATTTATGGTGGGAAGATAACATCCCAACGGCTATAATTATGAAGGCGACAACCCCAACGGCTAGAATTCAATGAGAAGGTATAAAAGGAAGTCCTAAAAGCTCCAGCAAGAACTATTGATCTTAAGAGAAACATCCAAACATCAAATTCAAGTTCTTGTGCTAAATTCCTATATTATCTTGTAAACCCTAATTGTGATACTTTGTATTTCCAATCTTATTTGTTTCAATTGGGTTGAGTACTTGTAAAAGGGCTACATATGTATTGAGAGATACCAGCTATTAGCCTTAAACTTCTTTGTAAACCTTGTGTAAGTATTCGGTCAATTTTTGGGTAGAAAAATTGGCCATTGTGTAAAGGTTTCCTCCTAAGCCTAGAAAAGAGGAAGATCAACTAGTGGAGTTGTTGGAAAATCCTTAGTGAAGCTAAGATAGTGGATGTATAGTTCAATTGGAACTTGAACCACTCTAAATCCCTTGTCTAGCAAATTTTTATTTTCCACTTCACCACTAAAACTTCTAAAAATCCAATTCATCCCCTCTTGGCTTAAATCGATTCTACGATCCACTCAACAAAATCCTTCAAGGATAAATATGGATCCACAAATACGCATATAAAATATTTCATAACTGCCAAAGTAATTGCATCCACCATGAAGTAATTAAAATTCTTCATAAATCATAATTCAAGCCGTATTTACGACTACTTATTTGTGCCTCACTTGCATTACACCTTTAGGTATTTGGACTACTGGTCCAAATACTTCTCTTTTGGAAGTTCAAAGCGTCTTTCTATATTGGTCAATCATTTCAATATCTATAGATTCTTATACAAGATCCTCGTTTTCTTTCTTTACTTCTACAGAAATATTCTATGTAAAATTGTTGTCGACAACTTTTCAATTTTCTAGTTTAGTTCTCGTAGTGACATAACTAATCGAGATCACTTCAAGATTTCAATCTTTATTTCAAGTACATGAATCTCTTCAAGAGTTTTATTATTAATTATGTCTTGGGTCTCTTCAGGAGCACCCGCCTCCAATATATGACCATCTCATACTATTTTTTATTTACGAGAATTTTGATCATTGAAACCAATTTTCATGCTTCATGAATGATTTACATCTGTTCGCTCTAACATGTAATTCAAATTTAGAGCATTTCAGCTGGTATATGAGACTTAGTTACTCTTATAGGGTCAGTAAATATGTCTGGCAGTTGACATGTAATAGCATGAATTATCTTATGAACTTCAGGTTCATATACGAGGATCTAGATAACGGTAATTGTTGAGATGTGTGGTGCTCGATTCGTTCAACTGTTCTTGCTCGCCAAGTGTGGAGAAGTGAGATATTTGGGTGTTTTGTGGGAATGGAAAGATAGACAATTTACACAAGGATTTATAGTGGTTCAACCTTCTAACCAAGGTCTACATCCACTACCTTAGCTTCCTACTAAGGATTTCCGAACAAATTCACTAAGAATTTCGTCCCCTTTTCTCGGATTAGGAGGAAACCGTTACAACGATCAAGCTTTCTACCCAAAGCTTGATCAAACACTATCTTACACAAGAAAGACTTAGCAAACTAGAAATCCCTCTAATAGGTAATTGTTTGCACTATAAAGCTCTCACCCAAAACCTAGACACTTGAGCAAATTTAACAATATTTAGCTCACTAGTGTTGTCTAAGCAAGGAATGTACAATTAAAGCTCTAGACACAATTTGTCATCATAATGTTGTAACAATTGAAGCATTAACCTTTACAAGATGCTTGGAGGTCCCTTTTATACTCCTCAATGAGTTTGTAACCGTTACTAGCCGTTGGGGTTCAATTTGAGCCGTTGAAGACTTAATTTCCTACCATAAATGTAGTTCTGCAGCTCTCCGTACCGAAACGCTCGACACCGTTTCGAAACACCCTTCAAATAGAAAGAGCCGTTGCAGCACCCGTATCGAAACGTCTTTGGCCGTATCGGAACGCCCGTATCAAAACGCTAGGCACCGTATCGAAACGCTCTGCATTTAAATGATAGTTGGGAAATAGCCGTTGGGGGGGGTTTTTTACCGTTGGGGTTAATGCCACGTAGGCGTATCGAAACGGTATAGTCCGTATCGAAACGCTTGGCAAAATTCTCATCCATAAAAGACCGTTTCGAAACCAGTTTCGAAACACTTTGACACTGTAAGACCCCGTATCGAAACACCTAAGGGTGTTTCGAAACACCTTGATGGTTTTGTTTAATTTTGCTTTGAAAACATATAAAAACCTTTTAAAACATCCCCTAAACATAGTTTCAAGTTGTTTGGACTTAAGAAATGGTTTTGAATTCTTTTTAACTTTGTCCAAAACATTTTTCAATTATTATATCAAAACATTAGTTCTACAATCTCCCCCTTTTTGATATAATAAAACTAACTTGAAAAATTGTTTGGGATTCTCCCCCTTTAACTTTAAAAATTTTGAATAATAGATGAAAATTTTGAAATAGATTAAGGCTCCCCTTATTCATTTGAAAGTGCAATTTTTCAAACCATTTCTCCTTCTTTTTGTTATATCAAAAAGAATTTAAAACACTTTTAAGCTCAAAATAACCATAGAGGTTTAGATTTTGAAAATATTAAAGAGTTTGGTTTTAAAATGGCTCCCCCTTACTCAAAGCATCATTAAAAATGTTAGTTTAACATATATGATCATCTAGTTGACAAAAATGAAAATAAATCAAATAAAAGCAAAAGCAACTAGATTTTACCAACACTTGAAACCAATGGAGGATGTAAAGCCTTCCTTCTTCAAGTGTTCTTCCTTGTGTGCATGGAGCTCCCCCTCAATGTTTGACTTGTTGATCACTCTCCATCACACCTAGCAAAAGACAATCAAGTAATTTTTGGTATCCAAATTGCTTTGGATCCATAGACGTTAGTAGCACAAAACTTAGTCCCCTTTGGAATCCATTTTTCAATTTCATCCTTTTTAGTTGAAGTACTTAGTCATTTTGGGACCCAAATACTTCTAAAACATTTTCCGTTCACAAATCTAGGGGCACTAGATTGTCTTACATAAAAATTTGATTTTCCTAAATTATTTTTCTTTTGAAGTTCATTGAAAATCAAACCTTTTTCTTTTTGAACTTTAAGAAGCAAATTTTGTAAATCAAAACATTTTTGTTCAAAATCCTTCAATTTTGCTTCAAGTTCAAGATTTGTTTTGGAAAACAAATCATTCTCATTTTTCATTTTTGAAATCAACTTTTTGTTCTTGGAAAATGATGCCTTGAATTCCAAAAGCAAATCATCATAGGCATCTTGCAACTCATCAAATGTATATGAATTTGAAATAGATGAGTTAGAAGTTACCTCCCCCTCATTGAAGTCCATCAAGCATAGGTGGGCTACCTCATCATCGATGGAGTCTTTATCACTCCATGTGGCCACATATGCTTGTTTTGAAGATGATCCCTTCTTTTTGGACTTGTGGGATTCTTTCATCTTCTACCTCGATTCATGCCTTGAATTCTCCATTTTGCTCTTCATGAATCGTGCAAATTTGTTGAAGAGATAGGTCATCTATTCATCTTCACTTTCCTTCTCACTAGAATCTACATGATGGCATGTGGAGGCTTTGAGAGCAACAACACTTGCGTTGATGCCTAGCTTCATGATCTTCTTCTTCCCCATTGTTCTAATCTCTTCCCTCTTCTTCTCTTCTTCTTTGTTTTTCCTCATGATTTGGTGAGTGAGAAGTGACCCCATTAGCTCATCAAGCTTCAAGGTTTTGAGATTCTTGGCTTCGATGATGGCCTAAATGCACAAAATAGGATGTGCAAGGCTTTGCAATTAAGCTCCATCTTCTTGCAATCGTCGGCACTTCATTCCGCCTTGCTTCCCTGTGGCACGAACGGACCATCTTCTACTATATCTCATAGCTTGTAGTCCTTGGACTTTATGAAGAACTTCATCCTTGTTTTTTAATGAGCATGGTGAGTTCCATCGAAGAAGGGCGGTTTGTCGATAGATGGCGCCATTGAGCCAGTTGATAGAAATGATGATTGATCTTGTCGGATCATCTCAATAGGATGTTAATCCTCTTCAATTGAGCCAAGCTCTGATACCAATTGTTGAGATGTGTGGTGCTCGATTCGTTCAACCATTCTTGCTCGCCAAGTGTGGAGAAATGAGATATTTGGGTGTTTTTGTGGGAATGGAAAGATAGACCATTTACACAAGGATTTATAGTGATTCAACCTTCTAACCAATGTCTACATCCACTACCTTAGCTTCCCACTAAGGATTTCCGAACAAATTCACTAAGAATTTCGTCCCCTTTTTTCGGATTAGGAGGAAACCGTTACAACGATCAAGCTTTCTACCTAAAGCTTGATCAAACACTCTCTTACACAAGAAAGACTTAGCAAACTAGAAATCCCTCTAATAGGTAATTGTTTGCACTATAAAGCTCTCACCCAAAACCTAAACACTTGAGCAAATTTAACAATATTTAGCTCACTAGTGTTGTCTAAGCAAGGAATGTACAATTAAAGCTCTAGACACAATTTGTCATCATAATGTTGTAACAATTGAAGCATTAACCTTTACAAGATGCTTGTAGGTCCCTTTTATACTCCTCAATGAGTTTGTAGCCGTTACTAGCCGTTGGAGACTTAAATTCCTACCATAAATGCAGTTTTGCAGCTCTCCGTATCGAAACGTTTGACACCGTTTCGAAATACCATTCAAATAAAAAGAGCCGTTGCAACACCCGTATCGAAACGTCTTTGGCCGTATTGGAACGCCCGTATCGAAACGCTAGGCACCGTATCGAAACGCTCTGCATTTAAATGTTAGTTGGGAAATAGTCGTTGGGGGGTTTTTGACAATTGGGGTCAATGCCACGTAGGCGTATCGAAACGGTATAGTCCGTATCGAAACGCTTGGCAAAATTCTCATCCAGATATGCAAGACATGCAGTCTCAACTTTAGTACAAGAACTTCAAGTTCTTTTGGTAAGTGGGATCTTAATCATTTTTTTAGAACAAGTAACACAAGAACTTCGTGTTCTTTTAGTAAATGAAATTTAATCAATTCTTTTGAGAACAAGCACCACAAAAATTACAGGTTCTTTTAATAAATGTGCATATAAATCTCAATATATTTTACATCATTATTGATCAAGATGGTCTAACCGATCATGCAAACTATATATATCTGAATTTGCAAACTTTTGATTTACCATAACATGTGATTCAATCTCACTTGTACATGTGTGGTGCAAATTTTGAAATACATGTTTTTTTAAAACTTGATAATACACTATCCACCAAAAATTGTTCCTTTGGGTAGGAATATATTTAACTCTTCCGGGGCTTTCAATGAAAATTATCTTTTTGGTAGCAATATATAGCTCTTGTAGAGCTTTTAACTGACTTTTGGCTACCGGAACTTATATCCACATTGGCTTATTTTAAATGCCAGTTGATAACATATGTTATCTATAATTCCCAAAGGATTATTTTGCGAACTCATATTGCTCTCTTAAAATTTTCACTTCTAGTTGTGACGATATTATTACCATTAACAGTAAATATTGCAATATTCGCAATTCTGCACTTTTCATAATGTGCTTTCTCTCAAGAACTTATTTCTCTTCTGGAGCATCAATATTTTCAGTACTTTGAGATATAGTACTCACATTATCCCTTGCGTTTAAATGAGAAAATATATATTATGCTTCTGTTAAGCATAAATCGTCACCATAGATTGTATTTGATAAATAATAATGTGAAATAAAATATATAAATGTCATAATATATATATATATACAAACCAACAAAGAACAAAAATTTAATCCTCGTACGCGGCATTGTTAAACTAGTTCACAAGGTCCTTTAGAAACCACCTTTGAGACCAATAGCGTCGTAGAACGGGATGTCCAACCAATATATTTGGATTAAGCCAACAAAACAAAGAACATATTAACTAATTAAAGAATATTCTTTAGGTGATAAATTAATATATAAAGCATAAATAATTAATGCGTAAAGTAAATAAACATAAAAGCAAAGTAAATTAAAAGAAATAAGTAATTCTCTTCAAAGTTATGATAATAATTAGAAGATGATTTATTCACTTCAAGGGTTATAAGAAAATCAACAACTTCTAAATGAGTTGGATCAATATCATATTCGTTATTTTCGCAAACAGAATTTGCTTTTATTTTCTTTCATTTATCATTCAATGATTGTTGATTTTTTCAGCGTACGATAAGTACGAGACTAATGGTTTATAACATCACATTGGTAATAAAAAGATTTCACTTCCTTAGAATGATCTTTATCACTCTTGTCATCCTTATAACCTCACTACCGGTGGGTAGAAGTATTCTTAAAATAACCATATTTTTCATGTCTATGGCATCGACCACGACCATAACTTCTAATGTGGCTTTTATTCTTTCCATAATATAATCTCACATTCACTTGAGGGAATAGAGTGGAGCCAATGGGCCTTTAAAAATATTTTTCACGATATTGTGTCTAGGGACAACATTATTTGCGTGAAAAGTGGAGTATGTTTTTATTAACATATCCTCGTCATTGATACTCAATAATTTGGATCATATCGAAGTTATGTCACTAACTGAATAGTGATTTACCATGTTTGCATTCACATTAGGGAATGAAGCAGATCCAATAATCGCATGGAATAAATATCATACTTGCATTCACTTCAGGGAATGCCTCCCATAAAACTTTTTGGATCAAGACGGTTTTTTTGTAACTTGAACTTGGGAGAAATAGTCGAGTTTTTCGACACATGAGAATTATTGCTTTCGAGTAAAAACATCATGATTTATCGCACTTTAAAATCATAATTTAAAAAATCAAAATAAAATCAAAATTTACCGATATTGATTTTCTTCTCGAGGACAATGGAGACATAGCAAATGGACCAATACATCTTCTCATAATCTTTTACGCCGCGTCTCTTTTCAAGCCATTTAAACACATGTAAAACTCAAAATACAATTAAAATATCAACTCTCAAAAAAATAATAACATAAATATATATTAATTTTAATTATAATATAATGTAAATGTAATAATGACAATGAGCACTAATCCTCGTCTCAATTTATATACGTGTAATTTTGTAAAGGAACGAGTTTAATGCAAGAATATATAGCCTTTTCAAGTTGAAAGATAAGTAGCAAGGAAAACATAAATAATTAGACCAACCACTATGGATTATTAGAACGTAATAATATATAAACAGTTAATCGAAATATATTGATTTTAAATAAAAATATTAACCAACTACTATATTGATATATACAAATAAGCAAATCATACAAAACTTTTCAAGTTAACTTGAATGCACAGTCGATGTAGCAACTAATACTATCAAATTGAAAAATCCTTTTGGAGAACTACCAATAAGTACCACGGTAATTTAGCGAGATCATGTTTTCATGCTTTAAAAAAATAAAAACCAAGTTAAAATATAAAGAGAAAGATAATCAATAACTAAAAAAATGAGGAAAAAAAACTTATCTTTCGTTCATTCTATAGTCGAATTCTTTCCAGTAACTTCTTTTGGATTCGAATGATGAAGAACTCAGTTGATTAGAGTTCGTACTGATAACGTGTTGTGAATAAAATAACGAAGAACAATGAACATGAATAAAAGAATAAAGAGATGAGATAAAGATGGAGATTCGTATTATTCTCAATATAGACTTGTATACAATGTCTTCAATAAATCATCTATTTAGGCATAAGAAATACATAATACATTAAACTCTAATTAATGTAAGTTCATATCATGA
This sequence comes from Hibiscus trionum, assembly GCA_030270665.1. Lineage (NCBI taxonomy): Eukaryota > Viridiplantae > Streptophyta > Magnoliopsida > Malvales > Malvaceae > Hibiscus > Hibiscus trionum. The sequence continues at coordinate 19,913,931 of BSYR01000004.1, forward strand.
TAGACATCCACGTAAATAAATGTTCATGTTGTATGTACATTTTTTAAACGACTTATTATAATTTTCAAGAAACTTAAAAAAACAATTATGGTATTCAAATAATGAGATTTTCCTGAATTTTTAAAACATTTATGAATATTTTTTAAAAGGAAAATTGGAGCGCCAAAATAACATTCGACCTCGAGTATGAATACGACGGTCTATTATTGCTCAAATAAATTACATTTGTTTTGTTAATACACTGTGATGCAGTTGCAACTCAATAGATTATTAACTTGTTTAAAAATCCCTATTTCCAGTATGCTGTTGATCAGAATCAGAGAACATAAATGCTTCTACTTTGCTTACGATGATTAGAGGGCTTACGGTGGCATCCACTTTAAATATCCTTTCACCTTCATCTATGTGAAGCAGCTCTAGTTGTGATTGCAGAAGTGCGGCCGGCATGAAATGCTTCCCTTCTGCAGCTCGTTTCTCGAGCCGAGCAGCAAGGACATCCACCTCGGCATCTAATAGAACAAACTGCACCCTACTAGCATAGCTCCCTAGTACATAATCTGCATCGGCAGATCTTAGAATTTCTCTGTAATGTTTCTGCAGTGAAGAACACCCAAGTATCACAGTTTTTCCATCTTCTAATTTATCTTTTAGAACATCACGTAGCGTTTCTAGCCAAGGAATTCGATCCTCATCTGAGAGGGGAATGCCTTGCCTCATCTTTTCTGTGTAAAAAAATGAATATAAATGTTTAAGACGGAAACAAATTTAATGCTATATATATACACACACATACATTATATAAAAAGAGAAACACTGTGATTCATGCTCAATAGCCATGTCTACACTTACCTTTGTTTAACAGTGAATGGAAATCATCAGCATCAAGAAAACTACAGTTCATAACTTTGGCCAACATGTCACCTATTGTGCTGGTTATACACACAAAGTAGAAGAGCATGAGTAGGATGCTCATATTGTTACCTGTACAATGTAATCTATGCTACTCGGACATAGGTGTGAAAGATCATAACCATGCCACTAAAATTAACCTTAAAATTTATATGCATATGTGTACATGTATATATATTACATGAACTACAACATTATAAAAAATGTCATAGGAGAATCAAGTGAAAATAAGAGCCATATCAAGAAATAATCAAACTTTTGGAAAAGTTCTATTTGAAAGACTGAATCAAAGCAAAACCTTTTTTTTACTACATACCATAGTAATATGTCAAAACCCCATAATTGCAAATCCTGTGCAAAAAACTTGAAGACCATGATTGCTAAAATCTCAAAACCCCATAATTGCAAATAATAATATGGTGATAGAATTATGGGTAATTATCATCATCAAGAGATGGCTATTAGGAAATATCAAAAGGGTGTCATTAAAGTTCATGCTTGGCAATTGCTGTGTTGCTGCTGCTGGGATAATTCTCGGGGGAAAATCTGTGAAATTGGGTGAAGAGTACAGAGGGTTTTTTTGATCGGGTGATGCAAAAATACAAACAAATAAAACGAGATGTATCCTAAACACGATGGCATTATAATCTGAAACATTCATTTGGTGCAGGCGAATAAATCAATATATAACTTTTTTCTATTCCCTATATATTTGAGAATAAATGGAAAAATAATTCCTAGATTCAGCTTTCTGAGAAATTACAAAGCGAAAATAAAGGGGGGCTTACGATTTTCCAGCGCCACTAACTCCCATAATCACAACAGCTTTTCCTACAAAAAAAAAAAAAAGAGGGTAAATATGAACAGCTGATGAAGATTGAAGACTAAAAAGAAGAGATGGATACACGAAAACGGAAATTAGAAGGCGAATTACCTTTGAGATCAACAGCCATATCAAGAGATAGGATCTCCTCGTCGCTACAATTCAGCAAGAGGAGATGAAATAAACTATTTGAGTCAGAGACCCAAAGAAAGTTTAACGATGAAAAGAAAACGGGGGTAGAATATAACAGTCGTGAAAAACAAAGTGGTCCAAGAACATGCATTTGAATCAATCATAGTCAACTCCTCATTACTACTGGAAGCATTATCTGGAGTAATTTTATCCCACCTAATATTAAATAATATAAGAATTTATATTCAATACACACCCGACGTAAATAAAATGTTTCTAGCATTTTTATTTTAGTGTTAAAGGCTTTATTTTAGGGTTTATATGTTAAGGGTTTATGTTTAGGAGTTTAGAATTTAGGTGTTGTGATTAGAGTTTAGGCTTTAAAGGTTAAGGTTTAGAGTTTAGTGTAATATGATTAGTAATTTAGGGTTTAACTTATAAATCCTAAATTATAATCACAATCCCTAAATTCTAACCACAACTAATCAATTCTAAACTACTAAACTTATACCTCCAACCTTTAAATCTTAAAATCTAACCTTAAACCCTAAAAACTAAGGCGTTTGTAGAAATTTTTTGTTTCCGTCGACAATGTATTGAGTAATTACACATAATATAATATACGAATAAAACTAATTCAATGGTCATGTTGGGTAAAGAGCTTTTTGCGTTAAAATTAGAGGTTTGGAGCATTTTTAGAGGTTTGATCAATCAAAATCCGCTAATTAGGATATTTTGAGTTAGAAATTTAGATAAAAGACTTGTAAATATTACTTTGTCCTTGATAATTATTAAAAAAATTCTCTAAATAAAATTAAAAATAATTCCACGAAGCGGAGTTATGGAAATTGGTGCGAGGGCTCGTAGTCGACAAGGAAATTGGTGTTTTCCACCTGTTAATTGGGTTAAAATTAATTCCGATAGTGTTAGTTGTCTTGGTAATGGATATATGACGTGTGGCGGTATCATTTGGGATCATTTAGGACAATGAATTTTGGGCTTTGGCAAATTTATCGGGATATGTTCGGTGTTGGAAGCGGAGTTATAGGGTGCCTATATCGCCTTGATCTGTGCTTGGGAGGTTGGTTATCGTCAGGTTGTTTTATGTTAGAACCAAATAATAATAGATATGAAATCTAAACCCCATGATCTATCATGTCAAATCATCAAGAATAATAAACTGAATAAACTGAATGCGAAAGCGTACCTGAATTCATTGATAGATTGAAAATCTTGAATCTTGATGTGAAAATCTCAAAACTTTGATATTGATCTTCTAAGAAGATATGTTATCTCTTGAAGTAAAACTCTCTGACGGGGAAGGAGAGAAAAACAAGTTAACCTATTTCTTGGGGATCACTACCTCTTTATATAGTTGATTTAATCAACTATTAAATATTTATAACTCTGTCCCTCATTGAATTATAAATATATCTTATGGTATCTACACTTTTATTTCCATGACATTTTAATACCTATGACACGCTTAACTTAATTGGTCACTTTATTTTGTGTCATACTTTATAATAGCAACATACATTTTACATATGTGCCCACAATTGAAGATTTTAATCCAACAATCTCCCACTTGGGCAACATATGTTTCATGATAAATGTACAACCTTATGAGCTCAAAATTTTGCTATTATATAATAGGTATTCTATAACAATCTCGTCCATCAACTATATCCACATAGGATCAAAGCGGTCTTCGCCATATCAATCATGACTGGACCCATCAATGGTCACGTATACAAATATAGTCAAATGACATAGATCAATCATGGATGTGTAGCATGGAAAATTACATGAAACGTGAACCATACATGTCTATTTCCAACTGGTCCTCCTAAACCTTAGTGAGATCAACTTTACTGAATTCAGAGTGTGCATAAACTAAAGGAACTTTATTTCTGCAAAAAAAAACTTAAAATATTCTTAAATTGAAGTAACCGGAATTGTGTCTAAAACGAATGAGCATTTTTTCAAAATTACAAACTCCCACTAAAACTGAATATCCTTAAATAACATTACACCCACATGAGTAGTGCGCTCATGAAAGACCTAGGGTGACAGTTTCTTAATATGTGCGCAATTATGGAATTTGTACCAACATGCTCTATAGACACACAACCACTCTAAATTTTCTTTAACAACTAGGAACTTAATATTTATGTGCTTCAAAATTGAAGTGTTCCTATTGTTTATAGAATAAATGAAAGCATATTTATTGTCACAAAATAACTGAAGTGGTCTTTCTATTCAATCTACAATTAGCAGCTCAAGTGACAAAATTTTTTTGCATCAATATTCTATTAGAATCGAAGTCTGTAAACCTGATGATCTCTAACTTACCAGAAATTCGACATGTGAGCATGTAATTTTTGTTCTCTGAAGATATCACATAACCCTATTGGCTGCTATCCAATAATTCATACTAGATTTTCTTAAATATCTATCTAACATTCCAACAATGTACACAATTTCCGAACGCATACATACGTAAGCATAAATTAGATTCTCAATAGCTTATGTATAGAGAATCTTTTAGATTTTCTAAATTTCAAGGTTACTTTTAGGGCATTGAATAAGATAATACTTATCTTCTTTAGCAATATGAGTGTCACTTGATTTACTCACACTGAATTTGTAGTATATACAAGTGTCAATTAAATTTATCTCAAAACCGAATGAGATAATCAACATGAAATTTATAATTTCATTAATAAGGGTCCTACATAAGCTCATAGATAGATTTATTTAATTTACATATCATTGATATTGTATCATAAGACGCAACTCTATGATTGTACCATATAAATAGTTTCTTCAATGTCGTTATTGAAAAAAAAACAAGCTTAACATCTATCTAATGTAGCTTAAGACTAAAACAAGCAAAAAGTATAATAATTATCTTGAAAGAGTCTTTCAATAAAACTTGAGAGAAAGTCTCTACAAAATCAATATCTTCTTTTAGAGTGTATCCTTTAGATACAAGACGTACTTTATACTTATCCACATTACCATTTACATCCCTATTGATTCGCACCTTAAGGTAATGAGACAAGTTCTAAACTTTATTGTCTTGCATAAAATTATACTCTTCTTGAGTGACATCAATCCACTTTTGAGAGTTAGAACTTTTATGGTCTGATAAAAAAATTGATTCACTTTCTATCATTCCATTGTTACCCTTATTTTCTTGAGAAAATACAATAATATAATCTCATGTAGTATTTCTCCTTCCTCTCGTGGACCTCTTTAATGACACTTTTTTTAAGTTGTTGAGTTTGTTCTTCTGAAATAATTACTTTATCTTGAATGAGAGTTGTTCAACATTGTTTTACTTAGATACTTCACTTCTTGATAAATGATAGGTGTGAAAACCTAAACATCATCAAAAGTGATAATAGGAATTATATTATAATGTAATTCCTCCCCAAAAAACAATGTATCTAACCTTATTTCTCCCTCCAAAATCAACATCCTAAAAAGGTTATAAATTTCTCCTTAAAATAATCTTAATAGTGGGATCATAAAATTTACAGCCCATGTATCACTAAAAATAATTGAAGTACTTGCTCGCTTTTAAACTTTAATTACTTCACATGTGTCCTAACTTGTTACAAAAGAAATCAACCATTTGTAATTTATTGTTGTTTCTTTTGAGTATGACCTTTAGCAGCTTTATTTTAATATTTTCTTTTATTGCCCTTATCTTAGAGACACTAACTAAATGAGCACTAACAAAATAATTACTTTTACATTTATAATGCTTCAACTTTTCTTCCTCTTGAACATAATGAGAAATGAGCACAATTAGAGTTTATTTCTCCTTTTGACAGTTGTAATTGATTTTGAATTGGTTAAACTGTATAAGAAGCGGTACCACAATCATAAGAACAAACAATTGTTAGAGAGTTTGATCTTATGTGCCTTATATTTTGAAGCAATATTAAGAATTTTTATAATCTATTCCCTCACATTTCCTTGACCCTTATACTTCATAGACATAAAAAAAGGCATAAGTGATGTCATCTTAACCTTAATGTTTTGGGTAAAACATTTCTTAATTTCGTCAAGGAAACCTTTAGTTTGAGTAATTTCTTTAAATTTGTGCTCCTAAAGACATCTAGAATGTTGTACTTTATGATCATTAGACTCACGCGATTCAAACGATCTCACCTCTCAAAATACCTTTTATAGGTGCCTACCATAGTGAAAGGTGCAAGTTGTTCTTTTCTTAGTGCCAAAGTCTATGTTCATACAACCAAATACTATATGTAAGTGTCTTTTTTTATTCCTTGAAATTAGTTTCACTAAACATGAGTGTGGAATGTATTTAATAAATATTATGATAGAAAGATAAATTACCTAAATATAGAACAAAAATAAAATAAAATAAAACAAGCTCTCATAAATATTCATAAGTAAACAAATAAATTTAAAATAATGGCTAGTTCCCCTCAAGATACTAAGCACAACATTAATATCAAGTCTTTGGACAGTAATATTAACTGTAAGCGGTACTCTTGTTGTAGCAATCAAACATTGACAATAAATTATGTCAAACAATAGGCTAATCTTTGGACTAACGTATTGCTCACATAAAATACCTTATAATTGTCATATTTATCGCCACAGTTGTCGTTATAATTCTGCCAAATATTAACTTTCTTTTGGGCCAATTAATAAATGCATGAATTACAAAAACCTATAATTATCTTAATATTTTAAATAAACTAATATACACAAAAGCGGTCACTTTGGTGACATTATGTTTCAATTAATCCATTAAAATATTAGACATCCAAAGCCAAAATATGAATTTATTTGTTTCAAAATATTTGTCTTAATTTTATCTTTCAATCAAATTAATAGATAACCATAATAATAATAAATTTGAATAAAGGTAAACCTCATATCAAGATACCGAACACTCTATTAATATTTCATCTTTGGACAAAATATTAACTTGTAAGTGATATACTGGTATAGTAATCTGTTGAGTTGTGTGGTGCTCGATTCGTTCAACCGATTATGCTCACCAAGTGGTGGAGAGGTGGATTTTTGGGTGGAAGGGTTTAGGAAGCTAGAAAGGAAATAGACACAATGATTTTAGAGTGGTTCGGTCTTCTAACAAGCACCTACATCCATTACCTTAGCTCCCCACTAAGGATTTCACAATCAATCCACTAATTGATTCGTCCCCTTTTCTAGGCTTAGGAGGAAACCCTTACAACCAATCAAGCTTTCTACCCAAAGCCTTGATTGAAACCCTCTTTACAAGAGATAAACAAAGCAAACTTGTAATCCTCTAATAGGAGTTTGTTTGCACAAATAAGCACTCACTCTAACCTAAAACACTTGAGCAAATTTGACAATTTTGGCTCACTAGTGTTTGTCTATACAAGAATTGACAATTTAAGTGCTAAGACAATTTCTTGATCATTTGATGTTTGACAATATGAGCATTAGCCTTCTCTTGATGCTTGGAGGTCCCTTTTATACTCCCAAATGAGTTTGTAGCCGTTACTAGCCGTTGGGATCAAATTGGAGCCGTTGAGGACTTTATTCCCACCATAAATGCAGTTCTGCTGATCCCCGTTTCGAAACGCTCGAGGCCGTTTCGAAACACGCTCAATGTAGAAAGAGCCGTTGCAGTCTGTCAGGGTACCCGTTTCGGAACACCCCCTTGCCGTTTCGGAACGCGTATCGAAACGCTATAAGCCCGTATCGAAACGCATGCATTTAAAAGTTAGTTGGGAAGATAGCCGTTGGGGTTTATGACCGTTGTGGTCATTGCCACGTGGGCGTATCGAAACGGCCTAGCCTGTTTCGAAACGCTGGGCAAAAATCAAGTCCAGGGAAAGCCCGTTTCGAAACACGTTTCGAAACGAATATGCTACTGGAATCCCCTGTTTCGAAACGCCCTAAGGTGTTTCGAAACACCTGGACTGGTTTGTATAAATTGGCCTTTGAAACACATTAAAAACCCTTTTGAAAACTTCCTAAACACAATTTCAAGTTGTTTGGACTTTGTAAATGTTTTAAATACTTTTTAAATCAGTCCAAAACATTTTTCAATTATTATATCAAAACATTAGTTCTACAATCTCCCCCTTTTGATATAATAAAACTCACTTGAAAAATTGTTTGGGATTCTCCCCCTTTAACTTTAAAAATGTGAATAAGAGTTGAAAAATTTTAATTCAAATAAAGCTCCCCCTTATTCATTTGAAGTTTCAATTTTTCAAACCATTTCTCCCCCTTTTTGTTATATCAAAAAGAATTTAAAACATTAAGTTCAAAATAACAATGGAGGTAAAAACTTTGACAAAAATAAGAATTTGGTTTAAAAATGGCTCCCCCTTACTCAAGGCATCATTGAAATGTTAGTCCATCATAAATGATCATCTAGTTGAATTTAAACTAAGAAATAAACAAATGAAAGCACAAAACAACTAGAAATTTTACCAACACTTGAACTCAAGGTAGGATGTGAAGCCTTCCTTCTTCAAGTGTTCTTCCTTGTGTGCATGGAGCTCCCCCTCAATGTTTGACTTGTTGAACATCTCCATCACACCTAGCAATAGACAATCAAGTAATTTTTGGTATCCAAATTGCTTTGGATCCATGAACGTTAGTAGCACAAATTTTTGACCCCTTAGGAATCCATTTTTCAATGTCATCTTTTTTAATTGAAGTGGTTAGTCCTTTTGGGACCCAAACACTTCTAAAACATTTACCATTTTTAAATCTAGGGGCACTAGATTGTCTAACATAAAAATTTGATTTTCCAAAATTGTTTTTCTTTTCAAGCTCTTTGGAAATCAAATCTTTTTCTTCTTGAACATTTTGAAGCAATTTTTGTAAATCAAAACATTTTAATTCAAACTCTTCAAGTTTTGCTTCAAGTTCAAGTTTGGTTTTAGAAAGCAAATCATTTTGAATTTTTAACTTTGAAACCAATTTTTGTTTTTCAAAATGTGGCTTTTAAAATCTAAAACCAATTCATCATAGGCATCTTGTAATTCATCAAAGGAATAAGAACATGAAGTAGATGAATTAGAAGTTACCCTTGAATCTTCTTTGATGGCCATAAGGCAAAGGTTGGCTTGTTCATCGTCGGTGGAGTCTTCATCACTCCAAGTAGCCAAATGTGCCTTCTTCTTATGGCTTGAAGTGCTTGCCCTCTCCTTTCTCTTAGGTTCTCGTTCAAGCTCTCTCAAGGCTTTCTTCATGAACGGGGCACACTTCTTGAAGAGATTAACTATCTCTTCTTCTTCATCCTCCTCTTCACTTGAGTAGACATGATGGCAAGTGGAGGATTTGAGAGCCATGGCACTAGCATTGATGCCAAGCCCTTTGATTTTCTTCTCTCCCATAGCTCTAATTTCTTCCCTTTTCTTCTTCTCTTCCTTGTTCTTCTTCATAATTTGATGAGTGAGAAGAGACCCCATAAGTTCATCAAGCTTCAAAGTCTTCAAATTTTTGGCTTCGATGATGGCGGTCCTCTTTGAGTCCCAAGACTCGGGAAGTGAGTAGATGAGCTTTCAGAAAAGCTCCGGGATGGCTTCTCCATAACCTTTAAGACCGTTGGTGATGGTGGAGAACCTATCAAACATCTTCTCGATGTTCTCTTCCGGATCCATCTTGAAGTTCTCATACTCTAATGTTAGGAGCCCAATCTTGGTCTCCTTGACTTCATCGGTCCCCTCGTATGTGACTTCAAGCTTGTCCCATACCTCCTTGGCACTCTCACAAGAAGACATATTCTCATAGATGGATGGGCCAAAAGCACAAAACAAGATGTGCAAGGCCTTGCAATTGAGCTCCATTTTCTTGCGATCGTCGGCACTCCACTCCGCTTTGCTCCTTTGAGGCACGAACGGACCATCTTCAACTATGTCCCATAGCTTGTAATCTCTAGACTTGATGAAGAACTTCATCTTTATCTTTCAATGGGCATAGAATGTTCCGTCAAAGAAAGGCGGTTTGTCTATGGATTGCGCCATTTGAGCCGGTTGATGAACTAGTGATCGAGCTTGCCGGATCTTCTCAATAGGATGTTAATCCTCTTCGATTGAGCCAAGCTCTGATACCAATTGTTGAGTTGTGTGGTGCTCGATTCGTTCAACCGATTATGCTCACCAAGTGGTGGAGAGGTGGATTTTTGGGTGGAAGGGTTTAGGAAGCTAGAAAGAAAATAGACACAATGATTTTAGAGTGGTTCGGTCTTCTAACAAGCACCTACATCCACTACCTTAGCTCCCCACTAAGGATTTCACAATCAATCCACTAATTGATTCGTCCCCTTTTCTAGGCTTAGGAGGAAACCCTTACAACCAATCAAGCTTTCTACCCAAAGCCTTGATTGAAACCCTCTTTACAAGAGATAAACAAAGCAAACTTGTAATCCTCTAATAGGAGTTTGTTTGCACAAATAAGCACTCACCCAAACCTAAAACACTTGAGCAAATTTGACAATTTTGGCTCACTAGTGTTTGTCTATACAAGAATTGACAATTTAAGTGCTAAGACAATTTCTTGATCATTTGATGTTTGACAATATGAGCATTAGCCTTCTCTTGATGCTTGGAGGTCCCTTTTATACTCCCAAATGAGTTTGTAGCCGTTACTAGCCGTTGGGATCAAATTGGAGCCGCTGAGGACTTTATTCCCACCATAAATGCAGTTCTGCTGCTCCCCGTTTCGAAACGCTCGAGGCCGTTTCGAAACACGCTCAATGTAGAAAGAGCCGTTGCAGTCTGTCAGGGTACCCGTTTCGAAACACCCCCTTGCCGTTTCGGAACGCGTATCGAAACGCTATAAGCCCGTATCGAAACGCATGCATTTAAAAGTTAGTTGGGAAGATAGCCGTTGGGGTTTATGACCGTTGTGGTCATTGCCACGTGGGCGTATCGAAACGGCCTAGCCCGTTTCGAAACGCTGGGCAAAAATCAAGTCCAGGGAAAGCCCGTTTCGAAACACGTTTCGAAACGAATATGCTACTGGAATCCCCTGTTTCGAAACGCCCTAAGGTGTTTCGAAACACCTGGACTGGTTTGTATAAATTGGCCTTTGAAACACATTAAAAACCCTTTTGAAAACTTCCTAAACACAATTTCAAGTTGTTTGGACTTTGTAAATGTTTTAAATACTTTTTAAATCAGTCCAAAACATTTTTCAATTATTATATCAAAACATTAGTTCTACATAATCAAACATTGATAATAAGAACATGTCAAACAGAAATCTTCCTTTGGGCCGATTTATTGCTGACACGTAAAACCGAATAACTATCACATGTTTATTACCACAGTTGCACATGTAATAATGTTAATTATTAACCTTCCTTTGGGTCGATTAATACTAACATAATCCGACTTACATGCACAAAACCTTCTATATTTCAAAATAAAATAATTTCCACAATAGATGTCACTTTGGTGACTTAATGCTTCAATTAATTTATCTCAAAATATATAATATAAATATACCGATATTCAAATTTAAAATTTTGTAACAGTCAAAACTGAAATTTCTGATAACACTTAAGTTTTCGAAATAACTCAAAATAAGGTTGTCTGAATGGGGCTATCAGAAGTCAAAAAAAACTTAAATCTTTGACTGTCTCTTAACAAAAATGTCTTAAACCTTAAGCATGCATTTCCCAAAATCGAAGTCAAATTCAAAACAACCATTTTTTATCTAAAAGTCAAAATCAAAAGTATCATATAAATAAATAATTCATATAATAATCACATGAAACTTTAATATATCTATAATAACCTAATGATCAAACTGAATAGGATATAAATTTCATAAGATTAATGGCATGCTTTCCAAAACCTAAACCAAAACCAAGTGTATCAATATTGTATATATCGTCTGTATTATTGCAATCAGCCAAAGAATTTCCAAATCAATGTCCAACTCGTGCCATTTAACTAATATACTTTTACGAGACGTGAATTTGCTAAAGGCCAATAAAACATTTAATAATTATGTTTAATAATGAACTGATAGCAAACAATAAAGGTAGCACATACAAAATCCTAATTCTTAAACACGAATAAGCTCTGGTCCGGAAGAAGAAAAAAAACTTCAACAGTTTCAAAACCACAAGAAACCCACGACCAATATCAAGATTATACCGTAAAACAAACATAAGAATCAATTGCAATTATACAATCAATCATCAATTAGAACCCTAAGACATTGATTAAGAAAACAAGATAATCTTTAAAGTTTCAAAAAAAAAAAGAATTACAATCTGCCAAAGGCATTAACAATGAAATCTGTAAACATTAAAACTTTTAGCGTTTTTTAAAGAAGTTAATAACCTTCGATGAATTGTACAACAAGCATGGACAACAATAAAATTTTACAATAATCCATAATCATATATATACTTTACAATAAATTCAAGATGAAGGTTTTTGTACGATATCTCAGTGTAAATCTAAATAGGATTAGTAACCTGATAACTGTAATTGGGAATTTAAGGAAAAAAAATTCTTGAACCCTAAACGTCCAAAAAAAATTAAATCCAAATTATACTAAACATCAATATCCTAAAATCTTCGTAACAAAACAATCGAGAAAATAAAAATATCAAAAATTTCTTAATGATTTAACATGACGAGGCTCTGATGCCACTTGATAGAACCAAATAATAATATATATAAAATCTAAACCCAAGATCTATCATGTCAAATCATCAAGAATAATAAACTGAATGCGGAAGCGTACCTGAATTCATTGATAGATTGAAAATCTTGAATCTTGATGTGGAAATCTCAAAACTTTGGTATTGATCTTCCAAGAAGATAGGTTATCTCTTGAAGTAAAACTCTCTGACGGGGAAGGAGAGAAAAAAAAATTAATCTATTTCTTGGGGACCACTACCTCTTTATATAGTTGATTTAATCAACTATTAAATATTTATAACTTTGCCCCTCATTGAATTATAAATATATCTTATGGTATCTACACTTTTATTTCCATGACATTTTAATATCTATGACACGCTTAACTTAATTGGTCACTTTATTTTGTGTCATACTTTATAATAGCAACATACATTTTACATATGTGCCCACAATTGCGGATTTTAATCTAACATTTTAGAGATGGATAGTTTGGAGGCAATGGAGATTTTTCGGATTGGTTCAGATTCCTTACCCTCTTGTGTGTTGGATTTTTATTTTTTGGAGTTGCGGCAACGACCTTGGACGTTTCGCCTACAACATGTTCGGCGAGATAGGAATCGTGTGGCGGATGTGTTAGCTAAACTTGTAGATTATGTGGATCTTAATGTGGTGTTTTGGGATAATCCTCCTTCTTGTGTTATTCCTTTGTTACATGATGACATTTTAGATCAAGGTTAATTCTTGTAATTGGATTGTTAGCATATGTACTCTTTTCCTTCAACTAGGTTAGGGAAGTTTTAACGAGGCATATGCTAACATGTTAGGTGTTTATCGAGTAATGGATTCACACCTCTTTTCACACAAAAAATAATTTCATAAATAAGAAATTAATATATACATTTAAATTTAATAATTAATAAAATTATATTCAAAATATAATTCCGTGAAATAAAAAATTAATGTATACATCTAAATTTAATAAGTATTAAAATTATATTGAAAATATAATTTCACATATAAAAAATTAATATGTACATCCTCTGTATATACTCAATAATGATATTAAAAAAATTGTTTTCATAATTGAATTAATATTAATAAATACAACAAGTATCGAACATAACCATGCTTTTATATGTCATTTTGCTTGTTCAAATAATCAAACAGCTACCAGCTATCGGTTAATTTTACCAAATACTTTTATACAATTAGCTAATGCAATCCCCTAATCAAATCAGTTAATGATATCAGCTATCCGCTAATTGCCAAACAAGATAATATATATATATATAACCAATCTATTTTCCAAATAAAATAGCCCAAATATAAATGTCCATATTACAACTTAAAACCGAAGCCCAAGTACCCACAAAACTAAACCCATACCCTTTTACACATTGAGCCCAATACCCAACTATTACCTAAACAAATTAACAGTTGACGTTCATTACTCAACTATCTTCTCATTCCTATTTTGCTCACTCAACTTTAAAGTTTTCAGTTTAATAACTAAACTTTGAATTGCTCATGTTTTAGTCTTTTTGAATTATTTTATTATTATTTTGCTATGACATGACATATTTTATTATTATAAAAGAAAACTGAATTAAAATAAAAGGAATATCAAATACTATTATTATTATTAAATATAAAAATTGATTTTAAAATATTTAAAAATAAAAATTAAAACCTCAAAATATTTCTCAAACCCACACCACTCTCACTTTCGATGATCTCACCCTCAATACTTACTTTTATCGACGTCATTTACCCAATCACCGACATCACCCAACCATTCACCGATGGCTTCCTTAGAAGTTTCATCTTTTTCTGCACCTATATACCCCAAGAACCCAAAATCACCCCACTAAATCAAACCTATTTTAGAGAATGATTATTGTAAAGCGGCAAAATAGCTTCATTTAAACAACCAAACGGATCTCCATCGCAGACATGTGCACACTTCACATTAGAAATAGGTTGTTTTTGGTGATTTAAGGCATTGAAGAATAAGAAGAGATGGCGACTTTTGCAAGACCAATTTACATATTGTGATCTAGGGTTTTTGGTGGGTGATGCCGGCGAATAAGTGGGTAAATAAGTGGCAATTGGGCGGAGAATAATTGAAAATTGTAAAGATTTGAACCGATGAATATAAAAAATAACCAAAAATTTTACCCATAGGATGGGGACGGGGAAATTTTATCACCGAAGTTCAAATGAGGATGGGGACAAGATGCTATATCCAAACTGTACTTGTATAAATCACCTTGGGGATCCCTGAAGAACATCCGCATGAATCTCTGGATATTTTACAAAGTTGGATGGCTATACGGGTAATTTACCTATTTCCAATAAAAATATAATCTCTCATAACTTGAGTATGACCGACAAGAGTAAGTTTGAAAATTCTTCATAAATTTCATAAAAATAATTAGAAAGTGATCTATACATCGTTGTAAACGTGAAGTAGTCTAGTTTTGTTTAAAATACATCATGATCGGTTTCTATATGTATTTTAGAAGATGTGAATATTTAAATATTTAAAAGTCATAAAAATTTGGTAGCAGGTTTCTTAGAAAACAGTTTTAGCAGTGGCTTTGAAAAATCATCAAAATTTTTACAAGATAAATGAGGAAGTGAGCTTTATATTTCTATAACCATACGGAAGTCTGGATTCGTTTAAAACAAACGGTTCTCGATTTCGAGTTATATATTAGGAGTTATTAATTTTTGAGTGAGAAAAGGTCGGAAGAAAAAATAATAGACTGTTTCCAAAAACAACAATGACAATGACTTCAGAAATTCGCCATAAATCGCACTAGTAAAATTAGAAGATGTAATTTATATGGTTGGAAAGATTATCGAACCTAGTTCCTTTTAGAACATAGATCATGATTTAGAACTGTAGATTATTAGTTACATATTTTCTTTTAAAGGTAGTGCAGATTGTCATGTTTCAATAGTTAATATTTTAGTTATGTTTTATAGTTTTAAAATGATTTATTTGTTGTTTGCAAAACTAAATTTATCATTTATATTTGTAATATTGGAGATTAAATGTTGGGTATTTGTTTTAATGCATTAAGTTTTGTTTATTTCTTTGGGTATGAGGATCAACTGAAACCTGCGGAGATCCGTAAAGGATGGGTATGAGAATAAAAAAAATCCCGAAACGTTTAATAGGGATTCCTTGAAATTGTACTCGTAAATATTAGAGACGAAATGGAGAATACAAAACCTTCGCTTGCCCGCCCCGTTGTCACCCATAAACACTAGTAAGGGTAGGTGACGTCGATAAAGGTAAATTGCACTAGTAAGGGTGGTGATCTAGGGTTCTTTACTGGTAAAGGTGAAGGAAAGAGTTTTGTGTTTGTAGATTGGGGATTGAATATGATTCGAAGTTTTTTTTTTGGGTAATTACATAATTTTAGATAATTTGTTTTAAATTATTTTTGTATTTAAAAATAAAATATAATTTTATTTTTTATTTTAAATTATTTTTATAATTAATAATAATAAAATATATCATGTCATACTAAAATAATAATAAAATAATTAATAGTGATGAAAAAAGTTTAATGTATAAAGTTGAGTTATTAAATTGAAAAGGCTTAGACCTTGTTTAGTAAATAGCGATTTTAACCAAAATTAGAGGTTTGAGCAATCAAATTCGTTAATTTAGATATTTGGTGAATAGCTTATTAGAATAATTGATTGAGATGAAACCTCTAATTATTGAAGACAATTTTTAGTTTTTTCAAATCAGAATAATTGACTTTGACAAAAAAGGGTAAATTGTACATTAAGTCTGTCAATTTTTTATTTTTGTTCAATTTAGTCTTAAAAATCTTTATTTAACCCGAAATTGAAGACAATTTCTTTTCAATTTTTATAATTTAGTACAATAATTTTAATATGATGACATTTTTTGTTCAATTTAGTCTTAAAAATATTTATTTAACCCAAAATTGACCACAATTTGTTTCTAATATTTATAATTTAGTTCAATATTTTTAATATGATGGTGTTTTTGTTTATTTTAGTCGTAAAAATCTAAATTTAACCTAAAATTGACCCATATTTCTTTATAATTTAGTCCAATATTTTAAATATAATTATATTTTTATTCAATATAGTCCTAAAAATCTTTATTTAACCTAACCCAAAATTAACCCCAATTTCTTTCTATTTTTTATAATTTAGTCAAATATTTTAAACATAATTATATTTTTGTTCAATTTAGTCCTAAAAATATTTATTTAACCCAAATTAGACCCCTATTTTGGTATACTTTTTTTATAATTTAGTCCAATATTTCTAATATGATGATATGTTTGTTCAATTTAGTCCTAAAACTCTTTATTTAACACAAAATTGACCCACATTTCTTTCAAAATTTTATAATTTAGTCCAATATTTTTAATATGAGGATATTTTTTATTTTAGTCCTAAAAATCTATATTTAACCAAAAATTGACCCCAAATTCATTCTGATTTTTATAATTTAGTCCAATATTTTTAATATGATGATGTTTTTGTTTATTTTAGTCCTAAAATCTATATTTAACATGAAATTGACCCCAATTTCTTTCTATTTTTTGTAATTTAGTCCAATATTTTAAATATAATTATATTTTTGTTCAATTTAGACCTAAAAAACTTTATTTAACCCAAAAGTAACCCCAATTTCTTTCTATTTTTATAATTTAGTCCGGTATTTTTAATATAATTATATTTTAGTCCTAAAAATCTTTATTTAACCCAAAAATGACCCATATTTCTTTCTAATTTTTATAATTTTGTCCGATATTGTTAATATAACTATATTTTTGTTCATTTTAGTCCTAAAAACCTTTATTTAACCCGAAATAGACCCCTATTTCTTTCTAATTTTTATAATTTAGTCCAATATTTTTAATATGATATTTTTGTTCATTTTAGGATTAAGTTTCATTAATCATTATAGAGAAGGTTGTTGACGTAGTTCTTCCGATCCAAATGGATAAGAGTTTAGTAATCGATGGATTCTTTAGTTTTACAGTATTGGTGAAGCTAGAGAAAGGTTGCTCATTCGAGGAGTTGATAGGAGGTTGAGTTTACGAATGTAAAAGCACAAAAAAGATGAGTGAAAAGGGCAGATTTTATATCAGGAACAGGAAGGGAACCGCTAGAATCCTGGTAACATGCTTTGATCCATATTTGAGAGCTGAAACGTCAAGCGGAGGAGGAAGAATGGTTTATCAGAAGCCATTGAAAAGCAATCTCTTGCTTTGAAAGTAGATACGTGGAAGTTATTATAATATATTATTATATTATATACAACTGGAGAAAAAAATATGGCTTTTATTTTTTTTTTTTATGTTCCAAGTCAGATCTCCATTACTTGTGTAACGAAAGTTAACGATTGGGTGATTAAAATGATATAAGCCGAAAATGTAAGTGATCAGTTTAACATTTTTTCTGATTTGGTGACCAAAATAAAACACCTCCTAAACAAAAGGATACCTGTGAAGTGTGAAGTTTACCTTTTTTTTAAATAAAAAAAACTTGAATTTAACATATGGGTACAAAAGTTGGGTTGAACGAACCTCAATCAATTGATAACTTGAATTTAACATATGCTTTCAAACTTATTTTGGTCATTAACGTTTGAAAATGTTCAATTTACTAACTAAAGTTTAGACATTGAACGTTTTCGGTCACCCATCTGTTAACTTTTTGATGGTTTTCATTTACAGGTGAACGAAAGACGAGGGTTGTACATTTCATGAGTCAGACTGGATTGCGCAGACCCAAGTTAGCTTTGTGACAGGCCGTCAGATCACAGATAATGTGATTCTTGCGCAGGAGGTTGTACATTCCATGAGTCGTAAGATGGGGGCCAAAGCTTGGATGGCTATTAAGGTTGATTTGGAAAAGGCGTATGATCGTATTGAGTGGAATTTCATCGAGGAGACGTTATACTCCATTGGGTTGCCAGAACAATTTATTGGATGGGTTATGCATTGTGTACGCTCTGTGAAAACGCATATTATTTGGAATGGGGATCTAACGGAAAGTTTCACGCCTTCGCGGGGTATCCGACAGAGTGATCCTCTTTCAACGTATTTATTCGTCCTTTGTATGAAACGGTTGTCACATGTTATCAATTGACAGGTTCGGTGTGGTGCTTGGAGAAGTATTCGCCTATATAAACATGGCCCAGATATATCTCACCTTTTTTTCGGTAACGATCTAGTTCTCTTTGCGGAGGCATCTTTAGCACAGCTTGAGGTGATCAAAGATGTTATGATCAACTTCTATGAATGCTCTGGGCATAAGGTTAGCGTGTCTAAAACTTAGATATTCTTTTCTAAAAATTATGCGACGGATACACATTGTATGATAGCAGACAGTTTTAAGTTTCAAATGGTTGATGACTTGGGCATTTACTTGGGAATTCCTTTATTACATAAAAGAGTTTCTAAGGAGACTTATCGCTTCCTGATTGAGAAGATTGAACATCGATTATCGAGATGGGCGTCGCGCACTCTTTCTTTAGCTGGGCGAATCACTCTTGCTAAAGCAGTCCTTCAAGCCATGCCCACATATGTGATGCAAACGGCTTGGATTCTTAAAGGGGTTTGTGATGAGATGGAAAAAATTATTCGGCGGTTTATTTGGGGCAATGTAAGTGGCTCTAGGGGCATTTCGCTCGTCCGTTGGGATGTTGTTACGTCACCGATGGATAAATGAGGCTTGGGTTTTCGTTCTTTGGATCGACACAATGAAGCTTTGCTAATGAAAGTAGGATTTCAACTTGTCACGGATGAAAATAAGCTGTGGGTGCAAGTTCTCAAGCATAAGTACAAGTTGGATGGAGTTTGTCATAGAAGTATTGTTCGACCCGGGTGCACGAGACTTTGGAAGGGTTTGAGCTATATTTGGGACGTGGTTTGCGCTAGTATATGTTGGCAAATCCATGGTGGATAGCGCACGGATTTTTGGTGGGATCAATGGCTTGATATCGATGAGCCTCTTGCATTGTTTTGCTTGACTAGTGCTCAACCGGCCTCGCTTCCCGTGGCTGCCATGGTGCATCCGTCGGGTTCATGGGATTGGGATAAGCTTGCTGAGGTGCTTTCGCCTAGCAAGATTATGGCGATTGCTGCAATTCATCCGCCTCGCACGTCCTTTGGTTGTGATAAGCCAGGATGGAGGTGGGACGATTCAAGGATGTTTTCAACGGCCACCGCGTACTCTGATTTTGAAGGTGGTAGGGGTGGTCCAGCAAACTCTTTTTGGAAAATGATTTGGAAGTTAAATGTCCCACAACAAGTTCGCACCTTTATGTGGGTAGTTGCCCATGACCGTATTCTTACTAATGATGAGCGTTGCTGACGGCATATGTCCTCCTCTAGCAGCTGTTCTTCTTACGGTGGTGACGTGGAAGATACAAACCATGTGCTCCGATCTTGCCTCATGGCGCGTCGGTTATGGTCTCGCTTTGTATTTCCTACTCATTATCAGGTGTTCATGCATCAACCCTTGCATGAGTGGCTATCATCCAATATCATTGTAACACCCGAGTTTAGGGGTTGGAAGTTGAGTGTGTGAATCGGGTTCGAGTTGTTGGGCTCGTTTTAATTAAAATGGGCTTTGCTTTAAAATTAAAAAGGGCTTGAATTTCACTAATGGAAAAATGTAATTTTTAAAATAAGGGAAAAAGATGAGTAAAAATGAGCTTTTGAAAATCTTCTACATCTTCTTTCTTCATCCAATTTCCACGACATTAAACCCCTTCAACCCAAAACACTATTCCATCAAAGTTCTTCACGTTTTCAAGTTCTTTCAACAAGGTAAGATCATTTTTTACTTCTCCTCATCATTCCAAACGTTTACATGGTTTTAGATTTTCTTGAGCTTCATTTTTGGGTTGTTCTTGTTTTCAAAATTTCAAGTAAAAGGAAGAAGATTTAATGGTTTTTCTATTAGCTTTTGATTTGTAAAGTTTATTTATGTTAAACTCTTGCCCTTAAGTGTATTATATGTGAAAATGGTGGGGTTTTGATGAAAATCCCGAAATGGGTTTTGTGAGTATTTTAAAAGGTTAAAAACTTGGGGTTTTGAGGTAGTATGGTGTAGGAGAGTAGGGCTGATGATATAATGATGCTTGAGGGTTGTTTTGAAGGTGTTTAATGGTGATTTGGGTGTTGGATTCGATAGTTTTCTGGTGGGTTGTGTGTGAGCTCGAAAATGGGGATTTTTTTGTTAGATTTGGCTTGGAAATGTAGAGAAATGGCCTTGTATTGTAATCTGAATTGTGACGGTGGTTTGTGGATGATTTGTGTAGCAATATGTTGTTTTTGATTGATTAGAATCAAGGGAAATCGTTGGAGAAGCTTCGGGCTCGATTCCAGGAAGTTTGGAGGCTTGATTCGGCTTTCTCGGTTTGCTTAAAAGAGTTCGGTGAGTGGATTATTTAAAACGGTTTTAAATCGGTTCAAGTGTGTAGTTGAGGTGTTGGATTGTGCTTGGTAGGCCAATCCAAGGTGGGGATTAGGTTGGTAGCTTAATCTCTTATTTGACTTTATGAGTTCTTGCTTAATGTGCATGAATGTGGATTTGTGTAGCATGTGTTCATTATGCATGTTGATATATATTGATGTTGTTTATTGGTGATGATATGCTGTGTTGCATGATTGTGAAATCATGGTGAGACTTGTATAGTATGATTGGCACTAGTTAATTACCGGGTATAAATGATCGATCATTAGGATGAGTGTGCACACGGTAAAAGTCAAATTCGCGCAAGGCCTTGGTGACGTGTAGTCATCAAGGAGGAGTACGGTGAGGTAATATTCCACCAGAAAATGTTAGCATGTGATGATGAGTGTAATCCCATCCATGAGTGAAAACGGTGATGAGTGTAATCCCACTGGAAGGTAATTGTTGTTGAGTACGTTGGGGATGAAAATCCCAACGGAAGTTATCCGCATATCTGAGTAAGCTAATAGTTGCCAATATACTTGTTCATGAGTGGTGGTTGTGATGAGATAATTGTTATATCTTTGTTTAGCATAACATGAGGTAAGATGCCATGTTCATGCATTTTCTTAACGTTTGGCTATGTTACTATGTTGGTGTATATGTATGCCTTGTGAACGTCTTAAGGATATCATGCTTGAACCCTGCATTGTCGTTGTTTTGCTTTAGAGCTCTCTCACTAAGCTTCTAGCTTATGCTCTCGTTTTCGGCAATGCAGATCACTAGTGTGGAGTTAGCAAGGAGCAAGGAAAGGGCATCCAAGCGCGTTTGTGGTTGCTCAAGTATGGTTTTAGTAAATAATATAATAGTTTAGCAATAGGGATGCTAAGTGTTGTAGGAGCATGTATCTAGACTCCTATGTGTTGGCTTTATGTTGTTGATGCCTAAGTGATTGTATTAAAGGCTTATAATCATGTTTTATGAATGTTTATGTGCTGTTTTGAAAGCATGTAAACCTTGCTTTATGAATGCTTATGTTTGTAATGAAGGCATGAAATCTTGTTTAATATATGCTTTGTGTGGTTGCATATTCCTTTAAATGAAATGGCCTTAACATGTATGATTATGTGTTTGATCATGCTTGAAGTAGGGTGAAATTCTTATAGATTGCATGCTTGTTTGCTGTTTCACAATTTTTGTGGTTTTGGGGTATGTTTGGGAAAACTTGGGGATGCAGAAAACTATTTTCAAGGTCACGCAGAGTGTAGGCATTTCGAAACGCTCGTGGTTGTTTCGAAACGGGTGTAGCTCTAGGGAAACTCGTATCGGAACGGGGGGTGGTACCGTTTCGATACGATTTGACACTGTGAGTCCCTATTTCAGTACGTGTATCGATACAGTTTGCCTCTGTGAGTGCCTGTTTCAGAACGAGTTCCGGAACGCCTTGTTACCATTGACCCACGTACCGAAATGAAGTGGACCGTATCGGTACAGCCTGGTCTTGCTTTTAAACTGAGGCCCGCGTATCGAAACATGCAAGCCTGTTTCAAAACACAGCCCTGTAATTGGGCTTTTTGGCATCTTCAAAGGTTCTTGGATGTTGGGCTTTAGCCTCCGTTTGTTTGTTTGCTTCCTTATTAAGCTTATATGCATTGTTTATGTATGGTTTGGTTTCGTAAGCATGCAATCGAACTATGTCACTTGGTAAATTTAAATTCCCTTACGTTCCGTCTGTATCGTCTTGTCCTCGTTTTCCGCTGTCGTTTTCACACATAGGACTAAACGAAACATTTAGACAAGATAATTAATGAAAATATTTTTCTAGGGTTGCTAATCGAAGTGGAGCCTTAACGGGTTTCACTTTGGTTTTCCCCGTGTAACCCGTTCGAACCGGTCTGTCGTCTAGCCCGAGACGAAGGGGTTACATTTGTTGGTATCAGAGCCTGAGGTTTCTACGACCTCGGGAAGGTAAGTAAGGTAAGTTTGAGGTGTATGTTGTACGGTGAGTGTTTTGCTATGTTTGCTTGCTTGTACGGTGTCTGAAAGAATGTGTTAGCATGGTTGTTGTGTTGAGGCGTAGTGTCGAGTTCCCATTGCTACTATTACTTATTTGAAAAGATTTTAAGTAAAGAAATACTTGAGCACGTTGGACCCTTGCCTTTGCTAACTTAATCCTTGTGTGTTTGTTTGTTTGTAGTTGATATCTTGTTAGCCGTAAGATGAGACCTAGAGGCAGGCCTAGGATGGTTCATCCGGAACCACGAGCATCAGCTCCGGAGGTTGATCTGGTTGTTGAGGCGAAGGCTCCTCTACCTCCTTCTTCTCCTCCTCATCAAGCGGGAGGTGAGGCGAGAGCTGAGGGTGTAGGACCTCAGGTTGGTCAGGGTTCGACTGGGATAGATTTAGCTCCGTTAGTTCAGGCTATAGCTGGGGCTTTCCAGGTAGCTGTGGCCGGGGGACAGGCAGTGGCACAACCTCAGGGTGAGGGCACCGGTTTGCCACTTGAGAAACTTCGCAGTTTGGAAGGTGAAGAGTTCCGAGGGTTGGCGCCCGAGAGATCCGAGGCTTGGTTTGACAAGATTGTCCGTATTTTGTCTCAGATGGGTTGTACTGGAGCACGTAGACTGGGGTGTGTTGTTTCTCTGCTTCAGGGTGATGCCTACACTTGGTGGGTCACCATTACTACGGGCATGCCAGACGCCGAGATCACTTGGGAGTTCTTTGAGTCAGCCTTCCGCAAGAAGTATATGGGTCTTCATTATCTTGATGAGAAGAAGAGAGAGTTCATGGCATTGCTTCAGGGGAACATGACAATGACCGAGTATGAGATACGGTTTGTCAGACTAAGTCAGTATACGTCCGAGCTAGTTCCTACTGAGAGGGAACGTTGTGACCGTTTCCGTTACGGGTTGAGTGAGGAGGTTAAGAGGCATACTTTGGCTACGGACTACACGAACTTTGATGTCTTGGTCGCTAGGGCCAAGGACATAGAGCATAGTTTGGGTCTGACCAAACGTTCTGGTGGTTCTAGTTCCAGGAAGAGGTCTGGCGACTTTGATAGAGGTGATTCCAAGAGGCACAAGGATAATAGGCATCATTTTGATCATAGACGTGGTGGTGGTAACCACGGTAGAGGCCATTAGAGCCAGAGGACTGGTCGGTGTTTGCCCGAGTGTTCTAGATGTGGGAGGAATCACACCGGAGAGTGTTGGGGAAACTTTCATTCGTGTTGGAACTGTGGAGCTAGAGATCACCTTAGGCGTGATTGTCCGCATCAGGCTGGGTATGCACCGGTTCAGGTTCAGGCTCCTGCTAGAGCTATTGATTATCCGAGAGGCCGTGGGCGCGGTCGAGGTAACTTCCAGCCAAGGAATGATGGCCAGAGGAATATAGCACATGTGGTTGCGGTTCAGCCGGAGGGCGGAGGTCCGGCTAGAGTATATGCTCAGCGAGAGGGACAGAACAACACGGATGTGATTGCAGGTAATTTCTCGATACAGTCTCTGAGTTTGCTTTCCTTGGTTGACTCTGGGTCTACGCATTCATATATTTTGAGTGAGCATGCAAAGATGTTGAAATTACCTTGTGAGGTACTAGAGGTAGGTGTTAGTGTTACTAGTTCCTTTGGGGATACAGTAGTGGTTAGGAAGATGTACAGAAGGTGTCCGTTAATGGTTCATGGGTGTATATTTCCAATGGATATGATGGAGTTACCGTTCTACGGCTTCGATGTGATTTTGGGTATGGACTGGCTTACAGAACATAGAGCTAGGATAGATTTCGAAACTAAGAGAGTTTTCTTAAAGCTTGCGGATGACTATGAGATTGTGGTAGTAGGTGAGAATGTGAAATTCTTGTTGAATGTTGTTTCAGCCTTAGAGGCTCAGAGATTAGTTGAGTTGGGGTGTGAGGCGTACTTGGCCTACGTTATGAATCCGAACATGAATGAAGTTAGACCTCAGGATGTCAGGACAATGTGTGATTTTCCGAGTGTGTTTCTGGAAGAGTTGCCCGGTTTACCGCCTGATAGAGAGGTAGAGTTTGCTATAGAGACATATTCAGATTCTGCACCTGTTTCGATTGCTCCGTACTGTATGGCACCGAAAGAACTGAAAGAGTTGAAGACTCAATTACAAGAGTTTTCAGATAGAGGTTTTATTCGTCTGAGTTCTTCGCCTTGGGGCGCTCCGGTTTTGTTTGTGAAGAAGAAAGACGATAGTATGAGAATGTGCATTGATTATAGACAGTTGAATCAGTTGACGGTGAAGAACAAGTACCCCTTGCCACGTATTGATGACTTGTTTGATCAGTTGAGAGGGGCATTAGTCTTTTCGAAGATTGATTTGAGATCCGGGTATTACCAGTTGAAGGTAAAAGAGGTTGATGTACCGAAGACAACTTTTAGGACTAGATATGGTCACTATAAGTTCTTAGTTATGTCGTTTGGGTTGACAAATGCACCGACTGCTTTCATGGACATGATGAACAGAATCTTCCATCAGTACTTAGATCAGTTTGTAGTTGTTTTCATATATGATATTTTGGTGTATTCGCGTACCGAGGAAGATCATGACCGGCATTTGAGGTTAGTATTGCAGACTTTGCTAGACAACCAGTTGTACGCTAAGTTAAGTAAATGTGAGTTCTGGATCATAGATGTAGTCTTCCTAGGACATGTAGTGTTAGCCGAGGGGATTAGAGTTGATCCGAAGAAGATAGAAGCCATTGTTGAGTGGAAGCAACTGTAGTTTGTGGCAGAGATTCGTAGTTTCCTAGGCTTAGCGGGATACTATAGGAGGTTTGTGGATGGATTCTCGAAGATAGCCGCTCCTTTGACAAAATTGCTTCAGAAGAATGTTCAATTTGAGTGGTCAGATGCGAGACAGCAAGCCTTTGAGAAATTGAAAGAAGCTTTGACCAATGCACCGATTTTGATTCAGCCAGAGTTGGGGAAAGATTATGTGATCTACAGCGATGCTTCATATGTAGGTTTAGGTTGTGTGCTCATGCAAGATGGAAGAGTTGTGGCTTATGCCTCGAGATAGTTGAAGACTCACGAGCGAAATTATACGACACACGACATAGAGCTAGCCACAGTTGTGTCTGCCTTGAAGATTTGGAGACATTATTTGTATGGTGAGAAATGCACAGTGTATACGAATCAGAAGAGCCTGGAGTACATAATGACACAACGAGAGTTAAACCTTAGACATCGTAGGTGGCTAGAGTTGCTTAAAGACTATGATCTCACGATTGAGTACCATCCGAGTAAAGACAATGTAGTGGCAGATACTTTGAGTAGGAAGGTAGCCGTTGTGTTGAGAGCCATGTTTGCTAGTTTGAGCTTGTTCGGAGATGGTGGTCTAGTGGCCGAGCTTCAGGTTAGACCTACCTTAGGCCAGTTGATTAGAGAGAAACAATTGTTAGATAGATCTTTGGCACCTCATGTGCAAGATATAGCTGAGGGTAGACCGTCGAACTATAGTTTCAGTGTTGATGGGGTCTTGTGTTTCAGAGATAGAATAGTTGTATCGGATGAAAATGATTTGAGACGTATTATCTTGACCGAAGCACACAGTAGCCCGTTTGCTATGCATCCTGGTAGTACGAAGATGTATTGTGATTTGAAGAATGAATACAATTGGGTTGGTTTGAAGAGAGACGTAGCCGACTTCGTGAGTAAGTGTATGGTATGTCAGAGAGTGAAGGCTGAACATCAGGTTCCATCAGGGTTGTTGCAACCTTTAAGAATTCTGGAATGGAAGTGGGAAAATATCATCATGGACTTCGTTTCGGGTTTGCCTTTGACTCCTTCGAAGAAGAACTCAGTTTGGGTTATAGTTGACCGTTTCACAAAGTGTGCTCACTTTTTAGCTGTTAATACGACTTACTCCTTAGATAGGTTGGTCGATTTGTACATCAGTGAGATTGTGAGACTGCATGGTGTGCCGAAGTCGATTGTGTCTGACAGAGATCCGAGATTTACAGCCAGATTTTGGGAGTGTTTGCATATAGCTTAGGGTACCCGATTGAATTTCAGTACATCGTATCATCCTCAGTCAGAGAGGGTTATACAGATTTTAGAGGACATGTTGCGTTGTTGCATTATTGATTTTCAGGGTACTTGGGAGAAACACTTACCGTTGGTTGAGTTCGTGTATAATAACAGTTATCAGTCGAGCATTCAAATGGCTCCGTATGAGGCTTTGTATGGTAGAAAATGTAGAACTCCGATCTGTTGGGCCGAAGCAGGTCAGCAGTTGTTACCGATGCCGGATTTACTTAAGGGGACTACCGATAAGGTGAAGTTAATCTGTGATCGTTTGAAGGAAGCTTCGGATAGGCAGAAATCCTATGTCGATTTGAAGAGGAAAGAAGTTGAGTATGCCGTGGGAGATAGAGTGTTCTTGAAAGTCTCTCCGTGGAAGAAAGTTATGAGGTTTGGCAGAAAAGGAAGTTGAGTCCGAGGTACACTGGGCCGTATGAGATTGTGAAACGAGTCGGTCTGGTTGCTTATCAGTTACGTTTGCCGTCAAAGTTAGAGAAGATTCACAATGTGTTCCATGTTTCGATGCTTCGTAAGTATAGATCAGATCCGTCGCATGTTATGCATGTGGAAGAGATTGAGTTGAATCCAGATTTGACGTATGATGAGGAACCAGTTGAGATCTTAGCCTCAGACAGCAAAGTGTTGCGTGGTAGATCGATTGAGTTGGTCAAAGTGAGGTGGCAACGTCGAGGTGTGGACGAGGCCACTTGGGAGAGAAAGGAGGATATGGAAAGGAAGTTCACGTATCTCTTTCAGTCAGGTAATTTCGAGGACGAAATTCCTTAAGTGGGTGAGAGTTGTAACACACGGGTTTAGGGGTCGGAAGTTGAGTGTGTAATCGGGTTTGAGTCGTTGGGCTCGTTTTAATTAAAATGGGCTTTGCTTTAAAATTAAAAAGGGCTTGAATTTCACTAATGGCAAAAATGTAATTTTTAAAATAAGGGAAAAAGATGAGTAAAAAAAGGGCTTTTGAAAATCTTCTCCATCTTCTTCCTTCATCCAATTTCCACGACATTAAACCCCCTTCAACCCAAAACACTATTCCATCAAAGTTCTTCACTTTTTCAAGTGCTTTCAACAAGGTAAGATCATTTTTGACTTCTCCTCACCATTCTAAACGTTTACATGGTTTTAGATTTTCTTGAGCTTCATTTTTTGGTTGTTCTTGTTTTAAAATTTTCAAGTAAAAGGAAGAAGCTTTAATGGCTTTTCGATTAGCTTTTGATTTGTAAAGTTTATTTATGTTAAACTCTTGCCCTTAAGTGTATCATATGTGAAAATGGTGGGGTTTTGATGAAAATCCCGAAATGGGTTTTGTGGGTATTTTAAAAGGTTAAAAACTTGGGTTTTTGAGGTAGTTTGGTGTAGGAGAGTAGGGCTGATGATATAGTGATGCTTGAGGGTTGTTTTGAAGGTGTTTAATGGTGATTTGGGTGTTGGATTCGATAGTTTTCTGTTGGGTTGTGTGTGAACTCGAAAATGGGGATTTTTGTGTTAGCTTTGGCTTGGAAATGTAGAGAAATGGCCTTGTATTGTAATCTGAATTGTGACAGTGGTTTGTGGATGATTTGTGTAGTAATATGTTGTTTTTGATTGATTAGAATCAAGGGAAATCGTTGGAGAAGCTTCGGGCTCGATTCCGGGAAGTTTGGAGGCTTGATTCGGCTTTCTTGGTTTGCTTAAGAGAGTTCAGTGAGTGGATTATTTAAAACGGTTTTAAATCGGTTCAAGTGTGTAGTTGAGGTGTTGGATTGTGCTTGGTAGGCCAATCTAAGGCGGGGATTAAGTTGGTAGCTTAATCTCTTATTTGACTTTATGAGTTCTTGCTTAATGTGCATGAATGTGGATTTGTGTAGCATGTGTTCATTATGCATGTTGATATATATTGATGTTGTTTATTGGTGATGATAAGTTATGTTGCATGATTGTGAAATCATGGTGAGACTTGTATAGTATGATTGGCACTAGTTAATTATCAGGTATAAATGATCGATCATTAGGATGAGTGTGCACACGGTAAAAGTCAAATTCGCGCAAGGCCTTGGTGACGTGTAGTCATCAAGGAGGAGTACGGTGAGGTAATATTCCACCGAAAAATGTTAGCATGTGATGATGAGTGTAATCCCATCCATGAGTGAAAACGGTGATCAGTGTAATACCACCGGAAGGTAATTGTTGTTGAGTACGTTGGGGGTGAAAATCCCAACGGAAGTTATCCGCATATCCGAGTAAGCTAATAGTTGCCAATATACTTGTTCATGAGTGGTGGTTGTAATGAGATAATTTTTATATCTTTGTTTAGCATAACATGAGGTAAGATGCCATGTTCATGCATTTTCTTAACGTTTGGCTATGTTACTATGTTGGTGTATATGTATGCCTTGTGAATGTCTTAAGGATATCATGCTTCAACCCTGCATTGTCGTTGTTTTGCTTTAGAGCTCCCTCACTAAGCTTCTAGCTTACGCTCTCGTTTTCGGCAATGCAGATCACTAGTATGGAGTTAGCAAGGAGCAAGGAAAGGGCATCCAAGCGCGTTTGTGGTTGCTCAAGTATGGTTTTAGTAAATAATGTAGTAGTTTAGCAATGGGGATGCTACGTGTTGTAGGAGCGTGTACCTAGACTCCTATGTGTTGGCTTTATGTTGTTGATGCCTAAGTGATTGTATTGAAGGCTTATAACCATGTTTTATGAATGTTTATGTATTGTTTTGAAAGCATGTAAACCTTGCTTCATGAATGCTTATGTTTGTAATGAAGGCGTGAAATCTTGTTTATGATATGCTTTGTGTGGTTGTGTAACGGGGTTTTTTTTCGCGGGTCCCCACTACTTTGAAAATATTCAATTAAAAAAGGGGAATTTGAAAATTAATTCGGGTTTTGGAAAAAATCTTTTAAAAAAATCTTTTTTTCTCTTTTGGAGTCGCCACCGGCCACTATGGTAGGCCGGACACCGTAAAAAACAAAACCAGAGATTCGTTTGAAAGGGTTCGGGAGTTGGTTACGTGTGGGGAAGGGTTAGCACCCCCATCACGCCCGGAAATCGGTACCAAAACAATTGTTGCTTTTAATTTGATGGAAATTATCTGAATTTTAAAATGACTTTAATTAGGGGTTCTTGATTGAAAAACCGAACTTTAATCGTACGAGCTCTTTCAAATTGGTGGTATCGGAATAATTAAACATTTAATTAAAAAGGATGACTGTACACCGGACCAAAGACTAAACCGACATCATATAAGCCTGACTTCCGTGTTAGTTTAGGGTTCGGATCTCGTACGTCACCTTTATGCATGATGCAAGCAGATAAAATATGGTGATATGGTCTTGTCCGTTTTAATTACGAATTTACCTTTAGACTATTCGAATTAATTCGAAAATTCGTGGGACATCCAATAAGCTAGGCTTGTCGACCTGAATGCACGAACTAATAGGTATCTCCGTTTTAGAATTAAAATTAATTAACATGCTTATTTAAATACTAAAAAATCACATGCGATGACAAATAAAATGCATGCCATGAAACACATATTCGAATGTCATAAAAAGCTAAAGAACACACATAAAAAAAACATGCAATATACCACGTATCATACATCTATTAAATAAAAATGAGCAATATGGCAAAATATATACATTCGATATAAAAAATGCAAAATGCATGAACAACAACGTTAAATGTGCAAAATAAATGAAATGCAAAATGACAAGGGTTGCAAATGTAATAAACCCATTTAAAACAATATTTAAAACATGAAATGGGACTCAATCGAGAGAATACTGAAAGTCAAGGAACTAAAACAACAATTTCCCCTTCGGGAACCGATTAAAATCAAGTTGGGGACCAAATTAAAAATGTTTGAAAACACCGGAGGACCACGGGCGTGGTTTTTTAATGCGGAAGCCCCTATCGCGTGAATACGTCGACGCGGAGAGACTTAAAACTAATTAAACCAATTTAAAAAAAGCTAAAACAATATAAATACTAAGCCTTAAGAAAATTTGAAACCTTTTTCCCATTTTGTAACCCTAAACTGAAAAAACCTTACCCATTCTCTGCATTTTAGGGTTCCGGTGACCGAAACCCTAAATTTTTTTCGAAAACCCCTTTCCTAAATCTTTTCAGCCCTTCGAAACCAAAAACCCTTTTGTTCACGAGATCAGAACCAAGAAATACCTCCGTCTTTTTAGATTGAACCCAAAACATCCCCTTTTTTTAAAAACCTTTTTTGCGTTTTCGTCCCACCGATTCACCGTATACGGTCTCGAGAGAGACCGAAGGGCTTATCACCGGCGAGAGGAAAACGAAGCGACGCGGAGAAGGTAAACGAAACTATAAAGCTTTCTTATTTGTTTTATTTTTTTGCATGCTTTGGATACTAAAAAGAATGAAAAGGTACCTCTGAAATTCCTTTCTTTTTTGCTTGTATTGATATGCAAATTCCGATTACAATCTCTCTAAAAGCTTTTTTTTAATCGTCCCTTTACATTGCATGCATCCGGCTTTTATAAGCCCGGGAAATTACATTTTTTGCATTACATATAATTGAGAGAAAATCCCTATTGGTTCTGCCTATGGATTTGGCCGGATTCATCCCTGAAATCGTTGCCTCGTACGATTCTGTTTTGGTTGCATTTTGGCTCTGACATTTTGCTTTTTTCTGTTGCATGTGAGTCGAGGAGAGGGGGACCAGAGAGGCACGGGACGTGGCCGGTTGCATGTCGTTGATGGGATCTAGACGGGCTCGAGGAACTCGAAGAGGCCGTCGGTGTACTGCACGCGCGACTGGGGTCACACGCGCCTGGGGCTTGATCTGAGCCGTCCGATCTCGATTCGGATCCAACGGTGGATAGGAGTGCAGCGCTGGAGCTCGGGAGAGGCTTCTAGGGTTTTTCTCTCCTGGTGCGATCTGGGCCGTCAGATCTGGATCCCAGATCTGACGGTTGAGATTGGGCTGCGCAAAAGAAAAGGGAGACCATTAGAGTTTTGTGTATCAGTAGATTAGGGTTTCTAATTATTTGGGCCCAAACAGGCCTTGTATATTATTTTTGGGTTTTGAATTCTAAATTGTAATGGACTTTGAATAAATAAACTGTTGGGCTTTATTTAATATATGGATTTTATTTATTTAATATTGGGCTTATTTATACTAACGTTTTTTGTTTCCTGATTTAATAATAATAATAATAATAATAAATATAATAATAGTAGTAATAAGATAATAGTATAATAGATCATACTCGTAATAATAGTAATAATAATAATATCAATATATATATTGTTTTTTTGTTTTTTCCTTTTTCTTTTTTTTTTGGTTTTTAATCACAACATAAATATTAAAGCTCATTAAAGAAAAGAAAATAGGACAGGTTTAACACCCCGAACAAAATTAGTGATTACAGTTGCCCTCCTTTGCTTATACTTGTAGAACAAGGATAAAGCAAAGGCCATAAGCACCAATTTTGTCCGACTTCCCTGTTTGGATTTCGAGTCACCATGCACTTGAACTACTGGCGGTTCGGAAGTCGGTACGGGAAAATGCAACGGTCGCAGAGGCCTGAAGCTGTTTTTCTCATTTCAACACTCTTCAACCCTTCGAGGTCCGATCGTATAGACAATTATCAAAAGCTCCATTCTCCAAGTGCCCGAACGGATAGGCGGGTTCCATTCTCCAAGAGCCTGAACGGATAGGCGGGTTCCATTCTCCAAGAGCCTGAACGGATAGACGGTTTCCATTCTCCAAGAGCCTGAACGGATAGGCGGGTTCCATTCCCTAAGACCCTGAACAGATAGGCGGGTTCTATTCTCCAAGGGCCTGAACGGATAGGCGGGTTCCATTCTCCAAGGGCCTGAACGGATAGGCGAGTTCCATTCTCAAAGAGCCTGAACGGATAGGCGGGTTCCATTCTCCAAGAGCCTGAATAGATAGGCGGGTTCCATTCTCCAAGAGCCTGAACGGATAGGCCGGTTCCATTCTCCAAGAGCCTGAACGGATAGGCGGGTTCCATTCTCCAAGAGCCTGAACGGATAGGCGGGTTCCATTCTCCAAGAGCCTGAACGGATAGGCGGGTTCCATTCTCCAAGAGCCTAAACGGATAGGCGGGTTCCATTCTCCAAGATCCTGAATAGATAGGAGGGTTTCATTCTCCAAGAGCCTGAACGGATAGGCCGGTTCCATTCTCCAAGAGCCTGAACGGATAGGCGGGTTCTATTCTCCAAGAGCCTGAATAGATAGGCCGGTTTCCTTTTATGGGGAATGCTTTAAAATACCTGTCGAAAATAGGTAAAAATGATATGATGATGTGAGTTAGCATGCCTCTAATCCTAGGGATGCCTAACTACAAGTGATGCATGAATTATGACATCAAAATTGCTCGGACGCTTTCTCTCTTTAGATTGGTCAATCTCGACCTTCTTCTTCTTCTTAATCGCTTTTGGCTTTCTCATCTCTACCAAATCTCAAACTTTTCGTCCCTTCTCGAAAGACGACTGCTGACTTCCACTGGTCAGACTGGACATAGCACTTCTCGCAGTGCTCATTCTCAAAGCATTACCCCCTATTCAAACCGGGTGCTCAACCATTTTCTTCGTCTTTACTTAATGCGACGATTTTTCTCTTCTCTCAACAACGGGGGAAGCACATGCCCCCAAGTCCCTGAACTTTTCCTGGAGTTCATTTTAGACTAGTCCATCTTGACCTTCTTCTTCTTAACCTCTTTTGGCTTTCGTACTTGCCAAATCTCAATCTTGTGATCTCTTCTCGAAAGATGATAGTTGACTTTCGCTGGTCAAACTGGACATAGCACTTCTCGTAGTGCTCGCTCTCAAAACATTGCCCCCTTCTCAAACTGGGTGCTAAATTATTCTCTTCGTCTTAATTCAACATGACGACTTCATCTCTTCTCAACAATAGCGAAACACATGCCCCCAAGTCCCTGAACTTCTCTCTTAAGTTCATCAAGATCCAATTTCATCTTCTGAAGCAATCAAATTATTTCAACAAAAAATTTGCTCCAAGTCCCTGAACCATAGCAACTGACAAGCTATCATTTGTATTCATGACATTGCATTCTAAACTTTATCCCTGAAGCAAAGGGAAATTAATTTGTGTTCAAAAAATATTTAGATTTCATCTTCTAATTTCAACATGAGATGCATTTTAAAAAAAAACAAAATTTTCTCTTTCAAATCATGGGTATATCAAGCTGGATTAAATACCCTGAATATTAAGTGCACGAATGACACTGTTATGGCTTACCAATGATTGCCTCAAGCATCATGTGTCTAGGAGACCTCGAAAGCTGAGCTGATGTCTGAAAATATGACATACTCTCCAAGTTATTTCAGCTTTTTAATCAATTAGATTTATCTTCAATAGGCTTCGCCTTTATCAATTCTTTATAATCGTGGGGAAGTCAACTCATCACATTCTTTTGGCTCGAAATAAATGATGGAGCAAACAACAAAACCCCGAGCTACTCGGCATTGTCACGATTTGAGAATATTACCATCACTCATGTAGCTAAAGTGGATGGTGCATAGCAACCTTATTGGTCTTTTGCTACAACGAAGTGCCCCAAAAATTCCACATTTGTATCCAAAAATGCCTGTTACCAGGCTTCGAACATTGTTAGGCTTAGTATTCTCGAAATTTTTTTTAGCACGAAAGATTTCCGGTTATTCTTCCGAAGGTCATAATTCTATATGTACTTAATTAGATGACCAAATTAACTTGGAGTGTAAGCCACATATTCATCATCTTCAAAGCTTTCGATTTCCACTGGACAAAGGCAGGTCGAAGTCAACCTTTGGGGTCAAAGTCTATGTCTCTTATGCAATTGATATACGAGGACTCAATAGACAAATATATACACACAAAATGAAAAGGGAACTGAAACACAATGCATCCTTTCATCGAAATTCAAAAACATGCAGTCTTATGCCCTTACAAAAAGATCTTTGCTACTTTCGGGTAAAGGGTAGCAAAGGTTGATTTCACACATCACTTCAAAGAAAAGATTAAAATGCAATGAAATGAAGACAAACAGTCTTGGATGCACTAAAACTCTTGAATACTGCTGAGCTGACCATCCATCCCACCCATTAAGCTTCTTCGAGGAACTCAACCTCCTTATTGTCCATTAATTCCTGGACCAACTGCTAAAATTTCGAGCAACTCTGAATCTCATGCCCCACAGTCTGATGGTACTCACAGAAAGGTTCATGGCCATCATATGCCCCATTCGGACCCTTCTCAAATCGGCTTCTATCTTAGCAAAATTTTCCTCTATTTGCCTTTTTTGATGGCGAGTAAAGTGTGGGTGCGGAATCTGCGATAGTCACGAATGATGCCATGACCCCGAACCATTAATCTCATGATTTAATGATGTAATGCATGAAATGTGTATACATAACTGAAATAAATGATTGAAGGCAACAAATTAAAAACACAATCGAATGCAAGGAAATATTGATTCGACGAACATCCTCATTAAACAACTTTCCATAACGGAGATCAAGCCTTTTTACAACGAGGCAAGAAAATAAACACATAGGGTACGATTTTCAATAAATTTTCCCGTCCCCTCTTTCTAAATTAGCGCGCTCCGGAAGCTTCGTTTATATGGACTCTTTTCTCCCATTGTGAAAGTTTTCAACTTTAGACTGTTATCGAATCAACACTTCGTATGAAAATGCGATTAGTATGCAAAAATAATCAAAACAAGACAAAAAAGGCAACTGGGTTAGTAACACCAATAATTAAGACTGAATAAAACAAACAAAAGGAAACACATCGAGGCAAATTAACGATGCAAGACCTAATAGCATGAATTCTAATTCTAGGGTTATCCGCATGGCTCTAATCGGGGTAGGCTTCTTAAATTCTCACTCATGTGGTTCGGTTCTAACAAGGGTACCCGAACCTATCTTATCACCTATTAAGGTGACAAAAGCCCCAATTCTGGCCCATTACAAGCTTGCGAATTGGTTTCGGTTCGAGGGAAAGCACGACCTAATGACGTGGAGGGCTGCTCACATGTCAAAGGCGTGGATTCCGGAAGTGAATTACCGACCCGTGGAGGGAGACTCACGTGGGTATGGGCATTTCACTCCCACTTAAGGGACGAAGCTCGGGTATAGAGCTTAATGTGTGATGCAACACATGTCAGTGTTTCCTTTGAAATTAAATGAAGAATTAATTCAAGATCACCAATCATCAAAGCTCGTATAATTCAAGTTCCATTTTCAAGGAAGAACCATCTCGCTAAAGTCAAATTAAATTTCAAAAAATTCCATCATTAAAAGCAACAATTATTTCTTTGGCCTAACTCTCTTTTTGTTTTGAAAAACAAAATTTGTCCCCAGCGGAGTCGCCAGACTGTAACGGGGTTTTTTTTCGCGGGTCCCCACTACTTTGAAAATATTCAATTAAAAAAGGGGAATTTGAAAATTAATTCAGGTTTTGGAAAAAAGCTTTTAAAAAAAATCTTTTTTTCTCTTTTGGAGTCGCCACTGGCCACTATGGTAGGCCGGACACCGTAAAAAACAGAACCATAGATTCGTTTGAAAGGGTTCGGGAGTTGGTTACGTGTGGGGAAGAGTTAGCACCCCCATCACGCCCGGAAATCGGTACCAAAACAATTGTTGCTTTTAATTTGATGGAAATTATCTGAATTTTAAAATGACTTTAATTAGGGGTTCTTGATTGAAAAACCGAACTTTAATCATACGAGCTCTTTCAAATTGGTGGTATCAGAATAATTAAACATTTAATTAAAAAGGATGACGGTACACCGCACCAAAGACTAAACCGACATCATATAAGCCTGACTGCCGTGTTAGTTTAGGGTTCGGATCCCGTACGTCACATTTATGCATGCTGCAAGCAGATAAAATATGGTGCTATGGTCTTGTCCGTTTTAATTACGAATTTACCTTTAGACGATTCGAATTAATCCGAATATTCGCGGGACATCCAATAAGCTAGGCTTGTCGACCCGAATACGCGAATTAATAGGTATCTCCGTTTTAGAATTAAAATTAATTAACATGCTTATTGAAATGCTAAAAAAATCACATGCGATGACAAATAAAATGCATGCCATGAAACACATATTCGAATGTCATAAAAAGCTAAAGAACACACATAAAAAAACATGCAATATACCACATATCATACATCTATTAAATAAAAACGAGCAATATGGCAAAATATATACATTCGATATAAAAAATGCAAAATGCATGAACAACAACGTTAAATGTGCAAAATAAATGAAATGCAAAATGACAGGGGTTGCAAATGTAATAAACCCATTTAAAACAATAATTAAAACATGAAATGGGACTCAATCGAGAGAATACTGAAAGTCAAGGGAACTAAAACAACAATTTCCCCCTTCGGGAACCGATTAAAATCAAGTTGGGGACCAAATTAAAAATGTTTGAAAACACCAGAGGACCACGGACGTGGTTTTGTAATGCAGAACCCCTCTCGTGTGAATACGTCGACGTGGAGGGACTTAAAACTGATTAAACCAATTTCAAAAAAGCTAAAACAATATAAATACTAAGCCTTAAGAAAATTTGAAACCTTTTTCTCATTTTGTAACCCTAAACCAAAAAAAACCTTACCCCTTCTCTGCATTTTCTTACCGGTGGCGTCAGGGTTCCGATCGCCGTCACCGGCGCCGGAACCCTAAATTTTTTTCGAAAACCCCTTTCCTAACTCTTTTCAGCCATTCGAAACCAAAAACCCTTTTGTTCACGAGATCAGAACCAAGAAAAGCCTCCGTCTTTTTAGATTGAACCCAAAATAGCCTCCTTTTTTAAAAACCTTTTTTGCGTTTTCGTCCCACCAATTCACCGTATACGGTCTCGGGAGAGACCGACGGGGCTTATCACCAGCGAGAGGAAAACGAAGCGACGCGGAGAATGTAAACGAAACTATAAAGCTTTCTTTTTTGTTTTATTTTTTTGCATGTTTCGGATACTAAAAAGAATGAAAAGGTACCTCTGAAATTCCTTTCTTTTTTGCTTGTATTGATATGCAAATTCCGATTACAATCTCTCTAAAAGCTTTTTTTTAATCGTCCCTTTACATTGCATGCATCCGGCTTTTATAAGCCCGGGAAATTACATTTTTTGCATTACATATAATTGAGAGAAAATCCCTATTGGTTCTGCCTATGGATTTGGCCGGATTCATCCCTGAAATCGTTGCCTCGTACGATTCTGTTTTGGTTGCATTTTGGCTCTGACATTTTGCTTTTTTTCTGTTGCATGTGAGTCGAGGAGAGGGGTACCAGAGAGGCACGGGACGTGGCCGGTTGCATGTCGTTGATGGGATCCGGACGGACTCGGGTAACTCGAAGAGGCTGTCGGTGTACCGCACGCGCGCGTGGAGAGACTGAAACGTCGCGCGTGGATCACACGCTCCTGGGGCTTGATCTGAATCGTCCGATCTCGATCCGGATCCAACGGTGGATAAGAGTGTGGTGCTGGAGCTCGGGAGAGGCTTCTAGGGTTTTTCTCTCCTGGTGCGATCTGGGTCGTCAGATCTGGATCCCAGATCTGACGGTTGAGATTGGGCTGCGCAAAAGAAAAGGGAGACCATTAGGGGTTTGTGTATCAGTAGATTAGGGTTTCTAATTATTTGGGCCCAAACAGGCCTTGTATATTATTTTTGGGTTTTGAATTCTAAATTGTAATGGACTTTGAATAAATAAACTGTTGGGCTTTATTTAACATATAGATTTTATTTATTTAATACTGGGCTTATTTATACTAACGTTTTTTGTTTCCAAATTTAATAATAATAATATTAATAATAATAATAAATATAATAATAATATTAATAAGATAATAGTATAATAGATCATACTCGTAATAATAGTAATAATAATAATATCAATATATATACTGTTTTTTCCTTTTTCTTTTTTCTTTTTGGTTTTTAATCACAACATAAATATCAAAGCCCATTAAAGAAAAGAAAATAGGACGGGTTTAACACCCTGGACAAAATTAGTGATTACAGGTTGCATGTTCCTTTAAATGAAATGGGCTTAACATGTATGTTTATGTGTTTGATCATGCTTGAAGTAGGGTGAAATGCCTATAGATTGCGTGCTTGTTTGTTGTTTCATGATTCTTGTGGTTTTGGGGTATGTTTGGGAAAACTTGGGGATGCAGAAAACTGTTTTCAGGGTCACACAGAGTGCAGGCGTTTTGAAACGCTCGTGGTTGTTTCGGAACGAGTGTAGCTCCAGGGAAACTCGTATCGGAACGAGGGTGTGTCGTTTTGATACGATTTGACTCTGTCAGTCCCCGTATCGATACGTGTATCGATACGGTTTGCCTCTATGAGTGCTTGTTTCGGAACGAGTTCCAGAACGCCATGTTACCATTGACCCCCGTACCGAAACGAAGTGGACCGTATCGGTACGGCCTGGTCTTACTTTTAAATTGAGGCCCGCGTATCGGAACGGGCAAGCCTGTTTCGAAACGCATGCTTGTAATTGGGCTTTTTGGCATCTTCAAAGGTTCTCGGATGTTGGATTTAGCCCTGTTTGTTTGTTTGCTTCCTTATTAAGCTTATATGCATTGTTTATATATGGTTTGGTTTCGTAAGCATGCAATCGGACTAATATGTCACTTGGTAAATTTAAATTCCCTTATGTTCCGTCTGTATAGTCTTGTCCTCGTTTTTCGCTGTCGTTTTCACACATAGGACTAAGCGATACATTTAGATAAGATAATTAATGAAATTTTTTTTCTAGGGTTTCTAATCGAAGTGGAGCCTTAACGGGTTTCGCTTCGGTTTTCCCCGTATAACCCGTTCGGACCGGTCTGTCGTCTAGCCCGAGATGAGGGGGTTACAATCATGGACACGAATAATCGAGTTTCACTGCAACCTCACTGGTCGTTTCTGTTTGCGATTGTGTGCTGAGATTTATGGAAGGATCGATGTGCACGCATCTTTGAGAATGACCAAATGCGTATAGGTGATGTTGCGCGATTTGTAGTGTACATGCAGGACGATTGTGCAGTTGTTTCCATGGTGGATCGGGTGTTACCACACTCGCGTGATGGACTGCTGGAGCCTACGGGTGATAGGTGGTTTAAACCAGGGCTGGGGCGGGTGAAAATTAACTCCGACGGTGCTGTTGATGGCGTGAGCGGTATGGCTGCAATCGGGGGTGCTATCCGCGATGCAACGGGTACGTGGTTGTTTGGTTTCTCTAAGAGTATTGGCTCTTGTTCGGTGCTCATGGCCGAGTTATGGGCGGCGCATGAGGCTTTGAGATACGCTTGGGAGCTTGAATATCGCCATGTTGATTTAGAAGTTGATAATATTATTGTGGCTAAGATTATTGGAAATATCTCATTGTGTCTACGTGATAATGCACTGGTTTTGAGTATAAAGAACTATGTGAGTCGCGGTTGGGATATCACCGTGAATCATGTCTCTCGGAGGGCGAATATGGTTGCAGATAAGTTTGCGAGCTTGGCTCGAGGGCATCCGGTGGGGGAATGACTTTACACGATACCCCGCCTACGGTCGAGGTGCTTGTTATTCTTGATCGTACATGAGTACCTTTTCGATTATCTTGTAGCGCGTTAGCGCATGTCGGTTCTTTATATGTGATGTACATATCGTCGTGTGTTCTCTTTTCCCTCACTTAGGTTTAGGGGGGTTTTAACGAGGCACACGGTGGCATTTCTTTTTTCAATAATAAAAAAAAAACTTCTCTAAGATTCGAACGGTGAAAAATCCCATCAACATGAGGGAAGCAAAATACTAAAAAACGGGGCCCATCCGACGGTAGAGGGAGAGATCGATGAGAGAGAAACCGAAAGATTTTTGCCTAATTTGTGGGCTTCATGATACTTTTCGACGAAATGTAGGTTAAAGTCGAACTCAAGGGTAGAGACGAAATTATTGGTAAAATTTGTAACCGAACGACCACTATATGTAGTCGTTGACGGTAGCGTCTGATAACAATGGACAATAGATGGTGTCCACGTCATTATGCTGTAAAAAAAAAATTAATGGATGAGTGACATAAAATATTCTAAAAGATTTATTTAATTTACACTTATATTTAAAAAATTGAGATTGCAGTTTTCATGCGGATAGCAATGGTAAACAAACCCTAAAGTATAGGGTAGCCTTTTGTTTTGTTACTTTGTTGTTTCTAAAGTGATTTTAAAAAATAAAATCCGTTTGGTGTGCGGGCAACAAGGCAAGGCAATAGTCAATTGCCAATTTGAAATGG
Organism: Hibiscus trionum; assembly: GCA_030270665.1. Taxonomy (NCBI): domain Eukaryota; kingdom Viridiplantae; phylum Streptophyta; class Magnoliopsida; order Malvales; family Malvaceae; genus Hibiscus; species Hibiscus trionum. Next base: position 19,955,253 of record BSYR01000004.1, read on the forward strand.
CCACGGCCGAGTTGGCGTGTGGGGAGAGCCAAAACCGGCAAGATTCCGAGATTCGCCAACCCCGACGGTAGGGCTCGGCACATAGTCGTAAAATCTTGATGAAGTTAGTTGATTTGAATCTCGATTAATCTGAAGTCTAATTTGGTTCTTCCAACATATATTTTTCTTTTGATAAATTATTTGGTGTGATAGAAAGAAAGAGTTAAATCTTTTCTCTTTTAATAATGTGAACCAAATAAACTCGAAATATTTGTGGCCCTGTCTTTATAATATCATCTTTGTGAGTTGTGACAGCCTTGGCTTAGCTAATTTGTAGATTCCCCATGCCAAGCTAGGCCAGTCCCCACCTCCCATGTGCTCTACACTGCCACCCTTTCTTCTCAATTACTGCTTTCTTTGCTCTTTTCCTTTCCAAATTCTATTTCCTCTTCCTATCTTTCTCACCATTTCCAGTTCCCTTTCTTCTCCTTCTTCCTTTGAAGCTGCTTTTGCCTTCTTTTTCTTCTTTCACTTTCTCAGTTCAAGTTCAGTCCTCCCTATGTTTGCTTCATCCATCTAATGCCTTTGAAAGAAAAGTTGCAACTCTTTCCTGCATCATTTTCCCGGAAAATAAAAACTAAAGCTTTGCACTTTTAATCTCTCTCAACATGAACTACAAGCTCAGACGTGGTTTTTGCTTCAAGCTTCTTGCTTTAATTCTTGGGTTCTCTTCGATTTTCATATCTGTTGAATCTCAGAAAGCTGCAAGCGATGATACTGCTGCCATGTTAGCCCTTAAGAAGACCCTCAGTCCACCCGAATCTCTGGGATGGTCCGACCCCGATCCATGCAAATGGAAGCACGTTGTCTGCTCAGATGACAAACGCGTCACTCGGATCCAAATCGGTCACCAGAACCTGCAAGGTACACTTCCTTCAGATCTTCAGAACCTTACTGAACTTGAGCGTTTAGAGCTACAATGGAACAACATTTCGGGTCCCGTCCCTAGCTTAAGCGGCATAAGCTCACTCCGAGTGGTTATGCTTAGTAACAATCTCTTCACTTCATTCCCCGCTGATTTCTTTTCTGGTTTATCTTCTCTTCAATCCGTGGAGATTGATAACAACCCTTTTTCCGCCTGGGAAATCTCTCAAAGCTTGCAAAATGCTTCAGCTTTGCTGAACTTCTCGGCCAACTCGGCTAACATTACCGGGAAAATACCAGACATCTTTGGATCTGATGCGTTTCCAAGTCTAAGCATTTTGCATTTGGCCTTCAATAGTCTCGAAGGAGAGCTGCCCTTAAGCTTTTCTGGGTCATCAATCCAGTCTTTGTGGGTTAATGGTCAGAAAAGTGACAGTCAACTTACTGGTTCCATTGCTGTAATCCAGAACATGACACTCTTAAAGGAGGTTTGGTTGCATTCGAACTCATTCTCCGGTCCTATACCAGATTTGTCTGGGTTGACAGCGTTGCAGACTCTGAGTTTGAGGGACAACTCGTTTACTGGCCCAGTTCCTGTTTCTCTTATGAAGCTTGAGTCCTTAAAAACTGTGAATTTGACAAACAATTTACTTCAAGGACCAGTGCCTGTGTTTAAGGACTCGGTTTCTGTGGATATGGTTAAGGATTCCAATAGATTTTGTATGCCAAGTCCTGGTGACTGTGATCCAAGGGTGACTTTGTTGCTTAATGTTGTGAAATCCATGGATTATCCACCAAGGCTTGCTGATAACTGGAAAGGGAATGATCCTTGCTTGGATTGGCTTGGGATTACATGCAGTAATGGCAACATTACTGTTATTAATTTTGAGAAGATGGGCCTTTCTGGTACCATATCTCCTGATTTTGCATCACTTAAATCTTTGCAGAGGCTGATTCTTGCCGACAATAATCTCACTGGTCCCATTCCTGGGGAGCTCACTACACTGGTTGCACTTAAAGAACTGGATGTTTCCAACAATCAACTCTATGGGAAAGTCCCCACTTTCAAGAGCAATATCATTTTGCACACAGACAGTAATCCCGACATCGGCAAGGAGAAAAATATTGCTACTTCTCCAGTTTCCGAATCTGGCAATCCCAGTGCCGGCTCAGGGTCTAAAAGTGGTGGAGATTCTGGAAATGGTGGTAGGAAATCTTCAGCTTTCATTGGAATAATCATAGTTTCTATATTTGGGGGTCTGGTAGTTATTGCCTTGCTAGGCTTGTTGGTTATCTGTCTTTATAAAAAGAAACAGAAACGGTTCAGCAGAGTTCAGAGCCCCAATGCAATGGTGATTCACCCTCGCCATTCTGGTTCGGATAACGAAAGTGTTAAGATCACTGTTGCTGGCTCGAGTGTTAGCGTTGGTGCTGTCAGTGAAACTCATACAATTCCGAACAGTGAGCACAATGGTGATGTACAAATGGTTGAGGCAGGTAACATGGTGATTTCTATCCAAGTCCTAAGGAATGTGACCAACAATTTCAGTGAAGAAAATATATTGGGGCAAGGGGGTTTTGGGGTAGTTTATAAAGGTGAGTTGCATGATGGTACAAAGATCGCTGTGAAGAGAATGGAATCCGGGGTTATTAGTGGGAAGGGTTCAACTGAATTTATGTCTGAGATTGCTGTATTGACAAAGGTCCGGCACCGGCATCTCGTTGCTCTTCTTGGATATTGCCTTGATGGAAATGAAAAGCTTCTTGTGTATGAATACATGCCCCAAGGTACTCTTAGTCAACATATCTTTAACTGGGCAGAAGAAGGATTAAAACCACTTGAATGGACAAAGAGGTTGACCATTGCCTTAGATGTGGCAAGGGGTGTCGAATATCTTCACGGTTTAGCCCATCAAAGTTTTATACATCGAGACTTGAAGCCTTCAAACATTCTACTAGGAGATGATATGAGGGCTAAGGTTGCAGACTTCGGTCTTGTGCGTCTTGCCCCTGAGGGGAAGGGCTCCATTGAAACTAGAATTGCTGGAACCTTCGGATACTTAGCACCAGAATATGCAGGTATCTTTTGTTTATTGGTTTTCCCTTTAATTCCGTGTAGTTTCTTCTTCATAAAGCTAAATGCAAATAAGTTATGCATGAAGAAAGTATTCAAGTATTTGATTTGAATGTCACTTGACACATTAAGCATATACCCGAATTTTGCTCAACAGTTCTTAAAAGTTGCAAAATTTGATTTGAAGTGTTGCCTATGACATTTGGTTCCATACACAAAATGTTCCCGGCATCAAAATCATTTTTTTTTCTTTGAAAACTATTGCAGTTACCGGACGAGTTACAACTAAAGTTGACGTGTTTAGCTTTGGGGTGATACTGATGGAGCTGATCACTGGTAGAAGAGCACTTGATGAGAGCCAACCCGAGGAAAGCATGCACCTAGTTACATGGTTCAAGAGAATGCATATCAACAAGGATTCATTCCGCAAAGCCATTGACCCCACAATCGATCTCAATGAGGAAACTCTTGCCAGTATCAGCACCGTTGCTGAGTTGGCTGGTCATTGCTGTGCAAGGGAACCATATCAAAGGCCTGATATGGGCCATGCTGTAAATGTGCTATCTTCTCTAGTGGAGCTTTGGAAACCAACCGATCAATGTTGCGAAGACATATACGGCATCGACCTCGAAATGTCATTGCCACAAGCTCTAAAGAAATGGCAAGCTTATGAAGGCAGAAGCAATTTGGAGTCTTCATCATCTTCACTTCTTCCCAGCTTAGACAACACTCAAACCAGCATTCCCACGCGACCTTATGGATTTGCCGAGTCATTTACATCAGCAGATGGAAGATAAGCAGCAATTGTATATTATCAAATCGGTCGCTCTGTATGTTCATTCTGATTGCTTCTAGTAGAACTTGTGTAGCCTAATTATTTCCACGGACGATGTTGTATTTTGCTTGGAATATGATTTGGATGTTCTTCAGTTTCGATGCTCTCGAAGCCAAACAGTTAACGTTTCATTCATGCAAATGTGTTCATTCTTAATCCTGGCCTGAGGAAAACCATTTTAGAAACTCTCTGGCTGCTTGATATTGCTCGACCCTTTATTTTTCTTGGAATATATTCATGTCAGATGTATATCGGAAAAATTGAGTAGGAACATCAAACTATAACCATGAATCATGATGCCAAGTTGGGCAAACTGAAATGAAAAGAGTCACAAAGTTCATGTGATGTTGGGAAATTCTGCAAATAAAAGCAGAAGTGAAACAGCTCAACGCCATCCAATGAAGAAACAGATGGGGAATGGCGTTGCTGTCTTGTGATGTGTGTAATATGCGGGGACCTGCAGGTGTTGGTGGTGAACTGTAACTGTCCCGTTTCCGGTTTCCCACACATGGCTTACGCAGATTTCAAAGGCGTGTGTCCCCTCCGGCTATATAATAGAAATCTCTTGCCTTTTTCGCTATTTTTATTTGTGTTTCTATATTGAAAATTTAGGTCTAGGGTTAAGATTGGAGTTTTGAAAATTTTAGGGCAATCCGTCTCCCGCCCACAGTTGTTTTCTTGTCTTTTTATAATTTAAATTTAAAATTTAAGATTATAGCTTAAAATTTGATTTTTTAGTGTTTGAGCACCGAAAAAACGACATAAATTTTTTGTACATGGCTATCCGTCTCCCGCCCACAGTTGTTTTCTTGTCTTTTTTATGCCTACCCTTTCATCCTATCATTATATTGTGCTATGAAATTAGAACTTTTATAATGAGATGGAGATAGAAATTAATTGCATTGTAATTTTGGAACTAAAACAAATATTTTATTAATTTTTAAATATAAAAATGTCAAAACTAAAACAAATTGAAGACAATACAAAGGAGATCAAAATAATATGGAGAAGAGGGCCGAGACCAACCTTCCTCTTTTAGTTAATACAAACTTAATTATCATTTATCATCGTTCGTGAATATGATTATATACAAATAGGTGGATCTACACATATTTATGGTGATGATTATGTATTGGAAAATAGTTTGGATTGGATCTCAATCCAGGTAACTCTACCTGGAATAAAAATCTGGGGTCTCTTTTGATATTTATATGTATGTCCCAACATAAAAAATTAGTTTAAGGTTTATGGTTGGGGTTTTAGAGTTTAAAGTGTAGGCCTTAAAATTTAGGGTTTAGCTTTTTAGTAGGGGTGGAAACAGGGCAGACATAGACGATTTTGCATTCTTTACTCCGTCCTCAGCACTTGCGGGGACGATTTTGAGGAATTTCATTAAATACTTTGAATATTTTTTCATCCTCGTACCCCTGTGGGTTTCGGGTATTATTTAAAATTTTCAACTAAAAAATTCTTAGAAAATAATTCATGGTATTATTTAGATTTTTTTACAAGAAAAATAATCAAATGTTATGAATATTTATCTATGTGAATGTCTATCAAGATTAGAACTTTATCTAAGGAGATTGATTTACTTTATCATTAGGAATATTATCTCCATTAATTAGAGTTCAATGTATTATGTACTTTTTATGCCTATAAATAGATGATTTGATTAAGGCATTCAATACTAATGTCAATATTATGGATAATACAAATCTCCCTCTTTCTCTCATCTCTTCGTTCTTATTCTTGTTCTTCTTTATTTTATTCACAACACATTATCAGCACGATCTCGCTCAACTATTATGATTCCACTTTCAACACCTCAACCAATGCTTCTCCTTTTGCAATATATATATATATATTGGTTCACTGTAATTTCAAACTTCGTCCTTTAGGTAATATTATATTTATCTTATCGTAAATTAATTTTTATTTTTCGTTATATCAATATATTTTGGAAAGCATATCAATATAATAATGTGTTTGATAAACTTATCCATATATAACCGATTGAATTTGTAATGTGTTTGAAAGTTGAGTTGCTTGGTTATCGGGCATGTCTTCTATTTATATTTATTTTACAACAAAGCTAAAATTAGTCTAAATGCACATATTTGTTTTGACACGCATGGTTCACATTGCTAATAATTATGTTTATACACTAAAGTTAAAATTATGGAAGAAAAACTCAGTCTGTTTGTGCGCTCAAATTGTATGAGTATATGATATGTTTCTTCCATAGTTAAGAACAAAATTAATGTTTTCTATTCTATATTGGATTTATTTATTTATTTTATAAGAGTTAATATTTTTAACCGTGTTTTGAGTTTTACATTATTTAGATGGCTTGGAAAGAGACGTGATATAAAAGGATTATGAGAAGATGTCTCGGTCATTTGCCATGTCTCCATCGTCCTCAAGAGGAAAATCATTATCAGTAAACTCTACTTTTTCCCTTAAACTATGATTTTAAAGAACGATAAATCATGATGATTTTGCTCGAAAGCAATATTTCTTCTACGTCCAAAAAAATCGACTATAGACTTCTCCCAAGTTCATGTTACAAAAAATTAATCTTGACAAGAATTTTCGTAGGAGGCATTCCCTGAAGTGAATCCAAAGCATGATGCGTATTCCATGCGATTATCAATGATTGGGCATTCCCTAAAGTGAATGCAAGCATTATGTTTATTCCATGCGATTATTGGATCTGTTTCATTCCCTGAAGTGAATGCAAACATGGTAAATTATTATTCAATTAGAGATATAATTTCAATATAATCCAAGTATATTGGCTGGACATCCAGTTCTGCGAGGCTACTGGTCTCAAAGGAGGTTTTTAAAGGACCTTGTGAACTGATTTAACAATACCGTGTACGAGGACTAAATCTTTGTTCTCTATGATGATGATATGTTAATAAAAACATACTCCACTTTTCACGACAAATAATGTTGTCCTCAGACACAATATCGTGAAAAGATTTTAAAGGCCCACTAGCTCTACTCCATTCCTTGAAGTGAATGTGAGATTTTATAATGGAAATAATAAATGCCACATTAGTAGTTGTGGTCATAATAGAGGTCATGGACATAGACATTATGGTCATTTTAAGAATACTTCTACCCACCGGTAGTGAGATTATAAGGATGACAAGAGTGATAAAAGATCATTCTAAGGAAGTAAAATCTTTTTTTATTACCAATGCGATGTAATAACCCATTGGTCTTGTACTTGTCGTACGCTGAAAAATCAACTGAATGATAAAAGAAAGAAAATAGAAGCAAATTTTGTTTGCGAAAAATGATGAAGATGATATCGGTCCAACTTATTTGAACATTACTGGTCCAACTCATTTAGACGTTGTTGATTTCCTTATAACCCTCGAAGGGAATAAATCATCTTCAAATTATTCTCATAACTTTGAAGAGAATTATTTATCTTTTTATTTATGTTGTTGTTTATTTACTTTACATATTAATTATTTACGTTTTATATTTATATATTATGATATTTATTTTTTAACATGATTACTTATCAAATACAATTTATGGTGACGATTTATGCTTAGCAGAAGTATAAGATATATTTTCCCATTTAATGCAAGGGATAATGTAAGTACTATATCTCAAAGTACTGAAAATATTGATGCTCCAACAGAGCAATAAGTTCTTGAGAGAAAGCACATTATGAAAGTGCAAAATTGCGAAAATTGCAATAATTACCACTAATGGTAATAATATCGTCACCACTAGAAGTGGAAATTTTAAGAGAGCAATATGAGTTCGCAGAAATATTCTTTTGGAAATTATAGATAACATATGTTATCAATTGACATTTAAAATAAGCCAATGTGAATATAAGTTTTGATAGCCAAAAAGTCAGTTGAAAGCTCTAGAAAAGCTATATATTGCTACCAAAAAATAATTTCTATTGAAAGCTCTAAAAGAGCTAAAGATATTCCAATTCAAAGGAACACTTTTGATGATCGTACTAGACATGTACGAGTGAGATTGAATCACATGTTATGGTAAACCAGAAGTTTACCAAATTCAAAATGTATATACACAATTGTATACAGTTGGCATGATCGGTTAGACCATCCTGATCAATAATGATGCAAAAGCTATTGAGATTTATATGCACATTCATTAAAATAACCTGAAGTTCTTGTGGTGCTTCTTCTCAAAGGAATTAACTAAATTCTACTTATTGAAAGAACACAAAGTTCTTGTGTTGCTTGTTCTAAAAAAAATGATTAAGATCCCACTTACCAAAAGAACTTGAAGTTCTTGTACTAAAGTTGAGACTGCATGTCTTGCATATCTGAATGAAATATGGGCCCATTTATCCACAAATGTGGAAAGTTTTATATGGTTTTAGTAGATACAGCTACTTTGTTTTATCAACTTACAACCAGAAGTTTGTGAGATTGATTATAAAAGGATTCAGATTATGCAGTTAGACTATTCGTCTTGCAGAAGTAAGTGGGTTTATATTTTTAGGCTATATCAGTTGTTACAAAGCCTATTGATTATGAAAAATATGGTTTAACACAATTTTATTTGGATAACTCCTCTTTAATAGCTAAACTATTAGAATAAGACAATTATTATTTATATGGTATTTCCATATAGCAACACTTGTACGCATCAAGCCAACGAGTTATAATAAACTCCTTGTTATGATTGGTTTTTGTTAGAAGCCATACATTCCCATTTTATAATTTTTGAATATGTGGTATATTATTGAGTTTCTCCACCACAACGCACAAAATAGGTAAATAAAAAAGGTTGAGAATATATATTGAGTACGAGTATCCTTTTATGTTTAAATTCTTAAACATTAATTGGAGAACAATTTATGACATGACTTTTTCTCAACATTAGGGAGAGATAATAGTCAATTGGATAAAAGAAAATGAATAATCGTTGTCTAAATCCTCGTATATGAACCAGAAGTTCATAAGATAATTCATGCTATTACATGTCAACTGCCAGACATATTTACTGACCCAATGAGAGTAACTAAGTCTCATATACCAGCTGAAATGCTCTAAGTTTAAATTACATGTTAGAGCGAGAGTATGTAAATCATGCATGAAGCATGATAGTGGAAAATGTTTCAATGATCAAAATTCTCGTAAATGGAAAGTAATATGAGATGGTCATATATTGGAGGCGGGTGCTCCCAAAGAGTCCCAAGACATAACTAATAATAAAACCCTAGAAGAGTTTCAGGTACCTGAAAATAAAGATTGAAATCTTGAAGAGATCTCGATGAGTTATGTAACTACGAGAATGGAACCAAAACAGAAAAGTTGTCGACAACGATTTTGCAAACAATTTTACATAGAATACTTCTATAGAAGTAAAGAAAGAAAACGAGGATCTTGTATAAGAATCTATAGATGTTAAAATGATTGGTCAACATAGGAAGACGCTTTAAACTTCTAAAAGAGAAGTATTTGGACTGTAACGCCCTGGTTTAGGGCCCGTGAGTTTATCAGTTTTGATCTAGGATTAGTTTCAGGTTAAATTTAGATTAAAATGATGATTTTATATGAAAAAATTGCCATTATTTACAAAAATGCCATTAATGAAATTTGGAGATGAGAAATTGTTAAATGAAATAAAGAAAAGTTTGAGAGAAAAGCTATCTTCTTCAAAATAGAAAATCCCCTTTTCCACCAAAACCTCTCCTAAAACCCTATTCACTATTCCATTGCCTCAAATCCCTCATTCAAGCAAGATTTTTGAAGGTAATCTCTTCCGTGTTTAAGTTCTTACATATTTAGCTTGTACTATTTGAAAACCTTCTTTTAAAACCCATTAAAATGCATTTTTAAGTTGGTGTTAGGTTTGAGAAATGGGTTTTTATGGGATTTTCGTGTGGGTATTTTAATGTCATGTTAAGGGTGTTGTTAATCATGCTTTAGTGTTTTAAAAATGTTAAAATGGTGGCTAATAGTAGGAAACCCGAAATGGGTATAAAAATGAGATTTTTAGGTTAAAAATGTTGAGTTTTTGGGTTGGTTTTGGGTTGAAAATGTGGTTAGTGGTTCCTTTGATGTTAGGGGATGTTTTTAGATGATTTTGGATGTGTTTTGGCGGTTGAAATGGCTGGATTCAGTGTGGGGTTTGTCTAGAACGAAAATGGTGAAGTTTTGAATGAAATTTGGGTTTGAATCAATGTGTTTTGCTTGCAAGGAGTAGATTTCCGGTTTGTTGCTGGTTTACAAGTGTATTAGTATCCTAATAGTTTGTTTTGGGTTGTCTTGAAGCAAAGGATATTGATTCGGGTACTTCAGGTGCAACACCGGGTGCTGTAGATGCTTGAGATCGGTGTTTTGGCTTTCGTTTGGGCTCAATCGGTGAGTGGAAATATTTTGTAGTTTAAAATGGTTTCAAGATAGATTCTTAGGGGTTTGGGTGGAGCCTTAAGGGCTAACCTAAACCCAAGTGTAAGTTTGCCTATACTTGCCTTGCTTGGTTACTTGTTGATGTACGTGTTTATGCGTGTTGTGATGTTGATTTCGGAATGCTTTTATTCCCGTTCTAATGTTGTTGTGTAGTCGTTGTTGATGTCAAGCCTCACGTGATGGTTTTCGTTGCTACGGTGATGTGTAGTCCCACCGGTAGTTACTAGTAGAAGAGTACGGTGATGTGTAGTCCCATCGAAAAACTACTAGTTGTTGTGAATGGTGATGTGTAGTCCCACCGGGAATGGTTGTGCATGTGCAAACCATGTTTGGTCTATGCTTGTGTTTAGTTCATCTCTTACTAATAAGTTTTGATTTTCAAAAACTAAAATGTTTGCTTTAAACTGCATTGTTGTTGTGTTTAGAGCTCCGCTCACTAAGCTTTAAGCTTACGCTCTCTCCTTTTCCATCAATGCAGATCGTTAGAGGCTTTGGGAGGCAAGTGGGCAAGGGAGGAGTTTCTTGGAGTTCTTGCTAAGCTCAAGTATGGTTTCGTGTTTGTAATAATGCTTAGACAATGGGAATACTAGGCTTTATGTTAGGGAGTTGGTGTTCAAACTCCTATGTTTGGCCTTGTTTATGTTGCTCGCATGTTTTAAATGTTGATGCCATGTTAAGTTGAAGTTTGTTATGCTTTTGATGGATTAGTTTGTATTTAGGCTTGTTGGAATTTTTGAACGCTAAGTGTTCTTGTGAGCTTTGGACTTGAAATCCAATTTGTTGCTTGATTGCATGTATGATTATGTGATTAGGATGTTTTGCCTATAGATTGTATGTATGATATGTTGCTATGTGGTTTGTGATGTTTCGGGGCGAGTTTGGGGACGTTTGGAGATGCCAAAACATGTTTTTGGGCTAAACCGTGTGCAGGCATTTCGAAACGCCTGATATGGTTTCGGAACGGTCGAGCTCCAGGGGTACCCGTATCGGAACGGGGGTGGTGCTGTTTCGGTACGATTTGCCACTAGAGGCTCCTATTTCGGAACCATGTAGGGCCGTTTCGGTACGATTTGCCACTAGAGGCTCCCGTTCCGGAACAAGGTGGGACCTTTTTGGAACGGGTTGGTTTTACCTTTCTGAATGAAGCCCGCGTTTCGGAACGGGCAAGACTGTTTCGAAACGTAGGCATCTAAAATGGATAAACGGCATCTTCGAGGGTTTTTAAATGTTGCACTTTAGTCCCTATGACTTGTATGCTTCCTTATTGAGTTGTATGTGCCCCTTTATAAATGTTTTGCCTCGTGAGCATGAAAAATCGATAAATGAGCTATTGGTAAGTTTAAGATATCGTATGCCATGCTCGGTTCGTGTCTGTGTTCGCTTTTCCGCTATTATCTTCACACATAGGATTAAAAGTGACATTTAGACAAGATAAGTAAACGAAAAAAATTAGGGTTGCTAATCGCAGTGAGGCCTTAGCGGGTTTCACTTCGGTTTTCCCCGTGTAACCCGTTTGGTTCGGTCTGTTGGCTAGACCGAGACGAGGGGGTTACATTTTGTGGTATTAGAGGCTCGATTACGAGGTCTCCCGGGAAGGTAAGTCAGGTAAGTTGGTTTGTTTGGTTTGTTTGCCATTGCACGGTGTATGGAAGCATGCCTTATTGTTCTTGTTGTTGTTGAAGTTTAGTCAAGTGTTCCCATTGCTAAGTGTTATTATTGGAAAATGGTTTTGGTTTAAAGAGCTTGAGAACTTGGATCCTTGCCCTTGCTAACCTCATGTTTTCTTGGGTGTGATGTGTTTTTTGTTTAGATTTTATCTCGTTATGGTAAGACCGAGAGGACGGCCTAGAGCGGGTGACCAGGAACCCGAGGAAGTGCCTCATGTTCCTCCTGTTCCCGATGGTAATAGGGTGGGTGGCGAAGGTAATGTGCCTCAGGCCGATGCGCAAGTTGGAGGTGATGGTAATGGACCTCAGGCCAGTGCAAATGTTGGTGGTAATGGAGCTCAGATGGGTCAGGGTCCGGTAGGTGCGGACATGACTCATTTGATTCAGACTATAGCCGGGGCTTTTCAGACAGCTTTGGCCGGTAAGCAAGCTACATCACCACCTCAAGGTGTGGGGACTGGTTTACCCCTTAAGAGACTTCGTAGCTTGGGTGGAGTCGAGTTCCGTGGTTTGACTCCCGAGGGTTCAGAGGCTTGGCTCGAGAGTACTACACGTATCTTGGGTCAGATAGAGTGCTCAGACAATCGTAAGTTGGGTTGTGTTGTCTCCTTGCTTCAGGGAGATGCGTATGCTTGGTGTACCATTGTTACTTCGAGTATGGCAGAAGCAGATGTCACTTGGGAATTCTTCAGAACAGCTATTAAAAAGAAGTATCTCGGAGTTCGATATCAGGATGAAAAGAAGAGAGAATTTATGGCCTTGGTTCAGGGTAGTAAGACGGTGTCCGAGTATGAGGTTCAGTTTGTGAGGTTGAGCCAATATGCTTCCGAGTTGGTTCCTAGTGAGAGGAAACGGTGTGAGCGCTTTCGTTATGGGTTGACTAGAGATGTGAAGACTTATATGCTTGCCTCTGACTACACCGAGTTTGATTTTTTGGTCTCTAGGGCCAAGGATATTGAGCAGAATTTGGGCTCGAGTACCCGTGCTAGTGGGTCTGATTCCAGGAAGAGACATGCGGATTGGGACAGAGATCATGCCAAGAGGCATAGAGATAGGAGGTATCAGCCCGATTCGAGGCATAGGGGCGGTAACCATGGACGGGGCCATCATGGCCAAGGAGCTGTTGTTCACACTCCTGAGTGCAATAGATGCGGGAGACGCCATCAGGGCGAGTGTATGGGTACCCTTGGGGTATGTTGGAACTGTGGTTCCTGAGATCATTTGAGGCGTAACTGTCCACACTCGGCTAGGGGCGGACCAGCTCCAACTAGGGGGTTCGAGCATCAGAGAGGCCGTGGGCGCGGTCGAGGTAATTTTCAGCCGAGGAACGATGGTCAGAGGAACTTAGCTCATGTGGTGGCAGTTCATCCTGAGTGTGGAGGACCGACTAGGGTGTATGCGCAGCGAGAGGCTGGGAATGATACGGATGTTATCGTAGGTAATTTCTCGTTACAGTCCTTGACTTTGCTTTCTTTGATAGATTCGGGTTCGACACATTCATATATTTTGGGTGAACATGCAAGGTCCCTAGGTCTACCGTATGAGTGGTTAGAGGTAGGTGTAAATGTTACCAGTTCTTTCGGTGATACAATGGTAGTTAGAAAGATGTATAGGAGGTGTCCCTTGATGATTCAGGGCCACGTGTTTCTGGTCGACATGATGGAATTGTCGTTCTATGGTTTTGATGTGATTTTGGGCATGGATTGGCTCGTAGAGCATAGAGCTAGGGTAGACTTTGAGACCAAGAGAGTCTCCTTGAGGCTTACGGATGATTTTGAAGTTGTAGTGGTGGGCGAGAACATTAAGTTCTTGTCCAATGTTGTATCTGCTTTAGAAGCTCAGAGATTGATGGATTCGGGTTGTCAGGCGTACTTGGCTTATGTGATGAACCCGAATATGAGTGAGGTTAGACCACAAGACATCAAAACAGTTTGTGATTTTCCGAGTGTTTTTCTGGAAGAGTTGTCGGGTTTGCCTCTAGATAGGGAAGTTGAGTTTGCTATTGAGACATATTATGTTTCTGTACCCATGTCTATTGCTCCGTATAGAATGGCACCGAAAGAGTTGAAAGAATTGAAGACACAGCTTCAGGAACTGTCAGATAGAGGTTTCATTAGGCCTAGTATTTCTCCGTAGGGTGATCCGGTCTTGTTTGTGAAGAAAAAGGACGACATTATGAGGATGTGTATAGACTATAGACAGTTGAACAAGGTAACAGTGAAGAACAAGTATCATTTGCCTCGGATAGATGACTTGCTTGATCAGTTGAGGGGTGCTTCAGTGTTTTCGAAGATTGATTTGAGATCCGGTTACTATCAGTTGAAGGTGAAAGATGTGGACATACCGAAGACAGCTTTCCATACACATTATGGGCATTATGAGTTCTTGGTAATGCCTTTCGGTTTGACTAATGCTCCAGCTGCATTTATGGATATGATGAATCGAGTGTTCCACGAGTTTTTGGATAGGTTTGTGGTAGTGTTCATAGATGATATCTTAATGTACTCTAGGACTGAGGAAGAGCATGATGAGCATTTGTGGCTAGTGCTTTAGACTTTGTTTGAGAATCAGTTGTATGCCAAGTTGAGTAAATGCGAGTTTTGGATTAGGGAGGTAGTCTTCCTAGGTCATGTGATCTCGGCAAATGAAATTAGTGTGGATCCCAAGAAAATAGAAGCCATAGTGAATTGGAAACAACCGAAGTCAGTGTCAGAAATCCATAGTTTCCTAGGCTTGGCGGGGTATTATTGAAGATTTGTCGAAGGATTTTCGAAGATTGCGGCACCCTTAACTAAATTGCTTCAGAAGCATGTTCCATATGAGTGGTCGGATGCAAGACAACAAGCGTTTGAGAAGTTAAAGAAAGCTTTGACTGAAGCTCCTATTTTGATTTAGCCTGAACCAAGGAAAGAGTTTGTGATTTACAGTGATGCCTCGTATGGAGGTTTAGGTTGTGTGCTTATGCAAGAAGGTAAGGTCGTAGCTTACGCTTCGAGGCAGTTGAAGGTTCATGAGAAGAACTACCCCACTCTTGATATTGAGTTAGCCGCAGTAGTGTTTGCTTTGAAGATTTGGAGACAACACCTTTATGGTGAGAAGTGCACCGTTTATACCGACCACAAGAGTTTGAAGTACTTGATGACTCAGAGAGAGTTGAACCTTAGACAACGTAGGTGGATAGAACTTCTTAAGGACTATGACCTTACGATAGAGTACCATCCGGGTAAAGCAAACGTAGTGGCCGATGCTTTGAGTAGAAAAGTGGCAGTTGAGTTGTGAGCCATGTTTGCGAGATTGAGTGTGTCGCGGGATGGTGGTTTGATAGCCGAGTTACAAGTTAAACCTTTGTTAGCTCAGTTTATTCGAGAGAAATAGTTGCAAGACGAGTCTTTGGCACCTCACGTGCAAGATATAGCCGAGGATAGACCTACAGATTTCTGCTTTGGTGAGAATGGGGTCTTATGTTTCAAGGATAGGATAGTAGTCCCAGAAGATGCCGAGTTAAGGCGTGTTATCTTGAATGAAACACATAACAGTCCTTTTGCTATGCATCCGGGTAGTACGAAGATGTATCGTGGTTTAAAAGAAGAGTACTACTGGATTGGGTTGAAGAAAGATGTGGCTGAGTTTGTGAGTAAGTGTATGGTATGACAACGAATTAAAGCCGAGCATCAGTTTCCTTCAAGTTTGCTACAGCCGTTGAAGATTCCAGAATGGAAGTGGGAACGTATTACCATGGACTTTGTGTCGGGTTTACCGTTGACTCTTTCGAAGAAGAATTCAGTGTGGGTGATAGTCGATAGATTCACTAAGTGTGGCCATTTTATACATGTTCATACTACCTACACCTTAGATAAGTTGGTCGATCTGTACATCAATGAGATAGTGAGATTGCATGGGGTACCGAAATCGATTGTATCAAATCGAGATCTGAGGTTTACAGCTAGATTTTGGGAGTGTTTGCATCGTGCCTTGGGTACTTGGTTGAACTTCAGTACTTCGTATCATCCGCAATCAGATGGTCAGTCAGAGAGAGTTATTCAGGTGTTGGAGGACATGTTGAGGTGTTGTATCATCAACTTTCAGGGTTCTTGGGAGAAACATCTACCGTTAGTAGAGTTTGCATACAACAATAGTTATCAAGCTTGTATTCAAATGGCACCGTATGAAGCTTTATATGGTAGGAGGTGTAGGACCCCTGTTTGTTGGGCCGAGGCCGGACAGAAGCTAGTACCGATGCCAGACTTGCTTAAAAGCACTACCGAGAAGGTAAAATTGATTTGTGATCGCTTGAAGGCAGCTTCAGACAGACAGAAATTGTATGCCGATTTGAAGAGAAAAGAGAAGATTCATTGGACCTTACGAGGTAATAGAGGATCGGTCCCGTTGGGTATAGATTGAGACTGCCGACAGAGTTAGAGAAGATTCATGATGTGTTCCACGTTTCGATGCTTCGGAAGTATAGATCGGATCCGTCTCATGTAATGCCAGTGGAAGAGATTGAGTTGAACCCCGACCTGTCGTATGATGAAGAGCCAGTTGAGATTCTTGCTACGGACAAGAACGTGTTGCGTGGGAGGTCTATCGAGTTAGTCAAGGTTTTGTAGAGACGCCGAGGTGTGGAAGAGGCTACTTGTGAGAGAAAGAAAGACATGGAAAGACAGTTTCCATATCATTTTCTGTCAGGTAATTTCGGAGACGAAATTCCTTAAGTGGGGGAGAGTTGTAACGCCCCAGATTAGGGCCCGAGAGTTTATCGGTTTTGATCTAGGATTAGTTTCTGGTTAAATTAAGATTAAAATTATGATTTTATAAAAAATTGCCATTATTTACAAAAATACCATTAATGAAATTTGGAGATGGGAAATTGTTAAATGAAATAAAGAAAAGTTTGAGAGAAAAGTTATCTTCTTCAAAAAAGAAAATCCCATTTTCACCAAAACCTCTCCTAAAACCCTATTCACTATTCCATTGCCTCAAATCCCTCATCCAAACAAGATTTTTGAACGTAATCTCCTCCTTGTTTAAGTTCTAACATATTTAGCTTGTACTCTTTGAAAACCTTCTTTTAAAACCCTTTAAAATGCATTTTTAAGTTGGTGTTGGGTTTGAGAAATGGGTTTTTCTATGGGATTTTCTTGTGGGTATTTTAATGTCATGTTAAGGGTGTTGTTAATCAGTCTTTAGTGTTTTAAAAATGTTAAAATGGTGGCTAATAGTGGGAAACCCGAAATGGGTATAAAAATGGGATTTTTAGGTTGAAAAGGTTGAGTTTTGGGTTGAAAACGTGGCTGGTGGTTCTTTTGATGTTGGGGTGTTTCTAGATGATTTTGGATGTGTTTTTGTGGTTGAAATGGCTGGATTCATTGTGGGGTTTGTCTAGAACGAAAATGGTGAAGTTTTGGATTAAATTTGGGTTTGAATCAATGTGTTTTGCTTGCGAGGAGTAGATTTTCAGGTTGTTGCTGGTTTACAAGTGTATTAGCATCCTAATAGTTTGTTTTGGGTTGTCTTGAAGCATAAGATATTGATTCGGGTACTTCGGGTGTGACACCGGGTGCTACGGAGGCTTGAGATCGGTGTTTCGACTTTCGTTTGGGCTCAACCGGTGAGTGGAAATGTTTTGTAGTTTAAAATGGTTTCAAGGTAGATTCTTGGGGTTTGGGTGGAGCCTTAAGGGCTAACCTAAACCCAAGTGTAAGTTTGCCTATACTTGCCTTGCTTGGTTTCTTGTTGATGTACGTGTTTATGCGTGTTGTGATGTTGATTTCGGAATGCTTTTATTCCCGTTCTAATGTTGTTGTGTAGTCGTTGTTGATTTCAAGCCTCACGTGATGGTTTTTGTTGCTACGATGATGTGTAGTCCCATCGGAAAACTACTAGTTGTTGTGAATGGTGATGTGTAGTCCCACCGGGAATGGTTGTGCATGTGCAAACCATGTTTGGTCTATGCTTGTGTTTAGTTCATCTCTTACTTATAAGTTTTGATTTTCAAAAACTAAAATGTTTACTTTAAACTGCATTGTTGTTGTGTTTAGAGCTCCGCTCACTAAGCTTTAAGCTTACGCTCTCTCCTTTTCCAACAATGCAGATCGTTAGAGGCTTTGGGAGGCAAGTGGGAAAATGAGGAGTTTCTTGGAGTTCTTGCTAAGCTCAAGTATGGTTTCGTGTTTGTAATAATGCTTAGACAATGGGAATACTAGGCTTTATGTTAGGGAGTTGGTGGTCAAACTCCTATGTTTGGCCTTGTTTATGTTACTCGCATGTTTTAAATGTTGATGCCATGTTAAGTTGAAGTTTGTTATGATTTTGGTGGATTACTTTGTATTTAGGCTTGTTGGCGTTTTTGAACACTAAGTGTTCTTGTGAGCTTTGGACTTGAAATCCAATTTGTTGCTTGAATGCATGTATGATGATGTGATTAGGAAGTTTTGCCTCTATATTGTATGTATGATATGTTGCTATGTGGTTTGCGATGTTTCGGGGCGAGTTTGGGGAAGTTTGGAGATACCAAAACATGTTTTCGGGCCAAACCGTGTACAGGCGTTTCGAAACGCCTGATATGTTTTCAGAACGGTCGAGCTCCAGGGGTACCCGTATCGGAACAAGAGTGGTGTCGTTTCGGTACGATTTGCCACTGGAGGCTCCTGTTTCGGAACTATGTAGGGTCATTTCGGTACGATTTGCCACTGGAGGCTCCCGTTCTGGAACAAGGTGGGACCGTTTCGGAACGACTTGGTTTTACCTTTCTGAATGGAGCCTGCGTTTCAGAACGGACAAGCCTGTTTCGAAACGCAGGCAGCTAAAATGGATAAACGTCATCTTCGAGGGTTTTCAAATGTTGCACTTTAGTCCCTATGGCTTGTATGCTTCCTAATTGAGTTGTATGTGCCCCTTTGTAAATGTTTTTCTTCGTGAGCATGAAAAATCGACAATTGAGCTATTGGTAAGTTTAAGATATCGTATGCCTTGCTCGGTTCGTGTCTGTGTCTGCTTTTCTGTTGTTGTCTTCACGCATAGGATTAAAAGTGACATTTTGACAAGATAACGAAAAAAATTAGGGTTGCTAATCGGAGTGAGGCCTTAGCGGGTTTCGCTTCGGTTTTCCCCGTGTAACCCGTTCGGTTCGATCTGTTGGCTAGACAAGGACGATGGGGTTACATGGACTAGCAGTCCATACACCTAAAGGTGTAATGCAAGTGATGCACAAATAAGTAGTCGTAAATACGACTTGACTTATGATTTATGAAGAGTTTTAATTACATCATGGTGGATGCAATTAATTTGGCAGTTATAAACTATATTACATGCGTCTAATTATTTAGGGATCCCTATTTATCCTTAAAGGATTTAAAATTCTAGAAGTATTTGGAAAATTTTGAGGAAATTTATTTAGACATGTCTCATTGAATATTTTGGCGCATTTGGTATAATCGCCTTAGTGAGTACTAATTGAGGAAATATTGCAAGAATGAATAGATTTCCTTATGTATTTTATAAAGGATTTTTGGATCAAGATTCATTATGATAATTTGAATTTCATTTAAACTCCTGAAGAGCTTCAAATTAGAAACTCGTGAAGTACTTTCAATGCATTTAATGAATGTATTTGAGAAAAAGAATCTTGAGATGTGGTTTTATCTCCACCTAAAGATCGAGCACTTAAATATGTGTTTTGTCTATGAATGGACATAAGCTGAAAGAATCTTAAAGAAGATTCAATATGGATAAAGCATATCTATTGAGTATCCAATAGTTGTAAGATTGTTGGATGTGAATAAAGATAATTATATCTTTTCTTGGTCTTGAAGCACCATATATTAGTTGGTCAAGAAATATCCATGGATATACAAATATCATTACCTTTAGATCTTCAAACATTCGTCGATGCCTCCTCAAATCTTGTAGAAATAATTATTATGCACGAGACAAGGCAAAAATAGTGTTAGGCTAAGACCATTGACCCAACATATCTAGAAGATATGTAATTTACTTTCACAAGATATGACACAAATGCTATCTTGTGTAAAGATAATGAAAGGTGGATACATCATGAAACATATAACTCTAAAGTTTCATCCCTTGCTATCTTTAGAAAAAGTATTCAAGATTGAATTATGAAGATTCAAAGATCTTCTGTGGTGTTTTCATGAGGGGGAGTAAATACGCGTTGCACTCTTTTTCCCTTAACCGAGGTTTTTTCCCAATGGGTTTTCCTAGTAAGGTTTTTAATGAGGCACCATGTTATGCGATTCAAAGACGTGTGTACTCTTTTTTCTTCACTAAAGAAATTTTTTTCCCACTGGGTTTTTGATCTTAGTAAGGTTTTTAACGAGACACATTATCTTCATAGACATCAAAGGGGGGTGTTATGAATATTTATCTATGTGGATGTCTATCATGATTAGAACTTTATCTAAGGAGACTGATTTACTTTATCATTAGGAATATTATCTCCATTAATTAGAGTTCAATGTAATATGTACTTCTTATGCCTATAAATAGATGATTTGATTAAGGTATTCAATACTAATGTCAATATTATGAATAATACAAATCTCCCTCTTTCTCTCATCTCTTTGTTCTTCATTCTTATTCTTGTTCTTCTTTATTTTATTCACAACATCCAAGGAATTATTGGTATTTTTTCTTGTGTTCATAAATTGAGTGATGCCCACACACATGTCATATGCAAGTGTGAGAATAGAGAAATCTAGTATAAGTTGGGGGCGTGAAAAACAATCCGAAGACTTACTAGGAGATTTGCGTTAAACATAAGATCTTGTCGCGTCATTGAATTCTCAAATACACAACTTGATTATTGATTGTATTTATTGTATTAGACATCATGGTTGATCTGTTTTTAAATTTTTTTTCTTTCTAAAATAGACCGATAGAGCGTTGATCTCCCGCTATTGTCCTAACGGTGAGTTGTTCGCTCTGATCTTCAAGAATTGTGATCCCTCTACTCCTTAACAGTTGTTTCTCCAAGAGCATCGAGTAGCTCCGCTCCAACTTCGAGAATTGTGATTCCATCTACTCTTTAGCAGTTGTTTCTCCAAGAGCGTTGAGTAGCTCTACTCCCTCTCTACTCGTTCTCCAAAAGTGTCAAGATGCCTTCACCCTCTCTTTGTTGCTTGTCTCGACGAGCATGGAGTAGCTCTGCTCTGATACAATATGTTTTCCAAAGGGGTGCAAATGTCTTTGTCGATTGAAGAAATGTTTGGATGTGTCCCTATTTCTAGGTTTGCGTCAAGATGTCCCCATGATAGATGTTTGCGTTAAGAGATCTTTGCCATCGATGATGAATGGGGATGACTCTACCCATTAGTTTTTGTTGTTGTCTCCAAGAGCGTCGAGTAGCTCTGCTCATTTGCAGCTCGTTCTCCAAGGGTAAAAGTAGCCTTCATGTATAGCATCGAGTTCTTCATCCTTTAGCATTATTTTTCTCCAAGAATGTTGAGTAGGTTTGCTCTTTTGTTGTTCATTTCTCCAAGGGTGTCGATCATCTGCTATAATGAGAGAGCCTTTATTGTCAATACGGACAATTTCGTAGATGTCTATGATATTAAACAACTTGTTTCTCCAAGAGTGTCGAGTAGCTCTTCTTTTTTGTTGCTTGTTCTTCAATGGCATCGATCCTTTATCATAGAAAATGCCATTGCAGTTGTATTTCCCCTCCACAAATTCTCCAATGGTATCGATCATCCGCCACAAAAGATGGCAAAGAGTTGTATGTCCCTTTTATGATACTTTCTCCAAAAGCATCAATCCTCTGTCATAAAAGATTGATGCTGAGTTGTCTATCCCATACATGTAACATTTGTAACCCCCTTAGCTCGATCTAGACGGTTGACCCGAACCAAGATGATTACACGGGGAAAACCGAAGCCAATTCGTTAAAGCCGACTCCGATTGACGATCCTTTTTTTATCTTTTCTAAATGCAACTTAAGTCATATGTGATCACCAAAGAGCATAGGAAGAAACGACACATCGATCGGATTTTGTTTAGGGGTTTAATTGTGCAAACTAGACATTTAGGGACCAAAATGTAATTTCTGCAATTTACAAGGACTTTTATGATTTTAAGGTTACCATTATTCAATTAGTCAAGTTTCATGCTTCACTGTCAATTTTCTTCTCAAACTGACCAACCAAACACATCCAATTGCAACCATGAAGATCAGGGACCAAAACGCAACGTTTCAAGACATTCACAAGTGAGGTTTAACCAACTTAACGACCCGCGTATCGATACTCTTAAGGAGGGTATCGATACGCCCTCAATGATCAAACTGCCCAAGCGTGCATCACCAGATCGTATCGGTACGCTGAGGTACCGTATCGGTACGCCCTCGTCAGGTGACTAAAGAGGGTATCGATACGACCCCGTGTACCGGTACGCCCCTCACAAAACAACCAGGCCATATCGATACGCCCTGAGGTGTACCGATACGATGCAGTCTGCAAATGCCCAAAATGCAGATTTTGAACCCCAACGACCCATCCAAACCATTCCAACATGTAGTTAAACATGCTTGCACACAAATATGCATCAACACTCAAAGGTACAAGCTAAGGAAAAACGTCTAACATCATCATCATCAAAATTGAATTCTAAAGCATGCTCCCTAAGAGTCAAAAACACCAAAAGACCATAAGCATCCCGAAAGGCAAGGTAAATCATCAAACCAAAATAATGGCCTTTTTTCAAACCAAATAAACCATATAAAACTTGCATCAACAACAGGGAGTCCAAAAACACATCTCCCGAAACAAACCATTAAATCCCATTGCCATATATCATTACTAAAGTAAAAGCATAACATCATACTTGAGCTTATCTATTCCTTGGATCCTCTTAAGCCTCCTTGCTGCCCAAAATGTCTCAATTATCTGCATTGTTGGTAAAAGAGAGCGTAAGCACGATAGCTTAGTGAGGCAAGCTCTAAAAACACCAACACAACAATGCAAGCTTTTAAAATCTCTATCTTGAAATCCATTTCTAAAATCATGCTCTTTCTATATCATGCTTGAAAACCATTTCAAAGCAAATCACCATTTGAAAACCACATGTACCATATATCTATCTATCTCATGCATTCAACCAATGCAAATCTCATGGCAAAGCCACACATGCTTGATATTCAAAAGCATTTCACAAATCTCAAAATCTCATATGCATTTCTCATAGCATAAAAATCATTTCAACATTGGTACATGTGAATCAAATACATTCTCATATATTGACATTTCATATTCTATCTTTACTCGGATATGCAGATTAGCTTGACATAGAGCCAAGTCCTACCCCGGTGGAATCTCACATCACCGAACTCTCATGGTGGTATCTCTCTTCGCCACAAAAATTGGGTGTTTCACCAAGACCTACCCCGATAGTATCTCTCATCATCTGATTCTCACTTTGGATCGGGATGTCACTACCCCCATTGCCCGACTCTAAAGAGCACGTACGAATTTTAGTTTATAGTGCACTTTACATCCTATTGGTCGACCAGTTACATCTGGTAATCATCTCATCATTTATGCCAATATATTACATCAAATCATCATCTCACCTACTGTTTTGATGCAACATTTCTAAAATCAATCTCATCTCATTTCAAAACCACAACTCATGCAGAGCATTTAGTCAAAATCTCAAAACTCTTCACAATGTCATTCTATCTCATGGGATCAATATGAAACACCATTTCATGTCATAAATCATGCATAAAACAGTAGGAATTTGTCTATCTCAAATCAAGAGCATGTTAAAAGCATTTAGGGGCATCAACCACTTTTCGAGAGCAAATCTAAACATACTTACTTCCGAACTTAGGATGGTGTTTCAAACCAATCCTAAACCCCCAAACCTTGTTTCCTTGTCCCTCAAGGACTTCTAAAACCATTTGCACTCACCGATAACGTTTCACTTGCTTGCCAAAACGATTTCTAAGTTTCCGGCACTTCTGGATCAACACCAAACGCGTCCGAAGATGTCTCCCCTATTCATTACACATAAGAGCAGAGGATTAATGCATCATCATGCATTAAAATCACCAGCCACTCATTCTAACTCGCTGCTCTACTCAAAACTAGCATTTCGGTTATCCGAAATCACCTCCAAACTTTCTCAAATCAAAACCCAGCCAAGATCTATCAATTCTAACCTTTTCTAAACTTCAATCAACATCAAAAATCAACATATACACGACCTTATACCTCCAGCAATAGCAGATCACCAAAAACACTTCAAAAACCACAAATCTAGCATCTCAAACTTAGGAACCCAAACCTATTCGGGATTTATTTGTTAAAACTTCATTCTCAACATCAATTATGATCCAAAATATGTTAGAAATCAACCTCAAAACAGAGCTTAACTTAGAAATACGAAAATCACCAAGATCTCATCAAGAATCTTGAATTTAACAACTATTTCATGTTTATAACATTAAAACAACTCAAAAACCATTAACAAAGGATTGATAACTTGGGAATTTCAGTAAAGAACTGATCATTAGAGGAGAATGACGAAGCTTACCTCTAATGGTTGATATCTCTTCAATTTGAGCAAGTTTTCTTGAAATCCAAAGCAAAAATTAAAAGAATTTGATGAAGCAAAGATAGGAAATCTTTTGGAAGATAAAATCTCAACAAACAAAATGAAAATCAGAGGTTCTTTGATGAGAGAAAAGTGTTTGGCTGATTGGAAGTTGAGGGAAAATGAAAAGAGAAAACTATCGTGAAATTGGTTATGAAAAGTCAACTTTAATTTTTCCTTTTTAATTCTCTTTTATTTCTTTAGTTAAGTCATTATTAAAAGCTCCTAAATTAAAGAGAAATCTGATGAAAACAAATGGTAAAATTAGCTCCTTAAAGATTCAAAGTTTCAATCCTTTACAAAACAATCACTAGTCAACTTTTACAAAAACTGCATTTTGGTCACTATACCAAAATGTAATATTTCCAAATCTCATTTTGTAAAATTGTTTTCACCATAATCATTTATATAATAAATGAAGATATTTAGATATTTTTCTATATTTTTAAAATATCCTAAACTAGGTGTTCCCTAAACCAACCTCAAGGGTTCGAACCGTTCCCGACCGGCCCGATTCAACATCTAAAACATCTAGGCCTAAAACCAGGGCGTTACAACATTCTTCAAGGGCATCGATCATCCGTAATGAAAGATGGCATTAAGTTGTTTGTTCCCATGACGTGATATTGTCTCTAAAGATATTTATCATCCACCATAGAAAAGGATGGAAATCATCTGCCCCCAAAGTATGCCCCCATTTGTGCCCCACTTTAAAATAGTGGGTTTAGGGTTTAGAGTTTGGGGTTTAAGGTTGGGGCTTAGGGTTAGGGTGTAGGGAATTAGGGGTAGGGTGTATTTTTTAGGGTTTAGGGTTTGGGGTTTAGGATATGAAAATTAGGGTTATATGGCAAGATTTAATTTTTAAGTATTTTTAAGCAGGGGCATAGAAGGAGGCATGGTTAGGGGGCAGGAGATTTTTACCCCATAGAAAATGGTGTCGAGTTGATTACCCTTCTTGTCGGATTCCTCTCTAAAATTTCTATTATCAAAAGGCGACAATATTCCTAAGTTTGAGTTAAAACCGATATTAAGTACAAATATCAAGATGACTCTGTGGTATGATCATGGGTTTCCTATTTACTTTTTTTCGACACTTTCTTTGGATTTCTCACACTGCTTCAATCACATTATCACTACAATCAACAAAGCTTAAAGAACAAAGACAACACAACTTAAAGAGTATGAAAAAAGAAAGTTTTGTTCATATAAGAAACGTTACAAAAGAATTACAATCATCATCAGAAATCAAATTAATGTTAAGACTATCTCCATTGGATCCAACTCTTCTGTCAAGCCTTCTAGCATCTGACCCATAATAAATTTACTTGTCTTTTAACAACTCCTCATCACCACTCACAAGCTTTTACAAGAAACACCTCATAGAGCCTAAGGTCGATATTTGAAACCATTGAGGGACCTGGTTACGACCTACGAGGACAGTCGTAGTCCGTAGAAAGTGATAAAGAAGTTATTATCTTCCTCGATCTCTCAGTCAGTCATCGCCTTATCTCTGCACAAATTTATAGATCCCCAGAAATAACTACACTCTTTTCTTCTAGAACAAACAAGTTTTGGAGCACCCCTACAGACGGTTTTCATCTGTTCCTCCAGCAGTAAATTAAGTACCCTATGTCCCTATGATGACACACTAATAGTAATAGGTCCCAGGGAGTGATCTCATATTACAAGTTACAACAACACCTTTATCCACTAAGCTGTACAACAGGAAATGGAGTCTAACCTCCAATGTGAATAAGGCAAAAAGAACCACGCCTGCTCACCATCTCCGCATTCACTCAAGAAATGAAATCCTTAAAGAACCTCAAATTTAAACTCGTAATTCTTCTATGACAGACCGATACCCAACAAGAGCCTTCCCACTTCCTCGCAGACAATTGTTCACTCTACAAGCAGGCTAACCACCGAATGAGATCAATTTACCTCCACCCTCCTCTGAACATTACTAGAATTCATCTCAATGTTCATCTCCATTTCAACAGAAAGAAATAAACGAAAGAAGAATTTCACAAAAAGAAGTATGCAATTCAAAAAAAGAAAGCAAAGTAAAACTTGAAGAAGAGAAATTTCCACTCTTATAGCTAAAGAGACGTGGCCTTTAAGATGAAGCAATGATGACACCGCTTTTTCGAAGAAACGAGTTATCCATTCACAAAAAATCATCACAAATGCTTCCCAAGCCACAACTCAAAGGTACACATTTCCAAGAAACGACCTTAGATTGTCGAATAAAAGGTATCGAATCATGCCACTTTATGACACTCTCTCAACTAAGGAGGACACTTGTTATATCCATATATACTCCAACACTCACTCATCTACAATAAAGGTCATCCGACGTCCCAATGGACATTCTCTACCCCAAATTTTCTTGTCTCAAACTATTCTGCATTAGAACTTTCTAGAATCTTCCCTTGGAAGTCACAATGTCCATTTGGATCCTGCCTCACCTTATCCTCCGGATGACTGTCATCCTTATAAAACCAAGGTCAAATTTACAAGTCAAGTCTATTGTCTGATATACATACCTGCTCGAAAGATCAACCTTGGGATGTTTGGCTGCGAGCGGAACGAGCTTTCAAAGAATTTCACCATGCCCCTTCACCTTGCCAGACAAGGGTTCCTCATCTTGACCAAGAACCAAAGTGTTGGACACCACCACCTATGGGTTCAATCAAGATTAACTGCGATGCTGCCTTTGACCCAATCTCTGGGACTGTGTCTGCTGCAGCTATTGCCCGCAACAGCTATGGAGACTTTCTTTATGGGCTTTCTAACTCCTATGTTGCTTCATGCGCTGCAGTAGCGGAAGCTTTGGCCATCAGGCTTGGCATCTCGATGGCTATTCGCTTTGGTTTTGACAATATCATTGTTGAAACGGACTGCAAAGCTGTGATCGAGAGGATCAATAAGGGATCGCTCTCTGACTGGACCACAGCAGCCGTGGAACAGGATATCAGAATGACTACTGGATCTTTCAACTCTTGTATCTTTGCCTTTGTCCCTCGGTCTTGTAATCAGGCTGCCGATCGGCTAGCTAAAATTGCTAAGAACCATCGGGGACTTAAGTTGTGGGACCGTGAGTCTTCCCCGTTTTGTAATTTTCCTTTTGTTAACTTCCCTTGAAAATGAATGAAAGTTATTCTTGAACAAAAAAATATATTTTTGAGTGGATCAAATGATCGATATGAACCAAGAGGGGGTGAATTGGATTTTTAAAGGTTTAGGTGGTGGAAATTGCAAATTAAAAAGATGGACAAAGAATTTTAGAGTGGTTCAAGTTCCAAATGAACTCTACATCCACTACCTTAGCTTCACTAAGGATTTGCAACAATTCCACTAATTGCTCTTCCCCTTTTCTAGGCTAAGGAGGCAACCCTTACAATTTCGGTTAAATTTTCTACCCAAAATTTAACCCAATCCTCACACAAAGATAACAAAGAGTTTGATGGCTAAGATAGTATCTCTCAATACAAATTGTAGCCCAATTACAAGCACTCAACCCAATTGAAAATGATAAGAATTAAAATTACAATTGGGGTTTCTAGACAATTTTGGGATTTAAGCACAAATGCTTGGATTTGATGTTTGGATGTTTTCTTTTGGATCAATAGTTGTTGCTGGAGCTTTTAGAGGTCCCTTTTATGCCTTCTCATTGATTTCTAACCGTTGTGGTTGTTGCATTCATCAATAGAGCCGTTGGGGGTGTTATCTCACCTCCATAAATGCAGTATGCAACCACCCGTTTCGGAACGCGGGAACCTGTTTCGAAACGGACCAAAATAGAAAGAGCCGTTGGGGTGCATTTAAGAGCCCCTTTCGAAACGGACTGAACTCGTTTCGAAACACTTTTGCCACTGTCAAGGGTCGTTTCGAAACAGCTTGAGCCCGTTTCGAAACACCCTAACGGTTTCTGAAAAATCAGTTAAAAACTTTTGCAACGGTCATATTTTTCAAATCAAAATGAAGAACCGTTTCGAAACACTTGAAATCGTTTCGATACGGGTTCTTATGTTCTAAAGTCGTTTCGATACCCGTTTCGAAACAGGTGTTGGCAGTGGTGAAATCGTTTCGAAACGCCTTAGGCCGTTTCGAAACAGGGACTTGAAAAACACTGTTTCGGCTTTAAACATTTAGAAAACATTTGAAAATCTTAGTTTTTAACTTTGGCATTTTCTTAAAATCATATGGGGATGTTTGAGGACTTAAAAATTCGTTTTGACATTTTCAATTTAGTCCTTAGGTTCTTTAGTTATATCAAAATTAAAATATCGGTTTCACAATCTCCCCCTTTTTGATATAACAAAACCAAAGTTAGAATTTTTAAGAGTTTTGAAAATTTTGAACATATTCTAACTCCCCCTTAATTTAAGATAGGTTTTTAAAGTTTTAAAAAATGTTTTAACTTTGAAATTCAAGTTTTAAAACTTAAAAACACTTTAAACATTTAAAACGAATTTTTGGCTCTTAAATTTCTTCTCACCCTTTTTGTTAGATCAAAAATAATAAATAGGGCTCATAGAGAAGAGAAAGGGTTAGTACCAATAAGCATTAAGTAATAAGCAACAATAATATTAATTCATAAAATTAAAATATCCAAAACATAAATCAACATTAAGTTCAAAACATAATCCCAAATAAGATCAAAAGCATAGGTTCCTAAAACATAATGAAACATAAAGATGCAAACTTAAACCTAAAATGCATAGATAATATAATATGATATGAATATCCTAGGCCTCGTCACCACCATCATCATCATCCGAAGTCTCATCATCGCTCTTGACTTGAGAACGGCGAAACTTCGTCCATTGGCCATAGAGGGTAGAGAAGGACAAATCCATGTTCGAGTGGGAAGCCTCAAGGGATTGGAGTCGATCCTCTACATTTTGCAAGTGAGTGTTGATGGCACCAAAACCCGAAGCCATGTTAGTGTCCATGGCATTGAACCGCTCGGTAATCAAAGCCGTGAGAGCATCATTGTTTGCAACAGGAGCTTGAGGTTCAACGGGAGGAGGAGGAGGAGGTGCGGCTCTATCAACACGTTCCCAAACATGGTTCACATAGTGAAAACCGGACTTGTGAAGAGAGGACTCACCAATCTTGGACTTGCGGGGTTCCGGAGAGTCGTAGGAGCAATCGAGACCAATCTTGCTAAAGATGTGGCTCAAAATCGTGCCATAAGTAAAGGACTTCAAGGCATCGGTGTTAATAAGCTTAACATTATTAACCATCTCGGCAAATATGATCTTAGCAACATTAGGGCGCTCACCACGACGGAAATATTCAAGCCAAAAGTAATCAACTTGACGGATATGAGAATATTTACCTCCGGAGGGGCGAAGGAACCATGAAACCATCAAGTGTAGAAAACGATCGTGCGCATCCAAAGTAAGCACTTGACCGGTATTAGTACCAAAGTGACGTTCATTCTCAATTCCTTCATCCTTAAGGGAAAAAGTAGACTCCAAGAGAGCAACATCAACAACAAACTTTTTCCCCAAAATAAAAGATTCAATCCCAACAACCTCGGTATTTGTTTCATCATTAATAAGACGAGCATTGGAGTAAAAGATGAGTACCATGTGTTTGTAGCGAATGTCAGGGATGCTCAACAAAGGAAGAAGATTCCATTCGCTCAAACGTTCGAGGTAACGGAAAAGGAATCGCTCGGAGTTAAGAAATTCGAGATCAATGACACGCTCACGACGAACTTTTAAATCCTTGACATATTTGAAACGAGCTCGCATCTCGGGAGTTCGAAGGGATTTTTGAAAGAGCTGAGCGAGATTCGGACGCACACTCGAGTCACCGGATTGAACGGACTTACGCTCTTTGCTAACACTTTCCGACATCCTAAAAATATAAGCAAGCAAGCGAAAAATTTAAGTGTATGCATAGATTTCGTAATTCAATCCAATAATAAATCCCACTTAGGTTTAAACAAGTTTTTTAAAAAATAAACAAATCAAAATTAAAAAACAGAAGAAAAAAATTTAAGAGAAAACAGTAAAAAAAATACGACTGAAAATTTTTATATTCGAATCAGAAAATTGAAGGTTTTGAATTTTTTTTACAAAATATGAAAAACCCAAGCATCAAAACATATAAACTATACAAAAATGAATTTTTCTAACCTAAGATTCGAATAGAAATTGAAGGAAAAAAGAAAAAGAGGAAAAATACCTTAGTTTGGGATTTTGGATGAATGGATGAAAATCCTTGCACAATGTTGATGAAACTTGCTTAGACTAGTGTTTTAGAGAAAAACCCCTCAAGATTTGATGAAGAACAAGGAGGTTTAGAGAGTTTTTATAGGGAAAAAGTCGGGTTAGGGTTTTTAAGAGTTTTAATTTAAAGAGAACTTTATCATTAAAAGCCCTATTTAAAGCTGTCCGTGAAACTGTTTCGGAACGGTCCTGACCGTTGCGAAACGCGAGGACGAGAGTTTGACCGTTTTCAGAATTTCAGCTGACAATTTCGATACGGTGTTGAACGTATCGAAGCCCCGTTGACTCGTATCGAAACTCGTTTCGATACACCCCTTGGCAGTAGCAAAAACGTTTCGAAACCCTTTTGAGGCGTTTCGAAACGCCCTTCTCTCAGACATGATTTTAAGGCATCCGTATCGAAACAGGTTGACCCGTTTCGATACACCTGGGCCTGGAAGTGCAGATGAGGCTCTAAAAGTGCAGAAATTTGAGTTTTTCTAAGGCCTAACTTGCATGAATGACATGAATGAGCAAGCAAAACATATGCAAACATAAACATACTCCCCCTAGCTATAAGCATGGATGAAATTAGGAGTCAAAACACATAAACATGGTATTTCACAAGATCAAGCAATTTTAAGCACAAAAGAGGTCCTAAAAGGTCAAGATAGGCTAGCTAGACCTAACTCTCTCCTAAGGGACCAAAAACGCTCTTTGTCTTAAGGTTTTGTAAATATGTCTGCTAATTGATTTAAGGTGTCTACATACTCTATAACCACATCTTCTTTAAGGACATGATCTCTAATGAAATGATGTCTTATTTCTATGTGTTTGGTTCTAGAGTGTTGGATGGGATTTTTCGTTAGACATATAGCACTAGTGTTGTCACATTTTAGGGGTATGGTTTCAACTTTAATTACATAATCTAAGAGTTGTTGCTTCATCCAAAGGACTTGAGCACAACAACTCCCTAAGGATATGTACTCGGCTTCGGTGGTAGATAAGGCTACACTATTTTGTTTCTTAGAGAACCAAGATATGAGCATACTACCTAGGAATTGACAAGTTCCCGAGGTAATTTTCCTATCGATTTTGCAACCTCCATAATCCGCATCTGAATAAGCATGAAGGTTGAAGGTAGAGTCTCTAGGGTACCAAAGACCTAAACAAGGAGTATCTCTAAGGTACCTAAAAATTCTCTTAACGGCTATAAGGTGAGACTCTCTAGGACTAGCTTAAAACCTAGCACACAAGCAAACACTAAACAAGATATCCGGTCTACTTGCGGTAAGGTAAAGCAATGACCCAATCATAGAACGGTAAAGCTTAGAGTCAACACACTTACCTCCTTCATCTTTGTCAAGCTTTGTAGATGAGCTCATAGGTGTGGCTTTAGGCTTTGCATTCTCCAAGCCAAACTTCTTGAGCATATCTTTTATGTATTTTGCTTGATTGATGAAGGTGCCATCCTTCTTTTGCTTGATTTGGAGTCCCAAAAAGAATGAGAGCTCCCCCATCATGCTCATTTCAAATTCACCTTGCATTAGCTTAGCAAACTCCTGACAATGACATTCGTTAGTAGAACCAAAAATAATATCATCAACATAAATTTGAACTACTAAGATGTCATTTTTGTACATTTTTATAAAAAGTGTAGTGTCCACCTTACCAATTGTTGAGTTGTTAGGGGCTCGATTCGATCAACCAATTTAGCTCACCAAGTGGTGGAGAGATGGATTTTTGGGTGGAAGGGTTGTGGAAGCTAAAATAAAGATTGACACAAAGATTTATAGTGGTTCAACCTTCTAACCAAGGTTGTGAAGTTTCAAAACGATTTTGCTACTGGAACCCCCTGTTTCGAAACGCCCTAAGGTGTTTCGAAACACCTGGACAGGTTTGTGAAGTTTGGCTTTGAAAAACATAAAAAACCCTTTTAAAAACTTCCCTAAACATAATTTCATGTTGTTTGGACTTTGGAAATGTTTTAAATACTTTTTAAATCAGTCCAAAACATTTTTCAATTATTATATCAAAACATTAGTTCTACAATCTCCCCCTTTTTGATATAATAAAACTCACTTGAAAAATTGTTTGGGATTATCCCCCTTTAACTTTAAAAATGTGAATAAGAGATTAAAAAAATTTAATTCAAATAAAGCTCCCCCTTATTCATTTGAACATTCAATTTTTCAAACCATTTCTCCCCCTTTTTGTTATATCAAAAAGAATTTAAAACATTAAGTTCAACATAACCATATAGGTAAAAACTTTGACAAAAATAAGAATTTGGTTTTAAAATGGCTCCCCCTTACTCAAAGCATCATTAAAAATGTTAGTCCAACATTTATGATCATCTAGTTGAATAAACTAAAAATAAAACAAATAAATGCTAAAACAACTAGATTTTTACCAACACTTGAACTCAAGGTAGGATGTGAAGCCTTCCTTCTTCAAGTGTTCTTCCTTGTGTGCATGGAGCTCCCCCTCAAAGTTTGACTTGTTGAACATCTCCATTACACCTAGCAAAAGACAATCAAGTGATCTTTGGTATACAAATTGCTTTAGATCCATGAACATTAGTAGCACAAATTTTAGTCCCCTTAGGAATCCATTTTTCAATGTCATCCTTTTTAATTGAAGTGGTTAGTCCTTTTGGGACCCAAACACTTCTAAAACATTTACCTTTTATAAATCTAAGGGCTCTAGATTGTCTAACATAAAAATTTGATTTTCTAAAATTGTTTTTCTTTTCAAGCTCTTTGGAAATCAAATCTTTTTCTTCTTGAACTTTTTAAAGCAATTTTTGTAAATCAAAACATTTTAATTCAAACTCTTCAAGTTTTGCTTCAAGTTCAAGTTTGGTTTTAGAAAGCAAATCATTTTGAATTTTTAACTTTGAAATCAATTTATTGTTTTTCAAAATGTGGCTTTTAAAATCTAAAACCAAATCGTCATAGGCATCTTGTAATTCATCAAAAGAGTAAGAACATGAAGTAGATGAATTAGAAGTTACCCTTGAATCTTCTTCGATGACCATAAGGCAAAGGTTGGCTTGTTCATCGTCGGTGGAGTCCTCATCACTCCAAGTAGCCACATGTGTCTTTTTCTTATGGCTTGAAGTGCTTGCCCTCTCCTTTCTCTTGGGTTCTCGTTCAAGCTCTCTCAAAGCTTTCTTCATGAACGGGGCACACTTCTTGAAGAGATGAACTATCTCTTCATCTTCATCCTCCTCTTCACTTGAGTAGACATGATGACAAGTGGAGGATTTGAGAGCCATGGCACTTGCATTGATGCCAAGCCCTTTGATTTTCTTCTCTCCCATAGCTCTAATTTCTTCCCTCTTCTTCTCATCCTCTTTGTTCTTCTTCATGATTTGATGAGTAAGGAGAGACCACATGAGTTCATCAAGCTTCAAAGTCTTCAAATTTTTGGCTTCGATGATGGCGGTCCTCTTTGAGTCCCAAGACTTGGGAAGTGAGTAGATGAGCTTTCGAACAAGCTTCTCCTCCGGGATGACTTCTCTATAGCCTTTGAGACCATTTGTGATGGTGGAGAACCTATCAAACATCTTCTCGATGTTCTCTTCCGGATCCATTTTGAAGTTCTCATACTCTAAGGTTAGGAGCCCAATCTTGGTCTCCTTGACTTCATTTGTCCCCTCGTATGTGACTTCAAGCCTGTCTCATACCTCCTTGGCACTCTCACAAGAAGACATCTTCTCATAGATAGATGGACCAAATGCACAAAATAGAATGTGCAAGGCTTTGCAATTTAGCTCCATCTTCTTGCGATCATCGGTACTCCACTCCGTTTTACTTCTTTGAGGCACGAATGGACCATCTTCAACTACATCCCATAGCTTGTAATCTCTTGATTTGATGAAGAACTTCATCTTTGTCTTCCAATGAGCATAGTGAGTTCCGTCAAAGAAAGGAGGTTTGTCGATTGAATGTGCCATTGAGCCGGTTGATGAAAAAGTGATCGAGCTTGCCGGATCTTCTCAATAGGATGTGAATCCCCTTCGATTGAGCCAAGCTCTGATACCAATTGTTGAGTTGTTAGGGGCTCGATTCGATCAACCAATTTAGCTCACCAAGTGGTGGAGAGATGGATTTTTGGGTGGAAGGGTTGTGGAACCTAAAATAAAGATTGACACAAAGATTTATAGTGGTTCAACCTTCTAACCAA
Organism: Hibiscus trionum; assembly: GCA_030270665.1. Classification (NCBI taxonomy): domain Eukaryota; kingdom Viridiplantae; phylum Streptophyta; class Magnoliopsida; order Malvales; family Malvaceae; genus Hibiscus; species Hibiscus trionum. The sequence continues at coordinate 19,990,181 of BSYR01000004.1, forward strand.
GGTCTACATCCACTACCTTAGCTCCCAACTAAGGATTTCTCAATCAATCCACTATTGATTCGTCCCCTTTTCTAGGCTTAGGAGGTAACCCTTATACACAATCAAGCTTTCTACCCAAAGCCTTGATTGAAACCCTCTCTTACAAAGAGAAACAAGAAGCAAACTTAAAACCCTCTAATAGGTGTTTGTTTGCACAATTAAGCACTCACCCAAAACCTAAAACACTTGAGCAAATTTGACAATTTTGGCTCACTAGTGTTTGTCTATACAATAAATGACAATTTAAGCTCTAAGACAATTTTTGATCATTTGATGTTTGACAATATGAGCATTAGCCTTCTCTTGATGCTTGGAGGTCCCTTTTATACTCCCAACTAAGTTTGTAGCCGTTACTAGCCGTTGGGATCAAATTGGAGCCGTTGAGGACTTTAATTCCCACCATAAATGCAGTTCTGCAGCTCCCTATTTCGAAACGCTCGAAGCCGTTTCGAAACGCTCTTTAAGTAGAAAGAGCCGTTGCAGTCTGTCGGGGCATCCGTATCGAAACACCCCCTTGCCGTTTCGAAACCCGTATCGAAACGCTATAGGCCCGTATCGAAACGCCTGCATTTAAAAGTTAGTTGTGGAAATAGCCGTTAGGGTTTATGACCGTTGTGGTCAATGCCACGTAGGCGTATCGAAACGGCATATCCCGTTTCGAAATGCTGGGCAAAGGTTCTGTCCATGGAAAGCCCGTTTCGATACAAGTATCGAAACGATTTTGTTACTGGAACCCACTGTTTCGAAACGCCCTAAGGTGTTTCGAAACACCTGGACAGGCTTGTGAAGTTTGGCTTTGAAAAACATGAAAAACCCTTTTAAAAACTTTCTTAAACATAATTTCAAGTTGTTTGGACTTTGGAAATATTTTAAATACTTTTTAAATCAGTCCAAAACATTTTTCAATTATTATATCAAAACATTAGTTCTACATATATATACCTGCTCGCAAGGCTAGCAAGTCAATAGGCATCAATCCTTCAGGCCTAAACTCACACTTGCTATTAAAGGCTATCATCCACCCTCATTGATTTCCTCAATAAGGGATTAGGAAGAAGAGGACAAAGACATTCCCGAATAAACTATCCCTTTTTCCCCTTAATCCCCACCACATAAGGCCTCCGACCTTACTCCAATTTGTCATTGTTAACTATGACCACCATCTATTGTGGCTCTTCGTTCAAATCAAAAGGAGTGAACTATCATAAACCACCACAACAATCTCAATCCCATGTTGTTCATCAACAACATTAATATTTTAATAAAAAAAACAAAAATAACTAATGTCGACTTAATTGTTTTCATCACGTTTGAGTTAATTTGGTAAAATAAATGTTTGAGGATCAAAAGGAATGGAACAAAAGTTTAAGGACTAAATTACTAAAGTAATAAAATTGAGGGACCAAAAGTATCATTTTTTCTTTGTTAATATATCTCGAAATTGAGATATTAATTAAAGAGTTAATTGCACCACACGTCCCCAAACTATGGTTCTTATTCTAAACTGGTCCTCAAACTTTTAAACATTTTAATTTCATCCTCAAACATGACCTTCATTCTAAATTAGTCCCCAAACTTTTTAGCATTCTAATTTCATCCTCAAACTATGACTCTCATTCTAAATTGGTCCTCAAACTTTTTGAACATTCTAATTTCAATCCCCAAATTATCAATATATGCTAATCACAACTTATGTTAATAAAACTGGTATAAAAGTTGTTAATTGTCATGAAACGCTTATGTGTATCATGCAATAATATGATGTGATATAAACGATCATTTGATGATGAAATTGAAAAATTCAAATAGTATGAGGACCAATTTAGAATGAGGGACGTAGTTTGGGATGAAAATAGAACATTCAAAACTTTGAGGGCCAATTTAAAATGAGAGTCATAGTTTAGGGATAAAATTAAAACATTCAAAAGTTTAAGGCCCAATTTAAAATAAGAATCATGGTTTGAGGACATATGGTGCAATTAAATCTTAATTAAAAATATCGAAATTGTTTTGGTTTCTTTATGGATAAGAAATAGGAGTTGTGAAGGAATAAGTGTGGTATCTCATGTGTGGACCAACCCAAACATGTTATTGTTGTCCATCAAGTAGTCTCGTGATTCATCCACCCTGTAAATCTTCAATTTGAGACGATGTGGGTCGGTCCATTCCACGTACAGCTATCAATAGTTACGTATATTAGTTTTAAGGTACATTCCACATCACCATAATATTAGAAATTTATTGGTTTGGTTTTTATATTGATAGGTCAATATCTATGAACCCATTTGTTTAGTAGAATTTTGATTTTTCGTTTCACTAATTGTACGAATGGTGTTTGGAGTATAATTACTTTTTTGATGTGGTATTTGTATTTTTCTATAATTATTAAATCGAATTGGGTAATGCAAATATCTATTATGAATTAAATAATCTTTTTAATCTAGTATACTTCATTCACAACATTAATATTTGGATATCCGATATTTCTTTATAGACTTAACTTTTTATTTTACTAGTCCAACTAATAATTGATTGTGTTATTTGTATTTTAAAACCTCCGATCTCAACTAAATTCATGACATAATATAATAATCTTATATGTTCTAAGGTTAAATATAATTTTTGGCGCCCAACTTTAATATTTATGTGTTATGTGATACTCAATCATTTTAGAATCAGATACCTATTTTTAGTAGTGCAATTAGGTACCTGGCTTGTTGTTTTTTTTTTTTTTTTTTTTTTTTTTTTTTTTTTTGCAATTTGGTATCTAAGTTTTTTCTTTGAATGGTTCATGCAACTAGTCACCTAACATTTTTTTAATTACAAATTAGTTAGCGGGACAATATGTGTTACAGATTTAAAATTTAGACATTAAAATTATAAGTATAAACATGTGCAATTTAAAAAGTTAAGTATCTAATTGCACAAAACCGTTAAATATCACATTACAAATAAGTGCCGAAGTTAAATACTAAAAATAATATTTTGTTATGAATATTTATCTATGTGGATGTCTATCATGATTAGAACTTTATCAAAGGAGTTTGATTTATTTATTATTAGGAATATTATCTCTATGAATTAGAGTTTAATGTATTATGTACTTCTTATGCCTATAAATAGATGATTCATTGAAGGCATTGTATACAAGTCTATTTTTGAGAATAATACAAATCTCCCTCTTTCTCTCATCTCTTTGTTCTTCTTGTTCTTATTCTTGTTCTTCTTTATTTTATTCACAACACGTTATCAGCACGAGACTCTAATCAACTGAGGTCTTCATCGTTATAATTCAAAAGAAGTTACCGGGAAGAATTCGATTATAGAATAAACCAAAGATAAGTTTTTTTTCTCCTTATTTTTTTTAGTTATCGATTGTCTTTCTTTTTATATTTTAACTTTGTTTTAATTTTTGAAAATTTTGGAAGTATGTTTGATTTTATTTGAACATTGGAAAGAGATAAATTTGTGGCTTCTCACAAACCAAAAGACGAATCGACGGAGACGAAGAGGTTGTGTTTGGTGTAAATTACGTGTGTTTTCTCTTGTTCCTAAAAGGGTTAATTAGCGGTATGCTTATTCATACTTTTACTTATATGATTATATTTGATATTTTTCATATTATTATTTATGTCATTTTATTTGGTAAAAGTTAATATTTTTAACCGTGTTTTGAGTTTTACATATATGCTTAAATGGCTTGGAAAGAGATGTGATACAAAGTGACCATGAGAAGCTATCTCGGTCATATGCTATGTCTCAATTGTCCACGAGAGAAAAATCAATATCGGTAAATTTTGGTTTTATTTTTATTCTTTATATTATTATTTTAAAGTGCGATAAATCATGATGATTTTGAATTTACAAGAAGATTATTGTAAAGTCTATATTTGCTCGAAAACAATATTTTTTCTTCGTTGAAAAACTTGACCATAGACTTCTCCCAACTTCAAGTTACGAAAATTCTTCTTGATCCAAAAAGTTTTATGGGAGGCATTCCTTGAAGTGAATGCAAAGTATGATGTTTATTCCATGCGATTATCAATGATGGGGCATTCCCTGAAGTGAATGCAAGCATGATGTTTATTTCATGCAATTATCAATGATGGGCATTCCCTGAAGTGAATGCAAGCATGATGTTTATTCCATGCGATTATTGGATCTGTTTCATTCCCTGAAGTGAATGCAAACATGGTAAATCATTATTCAATTAGAGACATAATTTCAATATAATCCAAGTATAATTGGCTAGACATCCCGTTCTGCGAGGCTACTGGTCTCAAAGGAGGTTTTAAAGGACCTTGTGGACAGGTTTAACAATGTCGCGTACGAGGATTAAATCTTTGTTCTCTGTGATAAGGATATGTGAAAAAGGTTTTAAAGGCCCACTGGCTCTACTCCATTCCCTGAAGTGAATGTGAGATTATATTATGGAAGGAATAAAAAAAATCACATTAAAAGTTGTGGTCGTGGTCGAGGCTATGAATATACACATGAAAAATATAGTCGTTTTAAGAATACTTCTACCCACTGGTAGCGAAGTTATAAGGATGACAAGAGTGATAAAGATCATTCTAAGGAAGTGAAATCATTTTACCAATGTGATGTTATAAACCATTGGTTTCGTACTTGTCAAACGCCAAAGTATTATGGACTTTATCCATAATCATGAATGATAAATGAAATAAAATATAAACAAAATTTGTTTATGGTGAAAATAATTATGGCGTTATTGGTCCAACTCAATTGGATATTGTTAATTTTCTCATCACCCTTGAAGGGGATAATTTACCATTTATTTTATTTCGCTTATAATCTCTAACATGAATAATTGGTTTTTTTATTTTTTTTTATGTTAATTCGTTTTATTTATTATTTATTTATGTTAGTTTGCTTTATGTTTATTTATTTCACATGTTATTTATTTACTTTTTATGTTAATTTATTATTTGAAGAACATGATTACTTCCGGAATAAAATATACAATGAATTGTGGCTATTTATGCCTAGAATTGTGGCTATTTATGCCTAGCAGATAATGCAAGTACTCATATTGTACTTAAGCATAAGAAATATTTTTCCCATTTAAATGCAAGGGGAAATATGAGTAGTATTTCTCAAAGTACTAAAATATCAATACTTCGGAAGAGCACTTGAAAGTTTATCTCTGATAGATAATCGACTTGATATGATGTGCTATATTTTATATTTTTCATTCCTCGAAGGGAATGATACAAAGTACATATTTTCATTACCTAAAGTAAATGAAACAAAACACATTTTGAAATGTGCACAATTATGCATTTCTCGATTAAAATGCAAGGGAATAATGTGAGTACTATATCCAGAAGTACTAATATCACAAAAGGCTCTGGTTGAGCAAATATGTTATTGTCAAATGGAACTTTATTCCATATTCACAGTGCGTTATACTCGTCAAAGTCATAAAGAGAGCAATATGATTTCGCAAACTATCCCTTTGGGAATTATAGATAACATATGTTATCAATTGACATTTGAAATAAGCCAATATGGATATAAGTTTTGGTAGCCAAAAAGTCAGTTGAAAGCTCTAGAAGAGCTATATATTGCTACCAAAAGATAATTTCAATTGAAAGCTCCGAAAGAGCTAAATATATTCTTATTTAAAGGAACAATTTTGATGGTCGTACTAGACATGTACGAGTAAGATTGAATTACATGTTATGGTAAACAAGAAGTTTACAAATTCAGAGATATATACACATATATATAGTTGGTATGATCGGTTAGACCATCCTGATCAATAATGGTGCATAAATTATTGAGATTTACATACACATGTATTAAAAGAACCTGTAGTTCTTGTGGTGCTTATTCTCAAAGGAATGGATTAAATTCCACTTATTAAAGAACGTGAAGTTCTTGTGTTGCTTAAAGGAATTGATTAAATTCCACTTACTAAAAGAACATGAAGTTCTTGTGTTGTTTGTTCTCAAAGAATATAGATGATCCCACTTACCAAAAGAATTAGAACTTAAAGTTCTTGTACTGAAGTTAAGACTACATGTCTTGCATATCTGAACGAAATATGGGCTCATATATCCACAAATGTGGAAAGTTTTATATGATTTTAGTAGATGCATCTACATTGTTTTATCGACTTACAACCAGAAGTTTGTGAGATTGATTTTAAAAAGATTCAGATTATGCAGTTAGACTATTCGTCTTGAAAAGCTAGTGGGTTTCTGTTTTAGGCTATATCAGTTGTTACAAAGCCTATTGATTATGAAAAATATAGTTTAGCAAAATTTCAATTGGATGCCTCCTATTTAATAGCTAAACTATGAGAACAAAAGAGTTATTATTTATATGGTGTTTCCATATAGCAACAATTATACGCATTAAGCCAACGAGTTATAATAAACTCCCCGTTATGATTGGTTTTTGGTCAGAAACCATACATTTCCCATTTTATGATTTTTGAATGTGCGATATGAATTGCTCCACCACAACGCACAAAATGGGTAATTAAAAAGGGTTGAGAATATATATTGAGTACGAGTCTTCTTTTATGTTTAAATTCTTAAACATTAATTGGAGAATCATTTATGACATGATTTTTTCTCAACATCAGGGGGAGATAATAATCAGCTGGATAGAGGAAAATGAATTATCATTATCTAGATCCTCGTATATGAACTAGAAGTTCATAAGATAATTCATGTTATTACATGTCAACTGCCAGACATATTTACTGACCCAATGAGAGTAATTAAGTCTCATATACCAGCTGAAATGCTCTAAGTTTAAATTACATGTTAGAGCGAGAGAATGTAAATCATGCCTGAAGCATGATAGTTGAAATGGTTCCAATGATCAAAATTCTCGTAAATAGAAAGTAATATGAGATGGTCATATATTGGAGGCGGGTGCTCCTGAAGAGACCCAAGACATAACAAATAATAAAACTCTATAAGAGTTTCAGGTACCTGAAATAAAGATTGAAATCTTGAAGAGATCTCGATGAGTTATGTCATTACGAGAATGGAACCAGAAAATTGGAAAGTTGTCGACAACGATTTTACAAACAATTTTACATAAAATACTTCTATAGAAGTAAAGAAAGAAATCGAGGATCTTGTATAAAATCTAACCAGAAGTATAGATATTGAATTGGCCAATGTTGAAAGACGCTTTGAACTTCTAAAATAGAAGTATTTGGACCAGCAGTCCAAACACCTAAAGGTGTAATGCAAGTGAGGCACAAATAAGTAGTCGTAAATACGACTTGAACTATGATTTATGAAAAGTTTTAATTACTTCATGGTGGATGCAATTACTTTGGCAGTTTTGAAAATTTACATGCGTCTAATTATTTGCGGATCCATATTTATTCTTGAAGGATCTAAAATGCTATAAGCATTTGGAAATTTCTGAGGAAATTTATTTAGACGTGTCTCATGAATATTTTGGCGCATTTGGTATAATCGCCTTAGCGAATACTAATTGAGAAAATACTATAAGAATGATCAGATTTTCTTATGTATTTTATAAAAGAGTTTGGATCAAGATCCATTCTGATAATTTTAGAACTCCTAAAGAGCTTCAAATTGGAAACTCGTGAAGTACTTTTAATACAAGTACTTGAATCTTGACATCAAGTTTATCTCGACCTGAAGATCGATCATTTTTATATATTTCTTTTGTCTATGAATAGACATAAGCTGAAAGAATCTTAAAGAAGATTCAATATGAATAAAGCATATCTAATGAGTATCCCAATAGTTGTAAGATTGTTGGATGTGAATAAAGATAATTATATCTTTTCTTGGTCTTGAAGCACTATATATTAGTTGGTCAAGAAATATCTATGAATATACAAAGATCATTACATTTAGATCTTCAAACATTCGTTGATGCCTCCTCAAATGTCGTAGAAATAATTGTTATGCATGAAGCAAGCCAAAAAAAATGTGTTTGACTAAGACTATTGACCCAACATATCCAAAAGATATGTGGATTTACTTTTACAAGATATGATAAAAGCTATCTTGTATGAAGATAACACAAGATGTATATCTCAGTTTGAAAGTGGATACATCATGAAACATATTACTTCAAAGTTTCATCCCTCACGATCTTTAGAAAAATGATATTTAAGATTATATTATGAAGATTCAAAGATTTTCTGTGATGTTTGCATGAGGGGGAGTAAATACGCGTTGCACTCTTTTTCCCTTAACCGAGGTTTTGTCCCAATGGGTTTTCCTGGTAAGGTTTTTAATGAGGCAATATGTTATGCGTATCAAAGATGTGTGTACTCTTTTTCCTTCACTAAAGAATTTTTTTTCCCACTGGGTTTTTATCTTAGTAAGGTTTTAACGAGGCACATTATCTTCATAGACATCCAAGGGGGAGTGTTATGAATATTTATCTATGTGGATGTCTTTCATGATTAGAACTTTATCAAAGAGTTTGATTTATTTATTAGTAGGAATATTATCTCTATGAATTAGAGTTTAATGTATTATGTACTTCTTATGCCTATAAATAGATGATTCATTGAAGGCATTGTATACAAGTCTATTTTTGAGAATAATACAAATCTCCCTCTTTCTCTCATCTCTTTGTTCTTCTTGTTCTTATTTATTTTATTCACAACATATTTACCATTATTTTAATACATATTTAATTATTTTTATTTTTGTTTGTAATAAAAATAATTAACACGGCACCATTTTATAGTGTCCCAAATCAAATAAAAATAATTATTTTAATATATAATTTAGAAATTTAACTCATAATATTAAAATAATATGGCATGATATTGTTATGTAGTGTCACGTGTTAAATTAAAAGTAATTATTTAAATATTAGTAGGATTTTATTAAAAATGACATGAGACACTACAATAATTAATGTGTTAACATGTTATTATGTGAGACCATTATATAAAGACACACGACAAATAAAAATAACTACTCAATCGACACCAAAAAAAAAAAAAAAAAATAGGATAAACTATTTATTCAATACCTCATTTATTCACATGGTGTTTTTGGTTTCTCCATTATTATTTTTGGTAAAATCTTACTCAAAGTTATGTGTTTTTTTATTTATTTTGATACTACACTGTTAAAAATTAATGATGATTTTGATGTTAATTTTTTTATTTTTTATTTTCTATGTTGTTTTTCTCTCCAACTTAACATACCACATATTTTATTTTATTAATTTTATTATACCAATTAGATTATGATACATGTCTCCACTTAATTGAATAAAAATAAAAAAAATAAATATCCAGAACAAATTTCAACTTGAAGCTCATTAGGTATGAGAATTTAAGGTTGAGGACTTTGGGTGTGATTTACCAATTTTTAGTTAAAGACAAAAAATTTGAATTAAAGATGGCTGATAGGATGGGAGAAATCATTTATTATTTTCGAGAGGAGTCGGCCAGTGGTCTCGAAATTGTCGTTGGAGTTGTCGTTAGAGGGGATAAAGAAAATGAAGATTCGAGTTTTGCAAGTTAACTATGTTCGAGCGTTTGAAATCAAAAAACGAAGATCACCATCGGATTCCCCAGCCAAAAACATGCCGGACTGGAGCTCACCGCCACCGTATGACCACTGGAAGAGGCCTCACGCGCCCCTACGCGCCACCGCTGAGAGTTGGCGTTGTCCAAGCATGTGCACAGCTCTTATCCTGCACTTGCGCCACACTAGATAACTGCCTGCATGTGCACCGAAGCTTCCCTGCACACGTGCCGCATAGGATCGCCTGCAGTGTTTATCAACCATTGACCGGTGTTGATCGGCCGTTGACTTTTTTCGGAGATCCTACCCGGGGGTTTTCGACGTTCTAAGTCCGTTGGCGCAGTACGTTTCGCCAAATTTGAACCCGATAAGATGTTTTTACGCATTTGACCTTATGAATTAATTAAAGTATGTGATTAATTAATATATATCATGTTAGTTGTTATACGAGGGATATTTGGGATCGAATATCGGAACAAGTAGAGTAGTCGGGAAGCTCGAATGAGGATTTATTACTAGTGCTTGAGGTTAGTACACCTCGAACTCCAAAATACTTCATGAGCATCATAAATATAATTGTCTTGCTTGTTAGTGGTTGCAAAATAGGTAGACAGATAATAAGTATGTTAGAGACCGATATTGCAAGACTCGATAATTATGAGGTGCATGATGATGTTTAGGGATATGACTTAACTCGTATAGACTTTAGAGACCATGTAGGGTTGTTCGGATATTCATATATTTATGTGATGAATGTTTGAATTGTTTGTTGCGATGATTGGGTGCTAGAGTATAAAAATTGATGTGTTCGATGGAAAATTATGCGTAAAGGATAAATATCGGAAATTGTTCGATTAGATGACCACAAAGCCGATAAATGATATTAAATAATTAAATACGCTAATAAACGAACCCTAATGACTTTCATAAGCTTTATGGATTGATTTAAGTCTCGTAAATATTGTAATTATCTAATATGGTAGAAATCGTGGGTGGGGTATCAATACGAGCTTCGGTTGTACCGGTACATTAATTGTTTCTATATCGTTACGGGTCGACCCATACCGGTACTCAGGAAACTTGAGGTTTCCAGTAAGTAATTTTTGTACCGGTACGCGTGAGTGAACCGATACTAGTGGTATTGTATCGATACTCGTATTCGAGTACCGATACCCACTTAATTAAATAATCTATAATGCTAACTAAGGATGGAAATTGACGCGTATGTTTAACGACTTGATTAATGCTTTAATTAATGAGGTAACGTGGACTAATGAAAATAATTAATGATAATAAGTATGCACTTCTCCATAATGTATTAACAACTTGATAATATAAAATTTATGATGTGATGACGATTAGCAACAATAGAGAGATCCTTAGGATCGCGTTGCTTGTATGTCGGGTAGGTATTTGATTGTTTGAATCGATGATCGATGGGATCTAGATAGCCAAGATTTGTATTGCATTACTTATTTCTTTCTTTGCGTGCATTCGATGGCTAGGTGTTTTCGAGTAGCACTTGCTACTCGATGGCTAGGTGTTTTCGAGTATGCGACACTCGCTACTCGATGGCTAGGTGTTTTTGAGTATGCGATGACCTTTACTCAATGGCTATGTGTTTTCGAGTATGTGTTGTCATCTACTAGATGGTTGTGTGTTTTCGAGTAGATGATCCTTGCTACTACATGATATCTTGCATGATGAGAACGTGTGTTTAGGCGACTAGTGGTAGCGCCACATGTTTATTTATCTCTCTTTATTTCTCGTACTAGCTTGCATGCTTATTTTTATGATTGTCATGAAGTATAGTAGAATATATGTGTATCACTGAGCTTTGTAAGCTCAACGCTCGGAATCGTTGTTTCCGTGTGCAGGTTGGTAGATTGATCGAGAGCTCGAGGAGCACTATCAATTTGAGATTCTAGCAAGCGATGATTGTTAGAGTAAGATACTTGTATTTAGTGAACCGAGTATTCATAGGACCTTACGTGGCTGAGTTTGTAATTTTATTCTTAAATATTATTTTAATATACAATGTATAAACTTGGAGCTTCTGTTTTGTAAATTAATTTATGTTGTTTATTTAATTACATAAAGTATTTGATGATATATCTTTTGATTTAAATGTTAAATTTATGGTTTTTTTAAATGGAACTTTTTGGGTCGGATATTTGGGTGACCCGAATGTATTACTTCAGATCTGGATCGAGATCAGAGTGTTACACTTCATATTTACACATTCAATCAATTTAGTCCGAATTTAAAAAAATAATAAATTTAGTTCTCATTATTTACATATTATTTCAATTTGGTCCTAATCTGTTATGGATTCAACATCTGAATCCCGATAAAGATAATCAAAAGGGTTCTGCATATACACAATATCGATCACCCGAAAGTAGAACGCTATACCAACTGCAAAATCTCTCTTATGATAAAAACTTTCACTCCCGAAACAACATGGTTATTGTCTTCCCAATGGAATCAATCTCCCAATTGAGACCATTAAGTAATGCATTTCTTAGACCAAAATATTTAATTCCTTTGATCATGTGTTAGAGCATAAGTGGTGCTTGCAGCCACTAATAAAAAAACTAAAATAGCTTTATTTATGTACTAGCATGTTTAGAAAATTAGAGCTATTGCATGTCTTATTCCCATCGGACACGGCATGTGGAACCCTTGTGAAGTTTCTAATCGGTACAAGACAAAGTTTGAAAAGTTCAAATGTTTTCTGAAGGATTGTAATGCCTTGGTATTGCACCTGCTGTCTGTGGTGAAATTGATTGATCTATGCAATTTAATCTATAGGTATTGATGGTGGATTTTACGTAACACCCTAAACTCGAATGTCACATTTGAGCCTTAAGCCCAAATCCATTTCCATACAAATTCTCAACTCGGTTTAGCCCAAGTAAGGTATTTTCCAAAAACATTAAATCCAATAGTTAAAAACATAGATAAACAATTTAAATCATTACGAATGAGATCCACTTTAATTTAAAACAGATTTAAACATTCGACTAAATTAATACAATTTCAAAAATAAGAATTACAAACTCTACCACGTAAGATCCCATGAATACACAGGTCACTAAACAAAAGTACCGTACTCTAGAAATCACCACATGCTAGAATCTCGTACTAATTGTTCACCTTGATCCCACGATTCGACAATCGACCTATGCACGAAAACAACGATTCCAAGCGTTGATCTTACAAAGCTCACAAGCGTTGATCTTACAAAGCTCAGTGGTACTCATCTATTCTACTATACTTCATGCTAATCATAAACATACACATGCAAGCTAGTACGAGCAATAAGGAAAGATAATAAACACGTGGTGCTACCACTAGTCGCCTAAACACATGCTCTCATCATAGAAAAAGATCATACATGACACGCAAGGCTCAACCATACTCGAGATCTCACTAGATCATCCAAGAAAAAGCACACAAAGTCATAACCACAAACCTGGAGTGATGCTCGGTGTCACAGAACCTCAGGAACGTACACTCTGAGTGAGGCCTAGTGCCACACAACTTCGGGAATGTACACTCTTTGGGTAAGGCTCGGTGCCACATAGCTTCGAGAACGTACATTCGACATTTCTAACCTTAGTGTTGCAACACTCTTTCTTTGGGTATCTGGATCCCATCAATCAAAAGTAACTCAATCAACCAAGTGTCCAAACAGCACACAACATAGACACGACTATAATACGACACACAACATTTACATGATCACCAAACTCTATGGTTTCTATCAATTATCAAGCCACCCATTTAAGTTTAACAACTTGTTAATACATTATGAAAGTGTAAATTAATCATCCTCATTAATTATCGCATTAATATCCCAAGTCAATTTCCATCTTTTTATTAACATAATAGATTATTTCGTTCAGTGGGTACCAGTACTCAAACACGAGTATTGGTACAGTACCCTTAGATTATTTCGTTCAGTGGTGAAACACCCCCAACCCGGTTTAGGAGTAAACTGGATTAAGAAGTGTTTCACCAAACAAACATGAATAAAATTTCTTGAATATTTTAGAACACGAACTTGATCGTGTATTCGAAAACAAGGTAACTTAATTTTTTTTAAATTACTCACATATCTATCTTCTATTTCGTTTCATAAACAGGCATTGTCATGAAATTTCCAAAATAAAATGTAAGAAATTCCAAGCTACTACTTTTGGTCACTTATAAGAATATATTCTCATGAATAAGCTAACAGAACCTATTTATAGCTGCCTCCTAACCACGTTAATCTTTTAAAACATTCTCTAAAAGAAATTTCACTTAATGAACATAACTATTATATATCATACATTTCATCATGCCTTAAGTATTCTAAGATTCAAAGATTAAGGATAAACCTTTTACAAAATTTTTGGGAATTCTACCAATATTAAAACAACAAACACAATTAACATACCAAGCAAGGCATCCAATGTCATCGGTTATCAACCCTTTCTATCATATTCTTTTTGCCATTAAATTACTGATTTACAAGCAACATCTAATCCCAAAAAAGCATCGAACAACCAACAAAATGTCTTAGAAGCTTGTTTACACAAATACTTATAACTTGTACATGTCAGATAATTTTAGCGTAGTTTGTAGCTTTTAAACAATCCTACTTACACAGCTTACACATTCAAAATAGCTAGAGGTTAACAAGGCATCGAAAGAGTGTTCTCACAACCATACACCTACTTGAGGATTAAGGTGGATGGTACAAATTCATACATCAAAATTTTATAAACAAACCATTACAAGATTGAGTTACTAGCTTTTAGACATCCAACATCCATTAAACTGCCTAGTTGTATCAATGATCAGCAAAAAACAAACATTCACTTATTCACTGTCTTATAAAGATTAATAATATAATTAAATTCTTAGCGACTTAAACCTCTTATCTTCGTAAGATCCACACCATTAATCAACTTTTAATTCATATACGGCAAGCAATCGGATCATGTAAAGCAAGCAATCAAATCATGTAAGGTAAGCAATCGTACGAATTAGTTATAGGCCCATTACAAAACTTTTGATAAATAACAAGCTTATACACTTATAAGCTAAAAAGAAACGGAGTCTATATGTAATATACTACTAGCATCTATATGCCACCATCTAGGAAATCACAAGATGTCGTTTTGATTCATGCTTGGTCCCTCGAACACGACCAGGCTCGAAAGTAACCAAGGCTCCTTAATCCTGAAATGTAGTAAAGAAATAAGGTAAGCTCGGGGCTTAGTGAGGTAGTTCTAAGGTTCTCTAACAAACAATAAACCTATTATAATCTGTTTAATTCTTCCACTAAGGCTAACCGATATTCAAGCAAGTACCCATGCGAATGAAAGAATCGCACGATATAGTTAAAAGGTTTTTCACTTTCAACTAGAAGTATTGTATCAAACAACTCACAATGTTAAACTTGCTTAATGCGCAAGTTATTTTGAAAGGTATCAGGATAACCTCCCATTTTACTCATAACTTTCTTATTACACAAGGCACTATGTTCAACACAACCAATTATAGGTTTCTTAGTATGCAAGGCATTAGAATTGATATATCTTAACTTATAAGGTTTTATCAATCAGACATTGGGTATATATATGTATGTATATTCAAATTAACCCACACTAGTGGTTTATCAAATCTTGTAAGGTATTTAATTTCAATGGTTTCATAATACTAATCATGCGTAACATTACATAAGTCGTTGTCTTCCATTTATAACTATCTTTAAATATCTTTACCGTAACATAGCCCTTTATAAATATGGCTACTTAATGCCTAAGTTATTAATCGTATCATTTCAAGAAGGTGTACCCTTATCGTATAAATTTTTCAAGCATACTACCTCATGACATAGTTACTAGTTACACATTTATTAAATTCGGTGTCTCGTAATTATGAATACTTTTCACATGAGTCATTGAACGTAATTCATTAGTTAACTTGTAATTCTTTTCTTAATATGCCTTTATCAAAGTTTGTTCATGCTTATCTTACTTATCTTTTACTTAGCCAATATTTTACCAACTTAATACTCCTTGATCAAGTGTTACTTGACCCTAAATATAACTAACATATCATATCCTGAAATTCATTAATTTAGTAAGCTTACAATGTTTAATCCTCAGCATAACTTTCTACAATTTCCAATATATATATAAAAACAAGCATCATGTTGAATAAACATTGCTTGCTATTCATGTTACCGTGTATTAAATTGCATGGCTTCTAAATTTCCAATAATATCCAAATAAAAGTGTTTAAATCCTATTCAAACATGCACCTATAGAATAGCTTACATCCTAAGTTAATTCATTTCACTTTACTATCATATAGGGCTATTCGAAAAGTAGCAAGATTCACATAATTTACACCTTAATCAACTTTAAGCTATTTCCAAGTACGACTCAAGTTAAACAAAAGTAGACTACCATATCCCGAGCATAGGAGTGACCATACAAGTTCATAATCATAATCACAAGAATATACAAGTAGGCTCAAACAAGAAATCATCTAGGTCAAGTTACGACATTTGAACCACTTACAACCTCATAGTTATAGATACGTTTGTATTTTCACAACCTTAATAATCAATTAGTCATATACACACAGGGGCGTATCTACCATAGGTCAAGGTAGGTCACTTGACCTACCATAAAAAAATGGATAAACTACTTTAGATGTCATTTAATTATTAATAAAGTTACAATTAAGTTATTCAATTATTAAAAGTTACAATTGGGTCACTTAATTCAAGTTTTAGTTACGCTCAGATCACTCCTCCGTTAAAATACAAATGAACATCTAACAAGATTTGGTATAATGATAGTTTCAGTCCTCAAAACTTATATATTCTACCAATTTAATCCTAATTCAAAAAATTTAACCATTAATACTTACAAAAGACATCAATTTAGTCATTTTCTTCTCCAAATCACATGTATACATTCGTTAACACTAGAGTACTTCATTTAAAACTATTAATTAATCTAGTACACAAATTTATAAATGTAAATATATTTATAATTATTTTTAATGCTAGATCTATAATCAGTATCTACATTAGAATTAAATTTATTCTTGATGACTTATTCAATCTATTCTTATCTTACTTACATATGATTGTATTTATTATCGGTGGGTGAACTACCAAGCTTAAATTTCTAGATCCGCCCCTGTATACACATACCTCATATGTACAAAGAATGTAGAACAAATTTATAACTTAAATATTTAAAGGTACTATATCATTCTTAGATTCAAGAATCAAGATGTGGCTTGACTTTATTTTTCATGATAACAATTCTTTCATCTTAATAACTTAATCAGTAGTCATATTCAGATATGTAAGAGATTAAATTAATATCGATGCCATATCATAGGCTTAGATTTCTCATTAAACAAGATACCAATAACATTCATTAATTGACCTACAAATCTTCTTACTTTATCTATACTATAGCTGTCAATTATACTTAAACAACCTCATGCTCACATACATACATAAAAGTAGTAAAAAAGGATTCTTTAATTTCACACGACAATTACAACATTAAGCTTAACACATAAAATCATGAATTATTTGGCTTACAAGACGTCAACTTATCACATCAAAATCATATGATATTTGTCTCGTAGATGGTTAGATAACTTATTAGTTAAGGTTCAAATTTCATTCTTTTGCTTTTAATATAGCCTTGAGAATCGAACTACAGTCTAGGTACACTAATCCCCAACCAAACTGTCGCCAAAATATGGTACTCACAGTACCGGTCAATCCCTCCTACTGTCGCCAAGTGACCACACAACTTCCCTCCTACTGTCGCCAAATAAGGACCGTAGTTCAGGACCGTAGTCCACCCTAAACACGAGCTCATGGATCCTATGACATGCCAACTATACCTAAGACTGACTCGAAACCAATGCTTTAACATTTATTATCTTAATTTAAACAGAGAGAGCATAGCTCCATAACTTATCATTTCATCAATATCACATTACCCCTTCATAATTTGGGTATGTGTGCACCTCATGTGAGTTTCATAATTCAATTTCCTCATCATACTCAAATATCAAGTTTCTTCTATATCAGAATCGGAAGTAAGCTTGATTTCTCAATCAGAATATTATCCAAACATAGATTATCTCAAGTCATAACAAGCACATAATCAACTTCTTATTATTTTCGATTCATGATCAGGTCTTGAGCTAATTTATAACTTAGTAAAGGTTTTTACTCGAAGCAAATGAAAGTATTCATATAAAAGTTACAAGAGCATAATCTCAATCACATAATCACATAATCAACTTCTTTAAAATACACGCTCGGGATAGTTTCGATCTATCCTAAGACATTAAACTACACCCACCTCTTATCCCGAAGTTACAGGATACATGAATCCTTAAACATACTCGTTATTTATCCAACCCTTTCCTAGTTTCCTTTTGGTCTAATACGACAAAAATGTAGTTATGTATTAGAATAAGTCTTAACATTCACTTTTTAACAACTACTCAATTTCCATACGTGTCCAATGTTTCATGTAAATTAATTTATTAGCATTTGTATACATAAGCATATATACATGTAAACACATTAGACATCTTTTAACTTATTTAATTCCTTTAAAACAGTTCACTATTGTCTCTCCTATAAACCAAACAATCACCGTTTCATGTATATTCAATCACATGCTCAAATCAGTCAAATTAAGTCCAAAACAGAACAACCACTTTTATAAATACTCTTCAGCTCAATAAATCAGTCTTTAGGGCGTTGAGCTCGCTGCAATTTTAGAAGCTTGCATAGTCTTTCAATCTTCGTATTGGTTTAATTCACATAAATAGTGATTGAATCGGATAGCCTGTTGTCTGTTAATTGGATAGCGAATCAGTGTGAAGTTCCATCAATTTTTGTTTTGATAGGTTTGAAATGCAGATTCTATGTGTAAAGAACAATTGGAAAGTTGGTTTCGCCTTTAAAAAATTGAACTGTGATGCTCATCGACTGACGCAAGACGGCATAATGAGAATACATGATTTTTTCTGGTCGTGTGATAAGGGATAGGTCGTTGAAGTATTGGTGGTCATCTGGATATAGCTTAAGCCAGAAGGTGGCGTTGTTTAGGGATATTAAGGAAATTACTTCTTGTGTTTATATGTTGTGTATGTCTTGGTTATGTTGGATCGTGGTTTTGTTGTGGTATGGTCGAGTCTTTTTTTGTATTGCTGGTTTGCGATGATGATTAGGCTATTTGATGAGGGCATGCGAGTTACCTATTTCAGGGGGTGAAAATGTTGTAATAATGGTGGACCGACGGTCCTAGGAGGAGTGGTCTAATTTGATTCCGAGTACTGTAATGTTGTTCTGTATTGGTAGTGATATGGCGCACTCTTTTTTCCTCCCTTTAGGTTTAGAGAAGTTTTTTAATGAGGCCCATATTTCTGCCCTCTTTTATATGAGATCAATAAAATTGTTAATCATCCCTTAAAAAATACCCTAAAAATAGTCCAGATTTCATACTAATTAACATAATGATTTTAAATGTTCAAGAAAAACAACCCCGATTGCAAAACAGTTCTTTATTCATAAGCATAACAATGCGTACTTTTAAAACAGTCTTCTAAGATTTCTATGGATGCAATTCTGTCCCAAATTCCTTTTTAATACAATTATAATTCAAAATAGCCCCCAATCAAACTCATTTTCATACAACACTGCCCAGATTTTACAAGAACCATTTTCATTCCATGCATGTATCACAAACAGCACGGTTCAAGCAACAATTTAAATTGAATCCAATACAAAATTTCAATGCAGCAAAAAGGACTGTTCAAACTCTTATATACAAATTTATCAAGCAAAGGATGCATGATTCAATTCTATTTCAGCCAGCACAAACATACCAATCATAATGTTACAAAATTTTCACTCAATTTTCTATAGCTCTTATCTTAACATTTTTAACTTTCTAACAATTTTCCTAATACAAGCAATCAAATATAACAATAGCTTTATTTCTACTTATAATCGAAAAAGAGGATCAAGATGGTTACCTTCCTAATAAGGTGCCATTCGAATTTAACCTTCCAAAGGCTGTCTTATTACCACAACCGAATTCTCCCTCTCCTACACTCAAAGCTCTGGCTATGGAGGAGAAATGAGTGAGAAAGAAGATAACAAACTAATTCAATCTTTCCTTTTCCGGTTTTCCCCTTCTATGCCGAGTGGACACCATCAATTACAAGTCTTTCTCACAAATTAACAAGTGTCCAACTCCTTAAGATTAAATTGAATTTACATGCAAGCCTTTGTTTTTTAATTCCTCAAATTTTAGTCCTTTCGAATTGGTTCTCAATTGAACTCTTTTTTTGAACTCATTTTCAATTGACTATTCTAATGGATGGTGGCTACAAGAAATCTAGCTTGGATCAATATGTCACATATTTTAGACCAATGCTTAGGGTGTTACAAGTGGGCAGTGGTACTCGAACACGAGTATCGGTACGGTACCCTTGGGTACTAGTACTCACACACATTCCGATATTGATATAGCTTATTGGAAATATTTAATTTCCACAAGTACCAGTACGGGTCGACCCGTACCGATACGGACCCCAATCACATACTGGTACGGCCAAAGCTCGTACCGATACCCTATTCACGGTTCGTACCATTCCCTCGAATTATGATATTTGACGCTTTATTCGACCCTTAAAGATTATAAAAGTCATTAGGATTTGTTTACTAACGTATTCAATCAATTAATATTAATTACCAGCTTTATAATCATCTAATCATGTATTTATCCCTTAAGCATAATTCCCATCAATTCACGCCAATCTATTCGAACAAGCGTACAAGGCATCACGATTATCAATCAAACAATCATCAAGTAATTATACAAGCATCTCAAACGACCTTACGTGGTCTCTAAAGCCTCCATGAGTCTCACCATATTCGTAATGTTGCGTGTAAAAGAGTCTATCGCAATTGAGTGCAAGTGTACACGTCGCAAGTAATAAAGTGATACTAGAGAATCGGATATCGTCTCCACATGGACTGGGCTAACCCTTTCCTTCGCTATCTGCACAAGGGGAAAAGAATAGATTAAGATATTGTCACGAAAATAATAAAGAATACTTGAAAATAAGATTAAAGAAATCAAGATAGAGAGAATGGGCTGGTATTGAATTGCTCAGTAGTGTAGGTATTGCTAAGTCCAGGAATATCAGTTCTGTCGTCGTCCCCGTCGCGGCAGCACCTGTCGCGGCGGCAGTCTGTTGCTTGTCGCGGCAGCGAACACTCAACTCTGTACTTAAAGTTTGGCAAGAATTTCTGTTGTGCCTTGGCCTATCCCTAGGTCCAAGTCTGTCGATGAACACGTCTTTGATGATACCTCCTGGCGTGAATCGAAGGATGAACACCGATGTTGTTGAATTCTTCTTTAGCCACTTAACCTCGTCCTATCCCTAGGTCCAAGATAGTTCAACTATAAACTAGAGAACTCGCACTTATTCCTTTCGTATACTTAACTCTCCCGATATTAAGTAAATAAATAACCTCGCAATGCTCTCCCTATACTCTTGCAAGATGTTAATAACCAGAATAAGAGAACTTGAAGTTTATTTTATTGAACTGAAAATTCCTAAAACAAAAGCAACCCTTGCAACTACTTTACAAATCAACACGTGGCCCTAAGGGGAATTTAGAACATGTTGAGAGGAAGAAAACGGCTAGGGTTTGAGAGAAGGCTAGAGAATGGTTAATATCCTCCCTAGGTCGAAATATATGCCCTTATATAGGCTTTGGGTCCAAGTTTTCTAATTTAGCAAGGATTACAACTTTAAATTAAAGTACAATTCTAATAAAGACTAAATCTTTAGAGAATCTATCTTTAAGTCGTCCTCCTTCTTTCTTGGGATTTTCTCTCCTTGAACTTTGGGCTTGACATTCCTTTCTATCTGGGGCTTGGAAAAATATGGTGATTTCACACGACAGATGGGCTGAATTTTCTCTATCTTTCGAGGTCCATTTTGCTTCTTCTCCTCAAAACTGCTGTCGTCCTTTGCTGTCACAACGGCGACCATGGCAGCATTGTCCTCCTTGACTGCTCATTCCAGATTTTCTGCATCGCTGCTCAGCGCCTGCCACGACTGCTGCCCTGGGTGCTGTCACGGCTGCTGCTCTGGGTGCTGTCACGGCTGCTGCTCTGGGTGCTGTCACGACTGCTGCCCTGGGTGCTGTCACGACTGCTGCCCTGGGTGCTGTCACGACTACTGCCCTGGATGCTGCCACGGCAGATACCTGCAAAAGTAACCAAATTTAGCAGTATCTGCGCAGTTTTATCTAAATGTGATGTTGATGCAAAACTTAACCTAAAATGCAGTTAAACATGCTTGAGTGCAGTAAAAATAAGGATAAATGATGGGTAAAATATAGAACTTTTATACACTGATCACACCCCCAAACTCGAATCTTTGCTTGTCCTCAAGCAATTCAGACCTAAAAGAATTTTTTTTTTGTTTTGGCTTAAAACAGTGAACTTTCCCTTACCCTTCATTCATTCTCTATTGACAGCAGCACCTTGTCGGGTAATTTAGGATTCGTCCGGAATCTTGCTATAGTCCTCGTGCAGTGTGTGCATGCTTGTGAACAATTATATACCAAGACTCTCTTAGTTTCACTAGAATATTTCAGCCTCTAACTTGAATTTTTATGCCAAAGTTTATCTTTTTGAAGGCATTTCTTATGCTCCTTTGATTTTTTTGTTTTGACTTGATTTTATTATTATTATTAAGCTAAAGTTTCACTAGAGCCGGTTTCGGGCACCTCTAGCTAACTTCCTAAAGCCGGTTTCGGGCACCTCTAGGGCTATTGAGTCTATTTTGCTAAACTTCTTTCCTAGAGCCAGTGTTAGGCACCTCTAGGGGATATTCAAGTGCTAAGCTTCTTATTCTAGTTAGCTAATAGAGTTCTAGGCAATATAACAGTCACAAATGGTGTTTTAAGTTTCACAACTATAGAAAGGCTCTAAACTGCTCCTAAGACTATCCTAAAGGCGCTGCCACGACAGAGCTGTCACGGAAGGTAAGTTCAGTTCAAAGACTTAAGCCAAAATTTTCAATTTGTTTTTTTTTTTGCATAAAATAAATGCGACACAATTAAAACTAAATGCAATATTATATTAATAATTAGGAGGACTGCCTACCCCCAAACTCAAGGGTTGCATTGTCCTCAATACATGACACAAAAGATGAAAAACAGAAAGAAAAAAATGACAGAAAAGTTAAACATCACAAAAAGATAATATATATAGCAGGCGACAGAGAAGAAGAAAAAGAAAACTTAAGTTGTGCGGTTGTCGTCGCTGCTGCTGGAGCTTTGGATGAGGAGCTGTCGACGGGCAGTCTCTTTGAACTTTTTCGGAGGAGCTGTGGGTGCTGCCCTGAGAGTATGAGTGCTGTCGGGGCAGGGGTGGAGGCAGAGCTTCCTCGGGTTGCTTGTATCGTCATTGCAAGGGTTTTTCTCTGTTTACCTAATAACAAAGACAAACTAAAAGCTAATATCAATTTTCTAATTCCTAAATAATAAAGATAGAATAAGATAAAGATAAAATACAATAAAATAAATTAAGTTAAGTTAAATTAGGAGTGCCTTGAGGGGCATCTCCTAAATTAACTGCTCCCTGTTCTATTGATGCTTGAGGGGTCGTTTCCGGTACTTCTTGAAGTCTATCCGTACCCTCCATCTGGTGATTATTCTCATGGTGGGGGCTCCTTTCTTTCTCTTCCCTTTGTAGTCCATGAAGTCCTCCCTTCTTGGTAATGTTTCTGAGGGCATGAATATATGATTAGAAAAAATCAAATTGACATTCGGCCACAAACTTACCTTGTTTTCGTTGAATGTTGTTGTGGTTGAATGTAGCCCTTGTTGTCGTGTCTGCTGCTGCGGCAGCCAGTTATTTTGACAGTCTGTTGTCAGGTTACTTTGCAGGTCAATGGGACATTGGTAAGTGCCATCACTCTCTATACCAAATTCTGTTGACCACTCGTAGATCTCCATCAGTAGAGACTTTGATGATTCTGTGTCCACCGGTGTTGGTTCCTCTAATACTTGCAATGGAATTGGTGAGTTTTTAAAGAATTCAACATGTTCGTTTATTACCTGCTCATATTCTATCGGCGAGACATTGTCATTGGGTAGCTCTTTTAGGTGGTCGTGCGAGTGCCATGACAGGGATGGATGTGTGCAATCTTGGTCGGGCATAACCGAGGTAGTGGGTTGAGAGTTTGCCTCGGATGTGGTTGCTGCTGTGACATTCTCTTGAATTTCACTCAGCGTTGTCACGGTGTTGCTCCATTCCGGCTCCTCGATCATTGCCATGGCAAGTTGTTGCTCAGACTCATCATATGTTGGGTATTCCTTCACATGGGCATCCTTGTCACATTGCCTCAGGATTTCAGGTTCATCTGTGGCATGAATGAGGGCCGGTCTGCTCAAGATTTCATCCATCTTGGCGATACTTGCGTCCATAGAAGCTGAAAATTCTTGAGTGAGTGCCATGAAGGCTTGTAGTGTGTCTTCTAAGGATTTTGACTGCTCTTGAGGATGATGACATTGCCAGGGCAGGTCGGGTTCTACAGCAAAACTGTTATGGTATAAAAAATTTTGCGGGTTTTGATCGTACCATAAAAACTTTTGCTGCTGCGGCATCGGCATTTGTTGTCCCTGTTGCTGTTGTGGCAGCATATCTTGTTCTTGTTGGTTCCATCGTTGGTTGTCCATATATTCACCGAAAAAATAGGGACGACTTTCGAATGCATGATTACCTTTACGGTAATTGCAAGAACTTTCCCACATCAGCTCTCGAATGGTTTTTCCTGGCATGTTGATGCTCCTTAAACCTGTATTTCACCTGAGTTTTTTTTTTGATAAAAATAGAAAAAGAAAAAGAAAAGAAAAGAAAAGTGCAGAAGCTAGGGTAAGACTGTGTTGCCAGTCCCCGGCAACGGCGCCAAAAACTTGTTGCGTGTAAAAGAGTCTATCGCAATTGAGTGCAAGTGTACACGTCGCAAGTAATAAAGTGATACTAGAGTATCGGATATCGTCTCCACAGGGACTGGGCTAACCCTTTCCTTCGCTATCTGCACAAGGGGAAAAGAATAGATTAAGATATTGTCACGAAAATAATAAAGAATACTTGAAAATAAGATTAAAGAAATCAAGATAGAGAGAATGGGTTGGTATTGAATTGCTCAGTAGTGTAGGTATTGCTAAGTCCAGGAATATCAGTTCTGTCATCGTCCCCGTCGCGGCAGCACCTGTCGCGGCGGCAGTGTTTTGCTTGTCGCGGCAGCGAACACTCAACTCTGTACTTCAAGTTTGGCAAGAATCCCTGTTGTGCCTTGGCCTATCCCTAGGTCCAAGTCTGTCGATGAAAACGTCTTTGATGATACCTCCCGGCGTGAATCGAAGGATGAACACCAATGTTGTTGAATTCTTCTTTAGCCACTTAACCTCGTCCTATCCCTAGGTCTGAGATAGTTTAACTATAAACTAGAGAACTCACACTTATTCCTTTCGTATACTTAACTCTCCCGATATTAAGTAAATAAATAACCTCGCAATGCTCTCCCTATACTCTTGCAAGATGTTAATAACCAGAATAAGAGAACTTGAAGTTTATTTTATTGAACTGAAAATTTGTAACCCCCGTAGGCCGGCCTAGACGGCTGACCCGAATTACGAAGATTACACGGGGAAAACCAAAGTCAACCTTGATTAACGACCCTTTTTTTCTCTTTTTAAACTTGTCTAGATGCACATTAAACCTAGGCATACTCTTGAGATAAGCATACTCAAAAATCACAGCAATCATAAAACAATAAGGGACTCAATTGCACAAAATACGAATTTAGGGACCAATTTGTAAATTCTAGAAATTAAGAGGACTTTACCAAATTTTAAGTTACCATTATGAAATTAATCATGTTTCATGCCTCTCTGCCAAATTTCAACTCAAACGGACATCTCAAACTCAAGCAATTGCACATACGAGAATTAGGACTAAAATGTAAAGCTTGCAAACCTCAATTGACCATAGTTTCGAAACTTTGGCTGGCAGTGGCCTCTGGAATCCGAAAATTTGCAAAGGTTTCGAAACTTTACCCCTAGTTTCGAAACCTAGGTGCAGGGGAGCATATTTTGCTTCATTCTAATGTCTTTCAATGATAAAAACACCTCATGTTCATATACAACCATACATAAGAGCTTAAAAACGCTAAAAGCACACAACACCAACCACCCAAGTCTAGAGGCATACGTCCTAGATTAAACGTACTCCAACATACTCGAAACATGAATATGAACCCTCATACATACATGGTAAAATATACATTAAAACCTTTCATACATGAAACTCAACATGAGCATACCTTAGTCAACTAAGGAAAATCATGCATTCGATCAAAGAAGGCAAACAAGCACATAAGGTCTCATGCTTCAACATCCATACTCTTAGGCATTCTCACAAGGCATATGACCAACACACATGATAAACAATTTAAACATCTACCAGACATACATCACTCAAGCATTCATCAAGGCATGCATCATAAGTGATATTTATAAATCAAACAAGGCATCTAATTGCCAAACCAAAACAACACACCTCAAAGCATCAAAAACAACAACACCTATCCCATTGCTTTTCTATTACAAATCTTTAATTTATAAATCATACATTGAGCTCACCAAAGCAACACTTGAAGACCTTTCCTTTCTCATGCCACCCACAAGCTATTTATCTGCATTGTCGAACAAAAGAGAGCGTAAGCATAAAAGCTTAGTGAGGGTAAGCTCATAAAACAAACCTTCGACAATACAGGGTCCAAGCTCGAGCAATTATCATGATGAAATACATGACTTTATCTTCGATCCACATGAACCAAAATGAACATGATGCATGAACATATAATCAACATTATGTCATGCTCAACATCTCATAAGCTCAACTTACAATGATACATATATATCTCAATGCATTAACCAAAACATATATAGCTTCGCATTTGAAATTCACATTTCATATCACATTGATACACATATCAATTCATATTAGCATGTATGCATAATCTCATATTGGCATAAACATACTTTCTCATATTGGCACCTAGCTATGACTCGAATACGCGGATAACATGTTGGAACGCATTTTCCAACATCAACCTTACCTCGGTGGGATTACACTCATCACCGGCCTTGCATGTGGAACGCATTTCCACATGCCCTACGGATGGGATTCCACTCATCATCACGTAGAATATATATAAATTTCCGGTGGAATATTACATCACCGTACTCCTCCTTGGTGCCTTAACGCCACCAAGGCCACGTACGTTTTGACTCAATTTGTGTGCACACTCATCCTAATGATCGATCATTGTATTCAAGCATACTAGTGCCAATATTAATCAAATTCCACAACCTTTGATATTCAGAGTCATAATATGGCATCTTACATCATATTAAGCTCAACATCAAATATCTCAACAACATAATATCATAATGTCATTTTCAAGAGTAATAATATGGCATCTTACATCATATTAAACTCAACATCATCATACACAATTTACAATCCAAACCACATGCATAGCAATGCATCAAACCATGCCTCAACAACATGTATAACACATTATACATAATCATCATAACACAAATCATCATGAGGCATAACATCAATTAAAGAGATCATCCAATGTCTCTAACTAAAGCTTAGGATTAGGCTACCTCCCTAATCCTAACTCTAGGTGAGTCTACCAATCTCAACCTAGTCCACATGCTCGAACCAATTGCTCAAAACCATTTAAAATATTTTAACCACTCACCGACTACTTCATTAGCACAAGCCGACAAGCCTACCAAGCATCCAAGTTTCCGGATTCGAGCCCGAAGCTTCACCATTGATTTCTCTTGCTTCTAACCATTCAAAAACAATATATTAACCTCAAAATCAGTCACAAACCCAAAGTTTAGCATCAACACACAAATCCACTTCAATTCTCACAATTCAAAGTCAAGTTCATTCTTCAATTTCTCATTTTCGTACTTCCACTAAAACCCGTCAAAAATCAGAATTGTAGTCATCCAAAACACTCTTAAACATGTTCAAAACACTGCCCAACTATAGTATAACCATCAACCCCCAATTTCCAACATCAAACACACAATTTAAGCCATGAACAATCCCCAAAATCACCAAATCTGAGCAGCCATGAAAAACAGTCCAAAACTTGTGATTTCAACATTTTTAACACATTCAAACACTTCCAAAACAACCCCCAACTATTACTCTAACATCAACCCTCAAATTCCAACATTAATCATACCCAAACTCATCTAAAAACCTTCCTAAAAATCCACCAAAACCCAATTTCGGATTTTTACCCAAAATTACTCATTTTAACATATTATGTGTATTTTAACATGATTAAACAAAGCCCCAACTCAATTTATCAAAACAAGATGAAAAACCCCTTAAAAACCCAAACTTTGATATGAACCCTAATTTTCAAAACTCCATAACTTTGAAATCTAAGACTATAGATAGATAGAGGATGAAGAGGAGATTAAGAAAACATAATTACCTTTCAAAAACCCCTTGAATTGATGAAGAAATTTGATGAATTATCAAATTTGGGTTTGGGAGAGTTTGGGATGTTTTACACGGTGGGGAGGGGAGGAAATGAGAAAGATGATAGCTTTATCTTAGGATAAGGTTGTCATTATTTTTATTTTGGTTAAATTACCAAAATGATCCCTCCCTTTCTTTCTAAACTCAATTTGCTCACACTAAGGTCAATTTGATTAAAATAAATTTTACCGACTCGAACCAACTAACCCGACTAACTTCTAGCCCCAAAACACGGGTGTTACAACTCTCCCCCACTTAAGGAAATTTCGTCCTCGAAATTCATCGAACAGGAAGAGTCACTGAAACATGCTCCTCCACACATTCCTCTCTCACCACAACATACTAACCAACTCGGTAGACTCGCCACACAACATTTGCTATCCGTTACTGAGATCTCATCTGGTTCTTCAAGGCATGTCAAATTTAAACTCAACTCAATCTCTTCAACAAACATAGCACGGGACAGATCTGACTCACACTTCCAAATCACAGATACACAGGACACATCATAACTTCTTTTAACCCTGGTGGTAACTGCAATAGATAAACAACAGAACTAGCCCGATTCACAAACTCATACAACACTGCTTGAATTCTTGACCCATAACCTTCTCTAACTGACCATCAGACTTCAACAGGTAACCAAACACTATACAGACAACTTCAAAAATCTAGTCGAAAACTCGAATCTCTATCGGTCACTATCGATCTCAAGACTCTGTACAACTCACACTCTTGCAAAGGCACAACTCTGTTATCTTATCCACGGTACAAGTAACGTGAACTTGTATAAAGGATCACATACAGTGCAGCTAACATTGATTATTCAACTAAGTTTTCACTGAGGAAATCGGAGGCGAATCAGACACAAGATCTCCTGAATCTATTACTCACTTCCAAAACGAATCTCTCGCGGATGTAATAAACTAAAAGAAGATTGATGTTTGATCTTGACACACTGGTAATTTACACACTTACTTTCATACTGAACCACATCATCCATTAACTCAATTCAAAAGTACTCATCTTCAACCCACAATATGTCTTCATACTACTTTGATGCAATACAAATGAACTGCCGCGTGCTTCGGCCAAAACAATGCATCTCGAAACATTATGTCAATCGGAACAACTATTCTGTCTCTAACAATACAAACTCTATCATCTCTTAACTGTATTCTGAAGGTCTTCTTTTCGCTATATCTTGCACGTGAGGTGCCCAGAACCTGTCTTGCAACTGTTTCTCTTTAAATATCTGATTCAAAGTAGGCTTCACATGAAACTTGGCCACAAAACCACTATCATTTGGTAAACTGAATTCGACAATTACATCTCGCAACTCAACTACTAATCTACCAACAAGCACAACTCGAATCATCGATTACTACGTTGGCTCTCTTCGGATGGTACTCAATCTTGAGATCATAGTCTTCAAGTCTTCGAAGCAAACAAAACTGTAATTAACTCTACGTCTCATACCGGATAACTCTTTTCACGGTCTTCCAACTATCTCGATGAACAAGCCACAAATCTTCCGTCTTGCATAAGCACACAACCTAACCCTACATGTAACACATCACTATGGTTTTTTTTCTTTTTCGGATCAAGGTCGAAGCTTCCATTAAAGTTTCTTTCAACTTACATCATCTTCTGCATAGTTAGGATTTACTCTAATGCACTCGGCTGATCTGCATGTCCTAGGAGAACATCTTCATTAACTCGAAGTTCACGTTGTGTAACTTGACATCCAGCTGATTTTCTAAAAGGTGCTACCACACTAACTTCAAAACTCGTCATGGCCTTCTTCGATACTTCAACTTTTCTCACTTTCAACTGGTAGTAAACGGATCTCGAATTAATCTTCGGAAAGACTGAAGCACCCACTAACTGATCAACAAATCGCTGACACTTGGAAGTGGATACTAATCATTCACTGCCACTGGTTTCAACTGTCTGAATCTAAATACATCCTCGTACTGCCACTCTCACTTCTTCACAAATTATGTTGTAAAACTCTGAAATGATGCACTAGGCCTAATGAATTTAAGGCCTAACAATTCTCGTATTTAATTCTTCAACATTCTCAATTCTGTCAGAAACCATATGATACAGAGCAAACTAAAACACGAGCAAACTCGGAGACGACATCAATAATAAACTCTTCTTCTCTGTCAAGAGACAAACTGGGCATTTCTTCTAAACACTTCTAGGAAGAATCACAAACCATTTTAACCTTCTGCGGTCTAATCTTCATTCAAAATCAAATTCATTACACTTGGTAAGCAAGCCTGCCATCTAAACTCAATAAATCTTCGACCTCCACAGCTGGATCAACATTCAACAATAAGTTCACCTCCTCACCTACTACTACAGTCACACAGAAATCTGCAACTTTAAGGCAATTCTCTCTTTGTCTCGACGTATACACTAACTGTGTGCTCTTCAAGCCAAACCTTGCCAGAAGGTTCATCAAAACTGTAGGAAGATGATCACTTTACATATACTGCATACACATAACTCTGAACCATCAACAAACATCTTCTGCACATTTTCTGACCACCACTATCTCACCACAAGGTCTAGTCACATGTGTCCCTACTTCCCAGGTCTCAACACGTACATAATTTTTTTTTCCGCATGCTCACACGAAACGGACAAATCCGAAGACATTGTAAATACACCTGTGCACAGCTGATAGTCTTCGACCCTCTTGTTTACAGACTGGTTCTTCAACAAAATCTGACTCTTCTAAACTGTTCCTTAAGCTTTTCGTAACCTCAAGATTCAATTCTGAACACCCGCAAACAGTCATGCTGGTCTTGCTCTACCTCTAACAAACAAACTAGAGTCAAAACTCAAGACTCCCTTCTCAACTCAACTATATCGGAAGTGACTTCATCTCTTTCGCTTGCTGAAACACGACTCCCACTCGCGAACACTAACTGGCTATCTTGTATTAAAATCATAAGTTGAACCCCAACGGTCACCAACTAACACTTCTGAATTTTCAGATTACACAAACGAGACCCTTACCCTGATCTCGCCCCAAAGTACTAAGGTACTCATACCTACCTCTGACACCTCATCGGCACATTCAAATTTGCATGCTTGCTAACAATATATAGAAGTGTAGATTCAGAATCAATCAAAAGGGAACAAGCTCAAAACTGTACCAAGGCTTACCTACTATTTCATCGATGCCACTCTGACTCCCACTCATAGGTCGTCACCTCTTTCATCACTAACACCAGAACCGATCACACCGTTCCTCATCAACAGGGACCAACCCACATACACACACTAACTCAGTCAACCAATTTGTACCTCAATTCCGGTACAACCATACCTCTCTGA
This sequence comes from Hibiscus trionum, assembly GCA_030270665.1. NCBI lineage: Eukaryota > Viridiplantae > Streptophyta > Magnoliopsida > Malvales > Malvaceae > Hibiscus > Hibiscus trionum. Next base: position 20,021,832 of record BSYR01000004.1, read on the forward strand.
CTAAAGCGATGAACTCCCTCAACATCATTCACATTTTCAGAACCCACAGTTTCCACTTACCGATTCACAATCCGCGCTTTGGCCTCAACTTACCAAAAAGCAATAAACTAACAACAACAACACATTAACATACAAACTGGGTTAGCAAAGGAAAAGGTCCAAGTGGCTCAAGTATGATTTCCTCACTTAAAATCTCTTTTTCCGAGGTAATAGAAGCAATGGGACTCTACTCAACATGCTTCAAGCAACTCAACACACATACATGCTCAATCATGCATATTACAAGGCATACTTGCTAAACAAGCAAACATATGCGTACTATCAAACAACATATCTTCTCCATCAAACAATCACACATCACCGCATACACGGGTAATGAGCAACATGCTTTTAAACAAACAATCAACATACTTGTCACACAAGCAATCATACTTACAAAGCAAGCAATCATTCATTTCAGCATACTCGAATAACAAGCAACATGCTTACATGATAAGCAAACACCGTGCATATCAATCATAAAACATAACTTACTTCACTTACCTGCCCAAGGTCTCGGAAACCTTAAGCTCTGATGCCAACAAATGTAACCCCCGTAAGCCGGCCTAGACGGCTGACCCGAACTACGAAGATTACACGGGGAAAACCAAAGTCAACCTTGATTAACGACCCTTTTTTTCTCTTTTTAAACTTGTCTAGATGCACATTAAACCTAGGCATACTCTTGAGATAAGCATACTCAAAAATCACAGCAATCATAAAACAATAAGGGACTCAATTGCACAAAATACGAATTTAGGGACCAATTTGTAAATTCTGGAAATTAAGAGGACTTTACCAAATTTTAAGTTACCATTATGAAATTAATCATGTTTCATGCCTCTCTGCCAAATTTCAACTCAAACGGACATCTCAAACTCAAGCAATTGCACATACGAGAATTAGGACTAAAACGTAAAGCTTGCAAACCTCAATTGACCATAGTTTCGAAACTTTTCCCAAAAGTTTCGAAACTTTGGCTGGCAGTGGCCTCTGGAATCCAAAAATTTGCAAAGGTTTCGAAACTTTACCCCTAGTTTCGAAACCTAGGTGCAGGGGAGCATATTTTGCTTCATTCTAATGTCTTTCAATGATAAAAACACCTCATGTTCATATACAACCATACATAAGAGCTTAAAAACGCTAAAAGCACACAACACCAACCACCCAAGTCTAGAGGCATACGTCCTAGATTAAACGTACTCCAACATACTCGAAACATGAATATGAACCCTCATACATACATGGTAAAATATACATTAAAACCTTTCATACATGAAACTCAACATGAGCATACCTTAGTCAACTAAGGAAAATCATGCATTCGATCAAAGAAGGCAAACAAGCACATAAGGTCTCATGCTTCAACATCCATACTCTTAGGCATTCTCACAAGGCATATGACCAACACACATGATAAACAATTTAAACATCTACCAGACATACATCACTCAAGCATTCATCAAGGCATGCATCATAAGTGATATTTATAAATCAAACAAGGCATCTAATTGCCAAACCAAAACAACACACCTCAAAGCATCAAAAACAACAACACCTATCCCATTGCTTTTCTATTACAAATATTTAATTTATAAATCATACATTGAGCTCACCAAAGCAACACTTGAAGACCTTTCCTTTCCCATGCCACCCACAAGCTATTTATCTGCATTGTCGAACAAAAGAGAGCGTAAGCATAAAAGCTTAGTGAGGGTAAGCTCATAAAACAAACCTTCGACAATACAGGGTCCAAGCTCGAGCAATTATCATGATGAAATACATGACTTTATCTTCGATCCACATGAACCAAAATGAACATGATGCACGAACATATAATCAACATTATGTCATGCTCAACATCTCATAAGCTCAACTTACAATGATACATATATATCTCAATGCATTAACCAAAACATATATAGCTTCGCATTTGAAATTCACATTTCATATCACATTGATACACATATCAATTCATATTAGCATGTATGCATAATCTCATATTGGCATAAACATACTTTCTCATATTGGCACCTAGCTATGACTCGAATACGCGGATAACATGTTGGAACGCATTTTCCAACATCAACCTTACCTCGGTGGGATTACACTCATCACCGGCCTTGCATGTGGAACGCATTTCCACATGCCCTACGGATGGGATTCCACTCATCATCACGTAGAATATATATAAATTTCCGGTGGAATATTACATCACCGTACTCCTCCTTGGTGCCTTAACGCCACCAAGGCCACGTACGTTTTGACTCAATTTGTGTGCACACTCATCCTAATGATCGATCATTGTACCCAAGCATACTAGTGCCAATATTAATCAAATTCCACAACCTTTGATATTCAGAGTCATAATATGGCATCTTACATCATATTAAGCTCAACATCAAATATCTCAACAACATAATATCATAATGTCATTTTCAAGAGTAATAATATGGCATCTTACATCATATTAAACTCAACATCATCATACACAATTTACAATCCAAACCACATGCATAGCAATGCATCAAACCATGCCTCAACAACATGTATAACACATTATACATAATCATCATAACACAAATCATCATGAGGCATAACATCAATTAAAGAGATCATCAAATGTCTCTAACTAAAGCTTAGGATTAGGCTACCTCCCTAATCCTAACTCTAGGTGAGTCTACCAATCTCAACCTAGTCCACATGCTCGAACCAATTGCTCAAAACCATTTAAAATATTTTAACCACTCACCGACTACTTCATTAGCACAAGCCGACAAGCCTACCAAGCATCCAAGTTTCCGGATTCGAGCCCGAAGCTTCACCATTGATTTCTCTTGCTTCTAACCATTCAAAAACAATATATTAACCTCAAAATCAGTCACAAACCCAAAGTTTAGCATCAACACACAAATCCACTTCAATTCTCACAATTCAAAGTCAAGTTCATTCTTCAATTTCTCATTTTCGTACTTCCACTAAAACCCGTCAAAAATCAGAATTGTAGTCATCCAAAACACTCTTAAACATGTTCAAAACACTGCCCAACTATAGTATAACCATCAACCCCCAATTTCCAACATCAAACACACAATTTAAGCCATGAACAATCCCCAAAATCACCAAATCCGAGCAGCCATGAAAAACAGTCCAAAACTTGTGATTTCAACATTTTTAACACATTCAAACACTTCCAAAACAACCCCCAACTATTACTCTAACATCAACCCTCAAATTCCAACATTAATCATACCCAAACTCATCTAAAAACCTTCCTAAAAATCCACCAAAACCCAATTTCGGATTTTTACCCAAAATTACTCATTTTAACATATTATGTGTATTTTAACATGATTAAACAAAGCCCCAACTCAATTTATCAAAACAAGATGAAAAACCCCTTAAAAACCCAAACTTTGATATGAACCCTAATTTTCAAAACTCCATAACTTTGAAATCTAAGACTATAGATAGATAGAGGATGAAGAGGAGATTAAGAAAACATAATTACCTTTCAAAAACCCCTTGAATTGATGAAGAAATTTGATGAATTATCAAATTTGGGTTTGGGAGAGTTTGGGATGTTTTACACGGTGGGGAGGGGAGGAAATGAGAAAGATGATAGCTTTATCTTATGATAAGGTTGTCATTATTTTTATTTTGGTTAAATTACCAAAATGATCCCTCCCTTTCTTTCTAAACTCAATTTGCTCACACTAAGGTCAATTTGATTAAAATAAATTTTACCGACTCGAACCAACTAACCCGACTAACTTCTAGCCCCAAAACACGGGTGTTACAAAATTCCTAAAACAAAAGCAACCCTTGCAACTACTTTACAAATCAACCCGTGGCCCTAAGGGGAATTTAGAACATGTTGAGAGGAAGAAAACGGCTAGGGTTTGAGAGAGGGCTAGAGAATGGTTAATATCCTCCCTAGGTCGAAATATATGCCCTTATATAGGCTTTAGGTCCAAGTTTTCTAATTTAGCAAGGATTACAACTTTAAATTAAAGTACAATTCTAATAAAGACTAAATCTTTAGAGAATCTATCTTTAAGTCGTCCTCCTTCTTTCTTGGGATTTTCTCTCCTTGAACTTTGGGCTTGACATTCCTTTCGATCTGGGGCTTGGAAAAATATGGTGATTTCACACGACAGACGGGCTGAATTTTCTCTATCTGTCGAGGTCCATTTTGCTTCTTCTCCTCAAAACTGCTGTCGTCCTTTGCTGTCACGGCGGCGACCATGGCAGCATCGTCCTCCTTGACTGCTCATTCTAGCTTTTCTGCATCGCTGCTCAGCGCCTGCCACGACTGCTGCCCTAGGTGCTGTCACGGCTGCTGTTCTGGGTGCTGTCACGACTGCTGCCCTGGGTGCTGTCACGACTGCTGCCCTGGATGCTGCCACGGCAGATACCTGCAAAAGTAACCAAATTTAGCAGTATTTGCGCAGTTTTATCTAAATGTGACGTTGATGCAAAACTTAACCTAAAATGCAGTTAAACATGCTTGAGTGCAGCAAAAATAAAGATAAATGATGGGTAACATATAGAACTTTTATACACTGATCACGTAACATCATCATGCATCTCATAGATATCAAGTCTCATACTATCGGTCTCCAAAACATGCATATTCATCGTCTACCTATTTTGCAAATACTAACACGCAAATCAATCACATTTATAATGCTCATGAAGCATAAGAGTTCGATGTGTAATAACCTTAAGCCAAAGCGATAAATCCTCAACCAAGCTCTTCCAAATGTCTCTTTAAATCTAATATTCGAGTCCACATAACTCTTAGATAAAACAAATACGACTATATAATCCATTTCACATTATCATACTACTTTAAAGGATAAAACGTGTAAAAATAACTTACTGGGTTTGAATTTGGCAAAACAGATTACACCAACGAGTTCAAAACGTCGAAAAATCCTCGAATAGGGTCCTCTAGAAAAACTCAACAGTCAACGGCGGTGCGACGATAGTCAACGGCAATGCGGCAGAAGTCAACGACGACTTGACTCAGCTCGAAGGGCCGGCTTGGCAGACCGGCTCGGTCAACAGCTTGGGCTGGCTCAATAGGCTGGCTCGACTCGGCCCAACAACTGGGGCCAAACGACTGGATCTGTTATAACAGCTTCAGTTTGGTCAGACGTTGCCCACGCGTAGGTGGCGGTGCGTGTGGCGGCTTTCGGTGGCCTAACAGTGAAGAAAAAGCTCCTTCCCAACTCTTTCGACACCGGTGAACACGATGGTGGCCTCAGTTTCTCGTTCTAAGCACTCTAACCCCCTCAACTTGAAAACCTAAAATTTCTTTTCTCTCACCCCTTCCGACGACAACTCCGATGGCGATGCTGCTAGTACCAGTGAACTTGTCTCGACGAGATGAATACAATAATGCTGGAAGTGTCGACAACGGACGACCGAATCTCTGTAGGTCGGAGTTTCAGAACTCCTGCCTCAACTTTTTCTCTCTTTTCCTCTTCTCTCTCTCCCCATCCACTGTTTCACTTTTCTCACCTATCATCTCTTTTTAAAATTCAAACAATTTATCTCCTAATATAATGGGCCCAAAAATAATTAGATACATGTGTTTCTCTCTCCTCTTACTTTTAGACTCGAATCTAAAATCTTTATTCGAATCAATCCAATAATCCATTTAATTTAATTTTTAACTTGATTTTTCTTAATTTAAAACGTAAATCTTAAAATACTCAAATACAGATCCAAAGCCCATATTTCAAACTCAAAATTGGGTCGTTACATTTTACAACAATTAACTAGAATATGAAGAAACTCACAACATAATCATATTGCCTAGCCATGTAACACTTCCTTTTCCATATGTGGAATTGCCGAGAAGGTATGAATTGTCTCAATTTTTATTTAGGTAAACTACACTGGTAGTCACTGAACTTTTAAGGCGCTTTCAATAAGGTCACCGAACTTTTAAAAGTTTCATTACAGTCACCCAACTTTTAATTCGCTTTCAATAAGGTCACTGTCGTCAACCACTGTTAAAAAAGCTGACGTGGCATGTTAAATTTAAGGGTAAAATACACTGTTAGTCACTGAACTTTTAAGAGGCTTTCAATATGGTCACCGAACTTTTAAAACTTTCATTACTATCACTCAACTTTTAATTCGCTTTCATTACCGTTAAAAAAAGCTAATGTGACATGTTAAGTTTAAAAATAAACGTTTTCCCACCCTATTTTATCTCCATGTCTTATTTTCTTCCATCCAAACATGTCTATCTTTTAGATACATTAATATTTTCCTTTGAACTCCTCATTATCCAGTGCATGACTCAGTAAATGTCAGGCCTGAAGCATAAAGAGGATTTTTATAAGCAAAATTTTAGTTATTTCTTTATAATTCCATCATCGAATGTCTCCCAATAATACCCCCTTCTATGCCCCACACTAAAAATCACTTAAAATTAAATTTTAAACCCTAACCATAATTTTCACATCCTAAACTCTAAACCCCACACCCTAAAAATACACCTTACCCCTAATTCCCTAAATTCTAACCACAACCCCTAACCTTAAATCCTAAACTCTAAACCCACTATTTTAAAGTGAGGGTATAGAAAGGGCATAATAAAGGAGCAGACGGTTTCCATCTTAAGAAAGAACCCAATTTTTTTTTTGTTAAAACATAACTACTGTAAAAAAATTACAAAGAATGACAGAGTTGTTGGAGAAATGCTACGTGCTTTCTTCTTACATTTAAGCTTAATATTTTTTTAGTTATGTACATTCTTTAAAGGATTTTTTTTTACGTTTTTGTTTCAAGTCGTTGATAATCTTTATAATTTTTAATATTTTGTAAATTTATGTAACCACTATGCTTTTAAACCATTTCTATAATCATTTTATGATTTTTTATAATTTTTAAATGCAAAGAGACATGTTTGGATGGAAGAAAATAAGACATGGAGATAAAATAGGGTGGGAAAAAGTTTATTTTTAAACTTAACGTGTCACATCAACTTTTTTAACGGTAATGAAAGCGAATTAAAAGTTGAGTGATGGTAATGAAAATTTTAAAAGTTCGGTGACCATATTGAAAGCCTCTTAAAAGTTCAGTGACTAACAGTGTATTTTACCCTTAAATTTAACATGTCACGTCAGCTTTTTTAACGGTGGTTGACGACAGTGACCTTATTGAAAGCGAATTAAAAGTTGGGTGACTGTAATGAAAGTTTTAAAAGTTCGGTGACCTTATTGAAAGCGCCCTAAAAGTTCGGTGACTACCAGTGTAGTTTACCCTTTTTATTTTAATAGAATTTCAAATTAAATGTACAAATTCTTCATCTTGAAAAAAAAAATCAGGCTTGTTTGTCCATTACACGAATACTGTAGGTAAGGTTGGCAGTTGATGCTATTTTAATGGCTGAGGGTGCTGAACGGAAAAAGCAAGTTGCAGCCTGGATAGCTGATAAGAAGCAAATCAGTGCATATGTAAGTATTTGCTGCAAATTGGCAATGTTGTTGTTCCCCATTAGTTTGGAAATGTTGTAAGTTTGATAAAACAAAGAATTTCGATAAAGGGATTGATTCCCTTGGGAAGACATGGGTAACCATGCTGTTTCAAGATTGAAATTTTGTATCCTCAAAATGTGATAAAAATGAAAATGAAAAGAGAGATCCCGATGAACGGATTGATTCCATTGGGAAGACGAGGTAACTATGCTGTTTTGGGATTGAAATTTTGTATCCTTTGAGAGTTTTTGCGGCTGGTATAGCGTTCTCCTTTCAGATGTCGATATTGTGTATTTGTAGAACCCTTTTGATTATCTTTATCGAGATTAAGATCAAATTGAAAGAATGTGTAAATAATGAGGGTTAAATTTATTAATTTTTTTTGAATTAAGACTAAATTAATTGAACGTATAAATATGAAAGACTAAATGTGCTATTATACACAATTTATAACAATCATGTTAAGTACTTAACGACTGAGTTTCTATTTTGTAAAAAACACAAAATTTAATTGTCATTTTATAACATTCGAAAGTTTAGTTACTAATTTATTTTTTTAACAAAGTTCGGTTATCATTTTGTACTTTACCCAATTTTCAAAACCGCTCGACGTTAAAAAAACCAATGAAGCAGCCACTCACGCGCCGCAGCCAGTCTTCCGTCAATGCACAGACATATTGACTCGAAGACTCAGTCAGCTGGTCAATACTCAGCCGACTCGCTCGACAATCAATTTCAATATTTTACCTACTGATTTCATTTGATTCTCTTTCCTATTCAACGGTCAAACCTTCAATTCTTTTACCCTAACATAACCTAGCTTTGACCCGACTCAGTTTTACCTTTACCTTCCTCGTATAAATACCCAAACCTTAATCTCCAAATTTCACCCGTCTTCGCGCTGCATTTGATTATTTCAATACGCCAAAATGATTTTATCTTGGAAAAATCGCAGAGCCCTCAACAAGAAGAACAACAACCATCGTTTGTGTGAAGATTTGGATGCGGAAATCAACATTCCGACGCACTTCCGATGCCCAAGTTCTCTTGATTTGATGAAAGATCCCGTCACGATATGTACCGGGATCACCTATGATCGAGAGAACATCGAAAGATGGATTGAAGCCGGCAACGAAACTTGCCCATCCACCAAACAAGTATTGAACACATTTGATCAGATCCCGAATCATATACTACGAAGGATGATCCAAGACTGGTGCGTTCAGAACCGTTCCCTCGGCGTTGAACGGATCCCTACCCCACGAATTCCAGTCTCCCCATTTGAAGTCTCCGAGATTTGTTCAAGGATTGCCGGTGCTACGCAACGTGGGGATGGAAACAGGTGTGTTGAATTGGTTAGGAAAATCAAGAACTGGGGAAAGGAAAGCGAACGAAACAAGCGTTGCATTATAGAGAACGGAACAGGTTGTGTTTTATCAGCTTGTTTCGAGTCTTTCTCCGGCGATTCATATGAGAAACACGTAAATCTGTTGGTGGAAATTCTATCGGTGCTGTCTTGGATGTTCCCTTTAGGCGAAGAAGGCCGATCCAAACTCGGAACCGAGTCTTCTTTACGTTGTATCATTTGGCTTTTGAGGAACGGAGATCTTTCTGCTAGACAGGCTTCGGTCTTAGTACTCAAGGAGATTCTTCAATCGGATGAAATAGGGATAATTTCAAACACCTTGCGGGCAATTGAAGGAGTTGTTGAAGCACTGTTTTATTTGATCAAGGAACCGATTTCACCCGCTGCTACTAAAGCTTCGTTGATGGCTATTTACTGCATGATTTCTTCAACGGACAAGATTACCTCCAGATTTGTGGAAATGGGTTTGGTGGGTGTGATCGTAGAAGCCATTGTTGAGGCCGAGAAAAGTGTTTGTGAAATTGGTTTGGGTGTATTGGATGAAATTTGCAATACTAAGAAAGGGAAAGAAGAGGCGTGCAAGAATGCTTTGATTACGGCGGTGTTAGTGAAGAAGGTTTTGAGAGTTTCGAATTGGGCGACGGAGCTTGCGGTGTCGATTTTGTGGAAGCTTTGCGAGGAGGAAAGTGTTAGGATAGAGGCGATTCAAGTGGGGGCGTTTAAGAAGTTGCTGGTGAGTTTGCAGGTTGGGTGCGGTGAGAATATAAGGAGGAAGGTTAAAGAATTGTTGAAATTGCTGAATGTTTACAACAATGGACTAGATTCTTGTGTGGATTCATCCATGGATTTCAACTATCTCAAAAGACCATTTTGATTTAGGAAATAGTAGTACCAAATAGGAAAGATTCAATGTCATTTGTTCATTCTTTGAAATTTTCATTCTTTTTAAAAAATTATTATTATTTAAATTCATTTTAATTTAATCTTCTAAATTTACAAACTTTATTAATTTGGAACTTAAATTTACTTACCCTGCAATTATACCGAAGAAAAAGCTTCATTTTTTCTAATTTAAAAACTAGAACTTTGCTTTTCTTTGTGTCCATCTATTTTGGACTTAAATGACAATTAAACGCTCCGTAGGATTTCAAATTTTGTGAGATCAACGTATAAAAAATCGATTTTCCTTTTTTTCCAACCCAGATTTTATGAAGAAAGATGCAAAGAATCGATTCATCACATAGTTTTAATTGTTTCTTCAACCGCAACACCAATCAAATTGAATCTTCACATTTCAAACAAAAATAAAAGAAAAATATCTTTTGAGGTATAATTCACATTTTTCAGTAGCGGTTCTTTTATTTCATCAAACTTTTTCGCAATTGACGTTTTTCATTAAGGCTAGAGCAAGCTACTGGTTTGGGTTTCTGATTTTTGAGGGGAAATTAAACAATGTGAAGAAGATGACAATGCTTGAGAAAAAAAATAGAAAAGTGGGTAAGTAATGATGATTAAATGTGCTATTATCTTAATTATGATCAAATTTGATAGAAAGTATAAGTAGCAAGGATTAAATGTGCTATTATACACTTTTTTAAGTGTGACATCAACATTTCAATTTAGTGGCTTAATTGATACAATTCAAATAGTTAAGTGACCTGATTGATAATATTTATAATTCAGTGGTCAAAATAGAACCACCCATATAATTAAGTGACTATACAAATAGTTTACCATAAAAATATTTCTGTTCATAATTTTAAATTTTAATATATATATATATATATGTTTTTTTTAAATTCCACATTTTATAAATGCAACATCAATGGTTAACAGAAAAATGAATGAATCATGAAAATTTTAATGAGGACCAATTTGCTAATTTCAAACTGTACAGGGATTAGTTTACCCATTTTTCAGTAGAGAGATCAAATTGCAATACAATGTATAGTACAGGGACTGTTACCATATTTTTACTATAACTATAGATATCGATGGATTTGTATATGGTTAAGTCTAAAGTCTAAACCCTAAGCCAGTATCCCGCCTAAAACCCTGAGCTTCGGACATTGAAGATTAAGGATCCGAACAAAAGTGTAAAATAAAAATGGGGGAGAAGCTGAAAAGCTTGGCTTTAGTGGGAGGTGGAGCTTTTGTAGGTGCTGTTTCTACCTTGTTTCTTCTTAAGCTTCTCCCAAGGCAAGTGTCTTCTCATACCGTTTGAAATTCAGTCGATCTCATTGGCTCGTCGATCGTGTTTTCCTCTATTTTTGTTTCCTTGAAAATGTTTGTTCATACACTCCATGTTCGCTAAAATTCCTAAATCTGATTAGAATTTCTAGGCTCTGTTTTCTTTCTTTACGGGAAGTTGTTTTGTTGTAGTAATTAATGGCCTTTTAGTTGCCCAGAAACAGACTAAACATAAGAATTTAGAATGAATCGTTCACTTGATCTGATTTGGTAAATGATAGAAAATTGGTTATATCCTTTAGGCAGTTTTTCAGAAATTTTTTAATGATTGAATTATCGTTGTTTTTTGCAGAAGGGTTTCAAATCAGTGCGATAAAAAGGCTATCGAATTGAATGGTAGTGTCTGTTTTATTTACTTAGTAATTGTCTTGTTATACACCGTTTCTATGTTTTAGGAAATCAGATTAATTGTGGAGCTTTTGCCTGAAAGAAAATGCTTGCTGTTGTATAGTATTCTCTCATTTGATGGTGCTGTTGAATAGTATTCTCTCATTTGATGGACTTCTACACTTTTCTTTAGCTGAAAAACTATTGCTGCTACATAAACCGATATCTGCATTGTTCTGGTAGATATGATTAAGTTAGACTAATATTTAGAAGTGTTGTCAAGGTGTGTGCCTAGGCGTGCCTGCGCCTTAGCATTATTCAACAAAAGCGCCCTAGGTCCTTTCAGGCCAGACTCATTTGATCAGGGCATCAGGCTCACGCCTGGTGCACCTAGGCACCCTTTTTTGTAAGGGGATAGGCATACAAAAATGCCCGTCTAGCTGAATTTCTCCTTAATTTCTTTTATTTTTTCACTTTTTTTATTTGATATGCCTTTAGTAGTAAGAACTAAGAACAGGATACAATCAAAATCTATACTTTATAAACATTGACCATAAGTAAATCATGCATATTGAACAGTAAAAGTTGCATGTTTGTAGATAAACTAGACTCCACTTTAGAGTTTATTATATATCTTAAGCTTTATATAATATATTGCAAAATCTCACACATTTACATATTGTGCTTTACTTCACTCAGCCTACTGCTTTTTCTTTTTTGCGCCCTGCGCTTGAGGCAATATAAGGGTTTAAGCGCCTAGAGTGCACCTTGTAATTTATTTGATAAATTTTCAAAGTCGTTTACCTAAATATTTCTAAAAAATAAATTTTCAAATAAATAAAAGCAATTAATAATTTGTATATAATATTTGTAATTTATTTTCATTATTTGAAATACATAACACCTATTTTTCCATTATAAAAAATAAAAATAATTATAAATTAAATGAAAATTTGAATTCGGTTTGGTTTGGTTACTCACGATCTTCAAACATTTATTCCGTAAACCGTCCAAATGCTCCGGTTCGGTTTGGTTGGGTTTTTTTGGTCCAACCTATTTATGATAGCTATGAGTTGGTTTCCTCAAAAGGGGACAATTGATATAGAACTAGTGGTATGTATGTGTTACTAATGGGTTACAATAGTTAGCACATGGGGTGTACTAACAGTTCTAGGCGTCGGTTATAGTAGCGACGGTAGCTAACAGTGATGAATCTTTTATGATTTTTAAAAATCGAAACTGAGTTGTATGATATGTTATTTCCAGAGTGATCTATACTCGAAGTTGATCAATGAATTTGTGAAATTATCCATTTCGATATGAATATATGTTATCCTAATGATCCTTAATTGTTTGATAATATGGTTTGACGAATGTTCTCAAATGATCCATGAGAGATATTGAAAGTGATACTTGATCTGGTAAGGTGTGAGAGAATATACTTTTAAGGCGTGTTTTACTTATTCCTCCTTTACAATTTTCAAATATTTAGTAAGAGATCTAAACTTTTGAGAGGCTAGGAAATCAAGCCTGGGAGATTACTTGTGAGAAGCTACGAGATTCAAGTTTGGATTAAATGATATGGCCGTGTTGCATCTCATTTTCTGTATGTGAAAGCATCACCAAGTTAAAAGATTGCTGATGTTTTATTTTGGCTAGAAATTATACTTCTAAGGGAACTTGCATGATGTGGTGATTGTTGTTTGATTGTGTAGTATGCTTGTCACAAGTGATGAAAAGCTGCAGTTATTTTATTCTTTGTGTTCACTGCTCTAATTGACCTACAACACAGACAAAAGGCTAAGCATGTTAGATTTGATAGAGGCAATTGTATTTGTTAATTATGTGTTGTTTTAAAATTTTAACATCATTTGCCATTCAAATTTAACCCGTTCTCGTTAAGCTTTTTGTACGATATTAGAAAGTTGGTGAAAATGTTTTTGTTCCATTTCTTTGATTGCTATTTCTGGAATTGGAATTGCATCAGACACAACTGTCAAATGCGGAATTGATCTTGGAAATGGGAATCGTGGTTTGGATGGCTTGAACCTTCTGGCAGATGAAATAGTTTCTGAACAATTGACTAGGTAAATCTCTTCAACCCGAGGTCTATGGTTGAACTATGTTCTCAAAGTTGACCCTCTTTATGAAATAAAAATGCTATATGAGAATTGTGGTTTTCTTTTTTCATTCCTCAAACTCTTAGGTCATGTTTTCCCTAAATCTTGTATTCTTACTTGTCAAGGCAAGCTGAAAGTCAAAGGTGAGAGTATTGGTCTTTTTGTGTTTGTATAACATGTACACTACTCTCTCTCTTTCTGGAGTTGAGAGAAATATGTTTATTTCTATGATATATTATTATACTATATATGAATCTTATTATAACAAAGATTTTTATGTGGATGATCAACTTGGCAACTTTCAACAATTGGGAGAACTTCTAGATCAAAATAATTGAGGTTTCCGAACAACAACCCTCCACAATAAGCAGAGACCCAGTAGATTTGTAGAATGTCTACATTTGGGGTGTAAGCTAACAAAAATGTTGGTTGAATAGTTTGTGAATGAGCACAATTTTAACTTTTTTATGTGCTGTTACTAATTAAATAAACAAATTTAATAAGTGAGCCGTGCTTTATTATCATAAAAAAAAGTGAGTCGTGTTTTATTATAGGTGAGTTTGGCTTGTTTAAGTTCATCTAGCTACTATATCTATATTGAACGATTTTCCCTTTATATTTATATGATTTTACTGTAAGTTATCCGAGAGAAGTATTAGTGTTGTACTTAATGTATAATTAGGAGTTAATAGTTTATTTGAAGTATATCTCCTAATAGGATTAGAATTAGAAGTTAATAGTTTATTTGAAGTATATCTCCTAATAGGATTAGAATTAGAAGTTTATTGTAAGAAGGACTCCCTAATGTACCAAAAGTCCTATTTTAGAGTCTTTAAAAGCTAGTAAACGTGATGTAATTTAATTGATATAGTTTTTCTAAATAAAACAGAAAGATATTCTGTTTCTCTACATGGTATCAGTCTAAATTCGATCCTTCTCGCAAGTTTTCATGGAGACTCCTCCGACTTCCAGTGAGATGCAATCTACAACAGAGAATGTTGTTGGTTTGGCAGATTTTTCAGAGGTACCAGGTTCTGCTGTTACCTGTCATAGATTGGTTGGCCACAATTATCTCCAGTGGTCCCAATCTGTCAAATTTTTCCTCATTGGAAGAGGCATATTAGGGTATATTACAGGGGAAATTAAAAAACCCTCTGCTGCTGATCAGGGCTTTGAAAAGTGGGTTCGAGAGAATGGAAAGATCATGTCTTGGCTCATCAACACCATGTCCCCTGAAGTTGGTACCCACTTTCTTCTCTATGAAACAGCTAGCGATATCTGGAGTGCTGTTAAGGAAACATACTCCAGCACTAACAATATTTCAGAACTTTTTGGGATTGAGAGCAAAGCCTCCAACTTACAGCAAGAAGGGATGAGCATCACCCTTTTTTACAACACACTGACCAGTCTGTGGCAGCAACTTGATCTTTATGAAGCACATGACTGGGAGACACCCACTGATGCTGCACTTTACAGAAAAATCATTGCTCAAAAAAGGATTTTTCAATTTCTGAATGGCCTGAATAGGGACTGGGATGCAGTAAAATCCAGGATTCTTGGCAGCAGTCCCTTACCATCTATTAGGGAAGTTTTTTCAGAACTTCGAAGGGAGGAGAGCAGGAGATCGTTCATGATTCCTGAAGCATCTGCTATTGAGAGTTCTGTCCTTGTAACTCAGACTTCCTCTTCTACTAAAACAAGAAGAGGCCGGCCCGTGTGTGACTTCTGCAAGAAAGTTGGGCACTTGAAAGATCAGTGCTGGAAACTCCATGGTCGACCAGGAGATGGGAAATTTTCAGCACACAAGGCCCCTAGGGAATCACAATCTTATGCAACCACCAGTGTTGGATCTAGTGGTTTCACCAAGCAGCAAATGGAAGCACTCCAGAAAATGTTTGGCAGCTTTAACAGCCCAAGTGAGGGAAACATAGCCCTGGTAGAGGATGCAGGTAAAGAGAGCAATTCCCTACCTACTGCTCTTATTTCTACCAAGAATAAGTCAGCGTGGATTATTGATTCTGGAGCGTCTGATCATATGACTGGTAACAGAGACTTGTTTCTTAATTTTGTGTCTTCCACTTCTAGAAATTCCATTAAAACTGCTGATGGCTCTTTCTCATCTATCAAAGGAAGTGGTTCAGTTTTTATTCATGATGGGCTAATACTTGAGGATGTGTTATTTGTGCCCAATCTTACTTGCAACCTAATCTCTGTTTGCAAGCTTTCTAAGGTTCTAAAGTGCTTCATTCAATTTACTGATTCTGGTTGTTTTTTGCAGGCACTGGACTCGAGGAAGATGATTGGCAGTGCTAGTTTGCAAAATGGTCTCTACATTCTTCAGCCATCTACTGTTTCTACTTCCCATTATTGTTTTACTTCTTTAGGACAAATTGATCTTGCAATGTTATGGCATTTTAGGTTAGGCCACCCTAGCTTTTATTATCTCGAAAAGTTGTTTCCTACTTTATTTGTTAATAAAAAACCAGGTTCTTTTAAATGCCATATATGTCCACTTGCTAAACAAACAAAAGCATCATATTTACCCTCCTCTTATAAACCCTCCCAACCATTTTCTTTAATTCACAGTGATGTTTGGGGTCCTTCTAAAGTGAAGAATGCTACTGGTACTAGGTGGTTTGTTACCTTTATTGATGATCATAGTAGAACCACTTGGACCTATTTACTTAAAGAAAAATCAGAAGTTACCTCTACCTTTGAAAAATTCTACAACATGGTTGACACTCAATTTGGTAGCAAAATTCAGATTTTTAAATCTGATAATGGGGGTGAATACTTTGCTAAGTCCTTAGGAGAATTTTTTACAGCAAAAGGGATTGTCCATATTACTTCTTGTGTGGATACACCACCGCAAAATGGGATTGCCGAGAGGAAAAATAGACATTTGTTAGAAGTTACTAGGGCTTTGATGTTTACAAATAATGTTCCAAAATATCTATGGGGTGAAGCTTTGTTAACAGCAACCTATCTTATTAATAGGATGCCTAGTAAAGTCTTAAAATTTCGGACACCTAGAGATGTTTTCTTGGAGAGTTACCCCAATTTTAAGCCTATGTCATCTCTTCTTCCTTTAAAGGTGTTTGGTTGTACTGTTTTTGTAAAAAATTCAGACCCCTCTCGATCAAAACTTGACCCTAAATCCTTGAGGTGTGTTCTAGTTGGGTATTCTTCACTTAAGAAGGGTTACAAATGTTATCATCCTCCTTCTAAAAAATTCATTACCTCCTTAGATCTCAGTTTTTTTGAGCAGGTACCTTATTTTCCCACGGCTGCAAATCAGGGGGAGAGTAGGGATGTTTTCCAGCCTCCTAGAAGTCAGGTTTATCCTTCTCTACCATCAGATTTCTTGCCTACTGATAATTCTTTGCTTCTTGAGCCTCAAACTTCTTTTAAGCACACTACTCCTTCACCTAGTATTACAGTTTCACCATCTTCACCTATTGTTTCACCTACAGCCCCTTATACTTCACCTAAATCTACTGTACAGCCTCCCAAACAAATGCAAGTGTATACCAGAAAAAAGAAAATACTTCCAGAGGCTATTTTGCAATCTGACACATGCCGAGAATTGGACTTTAGTCCAGCTGCTTGTGATAATAGTGAAGGTAATAACTCAACTGAAATCCCTTCTCATTTACTGGATTTTGAATACTTGCCTATTGCAAAAAGGAAAGGGGTGAGACAGTGTACAAAGCATCCTATTCAGAGGTATGTTGCTTATGGTAATTTAATGCCATCTTTTAAGGCTTTTACAGCTTGTCTAAATGAAGAGCAGATACCTAAAACTGTTGAGGAAGCCTTAAGGGATTCCAAGTGGAAGAAAGCTGTTGAAGAGGAGATTGAAGCTCTAGAGAAAAATGGTACTTGGACCATAACTGATCTTCCACGGGGCAAGAAACCAGTGGGATGCAAATGGGTTTTTGCTATTAAATATAATTCTGATGGCAGTGTGCACAGATACAAAGCGAGACTGGTGGCCAAAGGCTTTACACAAATTTATGGAGTTGATTACAAGGAGACCTTTGCTCCCGTGGCCAAGTTAAATACTGTCAGGGTTCTTTTAAGTTTGGCTATTAATTGTGACTGGAAGCTCCATCAATTGGACATTAAGAATGCTTTTCTTAATGGAAAATTAGAAGAAGAAGTTTTCATGAGGATCCCTCCTGGTTTAGAATTTGCAGACAGTGAGAAGAAAGTTTGCAAGCTTGACAAATCACTCTATGGCTTGAAGCAGTCACCGAGAGCTTGGTTTGACAGATTCACTAAAGTAATTTTAAAAAGTGGATACAAGCAATCCCTAGCAGATCACACACTATTCTCTAAGGTAACCTCCAAAACCAAAAAGGTTATTTTGATAGTGTATGTAGATGATATAATTTTGACAGGAGATGATGAAGAAGAGATAAGCCACTTAAAAGCTCTGTTAAGCAAGGAATTCGAAATAAAAGACCTAGGAAAACTTAGATATTTCCTAGGCATGGAGGTAGCAAGGTCAAGCAAGGGTTTGGTAATTAACCAGAGAAAATACATTTTGGACTTACTCACAGAGACTGGAATGTTGGGCTGTAAACCAACTAACACACCAATGGATGCAGGCTTAAAATTCAGCAAAGATGAGTCAAGTCCAAAGGCCGACAAGGGATTGTTTCAAAGGTTAGTAGGAAAATTGATTTACTTATCTTTGACCAGACTTGATATTGCCTTCCCAGTAAATGTTATAAGTCAGCATATGACTGATCCGAGACAAGAACATATGGAAGCTGCTATAAGAATTTTGAGATATCTAAAGGGTACACCTGGTCATGGCTTGATGTTCAGCAAAACCCTTGACAGAACAGTAAAAGTTTTTTCAGACTCAAGCTGGGCAAGTGAGTTGACAGACAGAAGATCCACAAGTGGTTATTGCTCGTTTGTTTGGGGAAATTTAGTGACTTGGAAGAGTAAAAAGCAGGCTGTTGTCTCAAGAAGCAGTGCAGAAGCAGAGTACAGAGCTTTAGCTCTAGGAATGTGTGAAGGAATTTGGTTAACGAAGCTACTCAAGGAGCTAGGAATGGTTCAAGAGGAAGGGTTCAAAATATTCTGTGATAACCAGTCTACTATACAAATTGCCAAAAATCCAATTCAACATGACAGAACCAAACATGTTGAGATCGACAGACATTTTATTGCAGAAAAGCTTACAAGTGGAATAGCTTCCTTAATCTATGTTTCTACAGAAGAGCAAGTGGCAGACATTCTTACAAAAGCTCTGCCAAAAGCTCTTTTCGATAAGTTCTTATTCAAGCTGGGATTATACAATGTATATTCTCCAGCTTGAGGGGGAGTGTAAGTTATCCGAGAGAAGTATTAGTGTTGTACCTAATGTATAATTAGGAGTTAATAGTTTATTTGAAGTATATCTCCTAATAGGATTAGAATTAGAAGTTAATAGTTTATTTGAAGTATATCTCCTAATAGGATTAGAATTAGAAGTTTATTGTAAGAAGGACTCCCTAATGTACCAAAAGTCCTATTTTAGAGTCTTTAAAAGCTAGTAAACGTGATGTAATTTAATTGATATAGTTTTTCTAAATAAAACAGAAAGATATTCTGTTTCTCTACATTTACTATTTTACTTTCATTTTGGACACTTTTTAGTGTTTTAGTCAAAACCTGCAAATCTTTTTAAAATTACAGCTAGACCTCAATTTTTGTGGGCAATTGATCTTAATGAGTATTTAAAGTTCATTTAAATGGCTAAACATCTTGGCTCTAACTTTCTTTTTTTTCTACTCCTTGTTGACGCCTCCTACCTCTCTCACCCTCATCCACACTCTTCTCCCTAATCATCCTTCATTTCTAGTAACTCAAGTTAAGTGTGTTATGTTGTTTGGAATTAATTTGTTACTTGTTGATTCTTTCCCAATCCTAATCAGCTAAAAAATTATGCAAACTGGTATCAAGTTAGCTTGAACAGAACGTTGAAACTCAACATTAATTTCCTAGTATAGAAGTTGGGTCCAAGCAGATACAAACTAGGTTGATGGTTGAGAAATTTGTCTCATAAGTTATCTTGAAAATGATTGAATACTTCGTCAGAGATATTGTAGTGGTGTTATATGACTGATGTAGCCAACCCACACATTTTAGACTAGGGGTTTCTTTTATCTGTTTTACTTAATGCTTTGCATTAATACTCTGTCTTTTGGAGGTATCATGCAGGAGCCTCATATTGTGATGGATATGATCATTGCAATTGTGAAAATTTGAGAATTATTGATTTATTGTTAAAATTCTTAGGCTATTGTTCTGAACTAAAGTACGATCATGCATTGGCCAATATTCATATAATAAAAAAAAGTCTTTGTTGTTTGTTGTTAGGAATATTCAGTTCTTTGGCCTTGACTCTCAAGAAAAGGTTACAACATCCTATGTTGTGGTCATCGGTCTTGGAGGTGTTGGAAGTCATGCTGCATCTATGCTGATGAGATCAGGAGTTGGCAAGCTCCTATTGGTGGACTTTGACCAGGTATCTTATATCTAACATTAATCCATTGTTAACTGTTTTGGCTTTGCTAGATATGGTATGTATATTGCATATTTATCCAAATTTTGTGTGAGTTTTGCTTCTCTGTTGCAAGTTGTCTTAAGCTAGAATTGCTGGTCGATCACAATTGATGCGTCAATATGTTATTTTCCTTGGGTCCTCTTAAATTTCCACAAAACTTAAATTATTTGGAAAATATTGGGACTTCACAAATTTGGAAATATAATAGATGTTGATATCATACTTTGGTTTCACTTTTTGAAATTGTCTCTAGAAATATATATCCTCCTTAGAATCCTTCATCCAAACATGCTCTTATGTTATAACTTAAAGGAAGTTTCTGAAATTTGGACAAATTTGCCCATGAAAAAATGAGGAACTTACCGTCTGCGTCATTACTATCTTTATACCAAAGGATGTGCTGATTAAATTGAATATTATGGGGTAAAAGTGGATTCCAGCTTTCTTGTTTCATGATTATTTTGTGGCTTTCTCCTTTTGGAACTTCCAAAGATACAATTTAATGATATTATATTTGAACTTTTCCATTGATTTGCCTATTTGAATTTTTCTTTGCTAGTACGAGGAGCTGATAATGTAAGTTTGATGTGGATGTGAAACATGCATTTTCTTTAAAAATTCACCTGCATTAAAATCCTTTAATAAGAAATCTGTACTTATTCTTGATTATACGAGGTCTCTCTTTCATCATTAAATAGACACGCTGTTGCAACACGAGCAGATGTTGGTATCTCTAAAGCAGAGTGCCTCAAGAAGCACTTCTCTTCAATCTTCCCTGAGTGCCAAGTAGATGCCAAGGTGCTGCTATATGATGTGTCATCTGAAGAAGAAATTCTTTCCGGCAACCCTGATTTTGTTTTGGATTGCATTGACAACATTGACACAAAGGTATGATCATAACTCATGAACTTTCAGTTATACCAACAGGGTATATTAGAAGTTTATATAATGTTGCAGTCAAATGGATTTTGACCATATATACAACTCCCGATTTCTGTCTGTGGTTCATTTTATGTTTTAGTTTATGCATTTTTTTAATTATGTTTGTGCATGGGTAATCCTTCTTTATGATTGTTTGGTATTTTACTCTTCTAAAGCATGAGTAAGCCAGCAACATAATTTCTTCAGCTAATTGCTAATAATCTGTCGGCTTAAAACATTATTTCTAAATGGCTTAATATATGATTTGGTACCTGAATTTGTCACTTTTTTCTATTGTGGTAACTGTGTTTTTTTGCCCAATGTGTTAGCTGAATTTGACACTTTTTTCCCCCCTAATGTGGTACTTGAAATTGACAATTTTAACATTTGATGACGTGGCAGTTTTGCCATGTGTCACAACCTCATTGGTTGTTGAGATGCCACACCATCATCACTTGTATCACATTGGAAAAAAGACAAATTCAGATATCAGATTGAAAAAAAAAAGACATTCAAATGCCGAATTGAATAAAAAGAACACAGGCAACACATTAGAAAAAAGAAGTGACATTCAGGTACCAAATTGTATATTAAGCCTTTTTGGAACTACACAGATTGTTGTAATGACAGAAATTCTACCAAAGATGACTCTATTTCCTCTTGTAATAGGTGGCACTTCTTGCTGCCTGTGTACGCAGAGGTCTGAAGGTACTATCCGCAACAGGAGCTGGTGCGAGAGCCGATCCAACAAGAATTCGTGTGGCTGATTTAAGAGAGTCAACAAATGATCCATTATCTAGAGCTGTAACCTCTTGGCCTTGTTTCAATTCTCAAAACCGTAGCTTGTTGATAGATTTTTATTTGCCTATCTGTTTTTGGGCTTCATTTTTTATTTGTTTAATTTTGGTTGCACCTTATGTTTCATGCCATACATTAATTTATTTAATTAATTATTTTAAACTTCTGATTCTTTCTAATACATATGACAAGGAATTGTTAGGTTTTGTTGCAATGATATGTGACATGCTCTTGTGAATCTAAATTGGTATATTATTAAGATGCAAACTGTATTTTGTTTGAGAAGATCATTGTTTCTTCCACATCAGGTATTAAGGTTTGGTTGGTAGGGAGAATAGAAAAATGAAAAGTTGAGTGAGGAGAAAAGTGGAAATATGGAAATTATGTTATTTTATTATTGATTTTGAATACAGTTAAGTTGTTTTGGAGTTGTCAATCATTCTGAACTGCAGCTTTTTGCACCTCTGGCTTTTGAATCTACGCTTGTTACTTCAGTTTTGTGGTGGTTGCTGATCTTAGGATTGGTGTTTACTTTGGGGATCTTGGTGCGATAGATTTCATTTGGTTTTGAAAAACTTGAATATCTTATGCATGTGTTTGTTAATTTTGGAGATCCAATGTTGGGCTTTTTCATCTGTTGCATTAGAAAGACATTGTTTAGGGGTTCATTTCCTGCTATTATCTGCTTAACTCCTTGTTAAATTCTTGCTTCAGGTAAGGCACCGTTTAAGGAAAGATCATGGGATTGAGGGTGGAATTCCTGTTGTTTTCTCTTTAGAGAAACCTAAAGCTAAGCTGCTTCCTTTTAGAGGACCAAGTGGCGAAGAAGACAACCCTTCGGATTATCAAGTGAGGACGCTTGCTTATTACTTTTGCAATTTCAAATTTGATCACTTAACATCAAGCAGTGGGGAAATTTCATCCACTATATTGTAGCAGAATTTGGAATTTAAAATACATTTGAATGGGAGCTAAAGCTGTGTGTTTCTTTTAGAGAGATAATTTGAACTTGCTACTTGCTAGTGTTAGGGCCATGGTTTCTGCTATCACTAGATTTATAGGTAGAAGGAAAAGGAAGATGTTTTTGGTTTAGATTAGCATGTAATCTACATGTTTAATCCAAGAATTTATTGTGTTATTCTGCTGTCAGATTGTTCCTGGGTTTAGGGTCCGCATCATACCGGTTCTGGGTACCATCCCTGCAATTTTTGGACAGGTTATGGCCTCCTACGTTGTTACAAAACTTGCAGGGTTGGATGTTCAAACAGAGCCAGTGGTAAATCTAGATGTTGATCATTATCAGACACTTCTGCAACGGCTTATTGAGCATGAGGAGTCAGTATATGGTACAGACATGCAAATCCAGGTAGGATTTGCCTCGAAACTCTTTTCAGGAGTCATTATTTTGCCCTTTCTGTTTGCTATCTCAAGTACTTTTTTCAATATCCCTGCAGTTATTGTATGATTTTAAATATTTTACATTTGTTCTTCCCTTTCTCCTTCCATCTTCTTGGGTTACAGGAACTTTCTGTTTAATTTTTTTGGTAAATTCATTAAACCAAATTTAGATGAACTCTTGCTCTAGAAATAGAGGCAACTAAGAGTAAAATAAAAGTTTGGGTACATGAAGTCAACTTTTTGCCCAATAAAAATTATGAATACTGTTAGTTTATCCGAGTAAAAGAGTTAGTTTTGTAAATAAACTCTAGTTTAGTAGTTATATTAATGTCTCCTACTTAAGCGATTAGAGTTAGTAGTTAAATGTAACTAGGGCTCATAATGTAACTAAAAGTCCTACACTTAGACTCTTTAAATTAGTTAAATTAGTTTGTAACGATGAATCATGTATGAATGAAAATTGTAAGAATTAACAGT
This sequence comes from Hibiscus trionum, assembly GCA_030270665.1. Classification (NCBI taxonomy): domain Eukaryota; kingdom Viridiplantae; phylum Streptophyta; class Magnoliopsida; order Malvales; family Malvaceae; genus Hibiscus; species Hibiscus trionum. The sequence continues at coordinate 20,045,592 of BSYR01000004.1, forward strand.
TTGTATAGGAGTTAATTTATTATTAAAAGTGTTGTAGTTGTACTCTAAGTTTTCCGATAGAGTTAGAAGACTAAACCTAGTAGGACTCCTTGTCTAACATAAAGTCCTAACCTATAAATCTATATGTACCCTGATATTTATCTATTGATTTCAATCAACTAATAAACAGAAAAGTTTTCTGTTTATCTTCATGGTATCAGCCTAATTCGATCCAATCGAATTTTCTTTTTCTTCTTCGATGGTACATTCCAGTTCTAGTGAACTGCTATCTTCATCCTCAACATCTACTACTTCGATGGCAGATTTTTTTGGAACCTTCTGGTTCGACTACTTTGTGCCATAGGTTTACAAGCACCAATTACGTTCAATGGTCCCAATCTGTCAAGCTCTTCCTTATCGGGAGAGGAACCCTGGGATATGTCACTCGAAAAAGTTCAAAACCTGCTGCAGCTGATGAAGGCCTTGAAAAGTGGATCCAAGAGAATGGTCGGATCATGTCTTGGCTCATTAACACCATGGCCCCTGAAGTTGGTTCTCGGTTCCTTCTCTAAGAGACTGCCAAGGAGATTTAGGATGCTGCTCGGGATACTTACTCCAGCACAAACAACAACTCAGAATTGTTTGGGATTGAAAGCACTGCTGCTGCAATGAAACAAGATAGGATGACTATTACTCAATACTACACAACTCTCGCTAATTTATGGCAGCAAATTGACATGTATGAAGCCAATGAATGGGAGACCCCAACTGATGCTGGATTGTTTCGAAAGATCAATGAACAGAGAAGAATTTTTTAGTTCCTCAATGGATTAAATAGGGATTTTGATCCAGTCAAATCCAGGATCTTGGACTCAATCCCCTTCCTTCCCTGAGAGAAGTCTTTTCTGAGATTCGAAGAGAGGAAAGCCGATGCCTCTACATGATTCTAGAAGCTCTTGTTCCTGACAGCTTTGTCATGGTCGCACAGTCTACTTCCACCCCTAAAACAAAGAAGGGACGAGCTACATGTAATTATTGCAAAAAGCAAGGCCATTTAAAGGAAAATTGCTGGAAATTACATGGGAAGCCTTCTGAATAGAAGCCTGACAATAGTAAAGCCCAATCTGCCTCCTCTTCTGATGGTCCAATACTACTTCAGGGGGTTTTACTAAGCAACAAATGGCTCAGTTACAAAAGATGTTTCGTTCACTAACTGGCAATATTGAAGGTAATTTGGCCAGTATAGAACCTGAAGGTATGGATTACAATCCCTCCTCTGCTGCTTTTCTTTCAACTTCAAATATATCTACTTGGATTGTTGATTCTGGAGCCACTGACCATGTGACTGGTAATAAGGAACTGTTCTTTGACTTCCATACCTCTTCCTTTAAGAACTCCATTAAGATAGCCGATGGGTCTTACCATAAAATCCAGGAAAAAGGTTCTGTCTTTCTTACTCAAGATTTACTTCTGAAAGATGTGTTATTTGTGCCTGATCTAAAGTGCAATTTATTGCCAGTGAGTAAATTATCCAAGGATTTCAACTGTCTTGAAGTTTAAGGGTTCTGATTGTGTTTTACAGGAACTGGACAGGAAGAAGAAGGTTGGTAGTGCTAGCTTGCAGAATGGTTTATATGTCTTCTCCAGTATTCAGTTCCCTCAACACCTTTTTTCTACAACTTGTTTTTCTTCCTTAGGACAAGATGATATTATGTTGTGGCATTTTAGGTTAGGCCATCCAAGTTTTTTCTCTCTTTCCAAATTGTTTCCTAAATTGTTTCTTAATAAAAAAACTTTCTTCTTTTAAATGCCATGTTTGTCCTCTTGCAAAACAAACTAGACATTCATATTTAACCTTTACCTATAAACCCTCACATCCTTTTTCTCTTATACACAGTGAGTGATGTTTGGGGTCCTCGTGTGAAGAATATTACTGGGGGTCGTTGGTTTGTCACATTTATTGATGATCATAGTAGGCTTACTTTGACATACTTGTTAAAAGAAAAATCAGAAATCAGTCGAGTTTTTGAACAATTTTATAGTATGGTTGAAACCCAATTTAAGAATAAAATTCAAAATTTTAAGTTTGACAATAGGGGGAATTTTTCACTAAGTCCTTAGGCGAATTCTTCAAACATAAAGGCATTGTTCACATCAGTTCATGTGTTGATACTCCCCAACAAAACGGGATTGCAGAAAGGAAAAATCGACATCTTTTGGAGGTAACTCGAGCCCTAATGTTCTCCAACAATGTCCTAGAGCCTGGTTTGAGAGATTCACCAAGGTTATATTGAAGAATGGGTTCAAGCAATCCTCGGCCGATCATACCTTGTTCAGTAAGGTAACATCATCCAATTAAAGAGTGATCTTAATTGTGTACGTGGATGACATAATTATGACTAGAGATGATGAAGAAGTCAGCAAATTGAAGAACTTCTTAAGAAGAGAATTTGAAATTAAAGATCTTGGGAGTTTGAGATACTTCCTAGGCATGAAAGTAACAAGGACCAACAAATGGTTAATTATAAACCAACGAAAGTATATCCTGGATCTTCTTAAAGAAGCATGTTTACTGGGTTGCAAACCTGCAGACACACCAATGGAGGCAGGCCTAAAGTTTAACAAATCAGAAACTAGTCTTGCAGCTGACAAAGGACTCTACCAAAGATTAGTAGGTAAATTGATTTACCAGTCTCTCACTAGACTTGACATCTCATTTCCAGCAAATTTCATAAGTCAATACATGGCAGACCCTAAACAAGAACACATGGATGCAGCAAAGAGGATCTTGAGTTATCTAAAAGGTACACCAGGACATAGCTTATTTTTTAGAAAGAATCAAGATAGAACTGTGAAGATCTACACTGATGCAAGCTGAGCAGGAAAGCTCCCTGACAGGAGGTCAACCAGTGAGTATTGTGGTTGCAAGCAGGAAATCTGGTGACCTGGAAGAGCAACATACAAACAGTGGTTGCAAGAAGCAGTGCTGAGTCAGAATTCAGGGCACTAGCTTTGGGAATATGTGAAAGAATTTGGCTATTGAAATTTCTTAGAGAATTGGGAATGGCACAGGATGAAAGTTTTGAAATTGTGTGATAACCAATCAACTATCCAGATAGCCAAGAATCCTGTACAACATGATAGGACAAAGCATATTGAAATCGACAGGTGGCAGACACTCTCACAAAGCCTCTGCCAAAAGCTTTTTTCAACAAATTATTGTCCAAACTGGGATTATACAACGTATATTCACCAGTTTGAGGGGGAGTGTAAGAATACGCATAGTATTCTAGTTTGTATAGGAGTTAATTTATTATTAAAAGTGATGTAGTTGTACTCTTAAGTTTTCCGATAGAGTTAGAAGACTAAACCTAGTAGGACTCCTTGTCAAACATAAATATTATTCTGGTTTACACCCGAGCATCCCTGCTTCATTAAGCAAATCAAGGATATACTACCTTTGATTAATCACCAACCCTTCACTTGATCTAGCAACCTCCATTCCGAGAAAGTATCGAAGTTGTCCCAAATCCTTTGTTTCAAATTCTCTATGTAGAAGGTTTTTCAAGCACCCGATTTCCTTCTCATCATTTCCTGTCACAATTATGTCATCTACATAGACAATTAAGATAACTCTTTTGTTTTCTGAGGTTACCTTAATGAAGAGACTGTGATCCGCCAATGAATGTTGTATCCATCTTTCAATCGATCTCAGACCAGGTGGAATCTTCATATAAACCTCTTCCTCTAACTTTCCATTAAGGAATGCATTCTTCGCATCAAGTTGGTGAAGCTTCCAATCAGAATTGACAGCTAGACTTAGTAATACCCGAACAATGTTAAGTTTTGCCACTGGAGCAAAGGTTTTTGTGTAGTCGATCTCATAGGTCTGTGTATAGCCTTTAGCCACAAGCCTCGCTTTGTATCTCTGGACACTACCATCAGAGTTATATTTCACAGCAAAAACCCACTTACAACCAACATGTTTTTTACCTTGGGGAAGATCAGTTATTGTCCAGGTACCATTCTTCTCAAGAGCACTGATTTCTTCTTCGACAGCCTTTCTCCACTTGGGATGCTTTAAAGCTTCATCAACTGTGGAAGGAATCTGCTCTTTATCTAAGCTTGTAAAGGCTTTAAAGGATGGCTTCAATGAACTGTATCCAGCAAATTTCTGAATAGGATGTTTAGTGCACTTTCTAACCCCTTTTCTAATAGCAATAGGAAAATCATCAAGATTAGGGATAGTAGGCTCACTGATTATATTACCTTCCTCCTCCATATTGGCAGATGGACTCAAATCCAACTCACGACAAGTGTCAGATTGCAAAATAGCCTCTGGTATAGTTTTCTTTTTTCTTATATAGGTCAAAATTTGTTTAGGAGGAGGAGTAGATGTTTTCGAAAAGTTTTGAGGAGTTTTAGGAGTGAATGTGTTTTGAATAGGTGTAGGTGTTTTGGAAGGAGTTTGTAAAGGAGATATAGGTTCGGATAAGGGTGAAGTAGTGGATTCAAAATCTGGTGGTATAGAAATATTGGGACAGATTACCTGAGGGTGAGGAGAAGGCTGAAAATCATCCCAAGTCTCCCCCTGAATTGCAGCCTGAGGAAAGTAAGGGTCCTGCTTAAAAAATGTAAGATCCATAGTAACAAAAAATCTGTGAGAAGGAGGATGATAGCATTTATAGCCTTTCTTGAGTGAAGAATAACCAACTAGTATACACTTCAATGATCTAGGATCTAACTTGGACTTATTAGGGGCTGAATTATGAATAAAGACAGTACAACCAAATATTTTAAGAGGTAAAATAGAAGAGATAGGCTTAAAATGTGGATAACTCTCCAGGAAGACAAATTGAGGTGTCTGAAATTTCAAAACCTTACTAGGCATGCGGTTGATCAAATATGTGGCGGTTAACAAGGCCTCACCCCACAAGTATTTAGGGACATTACTAGTAAATAAAAAAGAACGAGCAACTTCAAGGAGGTGTCTGTTTTTTCTTTCTGCAATTCCGTTTTGTTGTGGAGTATTAACACAAGAACTAAGTTGAACTATTCCCTGCTTTTGAAAAAATGCACTCAAAGACTTAGCAAAAAATTCACTCCCATCATTAGACTTAAATAGTTGAATTTTTGTTTGGAATTGAGTAAGAACCATGTTATAAAACCTCTCAAAAACCCTCGCAGTTTCAGACTTTTCTTTCATTAAATAAGTCCAAGTAATCCTACTATGATCATCAATAAAGGTAATAAACCACTTACTGCCATCAGCATTCTTCACCCGAGAAGGACCCCAAATATCATTGTGGATCAAAGAAAAAGAGTGAGATGGTTTATAAGGAGATGGAAGATAAGATGCTTTAGTTTGTTTAGCAAGAGGGCAAATATGGCATTTAAATAAACTTGGCTTTTTATTGATAAACAAAGATGGATATAACTTTGACAGATATTGAAAATTAGGGTGACCTAACCTAAAATGCCATAATAACACATCATCAAATTGTTCTAAAGAAGTAAAGGAGAAAGAGAGAAAGAGGTGCAAGGTGATGGAGAGCTATGGAGAGCATAAAGACCATTGTGCAAACTGGCAGTGCCGATTGTCTTTTTTGAGTCCATAGCTTGTAAAATACAACCAGAGTCATTAAAACTTGCAGAATACTTCAAGGTTTTCGAAAGCTTGCTAATAGAGATAAGATTGCAGGCAAGATTTGGTACAAAGAGAACATCATCTAGCACCAGATTGGGATTAATAATAATAGAACCAGAACCTGCAATTTGTGAGAGAGAACCATCAACAATTTTAATTGATCTACCCGAAGAGGAGGCTGAGTAATTGAGAAATAAATCTTTGTTACCAGTCATGTGGTCGGTAGCCCCAGAGTCGATGATCCAAGTTGGATTGAGCTGTGTAGACAATAAGGCTGTTGGGAAGGAGGTACCTGCAGGTTCTTTTATGGCCAGTTTCGTTTCAGTAGTTCTTGCCAACTTGAGGTCATCAGAACCAGAAATAAATCCTGATGAAGATGAGATATCGATGGTTGAAGAAGTAGCCATCGAGCAAGAGGTTTTTCTGGTGATTTGTTTTGATTTGGAAGTCGACTAGGGTTGAGGAATCGAAACCTCAGCTGATACCATGTAGAAAGAGTAGAAAACATAGTACTTTTTTTGTTATTCGATGATTTAGAAAGATACAACATGAGACTCTTTTTTAAAGTCACGTAGGAGTTCAACTAGGATAAGGATTCCTAGAACTACAAAACTTCTAACTCTATACAAGGCTTAGGACTCTTTAGGAGTTTTAATCCTAATCTATTTGCATAAAACAATAATTACATATAATAACAAACTCCTAAGAGTTTAATCCTAATCCAAATACAAGTGCAATATCCTACATTAACAACCCCTTAAAGCTTTTTAAAATGACATTTATATTCTTATCATATAGTTCAAAGTTGTGTCATAATGTCATTTGTTCAAGAAAAAGGAAACAAAAGTGTTAAGTCCTAATGAAATTATGGTGAGTTGCATTGTTCCAAAACCTCTTATTAGTAAACCATCATATGGATTGCCACTCTTATTTCCCTCGTCTCGGAAACCATTTCTAAGTCATTAATATTTTTGTATGCTCTATATCAGATTAATATTGTTGTTCTTCAAATTTATTTGTTTTCCATTTCTTGTTGCCATTACCTGTAGGTTGATGTTGAGGAAGTGCGGTACATCGTTAAAGAGTTGTGGCATGGGAGAAGTGCGAGAGAACTATCTGCAAAAGATGTGGGTCGTGGCATGTGGCGATCTGTTAATGAGTTGATGCTTGTTAGGTATGGTTTACTTCATGCTGTATAACTTGGAGCATTAGGTTTTCACAAAAAATTTTGGGTATAGTTGCATAGGACCGTCATGCTTTTTTTGATATTGAGGATATTACTGGTGTTTTTTATGCTGTTTATTTGTTATGGTCTGAGAATATCCTGAAACCTGTCTTATTTTTTATTTTGGTAGTGTCGAGTTATGGTGATTTTTTTAGTCCAACGTACTTTTATACTTTCCTGTAAAGCTCCCCCCGGTGAGGGTGAGATTGTGAAATGGTGCTATGTCCAAACAACTAGAAATTGTACCTGTCCGTGGAATCTTACAATTACATGTACTAAAATGAGTATTGAGAATTCTTTCTCCCATGGGTTCTCTTATTTTTGTTTTTATTCTTTAGTCCGCTTACAGTTGAAACTGGAAACAGGTGCTTTGTCCAAAGACTTTACCTTGTATGGAGCTAGTATCTTTGTTATATATGTATATTATTTCAATCCTAGTAGGGGAGTTGCCTTCACTAATCCAATTATGGATACATCCATGCGTCCAAATATACACTAGATAACATTTTTGTTATGTAGTGCATGGATAGCATTTTAAGCTTATTTTAAAGGAAATTGCATCAGTCTTTCTGCCATGAACTTTGACCAGAGCTGTTTCTTTTGCATTGTCACTTGTCTATTTTCGGCCATCTTGCAGTGGCACATGTTCAAGCCAAAGTTGTAGCTTATTGATTGGTTCATTACCTTTGCTTGTACCTTTTATCTACGTAAAGCACCATATGTGCTACTTGAGCTGTGGCATTGTAAAATTGTAGGAAATTCTCTCTTAATTTTTATTCATAGAAGAGTAGAAATATATATACAAAGACTGACTTAGTATTCTAGGTAACTAAATATTCTATAGTTAATTTTCAAGATACTACCCTAGATATGATCTCTAAAGATATCCTACTAACAATTAACTTTCCATAAGTACAAGATACATAATATATTCCCATACTTACACGTACTATCCTACACTCCCCATCAAACTGGTGTGTATATGTTGTATACACCCAGTTTGGATAAAAAACCATCAAAGGTCACTCTTAGAAGTGCCTTGGTGAAAACATCAGCAATTTGACTCGTGGTAAGAATGTAGTTGAGCTTCACAGTCCCATTGTTGACCTTTTCATAGATAAAATATTTATCTATTTCAATATGTTTCGTTCTATCATGCTGAACTGGATTCCTTGTTATGCTCATTGCTGATTGACTGTCACTGTGAACTTCAAACTCTACTTTTTCATCTAGTTCTAGTTCAGTAATGAGCTTTTTAATCCATATTCCCTCACATATACTAAGAGCCATGGCTCTAAATTCTGCTTCTAGATATCACAACTTGTTTTTTGCTTCTCCAAGTGACTAAGTTACCCCATACAAATGTACAATGGCTACTTACAGATCTTTTATCTGTCAATTCACCTGCCCAGCTTGAGTCTGTGTAGATTTTAACTGTTTTGTCTTGACTTTTTTTGAAAATAAGCCCAGATCCTGGTGTAAATTTTAAGTACCTTAGAATCCTGTTTACTGCCTCCATATCCTCTTCTCGAGGATCACTCATATGTTGGCTTACTATACTCACTGCATATGCTAGGTCAGGTCGAGTAAGTGATAAATAAATTAGTTTTCCTACCAGCCTTTGATAGGACTCTTTGTTCACAGGATTTCCCATTCCATCTTTGTTGAATTTCAATACTGGTTCCATTGGAGTCTCAGCTGGCCTGCACTCAAACATTCTGGTTTCTGTTAGTAAATCCAGAATGTATTTTCTCTGGTTAATGACTAACCCTTCATTAGACCTTGCTACCTCCATTCCTAAGAAGTATCGAAGGCTTCTTAAGTCCTTTGTTTCGAACTCCTTGCGAGAACAGTCTTCAGTTTCTCTATCTCTTCCACAAAATCCCCAGTAATAATTATATCATCAACATAAACTATTAGAAGGGTTATCTTACCATTTGGTGCTACCTTTTTGAACAAGGTATGGTCTCCCTGACTTTGTTGGAATCCATTTTGAACCATAGCCCTAGCAAATTGATCAAACCAAGCTCTAGGGGATTGCTTTAATCCATATAAGGATTTATTTAACTTGCATACTGTCCTCTTTGTTGATCTTTCCTTCAAACCTGGTGGACTCTCCATGTACACTTCCTCCTCAAGGTTTCTATTAAGAAATGCATTCATAATGTCTAGTTGGTGCAATTTCCAGTCTATATTAACAGCAATTGAAATTAATACTCTGATGGTGTTTAACCTGGCCACTGGTGCAAAAGTTTTTTGATAGTCAACTCCATAAGATTGAGTAAATCCCTTAGCTACAAGCCTTGCTTTGTATCTGTCAACACCCATTTGCACTCAACAACTTTCTTCCCTTTTGGTAGATTAGTTAGGCTCCAAGTATTGTTCTTTTGTAGTGCCTTGATCTCCTCTTCTACTGCCTTCCTCCAGTCAGGACTTTCGAGAGCTTCTTTTACTGTCTTGGGAATTTGTACACTGCCAAGACTAGCTGTAAAGGCTTTAAAACCAGATAACAATTTTCCATAGGCCACAAATCTGTTAATGGGATGAGTAGTGCATTTCCTTACTCCCTTTTCTAATAGCAATGGGAAAATCACTAAAGCAACAATAGTAGAGTCTTGAGTATTAGGTTGAATGATAGCCTTAGGTAGAGTTTTTTTTCTTTCTGGTATAAACACTAAGTTGTTTGTCTGCAGTTTGAGGAGTCAAAAAATTTGGGGATAAATGTGATATGGCTTTAAGAGTTGGAGGAGGTGTTGTATGAGGGCTGGAACTTTGCAAAGGACTAGGCTGTTGTGGGGAAGGTGTATCTACTGGATTAGTGACTGGATTATTAGGGACAGCAACAACTTCATTCGAGGGACTAGGCTGTTGTGAAGATTGTGTTGGAGTACTAGTGGTTTCATCATCAAGAGAGGAAAGAATTGTAGATCACACAAGGACTGAAATTCCCTGTAAGTCTCCCCCTTAATAGCAGTCCTGTCAAAATAAGGTTGGTGTTCAAAAAAGGTAACATCAAAAGAGAAAAAAAAATTCGAGTAGTGGGAGAGTAACATTTGTAACCCTTATGAGTCGATGAGTACCCTAGAAAGACACATCTTAAGGACCTAGGATCAAGTTTACCTCTATGTTGATTGTGCACATGAACAAAGGCTGTGCATCCAAAAACTCGAAGAGGAAGGTCAGAGAAGAAAGGTTTAAAGTGAGGAAAATGTTGCTGAAGGATTTGTGAAGGAACCTTAAACCTTAGAGTTTTGCTGGGCATCCTATTGATGAGGTAGGTTGCTGTAAGAAGTACATCCCCCAAAGATACTTAGGAGCATTAGCAGAAAATATGAGAGATCGAGTGACTTCTAGAAGATGTCTATTTTTTCTTTCAGCGACACCATTTTGCTGAGGTGTGTTGACACAAGAAGTAAGATGAAAGATGCCTTTTTCTCTAAAAAAATATCCAAGAGACTTGCTAAGATCCGGAAAGACTCTTAACCTTAGAAGGGCCCCAAATGTCACTATGTATAGGTTTAAAGGGTGAAGAAACCTAAGTATGTCGAGTATGTTTAGCCATTTGACACACATCACATATAAAAAAAGAAGGATTTTTATTGATAAATAGCTTGGGAAACAACTTTTTGAGGTAATGAAAATTGGGATGTCCCAATCTAAAATGCCACATCAGCACATTATTGGAAAGTAAACTAGAAGATAAAACAGAGGTATGAAGGCTACTGGAGCATGAAGAACTGAAAACAGGTAAAGCATCAAGGATATAGAGTCCATTACACAATCTAGCAATGCCAGTCACCACTTTCGAGCTCTGTTCCTGAAAAACACAACCAGCAACTCCAAACTTAACATCACATCTTTAACCAATGCAATGACAGATAACAAATTGCAAGTCAAACTAGGGACATAGAGAACATTAGGAAGAACTATTGTCACTGATTCGAATTGAACCTCTTCCTAGTACTTTAGAGAGGGAACCATCAGCAATTTTAATGGAGCAAGGAGGATTGTTGCTGGAGAAAGACTAAAAGAGCTTGGGATTCCCTGTCATATGGTCAGAGGCACCAGAATCGACTATCCACTGAAAGGAATGAACAGATTGCAAGGGGGAAATTTTACCTTCAGTGGCTGTCAAGGCTGTTGATGGAGGGGTAGATGAGATGCGACTAAAGAGTTGTTGGAGTTCCTCAATTTGCTGTTTGCTAAAGCTACTGGTCAAAGTCTCAGTAGAAACAAAATTGGTTGCCTTCTAAAATCTAGATGGAGAGGGTTTCCAATCTGCTGGTTTCCCATGCAACTTCTAACATGTCTCCAACACATGACCAGCCTTTTTGCAGTGGGTACACCAAGGTCTGCCCTTTTTCTGCACACTTCCAGAGGTGGAATGTGTAAGAAGAGTAGAAGCATCTGCTTGAACCACTGGTGGCACCATCAAGGATCGCTTGCTTTCCTCCCTCCTAACTTCTGAAAAGGCCTCTCGAACCATTGGAAGAGGCTTAGTAGCCAAGATTTTGCCCTTGGCACTATCAAATTCTCCATTCAAACCAGACAGAAACTGAAAGAGCCTTCTTTGATTCTTAAGCTTGTTGTAGAAGTTGATATCATCATTGCATTTCCATTCATTTGCTTCATATAGATTGAGCTGTTGCCAGAACTTAGTGAGAACTCCAAAGTACTGAGCAACATTCATCTCTCCTTGTTTGAGATCCTTGATCTGATTCTCAACACCAAACAGTTCACAGGTGTTATAAACACTCGAGTAGGTATCGCGAGCTGCACTCCAGATCTCAGCTGCAGTTTTCTAGAGCATAAAATTTTCTCCAATCTCAGGGACCATGGAGTTAATTAACCAAGACATAATCATAGTGTTTTCACTCAACCAATTGGAGTAGTCAGAATCAGACGGAGCAGGAATAGGTTCTGAGTCTGAGAGATAGGAAGCTTTTCTTCTTCCAGTAATATATAGCCTAACTGATTGGGACCAAGGAAGGTAGTTGTTGCCATTGAGTTTATAAGATGTGATTGGGGAAAGAGAGGTATCGGACAAAGTGAAATCAGAAGAACGAGTGATGGTTGGAGAACTAACTTCTGAGTTTTCTTGGTCCATCAAGAAGAAAGAAAATCGATCGAAGAAAAAAGAATAAAAGGAAAGGATCGACCTAAACTAATACCATGTAGAATTGTAGGAAATTCTCTCTTAGTTTATTCATAGAAGAGTAGAAATATATATACAAAGACTGACTTAGTATTCTAGGTAACTAAATATTCTATCATTAATTTACAAGATACTACCCTAGATATGATCTCTAAAGATCCTACTAACAATTAACTTTCCATACGTACAAGATACATAATATATTCCCATACTTACACGTTCTATCCTACAGGTATAAACATGCAGAGTTTATGAATTGAGATCATACTTGCCTTGTACCTCTATGGTGATATTTGCTTTACGTTTAACGTAAATTATCCGTTATTCATTTCAGATGGGATCAGGCAAGGCCAGCATCTGTGTCAAATTTAGTTCTTTTGAAATTTAAAGAGGTATTGTCTTACAAAGACACTTTCTTAGTTAATATTATATACTTATACTATTTTGGTTATTTTAGCAAAGACACTTTCCCATGAGAGCAAAAAACTAATGTTTATTTTCCTTCAATTTAGTCACCGCGGAGTGAACTTATTGCTGTTTTCTTCTTTGAATGTGATGTTATATGAAGGCTGATGAACATGAGCAGAGGAGCCTTGATGATATCAAAGAGAAGGAACCAGAATTTTTCAACAGGGTGACATCTGTGCTGAGGCGAGCCGAACAAGACTTTGGCTTGTAACCTGACACAATCAGTTGAATGGTTAATTTCTCAACGACTGTTCTGTATCCGTAGTTGATGATGTTCACATGAGCCATAGAAGTATAGGGATTCAGTGGGGGTGTGTAACATTCATCTAACCATGTTTTTCGTATTAGTATTGTGGAGAGTTGCTCGAATTTCCCTTTTCTTGTGGGCCCAAGATTAGAGAAATTAAAAGCGTTATACAAGGACCACTTTGGATGCAAAATTCAATGATTGCAGAAAATGTCTTTTTGTTGTTGAAAATACAATAATCTTTTTTTCCCTTCTCTTTGAACCAAAGAAAATTGTTATCAAGGTAAAAAGGGAATGAAAAATAAACTTAATCAAATACCTTTAAGAAGCATATCAGTTTTCTGTAAGCAAAAGCCAACAAAATAACATATGCAGAACGATGGCCCTACAATTTCATTTTCAACAGCCAGAGGGAAAGAAAAATCACAATAAGATCATGTGAAAGATGTAGATGCCGATGCAATAAAGATTCTAAAACTTGATCTCATTCTGCCTATTAGCAGGTGCGACACACTGCCATAAGGATCGGTATGCATCTATATCGGCAGCATCCACTCCCAAGGCAGCAAGGTTGCGTCCATACTCCTGGTAACAGTATACAGTTCAATACAATACTATGGAGCTGCATAAGTTATTCAATGACAGGATTGCAATTCTCACCTGAATATCAAGAAATAATTGCATGCATATTTTGTCAGTATCAGACACGTTATGATCCAAGATATCTGAGCTCGCCCCAGCCCGTCTTTGTGCACCTTGCCTTATTCTTTGAAGTGAAGACTCTGTCTTCCGTGCCTGGACAAGATAATTTAGAGGTTTTATTCAAAGCATGTTTAATATCAAGAGAAAAACTAGGGAAAGAAATTGTTTGTGATACTAACCACACTGACAAGGTCAGCAGCTAATTCATAATAGCGAGTAGTTATGTCTGTAGCAGCACCTAGCAGTAGACTATTCCTCACATCATTCGTCAAATACTTTGTAGCTTGTTCGCCGTCCAGGAAAGTCTGAAAGCATTGAAAGTTGCTGATTAAGCAAAGTAATATCCACTGGTTGCCAATGTGGGCAGCAGACAACAAACAGTTTACCTAACATTCTCCATGGAAAATACATGCCAAAGTACATAATCTGGACTGCAGCTAAATCGTTATATTTCTAAGCAAAAAAATATAATTTCTATCAGATTTTGTATTTCAATTTTATGTTCCTTGGATTGTTTGCTTTTCTACAAACAGTTTACCTAAAAATATAAATACATTCTCCATGGAAAATACATGCCAAAGAAGTACATAATCTGGACTGCAGCTAAATCATTATATTTCTAAGCAAAAAAATATAATTTCTATCAGACTTTGTATTTCAATTTTATGTTCCTTGGATTGTTTGCTTTTCTTTAAGAAAAAACGAGAAAAAAAAGGTGGAGAAAGGAGTGCGTCTTGAGGGAAATATTAAAAGATTGCATACCTTCAATGGGCGCAATACTCCTGCCACATAGGGTGAATGTCTGACAGGAAGTGGTTTGTTTGTCATCCTGTAAGTTGCAGTTATACCCTTCAGCTGTCTCAAGTCCTGCAGAATTCAAGATAAACAAGAATGAACAAAAAATTCGAGAGTATAATGAAAATGCAAGCAAAAAAAAAAAAATACAATTGAACCCATAAAACTTGTCATAGCCATTTCATAGTGCATGGTGACTCAAGGCGCTAGACAAAAAGAAGAAATGCGCTCAGGTTAGTGAGGCACAATGTGGATGTGTATAAAATACGCTTGAGATACGTAATTTTGTTAATAAACTAGAGTTTTAGACATCCTACCAAATATGCAAAATTTATTTTTCCCTTGTTTTTTGGCCAATATGCATGATTTGTCTATGATATCATCAAGTATGTTTTACTATTGCCTTATTGCTTTACAGAAAAACATGCCTATGCACACCAGGCATGTGTTTCACTTGAAAGGCTATGAGACACTTTCGGTGTTTGGCAGCTTAGCACCATGCACATGCCTTAACAACACTTGTGCAAATAAGTATATGCTGACATTGTAATGCTTACCTCAACAGACTTCTGAACTAAAGCCTCTTTAATTGTGTTGATAACTAAGGGTAACAAATCATCCAATGATTTTCCACAGTACAAAATGCTCTGCTTTACAAGGTCAAGGACTTCAGTGGGACATGAAGATAGAACATGAAGTACATGATCAAGGTAAGAACCAGAAATCTCCCCGGACAGACAATTTATGTCATGTATAACCTGCAAGCACAAGTGTGTTCATACATATGATGCTCAAAATCTGGAAAAACAATAATTAAGTCTACATTATATATTCATATAGTGCTAGACTTGGAGAATGAAAGCAACCTATAAGTAGAATTCTGAAATGAAAAAGAAAAAGAAATACATGATAGAATGCTTAAAGTCCCATCAACAATAAGGTACATAAACTCAGCAGATTGAACTATGGGGAGTGAAAATGACAGATCTGAAGCAATTGCATAACTACGTCACTTATTTTCCGCATTTTAATAATGAAATTTAGGAATATATTTTTATGTTAAAAGAAAGTATAATTACAAGTTTTAACTTCTCTCTAGATCTTTCTACATCAGAAATAATCAAGTGGATATGTGGAGAACTAATAATTTCTCTATATTAATCTCCCCATTCAGGTACCCAAACAAAAGTAATTCTTAGTTCTTCCTCCAATTCTCTAAATTATAAATTTCAAAACTCAAACATAAGAACACCATTGATTAAACCTCTATGTGTTAAACAAGGATCAGTGAATTTAACTTGGAAACATAATAAAATAAAGACATGGGCGTACATAAACAAAATCATCTGGAGCAGCTGAAAGAACCCACTCACATCCAGGGCTGGAGCCAGCACTACCCTTCTTCCGTGCAGCCAATCCAGAGGACAACCAATTTGAGTATCTATCACACATAAAATGCAATCAGACGATGATATCCAGTGTATCTAAGACTACCCAAAACTATTTGATCCAAGGAATGACCTTGAGAGCAGCTGCAGGGACAACCGAAGAAACTTGTCAGAACAAGAAAGGACAAGAACTTCTTCATTCCAGCAGGATCTCAGGCTATCCAAAAGAGTAACACTTTGTTGAAGTGTTAAGTTCTGGGAATATTCTTCACCAGAACCAGAATTTTGGACAAGAACAATACTGGGAGCTGTAAGTGCAGAGTCCAGAGAACCTGCTATTTCTTGAAACCTGAGCAGTTGAAAATAAGAGCAGTTCATATCTAAGTAATATAATACAAATTTGTATTAGTAAAATAAACATCTAATAGTTCCACTCAATACCTTAACGAGAAATAAACACCAACGTTCCACTGCTTCATGAATTCAACATAATAAGGTGCTGCTCGAAATTTGGCAACAGCAGCTCTGGTTGGGCAATAGCCTGACAATGGAAATTTCTTTTATATAATAATAAAACGGACTAAAGTTTAGACACTTCAATTTACCAAAGTAGTCTTTGTGAAGTTTTTGGTCTTAGATGCAAAATGAAAGGTCAGATGGCTACCTTCAAGATAAGCCAAGAAATCTAGGCTTGATTTGTAGTTTTTGAGGAATTCCTTAGGTCTTCCTGGAGAAAAAGCACCAGGTTTTCCCTTTTGGATGGCTTCTAGGACCTCTTTTAGAATTGAATTTGCCAAGAAGTCAAATACATGTAATCCTGAATTTTCTGAAAAATCAAACATCGCGAAACTTCAACAGCCTTGACATGTGGCAAACTGAAGTTAGATATACAAAGACCATGAGAAGACAGATATCATGCACCAAATGGACAATGAGTTTTAACAACTGTGATTTCCATATTCGACAAGCTCAAACATAGTCTTGTCAGGACACAAACCCACATCTAGCACCACATGCAATATAATACAGTAGTAAAGACCCAATGAAAAACTAGATGAAGTCGCAGTGTTAATAAGATTGACATGGGATAAAAACACATAGATATGTACCTGCAGAAGCAATTTCCAGTAAGAACTTAAAATCATTCTCGACATGCTTTTTAATTTGTTGATAATCATTCTCAAGTTCATCTCCTGGTGCCCCGGCAACAACTCCAGCGGATCCATGTGGAATAACATTTTGTATCAATGGAGCCACGATGGTTGTGCGGAAAATTTCTTCTGCATTACCATTATTATCAATGGCAGCATAAGCACGTAAGCAATTATAAATTGCAGTGACATCCCTGTGTTCCAGCCCATCAACGAAACAGTGTCCCAAGCTCGCATTTAACAGTTGGCTAGCACTCCGAATCCTCTTTTCAATGTTCTGAACAAAAGGTAGGTTCTGCATTTGCAAAATATAGAAAACAGATATTCTATCAATTTCTACATCCAAAGAAAAAGATCTTAACCCGGTGTTGTTCACATAATTCTGAGGTAGGTACCTATCCATAGTGCATATGATACAGATTTTACTAATATCATTTTGGTGTCAGTCACCATGAACCAAAATTACCCTAGTTGTCAATCATTCTTATAAATTGTGAGACTTTGATATGCATTCTATGTTTATAGCTGATATAAGGTATATATACATGATGCTTAAAAACCTTTTGACGCATGAGTTTATTAACGAAGAGGTTCAAACTGCTCTTATGAAAATCTATCCTTCTAAATTGTCATGGCCTGATGGTATGAATTAAATG
This sequence comes from Hibiscus trionum, assembly GCA_030270665.1. Classification (NCBI taxonomy): domain Eukaryota; kingdom Viridiplantae; phylum Streptophyta; class Magnoliopsida; order Malvales; family Malvaceae; genus Hibiscus; species Hibiscus trionum. The sequence continues at coordinate 20,063,005 of BSYR01000004.1, forward strand.
TTCCACAAAACTATTGGCATGCTGTTAATGGTGACGTTGCCAAAGTTGTTCTGGATTTTCCAAAGAAGAGTGATTTTGATGATATGATTAACCATACTAAATAGTGCTAATTTTTTAACTGTAAGAATCTGGAGAGGATGTTGGACTCTAAACCAATAAGTTTGAGCAATGTTCTTCAAAAACTTATTTCTAAACTGATGGTTAACCGTCTTGACTCTTAAGCACATTTTCTTGCTATGATATAGAGAATCAGAGAATAAGTTACTTTGTAATAAATTTCCATTATTATCAATACAATAAATAGAAAAGTAAATTCAAAAAACAAATCCAAAAGGAAATTGCATAATTAGAAGAGAAATATTTAGGCAGTTACAACATAAAATTTGGGAGTGAAAAGAAAGAGAGGAACCTGTGCATGGGCAATATAAAAGTTGAGGCGATTCATCTCACTGGCAATTCTCTCAAGAAGCATGCTTTGGGTCTCTCTGATATTTGTTGTTCCATTCTCAACATGCTGTGAGCTCAAAGCATTACCCTTTTGAATTGAATCAACATCCCCATTTGACAAATCTGAAGACACACTAGGAAGCTCCTTTATAAGCTTTTCAACCTGATAAAGGAGTTAATTTACATCAAAATTATTAGGAATGGGAATAGAAATGAATCATCAAGTATACAACTGCAATTACCTTGGAAACAACATGAAAAGTGTCGAGCAGCAACTCCAGCACCTCTCTAGCAGCAGTCGCCTCAGCACGTTGGCTCAGTCCATTCTTCAAAGAGGTAAGTGAGCCCTCAACAGCTCCCCTAAAGCCTTGGATCTTGTCACGGAGCTCAAGAAGCGGAGCACGCATACGAAGCACTGCAGAATCCACATCGACCAGTTTGGTGGAGAGGTTTACAAAGTCGGCATAATCGCGGTTGATGAGATCAATCAGTTCATGGTTGAGAGACGAGAGATGAGCCTGGAGTTCAGATCGGAGGGTGTCAAATGGAACAAAGGTTCTGAGCTCCGCAATGTACGATTCGGAGTCGAAGTCAGGTGAAAGGAAGAGAGAGGGCTTGAACCACATCGGGTGAGAGTCAAGCGGGTCGGAGAAGAGATCCGTGGCGGATCTTGGGGCTGGAGATGGGATTTGATCCGGCATTTTCACACTTCAATTGCTATTCAAGTCCAAATCAGATTTGAATTATAACAATTCCTATATTGCCATAAACAAACAAACAGATCAATACGCGCCCAATCTGATTTTGTTTCTTCATTCAAACTGAATTACTGAAATATCAGTAAACATTTGAATTACTTGGAAAATGAAGCAAATTTCTATAGATTAATAGTAAGGAAAAAAAAAAGATAGGCTGACCTATATGCCGTCGAGAGCAAGATGAATCTGAAAGGCAAGGGGGGATTTCCAGCGTCGGATTAGAACAAATAAAGGGTAAAAACAAGAGTAAAGAAAGGGAGGAGGCCACCGCCGTTAGAAGTACAGCAGCACGGAGGCGTCAGTAGAGGGGAAAAGAAAAAAAAATTGTACAAGTATATATATAAATATAAAATTTTAAATCTAATATAAATTTTATTAATTATGAAATAATATTTTTTGGTTCAATTTTAAATATTCGTTAATTTTAGTGGATGAGTTTTTCAACGGGATATTTTGCATGCACAATGTAGAAAAAGTGCTGGCTCTGCTTAGTAAAGAGAGGTTTGGGAAAAATTAGAGGTTTGAAGCATAATTAGAGGTTTGACCAGTCAAATTTATTAATATTGTTGTTTGGTGAACAACGAATTGAAAGAGTGGATTGGGATCAAACCGTTAATTTTGAAAAAACTCATAATATGAGCTTTTTGATATTAGAGGTTTGATATTAGAGTTGTAAAGACTCTTTTACTCTTACCAATTACCAAAAATCTCAAAATAATCTAAATTAAATATTTTCTCACAAGCTAATTCTATTTACTTTTATTCTTTTTATTATCACATATTTATATGTGTATTTAAATTTATTAATTAGTTAAATTATATTAAAATAATTATATAAATAATAAATTAATATATAAATCATTTAAATATGTTTAGAAAAGTTATATTAAAAATAATTTTATAGATCTAATTAATATTAATTAAATACAAAATATTGATAACTAATAAACTATTCGAACAAGTATTGAACATAATCATGTTTTTATATGTCATTTTGTTTGTTTAAATAATCTAACAGTTATCAGCTATCAGTTAATTTTATCAAACACTTTTATACAATCCGCTAGTCAAATCAACTAATGCAATCAGCTATCAGTAATCAGCTATCCGTTATCGGCTATCCGTTAATTGCCAAACAGGGCCGCTATCCCTTACGAACAAAACAATTTGAATTCGAGTTTTTTAAGATAAACATCATTTAACTTGGTTTAGTAGTTAAGTGCTGTTTTTACATTTGAATCCTCTCAAAACGATTTTTATTTCAGAAAGGGTAAATCACATATTGCACTATTGGACATTTTTCTCAATCCTATTCTAGCTATCAACGTTTAAATTTGTAATTCAATCACAAAACTTTACGCATTAAAGTTTCTGGTAATTCTTTCGTGTTCTAGCTACTAACCGGTGACATAATTTATTTTAATATTTTTTAGTCGTCATATAGGTGCTAACTAATATTAATCTTTATACTTTTGTTATTGAATCAAACTCTCCATTGGTCACTCTCGATATTTGTCACCCTTGTTTTCATTCTCCTTTTTATTCCGCCGTCTGGCATCTTAAACCAACTATTAATCAAACACTCACTTGTGCATGAACCGTATAAAAGTTGCAATATATTTTATTTACCATACTCTTCTATCCATTTAAATAATTCTTGTGAGGCAAAAAGTATAGGAGCAATGGGCATAATTGAAGAGTGAAATTAAAAGAAAAGGAGGTTGATAAAGAACCTCTAATTTAACAAAATCACTTTTATACTTAAAATTCTTCCTCTTTCTTAGGTCTTGTAAAAATTTATTGTAACACCCCAAATTACTTCCAAATTTAAAACCTTAGATGTTGGAGTTCCTAATTCAGAAAACTCTAAGATTTGGGAAGTAAAATTTAAAACCCTAATTGAGGAATTGGGAATTGGATTATTCTAAAACGAATATAGTGAACAATTTGAGAAAAAACTTAAACTTCTGTGATCATTTTGAAATACGGATAAAATGTGGGCCCTTATAATGCGTTTTACCCTTTTGATGAGAGTATTCTGCCGCAATCCTTTTGCAGCAGCCGCTCTCCCTCACCTCTCTCTCGTAAAATAACGACCCCTCTTCCTCGGTTCTGATCAAGCTCCGACGAGGGTGTTAGGCCGTCCGTTCAGTGTGCCGCCACCACCATTCAAATCTCCATCGTGTTCCGAACATAACCCTACCATTTGTGCTTCGCCATTGTTCGTCTTTTGCTCGGAAAGTGTACTGAACTCTTCGATTTTTCAGTCGAAGCCTTGCTCCGTCGTCCTCTATCCTTTCGAGTTTGGGTAAGCTTTTCTTTTCATTTGATTCGTTGAATAGGTTGTTGATCTCGTTTTTGTTTAATTTCTAGCCGGTAATGACCATAATGGACTCGATGAGTGACGCCGTCGCCGTCATGTTTCCGAATGCATTTTCAGATTTTAATTTGGGTAAACTACATAAATGACCACCATATTATTAGAAAAATCACGATTTGACCACCTTACTTTTTTCAAAGCAATTAAACCATCAAACTATTTAAATGGTATCAATGTGACCACCAGCCGTTAAAAATAACAGAAAAGTTGACTGGACTGTTAAATAAAATTGATATAATTACACATTTGATCTTTATTATTTACACATTCTTTCAATTTAAAAATAATAGATCATATTAATTTTTTTTTCTAAAATATTATCAAATTAATTAATATTATTTTAATCACAATTGAAGTAGACCAAACGTTATCTTGTTGGCAACTTATCCTTTCGTAATCAACTACTGCTATTCCTTCTTCAAAAACTACCCAATTGAATATTCTCCTTCGTTGCAGAAATCATTCACCGATTTGGTTTCTTTTCGTGTTTTATTATTTTGTCTTTCATGATAGTTTCTCCTTGTATTTTTTCGTCGAGGAAAGGAGTTCGTCGACATATTTCTCCATATCTCCGAGAACAGACTTAAAGAACAAAACTCAGAAAATAAAATCATAGATATGAATCAAAGAAGATAAGTGAAGAGCTTGATGATTGTGGTTTATCCAATAATAAGAAACGATACGATGAGACGATTCGAAAAAGAGAAGTTTTAGATTTTAAATTTTCATTTTATGCGATGTTTGTTTGTGTTTTGAGGGAAAGGAAACACAAGACAATCGATCTAGACTTACTTTGTGGCCGCAAACAAACCCTCACCTTTTGCACCTAATTTTTTAGGGTTTCCTCAAACCTCTTGATCAGAGAAACCAATCGTCAGTTATCAGGGAGAAACATAAGACATATATTTTTTTAGGAGAAAAATGAATTTATTAAATCAAATATAAATAATTAAAGTCTTCCAATAAGGTGTTGACACGTGTCATTATCTAATTAAATAATTAATTTATTTTATTAATATAAATTAGGACTAAATTGAAAGAATGTGTAAATAATAAGGACCAAATGTGTAATTATATCAATTTTATTTAACAGTCCCGTCAACTTTTCTGTTATTTTTAACGGTTGGTGGTCACATTGATACCATTTAAATAGTTTGATGGTTTAATTGCTTCGAAAAAAAGTAAAGTGGTCAAATCGCGACTTTTTTAATAGTATGGTGATCATTTATGTAGTTTACCCTTTTAATTTAGATGTTTTTGTTAAACGATCAGTTTGAGTTTCATAAATAATTGTGATATTTTACTATAATAATTATATTTTATAAATATTTAAACCTAAAATCAGTTATTTGAGGAGAAAGTTTCTTTTGGGCCGGATTTAGGTCATTACATTTGTAATGCAAATGGGTTTATGTACAAAACAAAGTTTTGAAATTTAAGAAGTCTAAAAAATGTAAAAATAAAAAAATGCTTACTTTCGATTTTGGAGGATCTCTGATGATCAGAATCCCATTTGGTATGGAGGCCCCTCTTAGGAAGAGCAACAATAAGGCTCCACCCAACAACGCATGAAGGAGTTCAGATAATAATAAACCAAATCTTTCAACGCTAAATTTGTCAAGTTTAGGAACATCGTATTCATGTTTAAAAGGGCGAAATAATTTTGAGACTTAATCGTCTGTCGTCAACGATGATAACAACAACTGAAATCTAATCTTGATAACTTTAGAGAAAATGAGAGGAATAAAACAAAGAAAAAACGGGGAAAAGGTTTTTATAGGGATCCAAAACATCATTTTGGTTTCAATTTCACTTTTTCAATACCATGCTGTTTTTTGTGTTTTCTGCCATGTCAGTGTCATTTAAGTGATTAAAACTGAACAATTCAAAAGTTAATGGATTAAATTGAAAATTTTTAAACTTTAGTAATTAACATAAGAGAGTATAGTTGAGTGATGAAATTTATATTTTATCCTTTTAAAAAATATATTGCATTAATTACAGTTTAACATACATGTAAAATGTTGCGAACCATAAATCAAATATTGAACTTGGTTCAATAGTTGGATGCGATCATACTCCCTGTAGTTTAATGGTTAGATCCTAATCAATTTAGCCCCTTCACGAAAAAAAACATTCAATTTGACCCTTGAGCTCATGAATTGAATCTATTTAGTCCACTGTTAAAATGTTGATGTGGCTGATAATAGTGTTTATGTGACAGTCTACGTGTGAATGCTAACATGACATGGTGAAACATTTGATTTTTTAAGAAATTCAGGAGTAAAATTAATTTTTTGCAGAGTTCGAGGATAAAAGTAATTTTTTTAGGAAGTCTGAGGTTTGGATTATTTTTATGTAATATTCAAATTAAGAAATTAAATTTTCAATATATATATATATACACACAATATTACAACATTTAGAAAAATAAATACTAAAAAATACTATTAAAAATTCCAAAAAATTAAATACAAGTTACAAAATTAAAAATAACATAAGATATAAATGATTAATTATTAAAAAATTAAAATTTAAAAATATTTATAATGTATTAAAATTGTTAAAAATATTACTAAAATTTATATTGAAAATTACTTGAGATTATAAAAAATTTAAAATTCTAAAAATTTAAAATTATTTATATTATTCTGTTCTAGATTTTGCAGGGTAACAATAAAACTGAAAAACTAGATAAGAAAAATATTTGACAGACGTATATCTTATGTTTTTTTTTTCTTTTCAAAGAAATGACAACTCGAACGCTTGTTGTATAGTTGTTGAATGATTCAAGGTCTTATTTTACTGAATCTATGTGGTGTTTTTCACGGTCTTTGACTTTTGCTATGCGCCAATAGCTTTGATCATCGTCAATGTTTAAAACAACTTTGAATTGATCCACGAATGTATTGTTTTGTTTTAATCTCTCTATTATTGTAATTTCATATCTTTTTACACGCATTGACAACTATTTGAGTGAGCAATCCTATTTAAGATCATTTCTTAAGAGATCACTTGTTAATCTAGTTAAGCAATATGTGTTTATGGTTGTCTAAGGTCCTGTTTATGTTGCGATTTGTCAAAATGTATATGTTTGATAAATATATTTCTTAATACCATTATTAGAGAATGGCAAGCCTACAAAATCTAAAACACACCGATATAAATATTTTTACTTTTAAAATATGTTTTTTAAATTTTTTATAAGGTCAATTTCAATATAATTTCAATAAATTTTTTTATATTTTTAACACTATAAATATTTTTAAAATTTATTTTTTAATAATTTATAATTATCATTTTATAGGTTTTGATATTTTAAAAAATATTTTTACTCAATTTTCAAAAAATTAATATTCTTTATTTAATGTCTTATTTTTTTTTAAAAAAAAATTACATAAAACCAATTAAGTAATAAAATTTCTTAAAAAATCAATTTCGCCTTCGTTTTTTATTTTAAAAAAAATCAAATGTTGCCCATCCGCTACATCAACATTCACTTGTGGGCTGCCATGTCAACATCGTTAATGACTATATCAACACTAACTGTCAACATTAGTCAAAGGGCTAAATTGATGCAATTCACTAATAGTCAACATTAGTCAAAGGGCTGAATTGATGCAATTTGCGAGTTTGAGGGTCAAATTAAGTGTGTGTTTCGTGAAGAGGCTAAATTGATTATTTAATACAAACTTAGGGGTAAAAATACTCCTTAAGCCAATACAAATATATTAAATATTAAAGAACTATTTAATGTGTAACACCATTTAAATATTAACTAAAAATATTTAATAAATTTATACTACAAATAATTAGTCACCTAATTAAAAACTCAACAAAGTAAGAATGATATTTTCACCATTGGAGAATATGGTTTAAAGGGGAATGAATTGTGTTATACCTATTATATTTCCACCATTGGGGGACGTGTCTGTGTTGGGAAAAGATTATTATTCACTAAGAGAATCCTCGCAAACTAACGTGAGAATGGAATTTTAGAAAAATTTATCACCCCTAGTACTTCGCGAACCAAATGCACCATAAATGTTATAATAAAACATAAAAAGTAATAGTTCAAGTATCGTATTCTCCAATGAATGTATTTACTTTTCTTTGCACTTTTGAGTTTTTATATGAGATTTTGGTGGATTAGTCATTATTATTCTCCCTTCTGAATGCGTTTATTTATAATATCTTTCATGATTTTTTTAATAAAATTCAATTGTCATTGTAAAAAAATCGTATCGAATATTTCATCAGAATATAAATATCACATTAATACATTATACATTTTAAAATACAACTATAACATTTTAGTAAAATAGGAGTAACATTTTGTCATACATATACCGCAATTGACATTTTTTAGGGTAAACTTCATCGGAGTTTCTTTTTTGTTTGGGTTGTGTTTTATTTTGGTCACTCATTTTGAAAAAAAAGGGTTATTCTTATCTATTTTATTTTGGTTATTTTGCCGTTAACACCCGTTAGTTTGAAGGCTTGACATGTCAGTCAAAAAGGTTAATTTCTAATTTGACCCCTGAACTTTAAACAAAATATTAATTTGACATCTAAACTCTCTCAACCTCACTTTTAACCAACAATGTTGCTGCTCCGGCCACCTTCTTTAATAGTGGATAGTTCTGACATGTCTCATTCTACTTCTTTCCACCCCCTTTCCTCCTGCTTTGCCTTTGTCATTTACAATACTCCTCCCTGAAGGAACTTTTATGAGAACATTTTGCAATGGAGTGGCACAACTTCTTGCACCCATCGACTTTGGCCACTGTTAAGGTTCCCTGGAATTTTCTTTGGGACTCCATAATTTTCCAAGACAACTGAAACAATATGTGGTTGATAATTGAAAATCTCTTTAATGCAAAATGGTACGAAACAACATTTCCAAAACTAAGGTAACTTCAATTAAATTAAAGGTTCTTAAGAAGTACATATTCCCCCCACTCTAGACATAGGGATTTCTCGAAGACTGTCTCGCATAAGTTTATGGAAAAACCTTCAGAAACACCCAAGCTTGTTGTGGGTAATTCAGGAGAACCGAATCATAATCAAGATGCTATCAGAGACTCTAGGTCCTTTAAGAAAGATATAGAATTTTCAAATAAAGCTAACTTATAAAATGGACTCAAATAATTTAAAATTTTTAATAATGAGAGAAATATGAATATTGTAAAAAGTTATTTAAATTGAAATCAATTAGTACCATAATATTATAAACATTTACAATTAAATTTGAACAGAAACTAAAACAACTTAACTCGAAAAGATTTCAAATCAAGTTTAAGTTATAAAATATGACTCATCAACTTAAATTGAATAGAACAAAAAATTTATCTAACATAACTCATACATAGTTTTGAAATTATAAAATTTCATACTTCAATAATTTTAAAATTTCTTTTATTGTCAACAATTTCTGGAACAACTGGTTAAAGCTCTCAGTTGACACCCTCCCCTTTCCCCTCGGTTGTGGGTTTGAAACCCGTTAGAAGCAAATTCCCCCTCCACTCCCCCTAAGTAGAAATTGTCCAAAAAAATCTTTTATTATTTTTTGGAAACAAAGATGGTTTTACTTAACTATTAATCGCATCCGACAAAATATAATCCGGATGAACAATGTCGAGCACTACAAGGGAATTCCCTCATAAACCCCAATGAGCCAAGGTATGTGCCTCTACATTAATCATCCTGTTAACTTAATGAATTCTCAAATTATCAAAGGTACGTAAATTTTTTCTAGCTTCATGTAGATGTACTCCCAAAGTCAAGATGTCGAGACTCGGGTTAGCAAGTCTGTTCACCACACTAAATGCGTCACCTTCGTTTGTGGCATCTACCTAGTCGTTCGAGACGGTCAATTTAATCCCCTCATGAAAAGCAGCAGCCTCCGTTATTTTCGTCGGATGGGTGCCATCCAGCTTCATCATAAAACTTGCCAATATAAAGCCATCACTATCACGGGCTACTCTCCCCATGGCAGCCAATCTTGTGGAGGCAATAAAAGCCCCATCCGCGTTAATTTTAACAGTCCCTATACAAGGTTTGCACCATCGAAGGGTTGATATGGTGGTGTAATCTGCGATACTCGAGCTTGAGCCAAAACAAAATTAGATTGTAGTAGGGATACATTAGTGTAGAACCCGTATTTTGTCTGGGTATACGTATATATACTATATCAATATAAATATAAATATAAATAAAACCAAAAATATAAATAAATAATAAACCCTTAAAATAAATAGTCCAAAGTCCTTAATAGTGTCCAAATTACATCAAAAAAACTCGAAAGTATGTTTACAAAGCCCAAATCCGTTTTGTTATTGAATTTTCCTGCCCCAAATCCACTAAACAAACACAAATTCGGTCGAATTAATGGGGTTCCCGCTCAAATGTGGTCCATGTGGCATTCTGCAATTGGTCCGTAAAGAGATCACACGGATTGAATCTCGGCTGGAGCCAGCTGGCTTCGCCAACGTCAGCACGATGTCATACCCCACTACCTGATATAAATAGAGAGAGAAAGTCATTAATGACGGTGATTGCGTAATAATTAGGCGAATTAGTTGGAGGGAGAGAGAAGCTCGAAGACCACTCACCTTACCGTCTAGAAGCCGAGAAGTTCGCCGGAGCTCGAGCGCAACCACGAACAGGTAGCATTTCATTTCCTCTTTCGTTTTCCTGCAATGAAACACCAAAAAATTTAGGATTAGACCTCAAAATAAAGAAAAATAGTGGTTCAAAATAAAAATAAAACTTGGTTCTAAACTCAAAAACTGAAATCAGAAGGGTCTCGGTCACTTAGCTTTTTGGTGCGTTGTCGAAGTCTGAGAGTTGAGTGATAGAACTAGCCGGAGTTGAAAATGATAGAGAGAGGAAGGGATTTTTGGTCTCGGGTAGATAGTTTTAGGTGGGGAAGATGGGCGTTTCTGATAAACGGGCTCTAGATCTAGGATTAGGATGGAAATCACATCGGCGGAGGAGCATGATGGCCGGAGGTTACAGATGGTGGCCGGGGAGTTTAGAGTGAACGGAGAAGATGATCGGAAGGTGTAGGTTGGCCGGAGATGGTGACTAGAGAAGTTCCGATCACCGGAGAGAAGTTGGAGGTGGTCAGAAAGTTTAGTTCGCCGAAGAAGGTAACCGACGTTGACTCCAGCGACCGATGAACTGAACATGTTAGGGTTTCGATGGTGGTTACAGATCATACTGAAGAAGGTGTAAGTTTTGGTTTGTGTTCATAAGGGATTAGGGTTTTTGATCGAAAAAACATGGAAAAGAAGAAGGATTAGTGTTTTAGGGGATCAAATGGTTAAAATATGAAGAACAGTGGATGAATGAGTGAGTTTTTTTAGTTTAATCCGAAAAAACAAAATTTTAGGATGTTTGTTACGGATCAAACGGAGAAAAGAGGAAAAACGAGTGAAGAACAAAGGAGAAATTAAGGGTTTAGATCGATTTCGAATGAGTATTGAGTGGAGTTTAGTGTTCGAGTTGAGAGAATTTGAGATGAGAGAGAAAATGAAGAGAGAGAGAGAGGGTGGAAATGGCTGAGTCAGTTCGAGTTAAAGCCATTTATAGCTGGGTCAACACGACATCGTTTTGGTGTCGGGTCTGATTAAACCCGTGGTAGTTGATATAGGTTCGGGTCTGGGTCTGTCTTCGACCCGCGATAGTAGGTCGAGTTAAATTCATAACCGATTTGGGCTGGGTTTGGGCCAATTTTCTTTGTTTTTTTGGGCTAGGGTTCGGAGTCTTAACAAAATTGCATTTAGGCTTTTTAACTTGTTTCCTTTTACATTCTAATCACCTAAAGTTTGTAATTCGGTCAGTATATTCAGGATTTAATGCAATTTGATCCTTTATCCGTCTTCTTAATATTTGCACTAATTAATTCAATTAATTGTTTAATTATTTGAATCATTTGCATGTTTTAATGCCATGTAGTATATTTAGAGAATTCAATCACCTTAGAATTAATTAGGAGCCTTAGCATAGATGACTTAATTTCATAATTGAATAGAAATAGACCATTGTATCAAATAGATGAATATTTGAAATGAAATTTGAATGTTCAAATTGATTATTGTCACATTGAAGAGTGACGTTAATCAATGAATGTTAGAATGAAGATTTCAATATTTCATTTCAATCTAGAAAATGGAAATATCACAAATTTAGAATAAATAAAATCAAAATAGGATAATTGATTAGATTCACCCTAATTAAGGAATATTATTACTTTTGGATAAACTAAAGGTAGTGTCCAATATCATTTTGGGTGTTACCATTTATGTCCAAAAATTAATAATATTCTTAGATTTCTAAATTAAATGAATTAATGGTGCCTAATTAGGGTTTACTTAAAAATGGCAAGACAATAATTTGACATGCATTAAACCTTTTGTGTTGAGATATATTTTGAATATAAATTGAAGTGTCCTAATGTAACTGGACGTTTCATAATTATATTCGTCCAAAATGTATTTTCTTACAAAAGGATACCTCCATTCAGAATAAAATTCATTTTACAGTTAAAAGAATTAATTAAATTCAGATTAACGTTCGAAATGTCAAAATGCCACGTGGAATTAATAAGGTACCGATAACGGGCGTTTGTAGGGGTGCTAACCATTTCCTACACGTAACCGACTCCTGAACCTGAACTTTTCAAAAAGAATCTCTGGTACGCTTTTTATGGTGTCCGGTCTACCAAAGTGACCGGTGGTGACTCCAAAAATGTTTTTAAACAAATAAAGGAAATTTGACTATTTAAATGGGAAATTCACTAATGTCAAGATCAGATTAAAATGAGAAACCCCAATTTCCAAAACCCTAATTGTTAGACTATTTTTTTCCTAAACAAACGAGTCTTTAAAAATCGGTCACGATAGCTTGACGACTCCGCTGGGGAGAAAATTGTGAGTCAGACCTATTAATTAATTCTACGTGGCATTTTGGCATTACGAACATTAACATGAATTTAATTTTTTCTAAAGCATTGATCGATGGATTTTCAGGAAGAATGGGGGTAGTTTTTTTTTGTATGCTATATCCGTCATTCATGCATGAACCATCGACCCGAGTTTTTCACTCTTAAGTGGGAGTAAGACAATATCCGACGTGATGCTCTCTAGCTCTGAGCTCGAATTTTTGTCTTCTTTTGGTATACTAACCTTATGCGTCGTGGGGCCTACGCCTCCGTAATAAGGGACCTATACTATCGAATCGATGTCTTACTATCGCAGTAGATGATAACGATAGATCGGGAACCAAGATTCTAGAACAAAGCCCACATTCTATTTTAGAAGCTCACCTCACTAGAGCCAGACAGGGACCTAGGACAGGTGCTGCCGGTCTTAAACACATTTATCTGGTTATTTTCTTTGTTGAATATGATGTGCTTTTTTATATCGATAATTTGTTTATTTGTTTTCCATATTAATTCACAATACTGACACTGTTTTTTTTGTTCTTTTTGTTTTATCTTCTTTTTATATATCCGACATCATTTTGCATACTCAGAGTGTGAAACAAATATTTTAATTTTGATATAACTAAAAACCTAAGGACTAAATTGAAAATGTCAAAACGAATTTTAAGTCCTCAAAATATCCCCATATAATTTTAAGATTATGCCCAAGTTAAAAACAAAGCTTTTCAAATATTTTTCTAAGTGTTTCAAGTCAAAATAGTGATTTTCAAAGTCCTGTTTCGAAACGGCCCTAAGGCGTTTCGAAACGTTTTCATCACTGTCAACCCTTGTTCCGAAACGTGTATCGAAACACTTGACCCTGTTTCGAAACGATCTCTCACGTTTCGAAACTGTTCTTCATATTTGATTTTAAAAAGGCACAACGGTTGAAATATTTGCTGAATATTTAAAGATAAAAAGGGTGTTTCGAAACGGTCTAAGGCCGTTCCGAAACGACCCTTGACAGTAGCAAATCCGTTTCAAAACGAATCCAAAGCGTTTCGAAACAGGTCTTCATTTTAAATTGAAAAATATGACCGTTACAATTGTTTTTAACTGATTTTCTGAAAACCATTAAGGTGTTTCGAAACGGGCTAAGAACGTTTCGAAACGACCCTTGACAGTGGCAAAAGTGTTTCGAAACGGCCCTAAGGCATTTCGAAACGGGCTCTTAAATGCACCCCAACGACTCTTTCTATTTTAGTTCGTTCCGAAACAGGTACCCCGCGTTTCGAAACGGGTTGTTGCAGACTGCATTTATGGTGGTGAGATAACATCCCAACGGCTCTATTGATGAGTGCAACAACCACAACGGCTAGAAATCAACGAGAAGGTATAAAAGGGACTTCTAAAAGCACCAGCAACAACTATTGATCCAAAAGCAAACATCCAAACATCAAATCCAAGCAATTGTGCACAAATCCCATTTTGTCTAAAACCCCAATTGTAATTTTCATTCATATCTTGTTCAATTGGGTTGAGTGCTTGTAATTGGGCTATTATTTGTATTGAGAGATATCCAATTAGCCATTAAATTTCTTTGTTCACTTGTGTGAGGATTGGGTTGATTTTTGGGTAGAAAAATCAACCGAAATTGTAAAGGGTTGCCTCATTGTCCTAGAAAAGGGGAAGAGCAATTTAGTGGAATTGTTGCAAATCCTTAGTGAAGCTAAGGTAGTGGATGTAGAGTTCATTTGGAACTTGAACCACTCTAAATCTCTTGTCCATCATTTTTAATTTGCAAATTTCCACCACAAAACTTTAAATTTCCAATTCACCCCCTCTTGGTCAATATCGATCTTGCGATACACTCAACAATTGGTATCAGAGCTTAACTCTTTGAGGATTAACAACCACAAGAGGAGATCCTTAGAAGAGTGTGATCATCAAAATATCAAGAGATGGCTTCAACCTCCGGTTCCGGCATGTACGAGTCACAATCCACTACAAAGCCTCCCTTCTTCAACCTTGATAACTATTCTTTTTGGAAGAATAGAATGCGTCTATTCATCAAGTCAAATGACTATCTTGTGTGGGATGTCATTGAGGATGGGCCATATATTCCATTGAAGCAAGATGGTGAAGGCAAGATGGTGTTAAAGAAGAAAGTGGAGATGAGTGAAGAGGAGAGGAAAAAGATTCAAGTCAATGATAAAGCTCTCCACATGCTATTTTGTGCTTTCGGTCCGGACATCTACTCAAAGGTCTCATCAATTGAAAGTGCCAAAGAAGTGTGGGACACTCTTGAAACCACTTATGAAGGCACCAATGATGTCAAGGAAACTAAGATTGGAATTCTCAATCTTAGTTATGAAAATTTCAAGATGTAGCCCGATGAGACGGTGTCAAAGATGTTTGATCGATTCTCCACGATTGTCAATGGTCTAAAGGGCTTTGGAGAGATCATACCGGAAGACAAGCTTGTCCGAAAACTACTCTATTCACTTCCCGAGTCTTGGGATGAGAAGAGAACCGCTATCATCGAAGCAAAGAATTTGAAGACTTTGAAGCTTGATGAGCTTGTGGGTTCTCTCCTTACTCATGAGATCATGAAGCAAGGAAGGGAAGATGAGAAAAAGAAAGAAGAAAAAAGAGTAGAGAAGCTTGAAGTTGAGAAGAAGAAGAAGATGGGAATAGCTCTCAAGGCTAAAGCTTCACAACATGATGAGAGCTCATCTAGTGATGAGGATGAACTTGAAGAATTGGCTATGATAGCCAAACGATTCTCACGCTTTATGAGGTCCAACCGAGGAAGAAAAATCCAAAGGAAGATGGACTTCAAAAGCAAGAACAAGGAAGATGGAAAAGATCCAATCATTTGCTTTGAGTGCAATAAACCCGGCCACATACGTTCGGAGTGCCCTCAACTCAAGAAGAAGGGCTTTGAGAAGAGGAAAAAGCTCAAAGCCAAGCTTGCTACTTGGAGTGATGAGGAGTCATCGGAGGATGACAAACAAGAAGTGGCTAACCTTTGCCTCATGGCACTTGAAGAAGATTCCTCCATGGTAACCTCTAACTCATCTACTTTAGATTTTTCATATGAAGAATTAAATGATGCATATGATGAGTTACAAGAGGTCTATGATGAATTAGTTGAGAAATATAAGGAGTCGGTTATTAGGAATAAAAAGATTATTCTAGAATTAAATGAGAAAAATGACTCACTTACTCAAGCTAATTCTAAATTTGAGAAAAAGATATTAGGATTAAAAGATGAACTTAAATTCTTTCAAGATGAAAATATTGATCTTAATAATCTTTTATCTCAATGTAATTGTGAACACCAAAAGGTGTTGGGTGAGCTAAATGAGCTCAAAAAGTCTTTAAAAAATGTTGGTAGTGTCAAGCATGAAGTAGGAGAATCCTCTAGAACACACCAACCTAAGAAAAAGACTAACTACTACAAACAAGGTAGCTATCCTAGACATAGTAGAGCTAAAAGAATTAGAAGTGTATGGGTTCCTAAGGAACTTGTTAAATCTAATAATATTATTGCTATGTCATCTTGGATTCCTAAGGGAACCAAGGTTTTGGGAGCTAACACTCATGGACCCAAAATGATTTGGGTACCAAAAACCAAGGTTTAATATCTTTGTTTGTAGGGGGAGCATTGCTACAAGGCCAAAGCACAAAGTCAAAACTCATGGTACCTTGATAGTGGATGCTCGAGGCACATGACCGGAGACAAGAGTCGATTCATGGATCTAAAGCCAAAAAGTGGAGGAGTAGTAACATTTGGTGACAACTCCAAAGGCCACATTAAAGGTATTGGCTCCATAGGTAATCACTCTACCATTCTCATTGAAAATGTCTTATATGTCGATGGTCTTAAACACAATTTATTGAGCATAAGTCAATTGTGTGATAAAGGATTTAATGTTTTATTTGATAAAAATGGATGCAAAATTGTAGACATTAAATCTAATAATATTATGCTCATAGGTCATCGCATAGGAAACATATACATGGTGCATTTAGATGACATACATACATCTCATGCATGCTTAGTTGCTCAAAATGAAAATGATGCATGGTTATGGCATAGGAAGCTAGGACATGCTAGCATAAGTGTTTTAGAAAAACTAGTCTCTCTAAATCTAGTTAGAGGTTTACCCAAAATAAAATTTTCAAATGATAAAATTTGTGATGCATGCTCAAAGGGTAAACAACATAGGTCTTCCTTTAAATCCATTAATGATGTTTCTACTAGTAGATGCTTACAACTAATTCACATGGATTTATTTGGGCCAATTAGGACTATGAGCTTGGGTGGTAAGTCTTATGCTTTTGTGCTAGTTGATGATTTTTCTAGATTTACTTGGGTTCTCTTTTTAAGTACTAAAGATGAGGCTTTGGAAAAATTCATCACATTTTCAAAATTAACCCAAAATGATCTTGAGCTTAGAATTTCATATATTAGAAGTGATCATGGAACCGAGTTTCAAAATTTAGGGTTTGAAGATTTTTTAAATGAAAATGGTATTAGCCATAATTTTTCGGCTCCTCGAACTCCTCAACAAAATGGGGTAGTTGAGAGGAAAAATAGAACTTTACAAGAAATGGCTAGAACTATGTTTTGTGAAAATAATTTACCTAAATATTTTTGGGCGGAAGCCACAAACACCGCTTGTTATATTGTAAATCGAGTAATGATTAGGCCAATTTTAAAGAAAACACCTTATGAGATTTTAAAATCTAAAAAGCCTAACATTAGCTATTTCCACCCTTTTGGGTGTAAGTGTTTTGTTTTAAATAATGGAAAAGACAACTTAGGTAAATTTGATGCAAAAAGTGATGAAGCCATTTTTATAGGTTACTCTTTAACCTCTAAAGCCTATCGAGTATTTAACAAAAGAACTTTAGTAGTAGAAGAATCTATTCATGTTGTATTCGATGATAACCTCCTTCCTAGGAAGGATTCTTTTGATGATGATGATGTAGGGATCATAAATGCCTTTGATGGAGGTCAAACTTCAAAGGAGGATGAGATTCCAACAAAGGAAGAGGACTCACAAGATCCACCTCTTGAAGCCTTGAAGGACTTGGCTATTGAGGAAAAGGAAGTGAGCTACCCAAGGGAGTTGAAATATGTCAAAGATGGTGAAATCTTGGGTGATCCATCCAAGGGGGTAACCACTCGTTCTTCTCTTAGATTAATGAACCATGTTGCATTTATCTCATGCATAGAGCCTAAAAATATAAAAGAAGCATTGAAAGATGACTTTTGGATTATGGCTATGCAAGAAGAGTTAAATCAATTTGAGAGAAGTAATGTATGGACATTAGTTGATAGGCCTAGTAATCAATCTACAATAGGAACTAAATGGGTCTTTAGGAACAAACTAGATGAGAGTGGTAACATTGTGAGAAATAAAGCTAGACTTGTAGCACAAGGTTACACTCAAGAAGAGGGAATAGATTTTTATGAAACCTATGCACCCGTAGCTAGAATGGAAGCCATTAGGATGTTGCTTGCATATGCATGTTATCATAATTTCAAGCTTTTTCAAATGGATGTTAAAAGCGCATTTTTAAATGGTTTTATAAATGAAGAAGTGTATGTGGAACAACCACCGGGTTTTGAAGATTCAAAATTTCCAAATCATGTTTTCAAACTTACCAAAGCTCTTTATGGTTTGAAACAAGCTCCTAGAGCTTGGTATGAAAGGCTTTCAAATTTTTTGATTGAAAAAGGATTTGAAAAAGGTAAGGTGGACACTACACTCTTTATAAAAATGTATAAAAATGACATCTTAGTAGTTCAAATTTATGTTGATGATATCATTTTTGGTTCTACTAATGAATGTCATTGTCAAGAGTTTGCTAAGTTAATGCAAGGTGAATTTGAGATGAGCATGATGAGGGAGCTCTCATTCTTTTTGGGACTCCAAATCAAGCAAAAGAAGGATGGCACCTTCATCAACCAAGCAAAATACATAAAGGATATGCTCAAGAAGTTTGGCTTGGAGAATGCAAAGCCTCAAGCCACTCCTATAAGCTCATCTACAAAGCTTGACAAAGATGAAGGAGGTAAGTGTGTTGACTCTAAGCTTTATCGTTCTATGATTGGTTCTTTGCTTTACCTTACCGCAAGTAGACCGGATATCTTGTTTAGTGTTTGCTTGTGTGCTAGGTTCCAAGCTAGTCCTAGAGAGTCTCACCTTATAGCCGTTAAGAGAATATTTAGATACCTTAGAGACACTCCTTGTTTAGGTCTTTGGTATCCTAGAGACTTCACCTTCAACCTTCATGCTTACTCGGATGCGGATTATGGGGGTTGCAAAATTGATAGGAAAAGTACTTCAGGAACGTGCCAATTCTTAGGTAGTATGCTCATATCTTGGTTCTCTAAGAAACAAAATAGTGTAGCCTTATCTACCACCGAAGCCGAGTACATATCCTTAGGGAGTTGTTGTGCTCAAGTCCTTTGGATGAAGCAACAACTCTTAGATTATGGAATTAAAGTTGAAACCATACCCCTAAAATGTGACAACACTAGTGCAATATGCTTAACTAAAAATCCCATCCAACACTCTAGAACTAAACACATAGAAATAAGGCATCATTTCATTAGAGATCATGTCCTTAAGGAAGATGTGGTTATAGAGTACGTAGACACCTTGAATCAATTAGCGGACATATTTACAAAACCCTTAGACAAAGAGCGTTTTTGGTCCCTTAGGAGAGAGTTAGGTCTAGCTAGCCTATCTTGACCTTTTAGGACCTCTTTTGTGCTTAAATATGCTTGATTTTGTGAAATGCCATGTTTATGTGTTTAAACTCCTAATCTCATCCATGCCTATAGTTAGGGGGAGTATGTTTATGCTTGAATATGTTTTGCCTGCTCATTCATGACATTTATGCATGTTAGGCCTATTAAAACTTCAATTTTCTGCACTTTTAGAGCCTCATCTGCACTTCCAGGCCCAGGTGTATCGAAACGGGTGAACCTGTTTCGATACGGATACCTTAAATCCAGTTCTGAGAGAAGGGCGTTTCGAAACGCCTCTAATGCGTTCCGAAACGTTTTGGCTACTGCCAAGGGGTGTATCGAAACGTGTTTCGATACGAGTCAACAGGGCTTCGATACGGTCAACACCGTATCGAAACGGTCAGCCTATGGTCTCCAAACGGTCAAAACCCTAGTCGTCTCGTTTCGAAACGGTCCTGACCGTTCCGAAACGGCATCGCAGACTGCTTTAATTAGGGCTTTTAATGATAAAGTTCACTTTGTATCAAACTCTTAAAACCCTAAACCGCCTCCCTCTCTATAAATACCCTCTCAAACTCATTGATTTTCACAAAATTGTGAGGGGTTTTACTCTAAAACTTAAGTCTAAGCTAGTTTCATCAACATTGTGCAAGGATTTTCATCAAATCATCCAAAATCCCAAAATAAGGTAATTTTTTTCTTTCCTTTTTCTTTCAATTTATGTTCGAATCTTGGGTTAGAAAATTTTATTTTTGTATACATTATAGTTTTTCCTTTGTGGGTTTTCCATATCTTGTAAAAAATTTTCAAAATCCTAAAATTTTTGATTCGAATATAAAATTTTTCAGTCGTCTTTTTCTTTACTGTTTTTTTATTTTTTTAATTTTGTTTCAAAAACCTAAGTGGGATTTATTATTGGATTGATTTTAAATATCAATGCATACACTTAATTTAAAAATATACTTGCTTAATGTTTTTAGATGGCGGATCAAGCTAACAAAAAGCGCAAGGCCGTTCAATCCGGTGATTCGAGCATTCGTCCAAATCTTACTCTGCTTTTTCAGAAATCCCTCAAAACTCCGGAGGCGCGTGCTCGCTTCTCTTTTGTCAAGGATTTCGCAATTCGTAAAGAACGTGTCATTGATCTTGACTTCCTCAATTCCGAGCGATTCCTATTTCGTTATCTCGACCGTTTGAGTGAGTGGAATCTTATCTTGTTCTTGAGCATTCCGGATATTCGCTACAAACACTTGGTACTCCTTTTTTACTCTAATGCTCGTTTTCTTTATGATGAGACCAAAACCGAGATTATAGGAATTGAATCTTCCTTATTGGGCAAAAAGTTTGTTGTTAATGTTGCTCTCTTGGAGTCTATTTTTAAACTTAAAGATGAGGGTCTTGAGGATGAACGTCACTTTGACAATTTCACCGGTAAAGCACTTAATTTGGATGTGCACGATCGCGTTCTTCACTTGATGGTCTCTTGGTTCATTTGACCTTCCGGAGGTAAATACTCTCATATCCGTCAAACTGATCATTTTTGGCTTGAGTGTTTCCGTAGAGGTGAGCGTCCTAATGTGCCTAAAATAATTTTTGCCGAGATTGTCAATAATATTAAGCTTATTGACACAAATGAGTTGAAGTCTTTTACCTATGGCACTCTGTTGAGTGGATCACACGAATGATAATAACCAAGAGGGGGGGTGAATTGGAATTTTAACGATGTTGTAACGGAAATTGCAACTAAAAATATTGACACGGGAATTTAGAGTGGTTCAAGTTCACCAACCGAACTCTACATCCACTACCTTAGTCTCACCAAGGATTTCCAACAATTTCCACTAAATTGTTCGTCCCCTTTTTCCAGGACAAGGAGGCAACCTTTACAATTTCGGTTAATTTTTCTACCCAAAAATTAACCTAATCCTCACACAATAGAACAAAGAAATTTGGTGGCTAATAAGGTATCTCTCAATACAAATGATAGCCCGATATCAAGCACTCAACCCAATTGAACAAAATATAAATGAAGGATACAATTGGGGTTTCTAGATAAAAATGGGATTTCAACACAAATGCTTGTATTTGATGAAAGGATGTATACTTGTAGCTTAATTGATGATTGCTGGAGCTTCTTGGGGTCTTTTTATAGCCTCTTGAAGTTTTCTAGCCGTTGTGGGTGATGGGCTGAAATTTAGAGCCGTTGGGGTGTTTTTCTCACAAAATTTCAGCTTCCAGACGCCTACCGTTTCGGAACGGGGTCACCTGTTTCGGAACGGATTTCAAATAATATAGCCGTTGGAGCGTCTACGAGACCCCGTTTCGAAACGCCTAGGGGCCGTTTCGGAACGGTTATGCCACTGCCAAAGGGGTGTTTCGAAACGGCTTAGCCCGTTTCGGAACATGTTTGCCACTGTCAAAGGGGTGTTTCGAAACGGCCTAAGCCCGTTTCGGAACGCCCTGTTTATTTTCAAAATTTAGTTTATAGCCGTTGCCCTGGTTCGTTTAAATGAAGAACAGTTTCGAAACGAGTCATACCGTTTCGAAACGCCTTGACCCGTTCCGATACCCGTTTCGGAACAGGTGCACATCGAACTGAAAGTGTTTCGAAACGCCCTTGGCCGTTTCGAAACGGGGCTTGAAAATTCCCTGTTTTGGCTTTGAAATACTTAAAAAAATATTTGGTAAGTCTTTGGTTTTAGCTATGAAGTGGTCTTTAACAAGATGTAGGAAATTTTAAGGACTTTAAAATTTGTTTTGATATTTTTCATTTTAGTCCTTAGGTTTTTAGTTATATCAAAATTAAAGCATATGTTTCACAATCTCCCCCTTTTTGATATAACAAAACCAAAGTTAGAATTTTTTTAAGAATTTTGAAAGTTTTGAAGATATTCTAACTCCCCCTTAATTTAAGATAGGTTTTGAAATTTAAAACTTGTGACTTTTGAAATCGAGGATCAAAACCTTAAGACAAATTTAAAAATTTGAAAATTAAAAGTTTGACAAATTTTGGTGGCATGGCATGATGGCATGGCAATTCTCTTAAAGATGTAAATATCTTCTCCCCCTTTTTGTTAGATCAAAAAGAAACAAGCTCATAAAGAAGATTAGTACCAATAAGCAATAATAAGCAATCATAATTAATATCATCAAAATATTCAAAGCATAAATAAGTTCATAATCAAATCCCAAAATAGAAGATCATAAGCATAGGTTCTAAAATATAAAGATGCAAACTTAATCCTAAATGCATAACTAATATGATAAACATCCTAAGCCTCGTCATCTGAATCATCATCATCGTCCTTGGCTTGCGAACGATGAAACTTCGTCCATTGCCCATAAAGTGTAGAGAAGGAAAGATCAAGGTTGGCATGCGAAGTTGAAAGAGTATGAAGACCATCTTCAACGTTCTTCAACCGATTGCCCATGGATTCAAAATTTGAAGCAATGCGAGTGTCCATAGTATCAAGTCTAGAATCTAAGGCATTGAATCGCTGGGTAAGGAGAGTAGTGAGAGCATCAGTGTTTCCCACTTGATCTTGAGGCGGAGGAGCAACAGGAGGAGGAACCGCTTCCCTATCAACCCTTTCCCAAATACCATTCATATAAGTGAATCCTGACTTGCGAAGAGAGGATTCTCCAATCTTTGTCTTGCGAGGTTCCGGGAAGTCATAGGTACAGTCAATATTGAGATGATGGAAGAGGAAACTCAAAACAATCCCATAAGTGAACGAAATTAACTCATTCGTGTCAATAAGCTTAATGTTATTGACAATCTCGGCAAAAATAATTTTGGGGACATTTGGGCGCTCACCCCTACGGAAACATTCTAGCCAAAAGTGATCTCTTTCACGAATGTGGGAGTATTTACCTCCGGAAGGTCGGATAAACCAAGAAACAATGAGATGAAGCACACGATCATGCACATCCAAATTTAAAGCTTTTCCGGTAAAAGTGCCAAAATG
Organism: Hibiscus trionum; assembly: GCA_030270665.1. NCBI lineage: Eukaryota > Viridiplantae > Streptophyta > Magnoliopsida > Malvales > Malvaceae > Hibiscus > Hibiscus trionum. The sequence continues at coordinate 20,086,259 of BSYR01000004.1, forward strand.
GCGTTCATCTTCAAGACCCTCATTCTTGAGTTTAAGGGCAGACTCCAAAAGAGCAATATTGATAACAAACTTCTTTCCCAATAAAGATGACTCAATTCCTACTATCTCGGTTTTGGTTTCATCGTAAAGAAAACGAGCATTAGAGTAGAAAAGGAGTACCATGTTTTTGTAGCAAATATCTTCGATGCTCAAGAAGAAAAGAAGATCCCACTCATCCAAACGACCAAGATACCGAAAGAGGAATCGCTCGGAATTAAGGAATTCTACATCAATAACTCTTTCCTTACGAACTGCAAAGTCCTTGACATAAGCAAAACGAGCACGCTGGTCTGGAGTTCTAAGAGTTTTTTGAAAGAGCTGAGTGATATTTGGACGAATGCTCGATTCACCGGATTGAACGGCTTTGCGCTTTTTGTTCGATTGATCCGCCATCTAAAATATTAAGCAAGAGTTTTAAAATTGAGTGTATGCATTGATAATTAAAATCAATCCAATAGGAAATCCCACTTAGGTTTTTGAAAAACAAAATTAAAATTAAAAAAAATACGGTTAAAAAATTTTATATTCGAATCAAAAATTTTGAGATTTTGAAAATTTTTTACAAGATTCAAATAACCCACAACTAAAAACATACAATGTATACAAAAATAAATTTTTCTATCCTATGATTCGAACATAATTTGAAAAAGAAGAAAAATAAGAAAAATTACCTTAGTTTGGGATTTTGGATGATTTGAGTGAAATCTTTGCACAAGATTGATGAAGCTTGCTTAGATATATGTTTTAGAGCAAAACCCCTCACAATTTTTGTGAAAAACAAAGGGTTTGAGAGGGTATTTATAGAAGGGGGTCGGTTAGGGTTTTTAGGGTTTTAAGAGTTTGATAAATATTAGAATTTTGAACTTTTAGAAGCCCTAAATAGGGCTGTCCGCGAGTCCGTTTCGGAACGGTCATGACCGTTTCGGAACGGGGCGGCTAGGGTTTGACCCTTCTTAAAACCTTTGACATATCGTTTCGAAACGGGGACGACCGTTTCGAAACACGTTTGACCCGTATCGGAACGCGTTCCGATACACCTTTACATCGAACCGAAAACGTTTCGAAACGCCTGGGGCCGTTTCGAAACGCCCTTCTCTCAGGACAAAATTTAAGGCACCCGTATCGGAACGGGTTAACCCGTTTCGATACACCTGGGCCTGGAAGTGCAGATGAGGCTCTAAAATGCAGAAAAAATAATTTTCTAAGAGGCCAAACATGCATATATGATATGAATGAGCAGGCAAACATATTTAGGCATAAACATACTCCCCCTAACTATATGCATGGAAGAAATTGGGAGTCTAAACATATAAACATGATATTTCACAAAATCAAGCATATTTAAGTTTTAAAAGAGGTCCTAAAGGTCAAGATAGGCTAGTTAGGCCCAATTCTCTCCTAAGGGACCAAAAACGCTCTTTATCTAATGGTTTTGTGAAAATGTCCGCTAATTGATTTAAGGTGTCTACATACTCTATAGCCACATCTTTCTTAAGGACATGATCTCTAATGAAATGATGCCTTATTTCTATATGTTTGGTTCTAGAGTGTTGGATGGGATTTTTTGTTAAACATATTGCACTTGTATTATCACATTTAAGGGGTATGGTTTCTATTTTTACACCATAATCTAAGAGTTGTTGTTTCATCCAAAGGACTTGAGCACAACAACTTCCTAAGGATATGTACTCGGCTTCGGTGGTAGATAAAGCTACACTATTTTGTTTCTTAGAGAACCAAGATATGAGCATACTACCTAAGAATTGACAAGTTCCTGAAGTACTTTTCCTATCGATTTTGCAACCCCCATAATCCGCATCCGAGTAAGCATGTAGGTTGAAGGTAGAGACTCTAGGATACCAAAGGCCTAAACAAGGAGTGTCTCTAAGGTATCTAAAGATTCTCTTAACGGCTATAAGGTGAGACTCTCTAGGACTAGCTTGAAACCTAGCACACAAGCAAACACTAAACAGTATATCCGGTCTACTTGCGGTAAGGTAAAGCAAAGATCCAATCATAGAGCGATAAAGCTTAGAGTCAACACACTTACCTCCTTCATCTTTGTCAAGCTTTGTAGATGAGCTCATAGGAGTGGCTTGAGGTTTTGTGTTCTCCAAGCCAAACTTGTTGAGCATATCCTTTATGTATTTTGCTTGATTTATGAAGGTGCCATCCTTCATTTGTTTGATTTGGAGTCCCAAAAAGAATGAGAGCTCCCCCATCATGCTCATCTCAAATTCACCTTGCATTAACTTAGCAAATTCTTGACAATGACATTCATTAGTAGATCCAAATATAATATCATCAACATAAATTTGAACTACTAAAATGTCATTTTTATACATTTTTATAAAGAGTGTAGTGTCCACCTTACCTTTTTCAAATCCTTTTTCAATCAAAAAATTTGAAAGCCTTTCATACCAAGCTCTAGGAGCTTGTTTTAAACCATAAAGTGCTTTTGTAAGTTTGAAAACATGATTTGGAAATTTTGAGTCTTCAAAACCCGGTGGTTGTTCTACGTATACTTCTTCATTTATAAAACCATTTAAAAATGCGCTTTTAACGTCCATTTGAAAAAGCTTGAAATTATGATAACATGCATATGCAAGCAACATCCTAATGGCTTCCATTCTAGCTACGGGTGCATAGGTTTCATCAAAATCTATTCCCTCCTCTTGAGTGTAACCTTGTGCTACAAGTCTAGCTTTATTTCTTACAATGTTACCACTCTCATCTAGTTTGTTCCTAAATACCCATTTAGTTCCTATTGTAGATTGATTACTAGGCCTATCAACTAATGTCCAAACATTACTTCTCTCAAATTGATTTAACTCTTCTTGCATAGCCATAATCCAAAAATCATCTTTCAATGCTTCTTTGATATTTTTAGGCTCTATGCATGAGATAAATGCAATATGATTCATTAATTTAAGAGAAGAACGAGTGGTTACCCCCTTGGATGGATCACCCAAGATTTCACCATCTTTGACATAGTTCAACTCCCTTGGATAGCTAACTTCCTTTTCCTCAATAGCCAAGTCCCTCAAGGCTTCAAGAGGTGGATCTTGTGTGTCTTCTTCTTTTGGTTGTATCTCATCCTTCTTTGAAGTTTGACCTCCATCAAAGGTATTTGTGATTCCTACATTATCATCATCACAAGAATCCTTCCTAGGAAGGGGATTGTCATCGAATACAACATGAATAGATTCTTCTACAACTAAAGTTCTTTTGTTAAATACTCGATAGGCTTTAGAGGTTAAAGAGTAACCTATAAAAATAGCTTCATCACTTTTTGCATCAAATTTACCTAAATTATCTTTTCCATTATTTAAAACAAAACATTTACATCCAAAAGGGTGGAAGTAGCTAATATTAGGCTTTTTAGATTTTAAAATCTCATAAGGTGTTTTCTTTAAAATCGGCCTAATGGTTACACGATTTATAATATAACAAGCCGTGTTTGTTGCTTCCGCCCAAAAATATTTTGGTAAATTATTTTCGCAAAGCATAGTTCTAGCCATTTCTTGTAAAGTTCTATTTTTCCTCTCAACTACCCCATTTTGTTGAGGAGTTCGAGGGGCTGAAAAATTATGGCTAATACCATTTTCATTTAGAAAATCTTCAAATCCTAAATTTTGAAATTCGGTTCCATGATCACTTCTAATATGTGAAATTTTAAGTTCAAGATCATTTTGAATTAATTTTGAAAATGTGATGAATTTTTCCAAAGCCTCATCCTTAGTACTTAAAAAGAGAACCCAAGTGAATCTAGAAAAATCATCAACTAATACAAAAGCATATGATTTGCCACCCAAGCTCATAGTCCTAATTGGCCCAAATAAATCCATATGGATTAGTTGTAAACATCTACTAGTAGAAATGTCATTAATGGATTTAAAAGAAGATCTATGTTGTTTACCCTTTGAGCATGCATCACAAATTTTATCGTTCGAAAATTTTATCTTGGGTAAACCTTTAACTAGGTTTAGAGAGACTAGTTTTTCTAAAACACTTGTGCTAGCATGTCCTAGCTTCCTATGCCACAACCATGCATCATTTTTGTTTTGAGCAACTAAGCATGCATGAGATGTATGTATGTCATCTAGATGCACCATGTATATATTCCCTATGCGATGACCTATGAGCATAATATTATTAGTTTTAATGTCTACGATTTTACAACCGGTTTTATCAAATATAACATTAAAACCTTTATCACATAGTTGACTTATGCTCAATAAATTATGTTTAAGACCATTGACATATAAAACATTTTCAATGAGAGTAGTAGAGTGATTACCAATGGAGCCAATACCTTCAATGTGGCCTTTGGAGTTGTCACCAAATGTTACTACTCCTCCACTTTTTGGCTTTAGATCCATGAGTCGACTCTTGTCTCCGGTCATGTGTCTCGAGCATCCACTATCAAGGTACCATGAGTTTTGACTTTGTGCTTTGGCCTTGTAGCAATGCTCCCCCTACAAACAAAGATATTTAAACTTTTGTTTTTGGTACCCAAATCATTTTGGGTCCATGTGTGTTAGTTCCTAAAACTTTGGTTCCCTTAGGAATCCAAGGTGACATAGCAATAATATCATTAGATTTAACAAGTTCCTTAGGAACCCATACATTTCTAATTCTTTTAACTTTACTATGTCTAGGATAGTTATCTTGTTTGTAGTAGTTAGTCTTTTTCTTATATTGGTGTGTTCTAGAGGATTCTCCTATGTCATGTTTAACACTACCATTAATTTTTAAAGACTTTTTGAGCTCATTTAGCTCACTTAACACCTTTTGGTGTTCACAATTATTTTGAGATAAAAGATTATTAAGATCAATATTTTCTTTTTGAAAGAATTTAAGTTCATCTTCTAATCCTAATATCTTTTTCTCTATTTTAGAATTAGTTTGAGTAAGTGAGTCATTTTTCTCTTTTAATTCTATAATAATTTTTCTATTCCTAATAACCGACTCCCTATACTTCTCAACTAATTCATCATATACCTCTTGTAACTCATCATAAGCATCATTTAGTTCTTCATATGAAAAATCTAAAGTAGATGAGTTAGAGGTTACCAAGGAGGAATCTTCCTCAAGTGCCATGAGGCAGAGGTTCGCCACTTCTTGTTCGTCATCCTCCGATGACTCCTCACCACTCCAAGTAGCAAGCTTAGCTTTGAGCTTTTTCTTCTTCTCAAAGCCCTTCTTCTTGAGTTGAGGGCACTCCGAACGTATGTGGCCGGGTTGTCCGCACTCGAAGCAAGTGATTGGATCCCTTCCTTCTTCTTTGTTCTTACCTTTAAAGTCCATTTTCCTTTGGATTCTTCTTCCTCGGTTGGACCTCATAAGGCGTGAGAATCGTTTGGCTATCATAGCCAATTCTTCAAGTTCATCCTCATCACTAGATGAACTTTCATCAAGTTGGGAAGTTTTAGCTTTGAGAGCTATTCCTATTTTCTTCTTTTTCTCCCCTTCAAGCTTCTCCATTCTTTTTTCTTCTTTCTTTTTCTCATCTTCCCTTCCTTGCTTCATGATCTCGTGAGTAAGGAGAGAACCTACAAGTTCATCAAGCTTTAGAGTTTTTAAATTCTTTGCTTCGATGATAGCGGTTCTCTTCCCATCCCAAGATTCGGGAAGTGAATAGAGTAGCTTTCGGACAAGCTTGTCTTCCGGTATAATTTCTCCATAGCCCTTTAGACCATTCACAATTGTGGAGAATCGATCAAACATCTTTGACACCGTCTCATCAAATTCCATCTTGAAATTTTCATAACTAAGATTGAGAATTCCAATCTTAGTTTCTTTGACATCGTTGGTGCCTTCATAGGTGGTTTCAAGAGTGTCCCACACTTCTTTGGCACTTTCAATTGATGAGACCTTTGAGTAGATGTCCGGACCGAAAGCACAAAATAGCATGTGAAGAGCTTTATCATTTACTTGGATCTTTTTCCTTTCCTCTTCACTCATTTCCGTTCTTCTTTTAAGCACCATCTTGCCATCAACATCTTGCTTCAATGGAATATATGGTCCATCCTCAATGACATCCCACACAAGGTAGTCACTTGATTTAATAAATAGACGCATTTTATTTTTCCAAAATGAGTAGTTCTCACCATTGAAGAAAGGAGGCTTTGTGGTGGATTGTGAGTCGTACATGCCGGGAGCGGAGGTTGATGCCATCTCTTGATATTTTGATGATGATCACACTTCTTCCAAGGATCTCCTCTTGCGGTTGTTAATCCTCAAAGAGTTAAGCTCTGATGCCAATTGTTGAGTGGATCACACGAATGATAATAACCAAGAGGGGGGGTGAATTGGAATTTTAACGATGTTGTAACGGAAATTGCAACTAAAAATATTGACACGGGAATTTAGAGTGGTTCAAGTTCACCAACCGAACTCTACATCCACTACCTTAGTCTCACCAAGGATTTCCAACAATTTCCACTAAATTGTTCGTCCCCTTTTTCCAGGACAAGGAGGCAACCTTTACAATTTCGGTTAATTTTTCTACCCAAAAATTAACCTAATCCTCACACAATAGAACAAAGAAATTTGGTGGCTAATAAGGTATCTCTCAATACAAATGATAGCCCGATATCAAGCACTCAACCCAATTGAACAAAATATAAATGAAGGATACAATTGGGGTTTCTAGATAAAAATGGGATTTCAACACAAATGCTTGTATTTGATGAAAGGATGTATACTTGTAGCTTAATTGATGATTGCTGGAGCTTCTTGGGGTCTTTTTATAGCCTCTTGAAGTTTTCTAGCCGTTGTGGGTGATGGGCTGAAATTTAGAGCCGTTGGGGTGTTTTTCTCACAAAATTTCAGCTTCCAGACGCCTACCGTTTCGGAACGGGGTCACCTGTTTCGGAACGGATTTCAAATAATATAGCCGTTGGAGCGTCTACGAGACCCCGTTTCGAAACGCCTAGGGGCCGTTTCGGAACGGTTATGCCACTGCCAAAGGGGTGTTTCGAAACGGCTTAGCCCGTTTCGGAACATGTTTGCCACTGTCAAAGGGGTGTTTCGAAACGGCCTAAGCCCGTTTCGGAACGCCCTGTTTATTTTCAAAATTTAGTTTATAGCCGTTGCCCTGGTTCGTTTAAATGAAGAACAGTTTCGAAACGAGTCATACCGTTTCGAAACGCCTTGACCCGTTCCGATACCCGTTTCGGAACAGGTGCACATCGAACTGAAAGTGTTTCGAAACGCCCTTGGCCGTTTCGAAACGGGGCTTGAAAATTCCCTGTTTTGGCTTTGAAATACTTAAAAAAATATTTGGTAAGTCTTTGGTTTTAGCTATGAAGTGGTCTTTAACAAGATGTAGGAAATTTTAAGGACTTTAAAATTTGTTTTGATATTTTTCATTTTAGTCCTTAGGTTTTTAGTTATATCAAAATTAAAGCATATGTTTCACACACTCTCTTGAGCTACATCTTTCATGATCTTGGTATCGATTGTACCTATGACTCTCCGGAACCTCGCAAGACCAAGATTGGTGAGTCATCCCTTCGCAAGTCTGGGTTCACATATGTGAATGATGTTTGGGAAAGAGTTGATAGAGAAGCGGTTCCTCCTCTCGTTGCTCCTCCACCGCAAGTTCCGGTTGCAAACAATGAAGCCCTCACAGCTCTCATTACCGAGCGATTCAATGCTTTGGATACTAGCATTGCTTCGGGTTTTACTGCTATGGATAATCGCTTGAAGAACGTCGAGGATCATCTTCATACTCTTGAGACTTCCCATGCAAACTTGGACCTATCCTTCTCTACGCTCTATGGGCAATGGACGAAGTTTCACCGTTCTCAAGTCAAGAGCGACGATGATACTTCGGATGATGATGACGAGGCCTAGGATCTTCATATCATATCATATCATACTATCTATGCATTTTAGGATTAAGATTGCATCTTTATGTTTTATTATGTTTTAGGAACCTATGCTTTTGACTTTTTATTTGGGATTTTATTATGAACTTAATGTTGGTTTATGTTTTGGATATTTTGATGTTATGAATTAATATTATGGTTGCTTATTATTGCTTATTGGTACTAATCCTTTGTCTTCTCTATGAGTTGTCATTATTCTTTTTGATCTAACAAAAAGGGGGAGAAGAAATTTAAGAGCCACAAACTAAAATTCGTTTTAAATTTTAAAAGGTTTTTTAAACTTTACAACTTGGATTTCAAATCAAAAATTTCTTTTAACTTTAAAAACCTATCTTAAATTAAGGGGGAGTTAGAATATTTTCAAAACCTTCAAAATTCTCAAAAATTCTAACTTTGGTTTTGTTATATCAAAAAGGGGGAGATTGTGAAACAAATATTTTAATTTTGATATAACTAAAAACCTAAGGACTAAATTGAAAATGTCAAAACGAATTTTAAGTCCTCAAAATATCCCCATATAATTTTAAGATTATGCCCAAGTTAAAAACAAAGCTTTTCAAATATTTTTCTAAGTGTTTCAAGTCAAAACAGTGATTTTCAAAGTCCTGTTTCGAAACGGCCCTAAGGCGTTTCGAAACGTTTTCATCACTGTCAACCCCTATTCCGAAACGTGTATCGAAACACTTGACCCTGTTTCGAAACGGTCTCTCACGTTTCGAAACTGTTCTTCATATTTGATTTTAAAAAGGCACAACAGTTGAAATATTTGCTGAATATTTAAAGATAAAAAGGGTGTTTCAAAACGGGCTAAGGCCGTTCCGAAACGACCCTTGACAGTAGCAAATCCGTTTTGAAACGAATCCAAAGCGTTTCGAAACAGGTCTTCATTTTAAATTGAAAATATGACCGTTACAATTGTTTTTAACTGATTTTCTGAAAACCGTTAAGGTGTTTCGAAACGGGCTAAGAACGTTTCGAAACGACCCTTGACAGTGGCAAAAGTGTTTCGAAACGACCCTAAGGCGTTTCGAAACGGGCTCTTAAATGCACCCCAACGGCTCTTTCTATTTTAGTCCGTTCCGAAACAGGTACCCCGCGTTTCGAAACGGGTTGTTGCAGACTGCATTTATGGTGGTGAGATAACATCCCAACGGCTCTATTGATGAGTGCAACAACCACAACGGCTAGAAATCAATGAGAAGGTATAAAAGGGACTTCTAAAAGCACCAGCAACAACTATTGATCCAAAAGCAAACATCCAAACATCAAATCCAAGCAATTGTGCACAAATCCCATTTTGTCTAAAACCCCAATTGTAATTTTCATTCATATCTTGTTCAATTGGGTTGAGTGCTTGTAATTGGGCTATTATTTGTATTGAGAGATATCCAATTAGCCATTAAATTTCTTTGTTCACTTGTGTGAGGATTGGGTTGATTTTTGGGTAGAAAAATCAACCGAAATTGTAAAGGGTTGCCTCCTTGTCCTAGAAAAGGGGAAGAGCAATTTAGTGGAATTGTTGCAAATCCTTAGTTAAGCTAAGGTAGTGGATGTAGAGTTCATTTGGAACTTGAACCACTCTAAATCTCTTGTCCATCATTTTTAATTTGCAAATTTCCACCACAAAACTTTAAATTTCCAATTCACCCCCCTCTTGGTCAATATCGATCTTGCGATCCACTCAACACAGAGGTATCGATTTGAGGGTTAGTCAAATTAGGCAGTGTTCTTAGTGGCCAATTAGTTCGATAGACAAGAAGAAGGCAATACGACGGTGTGGACCCGGTCAAAGAAGACCCAGTTCAAGTAAGGGACAACATTCAACAGAGTCATATGTCAGAATGTAAGCAGTTACAAGAAGAGGTTAAAAGGGCAACAAAAGAGGAGATTCAAGAATTAGTGGATTTGAATGATTGGATCGAACATGAATTAAATGGAGAACAATATTTGAATCCAAAATTGTCATCACAAGTTCCAAAGCTAGAGAAAGTTATTAAAAGGATACAATTACGAGAAAAGGTCGATCTTTAGTTAGAAGATAAAGAGCTGAAAAAGAAGATGACGTAATTGAAAAGTTCCATACAATATTCAAAAGAAGTTTCAGAAGGGGCATTATAAACAAAGAATAAGGCACTGAAAGCCGAGCTTGAAGTGGCTATCCAGATTATCCAAGGGCAGAATCATGAAATGATCCAGTTCAGAAGCCATGCGGGGAGTCGCCAGATTCGTGCAAATTTTATCCACTGAAGCCACGAACCTGTAACAGCACCTTGACATCAACACCAACCAAGAACAGACGCTGACTCAAAAGCAGAATGAAGTGATTAAACTAGGGACGATGGCAAGCTGATCTCTACAATCAAATTGTTTATTTCTTGTATTCGGCCTTTTGACTAATGAATGTTGCTCTAAAGACTATTCCTTGAAATCGACACCTCGTGCATTCATTCATTGCATTGCATTTTTTTTAAGATAACATCATTTTTTTGTAAATAATAATAATAATTGTATTTTGTTTAAATAATATTGCATTATTTTCAAATAATGGTGTTAAACCTGAAAACCAATATTTTGAGAAACATGGGCAATATGTTGGTTAAGGTGAAGCAATCTCAAAAAGTTGTTGAGGGCCGCTTGGGAAGCATTGAGCAAAAGATTGATCATTCCCAGGATGATATAGTAACACAAACTACCACATCACTTGGAACCAGGGAAGCTAAGAAAGAAAAAGTTTTAAATGGAAATACCAACAATGATGATCAGAATGAAAACTTATCTCACACAAAGGTTCAACCCGAAGGAAGTTCAGTCCAGTGTGGTCAGAGTATCAACCAATGATTTAGAGAAATTGGAAACAAACTTTGGAGATGACGTTCCTAGCTTTGATATGTTGGCAGCATTTGACAGAACTAAACTGGATGTTATCAATCACACGAATATAGGAAGTTTGAATAAAAGTCAGAATTTTGATGTTTGCTCAAGGTCTATATTGTCCAAAGGTTGTGAAACTGTTAATGAAAAAGATGATTCCACTAGAGTTATAGAACCACCTGAGTCTCCGAAGTGTTTCTCTAGAAAGATGAAAGTCAAGGATTCAATTGATGCCAAACATCTTTTCACAATGGAATTGCCTACGTCAAAGAAAAGAGGGGCAACAAGCACATAAACAGAAGATAAGGAGGTTGAATGGTTTAGCAAGAAAATGGATATGATTGTTTCTATCCCAATGCCATATTCAGATCTGTTGCCATACCTTGTGCAGAATCATTTACTGATGACAGTTCCACCGAAGTTTTATAAGTTTTTCTATGGCATAAGAAATGCTTGTGGTTATTATTATGGAGATTTCAGTCACTATGTGGAAGATTGTATGTTTTTGAAACACATAGTCAGTGGCTTCATCAGGAATGGACATTTATGTTTTGAGAATGGAGAACCCAGATTCCATAAAAGACTAGTGTTGGCTAGAAAGACCGAGATAAAAGAAAAGGAGCCGAATTTACAATAAACTTTTGTGGGCAATCCGCTACAGTTTGGGGTTTACCAGAATAAGAGTAATGTTTGGACATCTATCTCTTTAAAGTCTCATGTACTGAAGAATATCCCAAAGTCAGTTGCTCAGGGTGCTCTTATCAGTGGAAAATCAGTGACTAAATTGGACCTCATTCATATCTCTTATCGTGAGTTGTACTACAAGTTGCTCGAAACTTCGCCACGTCATCTGAAATCCTCAAAGCCCCGTCATTCAAGTTGTTACATCATCGAGAATTATTGTGAATATCATAATGGAGCTCATGATCATGACATTGAGAACTGTTACACTTTCCGGCGTCAAATTCAAAACCTTTTGAATCAGGGGATTTTAGAGATCGACACTGATGGCCATTCCATAAGAATTTGCAATCCAGGAGGAAATCACCCGATTGGTGCTAGCGTAACTATATTGGCCGAAATTCAAATGCTGAAAGATGTCAAGAAAAGAAAGAGGAGAAAGAGCGAAGCAAAACTAATTGAAAATCAACAACCGACAATGAAGAAACCTCGAACATACATGCCCATCAAAAGTTTCAACATTTCCAACCAACTTTTTGAAAAGCAAAGTTCATCTATACGCAGGCCAGATGAGGTTGTTAATTTCCACATGCAGATGATTGGACATTCCATAGAAAAGGACAAGCAAATGATTGAAGAAACAAGGAAACTCATAAGCAGAATGATCCTACTCCAAGGTTCGATGTGTACATCAGAACATAATTAGAAAGTGCATGTCTTTGTGCTGGCAAAGTGAAATGAAGAACTATTGATGTTGAAATCCACTCGAGTTTTCATTAAATAAAGATTCACAGTTAGACTACATGATATCTACTTGTAATTCTAGGACCGTTATAGAATAATACACTGAACCATCCCAATCGCTTTTTCCCGCGAGCATTGGGGGTCCTTTGTAAGGGAGGTTAATCGATTTATTTGAAATAGATGTTTTTTTCTTACATGATTTCTCTCAAATGGCAAACATGCATCCTAAAATATTCATTCTATTCAAGTATATGTACATATTCCTAATTTCTTTGTAGGGCCCCTACTACTCATCATATAAAATGAATCAGACCCTGATTCCGAAATAGAGCAGTCCATATGATTGACGGAGGTAAGTGAATGTGAAGATGAAGAGGAAGCTGATGTCCTTAAGAAATTATCAAGACTGATCAGAAAAGAAGAAAATAGTTTCTACCTCGAAAGCGAGAAATTGAGATTCTGAATCTAGGGACTTGAGACGAAAAGTGAGTAACAAAGATTCGTTTAACTTACCCAGCGAAAGCCAAGTGTGATTTGAATGGTTGCGAGAATTCAAAGACATCTTCGCGTGGTTATACCAGGATATACCAGGGGTTGGATCCAGACAATGTTATGCACAAGTTACTCATAAGACCTGTATGCAAAACTGTTCAACAAAAGCTTGGAAGAATGAGTTCATAAATGTTGCAAAGGCAATTTGATGATGAATCCCTCAAGATGGCTGAGACATTATAGTGGGCCAGAAAGGCAATCTTCTTTTGATCTGAACGAGGCAGAGAAAACAACATTTACAATCATATGAGATTCATTTCACTACAAGCTAATGTCATTGGGCAATATATCAGAGGGCCATGGTAACCGAAATAAAGACGAGTGCAAAATTCAAGAATGATTCTCCAAGGATTGCGGAGGTATAAGTTGAAGTCCAATTTATCAAAACATACTTTTGGAAGTTACATTTGGGAAACTAATGGGTTAGCAAAAGTGGAACTGAAATTTATCCTGACAAGATGAAAGTTGTTCAAAATTATCTCTCCGGGCCAAAAAAAGAACAAGCAAAGAAAGAAAAAAAGAACAAGTAAAAAGAAGAAATGAAGAAAGAAAAAAAGAAAAGAAAAAGTGAAAAAAAGAAAATGAAAAAAAGAAGAGGCCCAGAGTGATTGAATTATTCATCGTAACAAACAGACAAAATGTGATTCAATGTTCAAGTTGCTGACATAGACTGATCCAAGAGTATGAGATGAATAATACCAAGAAGCCCTAGAAAGATCAAGAAGCATTTTTCAAAAGTGCACATTGTTGACAGCACCAGTTCTAGTTTGGTCATTGACTCTTTGACAGCTTATAATACTCAATGGGGTGCATTAGGCCAACATGATGAGACATGAAGGAAAGAGCCATTTATTATCTGAGCAAAGAATTATTAGTTGCAAAATGAGGTATCCACTAATTTAAAAGCAGTGTTATTTCGGTAGCTTGAGGGCTCAAAAAATATGTTGTACCATTCCGCTTGCTCGTTCTCAAGAATTGATCCTTTGAAACTTTTGAGGGAGACTCTAGAGTTGATTAGAGAATGGCTCGTTGGCAAATATTATTATCAGAGTTCGATATCGGGATTCTTGGCGAGTTGTGCTTCAAATGATCAAGACTCCTTGAACTGTAGTCTCCCAGATTCATTCAAAAACCACCAAAGTCACCGTGTTATCCTGGTCGTGATTGATCACCTTACCAAGTGAATGAAAGCTGCTTCCTATGACGGTATTACAAGAGTAACGACTTACAAGATGCTGAATAGAGATTATTTGTCGATCTGGTTTCCCAAAGAGAGTTGTCATTGATGGCACCTCTAAATCTGAAAAAACAAGATAATATCAGAAGATTGGTGAACAGTTCAATACAAATCATCATAATTCTGTGATTAATTGCTCAGAAACAAATGAGGTAATAGATTCGGCAAACGTAAACACCGAAAGACTATCTCAAAGACTTGGAAATACCGAAATAAGAAATTACCGTTAACCTTGAGTGTATTTTGATCCACAGTGTGCACTTCAACAGGGGCAACATTGTATTCTTCGGTCTATAGATAGAAACAACATGACTAATTTGGGTTCAGATTCCGTCGTCAAGTATCGGTAGATGTGAAATTGGACGATGCAGAACAAGTAAAAGCTCAATAAGGTCAGTTGAATCTCATTGAAGAGAGGAGACTAAAAGTAATTTGACATGGTTAGACGTACGATGCGAGCTCACAACAATGAAAGTTTGTCCAAAAGAATTCCGAGAGGGGGATCTAGTGTTTGAAAAGATCTTGCCAACTTCATAAAGATTACTGTGGGAAATGGATGCCTAATTGGAAAGGGTTACACATCAAGGAGACCTCTTTCCGGAGGAGCGTTGATTTTAACTAGAGATGATCCAAGTAATTTGATAAACTCATACTCGGTCAAGAAGTATTACGGTCGAAAAATTAAAAAAAGAGATTGAAAAAAGGAAAATAAAGAAAAAAGCGGAGTGAAAACCCAAAAAAGGGCGCTTTCGCAAAATGAAAATATCTACCGTGAAAACCCAAAAAGGGTGCCTTAGATATAAAAAAATAAAAAAAAGAGAAATAAAAAGAAAATAGGGGGTTCAAGATGAAAATCTGCAAAGGGCGTCTTGAAGCCAAAGGTGGATTTGAGTTGAAAACCTGAAAAGGCAGTTCAAAAGCGTTTGAGGTTAAGCATCTGGCAAGAAACCTTCTTAGAATCTACAATCTTGAGTAAATTCGAGTTTGGAAGGCTCTATTTTGGTTGAAAGGGTCTCGCTCCTTCATACAGTGGGTACCTGGGGCATTGCATTGACTTTATCATGTTTGTCATGACTTATCAAATTATTCCAACTTATTAAAATAATATTTGAGCCTTTCACTTATCATTTCAACAAACATCTTGCATATAAATTAATTAGATACAAGAAAAGCAAAGGATTTCGTGGGTATTATTATGATGTACTAATCCTTTAAGTGCATGCAGAACAGGAGGTGGCCTTGGTACTTGATTAATGATGAAAAGTATGACGAGGAAAATGACACAACTCAAAGTGTCAGAAACATTTAGACAAAACTGCAAGAAAGTAACATAGCCAACCCTGAGGCAAAGAGAGAACATGAGCCGTCTTTCGGAGAAAAGCTGCAGCAGGGTTGATTCATCAAAGGTTCAAAAGCAAAGATCATTACGTCTGAAGATTGTTACTTCTAAGGCATTGCAAGACAAGAAAGCTTTGCGAATGTTAGAACGGATAAAGATGATGGTTGAATTCAAGAGTGGGGCAATACTACAGAGAACATTACAGAAGAATGTATGTCGAGAGTGAAAAGGGTGTAGATAATGTTGAATCCCACGCCGGTAATTACACAGAAATGAAAGAATGATGAAGCATTAGATTAAGCTATAGAGGCTTGCAAGTTCCTTGACGAGAATTGGAACCCAAGGTTTGCGGTGGTTGTTGCGCAAAGAAAAAAGGGCCATTATACTAAGTTTTTTTTTCCAGCAAAGATCTCCAGACAATGTACAACCAGGAACTGTTATTGACAACAAAGTCTGCTAGCCGAAGAACAATGATTTTTATCTCTGTGCTCATGCTGGGATGTTTGGAACCACAGAACCAACACATTATCATAGACTCTTGGACCAGGTTGGTTCTTTTCGACAGATGATTTGTAGGAACTTGTCCATTCTCTGTCCTATGTGTATCAAAGGAGTGCCATTGTCATCTCTATTGTTGCTCCTATTTGCTATGCTCACCTGGCAATATCTCAGTTGGGACAGTTTATGAAGTTTGGAAAAGTTTTCAGGATATCGTAAAGCCATAGTAGTATTACTGCACCTGGAACCGTTGTTGTTTGTTAGCCTCCCAGATTTGAACGTGAATGTTTGCAGCTCCATGTTCTTCTGTTGAGAAAAGAAATTTGAGTTGCTGTTGTCAGGCCACTAATATGATCAGCCTGATGAAAAAGAAAAAGAAAGAAAAAAGAAAAAAAAGAAAGAAAGAAAAAGAAAAAGAAAGAAAAAAGAAAAAAGAAAAAAGAGAAAAAAGGAAAAAAAAGGAAAAAGAAAAACGAGGAAGAAAAGAGAAAATTAAAAGCCGAGGTGAAAACCCGAAAGGGCGCCTTGAGAAAAAGAAAAAAAACCAAAGTGAAAACTCGAAAGGGCTCTTTGAGAAAAGCAATCTAAAGTGAGAATCTGAAAAGGCGCTTTAGAGCAAATAATGCAGAGGTCCTGAAGGTTGAACTTGAGTGTGAGATGGGTTACATTGGATGCAAAAGAGTTTTAAATGAAAAAATGAAGCAAGAAATTTTTGAGCTTCCCTGGAAATGAAAACTCGCCCAAGTGGTCCTCAATTGACAATATTCATGCATCATTCATAGCTAGACATCCATAAGATAGAGCATGCTAACTCATACATTTCAAGCATTTTACTTTTTTGTAGGAATTTACAGAAATCAATAAGAAACAAGCCAGATTTCAATCTACAACATCATGATTCAGAAAGAAGATCCAACAAAGAATTGCAAAGATTTCAACAAAGATTTCAACCCGTTTGAAGAGGCAGATCTCTGTAGATTGTTTGCACAGAAATGATGAGAACTTTCTAGAGGGCGCCACAATGAGATATTTGGGGGATGGTGTTGACAAGGACCTTTTGGGACCTTGGTCATATACAATGGAAGGAGATGGACTTAGATAGAAGGAAACAAGAGATCTGATATGAGTTTCAAATTGAAAGATGGAGATACATTTGAAAGAAAAACATTGACTTTAAAGATTTCAGTGCTTCAAGAAGAAAATTGAAGACACATCACATTACACCAAGAAGAATCCTTATTAATTGATGATATTTCTTTTTGTAGGAATGGTGATCTCCTAATGAGAAGAGTTCTCCCAGCAAAGATAGAACTCCTAATGAGAAGAGTTCGCCCAGCAAAGATAGAGATCCTAATGAGAAGAGTTCGCCCAGCAAAGAAGGATCCCTAATGAGAAGAATCCATCCCATCAAAGATAGAGCTCCTAATAAGAAGAGTCCACCCCAGCAAAGAAGAACTCCTAATGAGAAGAGTTTGCGCAACAAAGAAGGATTCATAATGAGAAGAGTCCGCCCCAGCAAAGAAGAACCTCTAATGAGAAGAGTTTGTCCAGCAAAGAAGGACTCATAATGAGAAAAGTCTGCTCCAGCAAAGAAGAACTCCTAATGAGAAGAGTTTGTCCCGCGAAGAAAGATTCATAATGAGAAGAGTCTGCCCCAACGAAAAAGGATTCCTAATGAGAAGATTCCGCCCCAGCAAAGAAGGATTCATAATGAGAAGAGTCCGCTCCAGCGAAGATGAGCTCCTAATAAGAAGAGTTCACCCCCAACAAAGAAGGATTCCTAATGAGAAGAGTTCGCCCCAGCAAAGAAGAACTCCTAATGAGAAGAGTTCGCCAGCAAAGAAGAACTCCAAATGAGAAGAGTTCGTCCAGAAGAATCCACTCAGCGAAGATAAGATTCCTAATGAGAAGAATCCACCCAGATACAGACAGAGTTCTTAATGAGAAGAATCTGCCCAGATAAAGACAAGGTTCCTAATGAGAAGAATTCGTTCGGTGAAGATAGAAGTCCCGATGAGAAGAGTTCGTGCCGAGGTTCTTAAATGAGAAGAACCTATTCTTGAAGAATGAGGAAGTTCACAATAAGAACTTTCTATTTCAACGTCTTCATAGAGGGATATATTAGCAAGGGGGAAGATTAAAGAATTTCATAATCAGAAGAAAAACTTCAAGCTTCAGTAGTCAGATGGATCGGACAAAATTCGTGTCCACTTAGTCTTTGCCCTATTCCTGTTCTACATCAATGAGCAAAGAAGGGCAGCTGTAGAATTCGTATTTTTTTCGGGTATACGTATATATACTATATCGATAGAAATAAAACCAAAAATATAAATAATTAATAAAACCTTAAAATAAATAGTCCAAAGTCCTTAATAGTGTCCAAATTACATCTAGAAAACTTGAAAGCCCGTTTACAAAGCCCAAATCCGTTTTGTTATTAAATTTTCCAGCCCAAATTCACTAAACAAAAATAAATTCGGTAGAATTAATGGGGTTCCGCTCAAATGTGGTCCAAGTAGCATTCTAAAATTGGCCTGTAAAGAGATAACGCAGATTGACTCTCAGCTGGAGCCAGCTGGTTTCGCCAACGTCAGCACGACGTCATACCCCACTACCTGATATAAATAGAGAGAGAAAAAGTCATTAATGACGATGATTGCGCAATAATTAGGCGAATTAATTAGAGAGAGAGAAGCTCGAAGATCACCCACCCTACTGTCTAGAAGACGAGAAGTTTATCGGAGATCGTCGCTGGAGCTCGACTGCAACCACGAACAGTTAGCATTTCATTTCCTCTTTCGTTTTCCTGCAATGATACACCAAAAAGTTGGGATTGAACCTCAAAATAAAGAAAAACAGTGGTTTGAAATAAAAATAAAACTTGGTTCTATACCCAAAAACTGAAATCAGAAGGGTCTCGGTCACTTAGCTTTTTGGTGCGTCATCGGAGTCTGAGAGTTGAGTGATAGGACTGGTCGAAGTTGAAAATGATAGAGAGATGAAGGGATTTTTGGTATCGGGTAGATAGTTTTAGGTGGGGAAGATGGGCGTTTCTGATGAAACGGGCTCTAGATCTAGGATTAGGATAAAAATTCGAGCAATTTGGGGTAGATTAGGGTTTCAGCACGGTAGCAATGTGGCGGCTAGAAATCGCATCGGCGGAGGAGCACGGTGGCTGGAGGTTACAAATGGCGGCCAGGGAGTTTGGAGTGAACGAAGAAGATGATCAGAAGGTGTAGTTGGCCGGAGAAGTTCCGATCACCGGAGAGAAGTTGGAGGTGGTCAGAAAGTTTAGTTCACCGAAGAAGGTAACCGGCGTTGATTCCAGCAATCGACGAGCTGAACAAGTTATGGTTTCGATGGTGGTTACAAATCAAAGTGAAGAAGGGGCAAGTTTTGGTTTGTGTTCATAAGAGATTAGGGCCTTTGATCGAATAATATGGAAAAGAAGAAGGATTAGTGTTTTAGGGGATCAAATGGTTAAAATATGAAGAACAGTGGATTAATGAGTGAGTTTTTTTAGTTTGATCCGAAAAAACAGAATTTTGGGATGTTTGGGATGTTTGTTACAGATCAAATGAAGAAAAGAGGAAGAACGGGTGAAGAACATAGGAGAATTTGAGGATTTAGATCGATTTCGAATGAGTTTTGAGTGGAGTTTAGTGTTCGAGTTGAGAGAATTTTAGATGAGAGAGAAAATGAAGAGAGAGAGAAAGGGTGGAAATGGCTGAGCCGGTTCGAGTTATGGCCATTTATAGCTGAGTCAACACGTCACTGTTTTGGTGCCGGGTTAGATTAAACTCACTCGAGTTGATATAGGTTCGGGTCCGGGTCCATCTTCGACATGCGATAATACGCCAGGTTAAATTCATAACCGATTTGGGCTGGGTTTGGGCTAATTTCCTTTGTCTTTTTTGGGCTAGGGGTTCGAAGTCTTAACAGAATTGCATTTAGGCTTTTTAACATGTTTCCTTTTACATTCTGGTCACCTAAAGTTTGTAATTCGGCCAGTATATTCAGGATTTAACTCAATTTGATCCTTTATCCATCTTCTTAATATTTGCACTAATTAATTCAATTAATTGTTTAATTATTTGAATCATTTGCATGTTTTAATGCCATGTAGTATATTTAAAGAATTCAATCACCTTTGAATTAATTAGGAGCATTAGCATAGGTGACTTAATTTCATAATTGAATAGAAATAGACCATTGTAGCAAATTATAGATGAATTTTTGAAATGAAATTTGAATGTTCAAATTGATTAGTCACATTGAAGAGTGACGTTAATCAATGAATTTTCGAATGAAGATTTCAATATTTCATTTCAATCTAGAAAATGGAAATATCACAAGTTTAGAATAAATAAAATCAAAATAAGATAATTGATTAGATTCACCCTAATTAGGGAATATTATTACTTTTGGAAAAACTAAAGGTAGTGTCCAATATCATTTTGGGTGTTACTATTTATGTCTAAAAGTTAATAATATATTTAGATTTCTAAATTAAATGAATTAATGGTGCCTAATTAAGGTTTACTTAAAAATGACAAGACAATAATTTGACATGCATTAAACTTTTTGTGTTGAGATACATTTTGAATATAAATTGAAGTGTCCTAATGTAACTGGACGTTTCATAATTATATTTGTCCAAAATGTATTTTCTTACAAAAGGATACCTCCATTCGTAATAAAATTTATTTTACAGTTAAAAGAATTATTTAAATCCAGATTAACGTTCGGAATGCCAAAATGCCACGTGGAATTAATAAGGTACTGATAACGAGCGTTTGTAGGGGTGCTAACCCTTCCCTACACGTAACTGACTCCCGAACCCGAACTTTTCAAATAGAATCTCTAGTACGCTTTTTATGGCGTCCGGTCTACCAAAGTGACTGGTGGCGACTCCAAAAATGTTTTTAATCAAATAAAGGAAATTTGACTATTTAAATGGGAAATTCACTAATATCAAGATCAGATTAAAATGAGAAATCCCGATTTCCAAAACCCTAATCGTTAGACTATTTTTCTCTCTAAACAAATGGGTCTTTCAATAAACGGTCGCGACAATTAGAGATCACAACATGAACTTAAATCAAACTATTTCCTTCAAATAAGTCATAAAAGTATGAACTTAAATTTATTTATTTAAATATTTTTTTCTCTTGCAAGTTTCAACTAAAATAATCGAGGAATATATTTCATTTTATTCCATTTTAAGTTATTTTTTAAAGACATTAAAGATGAGCTATAAACTTTTACTAAAAATATTAATTTTAATTTTAATCTTAATCTTAATTTTATTTTGTTATTTGTATTTTCATCCTTATATACTAGGGTGAAACTTGAAATTTTTTAAAAGCTTATATATATATATATATAATTAATTAATAGAAAAATGCATGCTTAATTTCTTTTTTAGTAAAAATAACTATATATTTATAAAATTTAAAGAAAATATAAACAACCTCAATTTTCTTATATTTTTTACTTTTAATATTTTATTCAGATTTTATTTTTAAATTACTACAAGGCATAAAAATTAAATCATAGATCTATATTGGACCATTTCTTTTTTTTATTTATCTGAATCCAACATATTTTAAGAACCTAACATATATTATTATATACTATAAAATAAGAGACTTTTTTGGCATGGGACAAACCATGACCTAGGTAGGCCTAAGCCTGTATTCGCCACTAGGCTTCAACACTGCTTGGTGGGGTTATAAAAGATTTGTACAAAAGAATATTCTTAGTGATAGGTTTTTGGTAAATGTCGCTAGTTGGGGAAGCGATTGCGAGTATGTTATCATCATCTTTGAGTTAAAAAAATAAGACATGAAGTGCTTATGGTCTTCAAGAATGGAGGTTTTTCAATTTTGGTTTAACTGGTTAACTCCCTTAACCCTTGATGGCGAGCTCCGCTATATGCTAGTCTCAGTATCTTTGAAAGGTATTCTACTGTATTTTTGGCATGAAAATTTCTTTCGGGTTTTGAGGAATAGATAGGGGAGGTGCGTCGGAGTAGACCAGGAAACCAAGAACAAAGTCAGGTTTAATGTTGCAAAATTGTTCATCATAATTATTAGTCGATGGATATTCCTAAATCGATTAAAGATAGATCAAAAGGTCATCCTTTCACAGTTAAAATCTCTATTGTGGAAATGACAAAGATTTCAAAACGTTAGAATCAGAGGAAGAATATGGAAAGTTCGTAGATGACTAGCCGAAAGAGGTTATAGTAGAAGATGTTGATAGTGACTACTTGGTGGATTTGGTCCTTGAAATGTCGTCGGTACCCAAGTTCGACCAACCCTCACCTGATATCAATGGAAACATTTAGTCTCCCATTGACATGTTTGTGCCTACTATTGCGTGCAAACTGTTGCGCAAATTGCGTGCAAGTATATATAGTGCCAAGTTATAGTATTTAAGATATCGTCTCCACAAGGATTGTGACAACCTTTCGGGGTTCACTTTTCTACCCAAGTAAAATAAAAACACAAATATTAGAAGTTGGTTTTGATTAGCTAAGACTAAAGCAAATAAAATAAATTGATAAATCAGAGTGAGAGAATGGGCCGGTATTGGATGTTTCGTAGTGTGGAGAATCGATGTACTGTCTCGGCACAGTTTTACAGATCAACTTAACAACTTTCAATAGTCGCCCACACTATGCCTCGGCAGGCGCCCGCCTCGGCAGAGACCAAGTGACTGCTTGGGCAGTTAAGCGATGATTCAAGGTTCGGCAAGGCTCCCTTCTATGACTTCCTCTTCTCCCGAAGCTTGAAGTACTATTGGCGAACATGTCTTGGATGATACCTCCCGGTGTGAATTTATGGGTGAACACCAACCAATTATGAAACCTCTCTTAGCCGCTGAACTTCTAAACTTATCCCTAAGCCGAAGTAGCTTTACCCTACGATTGGATAAAACTGTGTTTACTCGTTTCGTGAGTCCAACTCTCTCGGTATTAAACAAATAGATTACTGCCCTCTTCTCTCCCGATAAAGATTGCAACAATGAAGAACCAAGAGTAAACAAACTTTGAATTTTATTGCAAAAACTGAAATCCTAAACCAATACAAGCAAAACTCTCACAACTACTACACAACCAACCCTTAGCCCTATGGAAGGTTTAGAACATTATGGGTGTTGATGGCATTAGGGTTTCGACAAGAAGGAGTTTCTCTCTAATCTCAATTGTGTTCTCTCCTTCAAGTTGATTACATATATATATATATATATATATATAGGGGAGGAGCCTAGGCCTAAGTCGGTTTAGGGCAGGAATACTAGTTAGAATACAATTACAACTCATTAAAAGATCATTAAATCTTCCTAGATTCCCATTTGACTTTTTCCATCTTGATTTTGACTTGGCTTTTCTTTGTCTCCTGGGCTCCAATGCACGTGCAAGTGGTCTCTAAAAATCGGGCTTGATGAGTTTTTCTATCGCATACCACTTTGCATTTTTCCACTCTTCCTCGAGTTACTGCCTCAGCGGCACTTTGTTGACTGCCTCGGTAAAGGTGTGGGTTGATGTACAGGGGTTGGCACAGCTCTTCATTCTGGGACTCTACTTCTCGATCAGCTCTCGAAAGGGTCTAACAACTTCTTCTATCAGTTTCCAGCTTCTCCTCTTCTGCCCTCTCTGCTGCCTCGGCGACATTTGCCTGGTCGGTTACCTGCGCACAGGAAGAAAACACACTTGAACAATATCTTTTAGATAAAAAAATTAAGTGCATCAAATAAGGCAGAATATCTAATCTATGCAATTTTGTGTATGTTTACCTAATAAATGCAACTAAACTAAACTTAAGAACAACAATAATTGAGCTAAACTAGGGCATAAATATAGGACTTTTGCACACTTAACACACCCCCAAACTTGAAATATTGCTTGTCCTCAAGCAATATAATCTAATAATAACATGCCAAAACTTAAAATCATATGTAAACTAAGTCGAGAAAGCATCTTGAGCAACCTTTACATACCGTGTAGATTTACGCCTTATTAGCAACCTTTCGAATGACAATAGACTTACCCAGAACCGAACTATGTATCTCGTGAGTGTGTGTGTTCCTTGTGATAAGAATGATTCTTCCGCTTCTAAGTAAACTTTCGATAAACACCTTAATTCCCTTGGGTTTCCCTTTAGTTTCTTTTGCAATTTAACCACTAGTGCCGATGATAGGCATCTCTAATGATTTCATCATTTTTTTCTAGAGTCAGTTTCGGGCACCTCTAGCTTATCCTAGAGCAAGTTCCGGGCACCTCTAGGACGTCTATATATTTTTTTTCTTCTCTTTTTCAAACTTCAAGTTCTACCCAAGTTTACTAGGTGAAATACCTAAGTTCCCTAGAAGTCCTAAAATCAATCTAGTCACAAAGAGTGTTTTCTTTTATGTTCTGATCATAGTGAGATTCTAAGTTAATCTAAAGTCATGCTAAGGTTGCCGCCCATGCGGGTCAGCTGCTGCGGCGAGTAAAAGGTACTCAAGAATTTTCCTCAAACTAAGAATTCATTAGAATTTAAATAAAGGCATGTTACATTAGATCCTAACCTAAATGCAACTAAAAAAAACAAAATAGAAAAATAAAAACATAAAAAACTAGAATAAAAGAAATACAAAAGCCAAAAAAAGAAAAATTAGAGGACTAATTCCCCCCCCCCCCAAACTCGAGAGGAGCATTCTCCTCAATGCATGCCTACATACACAAAATTAGCATAGATGAGATAAAAACAAAATAATAGAATGGGAGAGAATCTTAGATTGGTTGTGACTCGGATGAGTTGTCGCTGCCGCCGTCGGCAATGATCACTCTCTTTTGAGCTGCCATTTTGAAGCGTTTGGCCGCCCTTGGCGGCTGCTGGCGGGAAGGTGGGTTGGGTTGTGCTTTTTGCGTGACCTCTCGTTCGCCGCCATCTTTACTGTCTAGGCAGACTTCTGTGGCAGAGTGTGTTCTCTTTGCACCTGGGGAGAATGACGGTTCAAGCTTCCTTGTGACGGTTCAAACCGTGTCTTACCATACCGAATTGTCCGATAAGAAGTCATTGAGGTAGGCTGAATCGGATGGTCCTGGTGCATTGGATGCTTCCCGTGAGGTCTGCCCTTGTTCTCTGATTGGGGCTGCCGCTGTATCTCCATGGTTGTCGGAGATGGAGAGGACTTCAGTGGTTGTGGCTGCTCGGGAGACTTGAGCCTCGCTTGAGATGGGGGCGGTCGGAGTTGCGGAGGCTTTCGGATGTGTTGCCGAGGCAGAGGGTGCGACGGTTGTGTCTGGTGCTGCCGGGGAAAATATCTCGGCAGAGAACTCTGGAAAGTGGGTCGCTGGGAACTTCTCTTTGATGGTGGTGATGGTGGCATTGTTGAAGTCCGAGATGTAGGCCATAAACTTCAATTGGCATTTTTCCATTCTGTCCAATTGGGCTGCCAAGCCGCCTATAGTAGTTGCCGGGGCGGTTTGCTAGAATTGTTGGGGATTGCCCACCTCTGATGCCGGGGCATAATTTTCCAAAATGGCCGCTGTGATCTCCATTTTCTGAAGGATGAGTTCCCTCGTCCACTCGGTTCTTTCCGGTGTCATGGTGTCGGTTGGGGCGGCCGCAACATGTGCCTCGTCGCACAATACCGTAATGAGGCTGGGGAAGTAGAGTTGGCCCTTCTTTTTCTGCCCACACTCATAAATTTTGTTAGCAATAATCGAACCCACATTTATATACCTTTTGTTGATGATAGAGTGGATGAGAGCTAATCTTGGCTTGTCGACGGTGGAGTTGTGGGTCGTGGTAAGCAACCGTCTTTTCACGAACGTGTTCTATATTTTCTCCTCGGGCGGCAAGTTCCGTAGGTTGATCTATTTTTGCCCTCATTCCAGACCGTTCTCGGTTTGTAAAGTTCTTCCTTTATTGCCTCGTAACTATCCATCGTGAGGGAGGCAAGGAACTCCGCGTGTTGATCTTCGCGAATGTGGAGGCCGTAGTATAGGTTGATCTTATCCTCGTCGATCGTTACTGGCCGTCCCTAGACATTCACCGTTGGTACATCCTCCGTCGGCCAATGGGCATAGTACTCGTGCACCAATGTTTGATTTGCCGACTTTGGTTGCTGGGCAAAGATTTGCCACCTTTGGTGCGTGATTTTGGAGTATATGAACTGTTTAAGCCCTAGATTCCTCTTCCCCGGCTCGTAGAAAAATCCTTGCTCCTCCCACACCACTCATTCTTTAAATTTTTCGTTACGTCGGGCTTTAACCTCTAGTGTGGCGAAACGGTTGAGCGATTCCTTTGATTTTACCTGGGCAGCGTGGCGGGGGGGGGGGGGGGGTTCTTGCCATTCTTGATTTGGGTTTTAGGGTTTTTTTTTGTGTGAAGAGGGTTGTGAGAGTTTGTGAATCTATAGAAAAAGAACGAAATCTGAAAGCAAAAGAAATCTGTGAAACAATATGCAATATAGAGTAAAGAATAGTGAATAGTAAAAAAATGAGGGGGTTTAAATAGGAGTCAAAGGGTGCTGCCGTTTCGTCTGCCGAGGCAGCCATCGCCCGGACAGAGAGCCGTTGGAACGGAACATGCGTCTGCGAAAGGCTAGTTCTGGCGGGAAGCAATGTCTGTCTGCCGCGACAGACTTGGCGAGTGGGCTAGAACGGTTGATGGATTAGAGCTTTCTTCTTCTCTCTTCTCTTGGGCTATTGTTCCTCCTAAAATAAGAAAAACTGAAATAAAAATTATTAGAGAAAAAACAAATACGAAAATTAAATCTACTTCCCAAGAACGAAAAAATGTAGGAAATTAAAATCTAAATCCTAAAACATTATAATAAAATAAAATAAAGAAAATTTAGGTTATGTTGGGAACGCATCTAGATGCATTTCCCAACATAACCACTTCTTTGATTGCTGCAACATCTGCTTCACCTTCTGCTAGGGCGAGTCTTTGTATTTCTCTTGATCATTGTCACTGCCAGGTTGCCCACCCTGACAGCTATGGCTGGAGTGTTGGGTGTGGTGTCTGCATGAATGTCCTGACATTCTTCTTTGTCGTCAGCTTTTTTCATAGGTTGCAAGACATTTAGTTTAATTTTCTGGTCATCCACCGTCATAATAAGCTCCCCATTCTCCACATCTATTGGAGTTTTGCTCGTGGCTAGGAATGGTGTACCCAAGATGATGGGTGCTTTATCGTCTGCTTCACAGTCCAGAATTAAGAAGTCAACTGGAAAAATGATTGTCCACTCTTACTAGGATGTCTTCAATTTTTCCTTCCGGTTGTACGTAAGAGTAATCAGCTAACTGGAGCATGACGGTGGTGGGTCTAGCTTTCCCAATTTCCAGCTTTTTAAACATCGACTTGGGCATTACATTGATGCTTGCCCCAAGGTCGCATAAGAATTTCCCCTTGTAGTGGTTCCCAATAGCGCATGGAATGAGGAAGCTGCCTGGGTCTCTCTTGTTGGGCGGTGTTTTACTGTGCAACATGGTCATGCATTCTTCCGTCATAGCGATCGTTTCAAATTCCATATTTATTTTCCGTTTGGAAACCATGTCTTCCAAATATTTGGCATAGTTTGGCATTTGTTGTATGGCTTCCACCAGGGGTATGTTGATATGCACTTGCTTGAGAATATCCAGAAACTTTTTGAACTTGTGGTCCTGCTTTCGGTGTTTCAGCTACTGTGGAACATGTGGGTGTGCATGTACCTCTCGTTTCTCGGTAGCATTAATGGGGTCTATCGTGGCAGAGATTTCTGGGTCTGCCACGGCGGGCTTGCTTGCTTCTGTCTGGGCAACTGATTTGATGGCCTTGCACTGCTCGTAAGTGGGTTTCCTCGCGACTTCAGTGTCCTTGGGCAATCCTCACATAGGTCTGGTGTTCAAGACTTGTGCAAATTGCCCCACTTGAGTTTCTAGTGATTTTAGAGTTGCCTCACGATTCTGCATTCTCATCTCGGTCCTGTTCATGAAAGCTTCAGTTTTCTTAACAAATAAATCCATGTTGGACATATAGGTACATGTCTGAGTCATGAAGGCATTCAGAGTCTGCTCTAAAGCACTGGGTGCTACCTGTTGCTGCTGTCGCGACATAATCTGCTGGAATCCTTGCGATTGATTTGTCTAATTAGCTGGATTCAGAGCGTTGTTGGGGTTGCTCCATGAAAAATTAGGGTGCCTCTTCCAGCCTGAATTGTAGGTGTTCGATGTGGGGTTGTTGTTCCTGTTGAAGTTCCCCACAAAGCAGCTGGTCTCAGTTCCTTGTTGGCACTCGGATGAGTCATGGTCTCCCCCACATTGGTCGCAAAAGGCATTAATGGCTTTAACCTGCTGTGTATTGTTTTGTCCTTGCATAGCTTCTACCATATTTGTCAACCGAGCAATTTGTGCTACAACTGCATCTGAGGTTCCTAGCTCGTTGCTTTATCCTGCCTCCTTACGCTGCCTCGGCGGGCATTATGGAACTGGTAATCATTTTTGGCCATCTTGTGTAACCCCCTTAGCCCGGTCTAGACGGTTGACCCGAACTACGAAGATTACACGGGGAAAATCAAAGTCAACCCGAAAGTCAACCTTGATTAGTGACCCTTTTTTCCTTTTTAAACTTGTCTCGATGCATATTAACCCTAGGCATACTCTTGAGATAAGCATACTCAAAAATCACAACAATCGGAAACCGAAAAGATACTCAATTGCACAACATACGAATTTAGGGACCAAATTGTAAATTCTGGAAATTAAGAGGACTTTACCAATTTTTAAGTTACCATTACGAAATTAGTCATGTTTCATGCTTCTCTGCCAAATTTCACCTCAAACGGACATCCCAAACTCAAGCAATTGCATAAACGAAGTTCAGGATTAAATCGTGAAGATTTCAAAACATAAAACCATAGAATTCAGTGCCCAACGGTCAAGTGTTCCGGAACGGGGGATGACCATTCCGAAACGCGGGACCGTTTCAAAACCTGTTCCGAAACAGGGCTTGGCAGTAGCAAAAATGTTTCTGAACGGCTCTACCCGTTTCGAAACACCAAGGGCATTTCAGACCCCTGTTTCGAAATAGTAGTACCCGTTCCGATACGGGCTGCCCAGAATTGCAGAATTTTTCTGGTTTAACACACATTCGACCCATCAAACACACCCCTATGACCACCTAATCATGCCAACAAGTCATCATGCATAAAAGGAACATATTTGCATCAACAAATCATAGTCATGACATCAATTAGGGAAAATCTCAATCTATAGGCATGCAACCTATTGCTCCAAACCGACCAAACATCAAACCAACAAAGCAAACACCATAATGGCCAATTACATATCCGAAACATCATAGGCATCATGCCAAACTTAGGGAGTCCAAAACATCTCCCAAAAACACAACCTAGGTTCCCATTGCCGAATATCAAAAGCTAAAAATGTTGTAAAAATAGTCACCATACATGAGCTTAGTCTTTCTCTTGGATTCTTGGCCTCCTTGCTGCCCTTAAAGCACTTCAATTCTCTACATTATTGATTCAAGAAAGAGAGCATAAGCACATATGCTTAGTGAGGCATGCTCTAATGAAACAACACAATAATGCACTTTTACAAAACACCTTTCACAAGGCCTTTTCATTCATAAAATCATTTACATGCAACAATGCATTAACAACAAGCATCTCATGCTTTATAATCACCAACATATCTTAAACAACAATCATCTCATGCTTCGAAAACATTAACATGTCATATTGGCTTCCAAGTGATACCATAATCATTTTCCATATAAAACACAATCGGATACGCGGATTATAAGCGTTGTCCCATACGCTTCATACACACTACCAAACACACAAGGTGGAGTTTACCGGTACAATCTCAACCCCTCAACACCCGTGATGGAGTTTAACGGTACAATCACAACCCCTCCACATCACTCATTGGTAGTTGTATAACATCACTAACGAGAACACGGGACACACAACACAAGATCTACACATGGCATTTTAACCACCATTATGATCTTAGACATCTCGTTAGTGTACTTGGATGGAGTTTACGGTACCATTACAACCCCTCAACATCCAAGGCAACTTCATTCACGGTGTACCCAATCCTATAGCCGGCTAACTATATCCGATTCAAGTACTTTAAAACCAACACATCACTTGCCAATATACATCAATTATCATCAATATTCCACTGTTTTTAAGCATCTAAAACAAAGCCATTTAACAATATGCATCACTATGCATCAATCCACATTTTTAACAAATCAAACCAAGGATCTCTTACCTTGAGCATCCTTCAACAAATGGCTTTCATTACCAGCATTAACCATGCTAAACATGCTTTCAAAAATAGAATTTAACATGCAATTATCAACAAATGCATCAAACCAATCCATGGCTCATCCAAGAGAGTTTTCCGAAAACTTACTCTTGAGCTTAGTTAAGTTGATTAGACTTGAACTAAGCTCCCAAACCTTCAATTATTCAATACAAGGCTGGAAATCCAAATCCACTCACCAATTTCCGTTTCGCAAGATTGCCGAAACGCCGTTCAAGCCCCCGGATCAACTCCACAAGGATCCGAAGATGTCTCCCCTGTTTTAAACACATAAAAGCAGATGATTAATGCATCATCATGCATTTAAATCTTCAGCCATTACACCTAAACTCGTTGCTCTCACCAAAACTCACATTTCGGCTACCAAACACAACCGAAAACACATCCAAACACTTCCTCAACATTACCCAACCAATATCCATCACTTCTAATCATTCTTAGACATCAATTAACATCCAAAAAGGACCTAATCACGTCCTTATACCTCCAGCTATAATAGAACACCAAAATCACCCCCAAAACCACCATTTTCACAAGTAAAAACTTAGGAAAATCAACCTATTCGGGATTGCATTGATTAAACCTCAATTACACATCATTAAACATCCAAAATACATTAAAAAGGCATATCAAAACAGAGCCCAAACAACCTCCACGAAATTCTTCAAGATTTGATCAAAATCTCAAGTTTTAAGCCAAAATCAAGATTATAACATTAAAACATTTAATAAAACCTAATTTAAGGATTGAGAACTTGGGAATTTCAGTAAAGAACTGAGTATTTAGAGGAGAAGGACGTTCATACCTCTAAATGTGGATTTCTCCTTGTTTAGAGCCAAAATCCTTGAAAATTCAATATGTAAATGGAGAGGATTTAATGTAGAAATGATTAGGAATCATTTGAAGATTGAAATCTCATCATATGGTGTGAAAGTTAAAAGAAAAACTACTTGGAAATGTGTTTGGCTGAGGGAATTTTGAGAGAAAATGAAATGGGAAAATTTTAGCAAAAGTTAGTTATGAAACTAAAATATGATTTTCCCCTCTTTTCTTTTTATTAATTAAACATTAAATGAGTCTTTAAAAATCAAGAAAAATCTGGAGAAATCCTCCCTTGGGTAAATTAGCTCCTTAAAGATTCAAAGTTTCAATCCTTTCAAAACAGTCATGAACTTTTCAAAAATTACATTTTAGTCACTAACTCGAAATGTCATATTTCCAAGCCTCATTTCTAAAATTGATTTCACCACTCTCTTATATATATTAAAGGAGGATTTTTAGATATTTTTCCATATTTTTAATGCATCCCGAACTAGGCTTTCCCTAAAACCACCTTTTATATTCGAACCTAAATTTAGACCGGTCCTGTTCAGACCCTAAACTTCCAAGCCCAAAATTGGGGTGCTACAACTCTCCCCCCTTTAAGAAATTTCGTCCCCGAAATTTACCTGGAGGAAAAAGGTATGGAAACTGCTTCATCATGTCATCCTTCCGTTCCCACGTGGCTTCCTCAGCACCACGATGCTTCCACAACACCTTTACCAACTCAATGGTCTTGCCTCGAAGAACCTTACTGTCCAAATCCAGAATTTTCACCGGCTCCTCATCATAGGTCAAATTCGGATTCAACTCCACTTCCTCCACATGCATAACATGAGAAGGATCCGATCTATACCTTCGAAGCATAGAGACATGAAACACATCATGAATCTTTTCCAACTCTTGCGGTAACCTCAACTTGTACGCAACAGGACCCACACGCTCAATCACCTCGTATGGCCCAATGTACCTAGGGCTCAGCTTACCCTTTCGACCAAACCTCATCACCTTCTTCCAAGGCGAAACTTTCAAAAACACACGGTCACCTACCGCATACTCAATCTCCTTACGCTTCAAATCCGCGTAAGACTTCTGTCGATCAGAAGCTGCCTTCAAGCGCTCACAAATGAGCTTCACCTTCTCGGTGGTTCCTGTAACCCCCTTAGCCCGGCCTAGACGGTTGACCCGAACTACGAAGATTACACGGGGAAAACCAAAGTCAACCCGAAAGTCAACCTTGATTAACGACCCTTTTTTTATTTTTAATCTTGTCTAAATGCATAACAACCCTAGGTGTATTCTTGAAAAGAACATACTCAAAAATCACAGCAATCGGAAAACATTTAGGGACTCAATTGCACAACATACAATTTAGGGACCAAATTGCAAATTCTGAAAATTAGGAGGACTTAACCAAATTAAAAGTTACCATTATGAAATTAATCATATTTCATGTTTCTCTGCCAAATTTCATCTCAATCGGACATCTCAAACTCAACCAATTGCATATACAACGATTAGGACCAAAACGTAAGAGTTTCAAAACATTTAACCATCAGTTTCAGTGCCCAACGGTCGAGTGTTCCGAAACGGGGAAGATCCGTTCCGAAACTTGTTGCGGAACAGGGCTTGGCAGTGGCAAATCTGTTTCGGAACAGCTCTACCTGTTTCGAAACGCCAAGGCCATTTCGGGCCATCTGTTCCGAAACAGTAGCACCCGTTCCGATACGGGCTGCCCAGAATTGCAGATTTTTGCTGGTTTAACAAGCATTTGACTCATCAAACACATTCCGATGACACTCAAATCGTACCAGCAAGTCATCAAACACTTAAGGAACATATTAGCATCAACTAATCACAATCATGGCATCATTCAAGGAAAATCCCAAATCTATAGGCATGCATCCTATATTGAAAACCATGCAACCATCAATTCACCGAAACCAAATACCAAAAGGCTATTTACATATTCCAACAACATGAAAGGCATTAAACCAACATAGGGAGTCCAAAACATCTCCCAAAAACACAACTAGGTTCCCATTGCCAAATGCCAAAAGCTAAAGGTGTTAGGAAAACATTCACCATACATGAGCTTAGTCTTTCACTTGGATCCTTGACCTCCTTTCTGCCCTTTATGCACTTCAATGCTCTGCATTATTGGTTTAAGAAAAAGAGAGCGTAAGCACATAGCTTAGTGAGGAATGCTCAATTAAAACATCACAATAATGCATTTGCAAAAACACCTTTTCAAGGCCTTTAGTTTCAAAGCAACATTTATCATGCAATTATGCATACAAACCAAGCATCTCATGCTTCAAATCATCATCATGTCATATTGTCTTACAAGTGATAATCAATAACATTTTTACAAATCAAAACACAATCGGATACGCGGATTACAAGCGTTGTCCCATACGCTTCATACACACTACCAATATCAAGGTGGAGCAAATGGTACAATCACAACCCCTCAACACCCGTGATGGAGTATACAGTACAATCACAACCCCTCCACATCACTCATTGGTAGTTGTATAACATCACTAACGAGAACACGGGACACACAACACAAGATCCACACATGGACTTTTAACCACCATTGTGATCTTAACACAAGATCCACTCATGGACTTTTAACCACCATGGTGATCTTAACCATCTCGTTAGTGTACTTGGATGGAGTTTACGGTACAATCACAACCCCTCAACATCCAAGGGGACTTTATTCATGGTGCACCCAATCCTATAGCCGGCTAACTATATCCGATTCAAGTACTTTAAAACCAACACATCACTTGCCAATATACATCATATAACATCATTAATCCACTGTTTTAAAGCATTTAACAAAGCCATTAAATAGTCATGCATTACAATGCATCAAACCACATTTATCAATGTTCAAAACAAGGATCTCTTACCTCGAGCATCCTTCAACACATGGCTCATAAAACCAGCATCAAACATGCTAAAATATGCTTCCAAAACAGAATTTAAACATGCAAATATAACACATTGCATCCAACCATCTCATGGTTCATCAAAAAGAGAGTTTTTCCGAAAACTTACTCTTGAGCTTAGCTAAGTTGTTTAGACTTAAACTAAGCTCCCATAACCTTCCAACATTGGTTTCAAAGCTGAAAACCAAACTTCACTCACCGATTCCGTTTCGCAAGCTTGCCGAAACACCGATCAAGCCTCCGGATCAACA
Source organism: Hibiscus trionum (assembly GCA_030270665.1). NCBI lineage: Eukaryota > Viridiplantae > Streptophyta > Magnoliopsida > Malvales > Malvaceae > Hibiscus > Hibiscus trionum. The sequence goes on from BSYR01000004.1 coordinate 20,120,489, forward strand.
CCACAAGGATCCGATGATGTCTCCCCTGTTTTAAACACATCAAAGCAGTGGATTAATGCATCATCATGCATTAATATCTTCAACCAAGACACCTAAACTCGCTGCTCTCATCAACACTCACATTTCGGCTACCAAACACAACCGAAATCACATCCAAACACCTCTACAACCTTACCCAGCCAAGATCCATCAATTCCAATCATACTTATACATCAATTAACATCCAAAAAGGATCTAATCACGTCCTTATACCTCCAGCTATAGCAGGGCATCAAAATCACCCCAAAAACCACCATTAACTCAAGCAAAAACTTAGGAAAATCAACCTATCCAGGATTGCATTGATTAAACCTCAATTACACATCATTTATACATCCAATAAACATCAAAAAGACATCTCAAAACATAGCCCAATCATTTAGTACGAATTTAATTAAAATTAAATCCAAATCTTGCATTTAAAGCCAAGATCAAGAACACAACATTAAAACCTTTATTAAAACTCAAATCAAGGATTGAGAACTTGAGAATTTCAGTAAAGAACTGAGTATTTAGAGGAGAAGGACGTTCATACCTCTAAATGTGAGTTCCTCCTTGTTTAAAGCCAAGATTCTTGAAAATTCAATAAGCAAATGATAAGGATTTGATGTAGGAATGATTAGAGATCAAATAGAGATTGAAATCTCATCTTTAGGTGTTAAAATCAGAGGGAAAATGGCTGGGGAAATGTGTTTGGCTGAGAGAAAAGGGAGAGAAAATGAAGAGGGAAAATTTTGAGAAAAGTTAGTTATGAACTCAAAAATATCTATTTCCCCTTTTTCCTTTTATTAAATATCATTTAATAAATGTTTAATATTAAGAAAAATCTGGAGAAAACTCTTCTTGGGTAAATTAGCTCCTTAAAGATTCAAAGTTTCAATCCTTTTAAAACAGTCACCAACTTTTCAAAAATTACATTTTAGTCACTAACTTGAAATGTCACATTTCGAAACCTCATTTTGTAAAATTGATTTCACCATTCTCTTATATATAATAAAAGAGGATTTTTAGATATTTTCCCATATTTTTAATGCATCCTGAACTAGGCTTTCCCTAAAAACCACCTTTTATATTCGAACCGAAATCCGACCAGTCCGATTCAAACCCAAAACCTCTAAGCCCAAAATTGGGGTGTTACAGTTCCTTTCAACAAAGCTGGCATTGAAACCAACTTCTGACCTGTTTCAGCCCAACAAAGAGGAGTTCTGCACTTCCTCCCGTACAAAGCTTCATAAGGTGCCATTTGAATACTTGCCTGGTAGCTATTATTATAGGCAAACTCCACCAAAGGTAAATGTTTCTCCCAAGAGCCCTGAAACTCAATCACACAACACCTCAACATATCCTCCAGCACTTGGATAACACGCTCAGACTGTCCATCCGACTGTGGATGATAAGATGTACTGAAATTCAACCGTGTACCCAAAGCCTGATGCAAACACTTCCAGAAACGCGATGTAAACCTCAGATCTCTATCCGACACAATCGAATTTGGCACACCATGCAGCCGCACAATCTCAGCAATGTACAGCTCCGCAAGCTTGTCCAAAGTGTACGTAGTATGCACGGGTATGAAATGCGCACACTTCGTCAGGCAATCCACAATCACCCGCACTGAATTCTTCTTCGATGGTTACAAAGGCAAACCAGACACGAAGTCCATGGTAATCCTTTCCCACTTCCACTCAGGAATCCTCAACGGTTGTAACAACCCTGAAGGAAACTGATGCTCAGCCTTAACTCACTGACATACCATGCACTTGCTCACAAACTCAGCAACATCTTTCTTTAAACCCACCTAATAGTACTCATCACGAAGATCACGATACATCTTAGTACTACCGGGGTGCATAGCAAAAGGACTACTATGAGCTTCAGTCAGAATAGCACGCCTCAACTCAGCATCATTGGGCACTACAATCCGACTCCCAAAGCATAAGACTCTGTCATCATTAAAGCAGAAATCTGATGGTCTATCCTCAGCAATATCCTGAACATGTGGCACCAAGGAATCATCCAACAACTGCTTATCCTTTATCAACTGAACCAAGGATGGTTTCACTTGCAACTCAGCCACAAGACCACCATCACGCGAAATGCTCAAACTGGCAAACATAGCCCTCAACTCCACCGGCACCTTCCTACTCAAGGCATCCGCTACAACATTAGCTTTACCCGGATGGTACTCGATCGTCAAATCGTAATCCTTAAGCAACTCCACCCAACGTCGTTGCCTAAGATTCAACTCTTTCTGAGACATCAGATACTTCAAACTCTTATGATCCGTGTATACAGTACACTTCTCACCATACAGGTAATGTCTCCAAATTTTCAAAGCAAAAACCACCGCAGCTTACTCAATGTCATGCGTAGGATAATTGCGCTCATGCACCTTCAACTGGCGTGATGCATAAGCCACCACCTTCACCTCTTGCATCAACACACATCCAAAACCAACGTAGGATGCGTCACTATACACCACAAACTCTTTCCATGATTCCGGCTGAACCAAGATAGGAGCTTGCGTCAAAGCTGCCCTAAGCTTCTCAAAAGCCTGATGTCTCGCTTCCGTCCACTCATACTTAACATCCTTATGCAACAACTTCGTCAAGGGTGCAGCAATCTTCGAAAATCCATCCACGAACCTCCAATAGTATCCCGCTAAACCAAGGAAACTGCGGACTTCATGAACAGACTTAGGAGGCTTCCAATTCATTACTGCCTCAATCTTCTGAGGATCAACACGAATCCCTTCAGCAGAAACCACATGACCAAGAAACACAACTTCTCTAAGCCAAAACTCACACTTGCTCAGCTTGGCATAAAGCTGATTCTCCAACAAAGCCTGCAACACAATCCTCAAATGCCCCTCATGCTCCTCCTCAGTACGAGAGTGCACGAGAATATCATCAATGAACACCACAACAAATTTATCCAAGTATTCATGGAACACCCTATTCATCATGTCCATGAAAGCTGCAGGAGCATTCATCAAACCAAACGACATCACAAGAAACTCATAATGCCCATACCTCGTTCTGAAGGCTGTTTTTGGCACATCCACATCCTTCACCTTCAACTGGTAATACCTTGACCTTAAGTCAATTTTAGAGAACACATCCGCTCCCCGAAATTGATAAAAAAGATCATCAATTCTCGGCAATGGATACCGATTCTTGATAGTCAACTTGTTAAGCTGACGGTAATCGATGCACATTCTCATAGTGCCATCCTTTTTCTTCACAAACAAGACCGGTACACCCCAAGGTGACACACTCGGCCGAATGAAACCACGATCAAGCAACTCCTGAAGTTGCGTCTTTAGCTCCTTCAGCTCCTTAGGTGCCATTCGATAAGGAGTAATGGACACTGGAGTTGTGTTTTCATACAGCTCAATTCCAAACTCTACTTCGCGATTAGGAGGCAATCCAGGCAACTCCTCCGGAAACACACTAGGAAACTCTCGCACAGTCCTGATATCTTGCACTCGCAACTCCTTAGAGCTAGGATTCATCACAAAGGCTAGGTAGGCTTCACAACCTTGCCTCAGCATCCGGCTCGCTTCCAATGTAGACACCACATTGGTAAGAAACTTCACATTCTCACCCACCACCACTACCTCATAGTCATCCACAAGCTTCAACGAAACTCGCTTATTCTCAAAATCCACCACAGCTCGATGTTCAACAAGCCAATCCATACCAAGGATTACATCAAAACCATAGAAAGGAAATTCCATAAGATCAACATGAAAAACATGGTCTTGCACAACCAAGGGACATCTTCTATAAAGCTTTCGTGTCACAACAGTCTCACCAAAAGAACTAGTTACACGCATACCAACATCCAAAGACTCAACAGGCAAACCAAGCAATTGAGCATGTTCACGCAATATGTATGAGTGTGTAGATCCATAATCAATCAAGGAAAGTAATGACAAGGATTGCAAAGTGAAAGTACCTGCTATCACATCCGTGTCATTCCTCCCCTCCCTCTGAGCATACACTCAGGCATGGCCACCACCCTCAGGCTAAACAACCACCACATGAGCCACATTCCTTCCACCATCCTCTCTGTGCTGGAAGTTACCACGGCCGCGCCCACGACCTCTCTGTGGTGAAACAACTCCAGGAGCACGTCCCTGACCACACGGCCAACAGAGGACACTCCCTCCTCATGTGATCCGCCGAACCACAGTTCCAGCACGAATTACCGGTCACCACAACAGGAGCCTGCACCTCTCTCGCTGCCCGAGGACAATCACGCCTCAAATGACCACGCGATCCACACGCCCAGCATGTGTTCTGATCAGCTCTCGCCCTATCCCCCTGAACAGGCGCACCTTGCCCTCCACCACCACGCCTAGCCGAAGACTGATACCTCCGATCACGTCCTTTCTTGTTCCGCCCACCACCGGAACTATACTCAGCAGCTCGTTTGCCCGAGCTAGAACCAACACCTCTAGAAGATAAACTCAGATTCAGCTCAATATCCTTCGCTCTACTAACCAATACATGAAAGTCAGTGTACTTAGCGGCCAACATATAGGTCTTTACATCCGTCACCAAACCATAACGGAAACGTTCACACCTCTCCCGCTCACCAGGGATAAGCTCAGGTGCGTACTGACTGAGACGGACAAACTGAACCTCGTACTCAGCCACTGACATGCTCCCTTGAGTAAGAGACATGAACTCCCTTTTCTTTTCATCCAAGTATCGCACACCCAGATACTTCCTCTTGAATGCGTTCAGAAAGAACGTCCAAGTTACATCAGTTTCCTCCATTCTGGAGACAGTGGTCGTCCACCAGGTATACACATCATCATGCAACAGCGATACCACATAGCCTAACTTCTGCACATCATTGCAGTTCATTTGTCCCAAAATCCTCTTGGTACTTTCCAACCAAGATTCGGAACCTTCAGCAGACAAACCTCTGAACTCAGTCCCTCCCAGACTGCGCAACCGTTCCAAAGGTAGTCTAGCATTAGCATCACCCTGATGCCCAGCTCCATGAGCCCCAGCTACCGCCGCCTGAAAGGCTCCAGCAATAGCCTAAATCAGCACTGTCATGTCAGGAGCAGCTTGCCCCTGCCCAGCTTCAGGTCCAGCGACCCCAGCACCAGCATCAACGCCAGCTCCATCACCTCCAGCACCACCACCACCAGGAGGAGGAGGTAAATCCACTACATTATCAGCATTCTCTTCATTCTCATTCTGAGCCATAGCTCACGTATTAACTCTCGTCTCTCTACGAGGTCCCATTCACTAAACAATGCACTAACACAAATGCAATAAACATAATCAGGCTCAGCAAGGTAAGTAATCCAAGTACTCAAGCTCATTTCTCAAAAACAAACCATTTCATTAGTTTTGATATGGCAATGGGTCCCTTTAACATGCTTCAACACAACATAACATCACAATTGCAACATTATTACAATTCACACATCAACTTTCACTTAAAAGCATATCATGCAATCATACATACACCAACCACATAATCATTCCCAATTACTCGAGAACCTGGCTCTGATACCACCAAATGTAACCCCCTTAGCCCAGTCTAGACAGTTGACCCGAACTACGAAGATTACACGGGGAAAATCAAAGTCAACCCAAAAGTCAACCTTGATTAGCGACCTTTTTTTTTCCTTTTTAAACTTTTCTAGATGCACATTAACCCTAGGCGTACTCTTGAGATAAGAATACTCAAAAATCATAGCAATCAGAAAACGAAAAGATACTCAATTGCACAACATACGAATTTAGGGAACAAATTGTAAATTCTGGAAATTAAGAGGACTTTACCAATTTTTAAGTTACCATTACGAAATTAGTCATGTTTCATGCTTCTCGGCCAAATTTCACCTCAAACGGACATCCCAAACTCAAGCAATTGCATAAACGAAGTTCAGGACTAAATCGTGAAGATTTCAAAACATAAAACCATAGAATTCAGTGCCCAACGGTCAAGTGTTCCGGAACTGGGGATGACCGTTCCGAAACGCGGGACCGTTTCGAAACCTGTTCCGAAACAGGGCTTGGCAGTAGCAAAAATGTTTTGGAACGACTCTACCCGTTTCGAAACACCAAGGGCATTTCAGACCCCTATTTCGAAACAGTAGTACCTGTTCCGATACGGACAGCCCAGAATTGCAGAATTTTTCTGGTTTAACACACATTCGACCCATCAAACACACCCCTATGACCACCTAATCATGCCAACAAGTCATAATGCATAAAAGGAACATATTTGCATCAACAAATCATAGTCATGGCATCAATTAGGGAAAATCTCAATCTATAGGCATGCAACCTATTGCTCCAAATCGACCAAACATCAAACCAACAAAGCAAACACCATAATGGCCAATTACATATCCGAAACATCATAGGCATCATGCCAAACTTAGGGAGTCCAAAACATCTCCCAAAAACACAACCTTGGTTCCCATTGCCGAATATCAAAAGCTAAAAATGTTGTAAAAATAGTCACCATACATGAGCTTAGTCTTTCTCTTGGATTCTTGGCCTCCTTGCTGCCCTTAAAGCACTTCAATTCTCTGCATTATTGGTTCAAGAAAGAGAGCGTAAGCACATATGCTTAGTGAGTCATGCTCTAATGAAACAACACAATAATGCACTTTTACAAAACACCTTTCACAAGGCCTTTTCATTCATAAAATCATTTACATGCAACAATGCATTAACATCAAGCATCTCATGCTTTATAATCATCAACATATCTTAAACAACAAGCATCTCATGCTTCGAAAACATTAACATGTCATATTGGCTTCCAAGTGATACCATAATCATTTTCCACATAAAACACAATCGGATACGCGGATTACAAGCGTTGTCCCATACGCTTCATACACACTACCAAACACACAAGGTGGAGTTTACCGGTACAATCTCAACCCCTCAACACCCGTGATGGAGTTTAACGGTACAATCACAACCCCTCCACATCACTCATTGGTAGTTGTATAACATCACTAACGAGAACACGGGACACACAACACAAGATCTACACATGGCATTTTAACCACCATTATGATCTTAGACATCTCGTTAGTGTACTTGGATGGAGTTTACGGTACCATTACAACCCCTCAACATCCAAGGCGACTTCATTCACGGTGCACCCAATCCTATAGCCGGCTAACTATATCTGATTCAAGTACTTTAAAACCAACACATCACTTGCCAATATACATCAATTATCTTCAATATTCCACTGTTTTTAAGCATCTAAAACAAAGCCATTTAACAATATGCATCACTATGCATCAATCCACATTTTTAACAAATCAAACCAAGGATCTCTTACCTTGAGCATCCTTCAACAAATGGCTTTCATTACCAGCATTAACCATGCTAAACATGCTTTCAAAAATAGAATTTAACATGCAATTATCAACAAATGCATCGAACTAATCCATGGCTCATCCAAGAGAGTTTTCCGAAAACTTACTCTTGAGCTTAGTTAAGTTGATTAGACTTGAACTAAGCTCCCAAACCTTCAATTATTCAATACAAGGCTGGAAATCCAACTCCACTCACCAATTTCCGTTTCGCAAGATTGTCGAAACGTCGTTCAAGCCCCCGGATCAACACCACAAGGATCCGAAGATGTCTCCCCTGTTTTAAAAACATAAAAGCAGAGGATTAATGCATCATCATGCATTTAAATCTTCAGCCATTACACCTAAACTCGCTGCTCTCACCAAAAATCACATTTCGGCTACCAAACACAACCGAAAATACATCCAAACACTTCCTCAACATTACCCAGCCAAGATCCATCACTTCTAATCATTCTTAGACATCAATTAACATCCAAAAAGGACCTAATCACGTCCTTATACCTCCAGCTATAACATAACACCAAAATCACCCCCAAAACCACCATTTTCACAAGTAAAAACTTAGGAAAATCAACCTATTCGGGATTGCATTGATTAAACCTCAATTACACATCATTAAACATCCAAAATACATTAAAAATGCATATCAAAACAGAGCCCAAACAACCTCCACAAAATTCTTCAAGATTTGATCAAAATCTCAAGTTTTAAGCCAAAATCAAGATCATAACATTAAAACATTTAATAAAACCTAATTTAAGGATTGAGAACTTGGGAATTTCAGTAAAGAACTGAGTATTTAGAGGAGAAGGACGTTCATACCTCTAAATGTGGATTTCTCCTTGTTTAGAGCCAAAATCCTTGAAAATTCAATATGTAAATGGAGAGGATTTGATGTAGAAATGATTAGGAATCATTTGAAGATTGAAGTCTCATCATTTGGTGTGAAAGTTAAAAGAAAAGCTACTATGGAAATGTGTTTGGCTGAGGGAATTTTGAGAGAAAATGAAATGAGAAAATTTTAGCAAAAGTTAGTTATGAAACTAAAATATGATTTTCCATCTTTTCTTTTTATTAATTAAACATTAAATGAGTCTTTAAAAATCAAGAAAAATCTGGAGAAATCATCCCTTGGGTAAATTAGCTTCTTAAAGATTCAAAGTTTCAATCCTTTCAAAACAGTCACGAACTTTTCAAAAATTACATTTTAGTCACTAACTCGAAATGTCATATTTCCAAGCTTCATTTTCTAAAATTGATTTCACCAATCTCTTATATATATTAAAAGAGGATTTTTAGATATTTTTCCATATTTTTAATGCATCCCGAACTAGGCTTTCCCTAAAACCACCTTTTATATTCGAACTGAAATTTAGACCGGTCCGCTTCAGACCCTAAACTTCCAAGCCCAAAATTGGGGTGTTACAAATTGGGCTGCCTGTCGCCTATAGTAGTTACTGGGGAGGTTTGCTGGAATTGTTGCAGATTGCCCATCTCTGATGCTGGGGCATAATTTTCTGGAGTGGCCACTATGATCTCCATTTTCTGAAGGATGAGTTCCCTGGTCCACCCGGTTCTTTCCGGTGTCATGGTGTCAATTGGGGCATTCGCAACATGCGCCTTCTCGCACAACGCCGTAATGAGGCTGGGGAAGTAGAGTTGGCCCTTCATTTTCTGCCAACACTCAGAAATTTCGTTAGCAATAATCGAACCCACATTTATATACCTTTTGTTGATGATGGAGTGGATGAGTGCTAATCTTGGCTTGTCTATGGTGGAGGTGTGGGCCGTGGGTAGCAACCGTCTTTTCACGAGCGTGTTCCATAATTTCGCCTCGGGCAACAAGTTTCGCCGGTTGATGGTGCCTTTATTTCTACAATCATTCCAGACCGTTCCCGGTTCGCAAAGTTCTTCCTTCGTTGTCTCGTAACTATCCGTCGTGAGGGAGGCAAGGAACTCTTCGTATTGATCTTCGAGAATATGGAGGCCATAGTAGAGGTTGATCTTATCCTCGTCGATCGTTACTGGCTGTCCCTGGACATTCACCCATGGTACGTCCTATGTCGGCCCATGGGCATAGTACTCATGCACCATTGTTTGATTTGCCAACTTTGGTTGCTGGGCAAAGATTTTCCACCTTATGTGCGCGCTTTTGGGGTTTATGAACTGTTCAAGCCCTAGATTCCTCTTCCCTAGCTCGTAGAAAAATCCTTGCTCTTCCCACACCACTTGTTCTTTATTTTTTTTGTTATGGCGGGCTTTAACCTCTGGTGTGGCAAAACGGTTGAGCAATTCCTCTGATTCAGCCTGGGCAGCACGGCGGCGGGGGGATTCTTGCCATTCTTGATTTGAGTTTTAGGGTTTTTTGTGTGAAGAGGGTTGTGAGAGTTTGCGAATCTGTAGAGAAAGAACGAAATCTGAAAGCAAAAGAAATCTGTGAAACAATATGCAAGAGAGAGTAAAGAAGAGTGAATAGTAAAAAATGAGGGGGGTTTAAATAGGAGTGAAAGGGTGTTGTCGTTTCGTCTGTCGAGGCAGCCGTCGTCCGAGCAGAGAGCTGTTGGAACGGAACGGGTGTCTGCGAACGACTAGTTCTGGCGGGAAGCAACGTCTGTCTGCTACGACAGACTTGGTGGGCGAGCTGGAGCGGTTGATGGATTTTGGCTTTCTTCTTCTCTCTTCTCTTGGGCTATTGTTCCTCCTAAAATAAGAAAAACTAAAATAAAAATTATTAGAGAATAAGCAAATACTAAAATTAAATCTACTTCCTAAGAACGAAAAAGATGCAGGAAATTAAAATCTAAATCCTAAAACATTAAAATAAAATAAAATAAAGAAAATTTAGGTTATGTTGGGAATGCATCTAGATGCATTTCCCAGCATAACCACTTCCTGGGTTGCTGCAACATCCGCTTCACCTTATGCCAGGGCGGGTCTTTGTGTTTCTCTTGATCATTGTCACTGTCAGGTTGCTCGCCCTGGCGGCTATGGCTGGAGTGCTCTGGCTCTGAGCTAGGTGTTAGGGGTGAGCAAGAATACCCGACCCGGTTGACCCGACCGGACGACCCGAACCTAAAAATGCCGGGTAATTCCTGGAAAAAAATTACCCGACCCGACAAATTTCTCGGGACACGGGCCGAAAGTTTCCCCATACCTGGTACCCGGCCCGACCCGATAAAATTTTATATATTTTTTTATATTTAAAATTATATTTTTATTTTATGTTTCTTAATATTTTTACTCTAAAATTAAGTTTAAATCCCTAAATTTTTTCTATGTTTGTATTATATTCTTTTAAGTTTTAAGTTTAATTTTTTAAAAAATATTTTTGTGTTTAACATGTGATTTTTTTAATTTTAGAATTACAAAAAATATAAAAAAATAGGAACCGGGTACTTGGTACCCGATTACCCGGGTACCCAAATTTTATGGATACCCGGATATAATGGACCGGGACACGGGATATCTGCATGAATGTCCTGACATTCTTCTTTGTCGTCAGCTTTTTTCACAAGTTGCAAGACATTTAGTTTAATTTTCTGGTCATCCACCCTCATAGTAAGCTCCACATTCTCCATATCTATTAGAGTTTTGCTGGTGGCTAGGAATGGTCTTCCCAGGATGATGAGTGTTTTGTCGTCTGCTTCACAGTCCAGAATTAAGAAGTCAGCTGGAAAAATAAGATTGTCCACTCTTACTAGGATGTCTACAATTTTTCCTTCCGGTTGCACGTAAGAGTGATCAGCTAACTGGAGCATGACGGTGGTGGGTCTAGCTTTCCCAATTTCCAGCTTTTCAAACACCGACTTGGGCATTACATTGATGCTTGCCCCAAGGTCGCATAAGGCTTTCCCCTTGTAGTGGTTCCCAATAGCGCATAGAATGAGGAAGCTGCCTGGGTCTCTCTGCTTGGGCGGTGTTTTACTGTGCAACATGGCCATGAATTCTTCCGTTATGGCGATCGTTTCAAATTCCCTGATTCTTTTCCGTTTGGAATCCATGTCTTTCAGATATTTGGCATAGTTTGGCATTCATTGTATGGCTTCCACCCGGGGTATGTTGATAAGCACTTGCTTGAGAATATCCAGAAACTTTTTAAACTGGTGGTTCTGCTTCTATTGTTTCAGCTGCTGTGGAATAGGTGGGTTTGCATGTACCTCTCGTTTCTCGGCAGCATTAATAGGGTCTACCGTGGCAGAGATTTCTGGGTCTGTCGCGGCTGGCTTGCTTGCTTCTGTCTTGGCAACTGATTTGATGGCCTTGCACTGCTCGTAAGTGGGTTTCCTCGCGACTTCAGTGTCGCTGGGCAATCCTCCCATAGGTTTGGTGTTCAAGACTTGTACAAATTGTCCCACTTGAGTTTCCAGTTATTTTAAAGTTACCTCATGATTCTGCATTCTCATCTCGGTCCTGTCCATGAAAGCTTCAGTTTTCTTAACAAATAAATCCATGTTGGACATATAAGTACTTGTCTGAGTCATGAAGGCACTCAGAGTATGCTCTAAAGCACTGGGTGCTGCCTGTTGCTGCTGCTGCTGCCGCGACATAATCTGCTGGAATCCTTGCGATTGATGTGTTTGATTAGCTAGATTGAGAGCGTTGTTGGGGTTGCTCCATGAAAAATTAGGGTGCCTCTTCCAGCATGAATTGTAGGTGTTCGATGTGGGGTTGTTGTTCTTGTTGAAGTTCCCCACAAAGCAGTTGGTCTCGGTTCCTTGTTGGCACTCGGATGAGTCATGGTCTCCCCCACATTGGTCGCAAAAGGCATCAATGGCTTTAACCTGCTGTGTATTGTTCTGCCCTTGCATAGCTTCTACCATCTTTGTCAACCGAGCAATTTGTGCTACAACTGCATCTGAGGTTCCTAGCTCGTTTGCTTTAGCCTGCCTCCTTACGCCGCCTCGGCGGGCATTAGGGAACTGATAATCTTTTTTGGCCATCTTGTTCAAGATTTGAATAGCTTCGACGGGCTCCTTATCGAGTAATATACCATTGGTAGAGGAATCCAACATCATCCTTGTCGGTGTGTTTACACCGTTGTAGAATATGGATACTAGTGTCCATTCATGAAATCCGTGGGAGGGTCATTTATTCAACAACTCACAATATCTCTCCCATGCCTTGTACATAGGTTCATCATTTTCCTATCAAAAAGTAGTAATGTCGGTCTGCAATTTATTAGTCAATATGACAGGATTAAATCGAGCTAAGAAATCTCAGCATAGTTCTGTGTAAGATTCAATGGATTCCGATGGTAGGCTATTGAACCAAGTTTTTTCCCTATCCCTTAGTGAATAGGGAAATAATTTGAGTCGAAGTACGTCACGGTGAACTCCATGGATCTTAAAGGATTTGCATATACCCAGGAAGTATTTCATATGCTGGTGTAGATTGATTTGGTGTTCTCTAAATATGAGCGCAAGTGCACACTCCTGTCAAGTTATAGTATAAAAGATATCATCTCCCACAAGGATTGGATAACTTGATTCAATTCGTAGTTCCTGCACAAGAAAAGTAAATGCACAATTAAGTTGATTTTTTGAGAAGAAAATAAAATAAAAACACAAGTAAATAAAAGAGAATAGATCAGGTTGATAGAATGGGCAGGGTTATGCTGCTGCTTAGTGTGAAACTGTGTTGAACAAGACAAGTTGTTTTGTACTGCCAGACCCTGCTACCTCGGCGGGGGATGGTAGGTAAGCTGCTGAGACCCTCTCGCTGCCTCGGCAAGGGAATGGACTTGTGTCTCGGCAGCAAACTCGGTAGAACTACAAGGCTCGGCAGAACGCTTCGAAAGTGATCTCGCTTATGTCTAAGTCAGAATTCTGTTGATGCCCACTGCAGATAATACCGGTCGCGGCATGAATCGTGCAAAGACAGCAATGTTGATTCGTCATCTTTTAGTCTCCTTAAACCCTAACCTATGTCTAGGCCAGATTGATCGTACCGTCTATAGATGAAATCGTACTTACTCCTTTTGTGAGTTCGACTCTCTCGATACCGAACAAATGGATAGAAATAAACTAATCTTTCGCCTTAATTGAAAACTATAAAGCACATGGAATAAGTAAACCTTGAAGTTTTATTTGCAAAAACAAACTTGAAATCCTAAACAACAGTTCTCACACTAATTACAACATAACCCAAACCCAAGGAGAATTTAGAACATAATGGCGGCAAGAAAACCTAAACTATGCCTAAGGAAAACCTAAGTTATTTTGAAGTAATATTACAATGAGTATATATAGGCATTAGCTAGGTCTAGTCCTTCTTGAAGTATAAGTCTTCAAAGTAGCTTTTATATTAAATGTGACTTTAAACTCTGACTTCTTTGAGTTGAATGTGGACTTTATCATGTTGCCTTGCTCCGCAAGTAAGCTCGAGTTCCTCTTTCGGTGGTTCTTCCTGCTGCTACAGTCGTCGGAAAATTGAGTGTACAACATCGATGGAATCAGGATTTTCTGCTCTACAGACCGCACTCCAGTTCTCCAATTCCACAGCTTGCTGTCTCGGGTGGCAGATAGGGCGACGACAGCTACTCAACAGCTGCTATCTCTGTCTGGAACTGCATCAGTACAGCTCCTTGGTCTGCTGCCTCAGCATCATGTCCTCAGCTCCTCTTTCCCTCTGTCAGCCTTTAGTACTTGAAACTAAAACTAAGCTAAAACAATACATTTTCTTCACCAAATAAAAGATAATCTATAAAAGCATGGCAAAGTAAAGAAATACTGTAAAATGCAATGCATGGTCCTAATTATGCCTAAAATGCACTCAAAAATAGCAATAATATAAGATGAAATGTGTATGAAATATAAAACTTATGGACGCTTTACACACCCTCAAACTCGAACTATTGATTGTCCTCAAGAAGTGCAACCTAAACATACTTGCCCTTATATTAACTAGAAAGAAAAACATGTTTTCAACTTGATTTCGCACCTCAAGGTCGTGGCACCTATAGTAGATTAGTGAAGGGAAAATGGCAAGAAGTAACTCAGAATTAATCTATAATTCCAGTGCAGTGTGTGCAAAACTGTGTACAAGCTGAATATGCGGAATAACTAAATCAACAAAGATGATGTTATGATATATAAGGTTGCTGCAGAGACATCACAGTTAATCACAATTATTTAATCATGGCAATGAGGGCTTCAGCTTATCACAACTACTCTTCTAGGTCTGAAATTAACATAAGAGCAAACTACAAAACCCAGAACCCATTGAGTAGAGTCATCCCGTGAAGACTTTCATTCACTCATGCTATTTTGTCTGTCACTTCAAAATTTTAAGACTCATGGACTTTGATAGCAGCGGAGTGTCCTCGCTCATGATTCTTCCTAGAGCCTATTTCGGGCACCTCTAGGGTAAAATAGCAATTTTTCTTTGTTTTCTCTGCCGTGGCAGTGCTTTATTTTTCTGTTTTTGTTTCCTGCCTCGGCGGCTACCTGCAACCATTGTTAGAACTTTGCAAAGAATTCTAAAAACAAAGCAGACAATGTTCATTAGATATTCTAGCAAATTCAGCAAGTAACAATATTGTTTGACAGTTTTGGCAATTAAAAGAATTCTAAGCCATTTTCATGCTTTCCCCGGAATTAAGATCAATTTATTTAATGGTGCGAAAATAATTAATCGGCTAACTATCATAGGCACAAGTCATAACATATTTTTTTATTCCGATTAATATTAAGGCAAGTACAATGCAACCTATATGCTACTAAGTATGCCTAAACAAAAATGTGAGAGCTACTATCCCCCCAAACTCGAGATGGGCATTGTCCTCAATGCACAAAATAAAAAGAACAAAAACAGAAAAATAAATACAGGTGATAAAAACAGAAAAATAACATAAAAGAGAAAGAAAAAACTAGAAATTGGTTGAGGGTTGAGAGGAGGCTTGAGTCTTAACTGCTGAAGAGGAGAAGGAGGTTTGGATGATTAAGCGGCGGCCGACAGATGTTCGGGCGGCAGACTTAGCGGGGAGACCTTTGCTGTCCGCGGTGGCTGGACTCTTTTGGGAGTGGGACGAGGTTCATCTTGAGGTTTGGTAGGAGGGGCTTCGCTCTTTTCTGATTCTATTTCATCGTCCACTGGCTCGGCGACTATAATGTGCCGCTTTCTCTTCCTAGTTCCTTCCTCCGTTGGTGCTGCCGGAGGGTCTATCGTCATTGGGATGCATGCTGCTTGTGTTGCTGGTGGTTGCTGCTGCACCTCTTCTGATGAGGATGTGTTGGCCACTGTTGCTGCTGTGCAGATGTGGGAATGTTGTTGCTGATGCCGCCGCTCTAGGGAGTCTGCCACCGTGTTGGAGGCGGAGGTGGCTGAGTACGATGAGTTATGTGTCAAAGACGACATCTGTCTGCGATAGGCGACGTGGCGAGTAGCGGTAGTTGATGGTGTTCCTTGTGCTAGGGCAACTGCATCAGCTAGATCTGCAGGGTAGGGTGGCAAGGTGGGGCCGTCATCTGGGTACTTGTAAAACTAATGAATTGATTTTGATATAACAAAGGATTTAAGGACTGAATTGTAAAAGAGAAAATAAATTTTTAAGTCCTCAAAACTTTCCAAAGTCTCTAAGAAAATTGTCCAAGTCAAAACCTAAGATTATTCAAAATTTTCTAAGTGATTTCCAAGTCAAAACAGTGATTTTCGAGTCACCGTTTCGAAACGGCCCTTAGGCGTTTCAGAATGTTTTGAAACTGTTAACCTCTTTTTTAGAACTAGACTTCTCGTTTCGATATGGGTGTGTCAAAATAGGTCTCCATGTTTCCAAACGGATGAAGAACAACGGAACAGTTTGAACAGTTTTGATACGGCAGTATCGGAACGCCCTTAAACGTTTCGAAATGATTTTCAAACTTGGTTTCAAAATATGACCGTTGCAATTTAATAACTAATTTTCAGAGAGACGGTTAGAGTGTATCGAAAAGTTTTAAACCATTTCGATACAGGTTTTGGCAGTGGCAAAATGTTTCGAAACAGGCTTTAGCACTCAAATTCTTAGGTTTTGGCAGTGGCATAATGTATCGAAAATTTATATGTATATACTTTCAAAGTGGTTTTAAAACTTTAATGGGATTTTTATTGGATTTAAGTGCATACACTCAAATTCTTTCATGCTTGCTTTGTGTTTTTAGGAATTTTTTAAATGGAAAACAATAAACGAAAGACTCAAGCGGGTGAAGGTTCGACCCAAGAGAACATTCGTCCAAACCTTACCCTCATTTTTTAGAAAAGTCTTAGGAATCAAGATACTAAAGAACGATTCAAAATCATTCATGATTCCGCCATTCGAAGAGAGCAAGTTGTGGATATAGATTTCCTTGACTCCAAGCGTTTTGAATTTCGTTATCTACCTCTCTTGCAAGAATAGAGTTTCTTAGCCTTTTTTAGCATTCCCAACATCGTCTACAAGAACATGGTCTTGCTCTTTTACTCCAATGCCGTTCTCATCGACAATGAAGATCATACCGAGGTCATTGGCATCGAGTCTTATCTTTTGGGAAAGAAGTTCCGTATTGATCCATTCGTTCTAGAGAACACCATTGGGCTCAAAGATGAAGGTATTGAGGATGAGAATCACTTTGGTGCTCACACCGGATCCGTTCTTACATTGGATGCTCATGATCGATTCCTACATTTGATCATCTCTTGGTTCATTCGCCCTTAAGGAGGTAAATTTTCCCACGTCCGACAAGTTGATTACTTTTGGCTCGAGTGTTTTCGCAAGCACAACGACCGAACTTAGAAAAAATCATGTTCACCGAGATGGTCTATCAAGTGAAGATTCGTACCACCGACTCACTTACATCTTTCACTTATGGGACAATGTTGAGCTATATCTTTGGTAGCCTCGGTTTTGATTGTCCCTATGATTCTCTGGAACCCCGAAAGCAAAAGATTGATGAATCTTCTCTTGTGAAGTCCGAGTTTCGCTATACTCTTGGCCAATGGGTTCGTATTGATAGGAAAGCTCCAACACCTCAAGGTGAGCCTCAACCTCAACCTCCGACTCCCAACAATGATGCTCTTATGGCTTTCCTTACCGAGTGGTTCAACACGATGAACACGAACATGGCTTCGGGTCTTGGTGCTCTCAACACTCGAATTCAATCCTTGGAGAATCGTGTCTCCAATATCGAGAATCAACAAACATCCATGAATCTCTCTTTCTCCACCTTCTACGGTGATTGGAGGCGGTATCGTTAAGGTCAAGCTAAGAACAAGGATGATTCTCTTGATGACGTTGGTGACGATGATGGTGACGAGGCCTAGGATTCATATTGCATATCATATTAGTATGTCATATTAGGATTAAGTTTGCACCTATTTATGTTTTTATGTTTTAAAGACCTATGCTTTGATTATTTGCTTTTAAGATTGAGCTTGAACTTCAATGATTTGAACATTTATGTTTTGGTGTTGTTTCTTGAACTTTAATGATATCTATGATAATTATGTTGTTTGTTTTATTGTTTATGACTCCGTTTATTCTCTTGTTAGCCTTGTTTATCTATTTTTGATCTAACAAAAAGGGGGAGAAGTAATCTAAGAGCCAAAGTGTTTTTAAAGTTGGTTTTGAGTTTCAAATACTTGAATTTTTAATCTTTTCAAAACTTTAAAACTTATCTTACATTGAGGGGGAGTTAAAACTTTTTCAAAGATTTCAAAACACTTAAAAATTCATACTTGGTTTTGTTATATCAAAAAGGGGGAGATTGTAAAACTAATGAATTGATTTTGATATAACAAAGGATTTAAGGACTAAATTAAAAAAGAGAAAATAAATTTTTAAGTCCTCAAAACTTCCCAAAGTCTCTAAGAAAATTGTCCAAGTCAAAACCTAAGATTATTCAAATTTTCTAAGTAATTTCCAAGTCAAAAAAGTGATTTTCGAGTCACCGTTTCGGAACGACCCTTAGGCGTTTCTGAACGTTTTGAAACTGTTAACCTCTGTTTCAGAACTAGACTTCCCGTTTCGATACAGGTGTATCGAAATAGGTCTCCATGTTTCGAAACGGATGAAGAACAACGAAACGGTTTGAACTGTTTCGATATGGCCGTATCGAAATGCCCTCAAACGTTTCAAAACGATTTTCAAACTTGGTTTCAAAATATGACCGTTGCAATTTAATAACTAATTTTCAGAGAGATGGTTAGAGTGTATTGTAGAGCATTTTAGGTGTTCTCTATTTATGAGCGCAAGTGCACACTCTTTTCAAGTTATAGTATAAAAGATATCGTCTCCCACAGGGATTGGAATGGCTCCTGTGAATGTTTTCTTACACAAGGAAATAGTATATGCACAATTAAATTTCTGAATAATAAAAACACAAGTAAATTAAGATAGTGATAGGGAGAGATGATGTTGATAGACCGGGCCAGGTAGTTGTAGCTCAGTAGTGTGTAGACTGCATTGTAAAGCTTAAGTGTATTCTGCGCTGCCACGATATGCTACCTCGGTGGGTAATTGCAGATTGAGGCTGCAACCCTTTCACTGCCGCAGCGGATCTCTGCTCTTGCAACTTTCGCTGTCTCGGCAGGTGGAATGGAGAGAAGTCCCGGCGGCAAGTCTGGCAGATACTCCAAGTTTGGCAAAGCAATTCTGAAGTGATCCTTCCTATGTCTAGGCAAAGATTCTATCACCACGTGATGTAGGAAATACCTAGCAATCTCAGCGTAAACCTAACACATGCAGCCGACGTTTGGTTGCTCCTTTTAGCCGTTGAAACTCGAACTTATGTCTAAGCCGAATTAGTCAACACCTCGACATGATGAGACCGTGCTTAACCCTTTCGTGAGTTTGACACTCTCGTGCCCGACAAATGGATTTCTTCAACTGAACATTTGGAACTAATTGAAGAAGTGAAGAACATGAATTAAGCAAACTTGAGAGTATTTTATTGAAAACACAACTTAAACTATACAATCGTTTCTCACAACTACTTTGCATACAAAAACCTAAACCCTAAAGAGAATTGGGTCGCAACCTCCAAAATCCCCACTAAATCTATCTATCTACCTCTCTGCTATGCCCCTATACCCTCACATACATAGGTATATATAGGGCTCATAGCCTAAGTTGAGTCCTCCTTGGAGTAGGAGTTCTTAAAGTAACTTTACAATAAATGCTAACTCCTTTTTGACTTGAATTTGGACTCTTTGGACGTTGCCTTCTTCAGCAAGTAAAGATAGGTACTCCTACTTATCAATCTTCGATCAACTCTACAGGCCACTACAGGCTTCAGTAAATTGCAAGGCTGGGCTCATTGGACTCAAGAAATTGTCCTCTGTCAATCGCAACCCATCTTGACTAAGTCGGTTTAACTCATGCCTAGACGGCAGTTGGCAACAATGCTGCTATGGCGGCGTCCTTGGAAGCAACTAGAACTGCTTCAGTACAGCTCCTTTTTGCTCCCTACTTTCCTGTCCTCTCCTTCTATACTCAGCTACAACACCTGAAAATAAAAACTAAACTAAAACAATATCTTTTCTTAACCAAACATAAAATATTCAATAAAAGCATGGTGAAAGAGCAAATATTGTTATAATTCATGCAATGCACCTAAATATGCCTACATGAGCTTAAGAACAACAATAATAAGGGAAGTAATGTGTACAAAATATAGAACTCGTGGACACTCTACACACCCCCAAACTCGAACTATTGCTTGTCCTCAAGCAATGCAACCTAACTAGTAAACCTGCCCCTTGCACAAAATTAACAGAAACTTAGCCTTTAACTTGATTTCTTACCTCAAGGCTGTGGCACCTATTTTATGTTAGTGACAGGGAATAGCATGAAATAACTTAGAATTTAATTTTTCCTAGTGCCAGTGCAGTGTGTGCAGGTCTGTGTCCATGCTAAACATGCTGAGTATACTAAGTAAACAAAGAATCCTAAAAATAACTAAATTATGAAAAATGATTCGAGTTGCTGCCTTGGCAGCACAGTTAAGCACTTGTTTTTCTTCTTTTTCTGATCATGGCCTTAAGGGCTTCATCTCAGCACAAATATTCTCTGGGATTGAAGCTAAGATAGGTGTATTCTACGAAACTCCGAACCCTTTGAATAGAGTCATCCAGTGAAGGCTTTCATTCACTCTTGCTAATTTGTCCGTCACTTCAATTAATTTTCAGATACTTGGACTTTGATAGCAGCAGAGTGTCCTTGCTCATGATCCTTCCTAGAGCCTGTTTCGGGCACCTCTAGGGTATCAAGCATCCTTCCTAGAGCCTGTTTCGGGCACCTCTAGGGTATTAAACTTCTTTGTGTTGTTGCCCTATGCTGCCGCAGCGGTAAACCTGTATCCAATTAAGAAATTTTCATTATATAAAGCAGACAATGTTAAACTTAGAACTCTAGCAAAACTCAGCACTTAACAGACAATGTAAGAATAATTGGCAAAAAAAGAAAAATTTTCTAAGTGTTTTTCATGCTTCTTCCCAAGGTTAAGTTAAACTTTAAGTAAGGTGCCAAAAGAAGTAATCGACTAACTATCATAGGCACAAGTTTTTAAGCTAAGAATTTCTATTTCATTAAGAGTTAGGGCAGAATTTACATATGCTCCTATATGCTGCTAAATGCATCTAAAGAAAACATAGAGGACTATCCCCCCAAAACTCAAGGCTGTCATTGTCCTGAATGCCTTACAAAAGGAAAAATAAAAGAAAAATAAAACATAAAAAGAAAAAGAAAAAGAAAAATTAAAAGAAAACATAAAAAAGAAAGAAAATTAAAAAAATGGTGCTATAGACTGGGGGATTTCCCCTCTGTTGTTGCTGCGTCGGAGGAGGATTCTGAGGAGGCGGGCAGGACAAGACGACGTGTGGCGGAAGGTTTGGCGGCTGGGCTCTTCTTCTTGCCACGTGGCGGCTGGATGCGGCTGGGTGTGGGTCGTTTTACTGGTGCTTATGGTTCAGGTTCAGACCCTCCACCTTGAGGCTCAGTCGCATCAGCGGGTCGCTTTCTTTTCCTTGCTGCCTCTACCGGTTCATCGTTGAAGGAATCAGATATCTCCATGTCTGAGTCCTCGGCTTCTTTGGTAGCTGCCCCCTTTGTTGCTGGGGAGACGGCAGTAGTCTCTTCCTCTTTCTTCGAATCTGACGAGGAGGTGAGGTTGTACGGCTGGATGGGAGTGGGCGAGGTCCTTCTCTTGGGGCAAATGTGTGGCCCTTCGCTGTTGGTGGTGGCTGGAGTGGCAGTTGGTCTTGGTGTGATCTGGGTTGGTTTAGAGGCTGCTAACTCCGATGGGAAGGTGGGCAACTGTGGGCCGGCGTTGTGGTATTTGTCTAGCAAGTAGGCCACAAAGGTCTCTTGCACCTCCGCAATGTATTTGGTGAAGATTACTTTCTTGTGCTCGGTCCTCTGGCATCTCTCCACAAGGCTTCGCAACAGAGGAATCACGGCGGAGGGGAAGGCAGCATCAGTACTGCCCGCTGCGGCTGGGGTGGCGGCAGGTTGGGACAGCGGCTGGGCGGTAGCTGGCGTTTCCCGCTCTAGCTCCTGCATCATCTAGAGGTGTGCCTTCCTTGTCCACCCTTCCTTGGCGACAATGATAGTGTCTTTTGGGTGCGGCGGCACACGAAAGTTGGCGCAGAGGCCTGTGATGAGTGCGGGGAAGACGAGGGGTCCCTTGGAGTTGGGCTTGTCAGCGTGCGCATGGATATCTTCAAGAATGACTTCTCCAACGTTGATCGGCCGCCCCTTCATTATGCTATGGATGAGGGCCAGCCGCGGCCTATTGACAGTAGATCCGTGCGAAGTGGGCATTAGGCGGCGCTGGACGAAGTTACTCTAAAGAATGGCCTCTGGCAGCAGGTCGCGGCGGTTGACTGAACCGTTATTCTTGCCGGTCAGCCATTTGGAATTTGCCAAGCAGATGTCTTTTTTTTATCTTTTTGTAGTCTACTGCTGTTAGATACGACCTTCATTCTTTGTGTGGATTCACTCTAATTTCTATCCCATAGAAGATGTTGATTATTGTTGTTGTGAGCTTGACACCTTCACCGCGAACATAGACGAAAGGGTTTCCAGGGGTAGGCTTGTAGGCATAAAATTCTCGCACTAAGTTGATGTTTATCGCCTCTGGCTACCGTGTGAAAATGTGCCATCCTAGGGTGTGGACCCTTTCGAATACGGTGGGCTCAAGGCCAAGATCCCAATTTTGCCTTGTGTATTGGAAGCCTATCTCTTCCTATAGTTGCTGATCAGCGTTGTATTGAAGATAGGTTGCCGCTACATCACCATCCAAGAATCTCTAGAATGTTAGCTTGGAGGTTGAGGCGGTTTGTTTTGATGTTGCCATTGTTGTGAGAACGACTGTGTTTCCTAAAGAAAAAAGAAAGAAAATGCAAGAAATTAAAGCAAACAAAATCTTGAAATCAAAGATGACAAGAAGAATTGATAATAAAAAAGAGAGCAAAGTGAAGAATGAGGAGAGAATAGTCGGCCTTATATAGCCGCTACTCTCCGCTGCCTTGGTGAGCATGCTGCCAACGAGTGGCAATGATTGCTATGCGTTTTACGCGATTCTAGCCGTTACGCAGATAGCCGTTCTTCCATTTGTTGCAAATGTAGCCATTGCGGCTAGCTGTTATGAAGCCGCTAGCCGTTATGCTAATCTGCCTTGGGCTGCCTTGGCCGCTGGGTTGGGCCTCTCCTTTATTCTTTATCTTTCTTGGTCTTGCCTTCATTCCTAACCTGAAATAAATTAAATGCAAAAATTAAATAAAAATACTGAAAATTAAATCTAATCCTAATGCATAAAAATTAATTAAAAGATAAAAATAAAAACTAGGTTATGTTGGGTTGCGCATCACCCAAACATAACAACTTCCTGAGGGTTTTGCGTTTGGCTTTTTGTCCAGGCATGTCCACCCTCTCCTCAGGTGGGTGTTGGCTGCCATCTTTGTCGCTCTGGCGGGACATACACCAAAGAAAAACAAGAGGCATTTTTTTGTAAAATAAAATAAACAGAAATTTAAGTGCAAAAACTAAAATAGAAGTGCAGAAATTCAAACGCAGTTGCTGTTGCCAATCCCTAACAACGGCGCCAAAAACTTGTAGAGCGTTTTAGGTGTTCTCTATTTATGAGCGCAAGTGCACACTCTTGTCAAGTTATAGTATAAAAGATATCGTCTCCCACAGGGATTGGAACGGCTCCTATGAATATTTTGCTGCACATGGAAATAGTAAATGCACAATTAAATTTTTGAATAATAAAAACATAAAAATAAAAACACAAGTAAATTAAGATAGTGATAGGGAGAGATGAGGTTGATAGATTGGGCCAGGTAGTTGTAGCTTAGTAGTGTGTAGACTGCATTGTAAAGCTTAAGTGTATTATGCGCTGCCACGATATGCTGCCTCGGCGGGTAATGGCAGATTGAGGCTGCAACCTTTTCGCTGCCGCAACGGATCTCTGCTCCTGCAACTTTCGCTGTCTCGGCAGGTGGAATGGAGAGAAGTCTCGGCGGCAAGTCTGGCAGATACTCCAAGTTCGGCAGAGCAATTTTGAAGTGATCCTTGCTATGTCTAGGCAAGGATTTTGTCACCACGTGATGTAGGCAATACCTAACAATCTCAACGTAAACCTAACACATGCAGTCGACGTTTGGTTGCTCCTTTTAGCTGCTGAAACCCGAACTTATGTCTAAGCCGAATTAGTCAACACCTCGACATGATGAGACATGATGAGACCGTGCTTAACCCTTTTCGTGAGTTTGACACTCTTGTGCCCGACAAATAGATTTCTCCAAATTGAAGAAGTGAAGAACATGAATTAAGCAAACTTGAGAGCATTTTATTGAAAACACAACTTATACTATACAATCGTTTCTCACAACTACTTTACATACAAAAACTTAAACCCTTAAGAGAATTAGGTCGCGACCTTCAAAACCCCCCACTAAATCTATCTATCTACCTCTCCGCTATGCCCCTATACCCTCACATACATGGGTATATATAGGGCTCATATCCTAAGTTGAGTCCTTCTTGGAGTAGGAGTTCTTAAAGTAACTTTACATTAAATGCTGACTCCTTTTTAACTTGAATGTGGACTCTTTGGACTTTGCCTTCTGCAGAAAGTAAAGATAAGTACTCTTACTTATCAATCTTTGATCAGCTCTACAGGCCACTACAGGCTTCAGTAAACTGCAAGATTGGGCTCATTAGACTCAGGAAATTGTCCTCTATCAATCGCAACCCATCTTGACTAAGTCGGTTTAACTCTTGTCTGGGCGGCAGTTGGCAGCAATGCTGCTATGGCAGCATCCTTGGCATTAACTGGAACTACTTCAGTACAGCTTCTTTTTGCTCTCTGCTTTCATGTCCTCTCCTTCTATACTTAGCTACAACACCTGAAAATAAAAAGTAAACTAAAACAATATCTTTTCTTAACCAAACATAAAATATTCAATAAAAGCATGGTGAAAGAGCAAATATTGTTATTATGCATGCAATGCACCTAAATATGCCTAAATGAGCTTAAGAACAGCAATAATAAGGGCAGGAATGTGTACAAAATATAGAACTTGTGGACACTCTACATGTATCAAAACGTTTTAAACCGTTTCGATACAGGTTTTGGCAGTGGCAAAATGTTTCGAAACGGGCTTTAGCACGTTTCAGAACAGGATCTTAGCGTATCGAAATGATCGTGTTTGTTTCAGTATGGTCTCTTAATTACACCCCAACGACTATTTCTATTTTGGTCTATTTTGAAACAGGGTCGAGCGTTTCAGAACGGGTAGTTGCTGACTGCATTTATGATGGGAAGATTACATCGCAACTGCTATAATTATGATGGCAACAACCCCAACGACTAGAATTCAACGAGAAGGTATAAAAGGGAGTCCTAAAGGCACCAGCAACAACCATTGATCCAAGAGAAACATCCAAACATCAAATTCAAGCTCTTGTGCAAAATTTCCATATTTCTTGTAAACCCCAATTATGGTTCTTTGTATTTCCCATTTTATTTGATTCAATTGGGTTGAGTGCTTGTAATAGGGCTACATTTTTATTGAGAGATACTAGTTATTAGCCTTAAACTTCTTTGTAAATCTTGTGTGAGGATTGGGTCAATTTTTGGGTAGAAAATTGGTCATTGTGTAAAGGTTTATCTTAAGCCTAGAAAAGGGGAAGATCAACTAGTGGAGTTGTTGGAAAATCCTTAGTGGGAGCTAAGGTATTGGATGTAGAGTTCAATTGGAACTTGAACCACTCTAAATCCATTGTCTTGACATTTTTATTTTCCCACTTCACCACCAAACTTTCTAAAAATCCAATTCACCTCTCTTGGCTTAAATCGATTCAACGGTCCACTCAACAGTACTTCTATAAGAGATAAGCCACAAAGGCTTCTTGGACCTCCCCCACATACTTCATAAAGGTCAGCTGCTGCTGCTCGATTCTTTTGTTGCTGTCTTTGAGGGTGCGCAGTAGAGTGAGGACTTCACTTGTTGGGGTAGCTTCAGTACTGTTGGGGCCGGCTGGAGTGGCAGGATGGGCAGCAGAGGGCTGGCTGGGGTGATGGGCTCTGTCTCCAGGGCCTGCATCATCTGCAAGCGGATTTTCCTGGTCCACCCCTCCTTTGTTGTTGTCATCTCATCCCTGGGGTCGGTTGGGACGTTGAAATTGGCACAAAGGCCGGTGATGAGTGACGGGAAGTATAGCCTTCCCTTTCGTCTTGCGGAAGCAATTGTGGATTCCCTTGCATATGATCTCCCCAACGTTGATGGGCCAGTCGACAGTGGAGTTTTGGGAGGTGGGCAGCAGATGCCTCTTGATAAAGGTAATCCACAACAATGCCTCTGGCAGTAGGTGGCGGTGTTGGACAGAGTCGTCATGCTTTCCTGCCAACCAGGGCGTGTTGGGTTTGCACAGCTTGTTCTTGAGCTTGTCGTAGTCGGCAGCCGTCAATGACTGCCTCCACTTCTCGTAAAGGTTGTCGTCCATCTCTAGGTCATAAAAGTTGTTGATTACGGCGGCGTTCAGCTTAACAGGTTCCCCTCGAACATAGACAAATGGCAGCTCTGGGCAGGGATGATGGGCATATAATTCTCTGACCAAAGTGATGTTGGCCATCTCCGGCTGCCGTGCAAACATTTCCCATCCTTTGTTGTGGCTGGTCTCGAACAGGGCGGGCTCTAAGCCAAGGTCTCCTGTTTGCTTCGTGTAGTAGAAACCTTGCTCCTCCAAAATTGCCTGTTTGGCAAACTGATCTATGTATCTTTTCTCATCTGCCCTGGAGTAAAATCGTTGGAAGGTGGGTGCGGATTGGGATGCGGATGCCATGTGTGAGACGGTTGAAATATATCTGAAACTTAAAAGAAAATATTGTGAGAAGAGCGAGCAATGGACTCAAGAAGAATATAGCAAGGAGATGAAAGTAAAGTAAATGAATGGGGTGAGAAAGGTTTAAATAGAGGATGCCAAGAGGTGCTGTGGCGACATTAAATGTCTAACGGTCCAGTTGTCTCGCGCACGTTACAGGATTTCTGCCCGTTACTTCTGTACCTGTTGGCAGCTAGACATTAGCAGGCTACTAGCCGTTACGCGCTGTCTACACTGGGCCGCCCTTGGCTGTCTTGGCTGGATGGTGGGTGGGCTTCTTGTTGGGCCTTCTTCTTGATCCAGCTCTTTTATTCCTACGCCTGAAATAAAAATAAAGATAATTAAATATTAAAATAAGTTCTGAAAAATAAAAATGTGAAAAAAATAAATTCAAAATCTAATCCTAAGGAAAATAAATTGCAATAAATTTAACTCTAATCCTAATGCATAAAAATAAAAATAAAGAAAATATAAAAAAATAAAATTTAAGTTATGTGGGGAGTGCATTTGGGTGCATCTCCCATACATAACCACTTCCTGAGGTGATTTGGCTTGTCCTTCCCTCCTAGGGGATCCTTCTGTTCTTTAAGGTGGTGTGCTATTGGGTCCTTTAGCATGCCCTTCGGTCTGCCATGACAGCTGCTGCCTTGGCATGTCCCTGTGCTTATTTTGGCGGCCTGAGCATCTGGGCATCCTTCCTTTTCCTTTTCCTTTTCTGAGGGATGTAACGCATTTAACTTGATGCTCTGGTTGTCTACCCTCATGGTCAGCTCCCCATGTTCCACATCTATTAGAGTTCTACCTGTGGCCAAGAATGGTCACCCAAGGATGATAGGGACTTTTTCATCAGCCTCATAGTCTAGGATGAGGAAATCAGTTGGAAGAATAAGGTTGCCCACCTTCACTAGGATGTCTTCGATCTTGCCCTCTAGTTGCACAAAAGAATGATCGGCAAGTTTCAGCATGATGATGGTAGGTTTGGCTTGCCCAATTCCCAGTTTATCGAAGACTACCTTAGGCATTAGGTTGATGTTGGCTCCTAAGTCGCACAAGGCTTTTGTTTCATGCTTGCTGCCTATTCTGCATGGGATAACAAAGCTGCATGGGTCTGTTTGCTTGGATGGCAATTTGTTGTGCAGCATAGCCATGCACTCCTTTGTTACAACAACTGTTTCGAATTTCCGCATTCTCTTTCTCTTAGAAACCATATCCCTGAGGTATTTGGCATAGTTGGGCATGTTCTGAATAACTTCTATGAGAGGGATATTTATGTGCACCTACTTTAGTATATCCAAGAATTTCCTGAACTGGTGCTCTTGTTTCTGTTGCTTAAGCCTCTGGGGGAAAGGTGCTGGCAGACGGATGTCCTCTATTCGTTCTTTGCAGGGGAACTTTATCTGTGGAGGATCATTTGCTTCAGGACTGTTGTCAGGTTCAACTGCTGAGGCAGCTGGTGTTTATGCTGCCGTGGCAGGTAGTTCTTTCTGTGCTGGATATTTTTCTGCTTGCTTTTCCACCCTGGGTTCATCCAACTGCTTCCCACTTCTGGTTGATATGGCTTTGCACTATTCATAAGTGGGCTTGGCTACTGCCTCTGTACTACTCGATGTTGCTCACATTGTCCTGCTGCTATAGATCGCAGTGAACTGCCCAAACTAGGTTTCCAAGTTCTTTATCGCAGCCTCCTGATTGTTCACTCTCATCTTCATCTTGTCCATAAACGACTCAATTTTATCAATGAATTTATTAGTGAGAACAATAAATTCACTAGTATTAAACATAAAAGTTTGAAGAGTTGCTTCTATCGAATTATTGTTTTGTGGCCGATGAGCCTGCTGTCTGGACTGGTTTTGCTGGTAGCCTCCCTGTTGCTATTGTGGGTTGGCAACAGTCTTGGGATTGCTCAAGGAGAAGTTCGGATGATTCTTCCATCCAGGATTGTACCTATTTGTGGCGGGTCTGCTGTTCCTCTCGTATCCTCCCATAAAATTGGCAGATGTAGTACATTCAGAGGAATCGTGGTTGCCCCCACACTCATTACAGAATGGCTCCACAACCTTGGCCTCATATACTTTCCTAGTGGGTTTCATTATGCTCATAACCAGCTCTGTCAGCTTGTCGAGGCGGGCATTGATAGATTCTGAGGCTTCCACTTCGTTCACAACTGTTGGCCGCCTAACGCCACCTCGGTGGGCTGTTGGGTACTTATAATCATTCTTAACGGCTTGGTTCAGGATCCGCAGTGCCCCCTCTGGTGGTCTATCAAGGATGATTCTGTTGGCTGAGGCATTAATCATCACCTGAGTTGGGTAGTTCACGCCGTTGTAGAACATTGATACCTGTGTCCAAGCTAGGAAACCATGGAACGAGCAGTTGTTAAGCATCTGCTGGTACCGCTCCCATGCTTCATACATTGGCTCATCATCCCCTTGTCGGAAGGTTGTGATCTTGTTTCGCAATCTTGTTTCGCAATCTGTCTGTGACATTGGATGGGCTAAAACGATCAAGAAAATCCTTGCACAACTCTGTCCATATATTGAATGACCCTGCTGGCTGGTTGTTCAACCACTGTTTTTCCCTATCCCTCAGTGAATAGGAGAATAATCTCAGTCGAAGCACGTCTTGGTGGACTCCGTGTATTTTGAATGCCATGCATATGTCCAGGAATCCTTGCTACTGAGCATCTTCTGTGGCAGTGCTTGCAAATTGCCCCAACGTGTTGATCATGTTGAACATCACGGGCTTCTGCTCAAAGTGATATGCCTCAATCTCAGGTTCTGTCATGCTCCAAGTAATCCATGGTGGTTCGAACGTATTGTGGCTACCTGGGCGACACTTGTTGTTCTTTGGGCGGCGGGTCTTGCTGCCCATCCCTGCCGATCTGGGCATTGTTGGCAGGGTTATCGTTTTCCATGCTTACCTTTGCTTTTCTTTCTTTTGCTTTCCCTAGGGCTGTTCTGAGTTCCTTTTTTAGCTCTCTTGTTCTTCGTTCTATATCGTCGTACTAAACGATTTCTCCTTTTGGATTCGCTCTGGTCATGCACTAGCAAAGGAAACTGTAAAATTCTTTTTTTAGATTAAAAATAAAAAATAAAAATAAAATAAAGTGCAAAAATTAAAGAACGAAATTTGTTGTTTCCAATCCCCGGCAACGGCGCCAAAAACTTGTACATTGATTTGGTGTTCTCTAAATATGAGTGCAAGTGCACACTCCTGTCTAGTTATAGTATAAAAGATATCGTCTCCCACATGGATTGGACAACTTGATTCAATTCGTAGTTCCTGCACAAGAAAAGTAAATGCAAAATTAAGTTGACTGTTTAAGAAGAAAATAAAATAAAAACACAAGTAAATAAAAGAGAATAGATCAGGTTGATAGAATGGGCAGGGTTATGCTGCTGCTTAGTGTGAAACTGCGTTGAACATGACAAGTTTTGCACTGCCAGACTTTGCTGCCTCGACGGGGGATGGCAGGTAAGCTGTTGAGACCCTCTCGCTGCCTCGGTAGGGGAATGGACTTGTGTCTCGGCGGCAAACTCGGAAGAACTACAAGGCTCAGCAGAACGCTTCAAAAGCGATCCCGCTTATGTCTAGGTCAGAATTCTGTTGATTCCCACTGCAGATAATACTAGTCGCGGCGTGAATCATGCAAAGACAACAATGTTGATTCGTCCTCTTTTAGCCGCCTTAAACCCTAACCTGTGTCTAGGCCAGATTGATCACACCGTCTACAGATGAAATCGTACTTACTCCTTTCGTGAGTTCGACTCTCTCGATACCGAATAAATGGATAGAAATCAACTAATCTTTCACCTTAATTGAAAACTATGAAGCACATGGAATAAGTAAACCTTGAAGTTTTATTTGCAAAAACAAACTTGAAATCCTAAAGTTCTCACACTAATTACAACATAACCCAAATCCAAGGAGAATTTAGAACATAATGGGGGCAAGAAAACCTAAACTATGCCTAAGAAAAACCTAAGTTATTTTGAAGTAATATTACAATGAGTATATATAGGCATTAGCTAGGTCTAGTCCTTCTTGAAGTAGAAGTCTTCAAAGTAGATTTTACATTAAATGTGACTTTAAACTCTGACTTCTTTGAGTTGAATGTGTACTTTATCACGTTGCCTTGCTCCGCAAGTAAGCTCGAGTTCCTCTTTCGGCGGCTCTGCCTGCTGCTACAGTCGTCAAAAAATTGAGTGGACAACATCGATAGAATTAATATTTTATGCTCTACAGATCGCACTCCAGTTCTCTGATTCCACAGCTTACTGTCTCGAGTGGCATGTAGGGCGGCGGCAGCTACTCGACAATTGTTGTCTCTGTCTAGAACTGCATCAGTACAGCTCCTTATTCTGCTGCCTCAACATCATGTCCTCAGCTCCTCTTTCCCTCTGTCAGCCTTTAGTACCTTAAACTAAAACTAAGCTAAAACAATACCTTTTCTTCACCAATTAAAAGATAATCTATAAAAGCATGGCAAAGTAAAGAAATATTGTAAAATACAATGCATGGTCCTAATTATGCCTTAAATGCACTTAAAAACAGCAATAATATGAGATGAAATGTGTATGAAATATATAACTTATAGAAGCTTTACAGCTAGTGTGCATCTTCAGTGGCAGACCCTCCAAACTGTCCAAGTGTATTTAGCATGTTGAACATGACCGGTTTGAGTTCAAAGTGGTCCGCTTCTATTTCTGGATCAATCATGCCAGAGTTCAGCCTTCTGAGATCCTCTTCCAAGTAGTCACGAACAAGCCGCCGAGCGGCAGGAGGTTGCCTGCCATTGCCCACCGCGGCATTGTCGATTGGTGGTGGTAGGTTCTGGTTGTCTACTGGATCAGCCATGGTTTATTTGTTTGATTGTCTTAATCTGCGTGCAGTACGCTTAGGCTCTGGATCGTATTCTCGCAAGGGTGATTTCTGATTTGCTCTGGTCATACACCAAAGAAAACCAGGGGGTTAAACCGAAAAATAAAAAGTGCAGAAAAAACAAAAACAAAAATTTGTACGTCAATCCCCAGAAACGGAGCCAAAAACTTGTTACGTGCAAAAGTGATGCACAAATTGCGTGCAGGTATACACGGTGCCAAGTTAAAGTATTTAAGATATCGTCTCCACAGGGATTGGGACAACCTTTCGGAGTTCACTTTTCTGCACAAGTAAAATAAAAACACAAATATTAGAAGTTGGTTTTGATTAAAGCTAAGACTAGAGAAAATAAAATAAATTGAGAAATCAGAGTGGGAGAATGGGCCGGTATTGGATGTTTTGTAGTGTGGAGATTTCATGTACTGTCTCGGCACAGTTTTGCAGATCAACTTAACAGCTTTCAAAAGCCGCCCACGACTATGCCTCGGTAGGCGCCCGCCTCGGTAGAGACCAAGTGACTGCCTGGGCAGTTAAGCGATGATTCAAGGTTCGGCAAGGCTCCCTTCTATGACTTCCTCTTCTCCCGAAGCTTGAAGTACTATTGGCGAACACGTCTTGGATGATACCTCCCGGCGTGAATCTAAGGGTGAACACCAACCAATTATGAAACCTCTCTTAGCCGCTGAACTTCTAAACTTATCCTTAAGCCGAAGTAGCTTTACCCTATGGTTGGATAAAACCGTGTTTACTCGTTTCGTGAGTCTAACTCTCCCAATATTGAACAAATAGATTGATGTCCTCTTCTCTCCCGATAAAGATTGCAACAATGAAGAATCAAGAGTAAACAAATCTTGAATTTTATTGCAAAAACTGAAATCCTAAACGAATACAAGCAAAACTCTCACAACTACTACACAACCAACCCTTAGCCCTAGGGAAGGTTTAGCACATGATGGATGTTGATGGCACTAGGGTTTTTCCAAGAAGGAGTTTCTCTCTAATCTCAATTGTGTTCTCTCCTTCAAGTCGATTACATATATATAGGGGAGGAGCCTAGGCCTAAGTCGGTTTAGGGTAGGAATACTAGTTAGAATACAATTACAACTCATTAAAAGATCATTAAATCTTCCTAGATTTTTGTTTGACTTTTTCCAACTTGACTTTGACCTTGGCTTTTCTTTGTCTGATGGGCTCATATGCACGTGCAAGTGGTCTCTAAAAATCGGGCTTGATGATTTCTTTCTATCGCATACCACTTTGCATTTTTTCACTCTTCCTCGAGTTACTGCCTCGGCGACACTTTGTTGACTGCTTCGGAAGGTGTGGGTTGATGTGCAGGGGTTGGCACATCTCTTCATTCTGGGACTCTCCTCCTCGATTAGCTCTCGAAAAGGTCTAACAGCTTCCTCCATCAGTTTCCAACTTCTCCTCTTTTTCCCTCTTTGCTACCTCGGTGGCATCTGCCTGGGTAGGTACCTACACACAGGAAGAAAACGCACCTGAACAATATCTTTTAGATAAAAACAATTAACTGCATCAAATAAGGCAGAATATCTAATCTATGCAGTTTTGTGTATGTTTACCTAATAAATGCAACTAAACTAAACTTAAGAACAACAATAATTGAGCTACACTAGGGCATAAATATAGGACTTTTGCACACTTAACACCTACTAAGAGAAATATTGGCGGAGCTGTTATTTCTCCCTTAATGGATCTTTCCCATACAGATTTATTTCATACTATTCCTAAGGATATGGATGATTGCTTTCTTCCAAAGGTTATCGACACATATAATCCAATAGGATGTGGTAATCTATCGAATAAAACAGGCATGGACCAATTATCTTCATAGGGTGGGCCGCTTAATGGGTCGATGAGTTTTGGTCAAGTGGGTCAGGGTTTAATTTGCCCAGTTGACAATATCATCACTAGAGAAAATTACCCTTCGATTGATTTCTCGGCAAATATGATGGTTCAGAATAGTTTTGACATGGTTTCCTTCCAGTCTCATGAGGGGGCTTCTATCGAATTCGTGAGAGATAACTTAGAGAGTTAGATCAAATTGGTGATGTGTTCTTTTCTAATTTCCAGAGAGGTTATACTTCAGTTATCCAATCAAAAGAGGAGGATAAACTTTCCAAGCGGTCATCCATTTTCGCTTTCAACATACTAGGCGCCTTAAAGCTAATAAAAAAAGATCAATAAAAAGACATGTCAGAGATATTTAAAAGGGAAAACCTCTAATTCCTCTCCACTTGTTTTTTCCCCTACTTCACCAGTTGAAAAAGATAGGTTCCTCGAAGAAGCGGGAGAGGTTTGGGAGGTAAGTAAAACCCTAGTGATATCTTTCTAAGGTGGATAGGAAGCTGCGATTAGGAAAGTTTGCGAGTTAGAGAGGGAACTCCATCAGAGGGTTTAATTTTCAAGTTCTTATGGGTTTTTTCGTCAAAGATTTTGTTGGGTTATTGATCTTTTAAATTATGAATTTAGTAGTGTTAATTTGGAATATTAGGGGATTTGGAAGAAAAGAGAAAGTTAGAGACGCTGGTAATTTGATCTGCAAAAATAATTTGAGGGTTGTTATGTTTCAAGAAACAAAGTCAGCGTAAGTGTATGTTTATGTTTCAAGAAGCATGTGGGACTCTAAGTTCTTCCATGTATCAAATAAACACGTCTTTCAGAGGTTTATTGCGATTATATGTACGATCAAATACAACAATTTTTGGAGTGGTTTCGTCAATGTATATGGTCCGTCAATTGACTATTAAAAAAGGTCTTTCTTCTTGGAACTCTTGGTGTTTTCATTGAACAATTCAATTGCCGACATGTTCAGAAATTTTATTTAAGAGACTGATTTAATAGTTCTCCCTTTACTGGAGAATTCTTCACTTGAACTAATAATTGAGTTCCTTCTACTTTTGTCTGGCTTGATAGATTCTTGATTACAACTGATTTTTCTATGGTTTTTCCTATAATCTCACAGAGACTTCTAAATAAATATATTTCAAATCATAATTTGGTAATCCTTTGTGAAGAAGTGAAAAATTGATGGAGAAAGCCATTTAACTGTTTCAACTATTGATATGAAGAGGATGGTTTTGTTCATGTGCTATTTATCTACCCTTCAACGCCTAAAATAGGAGAATCAAATGATGAAGATTGGGGGTCTGTTGAAAGGGTCTAAGTTAACTATAAAAAGTTGTCGAAGGGAAGGAATTCAGACTTTAAAAAATCCATTAACCGATATGGAAAGAAAAATAAGTTTTCTCGAGGGGAGTTTTCAAAGGAAGGCTACCAACGTTCGCTCCATAGACAAAATTAGAGAGCTTAATGACGAGCTACGTAAGTTATACAAAAATGAAGAGAGAGCTTGGTTACAAAAATCCAGGGTGAAATGGTTCACAGAATAAGATATGAACACTATATTTTTTCACCTCCCAGCCTCTGCTCGTTATAGGTCTAATTTGATTGTCTCTATTGAATCTGATGGTATGAGAATTTTTGACACTTCTCTTTTTAAGGCATGCGTGTTTGATCACTTTTATAAAGATTACAATCAGAAAACCTCTTTGTATGTTGGGGACTTCAATCTTAACTTCATGAAACTGAATCCCAAACAACTGAGTCTCTTGGAAGCAAAATTCTCGAAGGATGAAATTTGTCCAGTTATCTGCTCCTCAGACGGAAATCATGCACCATGTCCAAATGGATTCAATATGGTCTTTTTCAGAAGGTATTGGTCATACTTTAAGGATAAGTTCTATAATTTCTTTAACAACTTTTACCATTGATGAAAGTGGGAGGACCGTATCAACTATTCTTTCATTACTCTTATCCCCAAAAAGTTGAATCCTAACTCGCTGGATGAGTACAGCCTGATTAGTCTCGTTGGTGGATTTTACAAAATTTGTCCAAAGTGCTAGCTAATAGACTTTGGCTTTGTAATCGAAAGTATCATCGGTAAATCCCAGTTTGCCTTCATCCCGGGCAAGCATATACTCTATTGTTCTTTAGGTGCTAATGGAACAATATATCATATGTTCAAGAATGGTTCAAGTGGGAGATTGTCTTCAAGATTGATTTCCAAAGAGCTTATGATTTAGTTGATTGGATTTTTTGGTCTGTATTATGAAAGTATTGGGTTTCGGTGAACATTGATGCAAGTGGATCTATCACTTTATTTCTGTTATCTCGATATTTGTCCTTGTAAATGGGTCTCCTATAGATATCTTTAAAACTTCTAGAGGCTTGAGACAAGGTTGTCCACTATCTCCTCTATTGTAATGACTCGAGTTTTGTGTCAATAATTTAAATTTGACCCAAGCCTTAGTCTTTAAGATTTGGGTTGAGTAATAACCCAAATAGGCCTTGAATGATGACAATCGGGCTTTAAGGAGGCACTTTGCTGTAGGTTTGGGAAGTTTGGGGACTTGGGATGTGATTCTCCATTTCTTAGGCTGAAAACTTTTAAAATTTCTTGCCTTATTTAGACAAAAGCTTCACCCCTTACATCATTACCATAAATACACCACTCTTCTTCTAATAGAAATCCTCTACCCCTTTTCGATGTCCTTATTTATGCCTCCACATTAAAAACTTGGTTTAGGGTTTTGGGAATTTGGGGTAGGGTATTTTTTAGGGTTTAGGGTGTAAGGTTTAGGATTTATAATTTAGGGTTAGAGCCTAGAATTTAATTTTTAGTGTTTTTAGTGTCGGGGCATAGAAAGGGGCATAAGATTTATGTCACTCTTCTTCTCTCTTCTTCCTTTTCTTCCCAATTTCTTGATAAAAATCAAAGTTTTGTTAGCTTAATCGTTCATTCATGAAATGGGAACGCTAGATTCAGAATCTAAGTGTCAAGATCTATATTTTAAGGTAAAAATCCTTAAGAAATGAGGTAAGATGAAAAATGGGTTTTGAAGAGTTTTAAGGCTAGGAAGTGTTTAGACTGAATTTCATGTAGTAAATTCGTTTTAAAGTTCTTTTCTAATCATCTTGAAGTGTAACGGTTCTTTCTTACACTTATTGATTAGTTAAAGAGGTTGGAAAGCAACCTAACACTAAAGGAAAAGAGAAAAGGTGAATAAAGCTTGTTGAAGAGGGATTTTGGGTCTTTAGTTGAGGTTAGTATGATGTATGTTTGGTGTTTTAGCATATTTGGCCAATGGTTAATCTTTGTATAAATTTTCTATTAATGAGTGTTTATAAGGCCATAAACTACCTAATAGACTTCAGGAAATGTGGGGGGTTTCATTTGTGGGTATTTAGAGATAGATTTAAGTTGAAACTCGTAGCTTAGAAAGTCATTTCTGGGCTCGTGTAGCAATGCTGGTCGAATCAGTAACAATACTTGGTTTTCAGGCATGAACAAGATGTACTTGAGCATGCGTCTTGATATTACATTCAAGCAGTTCCAATAAGGTATGCTTGGTACCCGCACTGGCTGATTTAATTGGCTCATCGAAGCTTATTTCAATACCAGTACGGACGTGAGTAGCGATACTGTGGACCCCGTATTGGTACCTAAAGAGGGAATACTGATACTGGAATTTTATTTGACACGTCGAATGAAAATTTAGTACTGATATCTTGGCTTGAGTATTGATACCCATAGAGGAGTATCGATACTCATAGTGGCCACTGTTGTAAAAAAAAGAGAAATTATGGAAGCCTTATATGGGTTTAGGGTAATGTCATAATATACCACATTCAAGCATGATGAACTTAAATGATAAACCTTGGTTGAACTAAGATAGAGGACTATATAGTAAGTAGTAATAGACTTTTCTTGCCTTGTGTGTTGTAACTTAGGCCTTGAGAGCCCTTGAATTAATTTATATGATTGATTGTATGGGATCCAGATACCTACGAATTTGTATTGCAGTACTTTTGATTTCAAATGCACCCGATATCTATGTGGTCCTGGGTGGCATTCACTGGCCGATGTTCGTGTGGTCCCGTGTAGGTATTATGGCAAGGTATTTGATATCTGTATGGTCTCGAATACGAATGCAAAAGACTTGATGTTTAAGTGGTCCCAAGTACATGTATGACTAGCCTGATGTCTTTATAGTCCCGAGCTATACATGTTTGATTTGTGATTATGATGTTGGTTCCATACACTATGCTATGGTAGATAGCATGAGTGACTTAAGTGTATATTTTAGGTGACTTTGTATATGCATGTCATCTACTCATTTGCTTACATTGCAATTTTACTTTTATAAACTGCATGAAGTATAATAGAGTAGAAATGTATCACTGAGCTTTGTAAGCTGAGTTTGTGGATTTGTTGTTTCCGTGCGTAGGTTAACAAGTTCTTGTTCGGAGGAGCACACCGGCAAGGATTCTCAACATCGATTCCAAACTTTGAGTTTAGTACCTTAGTTTTTGTAGTTGGGCTATGTATTCATAGAACCTTATTATAATTGGTTTGTAACTCTTAATTTACTTTATTTTGAACTACATTGTTTTAATCATACGGAGCTCTAATTATGTTTTGAATGTAAATTATCTATGGAAAATTATGTTATGAATTAATTTACTTGTTTTGACTATGGCTAAACTTGGGGTTCTAAAATGAAAAAAATTTGTAGTCAGATTTGGGTAGCCTGAATGTAACATCTCAGATCCATTTTAAGAACAATGTATTACATTTAGTTTTACCAGAGCCTAAGCGTAGCTAGTTCTATAAGGAAATCCCTCGGGGTATATGAGAGTGATAGTAAGGTGTTTAATGAATACAAGCCCCTAAAATTAAGTTTGTTATCTTCCAAGACTGGAGTCTGATGTGCTTCTTATTTTCGTTTGTGATAATAGAATTCACCATGCCAGGTGGCACAGATTGTGGCCATTATAGACGTGACGAGAGTCAAGCATCACCCGAGGATGATTGCGAGTATGAATACGTCTCGAATACCCACGAGGAGAGTGTCGGAGAGGATAAAGCATTCTACTTCCAAAATTTGATTGGTTTCCTCTATTGTCTTGTTAGAGCCCTATCGAGGCATTCTTGTAACACCTTCAGCCCGGTCTGGAAGAAAACTGTGATAAGAGATGTCACTAGAATTAAAATTAGAGAATCGGCCATTCAAATCAAAATCAAACGAACACAAAACATGCTTAACATCAAAGCAAAACATTAATCATTAATTATCAGAGATCTTAAACCAATATAAAAAACATACAAAATACCAAAGCAAATTATTCATCATTAGAGATCATAATTAAAATAAGTTCTGATTTCAAACCATTGGGACTAGATTGAAAATATTTCAAAATTTAGGGATTAATGTGTAAATTTACCAAAGTTTTGGGACTTAACTGAAAATTTTTAACAATTCATTATATTATAGATTTGGGTCCTATTATGGCTTACACATGAAGAATAATTATCAACATAGATCAATCTTTATTATTTAGGAACTAAACAATGAAGTTTCGACACTTTAGAGACCTATTTGTAAATTTCTAACAGTTTCAAGGACCAATAAAATGTTCATTTTATTAATAAGTGTTATTCTTAATCTCATGTTCATCCCAAAAATTGAATTTAAAAAACACGGCAACTGAATCGGAATTCAATTGAAAAATTTATAAAATAGTGACCAAAACGTAAAATTTCAAACTTTTAGGGATGGTTTCGAAACCTTTGTCACAGATTAAAAAATTTGACATTCTGAAATGGAGTTTTCGATACCTCTTAGTTTGGTTTCAAAACCTTTTTTATCTTTCACCAAAATATGATATTTAAAGCAATCTCTAACCCTTAATGATCACTTTTATCATTAAGTTACTTCAATACATAGTCTTAAACATCGACAAGTACATTTAACAAGTTTCAAGTTCTTAAAACCGTATTTACCAAAACATAAAATAAGACTCATCATAACTAAATTCTTGCGTAAGGTTCATTACTTACAATCATACATGCTTAAACTTATTACAAAGCTTACAAGTGCAACATAACATTACTGGTCACCTATGCATATCATCATACTTAATCACAAACATCTTTAATATCACCAAGCTTTACCATGTTTAATTTTACCATGTAAGTACTTGCTTATCATTGCATAAGTTCACAACTCAATCATACAAGACATAGCATAGAACTACCATCTCATGAATCACACATGCACATTTATCCATATCTTATAACTTCATTAAGTTATAATACCAAGCATATAAATATAATATAAAAATACTCTTTCTTAGCTATCATATCATATTCATTCCATATCACCAATTCAAATCATAATGTCAATCCAAAACCATATTCATCTTAATGCAAATTATTAGTTCATATGTCACCAACTAAGAGTTTGTAAAAGGTACTTACTCAATGTCTTAAAAGTGACTTGCACTCCCTAATTACGATCCCGAACATTTACAAAGAATTTATGCCTGAAATGTATGCAAAGAAACATGATAAGCCTACATAGCTTAGTGAGGTGTTGACCATATGATAGCATAGTATAATGTCATTGATGACATAAAATGAATCAATCCAAGTAATAGCATTACGAACAAATTTAATAAAGTTTATGCAAAATCTTTATTTGAGTTCACATCTATAGGTCACAACTGTATTTCAAGGACATAACTTAAATTAGCTTTGTTTTATGAGAGCTTTATCAGAGTTCCAGAGTTTTTATAGCTTACAGAGAGCATACGTTCTTATCTTACACGTACTTACTCTTATTGAAGATCATACGGAATTCTTATAAAAGTTCTTTCGGAGTTCGTACATTTTAACAATATTTGCCTTAGATCACATTTGGACATAGGTAGCATTGGTTCGTGTTTAACCGTATTGGTCCGTGTTACACATAGCACAAAGCACAAAGCAATGACTAGTGTTCAAGCATATGACATATATGGGATTGTCATCCCTGAGCTGTAGACCGTAGACCGTAGTTCAAATATACCATTGTACCATGCCAAAGTGTCCAAGAGCTTCTATTGTTTAAGCAACTTATAGCATTTTAAGCTTTGTTACCAGGAGATGAGTTTTATATCAAGAGTGCGCTTTAAGCTCCAAAGTAGAGAAGTTCTTGGTATCTTATGGCATAAAAGGTTAAGGTTCATTTGTTAGTATCTTATGACATATGAGACCATAATTTTGTTCCAAAGCTTTAGAACAAAGTTTACTTAGCTATATACATTCTACCATTATCAATCATAGCATAGCAATACATCGATGCATATGCAATGCAAGCATAACCAAAGAACTTACCAAAGATGTCATGCCATAAAGGTAATCACCAAAGTGCTCTATGTGAGCCTTATGCAAAATGATAATGTGCATCCCAACTTAAACATTTCATTAATTAAACACATAGAAAACAAAGGTCAGAATGACATTGTGTCGTCCGAGACAATGCAACTACACTCACCTCAATCCAACCTTAGAGACATTTTCCATATTCTCTAGCTTTGTGGTTTCCTTCATTTCCATTTTTTTCTAACCAAACATTAAAGAAACATATCATTTAGTACATTAGGCAGCTTGCATTGTCCTCAAAAAAACATTTATATAAAATGTTCTATAACTCAAAATCTGATTTCGTTTGTTTTAAACAAAACTACACTGAATAACCTTTTAAACCATATAAATGATAGCTTTTAATTCCTCTTATACAATTTATAATGAATTTCTAAAGTTATTGTTAATGCAGATTTAGGGGCAAACTGTTACCATGTTTTCATGACATTTACTTACTCAAAAATTCGTATCTTTTATCATACAAATCGAAATTTATCATCATTTGTTTTAAATAAAACTAGACATACACATGATTATTCTCATATAAGGCTCTTTTCATAATTTGACTTATAGAATTTACTATGAATTTTTAAACTTAGTGTCGATATACAGCTTTCTGGACAGAATTCACTAAGCTGAAATTTTAACTTCACTAATCACTTTAACAAGAATCTAAGCATAATTAATCTTTTTAAACTAAATTCTAAGTATCACTTAATACTACATACACCCTAATTTATAAATTCACATACCATAATACATGAAGCCTTAACCAAATAACATGAAATTCTTAATCTTTAAGGGATTAGGATTTGATCTTCTAATGGTCTAAAAATTGTGGAAAAAACACCATTAAGCTTAGAATCTAATCTATTTTCATTATGGAACCTTTTCAATCGAAACCTTAATCTTTGGAAATCTTACCCATAACCATCTAAGCTCAAAACTTAATACAAATTATACCAATAGATTGCTAGAGAAAGGAGCTTATCAAATATATGTTCAATTTAGAGAGATGATGACTAGATGACAAGTAATTTGATCAAAGACTTAGGTTTCAATCGAAGCTTTCATCCATGGAGATCACTTGTAGAAGATGAAGACGTTTCTCTTTCTTCCTTTCCTTAATGTCGTGGGATTTCTTTCCCACTTTCATTATCCTTTTATTTTATTTCCACAAGAAAATAACAAAAGAAATAGTGGTAAATTTAATAGGTAGACACATGGGTGACGACTAATAAAAGAAGTGGTCTAATTGCACACTAGTCATTTAACTCATCACCTCTTGCACTAAAATTACCAAGCTTTAATTTCTTATAATTTAGTCACTTGACAACTTTTAACCTATTCACATACTTAATCACCCATTTTCCTATTATTTACACTTATGTTCTTATACTTAATATCCTTACAGTTTGACCTTTAACTTCTTAAATTTTCAAAATTAAACTTAATTGATTAAGATTAATCAGATCGATTGTTTCAAGAAACTAGATTTAGCTACCAAAAAATAAATTTTTGATAATCAGAATTCTATTTGGCCGGTTTTTGGGTGTTACAGTTCTAATGACCGCATAAGACACTCGTGGAGAGATTACGCCATTACGATGTCAATGATTTCTATGGTACCGGTGAATGTGATCCGGTTGCAATGAATTAATGGTTGCGAGACGATCAATGGGCGTTTAGGCAGATGACAGACTTGATTTTGTTACCGACCTTCTGAAAGGTAATGCCAGAGATTGGTGGGTGACCGTAGAATTAGTTTGATTAGCTTGATGTTGGTTTTAAATCGAACGAAGCTCCAATTATGCTTTGAATTTAAATTTTCTATGGAAAATTATCTTATGACTTGATTTACTTGTATTGATTATGGCTAAATTTGAGATTTAAAATGAAAAATTTTGGAGTCGAGTTTGGGTAACTTGAATGTAGCATATTGGGTTCGTTTTGGGATTGGGGTTTTACAACTATTTTTCATTCATGTTGGTGAATCTTTGAATCTAATGCTCGGTAAGGGTACTTATGTTGGATTATTCTCTTATTTCACAGTTGGGCGTGGAAATAATCTGCAAAGAATTTCTCATCTTCAATATGTGGACGACCAATGATATTATCCGAAGCGTGTGAAGGTTAGGTCCTGAATGTTAAAAGGGTAGTTAGAGTCTTTGAACTTGCATCTAGACTTCAGCTTAATCTCCAAAAGAGCAGAATATTTGGCATTAATGTTGAAGAGCATCCTCTAGGTGTTTGGGCCTCCTCAATTGGTTGTTTTGTGTGTGGGGGGTTCCAACGGAATACATGGGGCAAGAAGAAATTCAAATTATCTTTGGTTACCAGTAATGGATAAATTTTCTAAAAGACTTGCTAGTTGGAAGTCAGACAATTTGTCCTTTGGTGAAATCGGTCCGCTCAAGTATCCAAGTTTATTTCTTAACCATGTAGTTTACTATCTAATTTTTTGGGACCAATATTGAAAGGGATGGGAATTTTACAGTTAAACCAGTGGGTTCAATAAATGTTACGCGGCCTTACCCGGACTTTAATTGGAAAAAATATGGTTTGATTAGGTGTTGCACCACCAAAGATGGTTATTCATCACTGGGTTCCAGTTAAAGTGGGATTATGAGATTTGAACAATTGTTGCCCTTTTTGTTCTTATAGAATATTTGGATGCATTTTTGTGCTTTGTGGGATACCCTTATAGTTATAGTGGTCCCACAGAATCCTCCTCTATTGTCTGTTAAAAACTTCCCTTTGGGACATTATCTCATCTAGTCGGCATGACTTTTCAGAAATTATATTGTTTTTAATCGCAAATCCACTTATATAATTCATTTGATGTTCTTGGTGGTTTAAAGCGAAACACTCAGAATCTCCCGTGTCCGTGGATGATATTATTTCTGATCTGGTCAATGTAGAAAATGTTATGTAGGGAAGCC
Source organism: Hibiscus trionum (assembly GCA_030270665.1). Classification (NCBI taxonomy): domain Eukaryota; kingdom Viridiplantae; phylum Streptophyta; class Magnoliopsida; order Malvales; family Malvaceae; genus Hibiscus; species Hibiscus trionum. The sequence goes on from BSYR01000004.1 coordinate 20,164,342, forward strand.
TATTGTCACGCCCCGCCAAAGTGCACCAGGACCGACCGAGGAGTGCCCCCTAGGTGCACTCGGGCCAACCAAGGCAAAATGAAGAGCCTTGGACGTTTTAAGGCCAAGTATGAACCAAAGAAGGATCTAGAACGGCCTAGAGAGGCCCACAACCCTCTTCAGACGTCCCTATATGAATCTAGGAGGTTTCAGGAGATCCTACACAAGTCTAGAACGATCCAGGAGGCTCTCCAAAGGTCTAGAGACACCTAGAATGCCCTGGAAGATTCTAGAAGACTCTAGAAGATTCTAGAAGAGCCTGGAACATGTTGGAAGCATCTAGAACATTCTAGAAGGATCTAGAATGTTATAGAAGATTCTGGAAGACTATGGAAGAATCGGGACTACTCTAGAGATGTCTGGAACATTCTAGAAACCTATAGAAATGTGTAGATCTATAGGAGTTATCTAGAATACTTTAGGTCCTTAGAGATATATGTAGAATCCTATAGAAATCTCTAGAATAGTTTAGATCCCTTAGATATTTTAGGAGGCAAAATTGTAGCCGTTGGATCAAAATGATCCTAGCCGTCCGTTGAGGAGGTGGGAGCCTATAAATAGGACCACCTCCCTCATTTGTAAATCACCTAAGAAGTCCTTCACTTCTCTTGTAAAGCATACTTGTAAAGCTTCCGTTGCTTTAATACAAGGTAGTTTCCTTGTAAATCCGTCTTGCTCCTTCGTTTTGCCATAGCGTTGCGACATCAAGGCTTACTAGCATTGTGCCGAGAGTGCTAGTGCCGCACGGATTTGAGCCTGAAAGAATAAGTCCGTGACAGTTGGTATCAGAGCAAGTTCTGATCGCTCGGGAGCATGGCCAAGACCGCCAAGAATCAAGTCGCTAGCCCGTCCGAGACCGAGGTCACGCATGACCAAGGTGGGCAAGAAGTAAGGGCCGACCTTGTGGAAGGAAGGCCTCGTGCCAAATCCAAGGATGTACTCTCTGGCTTGGAGTCGCGCTTGACTCGCGTGGAGGAAAGCGTTTCGGGCATGGGTGCCCAAGTGGACGACCTTCATGAGCGGATAGAAGGCCTTGAGGCGGAAGATGCCGAGATGCACACAGCCGTGAGAGCTATGAAGATCAAGCTAGAGGAGACTCTGCGCGCGGAAATGGGTGAAGTACGCGACGCACTCATGGTAGAACTCACAAAGGTACGTGAGTCCTTTCAACGAGAACTTGACAACATGCATGCCCAATTAGAAGCATTGCAAGGCGACCTTGCCTTGTGCAAACGTGCTATGGCAGCCGGGCCAAGCACCACCGTGGAGGCTAGGAGGGTCGAGGTGCCCAAGCCTCAAACCTTTTCGGGATCACGCAACGCCAAAGAAGTAGACAACTTCTTGTATGGCTTGGAGCAATACTTAGAAGCCGTTGGCATCAGGGAAGATGCCTCGAAGGTCCAGACCGCGACCTTATACCTCACCGACACCGCCATGCTTTGGTGGAGGAGGAGGCGCCTTGATATTGAGAGAGGTACGTGCACCATCTCTACCTTTTCCGATTTCAAAAGGGAGCTCAAAAGGCAATTCTATCCGGAGAATGCCGAGGATGAGGCAAGAGCTCGCCTACGAAGGTTGAAGCAGTCGGGGAGCATCCAAGACTACGTGAGGGAGTTCACTAGTTTGGTGCTCGAGATCCCTGATTTGTCCGAGAAAGACTCGCTCTTCTCCTTCTTAGATGGTCTCCAAAGTTGGGCCAAAACCGAGCTAAGGCGAAGGGGAGTCCAAACCCTTGTCGACGCAATTGCCGTGGCCGAGAGCCTCGTCGACTACTCAAGCCCCAAGAAGACCACCCCTAAGCCGAGGGATGAGAAGGGCGGTCATGTTAAAGGAGGGGAAGACAAGGGCCAACATAAGGAGGGCCATCGAGAAGGCCACTCGCCAAGGCACCGAGACTCATCCCCTTGGAAGAGCAAGGACAAGGGTAAGTCCAAGGAGTTCCAAGGTGCGAGGAAGTCACCACCAAGCAGTTGCTTCATTTGTGATGGTGACCATTGGACACGTGAATGCCCACAACGCCAAGCCCTTAATTCACTCCTAGCCAAGCATCGAAAAGGTAGTGACACCGACAGTGGCGACGAGGGTGCACAAATGGGATCCATACAACTCATTTCAGCACTTCAATCAGTAGAAGACACCAAAGACATGCCCACGAGAGGGAATCGTGGCAACACACAGGCTAAGTCCGCACCAAAGGCCAGCACGAGGGTAAAGTGCTACCTATGTGAAGGACCACATGTGATGAGGTCATGTCCGATACGAAAGCGTCTTGTTGCCTTCATCAAAGGGGTTGATGGTAAGGCACAACCAGATACGATTGCCCAGGATCAAGCTGTCAAGCCGGGGGTGAAGACGATGAAAGCTAGGAGCCGAGGGAGGCACACCAGCAACACCCCAGCAGCTCGACCGAGACGCGACGAGGGCGTCGCGAGATCAGGTGGGGGAGGATGTCACGCCCCGCCAAAGTGCACCAGGACCGACCGAGGAGTGCCCCCTAGGTGCACTCGGGCCAACCAAGGCAAAATGAAGAGCCTTGGACGTTTTAAGGCCAAGTATGAACCAAAGAAGGATCTAGAACGGCCTAGAGAGGCCCACAACCCTCTTCAGACGTCCCTATATGAATCTAGGAGGTTCCAGGAGATCCTACACAAGTCTAGAACGATCCAGGAGGCTCTCCAAAGGTCTAGAGACACCTAGAATGCCCTGGAAGATTCTAGAAGACTCTAGAAGATTCTAGAAGAGCCTGGAACATGTTGGAAGCATCTAGAACATTCTAGAAGGATCTAGAATGTTATAGAAGATTCTGGAAGACTATGGAAGAATCGGGACTACTCTAGAGATGTCTGGAACATTCTAGAAACCTATAGAAATGTGTAGATCTATAGGAGTTATCTAGAATACTTTAGGTCCTTAGAGATATATGTAGAATCCTATAGAAATCTCTAGAATAGTTTAGATCCCTTAGATATTTTAGGAGGCAAAATTGTAGCCGTTGGATCAAAATGATCCTAGCCGTCCGTTGAGGAGGTGGGAGCCTATAAATAGGACCACCTCCCTCATTTGTAAATCACCTAAGAAGTCCTTCACTTCTCTTGTAAAGCATACTTGTAAAGCTTCCGTTGCTTTAATACAAGGTAGTTTCCTTGTAAATCCGTCTTGCTCCTTCGTTTTGCCATAGCGTTGCGACATCAAGGCTTACTAGCATTGTGCCGAGAGTGCTAGTGCCGCACGGATTTGAGCCTGAAAGAATAAGTCCGTGACACTATGGCCTTTATATTTCCTTTTCCTTGGTGCCCTCCCCAGACGAGTTTTTAAAGTTAAATGTAGATAGGGCCATGAAGAGTGCGCGCAAAATAAGCTTTTAGCAGCGTTTTTTAGTCCTATAACGGCGTTTTTTAGTGCCGCTAAAAACTTTTCCGGCGGTTAGAAAAACGCCGTAAGAAGTGCCACTAAAATTAGTGCCGCAATAAAAAACGCCGCAAAAGGTCAAAATCTGTAGTGGCGTTTGTTTTTAAAAACGCCGCAAAAAACTGTTATATAATGCCGTTTGTAAAAACAAACGCCGCAAAAGGTCAAAATCTTTAGTGGCGTTTGTATTTACAAACGCCGCGAAAAACTGTCCTATAAAATACAAACACCGCGAAAAACTGTCCTATAAAATACAAACGCCGCGAAAAATTGTTCTCTAGTGAATAACACCATGTTTTGAAAAAAAACTCAAATAAAAATAATATTTTTATTATATAATAATCGATTAGTGATGTTAAATTAACAAATGTTACACCAACTTATTTGAACATCAAAAAATGAAGGAAGTACAACACGGTTCCTTACATACAAATACAAAGAAAATCAACAAAACTACATGCCATATATCGACTAGTGTAAATATGTTTGAGTTGTAAAATTCACTGTGTACACATTTACCAGGTTTCCCATATTTCAATTATATATAATTGAAATGTGTGTGCACGAATGACATCGGACAAATGGCTACCCCTAAATTTGCTTTCAAAAGCAATAGGAGCATCAGGTCCTATTAGCATGGCAATTACAGCTGCTCCTCCAGTAGGCCGGGCGGGTCTTTCTGCATAAACCTGAAAAACAAAAGTTCGGTAAGAAAACCAAAAGTTCGGGCATGTCCTACTAGATGCTGATTCAGAAAAAGGAGCAAATTTTATACTTTAGTTCAAGGCATAAAGCTCAAACAAATCATATTCCAAACTTCATCAGAAGAAAAGAATTTGCACTTTCACAAGAGAATAAAGAGAAAATCGGTTTCCTTCAAGGTAAATCAAGTGCATAAAACATTCAAATTATATATACAGTCATTGAATCCTAAGAAAACGATAACATGAGAACTAATTAATCTGACATCATTACACTGACTTGTTCATAGACAGGGAAAGCTATCCATTCAGGATAATTATCACCACAAATTTTCTTCAGATCATCTCTGTTGAGTGCCCCAAGAACTTTTATATCAGCTGCCTGTCAAAGAAGACGAGTATAATGATTAATAGGCATCCAAAAAGCCGGATATGTCTAAAAGTTGAAAGATGAAGTAGTCACAAGATCTTAATAACCCTAGTGAACGACAAACTAAAATATAGATCCATAATCCATTACCTAATAGAATACAAATATTTCACCCATATTTTTCTCTTATCCTAGAGGATGCTCCAGCAGATAAATGGTTCCTTCAGGGACATCCAAAATTAGACATCAACAACTAACTCATCTATTTATAAAATTTGCAAGTTCACTATAGCTTAAACTTACTTAAAAACACAAAACTTTAAGGCCGTGTTGGTTTCGGACTTTCGGTTGAATAAAAAAAACTATGTTGTTCACAACTTCACTGGCCTTAATTGACAACATAGCAAATGCCTTAGAGTTCTGCTCAAATTTCAACATAGTCAATTCCTAAGTTCCGAACTCCTAACTACAAGATAAGTCCAGTTGTAAACTACAGTTGAACCAAAAAAAAGCAAACAGTTGAAAACTTGGCAACAGTTGGTTACTTGGTTTGTAATACAAGGGCAATTATATACAATCAACCAGTTTTCAACAACTAATAATCTTCTTTCACTCATTTGAACAATTAACGGAAAAGGCAAAATTAACAAGGCGTTTAACGAAGAAGGGAAATGAAGAAGGAAAATTAGGTTCAAAACAAATAGCATATGAGAAGAGTAGATACGAAAAATGCAGAATTGTTAACCTCATTGAGATAACATCTTCCACTTCCGTACAAAAGGCCATGCAATCTTGTCCAAGTCCAATGGTGTATTTCCCTTTGAAAATCAGCATAAAATGGTAAAACCACTTGTATATGTGCTGATTATCAGACAGAAGTTAAGTAATTATGATAAAATTTCACATACCTATGAATTCCATGACCAACACATGAAGTCTCAAAAATAGAGGAGTTGGACACCTAATCCCTGCAGCCTTAAGCCTGCAACTCAAAACAAACATCTCCACTGATTCTAACCTTTTTTTTTTCTTGCTAAGTCGGTCAATTTTGTTAATAGAAATCAGTCAAAAAGTTCAAAAACAGAACAACTGATTCTAATTGTGCTTAACCTTAGAAATAACAGCAAAACACAACAACATCAATCCAGGGGAGGTGATTAAAAACCAGTTCAAAATGAAGATTGAATTAAGAAAAGACATGAATCAAACTAAAGACTCAATTTTTGTTTCTAAGCAGATCGAATCCAGAGAAAATTAACAATTGACATGATAATGCTCTATTTCATTGTGGCTACAATTCGACATTTGAAAAAAATTCATATCTGCACTTGACATGATAATGCTCTATTTCATTGTGGCTACAATTGCTTTTTGTTTCCTTAAGTTTCTAAAAGAAAAAAAATACACAACATTGAGTTTTTATATTACATTTTTAATTACCAAAAATAACAATTCACTAATGTAATTGCTAAACGCCTCGTCTAATACCCATCTTAGGATAGCCAAACGGATAGTCGGGCCAGAGATTTTTAAATTTACATCTAACGAATTAAAAGCTACTGTAATTTCAATAAATTTAAATCATGCAATTTTCTTCATCACAAACAAACAATTTGCTTTTGCATTGAAATCATACTTTTCCCAGAAAAGCCAAAGGTCAAGGAATCATATCACCAAAAAAATCAGAAATCAAGCAATTGATCGAACTAAAAACATATCACCATCGGCATTCCGAAACTACAACAGTCATATATTAAGTCAATATCTTAAAACATGACGCAAATCTGATAAAAAAACTATATCAATAACAAATCTAAAAACAAAATGTAGAACAAATTCAGACAAAAAAATCTTCTAGAATTTAGAAAATAAAAATTAAAGAGAAATAAAACAAGACGTAACCTACCTCGTTTGAGATCTGAAAGCAGAGAAAATGAGATCAAAACGATGAAGTTGAGAAATTAACTAAAAAGAGAAAGGAAAGGAACGTACTCGGATTTCCAGAAACTAAAAGATTGACCGGGGTGAAAAATTAGAGAAAATAAGGTGAAGGAGTGAGAGACGATTGAGAGTGTGACAGTGGAGAGTGACTAAGGTCGACGATGGAGGAAATTAGGGATTGTGGGTTTGATTGGGGATATGGGTATTTGTCGTGACGTAGAGTGAGTGGGGATATATTCAAAATAAAACGATGAGTTTCTTATTGCGGCGTTTATTATAAAAAAAATGTCACTAATTGTACATCTCTTGCGGCGTTTGCCTACACAAACGTCACTAAAGAGCAAGTATTTGTCTGCATATCAGTTTATTGCGGCGTTTTTACGAAAAACGTCACTAAACGTATATGCATTTTATGTTTGTGGCGTTTATTACGTAGATGCCGCGAGATGTACAAAATTAACGCGTTTACTCGAAAAACACCGCTAAAAGTGCCGCTAAAAGACCTATTTTGTTGTAGTGGCGGAGGTATATGAAGCTATTTAGAGACGCGTCTGGGCAAACTCTTCTATCTTTCTCATCTCCTATCGGGTCTAGTTCTCCCATTTTAGCCGAGTTCTTCACCATTAATCACGGTCTATGCACGTTCCTCAACTTAGAGTGGCATAGTAAGTTTAAGCCGATTTTGGAGAGTGACAATAAAATTGTTGTCGACTAGGTTCTTCATCCATCCAAAGCACCGTCATGCTTTTCTAATCTGATCCACTTCATCTTTAACACCCTATCGAGTTGGTTAATTCATCACATTCCTAGAGTTTGTAATATTGAGGCTGACCAATTAGTCAATAACAGTATTAGTTAAGATTTTTCTATTGCCCGTCGTTAGATTCTAATTTGCTCAGTGGGTCTTCGAAAGCATGGTTTTATTCTTCTTTGGTGTGGAAATAGTGTGGTTGTGTGTTTTGCTACCATCTCTTAGCTACATATTACTCTCATCTTTTTTGTTGAGGTCTTTAGTAGTTGAGCAGTTGATTGTTGTATCCATGATGTTTTGTTGTATGTGATCAGTGAAGGTTCTGGACAGGAGCCATATGAGCGATTGCTCAGGGCCCCCAAGGAGAGAGAGGCCCAAAAAGAAAGAACCTAAATTAAATTAAATGTTTGTAAAAAGTTATAAATTTATATATATAATTATGTGTGTGTATATAACAATAATCTAAAACTTAAAACATGAAGAAAAAAATAACAGGTTTTAAGTAAAAATGTTTGATTTGTAGATGTTTATAAGTTAATTTTTTGTTGCTCAAGAGTATAATCTAATAATATTTTTTGTATTAAGATAATTTTTTTGAAAAAAAACTTATACCTCTTACTAATTATAAATTAAGAGCCATATTTTAATAAATTGTACATGCCCTTAAAATTTTTGAATCGCCCTACATGTGATAAGCTTGGTGGTATGGTGTATGATCTCCCGAGGCCTTCACATGCATTTTGGTCAGGTGTTGTGGCCTGGATCCTCGAGAATGGAGGTTGCGTCCTACTATGGTGTATCTTTAGGAATTTTTTTATGGGTTTATTGTGGTGAGTTGTATGGATTATGCTTTGATTTCTTTTAATAATAGTTATTATTTTACTTCTTATGTTGTTCAACATTGAGCCTCGATTTAGGCCCTGTCTAGTAAAGAGAAGTTTGAGCTAAAATTAGAGGTTTAAATTAAAGTTAAATATTTTACCGGTCAAATCCGCTAATTTAGATGTTTGGTAAAGAGCGGATTAAAATAGCGGATTGAGGTGAAATCTCTAATTTTGAAAAAACTGCTAATATGAGCTTTTTAAAATTAGAGGCTTTGACATAAGATTTATAAAGATCATTTTACCCTTAACAATTATAAAAAATATCCAAAATAACCTAAATTTAACCATTTCTATTTTAATTCTTCAACTTCGCATATTTACATTGCGACACTTGTAAACTAATAATTTTTGTATTTTTTTATTCTCACACATTTATATTTGTATTTAAATTTAATAATTACTTAAATTATATTAAAAATAATTATATAAATAATAAATTAATATATAGATCTTTCAAATATGCTTGTTTTATTAAAAAATATTTTTCATAATCTAATTAATATTAATAGATACAAATATTGATAACTAATAAACTATTCAAATAAATATCAAATATAATCATGTCCTTATATGTCATTTTGTTTGTTTAAATAATCAAATAGCTATCAGCTATCAGTTAATTTTACCAAACACTTTTATATAATCAACTATTACAATTCGATAATCAAATCAGTTAATGCAATCAGCTATTAGCTAATGTAATTCGCTATCAGCTATCCGCTAATTGTCAAACAAGGCTTATTGTTGATTATGAATAGAACTTTTAACGAGGCCCACTTATTTTAAACTAAAACTTTAGTTATGCAATGTTAATGTAAAACTATTTTTAACAATTTTATTAATTTTAAAGTAATAAAATGAGTCATTCCAACTGATCCGGACGCCTTGGGATTAAAATTTTCCAGGGCAGTGGTCCGGCTCCGGCCCAATATCTCTACACCACAGTTGGATATGAAAACGGACAATGCTGGATTGTACCCTGGATAAATAATCACCAAGAGTTGTTCAACGGCTTTTCCAGCAAAGCCGAGAGATAAACCTCCCTGAGCTCCGGTCAAGCTTCCTTCCGACCACCCACTTCAACTCATTGAATCCAACGCTTCGAATAAGCGGCGCGTACACCTCCTCCAACTGCTCCCCAGCACAGAAGAAATGATCCAACCAAAACAAACCTCCCGGCCTTAACACCCTGTAAACATCAAACACCAAGAAATGGAGCACCGTCGTCGGAACACAGTTGCTTAAAACATGCATCGAATGAACTATGTCCAACGTGTTATCGAAAAACGGCAGCCTCTGCGATATGCTCATGTACAAAGGGACAACCCCTCTTGAAGCAATCAAACTATTGAACGGGCCGTTTAAGTTCATCGAACTTGTAACGATGGTTATGTTTCTTTCCATCATTTTCACAGCGAAGGTCGCCACCCCACCGCCGATATCCAGCCCTATTCGGATTGAACCCGGTTTTTTCATTGCCAGCACTTCGTCGATGCCGAAGTTAAGTCCGCCGTCGGGTGTCGTCCAACGAGTTCTCTCGCGGCCTTTGAGATCAAAGCAATCCTTGCAATCGTCGAAGCCCTTTTGCTTCTTCTTTCGATTGATCAAGCAAGTGTAGTTCTTGCAAGAATAAGCTGTCCATACGACTGATGAATCGGGTGGCATTGTCCATAGGCTGAGTGGTAACGGATAAGGTTCGGGGTATCGAAGCGGAGCAGCGGCGATGAGGAAGTGGCTCGCATCCCTTGAGGAGGAGTTTCTGGGCAAGAAGTTCATCGTCGGGACAAGAACCATTAACGTTGTAAGACATATAACGTCGGAGTTCATCGGGGAAGAGAGTGCATGTGCGTCCCACGGGAGAATAGATTGTATCGGAGCCGAAATTTACGTTGAATAAGGGAGTGTTGGACTTTGGAGGGGAATCCATTGGTGTGGCACTTCGTCCTATTGGTATATATATATATATATATATATATATATATATATATATATATATATATATATATTCAATTATAATCTGAAAATCTTCATGATTAGATAATTTTTTTATCACAGTCGACAATTGTCTTTTTTCTAACTACTTCAAGCTATTTAAAAAATAGGTGAGTCTACCACATACGACGAACATTGCTGAACACCACTAACGATGAACACCGTTAAACACCATTAATTTTTTAAAAAAAAATTTAAAAATCTAAAGGATTGAAATTATAATTAAAATTATCTCTTAAAAAAATAGAAATCAGATTTAATAGGTACTTTATAATATTTTTTAATAGATTAGAATCAAATATACCCAACTTTCCTAAACCCTAACAAATTCAACCCCTAATATTCTTTGTAGCCGGCACCGCCTCCGCCCCCGCCGCCAGCGCCATCACAGGTGCCGTTAGCGTGTCTGTCGGCGGTTTTATACGTTGGTTGTTTGCCTGCCGTGATCGGTAGCATCCTCCAGCATCCCTAATCGCTTCTGTCGCGTGCAGCCGAGATCGGCGTGTTGCGTCGTCGTGCATCCAGATTGCTTTGCCTGTCCGCCGTCCAACCGAACTCCACTGCCGGCTACCGTACATCTAGGTATGTTTTCTCTGCCCTGGTTGAACGTCTGTTTCGTCGTCGGCGTCGGCCTTGGTAGATTATCGCAGCGCCGTCGTCCCCTGCCTACCCGTCGAACCAAGCCCCACTGCTGGCCGCCACCAATTATCTCGTTAATTAACCCTAATTCCCAAATCAGGATCCCAACCAAACCCTAATTTTAAAATTTACCCAATTTCAAATTCTTATTAGAAACCCTAATCCCCAATTAAACCCTAATTTCCAATTATTAAACCATAATTCTTTAATTAATCTCTAATTAAACTATAATCCCCAATTATTAAACCCGTCGTGTTGGAGCAGGACCGATTTTGGTTCGTTAAATTCTCCTAACTTCTCCGGAAAAAAATGACTGAGTTTTGTTAAATTTGTCATATGTGTTCACGCTAATTTTACCGATCTACTATGAAAAGTATCAAGCAACATAACTTTGAGATGATCTAAAAGTTAAAAATATCAATGAAACTAAGATAACTGAACTTTTATCAGAAACTTCAAAGATATTTATGATGCCGAGAAGTTCATGAAAAGCCTGGATGGGATTGTCAAAGTAGCAAAAGAGTTGCCGAATGAAATATCAATTAGGGATCTTGCAGCTGTGAAGGTTCCCAATTGGGTCACTGAAGATCACATTGTGGAAAGTGTAGAACCGATATTTAGATCAAAGGGCAACATAAGTCTCACAACTTACTTCCCTACCATGAATATGAGAAAAACAGCACAAAAGAGTAGCGTTGATTCCGTCGCATGTTTGGAACCTTAGAGTTGCAAGCAGAGGTTCATGAAGTTGTCGATTCAATGATTGAACGACTTAGAACATTGAGTCGCAAATCAGATGGCCAGTTTATAGCAGTGGACTTGAGGATTGAGATACTCGAAAATAAAAACTGCCATAGAAGTGGCTCCACCAGGGTGAAAAGTTGTTATAATGCGGAGGAGATAGTTTTGTTTTTTAGGAAGGTCGGATTCGATACAGATAACACCATATACCTGAGTCAATCAAGGTGGGATAACAACCTTAGTGTCTTGAAGGATATCTTCCCTAAGACATACACTAAGGTAACTTCATCTCTTATCTAAAATCATTTGCTATGATACACTAATCTGCAATATTTTGTACAATGTTCAATGTTTGCAAATAACCGATGATTACTAGATTTACTAGTACCTCAATCTCGAAATAAAACTTTGCTATTACTATTATTCTGAATTACTGAAACTAATGTAGGAAACCATAATGCCAGAGGAGAAAAAGGGAAAGTTCCTTAAATTCGAAGATTCAGAATTTGAAAAGGTTATAGACTTCTACATATGTTCTCAGAGCGATGTCTTCGTACCAGCCATCTCTGGGCTGTTTTATGCCAATATAGCTGAAAAAAGAATAGCTTCGGGGAAACCTCAAATCCTTGTTCTAGCTGATATAACTTGTACGTCTGTCGCTGTCACCAACTATTTCTCTCTCTATGTTTCCAAGAAGAACCACTTGACTTATTTGTGTTTCTGCTATTAATCCTCTATAACGAAGAATGTTCGGAAGGGTGTTGGTTCGACGCATGCATTTGTGGAAGCCTTGTAAAAGGGTTTGGGTCTTCCCATCTACCTCAGTTTTAGTCTTCTTGAGTAAGTAGAGGGAAAGACCAAGTTTGGTGTTCATACTTGGGTGTTAAGTGCCCTTGAAAAGAGTTATTATCTGTGAAGATGATTTTTGTTTTTTCATTAATGTGTTTTTTTCAACAGGGTAACAAATGTTGCAGGTTTTTTGGGTCAATATGTTGCTTGATGTGATATGCAAAACTTCATTTCCATAATTTATTCATTGTAATAAGGTTGCACTTCATTATACCTTATGTCTTTAATTTATTAAAAGAAAATTACCTTTTTAGATATTAGGTTGTAAGAAGTTGAACATTGATCATGGAAAAGTAATTTGTTTAGTTATGTTATCGATTTATAACCGTTTGATCAATGGAACATTAAAAGTATCCACTGAAGCGATTTTAATGATTAATCTTTCTCGCTCTGTCGCATTGTGTTATGTTGGTCCATATAAAGGTTAGATGTTAGCTAGAAGTTTAAAGTTGTTAATGTTTCATGCCGAGTGCGAGAACCGAACCTTCAATAATTGGTTAAAGTATGAGAGACCATTATCATCTCACCTAAATCTCGAGTCCCGAGGTTAATATTAATTTAATACTGCACGATAGACGACAAAAGGAAGTGTGAACAAAACATGGGATAGAGATCGAATTCATTAAATTATCAATTTTGAAAGCCCACAGAAGTGTACGGCCATTTCATAATTTGCTGCCACCGACTCGGGGCTTTCACAATCCTAATCCTAAATACAAATTTCAAAAGCTAAAGCCTTCAGAAGTTTACTCCTTAATTCTACTTTTATTTCTTTTTGGATGGAATGAATTAACAGAAACTAACGTGTCAAATAGTTCAGGAATTCCGAGATGCTTTGTTTCGTCGGAATGGCTTGGTGAAGTACGAAGTGACCGGAGTCTCAGGAACCAGAATCAGCTTTCCGACATTCGCCAGAGGCCAGCTTTAACACGTAAAAATAATAACAATGGCAGTCATCAACAAAGGCTAAAAATTTTCAACCATTCTTGCAATGGCAAAACAACTCAATTGTTTCTAATCTTATTAGCAAGAGCTTACCTGACGATGCCAATGCCGATGGATACAAGCCATAGCTGCCAATCAAGCCTGACCGTGCTAGTAAACTTTCCAAGGAACTCGATGATGATTACCTGAGACAGTCCTGGAATTAGTATCACTAATTCACGATCACTATAAACAAGATGGAACCAACGGCAAAAAAAGATAGAGATGATTGGTCACCTGAAGAATTAATGTAAATCCAATTACCCCCATAAAGAGGTAGTTTTTAGTCACTCCTTTGAAGCAGCTAATTTCTTCTGGATTTCTAACATTAAACTCATTGAATAGCTGTGATTTGGAACAGTAATTAAATGAGTAATTAACCTTAAAACTAACACCAACAGATAGCAAAACTGCCACAAGCAGTTCATAGTCATCATGTACTTACTTGACACATGACAAATGCATTGAATATCAAAGTATTCTTCACTTTATATGCATGTTCACTATCATGGTCATCCTTTAAACGAATAATTGTCAAGCCTTCAAAATTCAGCACGAGAAGGAGAATAACTTGATATGAAGCCTGAAATGACATGCGAAAAGATGAATAAGAGAACAAGGAATTGCAAAGCTACATTTTTACAAACTATGATATGAGTTAACAAGGAATTGCAACTATGGCAAGTGAAAAGGTAAGAGGGGAACATAATTAGTGTTATGTGAGGGCCTAAGAAAACAGTTACCTGTATGAGTAAGTGTTGCGTGTCAAATAGTCTATTGCAATTAGTGCAAGTGTACACGTCGCAAGTAATAAAGTGATACGGAGTATCGGATATCGTCTCCATAGGGACTGGAAATATCTCTATCCTTATATTGCTGCACAAGAAAGAAAATAAGTTTAAAAGAATGTTTGGAGTAATCTTGAAAAATAACTAAAGTAATAAGTAAAGAAATCAGATTAAGAAAACAGGCTGGAATTGAATTGCTTAGTAGTGCAGGTATTGCACTATTCAAGGACTTCTATTCTGTGTCTTGCTTCTGTCACGGCAGCACCTGCCGTGTCAGTGGTCTGTTGCAGTCGCGGAAGCGATAAGCAACTCAATTTCTTCAAGTTCGGCAAGAATCCCTGGATTGACTTGTCCTATCCCTAGATCCAAGCTTGTCGGCGAACACGTCTTGGATGATACCTCCCGGCGTGAATCGAAGTATGAACACCGATGTTTATGAATTCTTCTTTAGCCGCTTAACCTCGTCCTATCCCTAGGTCCGAGATAGTTCAACCATAAACTGGAGAACCAGTACTTACTCCTTTCGTATACTTAACTCTCCCGATATTAAGTAAATAGATAATCTTACAATGCTCTCCCGATACTCTTGCAAGATGTTGAAACCAGAATAAGCAAACTTGAAGTTTTATTCATTGAATAGAAAAAATTCTAAGAACAGAACAACCCTTACAACTACTTTGCAATATCAACCCTTTGCCCTAGGGGAGGTTTAGAACATGGTGAAGAAAGAGAAACGACTAGGGTTTTGAGATGAGAGGTATGGGATGTGATCTCCTTATACCCTTGCATACATGGGTATATATAGGCAAAGATCTAGTCTAAGTCCTTCTTGGAGTAGAAATCCTTGTTCAGCAAGTAAAGATAAGTTACTTTACTTATCGATCCTTGATCAGCTCTATGCTCCGCTCCCGGCTTCAGAAAAATGCAAGATTGGGCTCAATGGACTCAGAAAAATGTCCTCTATCAAACGAGACCCATCTTAACTATGTCGGCGTATTGCCGTCCGGGCAGCATTCTACGGCGGCAGCGTTCTTGGTGGCAACTGGAACTGCTTCAATACAGCTCCTTCTGCTTCTAGTCTCCAAAAAATATGCGAGTGGCCCACGATAGTCCAGCTTGAAATCCTCTATCTGTCGATCTCCACTTCGTGTTTTACACCTCAGGTGTCTTCACTGTCGCCACTTCTGCCACAACAGCGGTCACGACAGGCAATAGCCCTTCTTCGAGTAGAAATCTTTCTTGGAGTAGAAATCCTTGTTGGAGTAGAAATCCTTCTTGGAGTAGAAATCCTTGTTCAGCAAGTAAAGATAAGTTACTTTACTTATCGATCTTTGATCAGCTCTATGCTCCGCTCCCGGCCTCAGAAAAATGCAAGATTGGGCTCAATGGACTCAGAAAAATGTCCTCTATCAAACGAGACCCATCTTAACTATGTCGGTGTATTGCCGTCCGGGCAGCATTCTGCGGCGACAACGTTCTTGGTGGCAACTAGAACTGCTTAAATACAACTCCTTCTGCTTCTAGTCTCCAAAAAATATGCGAGTGGCCCACGATAGTCCAGCTTGAAATTCTCTATCTGTCGATCTCCACTTCGTGTTTTCCACCTCAGGTGTCTTCACTATCGCGACTTCTGCCACAGCAGCGGTCACAACAGGCAGTGTTCATCAGCCCTTCACTCCAACTCCGCAATTCGCTTCTGCTCCTTTGCTGCCCTGGATGCTGCCATGACAGATATCTGCAAAAAGTGACCGAAATCAACAGCATCTGTGAAGTTTTATCTATTTGTGAAGTAAATGCAAAACTTAACCTAAAATGCAGTTAAACATGCTTGAGTGCAGCAAAAATAAGGATAAATGAAGGGTAAAATATAAGACTTTTAGGCACTCAACAGTAAGTTCCTCCACATGATGTTTGTAATTAGAGTTTCCTTGAGAAATAAAACAATTATATTAAAAGGAGAGAACTCTAGTGTTTTACCCATCTAAAAATGAAAATATAAATTTTAACGATTAACTTGATAGATGGTTGCTATATGGATGTTAGAAAAAGTGTTACTGAACAAAGTACACAATGAAAATTGACATGAGCAAAGGAGTTCAAACCTCCGGCCAACTGGTGACCTATGCATAAGGTTGTCAGTTGGTGGTTCAGTAGCCAATGCAAGTGCTCCAAGAGTATCCATGATCAGGTTAACCCATAGCAACTGTACCAAAAGAATTAAAATGTTCAAATTTTAATCAGGATTTCAAAATGTAATGCCCATCTCTAAAACATTCAAAGCCCAGTTACCAATTAATACTTGGAAAGCTTATTTATGATCTTAGAGAAAAAGAAAAGCTCATTAAATTTTTCAGGAGGATAACAAACCACTTCTATCCCCCTTCAATATCTTAGTTAAATTAAAATAATTTATTTCTTAAAAGGATTGTTTATAATCATCAAAAGTGAAGGCATCCCAATAAATATTTTACTGCATAATTACACAAAATAGCTACCAATGAGCCTTATCCCCCCTCGTACAAAAAATTTAGCTAAATGGAAAGCTATATTCCCCCAGAACAGGATGTTCCTAGTAACTAGGATCCCAACCCGTCTAGAAACATAGACCATCAAGGAAGAAATCTATAGATTATTCGTACCATCTATTGTGGATTAGGGTTTAATTGGGGATTAATTAATAAATTAGGGTTTAATAATTAGGGATTAATTAAAGAATTAGGGTTTAATAATGGGGAATTAGGGTTTAATTGGGGGGAAATTAATTAGGGATCAGGGTTTCTAATAGGAATTCGAAATTGGGAGAATTTTAAAAATTAAGGTTTGATTGAGATCCTGATTTGGAAATTAGGGTTAATTAACGGGATAATTGGCGGCGGCCGACAGTGGGGCTTGGTTCGACGGGGAGGCAGGGGACGAGGGCGCTACGATAACCGACGAAACAGACGTTTGACCAGGGCAGAGAAAACATACATGGATGCACGGCGGCCGGCAGTGGAGTTCGGTTTGACGACAGACAGACAAAGCAATCTGGATGCACGACGACGCAACACACCGATCTCGGCTGCACGCGACGGGGATGATGCTGCAGATCATGACAGAAGCGGTTAGGGATGCAGGCAAACGGCCAGCGTATAAAACCGCCGACAGACACACTAACGACACCAGTGATGGCGCTAGCGGCGGGGGGCGGAGGCGGCGCGCGGCTGCAAAGAATATTAGGGGTTGAATTTGTTAGGGTTTAGGAGAGTTGGGTATATTTGATTCTAATCTATTAAAAATATTATAAAGTACCTATTAAATCTTATTTCTATTTTTAAGAGATAATTTTAATTATAATTTTAGTCCTTTAAATTTTGATTTTTTTAAAAAAAATTAATGGTGTTCAGCGGTGTTCATCGTTAGTGGTGTTCAGTAATGTTCGTTGCACGTTGTAGAATTTTCCTTAAAAAATATTATAATGAGCAAGTATAATTTATCGGTTGGCTAAGCTGTTCATTTTTATTTTCTCATATTTTGCTGATGTCATGGGTTCTAGACTCAATAAAAATATTTTCCTTCTTTTCGAGTCTCCATTCTCTTCACCTCTAAGTTAGATTAATCTTAAAATTAAGTTTTATCATTAAAAAAACACTACACTCTCAACGTGTTTTGACAAATTTCACAAATCGTCCTTATTTGATGAAATAAAAAAAACAACTCATTCCACAAGATAAAGAAAAAAAACGCACATCATTATCCAACCAAATTTCCCCATATGCGGAGTAATTTTTATTTATATAATAAAATATTAGATTGATTTGTAAAATAAATATAAGTACGCTAATATAGTAATTACTATAAAAGAAAGAATGTAAAGTTGATTTACTAAAAGTGTGTGAATATATTTCGTCTCTAGATATATTGATAGAGCAGACTGCAGAGTAGGAATGGAGTAGGAAGCTGGTGAATATAGTTTACCATTTTCCCTTTTAAAACTTTGAGAGAGAGAAAATAAAGAAAAAAAACTAATATGGCATACACCCAATAATTGTAAAATGGTCAACTAAAAAAATAATATAATATGATTATAAAACGATAGAATCGAAGTGTATAGAAATTGCAAACTCGCCTGCCAACATTTTTTTTAAATAGTGATTTAAGAGGTAGTATGTATAATGTATTCATACATATTTTTAATCATTTGATAATGTATACAAATTACAAATAAAAAAATTTAAATATAAATCTTCTAAGATAAACATCATCATTTCAAAAAAAATTCTTTAGCAATTCTTACTTAGGGGAGAGAAAAAAAATTGCTCCTAATTAATATTAAACCCACAACATATGAGAGAAAAGAGGATGTCTAGAGAGAGTGTTTAGCCACTTACTCTAAAAATTGTTGACAAAAACTAAGAGTATTATACTCCCTATAAAATTTGTCCATTTTGTGTTTTAAAATTATTTCATTTAAATTGTCTCAATGAAAAACTCAACAACTTTTATTAAACACATTTCTTTTTCTATTTTTTTTTAATTTTCCAACAAAACAAACTTTATCTTTTCAAAAATAAAATTGTCATTTTAATTATTTTACAACACATTTCTTACACAAACTTTTTTTTCTTAAAATTACGTGAAAAGTCAACAAGGGATAAAATTTGTGGGACAAAGGAAGTATCAACATATTAATTCAACTAAAAACTTAAAAAAATGAACTTGAAATTAATTGAAAATAAATTTGATAAAATTTGAGCTCTTGAGTTTTAATATTGGATTCGAAAATTAAGTCGTATATCTTCTATCAAAATGAGAGTTTTATAAAGGGTTGTATTCTCTTATACAATGCTTTTCCATTTATTTTACAATAATTTGAAACATTAAAAAGTGATAGATGATAGAGACAGTGGCGGATTCAGAAATTTTAAATTGGGGTCTAAAAAATTTAATTCTCTACATATGTTGGTGGTATTGTCCTCGTGTAGTATGTGTCAATCCTGTAACACCTCAAAAACCGGTCTAGTTGGAATTGGATTTCAATGATCATAGTATTGATATTAAATATTGAAATATCAAATCCTTGCTATAGATTATATTGTTAAAGGACCCTAATTGAACTAAGTCCTTAGTTAAGAATGTCTTGAAAATGCCTAATATGATGTTTTTGAGATGGGCGTTTCGATACGGCTAGACTCGTATCGAAACGGCCTAAGTGAGGCTTTTCAAAACGAGTATATGGCGTTCCGATACAGCCATAACTGCATTAACTAATTTTTAGACTTTTGCTCAACCTTTTTGATATGGTTTCACTCGTTTCGAAACGGGTCTCATGTTTCGAATATGTTTGAAGGAAAAAAATTAAAAGAAAATGATGAGATAATGACTCACCTAGATCTTTGCCACCCTCCACATGATTTTGGTCAGAAAAGATGACTAGAGGTCATCTATATGTTTAATATTGAAAAGGATAAAGAAAAGATATAAAATGATATTTTATAGTTTACCGTTGGATGAGGGAGGTGGGAAATGATTGAATTAGAAAATGAATTAAAAGCTTTTATCTTTGTTTTGCTTCACCGAGACTCATTCTTCATTTCCTTGTTTTGAGAGAACAAGCAAGTACCACCATTGTCATCTTCAACCTCAAGCCTTTAAGCATACACCTCTCTATTGTGAGCCATAAGCTTAGTCTTTCCTTGATTTAAAAAACATCGATTCATAGCTTGTGAAACCAAATTTGATTTTGATATAACATCGAAACTTATGGACCGATTTGCAAAACAATAAATTTTTAAGTACTCTTTAAAGTCTCACTAGTGACAAGTATTTTAAACAAAATAATATCTCAAGACAAGTTCTTAAAATGATAAATTTTTCTAAGTCTTTTCCTATAAGTTTTCAAGCTAAACTATACAAAAACGCCCAGGCGTATCGATACCCTTAGCCGTATCGATACGGGTTTTAGCCACTGGAATTTTAATGGACATAGCATACCGATACGGTATTACCCTGTATCGATACGATATTCATCTGGGCAACTCTTTCAATGATACCGTACCGATACGCTTTGCAACCGTATCGATACGATAAGCTTAACTTTGCAAAATCTTTGCATTTCATTTTCGAACGTTAACTTGTCATTTGGTTGGTATCCCAATTTTTGAATGACTATTATATCGTACCGATACGATTTTTAAGATAACCAAACTTGGGATTCCAGTGAGAAAATACCGTATCGATATGACCTTCCGTAGCGATACGACCCTTAAAACCGTACCGGTACGCCTTCTATACGTATCGATACGCTATGTTTTCGGTCACAATGGCTCTTTCCTCTTTGATGCAGGTATCGATACGCTCCATACGAGTACCGATACGGTAGGCAGCAGAGCTGCATTTATTACGGGAAAAATGCTCTCAACGGCTCTATTGATGATCCCAACTACTCAAACGGCTAGAATTCAATGCAAGGGTATAAAAACAAGTCTCAATTGAACAGGCAACAACTATTGAACCTACAAGCAACATCAAAGCATCAAATCCAAACCCTAGTGCCTTTCATTGTCAAATTCTTGTACCCAACTCTTATGTTCTTATTGTAATCTTGTATTGTGAGTTTGGGGAGTGTGAAATTGTATTTGGGTAAACATTCATCCTTTGAGAGGAACTTTTAGAGTTTACCAAATTCATCTCTTTGTAAAAGTGAGTGGATTAAGCTTTGGGTAGAAAGCTTAATCAAATTGTAAGGTTACCTCCTCATCCAAAAAAAGGGGAAGAATTCAAGTAGTGAATTGGTTGAAAATCCTTAGTGGGAACTAAGGTAGTGGATGTAGAGTTCATTTGGAGAACTTGAATCACTCTAACTTCTTGTGTCACATTTTATTTTTCACCTTTATCTCCTACCAAAATTTTTATTGCCAATTCACCCCCCTCTTGGCCATTTGCAATTGTGTGATCAACTCAACAATTGGTATCAGAGCTACATTCATTAGAAGGATTACAACCCTCTTGAGTCGATTCTAGGAGAGTTTGATTAACAACTAGTCAAGCAATGACATCCACCTCCAACTCCAACCTCTACGAGTCCCAATCTACTACCAAGCCACCATTCTTCAATGGGGATAACTACCCATATTGGAAGAATAGGACGAGGCTCTTCATCAAGTCTACCGACTACATGGTGTGGGATGTGGTTGAAGAAGGTCCATACATACCAATGAAGAGATATGGTGAAGCAAGACTTGTCCCAAAGGTGAAAGCCGAAATGACGGAAGATGAACGAAGAAGGATGCAAGTAAATGATAAAGCTCTTCATGTCATCTTTTGTGCACTTGGTCCGGTTATCTACTCCAAGGTGTCTTCGATCGAGAATGCCAAGGAAGTTTGGGACACCCTCGAGACAACATATGAGGGAACTAGCGATGTCAAGGAAACAAAAATCGGGCTACTCAATCTAAGCTACGAAAATTTCAAAATGGATCCCGATGAGAGTGTTTTCAAGATGTTTGATCGATTCTCAGTCATTGTCAACGGATTGAAGGGTTTCGGTGAGATCATCCTCGAAGACAAGCTAGTGAGAAAATTGTTGTACTCTCTTCTGGAATCATGGGATAGCAAGAGAACGTCTATTATTGAAGCTCGAGATTTGAAGACTCTCAAGCTTGATGCTCTTGTTGGATCTCTACTCACCCATGAGATCATGAGGAAGGGAAGAGAAGAAGAAAAGAAAATGGAAGAGAAAAAGGTTGAGAAGAAGGATGTTGAGAAGAAGAAGATTGGAATCGCTCTTAAAGCTTCATACCATAAAAGAGATTCTAGCGAAGATGAAGATGAGGAGATGGCCATGTTGGCCAAACGGTTCACTCGCTTTATGAAGTCCAATCGTGGGAGAAAGTTCATTAGAAAATGAGACTTCAAGAGCAAGAGTAAGGAAGAGGAGAAGGACCAAATCACTTGTTATGAATGCAAAAAATCCGGCCATATTCGCTCCGAATGTCCTCAATTGAAGAGGAAGAGCTTTGGGAAGAAGAACAAGCTCAAAGCTCAAGTAGCAACTTGCAGTGACGAGGAGTCATCCGAGGAGGAGGAGGAAGTGGCCACTCTTTGTCTCATGGCCATTGATGATGAACCAAAGGTAAACCCTAACTCATCTAATTTTGATTTTACCTTTGATGAGCTTCAAGATGCTTACGATGAATTGCAAGATGTTTATGATGAGTTAGTTGGAAAATATAAGGAATCCATTTTGAGAAACAAGAAAAACATTTCCGATTTGAAAAATCAAAATGAAACATTTTCAAGAACTAACTCCGAATTGGAAAAGAAGGTTTTGTATTTAGTAAATCTGTCAAATGATCTTAAAAAGAAAAACCTTGAACTTGAAAAACTTCTTTCCGATTTTCAAGATTATCACACAAAGGAAGCGGATAATCTTAAAACGTCAATTGCTATTGGGAAAAACCATTTTGAAAAGGGAAACTCTTCTAAATCCCAATATGTAAAAAGAAAACCTTTTATTCCTAAACAAAAAAATTTTCATAAGCAATCTAGAGGTCAAAAGGTTAGAAGTGTTTGGGTTCCTAAGGAACTCATTATTTCCAATAATATGAATGTTATTGCTTCTTGGATTCCTAAGGGAACCAAAGTTTTGAAGGCTAACACACATGGACCCAAAATGATTTGGGTACCAAAAATCAAGGCCTAATTTATTTGTTTGTAGGGGGAGCATTGCTACAAGGCCAAAGCTTCAAGCCAAAACTCATGGTACCTTGATAGTGGATGCTCAAGACATATGACTGATGACAAGAGTAGATTCGTGGAACTAAAGCCAAAAAGTGGTGGAGTGGTAACTTTCGGTGACAACTCCAAAGGCCACATTCAAGGAATAGGCTCTATTGGTAATCACTCTTCTATTTTCATTGAAAATATTTTGTATGTCAACGGTCTTAAACATAACTTATTGAGCATTAGTCAATTATGTGATAAGGGTTTTAATGTTTTATTTGATAAAAGTGGTTGCAAAATTGTGAACATTAAAACAAATTAATTAATGCTCATAGGACATAGAATAGACAATATCTACATGGTGCATTTAGATGACATCCATTCATCTCATACATGCTTAGTTGCATATGATGAACATGACTCATGGCTTTGGCATTGAAAATTAGGACATGCTAGCATGAGTGTTTTAGAGATTAATTTCCCTTAATCTAGTTAGAGGTTTACCCAAACTTAAGTTTTTTAATGATAAAATTTGTGATGCATGTTCAAAGGGTAAACAACATAGAACTTCATTTAAATCCATTAATGATGTCTCTACTAGTAGATGTTTACAATTGATTCATATGGACCTTTTTGGGTCTATTAGAACAATGAGCTTGGGTGGTAAATCATATGCCTTTGTCCTTGTAGATGACTATTCTAGGTTTACTTGGGTTCTATTCTTAAGTACAAAAGATGAGGCTTTAGAAAAATTCATCACATTTTCTAAAATAACTCAAAATGATCTTGAACTTAAAATTTCTCACATTAGAAGTGATCATGGAACCGAATTTCAAAATCTAGGTTTTGAAGAGTTTTTAAATGAAAATGGGATTAGCCATAATTTTTCCGCACCTCGCACTCCTCAACAAAATGGGGTAGTTGAGAGGAAAAATCGAACTTTAGAAGAAATGGCTAGAACCATGCTTTGCGAAAATAATTTACCTAAATATTTTTGGGCGGAAGCCACAAATACTGCTTGCTATATTATAAATCGAGTAATGATTAGGCCAATTTTGAAGAAAACACCTTATGAGATTTTAAAATCTAAGAAGCCTAACATTAGCTATTTTCATCCTTTTGGTTGCAAGTGTTTAGTCTTGAATAATGGTAAAGAAAACTTAGGTAAATTTGATGCTAAAAGTGATGAAGCTATTTTCTTAGGGTACTCTTTAAACTCTAAAGTCTATTGTTTATTTAATAAAAAAACTCTAGTAGTTGAAGAGTCTATACATGTTGTTTTCGATGATAACCTCCTTCCGAGGAAGGAATCTTGTGATGATGATGATGTAGGAATTCTTGATGCCATTGATGGAGGACAAACGTCAAAGGTGGATGAGATTCCAACTAAAGATGAAGATGCACAAGATCCACCTCTTGAAGCCTTTAAGGACTTGGCTCTTGAGGAAAATGAGGTATCTTACCCAAGGGAGTTCAACTATGTCAAAGGTGGTGAAATCTTGGGTGATCCATCCAAGGGGGTAACTACTAGATCCTCTATCAAATTAATGAACCATGTTGCATTTCTTTCATGCATTGAGCCTAAAAATATTAAAGAAGCTTTAAAAGGTGATTTTTGGATTTTGGCCATGCAAGAGGAATTAAATCAATTTGAGAGAAGTAAAGTTTGGACATTAGTTGAAAGGCCTAGTAATCAATCTACTATAGGAACTAAATGGGTGTTTAGGAATAAACTAGATGAAAGTGGTAATATAGTGAGAAACAAGGCTAGGCTTGTTGCTCAAGGCTATACTCAAGAAGAGAGAATTGATTTTGATGAGACATATGCACCCGTAGCTAGGATGGAAGCCATTAGGATGCTTTTAGCATTTTCATGTTATAATGATTTCAAGCTTTTTCAAATGGATGTGAAAAATGCCTTTTTAAACGGTTTTATAAATGAAGAAGTGTATGTTGAACAACCACCGGGTTTTGAGGATTCAAAATTTCCAAACCATGTGTTCAAACTAACTAAAGCTCTTTATGGTTTAAAACAAGCTCCTAGAGCTTGGTATGAGAGACTTTCAAATTTTTTAATTGAAAAGGGTTTTGAAAAAGGTAAGGTGGACACTACACTTCATAAAAAGATATAAAAATGACATCTTAGTAGTACAAATCTATGTTGATGATATCATTTTTGGTTCTACTAACGAATGTTATTGCAAAGAATTTTCTAAGCTAATGCAAGGTGAGTTCAAGATGAGCATGATGGGGGAACTCTCATTCTTTTTAGGACTCCAAATCAAACAAAGGAAAGATGGCACCTTCATAAATCAAGCTAAGTACGTGAACGATATGCTCAAAAGGTTCGGCTTGGAGAATGCAAAACCTCAAGCCACACCTATGAGCTCTTCCATAAAGTTTGACAAAGATGAAGGAGGTAAGTGTATTGATTCTAAGCTTTATAGATCCATGATAGGTTCTTTGTTTTACCTTACCGCAAGTGGACCGGATATCATGTTTAGTGTTTGCTTGTGTACTAGGTTTCAAGCTAGTCCTAGAGAATCACACTTAGTTGCCATTAAGAGAATTTTTAGATACCTTAGAGACACACCTAACTTAGGCCTTTGGTATCCTAAAGATTCCTCATTTAGCCTTCATGCTTATTCGGATGCGGATTATGGGGGTGTAAGATAGATAGGAAAAGTACTTCCGGGACATGCCAATTCTTAGGTAGTTTGCTCGTATCTTGGTTCTCTAAGAAACAAAATAGCGTAGCCTTATCTACCACCGAAGCAGAGTACATATCCTTAGGGAGTTGTTGTGCTCAAGTCCTTTGGATGAAGCAACAACTCTTAGATTATGGTGTTGAAGTAGAAACTATACCCCTTAGGTGTGACAACACTAGTGCCATTTGTCTCACTAAGAATCTCATCCAACACTCTAGAACCAAACACATAGAAATTAGACATCATTTCATTAGAGATCATGTGTTGAAAAATGATGTTGTTTTAGAGTATGTTGACACCTTGAACCAATTAGCGGATATATTCACAAAGCCTTTAGATAAAGAGCGTTTTTGGACCCTTAGGAGAGAGTTAGGTTTAACTAGCCTTTCTTGACCCTTTTTAGGTCCCAAAATGTCAAAAATTTGCTTGAAATTGTTTGTGATTCATGCTTGTGTTAATTTGACTCCTTTTGCTTCTATGCATGTTGCTAGGGGGAGTATGCATTAAGTTTAGCCATTAAAACTTGTTCATAGGACATTTACATGCATTTAGGGACGTTTAAAGTTGGATTTTTGCACTTAAATCTGTCATAAATGCCTTAACTGGTAAAGGCGTATCGATACAAATGAAGTCACTGGGAAATCTTTGAAGTTCAACGTGTATCGATACGACCCCGCGTATCGATACTGTTAAGTCAAGGGAGTTAATCCAAGTCAAGTCGTACCGATACGGTCCCACGTATCGATACGGTAGTAACGACAAATAAAAATTAGGGTTAAAGGGTATCGATACGCTATACACGCGTACCGATACGATCTCGACGGAGAGATTATTTAGGGCTGCTTCTTCAAAAACACTTTAAAATTAAAAACCCCTCTTTTCTCTTCAAAACCCTAGCCGCAACCCTCTATAAAACCCCCATCAATCCTTCAATTTTTTCCATCAAACTTAAAAATTCTTTGAGGGTTTTTGATCTCCACATCAAAGCTAAGCTTTGTCAACAATCTAGTGCACTCACATCAACACATTCATCCAATCTAACAATTCAAGGTATAAAACTTTTCTCTTTTATTTTCGTTCGATTTTTATAATTGTTTCAACTTAGTTTTTGTACAAAACATACTTTTATATTATGGGTTTCAACTTTTTCATCAAAAATTTTCAAAAATCAAGATTTTTTCATTCGAATATATTTTCTATTCGTATTTTTTAATCTGTTTTTTTAAAACCTCTTTCTCAAATTTGTATATATCTTTTTCGAATAAAAGTTTCCTTTACAATTACCTTGAATTATTAGAATTTATTGGTTCGAATAAGATGTTAATTGTAAACATATTCGAATCGTTTTGATGTGTTTTCAGGGTTATGGCACCGAAAAAGAGAACTAAACGTTATCTTGCTACTTCCGATCCTAGTGAGGATGCCGAGGGTAACCCTAAACCTAATCTCCCTTACATTATCCAATGTAGTTTTCCCGACAATTTCGATATGTCTCGTTACAAACTATTTCAAGGCATGATCCTTAGGGAAGAACGTGTAGTGTCTGTCCCGTTTTTAAGCTCTGCCCGTTTTAAATTTCAATACGTCCCTTTAATTAAGCAATGGAAATTTCTAAATTTTTTAAGCATTCCTCCTATTCTATATAGGAATTTGGTCATCATATTCTTTTCAAATGCTTTATGTGTTCATGATGAACCTAGAGAACATGTCATTACTATTGAATCTTTTTTTATGGGCAAAACCATTAAAATTGATCAAAATGTTTTATGTACAGCTTTTGGTTTTGAAAACATTGGTATTGATGATGAGAAGTCCTTAGGTACGGGTCCTTTAGGCTCAGTCAAAGTTTTAAATGCTCAGGACCGAATCCTTCATCTTCTTATTTCTTGGTTTTTGCGTCCATTGGGAGGAAAATTTTCTACTATTCGTCAAGTCGATGATTTTTGGCTTAGGTGTTTTAGGGAAGGTCAACGTCCAAACCTTTGTCAAATTATGTTTGCCAACCTTGTCTATCTAGTCCAACACCGTCACACCGAACAAGTCAAATCGTTTTACTACTCTACGGCTTTGAGTTACCTTTTCCATTCCCTTGAAATTGATTGTTCCCATGACTATCTCGAACCCCTTGGCCTACCCATAGATGAGCGTTCTCTATCTCGTGCCGGTTTTTCTTATGTTGACAATGAATGGGTTCGTGTCCCTCAAGCTCCTCCACAAGATGCTCTGGTTGATGCTTCTCATGCTTCTTCAAGCTCTCAACGAGCTCCGATTGAATCCTCTTCTATGGGCACCCTAATGACATTCCTCAATGAGAAGTTCACTAGCATGAAAGCCGGGTTTACCGCTATGGACACTAGATTCACCTCCTTGGAAGATCGCGTCAAAGGTATGGAGAATAAAATGGAAGTCATGGCTCTTCGACAAAACTCCATGGATATCTCTCTCACCGCCTTCCATGGTGCTTGGCTTAACCAAAATCGGAGGAATCGACCCACTCAAGACGATGAATATGAAGAGGACGAGGAAGATGATGATGATGGGGCGGACGAGTAGTTTTTGCATATCATCTCATGGCACTTAGTCTTTTCTTTTTTGTTATTGCACCTTTGTTTTAGGATCTAAGTTTATGCCTTTTATTTATGTCTTAGGATCTAAGTTTGGATTATTATGTTGATTTTCCTTTGAAGTTTCATTTGAACTATTATGTTTGCTTTGAATTTTATAAATTAATTGTTGCTATTATCCTTGTGTTTATATTTGATCTAACAAAAAGGGAGAGAAGGATTATAGAGCTAATGTTTTTATTTTTGAAAATCCATCTTAAATTAAGGGGGAGAAAGCTTTTCAAAAGTTTCAAAAACTTAAAAATTTATATGTGGTTTTGTTATATCAAAAAGGGGGAGATTGTGAAACCAAATTTGATTTTGATATAACATCTAAACTTATGGACCAATTTGCAAAACAATAAATTTTTAAGTACTCTTTCAAGTCTCACTAGTGACAAGTATTTTAAACAAAATAATATCTCAAGACAAGTTCTTAAAATGATAAATTTTTCTAAGTCTTTTCCTATAAGTTTTCAAGCCAAACTATACAAAAACGCCCAGACGTATCAATACCCTTAGGCGTATCGAAACGGGTTTTAGCCACTGGAATTTTAATGGACATAGCGTACCGATACGGTATTACCCCGTATCGATACGATATTCATCTGGGCAACTCTTTCAGTGATATCGTACCGATACGCTTTGCAACCATATCGATACGATAAGCTTATCTTTGCAAAATCTTTGCATTTAATTTTCGAACGTTAACTTGTCAGTTGGTTGGTATCCCAATTTTTGAATGCCCGTTATACCGTACCGATACGCTAAGGATGCGTATCGATACGATTTTCAAGAAAACCAAACTTGGGATTCCAGTGAGCAAATACTGTATCGATATGACCTTCCGTAGCAATACGACCCTTAAAACCGTACCAGTACGCCTTCTATGTGTATCAATACGCTATGTTTTCGGACACAACAGATCTTTCCTCTTTGATGCAGGTATCGATACGCTCCATACGAGTACCGATACGGTAGGCAGCAGAGCTGCATTTATTGCGGGAAAAATGCTCTCAACGGCTCTATTGATGATCCCAACTACTCAAACGGCTAGAATTCAATGCAAGGGTATAAAAACAAGTCTCAATTGAACAAGCAACAACTATTGAACCTACAAGCAACATCAAAGCATCAAATCCAAACCCTAGTGCCTTTCATTGTCAAATTCTTGTACCCAACTCTTGTGTTCTTATTGTAATCTTGTATTGTGAGCTTGGGGAGTGTGAAATTGTATTTGGGTAAACATTCATCCTTTGAGAGGAACTTTTAGAGTTTACCAAATTCATCTCTTTGTAAAAGTGAGTGAATTAAGCTTTGGGTAGAAAGCTTAATCAAATTGTAAGGTTATCTCCTCATCCAAGAAAAGAGGAAGAATTCAAGTAGTGAATTGGTTGAAAATCCTTAGTGGGAACTAAGGTAGTGGATGTAGAGTTCATTTGGAGAACTTGAACCACTCTAACTTCTTGTGTCACATTTTATTTTTCACCTTTATCTCCTACCAAAATTTTTATTGCCAATTCACCCCCTCTTGGCCATTTGCAATTGTGTGATCAACTCAACATAGCTATTGATCGGTTCAAGAAGTGGAAAAGATTAACCCATCGTTTCCATCGAAAACTAGGAATAAGGGAATCGCCATCAAAGAGCCTTAGGAGCTTCGAATTATCGAGGTGAGTGTAGTCGGGGTCTCGGAATTAGGCGAGGAGCCTTTCCAGATCTATCGTTATTGATTTCGTATGATTACTAATCATTGAATTAAATGGGTATTGTATAAAGCATCATTGAAAACCATATCGGTTAGTTTGGTAAGTATTGCATTGATTCATCGTCCATAGCATCATTGTTATTGTCATGGAAATCATTAAGAATTGACATATAGAATCATTGATAGGTGTTTATTGCTATTGCCTATTGATATGGCTACATGATTATTGAAACATTGACATTGAATCATTGATATCGAACTATTGTCATTGAATCATTGATATTGAACTATTATCATTGAACCATTGATATCGAGCTATTGTTATCGAATCTTGGGATCGAAGTATTGGATACAATTGGCATGTCATAGAATTCATGAGCTCAGTGGTACAGAAATTATACAATGTAGTGGAGGGATGTGATGTGTGTTGGTCAAAACGGTGTAGTGGAGGATATTGGACCATATTGTTCATTGTTGGTGTAATGGTGGAATTCGCGTATCCAAATAAGGTTGAAATCGATCCAAGGAAGAATGTTGATTATTGCTATTGTTATTGAGGATATGATTAATGATATTGCATTGTCATGATATTAAGATATTGACATTGATGATAAGATTATTGATACTATGTTCAACATGATTAAGGAGCATGTCATGCTTATTCATGCAATTGATGTTACAAAGATTATTAAGGCATATTAAATGGCATATGTCATTCATACGTTGTTGTTGGCTACCTCACTTAGACTATGTAACTCTAATTCATTCATTGTCTATACATTTCAGGTTAAGGAAAGTATCGGATCAAGATCGGGATTAACTAGAAGTTTGGCAAGTTACCACGGGTTTAATGTAAAATACTTTTGTCCCTTTGAACTCCTAGAATGGTGGAAAAGTAGTTAAAGTAGTTGATGATGATGTTTTTTGTTTATGTGTATAAAGGTTATGTGTTGTATGTGGATAAAGTGTCTTAAATGACTTGCTATGTTGCTTGAAAATGACTTAATATGCATATTTGACTTAAAAAGGCGAAAACATAGTAAACGTATTCGAATGATGATAAAACTTGGCATGACAGTAGTTTATAGTATTGAAATATTGTGTATAAACTTTCATTGCATTTGGACATCGTTTGGTAGGTTAAATCGAAAAAAAACCAGCAAGAACCTGTCATTACAGGTCAGGCCGTATCGAAACGGGTGATGGTGTTTCGATACGGGTAAGTATAATTGAACCTAAGAAAATAGGGCATACCAAAACGGATTAGAGTCGTACCAAAACATTTTGTCACTGGGATCTCTCGTTTCGATACGGGTTCATAGCGTATCGATACGAGTCAAAGTCAAAGTCAAAGGAAGTCAACCCGTACTGATACAAGGCTTGCCCGTATCGATACGGTCAAAGGAGAAAAGTCAACATGAGTTGACCATCGTCCACCCGTATCGAAACAGGCTTGAGTGTTTCGATACAGGGTTAGTTAAATTGGTTAAAAGGCATAATCTGAAGGTTTGCATTGTTTACAGTTTGGTCACTGTATTTTGAAAGATTAAATTGAATGAGTTAATGATCTTCAAATTGTATGAAATTTAACAGGCTAGCTAATGTTACACTGAATTTCAGTGTGGTATTGTCTGTTGCATCGAAGTACCTCTAAGTTATAAGATTTACAAAATAGTCCTTAAAACTTGTAAAAGTTATAAATTGGTCCTAATTGATTAATTACTGTTTTCCAATGAGTGAATTGGACTAAGATATACATCTGGTAAAGTTTTTTTGTGTAATATTGTCTAAGTGTTGAAATTGGAATGAAATTTTATTGTACCGATCACCGCATTTGTTCACCGGTAGCACGCTTCGACCCAGTTCTCTACCAGGCCGGGAAGGGGGTGTTACAAATCCCATGCCAATTTTTTGAGTTTGAGACATATTATGCGAAGGAGAAGAAAACTTTTGCTCCTCTTGAGCAAGGTGGATTTGGTGATGAGGCACAATTTGACACTTAGGAGAACTTGCATAATCATTTTAGCTTTTTGAACAAACCAATCTAAAATTACGCTTTTTTTCTTTTGAGAATGACTATTTATCTTCTTGCTACTACAATTACAATTTACAAATTACAATAGTGATTAATTATAATTCACTACTTAATAGGCATATCCTATAAATAAAGTGTCCAATCAAACTATTAAAACTAAAATCGAAATACTTAAATTATACCAAATTTGATTTAACTTTTCCCCTCGTTCTCAAATATACATGTTCAACATCCAAATAGCCAATTCAACCATGAAGTCGCCCAAAATTCAAATTCTATCCTTCAATTTTAACTTACTCAAATTAAAAAAATAAGAATTTAAAATATGAATTCAATTAAATTAAAGAGGGTAAGAAAATAAGTAAATAAACTAAGACGATTGGTTGGTTTTTTGTTTCAATGTCACGATTGAAATCTGAATCAGTACTAGAAAGAGGAGAGAGGCTGAAAAAGTAGAGAGCAAGAATCTATTCTTAATATATAAGGAAAATACTTTGATACAGTTTACACGAGGCTTTCAATTTTAAGGTTTAGGCTATATGGTTTATAATTTATGGTTTTGGGTTAGAGTTTAGAGTTTATGGTTTAGGAGTTTATGCTATAGGGTTTAGAGTTTATGGTTTTGAGTTAGAATCTAGAGTTAAGGATTTAGAGTTTTGGATTTTTGGTGTTAGGGTTAGAGATTTAAGTTTTAGATTTTATACTTTAAATATAGAGTGTTGTATAATTTTTTTACACGGCTTGTGTATCAAAATATAACTTAATATATAAAATGCAATCAATTTTTTTTAATTAAAAGATTTGAAATAAAGTAAAAGCACACACAAAAAAACCCCTCAATGCACGTGATAAAGTAACAAAATTATTTTTTACCACCACCAGTACCCTTTGAAATTTTAACATTATTTTTCTTTTCCTAATAATGGGTGTGCAAAATTTCTTAGTTTTTTCTTTTTACTTTATACACGCAACTATATTTAGTATTTTTTTTCCAAATAATAGGTGTGCAGTTGCTACTACAATGGCTCTACAGGTCCACCACTAGACAGAGATAATCTCTATTGTTGTCATTTATTTGTTTGTTTTCATACGTTGATGGAATCTTATCTTCTTTTGATAATTTTGAGTGACAAAAAGCAAGAAATCTTTCTTGAGGCCAATTCCTTCGTCTCTATTTTCTTTTTATATGTTCCAAGACTTTGTAATCAAGCAGCTGATCGGCTTACAAATTATGTTAGGAAACTAATGTCCTTACTGTTTGAGGAACCCCGCTTCCCCCTTGTATTCTGATGTATCTTTAAGTTTGCAATGAAATTTTCTACCTCTTGAACAAAAAAAAAAAACAAAAAATCTTTCATGTAACTATTTTTAGTTTGTCTTTTGTCTTCATGCGTCGATGGAGTGTTTTTATTCTTTTTGATGATTTTTTGGTAACAGAAAGCAAAGAATCTTTCTTGTGGCCACATTTGCTTGTCTTTTGTCTTCTTGTTTCAGTGAGAACTTTCCTTGAAATTCCCTCTTGTTCTGATTATCGTGACAAAGGTAGTATCATCTGCAAGATTCATTGTTTTAATTGAGGATGTTTGTGAGTCGTTGTCTTCTTCCTCTAATTCAGAGCTCATTAAACTTAGTATTCCTGTCCTTAATTTCTTATATTCTTTCTTGCTCTTGGCTTAAGCCAACATTGTATTGATGTTGATTTTGCGTGTAGAAATCTTGATGTATCTTTGTCTAAAATAACTAATTTGTAAAGACTTTAATTTTTAGTAAAAATATTATACAAATATTTAGAATTATATTTTTCATCATTAAATTTGTCTCACCATTTTGCCTTGAAAGTTCTAACAAACCATGAAATTCTCGTTTCTTCGTTATGTTTAAATTTGTAAATCCAGAAAACAATCCAAGAAACGCATAATATTGAGAAAAATGAATATTTTAGTATAAAAGTTTTTGGTCTGGTTCCTGTTGATATTTTTCAAAGAATTTGGGCAAAAGGGCTTGGATATTTTGTAGAAATATATCGAGAAAAGTTTGTCCATAATAGATAGGTAAAAACATGTATAGTTTAGGAGACAAATTGTAGATTGGAATGCGTTTAAAATAGATAAATTATCTTTTGTATATCTTATCTCTTAGATATTTTATCTCTAGCCTAGCTCTTATTCTAAAGTGTAGATAAAGATAAAAATTTAGAGATAACCCAGCTAAGGTAAAACACTTGTACATAGGCCTTTATAAAGGCCAAGTTTTCTGTAAATAAAAAATAAAAAAATCAGAGTAAGAATTGCCTCTCTGCTCAAATACTTCTTATTCACATGGTATCAGTTCAAGTTTTAAATCCTAAAAAAATTCTTCCAAATATTGTGAGATGGCTGAAACTTATTCCACACCTGTTATTGATTCTAGGTCTAATCAATTCGTGAGACAGCAGAAGGAGAATTCTGCTCATGTAGCTGCAACTGCAACTGGAGTTTGTTTCAGTAATCAGCAAATTGAAGACTTGCAGAAATGCTTAGCCGAATGACTACCCAAAGTGACTCGCCTAGTGCTAATACAGTCCTAAGAGGTAGTTTAATTTTTGCTAATTTTACAGACAATGGTACTTGTCAATCTTGGATTGTGGATTCAGGGGCATCAGACCATATGACAGGTGATCTGTCCTTATTCCAGACTTTTCGGCCCTTGCAATATTCTTCTCATATAAGAACTGTTGATGGATCCTTGTCATCTATTGAAGGGAGTAGTTCTATTCAGATTTCTGAAAATTTTATACTGCCAAATGTGTTTTATGTTCCTAAATTGGCATGCAATCTTATATCTGTGAGTAAATTATCAAATGATTTACGATGCACGTCTAAATTTTCTCCAAATGTTTGTGAATTTCAGGCTATGGACTCGAAGACAGTGATTGGTAGTGCTAGGTTGTGTGTGGCCTATACATTCTTCAAGGGCAAAAATCTCTATATAAACAAGCCCAGTCAACTTGTTCATCTCTAATTCCTTGTTTTCCTACTATTTCAAATTCATCTCATAATATTTTGTTATGGCATTATAGATTAGGACACCCTAATTTTCATTACTTTGCAAAAATGTTTCCAAGTTTATTTCTTAATAAAAATCCCAGTATTTTTACTTGTGACATTTGTCCACTCGCTAAACACAAGAAAACCTCATACCCTCCATCAACACATAAAACATGCTCTCCTTTTTTCCTTGTGCATAGTGACATTTGGGGCCCTTCGAAAGTAAAAAAACATAGACTATTTTAAGTGGTTTATTACCTTCATCGGTGATCATATTAGGCTTACTTGGACTTTCTTAATGAAAGAAAAATCTGAAACTGAAGCAATTTTTAAAAAATTTCACCATCTTATAGAAACTCAGTTTAACAGTCACATTCGTATGTTACACTCTGATAATGGTAGTGAGTACTTTACTCGAACTCTAAGGTCTTATTTTCAAGAAAATGGAATTATTCATATTACTTCTTGTGTTGATTCTCCTCAACAAAATGGAATTGCCGACAAAAAAAAATAGACATTTATTAGAAGTGGCTCGGTCTTTGTTATTTACTACTAATGTTCCTAAATTCTATTGGGGAAAGCCATTTTTACTGCCACATTTCTTATAAACAGAATGCCTAGTAGACCTTTAAATTTTAAAGTTCCTAGGAACTTATTTCTTTCTTATTTTCCTGATTTTAAGCTACTTTCTTCAAATCTATCAGTCAAGGTTTTTGGGTGCACTGTCTTTGTTTATATTTATCATCATTCTAGGACTAAACTCGATCCTAGAGCCATTAAGTGCATATTTTTAGGGTATTCTTCTACTAAGAAGTGCTACAAGTGTTACTCTCCTATCAATAAGAAAACATACACCTCGATATATGTTACTTTTCATGAACACAAACCCTTTTATCCCAAAACCGAAATTCAGGGGAGAGTTTAAGGGGATTTCAGCTTGTTGATAATTTTTATCCTTGTTTACCTTTACCTACTGTTTTACCTTTAGAACCAGTAGCTTTTTCAAAACCTGCAGATATTTTAGAACCAGTAAATTCTTCAAAACCAACAAAATTTTTGGAACTTGTTGTTTTACCTTGTTTGAACTCTCCTAATACACCAAAGACTCCTAAAAACACCCCGCTTGAACAACTTGAACAAAGGGAACTCAGTTTTTACAAAAGGAGAAAGAAGCCTGCTAAAGAGACCACCATACAACCTGTAGTTTACCGAGAGCTGGAATTTAGTCCTACAACCTTGGAACACTTGGAAGGTATGGAAACTTATCAGAATAATGCTCATATTCTCATTGTCAATACTGATGACTTACCTATTGCTCAAAGAAAGGGGGTAAGAAAATGCACATCTCATCCTATCCAGAGATTTGTAGCATATGGGAATCTAAATGCTTCATTTAAAGCTTTTACTGCAAATGTGGACAACATTGTTATTCCAAAAACAGTAGAGGAAGCTATACAAAATCCTAAGTGGAAAATGGCAGTAGAAGAAGAGATAAGGGCACTGGAAAACAACAAAACTTGGACACTTGTAGATTTACCACCGAGAAAGAAACCAGTTGGCTGCAAATGGGTGTTTACAGTTAAGTATAACTCTGATGGTAGTGTTGAGAGGTTCGAGGCAAGGTTGGTAGCCAAAGGATTCACACAATCCTATGGGATAGACTACCAAGAAACGTTTGTCCAGTAGCCAAGTTAAACACGATAAGAGTGTTATTATCCTTAGCTGTTAATAAGGATTGGAAACTTCACCAACTAGACATCAAGAATGCTTTCTTAAATGAAAGTCTAGAAGAAGAAGTTTACATGCAAATTTCTCCAGGAATGCAACAAGAAAAAGATGGTAAAACAGTGTGCAAGCTGGAGAAATCATTGTATGGCTTGAAGCAATCCTCTAGAGCTTGGTTTGAAAGGTTTACCAAGGCTATGTTAAAAATTGGCTATAAACAATGTCAGGCTGATCATACACTGTTTGTGAAGACAACCTTAGGTAAAAAGTCAATTTTAATCATTTATGTTGATGATATTATTATTACAGGTGATGATGTTGTTGAAATGCAAAATTTGAAGAAAATATTATCAACAAAATTCGAAAATAAGGAGTTGGGCAGCCTTAGATATTTCTTGGGGATGGAAGTAGCACGGAGTAAAGCAGGTATTGTCATAAATTAGAGAAAGTATATTCTTGATTTACTTTCAGAAACAAGGATGTTAGGATGCAAACCAGCCGAAACACCTATGAAAGTTAATTTAAAATTGAGAAGAGAAGAAATAGGTAGCCCTGTTAACAAAGATCAGTACCAAAGACTTGTTGGGAAGCTTATTTATTTGTCCCACACTCGACCAGACGTAGCATACTCAGTAAGTATTTTGAGACAACACATGAGTGATCCTAGGGAGGAACATCTTGAAGTCGTTACCAGAATACTGAGATATTTGAAGATGACTCCTGGACTTGGTCTAATCTTCAAGAAAAGTGAAGACATGTCAGTAAAATTATTTACAGATTCTAGTTGGACTGGTGAATTAACTGACAAGAGGTCTACTAGTGGCTATTGTTCATTTGTGTGGGGAAATCTAGTGACATAGAGGAGCAAGAAGCAACCAGTAGTGGCTAGAAACAGTGCAGAGGCTAAATATAGAGCTATGGCTTTGGGAATCTGTGAAAGAATATGGTTGCAAAGGTTGCTGGCAGAATTGGGGCTAAAGCAGTTTGAAGAATTCGAATTGCAAAGTGATAGTCAATCAGCTATCAGCATTGCAAGAAATCTAGTCCAACATGATAAAACTAAGCATGTGGAAATTGATCGACATTTTATTGCCGAGAAGGTCAATGGTGGACAAGTTAAATTGCATTTTATCCCTACAAAAGACCAGCTGGCAGATGTTCTTACTAAAGCACTACCTAGAGAGACTTTTGATAAGTTTACATCCAAGCTAAGACTCTACAATATATACTCTCCAGCTTGAGGGGGAGTGTAGATTGAAGGCGTTTAAAATAGATAAATTATCTTTTGTATATCTTATCTCTTAGATGTTTTATCTCTAGCCTAACTCTTATCTTAAAGTGTAGATAAAGATAAAGATTTAGAAATAGCCTAGCTAAGGTAAAACACTTGTACATAGGCCTTTATAAAGGCCAAGTTTTCTGTAAATAAAAAATAAGAAAATCAGAGTAAGAATTGCCTCTCTGCTCAAATACTTCTTATTTACACAAATTGTACTTTAAACCAAGATAAAATTTCAATCCAACTCAGTCAAACATCAAGTCTCAAATAAGTCAACTCAAATCCAAACTTCTTATCTGCTCATGACACATCACAAATTCACAATGCATTTTATACTCTTTTCAGGTCTAAAATATCCTAAAAATTCATGAAAAATATGCTTTGATTAGCAAACAATTCCCAAATTGTGTTGCAACAATATCGAAACAGACTTTAACCCAAAATGCATACAGCAACAATACCATGTCTGTACCAACTTATGAGGTACAAACGTCAGGCATAATGATACAACAAAGGTTGTAAAGTACTGCATATTTATCTATCTAAATATCTAGCTTAACCCAAACGTTGAACCACTTGCACCACAAAATATCTATATAAGATCCTGGGGACTTATTTTGATATTAAGTAAACATGATCATAGGCAGCAACAGATAAAGGACGATAACTCAGGTAATGATAACTAACCGGCTTGATTTTACTCGGTTAACTAATCTGATTCATGTGAACCCTCGGATGTAACATCTGAGTCTTCATCACTGACTTCGTCAAAACCTTCTTGTATCCTTACAGCTTTACTTGAGGTTATCTTGGTCAATGCTGCAGTCTTGCTTGCCCTTTGTGAGCGAGGGCCTATAGTGCCAGGATTGGTAGGAGCCATAGACTTAACAGAGGCAGGCGAGTCTTCTTCGTCAGAACTAACTTCTTCACGTCTCACTCGTCTCCTTAAACGATTAGGTCGAGTTGAACATGGGGCTGGGGTTTGCGGAACTGCAGTGGAACCATCAACATCCATGTTGAATTCCAGGTCTAACTTTCCTGCAAAATAGTGAGAGACAATATAGTTTGACATTAATGACCAAAAACAAACCCAACAAATAGTCAGAACCAAAGTAAAGCGAAAAACAAAAATACATCAAAGGAAAAAATGGTATGGGATTTTACATTTATGATCTGAAAC
This sequence comes from Hibiscus trionum, assembly GCA_030270665.1. Taxonomy (NCBI): domain Eukaryota; kingdom Viridiplantae; phylum Streptophyta; class Magnoliopsida; order Malvales; family Malvaceae; genus Hibiscus; species Hibiscus trionum. The sequence continues at coordinate 20,203,396 of BSYR01000004.1, forward strand.
ACAAGAAATTAATACAGGTAATAAATGCTCTGAGCAACTTTTTGTAATTTGTTTCCAGAAAAGCATTCTTCATAGATAAAGGTATGCCTTCTATATGATCCGGCAGATTTTGTATAATATACTCTATAAAATTTTCATTTAACATGAAAATATACTCACCGAAAATATACTTTGCTTCATCTTCCACCAAATCCAGATCTGGATTTATATCTAGTCCTTTTAGACGTTCAGCCATCTGCTTCAACTCCTTTAAAAGATCTTTCTCACCTGGAACACACTCACACACACTACTCAAAAGCCTCCTCATAATCTTTACTGGCCCTTGTTCTGATGAGCGGAAATGGAGAGAGGCAAGTATTCTGCAGAGAGCCGCAACATATGTCTTCTCTGCAGATGTCTTCTTTGCTTGGAACCTCAACACCTTGGGAAAATTATAATAATAACAAAGTCGTAAGTAGCAAATTATTTTGTTCATAAATTAGGTATTCTTCTAAAAACTTATGCCAACCATTATGGCCTACATCTTATATGGTTTTCAATGCAATAACAGAACACTTTTTTTTGTTCATCCATGGAGAAACATAAATCACCAGAATATGGGATTTGCTATTAAGTGAAATTTCTAAATATGTCTTTGTGTGTGTATTGGTGGGTGGGTGGGTGTAGTTTTATAAGATGTTGAAGTCAGGTTCTGATTATTGATATTGTGACATTAAGATTTGAATCGGAAAAACTGAAGAACTGAGTTTAAGCAACTGAGATTTTCAGATTTCTATTGTGTGTTATTATTCTGGATTATTTTGTCTAATCAAAATTTTGTTCCTAATTCTTATTGAGTGAAGACATTATGGTTTGAGTGTCCATCCTTTAGCAGTTTCTAAAGGTATTATAAAACAGCAGAATAAATCAACAGCTGCAAAGAGTTACCTCTGTGGCTATGTGTATTGCAAGCCCCTCTTCACCATATTCTATTGAAGACTGTGCTGAGCCATCTATGATTTCTGGTGATCCCTTACAACCATTATCATCCTCTGCTTCAGTCCCCTTTGCATATAAGGGGGTCTGCATCATCTGTAGCATGAATCTTGAAGCTTGTATGGCACGCTTCCGCATGCTGGATATCATATAAGTAGAACCACCAGAATTATCATCTATTCCGGGCCACATAGAACGCATGACAGGAATGAAAGTCTTGGATAAACACTTCTGTGATTGCAAAAACAAATTTATTTATCATCAACAAACAAGCCTATGACTCGATAGACACATTACTTTGTGTGACAAGAGATGCACATCATCCAGGAATCAGTGTTAAATACCTTGTGATTTTCCGAGAGAGAAGCGTAATGCTCGAAGAAAACAGATAAACACTGTTTCAATCTAGTCAACAATAAAAGACAAATATGCTGTAATGGCAGTCATATTTAAAAAGAAAAGTAAAAGAGAGACAGGTATAAACAGACTCATCCACCCACCTCAGGAGGTCCTTTGATTCATTACTGAAATATAAGCTAATCAGCTTGGATAATAGCAAAGGATGACATGAGGTTGGAATACTTGGATACTTTTCACTCAAAAGAAGAATCTTGGCAAACCCCTCTCCAAGAACAGCTTGGACTGATTCACTATCATCATTTTCTAGAGCTCTGCCCCAATTTTTTGTCGCAAATCCAGCATATAAGAGATCAACCAATTTAATATCCAAATCTCTGTCTGTGTCAGAAAAGTTTACAGAACTAGAGGGCAGAGCATCTTCTTCAAGCTGTGATGAAAAATCCAGTCCCAAGGCCCTATCAACTTCCTTAGGACCATGCCACAACCCAATGTCAAATAACGCCTTACAAGCAACCGTGCTAATTGGAGAGGGGCCCTTGACATAGGAGATCCTCAACTGCTTTACTAGTTCTTCACTTGGTTTATTCTCTAACAACCCAAACAGACCTAGGCACCGGACAGATACCCTCTGCACATCCAAGTGAACATGTTTTGCCTGCAATTTATACTTCATATCAATTGTTAAATCCTTCCAAAAAGAATTCTTAGATGATTTATTAATAGGCAATTTAAAACATCCAAAATCTGATTCTGATCAAACCCATGAAAATGGCATGTAAATGGAATTCATATTATGTAAAATTCTGTCATGTTTAACGCCTAAAGAGAAGCTGTCTATCATTTGCTACAAGTTCTGCTCAAATTCTTATGTCCCTTTGAATAGATACTTCCTAGTAAAACTACACTTGGAAATATGAACAGAATCACAGATTAATAGTCAAACTCTTATTTTGTCTTGCATATAAATTAAAATGTTGAAATAGAAAATCCTACTCTTGAAAAGTTGAGGCTGATAGATTTAGGCCTGATCATGCAAAGTGTGATGCAAATAGATTGAAAGATGAGACCAGGTCCATACCCCAGGAAGCAACAATGATTGAAGCAGTTCAGTAGGTTCGGCAGCCCAATGGAATGATTTCGCATTTTCCAACAGAAGACCAGTAACAGCAAGGCAGTGCATCCATTTTATAAATTCAGCAGTTCTCTCCCTGCAAGGACCTGCCAGCTCTTGTACAACCCCAAGAATAACTTCTTCAAATTCACCAGCAGCAGAGAGAACTTTCCTTGCCAACCTTGCCACTGCAATAGCCCAATCTCGGTCGCCACCAAGATTTATGCCATCTCCGATCACAATTTTGTTGCCTTCATCATCCACTTCATGTTCAAGAGGCCTGTGCAGTAATTCCTGCACAAAGGAGCCAGCAATCTTCCTGATTGTAGCATCAGAATAATCAAGCATTTCACCAAGCAATAGTAGCTGTCGAGATGCAAAGTGGTAGTTCATCCCTGAAATTATATGGTAAAATTAGAATATTAAAGTTGAATAAATTCTGTATGCATTTGTTGATCATAAGAACCTGAGCCACCTGCGTCAATATGAGCCTTGACCAAATCTATGTAATCGGAGACAGTTTCAGGAAGAATTCTATCCAACAGATCATTGTTGTCTGAGGCTTCAGCAGCATATACAGCTGCTTCAGTGCCCATTGTAGCAGCAGCATCAGAACCTTTTCCCTGTCCAACAAGGTGTTACTTTGTATATTATCATGAAATATTGTTATTAAATTCAAAAACAATACTTAAGCAATTCATTATCATCAAAGGTCTAAGAACTAATTAAAATAAGAAAGTGAAGCAGTAGTATGTTGCAAATAAATATTTTAGGGGGTTGTACTTAGTTTTAATGATGATTAGCTGGGACATAGATAGTTAAAGGTTATGTCCAGCAACTATATTTTGCGAGGGATGAAATAAGATCGTTGCATTAGAAATGAAGACCAAGAAAAGGGATATAGCAACAAGAAGCAAGAAGGAATCAAGGAGAAAAGGGACAGGTTTGTGGAAAAAAGGAAACATGGAACTGGGAATATTACCCTAGAATAACCTAGAGACTAAAAAATATAACAAAACACATGGCAAAATAATTAAATAAAGAACTAGATATTTGAGTTGTTCAATCGGTTTCTCTGTCCAAAATCAATTGCTTGTGCCTGAAAATGCTGTATAAGTATGAAAGAAGAGGATATTAATTTAATTTTAATTGAAAAAACCTTGTATTCATCCCAAAACTAGAAGAATGAAAAAAAAAATAAAAAACAAGTAAATTACTTGCTTAAATATATGTTCAATAACACTGGGAATAATAAATAAACAGATAAACAAATGAATGAATTAAAAGCTTACCTGTGCTTCCATCTGCAAATGTTTGCATACCATCCTCCAATAAAGAGAGACCTCAGGTTCCATTAGCTTGATACTAACAGAATAATCAGCTGAATCTCCTAGAATAATTTCAGGAAAAATCAAGATAATTGGCATGTGAATTTTCCTGTATAAACGGATGTGCTACAACAACCACTATTCTGATGTTTACAAAGTAATCATTATAGTTTGTTACCAAAATGGCAGGACTGTAAATGAAAATAAAGACATAATCTTTACTCATTTAGCAAAAAATCTAAAATCTCCACAAACCTTCATTTATTTCATTTGTTGATGCTCTTAATATGTACTGTTGGATACTTTCCACCTTATGCAGTTTCACTAAACCAGCTTTCAGAAGAGACTCCATAACAGACTCCCCTACGGATTCATAGGTTTCAACATCGAGATACTTGAGAAGTTTTACAGGATCTCCATTGCAGCACTTTGCAAGCCACTGGTCTATCATTAACTTTAAACACTCCTTTGAAACAGCCAAAGAACGATCAGCAAGTCCTCTTTGAAGAATTGTTGTCCTATGCTTGATACTAGCGGTCCAAGCAAATTAAGCAAAAGAAGATTTAAGAACTCATTAAAAAAAATACAAACAATATAGCAAAACTACGAGATTAAGATCCATCTTACCTTAGGCTTTGAAGAGGAAATTTGTTTGCTATAACACAGTATGCTGCTTTGCGGACTGACTCACTAACATCTATTGTACAATCTACGATTACTTGGGAAGTTGTATTCGAAGGAGGCATAGATAACACAATGGTCTTACGAACCTCCTGTAAACAGAATGTCCAGAATTCTTAAAAAGGAACTTCAATTATTTTTCTTATTAAAACTTTGAATAAATTATTCATACCAGATCCGGCAACCCATCGGAAAACCAGAAACATAGTATAAGTTAAGAGACTGACCGCGTTCTGTTCCAAAGGAAGAACCTCCAGAAATACATCAAGAATGTCGGTATTTTCAGAATCATTTACAAATCGTGAAAGCGCCCTAACTGCAAGTGTACGAATTAAGGGAACCTTGTCCACCACTCGAAATTTCATTAACTCTATCACCTCGTCCCATAGTTCATCGCTCACTTCTGAGTCATCGGGCAGCCGCAATATGATCTGTTATATATATATATATATATATATATATATATATATATATATATATATTAAATATTTCTAAAATTCAAAACCCTAAAAAGAAGGGGAAATAAAACCAGAATTTGAGAGAGCTGACCTCGGAAATGATCTGGCAAGCCCTGAACCGTGCGGTTTTATTAGCGGCAGTAGCACCGACCAAAAGAAACTTCAAAAATTCCTCCAAGAACTCATCGCTAGCGGAAGCGTCAACGGGATCCCGAGCGCTGGCAAAGGCTGAAACGAAGCGGACGACGCGTTCCATGGTGGCGGTTCGCTTTAGGGCTTGAAAGAGAGGGGTTAGGGTTTTGGTGAAGGCGACGGAGAAATGATGAACAGATGAGCATTTTGAACGGACGGCTGAGAGCTCCTTGAGCTTCCGCTGATGGGTGGCGATCGATGCTTTAACCTCGTCGAGGATTTTGGCAATTTTGCAAGTCAATTGTGTTGCCGTCATTTCTTGCTCTTTCATCATCGATTTACGTCCGTGTGTTTCTGTGAAGTGAACTAATCTCGTTTTGAATTCTTGGTTTGGAATTTGAGCGGGAGTTGATTATTAATATAGGTTCTATGGGCCGGACCGGTCTGGCTATTTCCACTTTTAAAATAAGGGTAAACTACACCATTAGTCACTAATCTATTACATACTTTTTTTATTTCAGCCGTCAAACTAATATCTAACTTGAATTATGTTTAAATTGAAAAAATATATATTTTTTAAAAAATATTAAATATTTATTTATTTTAATAAAAATAATATTAAATTATTCTAAAAAAATTAATTTTATAATATATTTATGATAGAATATAGATTTCAAATATTTTAAAAATAATCATTTAGATTAAAATATATTATTTTTATTTTTTAAAATCTAAATAAATAATTTAAAATTTATATTCAATCTTAAATAAATTTTACAAAATAAATTTTTAGAATTGTTTAATATTAATTAAAACCATAAAAATTATTTATAGTTTAGTTCATCTATAAATAGGTCTAACCATTTAATTATCAAACCATCTCAGTATCTCAACCACTTCTCATTTTCTTCTCTTTCTCCTTATAATATTCAAAAATTATCTCAACCATCTCCCATTTGGTTATCTCTTCTCTTTGTAATATTTAAGAATTCTTAAAGGAATTTGATTTGTTTGTAACATCTGACAATAATGAAGTGTTGGGTTTATCCCTCCTTAATTGGAAACGAGGGAAATCACAATATGCGCAAAGATGAAGGGATGTAGCAGCACAAGTGCAGCCACCGCTGCTAGAAAATGAAATCACCCCAATGTTTGTAGAAACTCTAAAGGGTCCTTTTTATGATCGTATGCTCAATCATGCCACGAAGAACTTTGCGGACATGCTAATGAATGGTGAACTAATCCTAGTAGCTATAAAGAGTGGAAAGTTGGTAAGTGGGGAAACAAAGAAGACATATAAGAAGAGAAATAGTAAAGTCAATGCTACAAATGTCTACAACCCAAGCTACTCAACAGGTGTAGTGTTCAACAAGCCCAACACCTTCAACAAACCCAACACCCCAGTTGCAGCTCCGACAGTCGCAAATGCCCCAAAAGGAGAGCGAAGATATCAATGGAACTCAAGACCCTACTTTCCTCCCATCCCAATGACGCATGCGGAGTTATTTGCTGAGTTGGTCAAATCACAGATGGTGCTGCCAAGACATGTCCCTCCATTCTCACCTCCTTATCCACCATGGTACGATGAGAAGGCCCAATGCGAATACCACGCAGGAGTAAGGGGGCATACCATTGAGAACTGCACTACATTTAAAATGGTGGTAGATGATTTAAGGAAATCGAACATGTTGTCATTTGAAACTTCCGAGGAGAAAGGTAACCCTTTGCCAAACCACTAGAAGACAGAGGTGAATGTCGTGTTTGAGGAAGAAAAGAGGGTGATCAAGGAATACATTGAGGAAATTAAGGTGCTCATGAAGTAGGTATGGGCTCAGTTGGTTGCGGTCGGGATGTTAAAGGAGGAGGTCTGGAAGATGAAGGTTGATGATAAATCTTACTATGAGTACCACGAAGTTGAAGGACATGAGATCCAGTGTTGCTTAGAGTTTAAACAGATGGTCCAAGCTAAGATGGATAGTAAGGAACTTATGTTCTTCGAGAAGGGAGGTGTTAAGCGCGAAACGAATATATGTGCGACAGAGGAGACTTCCTTTGGAAGGCGAGAAAAGGAAGCTGAGGAAGGAAATGAATTTGGGAAAGATCATCAGAGAAAGCTTTATCATGTATTGATCCCAGCAAAGAGGGACCGATTTGGTTTGGGCTTTAGGCCCAATAATTGGCAAATGAGAGCTGAGACTAGGAGGCAGCAGGAAAGAAGGAAAGCAAAGCTGAAGGAAGAAGAAATCGAGTGGGAGCCAATGACGTATCCACCCTTAATTCACACTTTCAGGGCTGGAGGACTCCTAGACCCTAATGCCCGCTTTGATAAGGTGGAGAAAGGAAAGAATGAGTTGTACGAGGCTTTTGAGCATTAATGTTGTCACCGACGAGGAAGGAGGGGAAAACAAATACCTGTCCAAGATTTGCTCCAATGCTGAGCTAAACAACTGGACCGCTGAAGTAGTCCTTGAAGTTTTTAAGACTGTCTCAGAGTAATTCTCAAAACCAACTCTTTTACCCTTAGGCTCGGGGGTAATTAGAGATCTTATGTAAAAAGGGTCTATGTCAAAACCATAGTTCTTATTTCAATAAAGGATGCATATTTTTCGATAATATTGTGTGGAAAACTTTCTTTCGCAACGCAAAACCAAAAAGGAAAAGATCGTAAAATGAAAAACCAAAAAGCAAACCTTAAAAAAAACATATCATTTCATCCATTCTTTCTTTCTTGGTATATATTTTTTGTCTCTTTTATTTGCAGGTTTTTAGATATCAACGGTACAAATGACTCCGAGTCAGACTCCGAGGTTAATTTTGAGTTACCACTATGTTTAGAGGAAGTTGGGAATATTGATGATGAGGAAGAATATGACTTGCCCGATGATTTGCTTAAAATGGTAGAGAGAGAGGAAAAGCAAATTATGCCCCACAAAGAAGAGTTAGAAGTTTTGAATCTTGAAACCGAAGAAGAGAAGCGTGAGGTGAAGATTGGTACTACTATCTCAGTTAAGACGCGACAATGTTTGATTGAGCTTCTACAGGATTATAAAGACATTTTTGCTTGGTCGTATAAGGATATGCCTGGCCTTGATACATATATTGTTATGCATAGGCTTCCTATAAAGGAGGGATGTGAACATGTAAAGCAAAAGCTCAGAAGGATGAAGGCTGATACACTTTTGAAAATCTGGGATGAAGTAAAAAAGTAATACAATGCAGGATTCCTCGAGGTGGCTAAATATCCAGAATGGGTGGAAAACATTGTTCCAGTACCAAAGAAAGATGGAAAAGTAAGGATGTGTGTCGACTACAAGGATCTTAATAGGGCAAGTCCCAAAGATAACTTTCTGCTCCCACATATCGACACCCTGGTAGACAATACAGCCGATCACTCCCTTTTCTCATTCATGGATGGATTTTTTAGATATAATCAAATAAAGGAATGCCCAGAGGACATGGAAAATACTACCTTTGTAACACTTTGGGGAACCTTTTGCTATAAAGTAATACCTTTTGGATTGAAAAAAATGTAGGGGCAACTTATCAGAGAGCCATGGTCACTCTTTTCCATGACATGATGCACAAGGAAATATAAGTTTATGTGGATGATATGATTGCCAAGTCCAGAACTGAGGAGGAGCATCTAGTGAACCTGAGTAAGCTTTTTTCAAGATTGACGAAATTTTAGCTAAAGCTTAATCCTGCCAAGTGCACATTTGGGGTTACTTCTGGAAATTGTTAGGCTTTGTAGTAAGCAGAAGAGGAATTGAAATTGACCCTGATAAGATAAAGGCCATACAAGAGCTTCCACCACCCCAAACACAGAAGCAAGTTCAGGCTAAAGGACAAGAAACATCTCTAGAAGGCATGAGATGCCCCTGCAGAACATTCTCGAAGTCGAAATTTTTGATGTTTGGGGAATCGACTTCATGGGACCATTCCCAGCCTCTTGTGGGAACCTGTATATACTGCTGGCAGTAGATTATGTGTCCAAGTGGGTAGAAGCCATCGCCACAAAAAAGAATGATGCCAAAACCGTCCAAAGATTTTTACACAAACACATCTTCACCAGGTTTGGCATCCCCAGGGCAATCATTAGTGATGAAGGTAGGCATTTTGACAATAGGGTGATTGCTAACGCATTGAAGAAGTATGGAGTGACCCACATAATTGCAACAGCATATCACCCTCAGACAAATGAGCAGTCCGAGATCTCCAATAGAGAAGTAAAGAACATTATGGAATAGATGGTTAAGCCATCTAGGAAGGATTGGTCTCTCCACTTGAATGATGCATTATGGGCTTACAGGACTGCTTTCAAAATACCATTGGGAATGTCACCTTATCGACTCATCTATGGAAAAACTTGCCACCTACCTGTCGAGATAGAACATAAAGCATATTGGCCTATTAAGACAGTTAACATGGATTGGGATAGAGCAGGGTAGAAAAGGCTCTTGGATTTAAACGAAATTGAAGAAATTTGAGCCATGTCCTACGACAACGCTAGAATCTATAAGGACAAGACAAAGAAGTGGCACGATAGAAAACTTCTGCCATGACAGTTCACACCAGGCCAAAAGGTGTTGTTGTTCAACTCCCGGTTGAAGCTCTTCCCAGGGAAGCTAAAGTCTAGATGGTCTGGACCCTTTCAGGTAGTTCAAGTTTTTCCCCATGGTGCCATCACAATAAGATCTATCAAGGACGGGCACCAGTTCAAAGTAAATGGACAGAGACTCAAGAGCACTATCAGGGGACTGAAGCCCCAAGAGAACAGGAAGTGGTTACTTTAGGAGATGCCCCTCAAGGCATCACCAATCTAACTTAATTTATTATTGTTTTTATTTATTTTATTTTTATTGTTTTAGGAAGTAGGAATTTAATATTAGTTTATTTCAGTTTTCAGGCAAATAAAAGAAATAAAGAAAAGAGAAGGAATGAACCAGCCCATCACACTCACCTCATCCCAAGAAGCCCAAGAAAGAGAGCTCAATGGTAACAAGGCTGTCGTGGCAGACTATCACCAGCTGTCGCGGCAGACACGAAAACACAGGCTGTCACCAGTTGTCGCGGCAGACGCGGGAAAAACACAGAAACGCGTAACAGACACATCCAGAAACCACGTGACAGCTGGCTTCGTTTTCCACGCCAAACGTTAAAACTTCAACAGGCAGAAATCCCATTCTATATAAACCTTCACTCTCATTTCATTTTCACCTTCATTCTACTCTCTCTACTCTGTTTCAGAATATTTTTTTTAGCTTTCAATATTTTCTTTCCTTTTATTTCCACAGCACCCTTACAATGACGATGAGATCAACCCACAGAAGCTCTGCCTCCACCTCTGCCGCAGCAGTCTCCACTCCCACACACAGCAGAATCTGAAGAAGGTTCAACTCTACTGAAATGGAGAAACGATACTCTGAATCTTTCCAAAAGAGAGAAATGTGGGAAGAGAGGGGTTTTATTTACCAAAAGAAGAGAGGAGATCTGGGTTTAGAAGGGTTCATCGCAAAAAGAATCATCAGGCTGAAATGGCAGATGTTTACTGAACAACCAGAGGAAATGAATGTCACCCTCGTTCGTGAGTTCTATGCTGCAAATCCCACCAAGGACACATCTCAAGTCACCATCAGGGGTAAGACAATTGATTTAGAACCAGCTTATATCAATTCCCTAAATGGCATTACGTGGGCAGGCAAGAGGACAAACACAGACAGTTCATTGAAAATCTGTCACCAGCAGACTACGACAACATCATGGCAGACCTCACGACAGAAGGCACTAGCTGGAATGATGATCCAAAACATCAGTGGACTGTTCGAAGGACTCAACTCACACATGCTGCCAAGCTATGGAACCACTTCGTGAAGAAACGCCTCATGCCCACATCACACAACACGACACTAGATAGACAAAGGCTGGCCCTCGTTCATTCCATTATAAATGAACGACAGATCACCGTGGGGAAGTACATTCTCGATGGAATTTTCGAGTGCGCGCAGAAAGATAAAGGTCCCCTTTTCTTTCCTCATTTGATCATAGCCCTATGTAGAGCGAAGAACGTCCCCGAGATTGAAGCGGATGTCAAGATCCAAGGCAAGAGTTGGACACAACAAAACCTTTACAGCCTGATGGAGCTCAAGGCAGCCACACTAATGGCATACATTGGCCTTTCTGCCACGACAGAGCCCACGACAGAACCTAACTCAACAGAACCTGCCACAGCAGAGCTTGATCAGACAGAACCTGACATACCAGCAGGCACTTCCTCCAGCCACATCATTCACCTGCTGCAACGAATGAAGGCACGACAGAAAGGATACATGGAGTATATGAGGGATTTCCACACTTTAACGGTAAATTTTATTAAAGTTGAACTTAATTTTCCCAACGTGCAGTTTCCTCCTTTTCTAGAAAACCTTGTCTCTACCCCATCACCTGTCACCTCTCCCAAGAAAGCCACACCAACAACTGCTTCCATCTCTCCATCTGCCGCGACAGGATCATGCGACAAAAGTTCTGAATCACCCTTGGTTACTCCCACCTCTCCCAAGGAGAAGGACCAGCCATCTCGAGGAGCCAAGAGAAAGGAACCAGTACCAGATATCGATCCAAATATTTCGAAGGTTTCTCCTCCTCTTCAGTCTGGAAAGATGATTCAGACTCTGAACCTTCTGTCGTACGCCAAATAGCCAAAGACTTCCCTCCTATGAAGAAAAAAAAGCTTGATCTCGATGTAGAGGGACCCTGCTGTGACAACGGAGACGGCAGCAGAAGCAGCAACAAAAGTGATAGTGAGCTCGAAATTCTGGATAAAGCTCTAAAAATTTCACCTACCAGAATCCAGCCACCTCGAGAGGTAACAGCCTCATCCTCTCAAACTACGAAGGCAGCATCAGCTTCAAAAGCAACTGCTCGCTGACAGCTCCGCATAGACGACAATAGTGACGACAACAATGTTGGCACTTAAACTTAAGTTCCTTACTCTTCTGTTTTCTATGTCTTTATTTTCTATTTGTGATTTTTTTCCTGTTTTTATGTGTCATGCATTGAGGACAATGCAACCCTCGAGTTTGGGGGTAGGCAGTCCTCCTATTATTAATGGACTAATTATATTTCATGTTTATAACTATTTATTTTATTGTCTAAAAAAATTTGGCTTAAGTTTTTGAACTTCTCTTATTTGTCGCGATCTTCACTGTCATGACAGTAGCTTTAGAATGTTTTAGGAAGTATTTAGAGCCTTACTATAGTTCTGAACTCTCAAAACACTTTAGTGACTTATATGTTGTTAAGACTCTGTTAGTAAACTTAGAATAGGAAGCTTAGCCACTAGAGTTAGAAAAAAAAACTTAGACTCAGATTTACTCCTAGAGGTGCCTAACACTGGCTCTAGGAAGATAACTAGAGGTGCCCAAAACCGGCTCTGGTAGAAATAAAAAAAAAGACTTCAATCTAAGTTAGGAAGGCCCGAAACTGGCTCTTGGAAGAAAACTAGAGGTGCCCGAAATTGGCTCTAGTTAAGAATTATTTTTGAAGTAAAACTCAAGTAAGTTGAGTAACTATTCTGGTTGCTAAAGAGTCTAAGCTCATATTTTTTCACAAAACCTGCACACACTCACACGAGAATTATAGTATTTCTCCAGATAAGTCCGTAAACATCAGAAAATGTATTGATCTTGATGGTGAAGGTGTTGTAGGTAATGGTTGTTCATTGAGTTAAGCCAAAGCCAAAAAGTTTCATTCTTAGTTAGATTGCATTTGCTTGAGGACAAACAATAATTTGAGTTTGGGGTGTATTGAGTGCATAAATGTTCTATATTTTAGCCCTCATTTATCCATATTATTGATGCACTCAAGCATGTTTAGTTGCATTTTAGGATAGAATTTGCATAAACATCACAGATGGATAATTTTGCACATATGCTACTGATTTCGGTTAATTCTTGCAGGTACCTATCGTGGCAGCATCCAGGGCAGTAGAGGAATAGAAGATAACTGCAGAGCTGGAGTGAAGGGTGGAAGAAAATTGCCTCATACATCACTGTCGTGACATCTGCCGTGACAGAAGTGGCGACAGTGAAGACAACGGAGATGGAAAATGCGAAGTGGAGTTCGACGGAGAGAGGATTTCAAGCCTGATTTTTTTAGACCACTTGCATTATTTTTGGAGCCCAGAAGCACAAGGAAGACCTTGCCCAAAGTTTGAGAAGAAAGTCAAAGTAAGAAGATAGGACGAATTAAAGGACGTTTACTCAGAGATTTAGTCTTTAAATAAATTGTACTTTAATTCAAACTAGTATTCTTGGCCTTTAAGAAAGCTTACAACCAAGGCCTATATATATGCTTGTAATTCGACAAGGGAATGGACAACCTAGCTCATAGCCGTCTTCCATCATAAACCCAAGCTTTTTCTCTTCTTCATCATGTTCTAAACCTTCCCCAGGGCTAAGGGTTGATCTTGTAAAGTAGTTGTAAGGGTTAAATTGCTTCTTAGGATTTTCTGTTCAATCAATAAAACTTCAAGTTTATTTACTCTATTTTCAACATCTCATAAGAGTATCGGGAGAGCATTGTGAGGTTATCCATTTACTTAATATCGGGAGAGTTAAGTATAAGAAAGGAGTAAATACAGTTTTCCAGTTTATGGTTAAACTATCTTGGCCTAGGGATAGGTACAAGGTTAAGCGGCTAAAGAAGAATTCGCAAACATCGGTGTTCATCCTTCGATTCACGCCGGGAGGTATCATCCAAGACGTGTTCGCTGACAGAACTTGGACCTAGGGATAGGACAAGTCACAACAGGGGTTCTTGCCGAACTTGAAGTAACAAAGTTGTTGATCGCTGCCGCGACAACAGCAGACCTCTGCCGCGATAGGTGCTACCGCGACAGGCTCGACGACATAAGCAACAGAAGTCCTCTGAACAGTGCAATACCTGCACTACTGAGCAAATCAATACCAGCCTACTTTATCAATATGATTTCTTCATCTATTTTAGTTTATCTTCAATAATTCTCAAAACATTTTATTAATTCTATTTCTTTTCTTGTACAGACTTTTAAAGTTAGAAGTATTTCCAGTCCATGTGGAGACGATATCCGATACTTCGTATCACTATATTACTTGCGTCGTGTATACTTGCACTCAATTGCGATAGTCCTATTTACACTGCAACAGCCACCTTCTAGGAGTCTAAGTTGGATTACAAAACATACTTTCAAAAGTCTTCTTGCGATCTTGCACAACTTCCCCGAGTTATCTTAGATATCAACTTTACCTGGAAAGGACAAGGCGAGCAAACAAAAATTTCAGTCTTGACAATGTAATAGATAATGTGAGTGTAACTAAGTAAGCAAGAAAATCTTAGTATAGACATACGAAATAGGCAAGGTGATTCCATCAAGACCAACCTAGTATATGTAACCGACTATATAGCCAAAGCTCACTCAATCCAACAATCATTATTAATTTCCCCTCAACTCCCTATAGATTCGAACTCATGGAAAGCTTCTTAACAAAGAAGATATCAATCAATATATAAAAATCAATCCATCATATATAAATATGCTAAACAAGTATATGTCAACTCATTTTGTACAAGCAACCAATAGTTGGAAATAGTAGCTTTGATTAGATACTAGCCTAGAAACAATCTTCATCTTTGAGGCAAATAACAAGCAATGTCAGATTTTACCATTGAGACTTTTCGATTTCAAGAATATTCGAAGGTACCTTAGTACAAACAAGGAACTCTAATCCATAACAAGCTGAGCTCAGGAATTTTGGCATGCCAAACAAGCTAGGACTAATACTAATCAAGGCTTAAGATCAAGCTATTATTTTATTAAGTATGCCTTTATTTCATAAGAAGGAAATCATAGATACATTTAAGAGCTATGGTAATATACAATCCATATCACATAAAGCTTAAATTCATTTGGTAACATACTATCTCACCTTAGCATACTTACCATCCAAGGATTCACCAAGCACAATAACACACATAAGCACATTAGTCTCATGTAACACATTCAAATCTATTAACTTAATCGGCCAATCTATGCTAAGCATTTACAATTTGCACTCACAATTTTCTTTCAAGCTAAGATTGATCTCGAATCAACATCCTCTTTTGTTTATCACCCACTTGCTCGATTAAAGCTTTCCTTTCGTCTACCTCTTTGGGGTCTAAGTCAATATACATGTACATTCATTAGACATCTTTCAAGCATTCAAGAAAATCAACACTCTTTTATCCTATTCATACAATTACTCGACCACATGGTACCATTAACACAACCATTAGGCAATTGACATTACCAATTTCCATTACCATTTTAAAACTCATTCTACTCCAATGAAATTTCCTTCTAATCTAATTCCTATACCCTCAATTGAATTCGAATTCCCCTGTTAAAAATAGAACAATCCAATTTTATAATTTGAGTATACACTACTAATTCATGATCCTAGACAGTCCAATTGTAGAATTCATTTATCAATTCATATCTCAGTTCTATATTGAGCATTTTTAAGGTGAATTTTCGATCAACCATCTTCAATAGATAAATTCCCTCTCATTCAAACATCTAACATCAACTAGGTGACCAAAATCATGATTTTACTCTACTTCTAGTTAGTGAATTTTTAACATCTTATATATGTGTATGTATACATTCCGATTCCAGCTCACAATTCAGCTCAAGCCTCATTTAACAATTCAATTTACCAATTACACTATCAAGCAACCAAATTATCCAATAATTCAATTAAATCTAACTAACCAAGCAAGATATTACAACTACCTAACCAATCTATATAACCGATCCATGAGATGAGAATGTAGTTACCTTCTCCAAATGCAAAACAATGAATTAAATCTCTAATCCTCAATCCCGAGCCACACTAAATTTTGCTTTCTTGCACTAAAGCTTCTTACTCTCTCACTACAAGGTTTCGGTGCTAAACTAAGGAAGAGGAAGAAGATGGAATTTTCTCTCTATTTGTTTGTCCAAAGAGTCGGTTCACTAAGGAGAATAGGACATGTGTATTGTCCCTCCTTATAATTAAATTTACCATGCGAAAACTATACTTTCATTAATTCACACAATGGCCACCTACATTTGATCCCTTTATTTCTCAACTTCACAATTTGATCCTAACCATTAGTTTATATCCTAGTTACCTAATTCAAATAGATTTTATACAATTTTCCATAACATAAATAATTGAGGATGTTACAAATCCCCCTTAAGGAAATTCGTCCTCGAATTTACCTGCAGAAAACAAATGTGGGTATTGGTCTCTTATAATTGATTCGGGCTCCCATGTGGCTTCCTTGCCTCAATGATTTTTCCACAACACCTTAACAAGAGAGATGGTTTTATTTCGAAGCCTTCTATTTTCTTGATCAAGGATTTGAATAGGTTCTTCATCATAAGTCAAGTTTGGATTCAACTCTACTTCTTCTGGCTCATGTAACGCCCCGGTTTTGGGCCTAGATGTTTTAGGCACCGGTTTAGGTTGGTCGAACCTAGAATTGGAGATTTAGGTCTTTAGAAATGGTTCAGGGAAATTATGATTCGGGATAAGGTAAAAATATGGTAAAAATTTCTAAAATCTTCTAAAATCATATAGATGGGTTTGGTAAAATCAATTTTACAAAATGGATTTTGGGACGTGAACATTTTGGGTAGTGACTGAAATGTAAAGATTTAACACTATGTAAAAAGTGCAATTTTTCAAGGAGAGTCAAATTCTTAAAATCTTTAGGGAGCTTTTTGGCAATTAAGCCTTTTCTTTTAATTGGCATGTGATTATAATGTTTTAATTAAAATTGAAGAGGGAGGTTTTATTAAAATAAAAAGGTAGTTATTTTGTAAAACCATTTTTGACGTAACTTTTCTATTTCTCATTTTCTCTTCAGCCAATCATTCCCTCCTTTTCTATCAATTTCCAGAATTCCTTTTCATTCTTTTGCTCTTTTGACTTACAACTCTTTTCCAAAGATTTTTCTCCAAGATTTACAAGATTTTCTTAAAGCTTCATGAGTTGAAAACTTACCAATTGGAAGAAAAGCAAGGATTGGAGGTAATTTCGTGCTACTCCTCTAATCAAGGTTCTTTAATGAAATTCCAAAGTATTTGACTCTTGATCTGTGTTTTTAATTAAGATTTTAATGTTGATTTGTTAAAAATACCGAAATCTTGCTAAAAGAGGAATTAAAATGTGATTTTCGTACTTGCTTTGTTATAGTTCAGTTGAGATGGTTTCTAATCATGTTTTGGAAGATTATTGATGTTGATAATGAGTTTTGATCATAATAATCCCGAAATCATTGAGATCTCTAATTGTCTAGGTTGTTGGTTTTGGGTTTTTGGCTTGGAAATGTGAAATCTGAGTTGTCGGAGGTATAAGGATGATATTAGGATTTTTTGGATGTTGATTTATGGTTAAAATGTGATGGAAGTGTTTGTTGATGGCTGGGTTGAGTTTAGTGATCAATCGAAGGTGATTTAGGTTGTTTTGGATGGGTATTTTGGTGCCTTTGGACAGAGTTGCGGGTTTTTAGTGTTTTCTGGTGGTTTTAATGCATCGAGATGCATTAATCCTCTATTATTGCGTGGTATAAACAATGGATGATTCTTTGGAAGCATTTGACAAAGTTTCAGGGACTTCGGGCGCTTGATTTTCGCGTTAGTGATTGAGGTTTTGCGTATCGGTGAGTGGAAATGGGATTTCCAGCTTTGAAACATCTTAAAAGTGGTTTTCGGAACTTTGTGTAAGCTTGAAATGCTTTACTAAGCTCGGAAGTAAGTAAAGTAATTTTCTCCCTCGGATTGTGCTATTGTAAGCTTATGGATGTACTTGGATTTATATGTGTTTACCTACTGTTTTAAAGCATGATTTGAGTATATGATTTGATGTTGATGATGCCATATTGTTAAAGGATGCACTAGGTTAGTGATCCTAGTATGTATGTGTTTATACATGTTTTATGAAGCATGGTCTAATGCTTGGAATATGACTTATTGTGAATGCTTTGAAAACAGTGAGGTTTGAACTAAAAGTGAATTATATTGGCAAGTGATGTTGTGTAAAGTGGTTTACAAGTGAAATCGGATATAGTTAGCTGGCTATAGGATTGAGTGCACTATAAACAAGTCGCCTTGGATGTTGAGGGGTTGTAAATGTACCGAAAACTCCATCCAAGTACCCTAACGATTGAGGAAATTGAGTTGTGTCCCGTCTCTCGTTAGTGGGGTTATACATCTACCGATGAGTGGTGTTGAGGGGTTGTAAGGTACCGGATACTCCACCACGGGTGTCATAACGGTGGAGGGTAGCTCCCGTGTGTGAACCTTGAGATGCCGGTGAGAATGTATAAAGTGTTGGGACAACACTTGGGAATCCGTGTATCCGATACTTTTTGAGAAATGAGAATGTTGTTGATCACTTGTGAGCCAATATAATTAATTAATTGCTATGAAATGTTTATTGATGCATAACATGAAAATGCATGATTTTACTCTTAAGCTTTGCATATTGGTAGCTATGCATGGAAGGCTTGAGTTATGTGATATCAAATGGATTTTGTTGTTGAAGTATTTGATACTTGATGCATGTGGTATAACATGCTGGTTTTTGTTAATGAAGTGCATGGATTTCAAGGAAGTATGATGGTTTTCAAAATGTGTAAAATGGTCTTGTGCATTGATGGTGTTTTTGGGTTTTGAGCACTCATCACTAAGCTTTCATGCTTACGCTCTCTTTTGTCCATCAATACAGATAACTAAGTGTTTGGAGGCAACAACTTGCAAGGGAATCCTAAGAGACTTCACTTTGAAAGTATGTTTTGGTTATGAACTAGGGTAGTAAGGGCAATGGGAGATTTCATGTTTTGTTTGGGTGATGTGTATGAACACCCTTTGAGCATGTTTGCTATATGCTTTTATACTTGTAAAGGGATTTTAATTGGTGTTTGTTGTTTTGGATTGAGTTTTGACTCTTTGGCGACTTATTTGCTAGGTTACATGCCTTTAGTTTTTCATTGATGCAATTGGCCATGCTTTGATGCTAAATATGCTACATATGTTTGAGGAATAACGTTTGGGTATGGTGTATGCATGTTAGAAACATGTTGGATTGGTTTAGGATGAATTTTTGGGTGAAAAACCAGCAAAATAAGACATTACAGGCCCAGGTGTTACGAAACACTCGAGCTTGTATCGAAACGATATGTCTAAAATGGGCTTGGTGCTTCGAAACGGGTAAGGTTTGTTCCGGTACGATTTGCTATTAGAAACCAGGGTATCAAAACATCTCTAAGGCGTTTCGATACGAGCCCGTGTTTCAAAACAAGGCCTTAGTGTTTTGAAACGGGTGGCAGTTAAGTTAGTTGATGCAATGTTCTAAAGTTTTGATTCCTTGCGTTTTGGTCCCTGAATGTTGTGGATGCAATTAAATGAGCATGAATGAATATTTTGAGCTGAGATTTGACCGATATGCATGTAATGAGAAAAATTAAAGGACGGTAACTCTAAAATGGCTTAAGTCCTTGTGAAATGGAAAAATTACAAAATGGTCCCTAAAAGCTGTAATTGGATGAAATTGAAGTATGTTTGAGTTATGACTGATCCGCTACAATGTTTAACTTCAATATTCCCCGTGTGACCTGTTCGGTTCGGTCTACCAGCTAGGCCAGGTCGAGAGGGTTACATTTGGTGGTATTAGAGCCAGGTTTTGAAAGAATGGGATGATGGTAAGTAATGGTAAGTCAATGTGATGTAATTATATGTATTTGGTGATGTTTGTTTTGCTCGGTGAATGTTATAAGCATGTTAATGTTGAATAAATCATAGTGATGCTATGTATGATAATTATGATGAAAGTATGAGCTGTTTTATATGATGATATTGTGGGCTGAATCTTATTGATTGTGATACACGATGGTTGTGACATGTATGTTGTATGCTTTATGCTATGTGTGAAACTAATAAATTGATTTTAATATAACAAAGGATTTAAGGACTAAATTGAAAAAGAGAAAATGAATTTTTAAGTCCTCAAAACCTCTCTATGTGTTTAAAGAAAAATGTCCAAGTCAAAACTTTAACTTATCTAAAATTTTCTAAGTGTTTATTAAGCCAAAACAGTGATTTTCGATTCACCGTTTCGGAACGGCGATTGGGCGTTTCGGAACATTTTGAAATTCTTAACCTATGTTTCGGAACTGGCTTTCTCGTTTCGATACGGGTGTATCGAAACAACTATCTGTGTTTCGAAATGGATGAAGAACAACGGAACAGTTTGAACTGTTTCGATACAGTAGTATCGAAACGACCTCAAACGTTTCGAAACGGATTTCAAACTTGGTTTCAAAATATGACCGTTGAAGTTTTATAACTGATTTTAAAGATATGATTAAGATGTATCGAAACACTTTTAAGCCGTTTCGATACAGGTTTTAACAGTGGAAAATTGTTTCGAAACGGGCTTTAGCACGTTTCGGAACAGGCTCTTAGCGTATCGAAATGATCGAGTCTGTTTCGGTACGGCCTATTAATTACACCCCAACGACTATTTCTATTTTGGTCTGTTTCGAAAAAAGGTCGGGCGTTTCGGAACGGGTAGTTGCAGACTGCATTTATAGATGGAAAATAACATCCCAACGGCTATAATAATGAAGGCAACAACCCCAACGGCTAGAATTCAATGAGAAGGTATAAAAGGGACCTCTAAAAGCACCAGCAATAACTATTGATCCCAAAAGAATTATCCAAACATCAAATTCAAGCAATTGTGCTAAAATCCCATATTTTCTTGTAAACCCCAATTGTATAACTTTGTATTTACTATCTTATTTGTTCAATTGGGTTGAGTGCTTGTAAAAGGGGCTACATTTGTATTGGGAGATACTAGCTATTAGCCTTAATCTTCTTTGTAATCTTTGAGTGAGGATTAGATCAATTTTTGGGTAGAAAAATTGACCACTTTGTAAAGGTTACCTCCTAAGCCTAGAAAAGGGAAGATCAACTAGTGGAGTTGTTGGAAAATCCTTAGTGAGGCTAAGGTAGTGGATGTAGAGTTCAAATGGAACTTGAACCACTCTAAATCTCTTGTCTAGCAAATTTTTATTTTCTACTCCACCACCAAAATTTCTAAAAATCCAATTCACCCCCTTTTGGCTTAAATCGATTCTAAGATCTACTCAACAATTGGTATCTGAGCCTACCTCTTTGAAGGATTAACAACCACAAGAGGAGTTCCTAGGAGAGTGTGATCTATCCTAAAGACAAGCCATGTCATCTACTTCAACTCCAACCTCTATGAGTCACAATCAACCACTAATCCACCCTTCTTCAATGGGGACAACTACCCATATTGGAAGAATCGGATGCGTCTCTTCATCAAGTCAATGGATTACATGGTTTGGGATGTAGTGGAAGAAGGCCCCTACATTCCGGTTAAGAGAACCGATGAAGTAAGATTAGTTCCGAAAGTAAAGTCAGAGATGACCGAGGAAGATAGACGGAAGATGCAAGTCAACGACAAAGCTCTACATATCATATTTTTTTGCACTTGGTCCGGATATCTACTCAAAGGTTTCATCTATCGAAAGCGCAAAGGAAGTGTGAGACACTTTGGAGACGACTTATGAAGGCACTAGCAATGTGAAAGAGACGAAGATTGGGTTGCTAAACTTGAGCTATGAGAATTTCAAGATGGACCCCGATGAGAGCGTCTCAAAGATGCTTGATCGGTTTTCGATCATCGTCAATGGCCTTAAAGGATTCGGTGAAGCAATTCCCGAAGATAAGCTAGTGAGGAAGCTTCTATACTCTCTCCCGGAGTCTTGGGACAGTAAAAGAACGACCATCATTGAAGCAAAGAATTTGAAAACTTTGAAGCTTGATGAGTGTAACAATCTCAAGTGGGGCTAGTAAAATTTTAAGAATTTTTGGGAGATTTAATCTTTTATTTCCTAAAATAATAAGTTTTGGGACTTAATTGAATGAATTCAGGTTTGGGAAGCTTGATTTATAAGGAATTGATGACCAATTTGAAAACGGAATAAAGTTTGGAGACAAAAGTGTGAACTCCCCAAAAATTAAATGGCTAAGAGTGTAATTTGACCTTTTTTCTTTGAAGGATAATATATATGCCATGTAAAACGTGTTGGCAGAGGGAAAAAAAAAGAAAGAAGAAAGGTGAGAAAGAAAGAAATGGGTAGAGATTCAATCTTAGATCTACCGAGATTCGACCGTCCATTTTCGACACCTCCACCACCATTGCGTTCATCTTGTCGAGTCGAGTTCATCGGTACCAACGACATCATCATCGGAGTCACCGTTGGAGGGGGTGTTTGTTTATCGTCGGAAAACTTAAAAGGTTAGTATTCGAACTTTGAGTTTGAATTTTGAAAATCCGAGGCCACCACCGTGTTCGGAAGGTCAAAAACTATCGGCCTGTAAATTTTGGTAGCCAACGGCCGACCACAGCCACCGCACGCGCCTCACGCGTCGCCGGTCGCGAGTGGGCTTCGTCTGGGCAGCCGAGTCGGTTGACCGAGTCAACCCAGTGAGTCAACTCGCCCGAGTCAACCCAGTGAGTCGATTCGCCGAGTCAGCCTTGGACCAGTGACGTCAGCGTTGACTTTGACCGCTGACATCAGCGTTGATAGTTGACCGTTGACTTTGACCAAAAAGTCAACTTTTTTCCAAAAAGTCCTATTTTATGTTTTTCGACGTCCTGAGTCCGATTTTGAAGCCCGTTTTGTGAAATTCTAACCCGAAAGCCTCCGAATTGGACCTTGAACTTGAGTTTGCTTATGTATTTTAATAATCAATTATGAGCAATGTGAATAAGGACTGAAATTGGGATTTGTGCGATTAAAGGTATTCGAAGTTCCTTGTATTCGGGATGTTGAGGACGTCGCATTCGGGTTCGAGAGGGATCGAATGGAGTACCATGTTGACCGATATAGCAAGTACTAAAGGTAATACCTTACTACCTCTTGTATGCTTTGAGAACATGTTGGTATTTGTTAATGCATGCATGAATATGATAAGGAGTGTTGTTAGCATTACTTAAGTCAATCTAGATATGAAATTGAGTATGATAACCTATATAAGATCGAAATGCTCGAACGAGAAAGCTAATAAATCTGAAGTACCTGAGGTTCATTAAGTAATTAATGAGGCAGCTAATCTTCAATTCTGAGCATTGGTGGGAAATGTTTAAATGTGAAAGATACCTAGACATGAAATTACGAAAATGCCCTTAAGGTATGAGAATGACTAAATTACCCTTGGAATTGGAGTTGATCTGGAAATCTATAATAGATATGGTAAAACAACCTGATTCATTTGAAAACCTCGAACTACTTGGAAAGCCATGGTAACAAGATTTAAACCTTCGAGATTGTAAGGTGTTAGGTCTCCTTGGATTTGGAATGAATCTCCGACTATAGATTTAGGGGAATCTATACATGCCCCTAAATTAAGCAAGTGACTCAAAATACTGAATTGAATGTAATGACTAAAAGTATTGGAAATACTGTTATGGTTAAATTAATTGGAATGATCGTATTGACTAAAAAGGGCTGAAGTATCCTCAGACACCGAGGTTTACAAATTAACTGGAAGGATGGATAAACCCTTGAGTTCTGAAATGAATGAAGTGGTTGGAAGTACCGAAATTTCTAGAATGGCTGAGACACCCACGAATATTTAAATGATTGAAATACTATAAACGGTTCAATTGACAGAAACGATGGATATCCCTAGTTTCAGAATAACTGGAATACCCCCATTGACTGGAATAAGTAAATTTACCTTTGATGAAATTCTAGAAATGCTAATAAAGCTGAAAATGACTGAAATGCCCTCAAGGGTTGAAGCATGACTTACGTACGTCAATCACTCCTGATATTAATGTAAGGTTGGAAGTTTCTCCGCACAGAATATAAGATTGACTACTCCGTGGAAAATCTTGTGGTGAAATATGAAAGCAACCGTTCAGATATACGATACAGTTGAATGCATCAGAAGCGTTGGTTAGTATTGCAAGGTTGGAATATGTTAGTTCGAATGGTTTTGGAGGCCCGATAAACTTCTGGGAATCTTAAATATTGCAAATCGTCATTTCATCATTGTTGGGCTAAATTACAAATCACCCCTGATAGTTAAATGACCAAAATGCCCTCGTTGGCCCAAGTAATCAAAATAGCCCTGAATGTATCTGATGTCATGAAAGATCTTGACGTAGAAATCCCTAAATGCCTGGTTGGAAACTGGATGAGCAAAATAGAATTTCCGAGCCACTGTTTACGCCATGTTAGTATAAATTACCAAAATGCAATGTATGATAAAATGACCATAATGCCCCTGGTAGGCTTAACTAGCTAAATCACTCATGATATGCCTAAACTCTCAAGATCTTGATGTATCATCTCCTGACTATCTGGTTTGAATCGTTAGTACAAACCCCTCTTTTAATAGGGGCCTTGTTTCAAAGATCCGTTCAACTGTCAAAAGTTAATATGTTCTCTTCCGTAAATGTCAAGTATCTCCAAGGAAATAAACTATTCCACCTAGTGTGTTCCATGTGTTCTACACAACTGTTTTTGCATACTGATTTACATGTTATAATACCGATTATGTGCACATGATAGAATACTTGAACTCACATGAACATGACATGTTTTATAATTAAACATGACCGTACTGTATTTTTTTATATATGCATATGTACCTGATATGACCAACATGCTATATGGATAATGTATTACTAAAATACAACTATTGATTAACCGAACCGTTACATAGATTGTTACTGGGGTACTTGGGATAGAATATGAAGTGACCGTAGGTTCAGCCCTGATCCAGCTGGTAATTCCTTTACCGTTACAGGTTCCTATGCTTCGGCTAGGGTAATACCTACCATACCGTACCGTATTGTTCCTAAGGTAATCCCTTAGGATGGCACCTATGCCCAATGGGCACTGGTTAACGTCTTTGACGCAGTTTTGGGGAACTGCCTCTTGGAGTGTGGTTGGAGGGTAGATAAAAGATTAAACCGTACTGTATTGTTACTTGAACTTTATGTTTTTGAACTGGAAATGTATATTATACTGTTGTTGTACATGTTTTACTTACACTGTTGGAACACACTAGGAACCGAACTCTCTAATTCCACCTCCGTACATTAATAGCCTATAATTCTCGTCTAATTCTCGATGATTGAATAAAGAACAACTACCGTTATCCTCAAGTATAACGTTACCTTGAATTATCGAAAAAGAAATGAAGACCGTTACTGCGTGGAGCATCATGAAAATGTTATGCCAACCATATATCTGCATGAGCTTATAGCATCTTTTGGTAGTTTTGTATTACTGAGCTTTTCCAAGCTCACGTTGTTTTTACCATCGCATGTTAAAGGAATATATCATGGTATAACGTTTGACATCAATGTTTGGAGTTCTCTCGGCGTTGCTTTTAGAGTACGGTACTGCATAGTTAGTGGGCATGTATGTCATGTATTGTTTTATGACCAAATCTGTTAAGCACTTTCTGAAAAGTTTTGTTATGTTTAAATGACTTCATGAAATGATATTTTAAACAGAAGTTTGATTTTACAGTGTAATAAGTGTTTTGAAGAAATAAAGATGTTTTTATGTGTATTTTTACCGTGGGTCGCTCTTGTGACCCTAATGTGACTTCCTAGGATCCGTTGTAATGCATAGGCGGGTCTAGGGGGTTACAATGAGCTTGTTGGGTCTCTTCTTACACACGAGATTATGAAGCAAGGAAGAGAGGAAGAGAAGATGAAGGAAGAGAGAAGGATAGAGAAGCATGAGGTAGAAAAGAAAAAGAAGCTAGGAGTTGCTCTCAAAGCCTCTCTACATGAGGAGAGCTCTTCTAGTGAGGAGGAAGACTTTGAGGAATTGGCTATGATAGCCAAACGATTCTCAGGGTTCATGAAGTCAAACTGAGGGAGAAAATTTCAAAGAAAGATTGATTTCAAGAACAAAAGCAAAGAACAAGAGAGGGACCAAATCATTTGCTTTGAGTGCAAGAAGCCGGGTCACATACGTTCTGATTGCCCTCAACTCAAGAAGAAGGGCTTTGAGAAGAAGAAGTAGCTCAAAGCCAAGCTTGCTACTTGGAGTAATGAGGAGTCATTCGAGGTTGAGGAACATGAAGTGGCCAACCTTTGCCTCATGGCTCTTGAAGAGGATTCTTTTATGGTAACCTCTAACTCATCTACTTTTGATTTTACTTATGATGAACTTCTAGATGCTTATGATAAGTTACAAGAGGTATACGATGAGTTAGTTGAGAAATTTAAGGAGTCCGTTTTAAAAAATAAAAAGATCATTTCCGATTTAAATGCTAAAAATGACTTACTTTCTCAAGCTAACTTGAAATCTGAGAAAAAGATCTTAGGCTTACAAGATGAACTTGAATTCTTTCAAAATGAAAATGTAGACTTAAACAATCTTATTTCTCAATGTAATATTGTACACCAAAAGGTGTTAGATGAGCTTAATGAGCTCTAAAAGTCTTTCAAAAGTGTTGGTAATGTGAAAAATGAAACAGGTGAATCATCTAGAACAAACCAACCTAAGAGAAAGAACCATAACTACAAACAAAGTGGCTTCTATAGGCATAATAGAACTAAAAGAGTTAGAAGTGTATGGGTTCGTAAGGAACTTGTCAAATCTAATAATATTGATGCCATGTCACCTTGGATTCCTAAGGGAACCAAGCTTTTGGGAGCTAACACTCTTGGACCCAAAATGATTTGGGTATCAAAAATCAAAGCTTAATCTCTTTGTTTGTAGGGGGAGCATTGCTACAAGGCCAAATCACAAAGCCAAAACTCGTGGTACCTTGATAGTGGATGCTCGAGGCACATGACCGGAGACAAGAGTCGATTCATGGACTTAAAGCCAAAAAGTGGAGGAGGAGTGACATTTGGTGACAACTCCAAAGGCCACATTGAAGGTATTGACTCCATAGGTAATCACTCTACTATACTCATTGAAAATGTTTTGAATGTCAATGGTCTAAAATATAATTTATTGAGCATTAGTCAATTGTGTGATAAGGGGTTTAATGTCTTGTTTGATAAAAATGGGTGTAAATTGTTGACATTAAATCAAATAAATAATGCTCATTGGTCATCGCATAGGTAACATTTATATGGTGCATCTAGATGACATTCATACATCCCATGCATGTTTTGTTGCTCAAGATAAAAATGATGCATGGTTATGGCATAGGAAACTAGGACATGCTAGCATTAGTGTTTTAGAAAAAATAGTTTCCCTAAATCTAGTTAGAGGTTTACCCAAGATCAAGTTCTCAAACGATAAAATATGTGATGCATGCTCTAAGGGTAAACAACATAGATCATCCTTTAAATCCATTAATGATGTTTCTACAAGTAGGTGTTTACAACTAATTCATATGGATCTATTTGGGCCAATTAGGACAACTAGCTTGGCTGGAAAATCATATGCTTTTGTGCTTGTTGATGATTACTCTAGATATACTTGGGTTCTCTTTTAAAGCACTAAGGATGAGGCTTTAGAAAACTTCATCACATTTTCAAAATTAACCCAAAATGATCTCGAACTTAAAATTTCACATATTAGAAGTGATCATGGAACGTAATTTCAAAATATGGGTTTTAATGAATTTTGTAATGAAAATGGGATTAGCCATAATTTTTCAGCTCCTCGAACTCCTCAACAAAATGGGGTAGTTGAGAGGAAAAATAGAACTTTAGAAGAAATGTCTAGGACTATGCTTTGTGAAAACAATTTACCTAAGTATTTTTGGGCGGAAGCCACTAACACTGCTTGCTATATTATTAACCGAGTAATGATTAGACTTATTTTAAAGAAAACTTCTTATGAGATTTTAAAATCTAAAAAGCCTAACATTAGATATTTTCACCCTTTTGGTTGCAAGTGTTTTGTTTTAAATAATGGAAGAGACAATTTAGGTAAATTTGATACAAAAAGTGATGAAGCTATTTTTCTAGGTTACTCTTTAAACTCTAAAGCTTATCGTGTGTTCAACAAAATAACTTTAGTTGTAGAGGAATCTATTCATATGGTTTTTGATGATAACCTCCTTCTGAGGAAGGAATCTTGTGGTGATGATGATGTAGGAATCATTGATTCCTTTGATGGAGGACAAACTTCAAAGGAGGATAAGATTCAAACTAAAGAAGAAGATGCACAAGATCCACCTCTTGAAGCCTTGAAGGACTTGGCTCTTGAGGAAAAGGAAGTGAGCTACCCAAGAGAGTACAACTATGTTAAAGGTGGTGAAATCTTGGGTGATCCATCCAAGGGGGTAACTACTCGCTCTTCTCTTAAAATGCTTAATCATGTTGCATTTATCTCATGCATTGAGCCTAAGAATATTAAATAAGCTTTAAAAGATGATTTTTGGATTATGGCCATGCAAGATGAGTTAAATCAATTTGAGAGAAGTAAAGTGTGGACATTAGTTGAAAGGCCTAGAAATCAATCTACTATAAGAACTAAATGGGTATTTAGGAATAAACTAGATGAGAGTGGTAACATAGTAAGAAACAAAGCTAGGCTAGTTGCTCAAGGTTACACTCTAGAAGAGGGAATTGATTTTGATGAAACCTATGTACCCGTAGCTAGAATGGAAGCTATTAGGATGTTGCTTGCATATGCATGTTATCATGACTTCAAGCCTTTCAAATTGATGTCAAGAGTGCATTTTTAAATGGATTTATAAATGAATAAGTGTATGTGGAACAACCACCAGGTTTTGAAGATCCAATTTTTCCAAACCATGTTTTTAAATTGTCAAAAGCTTTATATGGTTTAAAACAAGCTCCTAGAGCTTGGTATGAAAGACTTTCGAGTTTTCTTGTAACACCCTAAGTTTTGTTTTAATTATTTAAGGCTAAAGGTAACAAAAAGAAAGAAGAGAAAATAACAACCAAGGGATTTGAACCCTTGACCCTATGCTTAGTGAACCTAAGCTTTAACCATCTGTGCTAAGCTATTGCTCAATTTTTAACCCCCCATCAGCTTTATATGAGATTATTGCATCCCGATTATGATAAAAAATAAGAAGAAAGAAATTAATTATTATGTTTGAACAAATTCCCACATGTTAGAATTTTTTTACACGTTTTGGATCTAGAAATTTACGAGACCTTTCCCATTCTCTCGACCGTCCCTTACACCCCACCGTTTTTCTTTCTGATCGACGCCACCGCTCAGCCATTACCACCATCACAGCAGCCAGCGTGTTTGCCATTGCACCACGAGTTTAACCTCGTTCGCCACTCGCGCTGCATCATTGTCGTCCGAAGGGAGGAAGGTCTGGAAGGTTCGTCGGAAACCAAACTTTTGCTCTCGGATTTCTAAGTTTTCCGGCCACGGTTGCTGTTCGTTCACGAAACGGACACCAGATCTGAGCCCTTGGCGTGTGGGCGTGCAAAGCCCGCCCAAGTAATCGTCCGTTCGACGACAAGAAGAGCTTCATCGGAGACGCAATCTTCCGGTCGTTCCATTTTTGTTTGGGGTTGAAAATCGTGATTTCCGATCGCCGGTGAGGGTTCCGGTGATTGTCTGGTGACCAGATTCGTTTAGGGTAAGTGGACCGGTTTAATTACGGTCTAAGAGTTTGAATCGGTCTAACCCGGTTTGAACCGGCCCAACTCGGTTTGAGCCCAAACCTGAATCGAGACCCGACCCGTAGACCCGGTCCGAGCCCAACCCGTCTACCGAGTCAACTCAGCCCGAGTCAGCTCAGTGAGTCAGCCGAGTCAGCTCAGTAAGTCAGCTCAGCGAGTCAGCCGAGTCAGCTCAGTTGACCCTGCCCGTTGACTGTTGACGTCATCGTTGACCTGCTGATGTCACCGTTGGCTTTGACCAAAAAGTTAAAATTTTCTGAAAAGCCTTGTTTTATGTTTTTCGACGTCCTGAGTCCGTTTTTGAAGCCCGTTTTGCAAAAGTCTCACATGAGGGCCTCCGAATCTGACCTTGAACCCGAACTTCTATATGTTTTAATGTTTCAATTAGGAGTACTGTGAGTAAGGAATGAATTGTGAATTTGTGTAACTGAAGGTACTCATAGCTCCTTAAATACGAATTGTTGATGGGTGTCGAATTCGAGCTCGAGTGCAACCGAATGGGGTTTCATGAATCGACCGATATAGCTCGGAGTTAAGGTAATACACTACTACCTCTAGCATGCTTTATGAACATGTTGGTATTTGTTATTGCATGCATGAAAATGATGATGAGTATTGTTAACTCTGCTCAAGTCAAATCAGATATGAAAATGAGTATAACCATCTAGATAATATTGCAATGCTCGAATGAGAAGATCAATAAATCAGAAGGATCTGGAGTTCATAAGTAAATTGCCTTGAAAAAATTCTGGAAATGCCAATAAATCTAAAAATGACTAAAATGCCTCTAAGGGTTGAAGCATGAATCACGTATGTCAATCACTCATGATGTTAGTATAAGGTTGGAAGTTTTTCCTCCCAGAATATAAGTTCGACTATTCCATGGCAAGTCCTGTGGTGAAATATTAAAGCAACCGTTCAGATATACGATACAACTGGATGTATTAGAAGGGTTAGTTAGTACTACAAGGTCGGAGATGTTAATTCGAACGGATTGGAGGCTCGAAAAACTTCTGGAAATATTAAATATTGTAAATCGTTATTTTATCATTATTGGGCTAAATTACAAATCACCCTTGATAGTTAAAAGATCAAAATGCCCTCGTTGGCCAAAGTAATCAAAATAGCCCTGAATGTATCCGATATCGTGAAAGATCTTGACATAGAAATCTCTGAATGCCTGATTAGAAACCTGATGAGCAGATAGAAATTCCCGAGTGGCTGTTTATGCCTTGTTGGTATAAATTATCAAAACGCCCATGTATGATAAAATGACTATAATGCCCTTGTAGGCTTAAATGATTGAACCACTCATGTTATATCTGAACTCTCTAAGATCTTGATGTATCAATTCTTAAATATCTGGTTTAAACTGCTAGTACGAACCCCTCATTCTATAAGGACCTCGTTTATGAAATTCGTTCAAATTGTCAAAAGTTTAATGCGTTCCCTTCCGTAAACGCCAAGTATCTCCACGAAATAAACTGTTCCACCTAGTACATTTCATGTGTTCTATATTCTATTGAATGAATTGTGTAATGATTACATATTAGTAAACAATCTAACGATTTAATCATGAACAATGATGTGTTTGATGAATGTTCAATTGTTATTGAGATTGCATCATTATGTTAGAAAATGAGATGAAATGATGAACTGGATATATAATGACATTCTCTACCTACCTGATGTATATATGCTCAATCTGTATACTTGGTATGTGATTGCTTGATCTGTGATGGTATTGCCTGGCTGTCTGATGAATTTGATAATATGATCTGTTAGCTTGACCTATGATGATGCAATCTGTTTGCATGATGAATGATGAAAATGTCTGCTCTGCTCAATGGTATGCCCATTTATCTGTCAAAAGCATGAATCTTCCGTTTCTGATACTCTGAATGGAATATGTCTGTCACATGTGTTTTGTTACTCATGTCTGGAATCTGAACACCGATTAATATCTGGGGTATACTGTTGGGTTATGGTATGAAGTCTCTGCAGGTGCAGCCCTGATCCAGCTGGTAAATCCTTATGGACCCAAGGTCTCCCCTTGGGTAGGTGTCGATGCTTTAGCACGGGTAAATCCTTATGGACCTAAGACAGCCCCTTAGGTGGCACCTATGCCCATCGGGCCTAGGGTAAGTCCTTATGGATGCAGTTATGGGGGACTGCATATTGGTGTAAGGTTGGAGGGTAGTTACTAGTAAACCCTTGTATGTACTTGAACATTTGAATTGGATTGTTATGTGTTCTCATGATATGATTGATACACATTTATGTCTGTTTGATATGCACCTATTGCAACACACTAGACATTAAACTCGGTGTTTCCATCTTCGTAATCTATCAACTTGTATAGTTCTTGTTTGTTACTTGATGATTGAATAAAAAACAAGTATCGTTATTCTCCAGTATAACGTTACCCTGAAATAACGGAAAGGAAAAGAGGACTGTTACTGCTTGGAACATCATGAAAATGTTATGCCTACCATATATCTGCATGAGCTTATAGCATCTTTTGGTAGTTCTGTATTACTGAGCTTTTCCAAGCTCACGTTGTTTTTACCATTGCAGGTTAAAAGAGTATAGCATGGTATAATGTTTGACATCAGTGTTCGGAGTTCCCTCGGCGTTGACTCTGGAGTACGGTACTGTATAGTTAGTGGGCATGTATGTCATTTATTGTTTTATGATAGAGTCTGTAAAGCACTTTCTGAAATTTCTGTTAAGCGTTTAAATGACTTCTTGAAATGTTATTTTAAACAGAAGTTGATTTTACAGTTTAATAAATGTTTTGAGCAAAAAAATGTTTTTTACGTGTATTTTTACTGTGGGTCGCTCTTGTGACCCTAATGTGACTTCCTAAGATCCATTGTAACGCATAGCGGGTCTAGAGGGTTACATTTCTAGTTGGAAAAGGTTTTGAGAAAGGAAAGGTGGACACAAAACTTTTTATTAAAAACAATGGCAAAGATATATTAGTAGTTCAAATTTATATTGATGATATTATATTTGGTTCTACTAATGAATTGCTTTGTCAATATTTTTCTAAGTTGATGCAAGGTGAATTTGAAATTAGCATGATGGGGGAGCTCTCATTCTTTTTGGGACACCAAATCAAACAAATGAAGGATGGCGTCTTCATCAATCAAGCTAAGTACATCAAGGATATGCTCAAGAATTTTGGCTTGGAGAATGCAAAGCCTCAAGCCACACCAATGAGCTCATCTACAAAGCTTGACAAAGATGATGGAGGTAAGTGTGTTGACTCTAAGCTTTATCGCTCTATGATTGGATCATTGCTTTACCTTACCGCAAGTAGACCAGATATATTGTTTAGTGTTTGCTTGTGTGCTAGGTTTCAAGCTAGTCCTAGAGAGTCTCACCTTATAGCCGTAAAAAGGATCTTTAGGTACCTTAGAGATACTCCTTGTCTAGGTCTTTGGTACCCTAGGGACTCAACCTTTAACCTTCATGCTTATTCGGATGCGGATTACGGGGTTGTAAAATTGATAGGAAAAGTACTTCCAGCACTTGCCAATTCTTAGGTAGTATGCTCATATCTTGGTTCTCTAAGAAACAAAATAGTATAGCTCTTTCTACCACCGAAGCCGAGTACATATCCATAGGGAGTTGTTGTGCTCAAGTCCTTTGGATGAAGTAACAACTCTTAGATTATGGTGTTAAAGTTGAAACCATACCCCTTAAGTGTGACAACACTAGTGCTATAT
Source organism: Hibiscus trionum (assembly GCA_030270665.1). Lineage (NCBI taxonomy): Eukaryota > Viridiplantae > Streptophyta > Magnoliopsida > Malvales > Malvaceae > Hibiscus > Hibiscus trionum. Next base: position 20,236,882 of record BSYR01000004.1, read on the forward strand.
TCTTAAGCAAAAATCCCATCCAACACTCTAGAACAAAACATATAGAAATAAGGCATCATTTCATTAGAGATCATGTTCTTAAGGAAGATGTTGTTTTAGAGTTCGTAGACACCTTAAATCAACTAGCGGACATCTTTACAAAACCTCTAGATAAGGAGCGTTTTTGGTCCCTTAGGAGAGAGTTAGGTCTAACTAGCCTATCTTGACCTTTTAGGACCCTTTTCTACTTAATTTGCTTGAATTCTTGCAAAATTCCATGCTTATGCGTTTTTAATCATAATTATAGTTAGGGGGTATGTTTATGTTTTTACATGTCTCTCTTGCTCATACATAGCATTTATGCATCTAGGACATATTAGAATTCATTTTTCTGCAATTTAGAGCCTCATCTGCACCTCCAGGCCTAGGCGTATCGAAACGGGTCAATCTGTTTCGATATGGGTGCCTTAAAAGAATGGTTAATGACCATGGTGTTTCGAAACGCCTGAGAGGGTTTCGAAACGTTTTGCCTCTCCCAAGAATTGTATCGAAACGACCCAAAAGCATTTCGATACGGGTTACCACGTGGGATTCGATACGGTCAAAGCCGTATCGGAACAGTCAAAAAGATTTGAAACGTCAGTCAACGTTTCAGTACGCTCTTTTCGGAACGGTCGTGCCTGTTCTGAAACGCGTATCCGGACATCTTTTTAAGGGCTTTAATTAATAAAGTTTGCTTTTCATTAAAACTCCTAAAAACCCTAAACCCATTTCTTTCCTATAAAAACCCTCTAAACCTCATTGTTTTTCATCAAATCTTGAGGGCTTTTACTCACAAACTAAAGTCTAAGCAAGCTTCACCAAATTGGTGTGATTTCTTCCATTCATTCATCCAAAAATCCCTTTTTGAGGTATTTTTCATCTTTTTCTTTTTCCTTTAATTTTATTCGTATCTTAGGTTAGAAATTATTAAATTTGTATAGTTTATATGTTTTGCAACTTGAGTTTTTCAAAATATGTAAAAAAAATTCAAAATCTCAAAGTGTTTGATTCGAATATATTTGTTTTTACTCAATTTTTTTACTGATTTTCAAAAAAAATTCTTCAAATTTTTTTCTATTATATGTATATATGTTTTTAAAGTGTTTTTATTTAAAACCTAAATGAAAATTTTCATTGGATTGAATTAAGGAATTACATGCATACATTTAAATTTTTATTTGCTTGCTCTATGTTGTTAGGAATTTCATGAAAACATTAACAAGAAATGCAAGATGACTCAAACGGGTGAAGCTTCAACCCAAGCGAACATCCGTCCTAACCTCACCCTCCTATTTCAAAAGAGTCTTCGGAATCAAGAGACTAAGGATCGTTTCAAAATTATCATGGATTTAGCCGTTCGCCGAGAGCGTGTTGTGGATATCACGTTCCTTAACTCCGAGCGTTTTGAGTTCCACTACCTAGCTCTCTTGCGAGAATGGAGCTTCTTGGCCTTTTTGAGCATTCCAGACATTGCCTACAAGCATATGGTCCTCCTTTTCTACTCTAATGTCGTTCTTATTGATAATGAAGATCATACCGAGGTGATTGGCATTGAGTCGTATCTTTTGGGGAGGAAGTTCACCATTGATATATTCGTTTTAGAGAATGCTCTTGGGCTCAAAGATGAAGGCATTGAGGATGAGAACCACTTTGGTGCTCACACCGGATCCGTTCTTCCATTGGATGCTCATGACCGGTTCCTCCATTTGATGATCTCTTGGTTCATCCGCCCTTCTGGAGGTAAATTTTCTCACGCTCGCCAGTTTGACTATTTTTGGTTAGAGTGCTTTCGCCGAGGTCAACATGCAAACCTTGTTAAAATCATGTTCGCCGAGATGGTCCATAATGTGAAGATTCGCACCACCGATGCTCTTACATCATTCACTTATGGGGCTGTTTTAAGCTATGTCTTTGGTACCCTCAACATTGATTGCTCTTATGATTCTCCTGAACCCCGCAAGCGCAAGATTGGTGAATCTTCTCTCATTAAGTTCGGGTTTCGCTACACTCTTGGCCAATGGGTTCGTGTTGATAGGCAAGCTTCGGCACCTCAAGTTGAGCCTCCACCTCAAGCTCCAGCTCCTAACAATGAGGCACTTATGGCTTTCCTTACCGAGCGGTTCAACTCGATGGATACGAACATGGCTTTGGGATTTGGTGCTATCAACACTCGTTTGCAATCCTTGGAGGATCGTGTTCTTGGAAACGAGAATCGTCTTACCGCTCTTGAGAATCAAGAATCATCTATGGACTTATCTTTCTCCACAGTCTATGGTGATTGGAGGAACTTTTGCCGTGCTCAAGCTAAAGACAATGATGATTCTCTTGATGATGATGGTGATGACGATGATGACGAGGCTTAGGATTTCCATTGTATATCATATTAGTCTATCCTATTAGGAATAAGTTTGCACCTTTCTATCTTTTATGTTTTAAAGACATATGCTTTGCTTATTTTGTTTGGGATTGAGTTTAAACTCTATTGCTTTAAGTATTTATGTTTGGTTATTTGAACTTAATTCTATCTATATTATGTTGTTTGGTTTATTGCTTTTAACTTTGTTTCTTCTCATGATTAGCCTTGATTATTATTCTTTTTGATCTAACAAAAAGGGGGAGAAGTAATATGAGAGCCAATTTTTTTAAGTTTGGTTTTGAGTTTCAAACACTTGAATTTTAAATCTCTTCAAAACTTTAAAACCCATCTTACATTGGGGGGAGTTAGAACGTCTTCAAGATTTCAAAATTCTTAAAAATTCAAACTTGGTTTTGTTATATCAAAAAGGGGGAGATTGTGAAACTAATAAATTGATTTTGATATAACAAAGGATTTAAGGACTAAATTGAAAAGGAGAAAATGAATTTTTAAGTCCTCAAAACCTCTCTATGTGTTTAAAGAAAAATGTCCAAGTCAAAACTTTAACTTATCTAAAATTTTCTAAGTGTTTACCAAGCCAAAACAATGATTTTCGAGTCACCGTTTCGGAACGACCTTTGGGCGTTTCGGAACATTTTGAAACTGTTAACCTCTGTTTCGGAACTGGCTTTCTCGTTTCGATACGGGTGTATCAAAACAACTATATGTGTTTCGAAACGGATGAAGAACAACAGAACGGTTTGAACCATTTCGATACGGCAATATCGAAACGACCTTAAACGTTTCAAAACGGATTTCAAACTTGGTTTCAAAATATGACCGTTGAAGTTTTATAACTGATTTTAAAGATATAGTTAAGGTGTATCGAACGCTTTTAAGCCGTTTTGATACCGGTTTTGACAGTGGCAAATTATTTCGAAACGGGCTTCACCACGTTTCGGAACAGGCTCTTAGCGTATCGAAACGATCGTGTCCGTTTCGGTATGGCCTATTAATTACACCCCAACGACTATTTCTTTTTGGGTCTATTTCGAAACAAGGTTGGGCGTTTCGGAACGGGTAGTTGCAGACTGCATTTATGGAGGGAAGATAACATCCCAACAGCTATAATAATGAAGGCAACAACTCCAACGGCTAGAATTCAATGAGAAGGTATAAAAGGACCTCTAAAAGCACCAGCAATAACTATTGATCCAAAAAAAATTATCCAAACATCAAATTCAAGCAATTATGCTAAAATCCCATATTTTCTTGTAAACCCCAATTGTAGAACTTTGTATTTCCTATCTTATTTTTTCAATTGGATTGAGTGCTTGTAAAAGGGGATACATTTGTATTGAGAGATACTAGCTATTAGCCTTAATCTTCTTTGTAATCTTTGAGTGAGGATTGGGTCAATTTTTGGGTAGAAAAATTGATCACTTTATAAAGGTTACATCCTAAGCCTAGAAAAGGGGAAGATCAACTAGTGGAGTTGTTGGAAAATCCTTAGTGAGGCTAAGGTAGTGGATGTAGAGTTCAATTGGAACTTGAACCACTCTAAATCTCTTGTCTAGTGAATTTTTATTTTCCACTCCACCACCAAAATTTCTAAAAATCCAATTCACCCCCTCTTCGCTTAAATCGATTTTACGATCCACTCAACACTATGTTTGGGGGAAATTGGGATGCCTATTGCCTTATTAATGTAGCGAAGTGTTTTAAATTGAATTCGATGTCTTGGATCCTTGCTAGAAGATGGCCTCATTTCTTGTTTTGTTTTACATTCATGCCTTAATGATAATAACACAATGAGACCGAGGAGAGAGCTACGTTTAAGATCAGTTGCTCCGACTGATGAGCAAAGAAATCAGGAGAATGAAGTTTTGCTTGGTGCGAATTTACCTCCTCCACCGCCACCACCTGGGGGTGAGGAGCAAGTGCAACATGGACAGGCTGGTCCGGTGTTGGGTGATTTGACGCCTTTGGTACAGAGAATGACTGGAGCGTTCCAGGTCATTGTTGCTGGAGTGCAAGTGCAAGTGCAAGCACCTGTTGCTGGGCAATTGGGTTTGTCGTTGGAACGCTTGCAAAGTTTGGGAGGCGTTGAATATCGTGGATTGTCTCCTGAAGCATCCAAGGCTTGGATGGTTAGTACGATCCGGATTTTAGATCAGATGGGATGTAATGATGCACGCAAGTTAGGATGTGCTGTCTCTTTATTGCATGGTGATGCATACAGTTGGTGGACGAATGTGACCGCGGCCATGGAACCCAATGAGGTGGATTGGGATTCTTCCAGGCTGCCTTTAAAAAGAAGTATCTGGAAGTTAGATACTTGGAAGACAAGAAGCGTGAGTTCATGTCCTTGGTGCAAGGAAATATGAGAGTGGCTGAGTACGAGTTCCAGTTCGTACGTTTGAGCCAGTATGCTCCCGAATTGGTGCCGAGTGATAGGCATCGATGTGATTGCTTCCGTTATGGCATGGTGCAGGAAGTGAAGACTTTCATGTTAGCTTCTGATTATACTGATTTTGATGTGCTGGTGACGCGAGCCAAGGATATAGAGCAGAGTTTGGGTTTGACCTCTCGCATAGGTGGTTTTAGCTCGAGTAATAGAGCCGCAGATTCTGGTCCCAGTAGTGGGTAGAATAAGAGAAATCGTGATCGTAGATATCGGCCTTAGGCGAGGCGAGGTAATTTTGGGCGAGGTAATTTTGAGACTTTTCGATTTCAAGAATATTCGAGGGTACCTTAGTACCAACAAGGGGCTCTAATCCATAACAAGCTGAGCTCAAGAATTTTGGCATGCCAAACAAGCTAGGACTAATACTAATCAAGGCTTAAGATCAAGCTATTATTTCATTAAGTATGCCTTTATTTCATAAGAAGGAAATCATAGATACATTTAAGAGCCATGGTAATATACAATCCATATCACATAAAGCTTAAATTCATTTGGTAACATACTATCTCACCTTAGCATACTTACCACCCAAAGATTCCACCAAGCACAATAACACACATAAGCACATTAGTCTCATGTAATACATTCAAATCTATTAACTTAATCAGCCAATCTATGTTAAGCAATTACAATTTACACTCAAAATTTTCTTCCAAGCTAAGATTTATCTTGAATCAATATCCCCTTTTGTTTATCATCCACTTGCTTGATTAAAGCTTTCCTTCCATCCACCTCTTCGGGGTCTAAGTCAATATACATGTACATTCATTAGAAATCTTTCAAGCATTCAAGAAAATCAATACTCTTTTATCCTATTCATACAATCACTCGACCACGTGGTACCATTAACACAACCATTAGGCAATTGGCATTACCAATTTCCATTACCATTTTAAAACTCATCCCATTCCTATGAAATTTCCTTCTAATCTAATTCCTAGACCCTCAATTGAATTCGAATTCCCCTGTAAAAAACATAACAGTCTAGTTTTATAATTCTTGATGCCAACACACCGTTAATCTTAATTCATTCGAGTATACACTACTAATTCATGCTCCTAGACAACCCAATTGTAAAATTCATTTATCAATTCATAATTCAGTTCTATATTGAGAATTTTACGGTGAATTTTCGATAAGCCATCTTCAATAGATAAATTCCCTCCCATTCGAACATCTAACATCAACTAGGTGACCAAAATCATGATTTTACTCTACTTATAGTTTGTGAATTTTTAACATCTTATATATATATATATACATTTTGATTCCATCTCACAATTCAGCACAAGCCTCATTTAACAATTCAATTTACCAATTACACTATCGAGCAACCAAATTATCCAATAATTCAATCAAATCTAACTAACCAAGCAAGATATTACAACTACCTAACCAATCTATATAACCGATTCATGAGATGAGAATGTAGTTACCTTCTCCAAATGCAAAGGAATGAATTAAATCTCTAATCCTCAAGCCCGAGCCACACTAAATTTTGCTTTCTTGCACTAAAGCTTCTTACTGTCTCACTCCAAGGTTTCGATGCTAAAATAAGGAAGTGGAAGAAGATGGAATTTTCTCTCTATTTGTTTGTCCAAAGAGCCATTTCCCTAAGAAGAATAGGACATGTGTATTGTCCCTCCTTATAATTAAATTTACCATGCAAAAACTATACTTTCATTGATTCACACAATGGCCACCTACATTTGATCGCTTTATTTCTCAAATTCACAATTCGATCCTCACCTTTAGTTTCTATACTAGTTACCTAACATAAATACAATTTTCCATAACATAAATAATTGAGGATGTTACCAAATAATATATTCAATGTCGGTAATTTTGACATATACACAATTTTCACACTCATTAATCTTGAAGTTGTTTGTCATCATGACACTACCGAACTTCTCATGTCATTGATTTGGTGATGAGGTTGTTACCTTTGCAAGACATCCCTACATTTTTAAGTACTTGTAGGAAGGGTTTATTCCCTTCCATAACTCATATGGTGTCTTATCTCTTTAACTGTGGAGAAACTTATAAAAAAGTAATTAACTGATAAAATAGCTCCCCCACATGTTGGTCACATTTTTGAAGTTGTAGTTCTTTTCAGAAGTCATCTTCAAAATTATAGTACCAACATTACTCATATAGAGCTTCTCCTCATCTTATGGCAATTGAAGCATTTCCCATGAAATTTACTTCTTGAACACGCCGTCTAATTAACAGTTTGTTTTCTTGAAGACCTTTATGACTTTCACTACGTTTGTCATGGTAATATTTGTCTTAGCAATATTTACCATAGCGACATTTGAAGGTGGTAACAACATTTAATTTATCCTATCTAATAATAGGAGGATCATTTTTCTAATAATATGAGGATCATTTTTCATATTTTTAACCAAGTTTATCACGGTCAAATATGCAACATCTTTTATTGCCATGTTTTGAAATTATTTTCAATGAATTTCCCTGAATTATTTTCATTGTGTCACATAGTCACAAACCAAAACAAAATATTATGAATCTGTTAAACGTCAGGAATTTAGTAAAAGACTAAAAACCCAAAAATAAAAATTCACACGGTCTTAATAGAAAGAACAATAATGAACAATGCACCAAGTAGGTAACTTATGAAAAGAGAGGTGGTGCATTAGGCACGCTTAAATACCAGGTAATTCAAAGAACAAATCCTAGACATGTACTTTCGTATTATTTTTCAACCACCGAGTATGAGTTCTATTCTCTTATGCTTAAGGAAGTTCTTGATGTCGTTCCAAACAAGGGTTAGCTTTTCAAATGACTAACACCTGAAAGGATTCACTTTCAACCATTCCTTTTGCGAGAATACCGTGAGTGATCAGTTAAAATCACTGCCTTTGATTCACAATAATTTGAGATCAATCATCACAAATTAAGATTTTGGTAACTAGGAATTTTCTTAGCACCGACATCTTCTATTTGTATTTATGGTCTAACGACTCTCACAATTCTTTAGCCATTTTTAAACATTGTACACTTCATAACGTGCATTAGATAAGGCTTTCGGCATAGAAAACCAAAGTTCTTCCATGCTTTGATTTAATACCTCGTTCAGAATCAACACTCTAGATTCTGTTGAATATAATAGTAACCAATGTTAATTTCGATGATAATTTCTGTTAAAACAAGTTTCTCCAAAACAAATTTGAGTAAAACAAATTTATTCAGATTTTTCCTTGTTTGAAAAAGAGATCAAGTAAATCCGTTGAAATGACATAAATTAAATCATGAAACATATTATTTACGAGACCTCAATTTACAAACTGATCAATATTCCCAAGATATAAATTCAACGATTTATTTCCTTTTACAAAATAGAACCATACTTGATTCCTAAAATAAATTAACAATTTATTTTGCCTACAAAGTTAGAATCATACAAGATTCTCACGAAAATAAATTAAATGATTTATTAGAATTTGTTGAGATGATCAAACAATGTCGAATTGGCCAAGAGGGGGTGAATTGGCCTTTTAAATTGAAAGGGAGCAAATTGGTAAAATAAAAAAATGAAGAGAAGATAATTTATAGTGGTTCAAGCTTATAACAAGTTCTACATTCACTACCTTAGCTCCCATTAAGGATTTTCAAAAAATTCACTATTGCATCCATCCCCTTTTCTTGGCTTAGGAGGAAACCGTTACAAGACAATCAAGCTTTCTACCCAAAGCTTGATTAAAATCACTATTGACAAGAAAAGTTGTTGGCAAATGGAAATAAACCTCACAAACGGTAAAATATTTGCCCCAATTACAAGTGCATTCTCCCCAATCTTGAAATAAAGAAATACAATTGAATTACACAAGATGAGTACAAGGGTTTGACTCTATTTGGCTTAAAGAGATTGGATTTTTGCTTGATTGCTTGTCACTTGATGAATAGTTGTTGTTATAGCTTTTGAGACTTGCTTTTATACCTTCTCATTGAATTCTAGCCGTTTGGGTGGTTGACATCATCAATAGAGCCGCTAGGCTCTCTTTTTCCCACAATAAATTCACTTTTGCAACCTGCCGTTTCGGTACACGGGGTACCCGTATCGATACCTATCTCAAAACAGAAAGAGTCGTTGCAGGTAATAAAGAGGGCGTATCGATACACGAGAAGGGCGTAGCGAAACAATCTTATTGTAAAATGGGGTTCGTATCGAAATGGCTGGACCGTATTGGTGCGATTTTTGGTCACTGGAATTTGATGAAAAAGTCTTGGGAAAAAGGTTTAAATACGCTTCAAGGGAGTATCGATATGTGAAGCTTGTTTTTACAAAAGCGTATCGAAACGGACGTCACCCGTATCCGTACAATATAACTGAAATTTGAACCTTTAACTGACACTGAACGGTCAAAAAATTTAATGCAAAGATTTTAAAATCTTAAGACCCCGTATCGGTATGCAGACGTGTCGTACCAAAACTAAGGATCGGTACACCTAAGACCTATACCGAAACTCATTTGTATAAAGCCCATTTTTAAGGTCGTATCAAAACAGACAAGCCTGTATCGCAACACCGTTTCAAAACGAGGTAAGCCATATCAAAACGCTGTGCTCAAATAAAATTCCAGTAGCCAAAATCTGTATCGAAACGCTATAGGGCGTATCGATACCCCTGGACGATTTTGTTAAGGTTGGCTTTGAAAACACTTTGAAAATTTTGCGAGGTTTAAGTTTTGACTTGAAAACATTTTAGTTTTAAAAAACCTTGTCAATAGTGAGACTTTCAAGTACTTCAAATTTTATTTACTTTGCAATTTGGTCCTTAAAATATTTGTTATATCAAAATCAAATATAGGTTTTACAATCTCCCCTTTTTGATGTAACAAAATTTTATCTTATACCCTTCTCCCCATTTTTGTTAGATCAAAAATCAATGATAGAAGCAAGATAATATAAGCAAGAGTAAGAGAACAACATAAACTTCATTAAAACCTTAAAGCATAACAATTCAAAGCAAACATAAAATCCAAATTTAAATCTTAAAAGCAGAAATCAAAGCATAGGTTTAAAAATCAAATAACATAGGTGCATAAAAATTAAAATCCTAATATTATATGATATGAGATGCATGAGCCTAAGGCTCGTTCCCATCATCGTCATCCTCTTCGTCTTCACCTTCATCATTGGCTTTTCTTGATTGATATTGAGGCCATGCACCATGAAAAGCGGCGAGAGGCGTCCATTGAATTTTGTTGAGTCTCAATAGAGGTGACTCAATTCTCAATGGTGATCATCCTTTCTTCCAAGAAAGTGAATCGAGTGTTGATGGCAGCAAACTTGGAAGTCATTGATGTATCCAAAGATGCAATATTGATGCCCAAGGAGGTAAATTGCTCATTTAAATAGGCCATGAGAGCATCCATAGAAGGTTGGGCCACCAGACCGGCTTCCACAATCTGAGGAGGAACCTCGAGATGAACCCAATCTCATTTAATATTTTGAAACTTGGCACGACCTAAGGAACGCTCATCGATAGGATCGGTGAAAGGCTCATCATAGTCTTGCGAGCAATCAATCTCCAACTCCGAGAACAAGTAGCTCAAAGCGGTGCCACATGTGAAGGATGAGATAAGAGTGTTGTGGCGATGTTGCACGAGGTAGAAAATATCCGCGGACATGATTTGAGCAAGATTTGGGCGCTTCTCCTCACGAAAGCATCGGATCCAAAAATCATCAACTTGTCGGGTCGTAGAGAACTTGCCACCATATGGACGAAACCACCAAGTGATCATGAGGTGAAGGATGCAATCATGGACATCAAGGACGGTTACGGAGCCGCTAAGGACATGGCCTAAGGAGTTTTCATCATCTATCCCCACATTTTAAACCCAAAAACATTGGTTAAAACAGTTTGGTCAATACTAAACTTCTTCCTCATGAGATAGGATTCTATGGCTATGACCTTGGTTCGATCGGGACTATAGATACACCGGGCATTGGCATAAAAGATGATAACAAGGTTACGGTACAAAACACCAGGTATACCCAAAAAAGACATAAACTTCCATTGATGCAATAAGCTAGGGTATTTGAATTTAAAATGCTCGAAAAGAAAATGGAGAGGTAATACGCTCACGACGAATCTTATAGTTTTTGTATTGTTTGTAGTGAGCCATTCCAGCGGGTGATTGAAAGCACTTTTGGATGATAAGGGTGAGGTTTGGTTTTGTACCATCATTCTCGGAGGATTCTCCAACCTCACTAATTCTTGGTCACTTTTTAGGGGCCATGTAAAAATTCTAAAATTAAAATCAAACAAAAAACACATGTATTCATAAATCATCACATTCGATCCAAATAACTAATCCAATGATCAAGGTATTTAAAGAGAAAACATATACAATATAGTTTTAAAAAATATAAACAAGTATAAAAATAATTTTTGGTAATTTTTTTGAAAAATAGTTTAGAAAAATATACGATATAATTTTATATTTGAATCAAGAAAATTTAATTTTGAAAATGTTTTTAAAAAATTATTGAAACTCATAATATATATATATACTAAAACATAAATTTTGATTAAAAACAATATTTAAATCATAACAAAATTAAAAAGAAAAGGAAAAAGAGTTTATACCTTGAAGATGAGATTATGGATGAATAAAGGGATGATGATGCACCAAACTTGATGATATAGCTTAGACTTGGTTTGAAAAACAAAAGCCCTCAAAGAATTGTGTGAAAAACTAAAAGATTTGAGGGGGTTTTATAGGAGAAAATTGGGTAGGGTTTGAGAGAAAAAGAGGGGTGTTTGAATTAAAGTTAAAATTTGGTCTTTAATGCTCATTTAAACTCCCAGCGGCTACGCGTACCAAAATGCCACGTGGCGTATCGATACACTTTTTAAGCCATACGGAAACACGTGATCGTACCGGTACAGGCTTGCATGTACCGAAGCGCGTTCCTGAACCCGTATCGATATGCGAATGACCGTATTGATACCCTATTGTCAGAAAAAGAATTTTGGGCAACAAGGAGCTCAAAAGTTCAACTTTAATCGAATCTAATTGCATGTATATGGCATATGAACATCATGTATGGACTAAAACAAATACATATTCCCCTAACAATAAGCATGGATGCATATAGGAGCAAAAACTCATAAGCACATACATCAATCAAATTCAAGCAAATTTTTTGAACTTAAGAGGCTCTAAAGAGTTAAGAAAGGCTAGTTATACCTAACTCTTTCCTAAGAGTCCAAAAATGCTCTTTGTCTATAAGTTTGGTAAAGATGTCCGCTAATTGATTTAGGTTGTCAACATACTCTAGAACTACATCATTTTCAAGACATGATCCCTAATGAAATGATGTCTTATTTCTATGTGTTTGGTTCTAAAATGGTGGATGAGATTCTTAGTGAGACATATGGCACTAGTGTTGTCACACTTAATGGGTATGGTACCTACATCAACTCCATGATCTAAAATTTGTTGCTTCATCCAAAGGACTTGAGCACAACAACTTCGGCCGATATGTATTATGATTCGGTGGTAGATAAGGCTACACTATTTTGTTTCTTAGAGAACCAAGATATGAGCATACTACCTAGGAATTGACATGTTCCAGAGGTACTTTTTCTATCTATCTTACATCCCTCATAATCCGCATCCGAGAAAGTATGCAAATAAAAGGAGGAGTCTCTAAGATACCAAAGGCCTAAACAAGGTGCATCTCTAAGGTATCTAAAGATTCTCTTAACGGCTATAAGGTGCGATTCTCTTGGAATAGCTTGAAACCTAGCTCACAAGCAAACACTAAACATAATATCGGGTCTACTTGCGGTAAGGTAAAGCAAAGATCCAATCATAGAACGATAAAGCTTTAAATCAACACACTTACCTCCTTCATCTTTGTTAAGCTTTCTAGATGAGCTCATTGGAGTGGCTTGAGGTTTCACATTCTACAAGCCAAATTTCTTGAGCATGTCCTTGATGTATTTAGCTTGATTAATGAATGTGTCGTCCTTCCTTTGTTTGATTTGGAGTCCCAAGAAGAATGAGAGTTCTCCCATCATGCTCATCTCAAACTCACCTTGCATTAGCTTAGCAAACTCTTGGCAAAAAAACTCATTAGTAGAACCAAAAATAATATCATCAACATAAATTTGAACTACTAAGATGTCATTGCCACTTCTTTTAACAAAAAGTGTAGTGTCCACCCTTCCTTTTTCAAAACATTTTTCAATCAAAAAGCTTCAAAGCCTTTCATATCATGCTCTAGGAGCTTGTTTCAAATCGTATAAAGCTTTAGTAAGTTTAAAAACATGGTTTGGAAATTTAGGATCTTCAAAATCAAGTGGTTGTTCCACATACACTTCTTCATTTATAAAACCATTTAAAATGCACTCTTGACATCCATTTGAAAAGGCTTGAATTCATGATAACATAAAAATGCAAGAAGCATCATAATAGCTTCCATCCTAGCTACGGGTGCATAGGTTTCATCAAAATTGATTCTCTCTTCTTGAGTATAACCTTGAGCAACAAGTCTAGCCTTGTTTCTCACTATGTTACCACTCCCATTTAGTCCCTATAGTAAATTTATTACTAGGCCTATCAACTAATGTCCAATGTGTAACAAGGTTTTTTTTCCTAGGCACTAAAAAGGTCCCCGCTTTTTTTGAAAACATTTAATTTAAAAGGGTGAATTTTAAAAATTCGAGTTTTGGGAAAAAACCTTTTAAAAAATCTTTTTCTCTTGGAGTCGCCACCGGCCACTGAGGTAGGCCGGATACCGTAAAAACAAAACCAGAGATTCATTTGAAAGGGTTCAGGAGTTGGTTACGTGTGGCGAAGGGTTAGCACCCCCGTCACACCCGGAAATCGGTACCAAAACAATTGTTGCCTTTAATTGATGGAAATTATCCGAAATTTAAAATGACTTTAATTAGGGGTTCTTAATTGAAAACCGGACTTTAATTATACGAGCTTTATCAAAATTGGTAGTTTCGAATTAATTAAACATTTAATTAAAAAGGATGACGGTACACCGGACCAAAGACTAAACCGACATCATATAAGATTGACTGTCGTGTTAGTTTAGGGTTCGGATCCCGTACGTCACCTTTATGCATGATGCAAGCAATTAAAGAATGATGTCATGGTCTTGTCCGTTTTAATTACGGATTTACCTTTAGACGATTCGAATTAACCCGAATATTCGAGGAGTATCCAATAAGCTAGGCTAGTCAACCCGAATACGCGAGTTAATAAGTATCTCCATTTTATAATTAAAATTAATTATCATGCAAATTTAAATGTTAACGAGTCACATGAATGACATATTAGAATGCATGTCACAAAATGCGAATTCGAATGACATTAGGAAAAAGCATATAACAAATATATATTCGAATGTCATGAAAACTAGCTAAAATACACATAAAAAACAAGCATGCAATATATACGACAAAGCTACATTATATGCATAAACTTAAATGCTAAACACAAAAGCATACGACCACATATTAAAAAACATTAACCACATATCATATATTTACATCAAATGAACATAACAACATGGCAAAATAAATACGCATAACAATAACGCAAATTAACATATATATTCGATAAAAAGAAACCAATATATGAACAACGAGATATAATATGCAAAATAAGTAAAATATAAAGGAAATAAAGATAAACTGGCAGGGACCCGAACGGTAATTAAACCAATTTTAAAAAGTTGATCTCAACACAAAAAGGGACGAAATTGAGCAGACACTGAAAACCCTAAGGACCAAGACGGTAATTTGACCACCTGAAAGTTGATCACAACGGAACCAGGGATGAAATTAAAAAGACTCGAAACCGTAGAGGGACCTGGGACGAGGTTTCCAAACACAAAGGCCCTACACGCGTAAAAACGGCGATGTAGAAGGGTTTAAGGTGACATTAGACCATATTTAAAACCAAAAAAAAACTATAAATACAAGTTAAAATACACTTGGCCCCTTTTTTTTTGTTTATTAACCCTAAACACACCGAACATTTCCCCTATCCCCTTTGTTTCCTTTCTCCGACGCCGGAATCCTAAAAAAGCTTTTTCTCTTATTCCGAAACCAAAACGACTCCTTTTTTCACTCTTTTTCGAAAACCCAAAACCAAAAAAAAAAACAGATCCTTTTCCGATCTCTCAAAAAACTTCAAAATCGTTTCTGTTTTTCTTGTTTTAAAAACCAAAAAAAAAAACCAAATCCCAAAAAGTCAGAAGACTCCATACCCATTTCGTGTTATTAGCCCCGATGGCTCACCATGCATGACCCCAAAAAGGGTCACGAGGCTTATCGCCAGTAACGAAGGGGAAAGCTTGCAGCGAAGATAAAAAAAACTCTAATCTGTGTTTTTTTATGTCGATTCGTAAATAGAAATAAAAATGGTATACCTCTGTGAATCTGATCTTGTATTGATTTCTGAAAAAATTCTATTACAACTTTTGCTCTTCGAAATCCTCCACTTACAATGAATCATTTCGGGCTTTTATAGCCGAAATATTACAGATTTTGCTCTTTTTCTAATTGCATATAATTCCTGAAACATTTGCTGTCGATTGCTGATTTTTTGTTGGTATTCATCTGCGGTGATTTCTGATTTTTTTGTTATTTTCCCCCTCTGTGATTTCGGTTTGTTGCATGTCCCTTTCTGACGTTTTTTGGTTGTTTTGGCTGCATGCACTGCTTCGTACGAGGGAGGGGACCAGAGAGCGGATTGGGACGACGTGGGGAAGCTGGAGGGGCGCGCGGTGGAACGCACGCGTGCGTCTGGAGACTTGGAACGCCGCACGTGGATCACACGCGCCTGAGGGCCTCGATCTCGGCCGTTCGATGTGCCCCTGATCCAAGGGTCGTGGTGGATACGACGCTAGGGCTCCTGTGGACTCTTCTTAGGGTTTCTGCTGAGGGCCATTTGGACCGTCAGATCTGACGGTAGGGAATGTGGCGGCTGCACAAAACAAAGCTAGAGTTAGGGTTTTTTTGTATTATCAGATTAGGTCTAGATTATTTGGGCCAGACTTATATATATATTTTTTGGGCTCTGAAATTGTAATGGATTCATTAATAATAATAATAATAATAATAATAATAATAATAATAATAATAATAATAATAATAATAATAATAATAATAATAGATATTAATAATAATAATAATAATAATAGTAATTAATAGTAACACTAATAATAATAAGATAATACTAACGGTAATAATAATGGTAATAATAATAGTAATAAGATAATACTAATAATATGGTAGATGATATAAGTGATAAGTAATAGTAATAATAAATATAAGTAATAGTAAATGGTAACAATAATAGGAGTAATATTGATAACATATAGTACTTATAATAGTAATAGTAAAGATGATGGAAATAGTAAATAATGGCTAATAATATAAATAATATGTTCATAACAACATCAATATATATATACTGTTTTTTCTTTTTCGCTTTTATTTTCAACTATTCGATATATGTATATATAAGAAAGTAATAAAGCCCATTATTTAAAAGAAAAAAAACGGGTTAAACACCCCGGACAAAATAGGTGATTACACGATGACACACCCCTAACCCAGGAAATAAACCGATTTAATAAGGTGTTTCTAAACAAAACTCACACAATCATATTAAGTTTGGAACCACAAAACAAACATGCAAATCAGATTTCGGGGTAATTTAAAACTTTTGAAACGTTCATGTTTAAGCGAACAATTTCACACTTTTGCTTTTCGTATAGAAGGACAGATCAAAGTACAAACTTTATTATGTGACTTCCTAATTCACAAGGTACCCAAGTGATATGCTCTTAATTAGTTGCACTTCTAAAACATAATCATAAAGTTAATTAATTAACTAGCCATATCATCTAAAGACAAGGAAATCAATCCTTTTTCTTTATAGCTTTCAAAGTCTCTGAATAGGTTTAACATTAATTAATTCCTACCTTATCTATCTATTCTAGGTGCCTCCCAACATAGGATCATTATTCCATTTCTACAGACACTCGATAATTCTTGACTTTCATGCACTTTATTGATTTCCTAATACAATCAAGCATGTAGATTTCTAATCATTAATAAGTCATGCAAATCAAGACCTAAATTCATTAAAAGAATAACCAACCACAATTTATGCCCTTAAGCTTACATATTGTATCAAAAGTACCATATCTCTGTGATTTAAAATCTTCATATCACAACCAAACACAATCAATTATTTAATTCATAACATCAAGCACTCTATACAGTCCCAACTTAGCTTACTAAGCAATTAATCCTTCAATCTTCATATTATACATAACTTGATCATTCAACCATAGTGGACATATGGAAAACTTCTTTATTAAAAAGCCAGTTGCTACACCTGACACCTGGACCAACTCGCCCCAAAGCATTTATCAAACATGGACAGATGTGTTTTACTTCAATCTACGATTTATAACAATTATATACATATAATTGAATCATTTCTGACTATTTAACTCAATTGTCTAGCCTGCCATTAAACTATACCAAGGATTTCTTGAGTTAAACTTATGATATTGCAAGCATATGAACCAGCACACAACACATATAGCAACCAAGTCTTCAACCAACCTAAGTTTCTATGGGTATTAAAGCAATCACAACAACTTACTAACTAATCAAATATATTAAACAAGAAATCATAAAATAATTAATGGCCCGATTACAAAACTTGGGATAACTACCAAAAGAAAATTTATACATTAACAAATATACTAAAAATGAAATGCAAATGCACTATGCCATCTCATAACTATGTGCCACCATCTGAGAGTTTTAAAGGGATTAATTTGAATCGTATGTATATCCTAGTGATCACGTCTCGGCTCAGAATAAAACCAAATGCTCATACAACCTGAAATATGAGGGAGTAAAAATAAAATAAGCAATCGCTTAGTGAGGTAGTTTAAACACTAAAAGCTACATCAAGGCTCTTCGCCTAATATTTTCAATCTTTATTATAGACCATCGGACCTAGGTAAGTACCAAGCATGTACAAACATAACACAACTTTCATTTCGAAACCCTTGGTAGCTAAGCATACCAATTTTGCATAACATCACTAGTATAAGTACCAAAGAATAACCATTTCCGGCAGAAAATTAAGGCACAACATATACTTTACTAACTTCTTCAAAAGTTAATTTAGCTTCACATTACTAGTTATACAATTCCCCTTTATATCTTAGCAATTTACACATTGTCAAGAAATTTAAAATACAAATTATACAATCACTATGTGTTGGAAAAATGTGAGAAATTGGAAACTTTGAGCCATATTTACTAGTGGTAAAGGTGGATGTTCGAATGATAAATTTATTAATTTATATTCTACTCCATGAGACCTTTACAACGATATCTCATATGCTCAAAACGGTTGAGAAATGAATGAGAAATTGATGCTCAAAGTGAGGTTGTTATGAATTGTGATAAGGAAAATATGAACCCCTTATCCCACATGGGTGGGATAACAAACATGAGAATGGTTTAAATACACCAACCCACTTGGGAGTCATTGAATGAATTGAATGAACACTATGCCTTGCGCGCAGACATAGAGGGGTGCAAATTGAAGCTTGTCGAACCCATTCGGGTTGGGGTGACGTGAATGTCCGGACTGGTCGGGTTCCAATTAGAACCTGCGGATTTTTTACCTACTTCGAATTAAATTTTTTCCTTATATAACACATATCTTTTTGAATATTCCGAATTTAATAGAATAATTTGTGACTTTCATTAAATCGGATATTATGAATTCGGAATATTTACCTTCCATATTTAGTTTCTTTTAAACATACCTTCTCATGTGTATATAAATACATTTTAAGTAGTATTTTGTACTTTTATATTTTCAAAACAGTTTCACTTTTTCAAAAACAATTATATAGCCATACCAAACAGCTCAATTCAATCATACATATTCATATAAATCCAAAACTCACATGTATGCCCATAGACACCATAATTCAATTCTCATATAGATCACATACATGTTAAACAACCCTTTTTTACGCAAGTATATACACTTATATACACACATCAATCCATTAATATGTTGACTAATCAAATAGTCCAAAAACAGTTTGCAAATCAGCCCCTTTTTGTTTATTTTACAGAAACAGTCCCCAAGCCGTTTGTTTTAAGGAAAAATCCCCTGTTTTGGTGTAGACATTTTATTCATTTTCTATTGTTTTCACATCCCATACACAATTTCATATACAAATCAGCTTCAATTGCACTTCCATGCAAATCAGCCCCTTTTTGTTTATTTTACAGAAACAGTCCCCAAGCCGTTTGTTTTAAGGAAAAATCCCCTGTTTTGGTGTAGACATTTTATTCATTTTCTATTGTTTTCACATCCCATACACAATTTCATATACAAATCAGCTTCAATTGCACTTCCATGCAAATTCAAACAGTCCTAAGATTATAAGCATACAATTATATAAACTTAAAACAGTCCTAAATGCATATGTTTACTTATCCATGTGCCAAAACAATCCCAACTCATATACGTTCTTGATTAGAATGATCCAAAAGTGTTTATACATACTCTTAATAGGGCAGCTCACTTATTCATACATTTATACACAACTAAAATGCCTGGAAACACACACACACACACACCCAAATAAATATATATATATCAGGGCAGATTGTTTTTATACACACTTTTAATTTAATCAAAATAGCCTAATTTAAACTCATAAACACCAAAATCAAGCAGTTTAATTACACCTATATTTGATTACCCGAAACAATCCAGATTTCCATCTCATTCAAGAGAAATTCATAAGCATGCTCCAAGGTAGCTATCCTAATTAGTTATCCAACAACATCATTTTCGAATTTCAAGCAACATCACACAAAAAGATTCATATTCAAAACTTTCTATCTTAATTTCTAACATAAATATGTATCAAAACACTTACTTTTCCCTTCCTTGAATTCGAACAACATGCCATCCGATTCTAATACTCTTCCAACTTCCATGGATATTAACCAAGCTCTCTCTCTCTCTCTATCTCTCTCTCTCTCTCTCTCATTTTGGTTTCGGTATGAAGGTAATGAAGAAGATGATTCTTTGATTATACCAAAACATCTCCATCCTAAAACACATGGGATTTATTTTCTCTTGACACGTGTATAGACCACAAGCTATTTTTCATTTATCATGCAACAACCAATCTTTTACTTGTTTCACTTTGGTACTTTTGGATATTAGTCTTTCAATTTGATCCTAGATAACTTATTTAATCCATCAATTGCCATATTAAAGTAGCTAATTTAGCAGTCGAATTTGTAGTACACTACTAAGTCGTATTTTGGGGTGTTACATCCAAACTTGACTCCTCTCAAATTGATTTAATTCTTCTTGCATGGACAATATCCAAAAATCATCATTTAATGCTTCTTTGATATTCTTAGGCTCTATGCATAAAATGAAGGCAACATTATTCATAAGTTTAAGAGAGGATCTAGTGGTTACCCCTTTGGATGGATCACCCAAAATCTCACCACCTTTGACATGGTTGTACTCCCTTGGGTAGCTCACTTCTTTTTCCTCTAAAGCCATGTCCTTCAAGGCCTCCATGGGAAGATCTTGTGCTTCTTCATCTTTTCTTGGAACCTTATCCACCTTTGATGATTGTCCACCATCATGGGCTTCAATGATTCTTATATCATCATCATCACAAGAATCTTTCCTTGGAAGGAGATTTTCATCGAAACCCACATGAATAGACTCTTCAACAACTAAAGTTCTTTTGTTAATACACGACATGCTTTAGAGTTTAAAGAGTAACCTAGAAAAACAGCTTCATCACTTTTAGCATCAAATTTGCCTAAATTTTCTTTTCAATTATTTAAAACAAAATACTTGCATCCAAAAGAATGAAAATAGAAAATGTTAGGCTTTTTAGATTTTAAAATCTCATAAGGCGTTTTCTTTAAAATTGGTCTAATCATTACACGATTTATAATGTAACTAGCGATATTTGTGGCTTCCGCCCAAAAACACTTAGGCAAATTATTTTCACAAAGCATGGTTCTAGCCATTTCTTCTAAAGTTTGGTTTTTCCTCTCAGTTACCCCATTTTGTTGAGGAGTGCGAGGAGCGGAAAAATTATGGCTTATACCATTTGAATTACAAAAATCCTCAAATCCTAAGTTTTGAAATTTGGTTCCATGGTCACTTCTAATATGAGAAATTAATTGACCAAGATCATTTTGAGTGATTTTTGAAAATGTGATGAACTTTTGTAAAGCCCCATCCTTAGTACTTAAGAATAGAACCCAAGTGTATCTAGAGTAATCATCTACTAAAACAAAAGCATATGATTTTCCACCCAAGCTCATTGTCCTAATAGGTCCAAAGAGATCCATGTGGATCAATTGTAATAATCTACTAGTTGAAACATCATTAATAGGTTTAAAAGACACCCTTTTATGTTTACCCTTAGCACAAGCATCATAAAATTTTATCTAGAGAAAGTTTTAGCTTAGGTAAACCTCTTACTAGATCTTGAGCAACCAATTTTTTTAAAGCACTCATGCTAGCATGTCATAGTTTCCTATGCCATAACCATGAATCATGTTCATCCTTAGCTACAAAGCATTATTTTGTTAGTTTCAATGTTCAAGATTTTACAACCATTTATATCAAAATGAACATTAAACCCTTTATCACATAATTGACTAATGCTCAACAAATTATGTTTTAGATCGTTAACATATAAAATATTATCAATGAGTATAGAAGAGTGATTACCAATGGAGCCAATTCCTTCAATGTGGCCTTTAGATTTGTCACCAAATGTCACTACTCCTCCACTTTTTGGCTTTAGTTCAATGAATCTACTTTTGTCACCGGTCATGTGTCTTGAGCATCCATTATCAAGATAACATGTGTTTTGACTTGAAGCTTTAGCATTGTAGCAATGCTTCCCCTAGAAACAAAGATTAAGTCTTGATTTTTGGTACCCAAATCATTTTGGGTCCATGAAAATTAGCTCCCAAAATCTTGGTTCCCTTGGGAATCCAAGAAGCAATGGCATGTAAATCATTAGAAGCAATTAGGTTCTTAGGAACCCAAACACTCATAATCCTCTTACCTCTAGAGGGCCTTTGGAAGCCTCTTTGTTTGTGGTTAACAAAGTTTCTTTTTACATAGATGGGTTTTGAAGATTCACCTTTTTAAAAACTTGAATCCTCAACTCTGCTCAAAGAAGCTTTGAGATCATTCACCTCCTTATGGTGATGATCATGAAACTCGAAAAGAAGGTTATTTAAATCAACATTTTCTTTTTCAAAATATGTTAAATTGTCTTTTAAAGCACAAACCTTCTTTTCAAGTTTGGAATTGGTTTTAGATAAGGAATCGTTTTGTGTTTTCAAATCAAAAATGATTTTCTTGTTTTTTTCAAAATTGATTCCTTATATTTCTCAATCAACTCACCATATACCTCTTGTAACTCATCATATGCTACTTGAAGTTCATCATATGTAAAATCAAAGTTAGATGAGTTAGATGTTACCTTAAGATCCTCTTCCAAGGTCATGTGGCAAAGGTTGGCAACTTCTTGTTCCTTTTCACCGGATGATTCCTCATCACTCCAAGTAGCAATGTTGGCCTTGAGCTTCTTCTTCTTCTTCTTCTCAAAGCTCTTTCTTTTGGGTTGGGGGCAATCGGTTCATATATGCCCCAACTTCTTGCACTCATAGAAAATGAGTTGATCTTTCTCTTCCTCCTTGTTCTTGTTCTTGAAGTCTCCTTTTCGATTGAACTTTCTACCACTATTAGACTTCATGAATCGAGTGAACATTTTGGCTAACATAACCATTTCCTCGTCTTCTTCATCACTTGAATCGCTCTCTTCGTGTAAAGCTTTCAGAGCAATTCCAATATTTTTCTTCTCTACCTCTTTCTCCTCCATTCTTTTCTCTTCTCTTTTATTTTCTTCTTGTCTTCCTTGCCTCATGATCTCATGAGTAAGGAGAGACCCCACTAGTGCATCGAGCTCCAATGTCTTCAAATCTTTTGCCTCAATGATGGCGGTCCTCTTCGCATCCCATGACTCAAGAAGAGAATAGAGAAGTTTTCGGACAAGTTTTTCTTCGAGAATGACTTCACCGAAGCCTTTGAGACCATTGATGATGACGGAGAAGCGATCAAACATCTTGGTGACGCTTTCATCGGGCTCCATCTTGAAATTTTCATAGCTCAAATTAAGGATTCCAATCTTGGTCTCCTTGACATCATTGGTTCCTTCATATGTGGTCTCTAGCTTGTCCCACACTTCCTTCGCACTTTTACATGAAGACATCTTCGAGTACATTTTCGTTCTAAGAGCACAAAATAGCATGTGTAATGCTTTATCGTTAATTTGTAGATTCTTCTGATCATCATCGGTCATCTCGATCTTGGACTTGGGAACAAGTCTACCTTCTACATCTCTCTTTATTGGAATTGATGGACGATCTTCTACTACATCCTATAAGAGTTAGTCATTCGATTTGATGAAGAGCTTCATCTTATTCTTCCAATAGGGATAGTTATCCCTATTGAAATAAGGAGGTTTGGTGATGGATTGTGACTCATAGAGGTTTTGGCCGAAGGTAGATGACATGGCTTCAAGTGTAAGTTGATCAATCTCTCCAAGAATCGACTCAAGAGGATGTTAATCCTTCCAATGAGTGTAGCTCTGATACCAATTGTTGAGATGATCAAACAATGTCGAATTGGCTAAGAGGGGGTGAATTGGCTTTTTAAATTGAAAAGGAGCAAAGTGGTAAAATAAAAAATAGAGACAAGAGAATTTATAGTGGTTCAAGCTTCTAACAAGCTCTACATCCACTACCTTAGCTCCCACTAAGGATTTTCAAACAATTCACTATTGAATTCATCCCCTTTTCTAGGCTTAGGAGGAAACCGTTACAAGACAATTAAGCTTTCTACCCAAAGCTTGATTAAAATCACTCTTAACAAGAAAAGTTGTTGGCAAATGGGAATAAACCTCACAAAGGTAAAATATTTGCCCCAATTACAAGTGCACTCTCCACAATCTTGGAATAAATAAATACAATTGAATTACACAAGATGGGTACAAGAGTTTGACTATTTGGCTCAAAGAGATTGGATTTTCGCTTGATTGCTTGTCCCTTGATGAATAGTTGTTGTTGTAGCTTTTGAGACTTGCTTTTATACCTTCTCATTGAATTCTAGTCGTTTGGGTGGTTGACATCATCAATAGAGTCGTTGGGCTCTCTTTTTCTCACCATAAATGCACTTCTTCAACCTATCGTTTTGGTACACGGGGTACTCGTATCGATACCTATCACAAAACAAAAGGAGCTATTGTAGGTAATAAATAGGGCATATCGATACGCAGGAAGGGCGTATCGAAACAGTCTTAGCGTAAAATGGGGGTTGTATCGAAATGGCTTGACCGTATCGGTACGATTTTTGCTCATTGGAATCTGATGAAAAAGTCTTGGGAAAAAGGTATCGGTACGCTTCAAGGGCGTATTGATACGTAAAGTTTGTTTTTACAAAAGCGTATTGAAACGGACGTCACCCATATCGGTATGATATAACTAAAATTTGAAGCTTTAACTGACACTCAACGGTTGAAAATTTTAATTCAAAAATTTTAAAAATCTTAAGACTTCGTATTGGTACGCTGACGTGTCATACCGAAACTAAGGATCGGTATGCGTAAGACATGTACCGAAACTCATTTGTATAAAGCCCAGTTTGAAGGTCGTATCGAAACGGAAAAGCCCTTATCGCAACACTGTATCGAAATGGGGTAAGTTGTATCGAAACGTTGTGCTCAATTCCAGTAGCCAAAATCCATATCGATACGCTATAGGGCGTATCGATACGCCTGGCGGTTTTGTTAAGGTTGGCTTTGAAAACCCTTAGAAAAATTTGTGGGGTTTAAGTCTTGACTTGAAAACATTTTAGGTTTAAAAATCCTTGTCAATAGTGAGACTTTCAAGTACTAAAATTTATTTACTTTGCAATTTGGTCCTTGAAATATTTGTTATATCAAAATCAAACATAGGTTTTAGAGAATAATACAAGATTCTGTTGAAAATAAATCCAATGATTTATTTTCTTTTCCAAGATAGAATCATACTAGATTCTCAAAAAGTTAAATACAATGATTTATTTTTCTTTTCTACAAATTGAATCATACAAGATCAAGTAAACCCGTCAAAATGGTAAGAATTAAATCCTGAAACGAATTTTTTACTAGATCATCTTCCAAAATAAATCACGATTACGCCTGAGTATCATGTTCGTCTCTATAGAATTTCTCAAAAGAAATTATTAGTACGAAAGAAAAAGAATATGACACAAGATATTGTTTATTCATGCTGTACTTTTCATATTTGATAGTAAAACATATATGGAATTAAATACTACATATTTAATGAAACAGAATGTATCACCTCTTCCTCCAATGGGGATTTGCCTTTTTGGGCAGAAAATCGCATGACACAAACACATATGTGTGATTGTCCATGACGCATGAGATGGATAGATGGGGAGAGTCTAAAATTTGACACCTTAAAATTTGGCTAATATTAGGCAGCACCGGTACGACCGTTAGATGTAGGTTATATCAATTTGAGCCGTTGATTAAAAAAATGAAAAAAGGGTAAAGGAGCAACTGGTTAACCGATTGCCTAAAAAGAGTCTTAAATAAAAACTCGCGTATTGAAATAGAATCGGTACAAACAACATATTTTCAAAATAGCTACAACTCTCCCTTGCCAAAACTTTTCTTTCACCTTACAGGAGAAAATTGTGGAAGGTGCAGTGCGTAGGGAGTAAATTCAGGTAAAAAAGTGTGCTTTGCATGAAAATAATGTTTAATTTTCATGTTAGTTCGAATCGAAATGAAACTTGTGTATGAAAAATTTCTAAGGTTTTGGAAAAAGTTAGGGTTTAATAATGATTTTAAGGGATTAAGATTAGGAGTTTAATAATGTTTAATTAGTATAGTGAAACGCATCAATTTTCGTATAGTTTTAGGATTAGATTTGATGATATTTGTTACGAATATAGAGATTGAGAAACGGTTCAGGGTAAGTAGCATCGGTATTGTTCATCAGATACAAATGTTTTTGTACGAAATTACGTAGTATACCAAGGATGATGTGTTTGTTCATGTAGATTAAAACATTAGGAGAATGTTTTAAGAATGAAAAGTTTGTTCAAGTGTTTGGCTCACCACGGGTACCACTGAAAAAGTTGCGTATGGTGATGCCTTAAGTAAAAGTTTAAGATAATAGGTATATTGTGACATTTATTTTAGATGTTTAATCGTTCTACTTTTTTACGTGTGCTATTAATAATAAAGTTAGTTAATTTTGTTATGTTTAATGACAGAGATGATTATGGGATGTTTGTAATTAACTGGATGCAACATTGATATAGGAAGCGTATGAAGGATGTGGTATGTGCATGGGTATGAGTTATTTTGTTTGTTAGAATATTTACAATTGAATATGGTCATTGAACGACTCATTTAATTATTGTATATAGAATATTGGTGAATGGGACAGATTATTTCTGCTATATGATCTTCTCAATAATGAAAGAAATTCAGAAAAACACAAAATTACAAGTAGTATAAAGTCACATGTGTTAGACTTACAAAGACTATCGTCGACGAACTGTACAAGCATACGACGACAGAAATGCTAGTGAGTAATTGCGTTCGTTTTGTTATTTATAATGTCACATTATTTATTATCTTCAGATTAATGTTACTTCATGTTTATAACCATATTTTTATGAATGTTGTTAACTGACAGATTCGATTAGGTGTTTTTTTTTAAAGAGAGTTTATTATTAAGAAATGGCGGTTATACCGGCCTCGTTAAAAAACCTCCCTAAGCCTACGTGGAGGAAAAAGAGCGCACAGTATAACAGCATCAGAGTACAACCAGTCACAATAAGCACATAATTCGTATGAACTTTACAATAAAAACTAGTGCATAATACACGAAGTTGGGATTCGCTTGCTGCAACAGAAACCTACGGGCAGGCGTTGTTGACGATCAGTAGGGGAGCACTTCTTCCAACTCCCTTTTTCGCGAGTTTGTCAGCGAAGGTGTTGCATTCTCTCGGGGCAAAGCTGAAGCTACAATTGAGGGTTATACTTTCCGCTAGACAGAAATCTACTATTTCTTTGTGACAAGTTGGAGCAGTAAGAGGATTGTTTAGCCATTGGATGGCCAATTGGCTGTCGCTTTCGAAGGTGACGTGGTAGTCATTTCGCCAACTTGTTTTTCCGTACATCCTGATAGCTTCTAGAATGGCTAATAATTCGACTGTAACAACATCACAAACACCAGCATCTTTCGAAAAGTAAGCAATAAGATTCGACGATGCATTGCGAAGCACACCGCCGATACCCGCCTTACCAAAACTTCCATGGACAGCCCCATCAGTATTAAATTTCAGTGATCCGGGAACAGGTTTGTTCCAAGAAGTCGACATTGTTCGGGGGGGATGGGTTCGGATTAAAATGAACTGGGAAGGGTCTGCTAGAAGTTCGTTGACCTTACAAGGGGTATCCGGCCATTTGGCTTTACACCACCAAGACAATCTCAAAATGCATATATCAAGAAGGTGATTTAGATCCAACCTACGGCCTTTAAAGACTAGATCGTTTCTGCATTTCCAGATAGACCACAAAAAACTAAAGAAGCTGAGTTTCCATACCTGAGTGGGAATGGAGGATGGTATAGAGCTGAACCATTGAATTAGTAGGTTGCTTACGCTTGCTGGCATGACAATATGAATGCCCCATAGGTTGCACCATTTGTTCCAAAGAACCCAGATAGCATAGCAATGGCAGAATAGGTGCGAAACAGATTCGCTAGAGCCCTGACAGAAGGAGCAACATGCTGCAGATTGCTCTATTATTCCCCGACTCGCAAGACAAAGTTTCGTTGGGATTTTACCATGTGCCACTTTCCAGGTGAATGCTTCGACGTTAGGGGGGGCGAGACCACACCAAACCAGCCTCCAAACTGTCTCATTCGACTCCCTCGAAATAGTCTGCAAGTTGCAATATGATTTGACACTAAACATCCTATTTGAATCTGCTAGCCAAACGAGACTGTCTGAAACAAAGGGGTTAAGCTTGAATCTCCTAATAAGAGAAAGCAGCCCCTTCCATTCTGGTAATTCTTCCTCCGATATTATTCTGCACAGCGCAACTTCCCATTGCCATAGCTCAGATTGATAATAACCATACTCGCTTAAAGTCCCTTTCTTCTTGACAGCGAGAGAAAATATACGAGGAAAAGCTTCTTTTAGAGCGAAGTCTCCTGCCCATTTATCCGTCCAGAACTGGATAAGTTTGCCGTTGCCAACTTTGATTCTGGTATTGGCCATGAAGGTGTTGTTGGTTTTTGACAGCTGTCCGGATATATTCCTCCACATCCAAGACATAGTAGAAGATTTCCTGGTGCTAGGCAACATCGAATTCGATTTGGGAGAATAGATTGCGGCGATAGTTTTGCGCCAAAGACTGTTAGGCTCGGATGCATATCTCCACACCCACTTATTCCTGAGTGTCTCATTACGAACTTTGAAGTCCACAAAACCAAGTCCCCCTTTTAACTTAGGAAGGCACAGAATTTCTTTCCTTACCCAATGGATCGCGTGTGTATTTAGGGACCCCACAAGAACTTTGCGATCAATTTGGATAAGTAGTTGCTTACTGAAACCGGCATCAGGTATAGAGACAAATAATAAGTGGGCAGATTGCCGAGGACTGACTTGATGAGTGTAATTCGACCCCCAAATGATAAGGACTTGGATTTCCATCCGGCAAACTTTTTATTGAAGTTGTCAACAACAGGAGACCACAATGCTTTAGAATTTCTTTGAACTCCCAAGGGGAGACCGAGATAAGTGGTAGGGAACTTCTCTTTTTTGCAGTTCAAGATGGCTGACCACTGATCAATTAGGGGGTCGGCCACATTAATTCCGAGAAGTTTGGACTTGTTTAGATTAATGTTTAGTCCAAACGCCAGCTCAAACCCTCTTAAAATACGTATCACGTTGCGAATTTGAGACTTGCTGTCACCACAGAAGACGATGAGGTCATCAGCAAACTGGAAATGGGACACTTCACCGAAACCAGCACCCAGACGGAAACCAGAGAATAGGCCTTTTTGAACCCCTTTTTTGAGCAGTGCGCTTAAAGCCTCGGCAACCAAATTGAAGAGAAAGGGTGACATTGGGCAACCTTGTCTTAAGCCCCTAGAAATCGAGAAGGTCTTGGTATGAGAGCCGTTAACTAGCACAGAGATCTTTGCTGATTCGATGCAAACCTTAATCCAACTGCACCATCTTGGACCGAACCCCATCTTTTCCAAGACCAACAACAAAAACTGTCAATCTACAGAATCGTAGGCTTTTCGAAAGTCTACTTTAAATACCACACCCGACAGCCCTTTTCTCCTCTTGTAGTCAATTAACTCGTTGGCGATAAGCGAACAATCGATGATTTGCTTCCCTGGGCTGAAGGCAAATTGAGTGTCGCCGATGACCATGTGGGCCACCTGTCTAGCACGAATGGCAAGAACTTTGGCCATAAGTTTATAGATGCACCCAACTAAGCTTATTGGCCGGTAGTCTTCCATGGAAGTCGGGCTTTTGACTTTGGGTATGATTTTTTTGTAAGGGTGGTTGGAAGGTGTTAGGAATCTTTTTTTTTTTGTATGGGTCACATGTAGGTGTGTTATGGATCCTATTTTTTGTATGGGTTACATACAGGTCTTTTGGACCCTTTTTTGCGTTTTGTATGGCTAGAAGAAACCACAGAATGTATAAATTATTTTGTATTAGAATTACCTCATTAAATACATTGGGAGCCCATTTTATACTGAGATGCAGTAATTGATTTGTAGATTGCTAAGAGGTCAGATTAGGAGCGTCGTGAACATTGCATAGATTTGTAATATGGTGAATAGTATCGACATTGGCATGTTTATATCGATACGTTAAGGCCAAATATGTTCGTTTCTATACTTGTAACCTGAAAAGGCATAGTGTTCATAGTGTAGAAATTTGTCTTTAACTCCGTTATGCACATTGCAATAATATTATTTTCAATTGTACGAACAAATTCTATATACGTCTTCTTAGACTTGAGAGCAATAGCCAGCGAAGTATTCATAGATTCACACTTTTATTTTGACCGAATATTTGCGAAGAAGTGACCCGTAAGATATGCTTGTGTCTACAAATGTGTTATGTGGTCTTTCTCTATTATTTATGGATGGTGTTCGAGGTTAAATTGTCGCAAAGATTAAGATAAGAAAGAAAAGGAAATGAACAAGTTATATATTTCAGTATGTAAAACCTTCAAACCCGGGTAAAATTTCAACCTTATAGGTTGATATGATGCTTGCGCATGGGTATTTTAGTGATATGTTTTATAGGAATCGGACGATCCTATTTGGTTATCTAGCGACAAACTTATATATTTTTTTTAATTATAGTATTTCTGAACAAGTTCTTGATTTTTCATTATACTTTAATATTCGATCATTTGTCGGGTTTGTTCACCGTGCATTTCAATAGTTAAAATCTTGACATTGTCAAGATCAGTGGCGGAACATCACGGGGGCCTACGGGGATGTGGCCCCCGCCAATTTATTAATTTCTTTAAGAAAAAAGGTAAAATTAGTGTGTTAATCCTTCAATTTTTATAAAATTTTATTTTAGTCCCCTTAAAACTTTTAGTCTCATCTTGGTCCCCTCTTTTACAAATTTCTAGTTCCGCCCCTAGTCAAGATAATTTTGAAGCTACATTCATGTGAAAAGTAACTCAATTTTCCCAACACAAGCACGGCACATTAAAAAGTCAAACACACACATAAAAAAAGACTTGCAAATGAGAAAAGGAAACTTAAATTGAATTATTAACAAATATAAATACAAGGAAAATTATATATGAATGATTCTAAATTACAGAAAATACATGCATTCTTACAGGAAAAAATACAAGTTGTTTTCCTTCAAAAAAAAAAAAAACTCACGTAGGATAAGATGGGGGAGGTTATAAAAATGAACAAAATGATCAAGTTTTACACATCAAGTGACCTGACTCAATGATCATAATCAATGAATTCTTAACCAAAAATTAGAGTTAAGGCCGTCCCCCTTCCGACTCTGTCATGCAATGGCCATTCAATCTTCATAAGCATTAAAAACTCGTCAGATTTGCTTTACATTGGAGATGCATTCAAGGCATCAAGGAATGTCCCGACCCCTTTGTTCTCGACTCCAGCCGCCACTTGGATTTCCATAATCTCGACTTCTCCAACTACCTTGACTGCCGTCGTCTCGACTCCTCCAACTGCTCCGAGAGTGATTATAGAAACTTGAACTGTAATCCTGACTGCCAAATGCTAGCCTCTGAAACATTCTGATTTGAGCAGATTGTTGTGCTGAATCGAAAACCTCACTTTCGCCAGGCTTCATTCCATTTGTGAGATCCGATGACTCGTCCAATGAGTCTAGAGCTCTCACCACCTAAGAAAGTAAAGTCAATGAATAATAAACGTACAAGTTCCTTACTTCTATTTCTCAGATTCGTCAATTTGCATCAAGTATCCAGATCCAACACATTCACATATGGATATGAGACATGATCCTCCAAGGATCCTCAAAATATATGAAAAAACATTAAAAAAACATATTCGAGTCCGAGTAACATAACTCCTTAGTACTACTCAAACCTAATTACCTGACTCATTTTTGGCCTTTTAGCAGCTGAATGTCGCACGCAAGCAGCAGCTGCCTCTATCATTCGAAACATTTCAAAATCTACATAGTTCTTTTCCAACCTTGGATCCACCAAGGCATCAAAGGCTTGATGTTCAATTGCTTCAGCAAGTAATGGTCGAGCCTGCATAACAAGTTTGTAGCATATTAATGACATTTGAAATAGGAATATTGCCACTAGTTCCGTTATGAACAAAGGATCAAGGTCATATAACATTAGGTTGCCATTTCAGGTTTTATTCCAGAAAAATATCAAGTTTCTTTAAGATTGGAACAGTATAAGCTAAAACTACTTACATAAGTCAAAGAAAAAGGCATGTCAAAGCAAGCAAAAACTTTTGATAACAACATTAAACATTGTGGAGTAGCCTTACCCATTCAACCAGGCTCTCTTCGCCTAGTGGCTGAGAATCATCGACAGGCTTGCGCCCGGTAATTAACTCCAAGAGAACAACACCAAAGGAATAAACATCAGATTTTTCAGTTAACTTGCCACTTGTTGCATACTCTGGTGCCATATATCTGTAAAAGAACAAATTCTTTTAATAGAAAAAAAAAACCCTGAATATTCACTATTCAGTATTTAATTTTCAGTAATATACTAAATAACTTTCATGATACACATTCGGTATTTAATTTTTCAATTATCAAACAATATCTAATGTTAACTTGCCCGAAGGTTCCCATCACACGTGTAGTTACATGGGTATTTGAATCCAAAGCTAATTTTGCAAGCCCAAAATCCGAAACCTGAATTGCAAGACAGAAAGTTAGACTAGAAAATGGTAAATCAAAATAATGGGAAAAATTGCCAATGTAGGTCCTAAAGTATAATTGTAAATTCTAACATTAGATCATAAAGTCTCGAGTTAACAGAACTTGATAAGGTATTCATTAAACACTGCCAAAATCCCCAAAGCAATTCAAGGTCAAAATATTGGGGTTTGCAAAAATTTATATTTGCAGAAATGGGCATACCTGAGCCTCAAAATTGTTGTCAAGAAGAATGTTTGATGACTTGATGTCCCTATGAATGATGCGGGGATGACCTGATCAAAGGAAAATCAATTTTATACGTTTTCAAGTTTATAACCTAGCAAATAGATCTTTTAGGTGTTTAGATTTTACTATTCTGGTTCGGATTAGTTAATAGTTTGCTGCATATGTCAGGGTCTCGAATTACAAAATAAAAGATGAAAAAAGGAACAAAAGATTACAATCTTCATGGAGGTAAGCTATCCCGCGAGCTGCACCGGCAGCAACCTTGACCCGGACAGCCCAATCCATAACTGGCCTGCCTCTACCTGCAAAATTCCATAAAAAGTGCATGAAACTAAAAAATCATCATCCATACAAATGCTCTTGTGCATGAAAGTGTTCTTTGGGGGATGGTAAAGACTAAGGAGACGCCCAATTTAAGTATAGATGCTCAAGCAGATAGAGTCCAAATAAGTTAATGAAAGGGAATCCTCTCACCGAGTTGGAATAAATATACATCATATCAGTTTAGTTTGAACCATATACTTGTGCAAACTACTTTGACTTTTGAACTTAAAATAATATCCTACTTCGTCATAAGCAGAGAATGCATGCATGGAAGTTGACTTACCATGGAGATTGCAATGAAGGGTATCGTTTGGGACATAATCATAGACAAGCAATCTTTGATGTTCTGATATACAATAACCCACCAGTGAAACCAAATGGCGATGATGTACTCGGCTAATAATCTCAACTTCTGCTCTGAACTCCCGCTCCCCTTGTCCACCACCAATTTTTAGCTGTTTTACAGCCACTTCTCTACCGTCTGTGAGGATACCTTTGTATACGCAACCAAATCCACCTTCACCCAAAAGATTATGTTCTGAAAATCCGTTGGCTGCCTGGAGTAGCTCATCATATGTAAACCATGACCTGGAATTATTGACACCACCAGGGTCTGACGGTGAATAATAACCACCACTAGGACCACCTCCAACTAGTTTATGTGGAGACTGGGGCCTTAGAAATGCTGAATCTGCGGAGCAATGCAAGTTCCTAAATCATTATAGGGCACAACTGAAGTAATATTCAAAAGGAATAGAAATATCATCTGCGCAAATTATATACGGCCTAAGAGTCCCTGAGACAAGTAACCGGAAATAAATTTTTACCCTTTGTTAGCTTGAAATTTTTGGAAATTGGCAATTTAGTATAAAAAAAAGTCTATAAACAAGCATCAAAGGCCACCGATTTCCCTTGTCAATAACATAGCCAGTTAACACATAATATGTATAAAGCAGCCAAATATTAAACACATAAAATCTCGTACAAAAGCAACATTGTAATTATTTACCTGAATTTTGAGAAGAGGCAAATGGAGAAGGCATGGTGTACCCAATTTTCGGTCTAGCATTCTTCCT
Organism: Hibiscus trionum; assembly: GCA_030270665.1. Classification (NCBI taxonomy): domain Eukaryota; kingdom Viridiplantae; phylum Streptophyta; class Magnoliopsida; order Malvales; family Malvaceae; genus Hibiscus; species Hibiscus trionum. The sequence continues at coordinate 20,271,022 of BSYR01000004.1, forward strand.
CTTTCGTTTTTGTACAAACCACACAGCCATCACAAGAAGACTGAGCACTATAAACCCAACAACAATGCCAATTCCTGCAGCAGCACCACTCCCTAAACCATTTTTACTTGCATTTGCAGATCCATTGGTGCCATTAGTTGGCTTGGCAGTTGGTTTTTCAGTTGGAATTTCAGGCAATGAACTAGGGCTTCCAGTTACCGATGGAGTACTTGGAGTTTCCGGAGGTGAAATTGTAGAGATAACTGAAGGAGGGGGTGACAATGCAGGTGTAGAAGTTGTGCCAGCAGGAGGAGGAGCCTGAGAGCTAGATGGTGGAGGTGTAAGCGTAGGAGGCGAGGATGAGCTTTCTGGTGGTGTTGCTGATGGTGAGGGTGGAGACTTTGAGGAGGGAGGTGTTGGAACATCATCAGGGGGCGGTGGGGAACGCAAAATGACCTGAGGTGGAGGTGAAGTTGCAACCGGAGGAACCGGTGCAGCTTGGGGAGGGGGAGGATCACTGGATTTTGGTGGGGGAGATAAAATTGGAGATGGTGGCGAATTATCCGAGGGTGGGGGAACAACAGGAGCTGAAGGTGGAGGAGACGTGGGTAGTGATGGAGGTGGGGAAGCTGGAGGGGATGGAGGAGGAGAAGCTGGGGTCGACGGTGGAGGTGCAGTTAATGCCGGTGGTGGCGACAGAGGAGGTGATGGAGGAGGAGCTGTAGGGACAACTTGAGGTGGTGGTGAGGATGGTGGGGGATCAGTGGTTTGATTTGGCTGAGATGATGTGGGGGATGGTGAAGTGGTTGCAGAATTAGAGGACAAGGTAGGAGGTGAAGGTGGAGGTGAGATATCACCAGAAGTTGGTGGAATTACAGAAGGTAAAATTGAACTCATATTTCTATAAATGATCAACACTAAAATAAATTCCCTACACTATCATATCCATTTTAGAGAATTCTAAACACCCAAATCTCCTATTATTCCACAGCACCAAATGCCAAAATTCAAGCCTCTAAACGTGTATTCAAAACTCCTTGGCTAAAAATAAAAAGAAAACTCCCAAGAATTGACAACAGCAACCCCCAGAAACCGAAAGAAAATGCTTCAACAAGTCACTCTCTTCCAAAGAAAAAAAAAAACTCAACCAACTAGATTTTATACTCCAAGAACCTCTAAAACCTAAAACTTCACAAGAAATGAGGAAACCCCAGAGCTTAAAATCCTCCTACAAGCAAAACCCAGATCGCCAAATTCAAAACTTAACATCAATGGACTGAGTTCTCACTTCCATGCAACATCCAGAATGATAAAGCAACTGTTAACAAGCAAAATGCAAGATTACCATATGGAAGAAAGTGGGAAATTAAAAGGAAGAAGAAGAAGAAAAGCAAACCTGTCTCTCCAAGAAGTGAAGAACACCTGAATCCGGAAAAGCAACCGAAGATGGAGGTATTGATTTTGGGGAAGAAAACAAAAGGAAAAGGCTGAGCCTTCCTTTTTGTTTTGAGGAAGGTGGTAGAGAGAGAAAGAGAGAGCGTTATTGGGAGAGAAGAAGTGAGCCCACAAATGGTGCAAAGGAAACGTGGGGGCAACTTGGGGTTACGGGGTGAATTGAATAGTGAGTCAATCGTGTCTTTGTATCACAATTCACATGTTTAATCTGTCACCTCCTTAGCTGTTTACCAATTATTCTTTCTCATTTTATGCTAATGCCCTCAACCATCAAACCCTGCTTAATCGACTCTGTACTTCCGCACTTTATCCCCACAATTTTATACAAATATTCCCTTTTTAATAATTAATTAAAAATTAATCACATGTAATGCGAATTTTTTTATGGGAAGCAAGTTTAAAATTCATTTTTAATAAAATATAAATTTTGTGTTAAGTAAATTGGTAAAAAAGAAAAAAAAAAATAATTTAATGTATTTTTTTACAGAAAATTTACTTTTAATAAGAGACGAGTTTAAAACTCGCTTTTGGTAGGACGCAAGTTTAAGTTGCGTGAACCAGAATAAGTCATTCTTTTTAAATAATCAAGTTTAAGGTTATTTTTATAATTAATTATTAAAAAAATATTTGTATAATAATGCCTTTATCCCCCACTTTTCCTAAAACTCTCATAACTTTATGTCGAATTTGATTATTTTTAGTAAGTCTCCGATTGTACCCCAAATGATAATGGACTTCTTTCCAATTTTTTTATTTAGTTATAAGATTCAAAAGTATAATTTTTATTTAAGAGAGATCAAATTTTTGAACGAATTTTAGTGCACCAATATCTTGATTTTCATGACAATGCATCTTCACTGTTAAATTATTAAATCATGCATTTTCACTATTATATTATAGCCTCTATTTTCAACTTTGAATCTTGTTTAATGCTTCAATTTATCTTAATTCGATTGTAGAAATAAAAATAAGATGGATGTTTTTTTTTTCTTCTCTCAAATTTGAAATTGAATAAATTAGTCTTTCTTAAAATAAAAAGAAAGTAATTTAGTGTTTGTTATATTCAAAATTGAATAAATAGTGTTTGTTAATTGGTCAAAGGGCTTAATTGATTTGATTTATTAGTTCGGAGATTTAATTAGGTGTAAAAAATGTTAACAGGACTTTACTGATTCTTTTTTCAAAAGCTCAATGGCTTATGATACTCTTAAGCCTAAAGATAAATTACTCACTTTGTTAATGTTTTTCACCAATTTTATATAATTTTAATTGATATGATAATAAGTTTAGCAACCAATGTTCATACATCATTCTGATGTGATTTTTAAAGTCGATTTCTGCAAAAGCATATGATTCGGTGGAGTGGGACTTTCTAATGTTTATTATGAAGTCGATGGATTTCGGAGATAGATGGTACAAATGGATTCGTCTTTGCATTTCTACGGCCTTTATTTTCGTATTTTGTAAATGGCTCTCCTACGCAATCTTTTTGAATCAAAAGAGGTTTGAGGCAAGGCTACCCATTGTCGTAATTACTTTTCAACGTTGTCGTGGAAACTCTTAACGCTCTTCTGACTAAGGCAGTCTCCTTGGGTTTCTTTTCTTGCGTTGTTTTGGCCATAACATAATGTTCGTCTCGCATCTCCAGTTTACTGACGATTTGAACATTTTTAGTGGGGCTAGAGAGAATCAAATAAATAATATTATCCGGATTTTGAGAGGATTTGAAATTGTTTCTAGTTTGAAGCTGAATCTAAGTAAATCAAAGCTGCTAGGGATTAACGTGAAGGATTCAACTCTTGATTAGTGGGCATCTTCCATTAAATGCAGTACTGAAAAGTTTCCGTGCACCTACCCCGGGTTACCTTTGGGGCATATAAAGAATTCGTTAGCGTTGTGGTCTCCTATTGTCGACAAATTCATTAGAAGGCTAGCGGCGAGACTCTTGTCCATTAGTGGTCGGATTACTATAGTCAAAACAGTGTTATCCAATCTTACGGTGTTTTATATCTCGTTGTTTAAGATGCCGACAACCATAAGCAAACGCCTAAACAAATTGATTGCAAATTTTAGATGGGGAAATTCTTCTAAAAGGTCGGTTCACTGGCTCAGTTGGTATGTCCTTTGCAAGCCTAAAAGTTTTGGGGTTTGGAGTTAACAAATATGAAAACAAAAAATAGAGGGTTACTGAATAAATGACTCTAGAGGTATGGGGTGGAGCCTTAGTCTTTGTGGAGGAAAGTTATAAATGCTAAATACGAGGGGTGTTCGAATAAGCTTCTTCCGTGTGCTCTGAAGTCAAGGAATAAGTCATGGATTTGGAGCAACATCACTTCACCACTATATTCTCCATATGAACCTTTTCTACAAAACATTCAATTCGTTGTAGGGAATGGAAAAAACATAGATTTCTGGTTAGATGTTTGGTTTGGATCTAATTCTCTCAGCGTGGAGTTCCCGAAAATATTTGCGCTAGCAATTAAAAAGCAAGAGAATGTTTCAGAGTTTGGTTTCTTTGAGGGGGGAAGTTTGGACTTGAAATGTCGTACTACGGAGACAATTATTTGATTGGAAGGTGGAAATATGAGATCTTTTCAGCTATACAAGCAGCTGATACCGAATAGGTATGCTGGATAGAGACTGCATTTATTGAAAAGGCTCTTCAAATGGTTGTTACAGTTCAAAATCATATTCTAAAATGGTCTTGCTCCCTAGTGCTGGCTTGAATCATATCTGGAAGTTAGCTTGGGAGAATCTTGCTCTTCCAAAAGTTGAAACCTTTGTATGGAAGCTCTTGGATGGTAGAGTCCCTACAAAAATATAGTTGGCAAAGTGCAGAGTTCTTCACCAATCTTCTCTTTTATGCGTTTTTTGTCTAGCTAAAGAGGAATCAGTTAATCATTTATTTTGCGATGTGTGATTTCTCTTGGTTCCTGTGGCATAAATGGTGTGGTATATGGAATATTTAAATTGTGCTTCCAAATAACACAAAAGTCTCTTTAGCATGTGAGATTCATGCTCTTCTAGATTTAAGGAAATTTCAGTCCGAAAGTTGACGTTCTTTGGTATCGCATGGACCTTATGGTTGATAAGTTCTCAAATATGACATACTTCATTTGCTATTTTTCTAGTTATTAGGACTTCTTGCTGCTTAATACATGCCGTTTTTGTTATATTTTGTGCAGGGACCCAATTCTGGAAATAACAGTGAAAAGGGGGCATTTATGCAGTTTTTATTATTATTCTGTCATGACTGGCATCGTGGGCACGACACTGGGCACGATGCGTCTAACGTGGCAGTGACGTGGCAACTTCTAGAAGATTCTGGACGATCAGGAAGATCTTATCAGTTTATCCGTTTCGTTTTGCTGTATTTAAATTTCAAAACATTTGAATTATTTATCTTTTGTTTATTATTTTAAATTATCTCATCACCTTATCTTTGTAAATCTAAGCCTATAAATACCACCCCTTGGTAAAGGCTTAGATCATCAATCATCAATCATTTTAGTTTTCATCTTCTAGCTTGAAACGTTTTTAGCTTTAATAAAAGTTCTTTTACTTTATTTTCTTGTTCCATTTTTTATGCTATTTAATTATTTTCTAAAAACCAAGTTAAGTATGATAATTAATATCATGCTTAGCTAATTTTCTTGAGCCAAGAGCTAGCCAAATCAATTCTAATCGTGAGAATTGAACATTGCCTAAATTCCTTCGGGAACACATTTTTATCTTTCGGTTTAGATAGTTTGGCAATCGGCCTTACTAAAGTTTTTAATCGTTTTTCAAATCAAAAAAGAGCTCGTTGGTCTGGAATCGTTTAAAAACATAGTTGGGAGGAAGGATCGGCCTGTGGCAATTTCGACTTCCTGTGAACACTCTTAGCGGCGGTCCGCTAAGGAAAGATAAAATCAGAAGCGATTCTTTTTTAAGACAATTTCTGAGTCGAGCTTTTCCTGTTTTTAAAACTAAATATTTTAACGGCGATAGATGTGGTTAATTTGTTTAAGAACCAACCTTCGAAGATAGACTTGGGAGGATTGGTTACTCGAGAGAGAAGCAAGTTGCGATGGGTTGGGCCTCGTAGACTATAACCGACATGATCCCCGTAGTAAAAATCCATTTCAATGATCGAGGGAATTGACAAGGCTAGCTTGAGGCTAATTTGCATATTTGCTTTTTCTTACTATTTTCTTTAATTCTTGTATTTTATTTTATTACTTCACTCAATATCAGATCACCCCTTTTTATTTCCTTGTTTTTACAAATATTCCTGGAAGCATTAATCAAAGCAACTTTCAGTCAAGAATTTCGACTAATCTCCCTGTGGATCGACCATCTTTCCCTATAACTACTTAATTTCTTATTTTATTATTTGTAGAAAGAGGTTAATTATTTATTTATTTTAACGAGTAAAACGACGCTTGTCAATGGTTGTGCCGAAACGAAGCTATTTTAAAGTGAAAAGTTTCTCTGCTGATCTTTTTATTTGAGCTGGTAGTGATAAGGGTTAGTTAGTGGTACAAAGCAAAATGGACGAGTGTTTTTCATTCGGTAAATGACATTCGCAATCTGCCACATATGCTCAAAGAGTTTTCTATTTGCACTCCCACCACCTTCCCCACAATATGAAGTCCTCCGCATTTGGGTTCTCTTAAGTTTAACGTGGATGTGGCAATTGTTGGAAGCTTTGGGGCTACTGGGATTAGGGGAATTCTGAGAGATCAAGCAAGGAAGTCTTTGATTACTTTCTCTAAATCAATGGGAGTAGTTGATTGTAACGCCCCGGTTTTGGGCCTAGTGGTTTGTGGGTTAAATAGACGGTCTGGTGGACCGAGTTAGAGATTCGAATAAGATTTGGGATTGAATATTTTTATGCGAGATAAAAATATGGAAAAAGGGTTAAAAATCCTTCTTTGATATATATTTTTTAATGGTGAAATCAATTTTGAGAAATACAATTTGGAAGTGTGACATTTTGGTATTAGTGACTAAAATGTAATTTTGGCAAAACTTTTTTTGGTGACTATTTTGTAAAGAGTCAAAACTTTGAATCTTTAAGGAGATATTTTATTTTAATCAGCTATTTCCGTTAATTTAGGCCTTTTTAATAAATATTTTAATTAAATGATAATTAATGATGAGAAGGATTTTAATAAAGAGTTTAGTTAAACAAAATATTTTCTTACACAACTTCCTTTGACTCTCAACTTTTCTCTCCACTTTCTTATCAGCTAAACTAGCTTTTCTCTTCTAAAATCTCCAGAGATTTATCCCTTTTTCATCCAACTTTGATTTCTAAATGATTTCCGTAGATTTCTACAACAAGCTTCATTTGTTTTCTTGAAGATTTCAATTCAATCTTGCTAATTAAGGGAAAAGCAAGGGATTAGAGGGTTAATTGATGTTTTCTAATCAAGGTTCTTTATTGAAATTCTCAAGTTCTTGACTCTTTAAATATGTTTTCTAATGAGGTTTTATGATTGAATTGGGTAATATGATTAAATCAAGGGTTAATTGATGGATTTATGTGATTTTTGAATTGGATTTGTTTTCATGGGTTTTTGATTGATTCTAATCATGATTTTGATGTTTAATGATATTGAGATAATGGTTTTAACATTAGAATCCCGAAACTATAAGAATCTCTAATTGTTTAGGTTGATAGTTATGTATTTTTGAAGAGTTATGATGGTGTAACGGTTGCTGCAGGTATAATGATGTTGTGAGAAGGTTTTTTATATGTCTTTTGATGTTAATTGATGGTTGAAAGTGTTAGGCTTTGGTTGGGTTAAGTTTGGAGGTCAATCGATGTTGTTTTCGGTTGTTTCGAATGGGTGTTTGGTAGCTTTTAGCAAGGCAATGTTGAGGAATTGCTTGTTGGGATTTTGAATGCACTATGATGCATTAATCCTCTGTTGTAATGTGGTTAAAACATGGGAGGTTGATCCGTTGGCTACCGAAGAAGCGTTGGAGGCTTCGGACGCTTGATTCGCGTCGACGAATTGAAGTTTCGCGTGTCGGTGAGTGAGAATGAACCTACACCTTTTAAAAGGTTTAAAAGTGGTTTGGAAACTTAAATTTGAGCTTGGAACACTTGTCTAAGTTCGAAAGTAAGTATCAAGTGGTTTTCTCTCTCGGTCGTGCTTTTACGAAGTGATTTATGCACTTGGTTTTGATTTCGTGATACCTATTGTTTATGCATGATTTAAAGTATGAAATATATTGTTTTTAATCATGAAATGATGATGGATGCATGTGGTAAGTGATCTATGTAAGTACGTGTTTTATACTTGTGTTTAAAGCACGATTGTTGCTTTGAGAAAATGGATGTGTGTTGATGCATATGAAAACAATGGGTTAATGATCAATAATGAATTATATTGGCAAGTGATGTGGTTCAAAATGTTATCGTATATAGTTGGCCGGCCATAGGATTAAGTGCACTATAAATAAGTCACCTTGGATGTCGAGGGGTTGGTGTCCCGTATGCTCTCGTTAGTGGGTTAAGCATCTAACCAATGGTTGGGGTTGGTTTCCCCATGGGTTGTAATTGTACTCAGTTGTTATTGTACCATGATTGTGATTGTATCGCTATTCCGGTTGAGATGGCTTGAAGTGTTGTGAGAACACTTGTTGAATCCGTGTATCCGATGAACTATTTTGGAAATGGAACTTGGTTAATTATCACTTGTAAGCCAATATAATTGTTGATGTATCATGAAAAGTTTTTGTTGTTTAATGTGATTTATACATGTTTACTTTTCAAGCTTTGCATATGGTTTGTTATGCATTGGAAGGCTTAAATCGAGTTCTAGCAATGGGATTTGTTGTTGGTATTCGATAGATGTTGCATATGGTTTAGTATGTTGGTTTTTGAAAGTGTTAAGTGCATGGTTTCCTAGGTATGATGTTCCAAAAGACGTTTCAATGGTATTGAAATGAGATTTCAATGTGGTTTTGGAAAATGGTTTTAAATGCATTGCTGGTGATTTGTTTTTTAGCACTCCTCACTAATCCTTGTGTGCTTATTCTCTCTTTATCCATCAATGTAGAGAACTAATGTCAAGGGCAGCGAGGAAGCAAGGGATCGTACAAGACTTGACATCGAAAGAATTTTTTTGAATTAGGCTATAAGTAATAAGGGCAATAGGGGTTCTGTTGTTATTTTGGGAGATGTATGTTAAACTCCCTATTTAATCATGTTTGAGTTGTTGTTTTAGACTTGTAAATGGCCTCTAATGGTTGGTGTAGACTCTCGGCGTGAATAATTATTTCCTGGTAATAGGGCGTAAAAGATATTGGAAAAGTGTTAAAACAATGCCAAGAAAATCTATTGCGTGCAAGTATACACGGTTTGCAAGTAATACAACAGTTAAGTTGAGTGTCGGTCCCACAGAGATTGCGTTTGGAATTCGATCGCTTTGCTAATTACTTGTCTTGTGAAAAAAAATGTTTTTAATGTGGAGTGGTTTTAAAAGAAAATGAAAAGATGATGAAAGTAATAAAAGTAAATTAAAACGTTGGCAAGGAATGTGTCTTAGCAAATGACGAGTGTTGGCAAGGAGTGTCTGGTTTTCACGCTATTCATGTCATGTCAGCCTTTAATAAATCTTGTCTTGGCATTGTTTGCCGGGAAGATTCAAAGGTAGCAATGCCTCTGTCGATAGCATTGCCCTAAATTAATCATAGAAAAACCCCTATATGTTTATAGTGAATGTTTTTTCATAAATCAATTCGATTAAGTGTCAATCTTTACTCCTGAGGGGTAGATTTCACTCCCGAAGTAAGTTATCTACTTGAACATCTTCTCTCAAAGCATCTCACCTCAGTATCTAGCATCTGATCGTCGACACCCAAGTCAATTATGATATTGAGTTGCAATAGGTTAACTTTGCCAGCCGTCGCTTGACATGGTATTTTAAAGAGGGAGTGACAACTGTCGCTTGGCAGCACACTTAAAAATAGTAAACATGCCAGATAGGAAAAATAGTGCCGAGGTAGTGTCGATTTATTAAAAACTAAACAAAAACATAGTGTTCAAATGCAACCACCCCTCACCAACTATGAAATTAGTTCATGGTGAGGGTATCAACCAAAAAACCATTATCGTTTTTAACATCCATCATCATTAAAACTAAGTAAAAATAAAACAAAAACAAAGAGGATGAGCTAGAAGAGGGTCTCTCGATGCAGCTCTTCACAGCCAGGCTCTTGGTCGAATATTGAACCTTATCTCTGATCACTCTCCTTCCTTGTTAGCCGCTTCAATTTTGCTTTGATCGGGTTTAAATAGGACTCCATGGATAACCTAGGATTAGCTTGGATTTGAATTTGAACGTGCGGGGATAAGGGATGTGATCATCTTATCCAGCGTTTGAATCCTAAGGCCGATCAGATTAGGGCTGACGTCATCGTGCCATTGCTCTTCTGGCATCGCAGATCGGCATGGTATTGCTAACCACTCTTGGCACTGCTTGTCCGCTATTTTTGGAGATTGATCCAATCCCTATTTTCTCGCAGCCTGCTCTGGTCCTATTTTTTCGGGGTCAATATCTTCTTGGCCTGGCATCAAATGTTCTTCTCTGCCAACTGGTGCTTGGCATTACATGTCCTTTTGTGCCAACGACTACTCGGCATCCTCCTTGGCGTCGTCTCCTTCCTGGGTTAATCTGCTCCTGCTCTACCAACTGTTGTGCCATCAGCTATGCAAACCTGTAAAAAGGTGCCAAAAACAACCCTTCACACTAGCATAACACATAATCCTTACTCTTTATGTAATGCATGATTTTGCGATCTAAATGCAACTAAATGTAATTAAAAGACAAGGAAGAGCTTGTGAAATAAGCATACAAATTAGTACTTTTGGAGTGTCAACACACCCCTACACCTAGCTCATTGCTTGTCCTCAAGTAATGAAAAATAAAATTAAAACGATGAAAATGATACCTCAGCAAAGTTTTGGTTGGCATGTCAACCGATGCTGGCAAGTAAAAGTTGGCATAGGTCTGTCCTCAGTTATCTCAGTGTAGTAATGCCAAACAAACATGTAGTAATTCAAGAGCAACAATATAAATCTAGTCTAAGATCATGAAGAGTGCATGATGTGCGGTCAATATGCATCAATTATCCTTCCACTCACTTAGCCAATTTTACTTCCTAAACTCATATTATTATTATTATTATTATTATTATTATTATTATTATTATTATTATTATTATTATTATATTTTTATTGTTGAAGTTAGATTAGGGTAGCGTCATGTACTGTTTGGTGTGAGATATAAGAGAGAGCATACCACGAATACCCACGTTAGTCTAGATTACATCACTTATTAACTATTACACTCATACCTTTAGTCATGTTGGCTTGAGAACTAAGAGGGAGCAAACAACAAATCCCCAAGTTAATAATTTTTCCTAGGCAAAATAGTGTTCTAAAGTTCTTCAGCATTTGGCACACATTGGTGCACTATCCTTTTTTACCTTGGCATTCTTTTTTATTAGAATCTGAGCATAGTTTCAAACAGTCTAAGTTTGCTAGGGAACTAGATACATATCATGTGTTAAGTGTAAATCCAATTCCCTAAACTAGAGATCAATTGCCAAGCAATCCTGGCATACTATCTTGCTGGCATAGGCATCTAAAGATTTTAAATTTCCTCATCAGACATACACCTAGGTCAAATTAAACTTGCCTAACAAATGTTATCATGCTTCAAAATTCGGCCGAGGTAAAATTTTCTTTTTCACTTTTATTTGTTTTAATGGTTCGGTATGCAACTAAACTATATGAATTACATGGCATGGCAACAAAAATTTAAACATGGAATGTATGATATAAGCGAGAAAATGCACACCCCAAACCCAATATGTGCATTATTCTCAATGCATGAAATAACACATATATACAACAAAAACAGAAAAAAATAAAAATGCATGAACATGTGAATGCAAATGAAATGCAAAGAGTTAGGAAGAAGAAAACTCCCCTTCAGAAGAGGCTCCTCCTTGGGTGGCACGAGCTTCAGCTGCTAACTTGGCTTGGGTCTTTCTCTGGGATAAGCTTCCACGGTCAGGAGCCATCCTCTTCTTTCTGCTTCACCCTTGGGTGGTAGTGGAGGCAAGGGTGTCTTTCACAACCTTCACCAGCTCAGACGAAGTTGGTGTAGCAGCATACTCGGCAGGGGTAATAGGTTTCTTCTCACTTTCATCATTAGATTCTTGTGGCATAGCAGACTTGGCAGTTTCATCTTTGACAGGGGAAATAAGTTCTGTGGCATTGGACGGTACTAGACTGAGAACTAAAGTGCGAACTGGACTGGGCACTGGGCTAGCTGGCATTGCACTATCATCGGTAAATATCTCCTCTGGGAAGACAAGGAAGACTGACATGACTCCTGGAGAAAGGCTCACCAAGGTCTCTTTGATGGAAATGTTTCTGGCACACTCATATCGCTAGAGCTTCCTCCTCTACTCCTCAGCCTCCTCTAATTTTTGAAGAATGATCTCCTTGTGGTGATATATATAAGCAAGCAATGTCGTCGTCTCCGCTGGCATTGAGGCTATTGGCTTTGCCTTTGGTTTCTTAGCCTTCAAAGTTGGCGTGGCGGCCTTTCCCTTACCTTTGTCTGTGTCCTTCATAGTAATGCCAATGAGGTTCCTCCATCCGCCTGGCGTAATTGTGTAGCCCTTCACCTCGAGGGAAATGTCTTCCTCTGTAGTGAGCACATTATATCGCAAACAAATATTACAAATTAGAAGAGGGAAGAGCAAACCTCCAGTTGGCTTGAGGGCACACTTGTATATCTCATCGATTATAATCCGACCAATATTAATTTTTCAGCTCGTCAGAACAGAATGCAACAAAATCAGTCAGTCCTCTGAAACGGTCTCATTGTGGGTCGTCGGCATCAAACTTGCATTGAGAAAATGATTCCAGCCCCTTTCTTGTGGTTTAAGGGCCACTCTTTTAACCGTTCGATGTCCTTTTGAGGATACGATCCACTCTGTGCCTGATTCACACAAATCTTCCAAAATCGTCTTACGTTTGGCAGCGGTCATGTTGGTAGCAAACGCGTCATGCTCATCCTCCCCATCTAACTTGAGCAGTATATTGATAGACCTTTCATCAAATCACACATATTCTCCTCTAATCGTCAAAAATATGTTTGCTTTAGTAGTTAAATGTGCATAAACTTCACGAACAAGATTTGGAAAGATCTCACCCTTTTGTTGGCAAAACGTCTTCCACTTGTGTTTGGTGATGATATCCATGAACTCAAAGGGAAATCCTGATTTTTCTCGGGCTCGTAGATTAAGTTTCTCTCAAAGTAAAAAGTTTTCAAAGCAAAGTGATCTTCATACTTCTTTTGGATTTCATCATTGAAAAAGGTATTGAAAGGTTTAGATGAAGAAGCCATGGACATGTTTGAAAAGAAAAGAAACAAAAGCTTGAGTTTCTTGGGTGGAAGGAGAGAGAGAGAATTAACCGGCTAGGTAAAGAAGATGAAGTGAAAAAAGGAAAAGAAAAGAAAAATGAAAGGGTTGAAAGATGGAAAGATTGAGTGTTATGGTAAAAGTAATTATGACTGGGTTAAATAAGGTAATAATGAAAGGTGGCGTGTTTTGGGGAGAGAAAAAAGAGATGATGTGATAGTTTATGGAAATGATAAGTGATAAGGATAGGATTTAAAGTGATAAGATATGGAGTGATAAGGTAATTAAATTAAATTTAAATCAACTTAATTTTTGGGTGGCTAGGGCTGTATATATATTTTTTCTCATGGTGTAAATTAAATCAAGCTAGGGTAATTTCTTTTCCCCAAGTTACTCCGACCGCATGCCAAGCTCAGCTACTGACACCATTTCTTGGCACGACATCATTCAATTCTGCCACTCGTTGAAAATTAATATATTTGTCTGGCACCAAATCTGCATCCATTCAAATGAAACCTCTCAACCCAGGAAAAGAAAATATAAAAATAAAGACTAAAAGAAAAAGAAAAACTGATGAGAAATCCTAAATCCTAAAAACAAAGAAAAACAACTAACCTAATATTTACAAAGATTCAAACATGTCGTTGGTGTTATGGTATTTCTGCCAAGAGAACAGTCTCATTGGCATTTCTCTATTGTCCCTCAAAATAATGCTTTAAGCGATGGCCATTTACCTTAAAAATTTCTACAGTTTTCAAATTCTTGATGTCCACAGCACCATGGGCATAGGGCTATACTACTTCAAAAGGGCCCGACCATCTCGACTTAAGCTTGTCTGGAAACAATTTAAGCTGTAAGTTAAAAAGAAGAACAAGTTGACCTACCTTAAAATGTCTTGGCAGAATTTTCTTGTCATGCCAACGTTTGGTTCTTTACTTATATAGCTTGGCATTCTCATAGGCGAGTGCTCAAAATTCTTCCAACTCTTTGAGGTCTACCATCTTTTTTTTCTCCCACTGCGGCCCATGCCATGTCAAGTGTTCTGATTGCCCAATAGGCTTTATGTTCAAGCTCTACTGGCAGATGGCATGGTTTACCATATACAAGTTTGAAAGGTGAAGTGCCCAATGGAGTTTTGAAGGCAGTTTCTATAGGCCCACAAAGCCTCATCTAGTCTCAAAGACCAATCCTTTCTCAAAGGATTCATAGTGTTTTGTAGGATATTCTTGATTTGCTTGTTAGAAATCTCGACTTGCCCATTTGTCTGTGGATGATAGGTAATGGCTATCATTTGTTGTATCCCATACTTACACAAAGCTTTAGAAATTAGACTGCATTTAAAATGGGTGCCCTCATCATGAATGATCACTCGAGGAGCACCAAAATAGGTAAAGATATGCTTATGCAAAAACTTGGCAACGACCTTGGCATCATTTGTTGGCAGGGTAGTAGCCTCTACCCATTTGGAAATATAATCGACTACACAAGGATATATATATTGCCAAAAGATGGGGGAAATGGAACCATAAAGTCTATCCCCCAAACATCGAATGAGTCCACCAGCATGATGTTCTGGGGCGGAAGTTGATGTCTGCCATAGATATTCCCAATCCGTTGGCATGGATCACATGCCTTGGTGTAGTCATGAACATCCTTATACAGTGTAGGCCAATAAAAACCCAACTGCAGTACCTTGGAAGCAGTCTTTAGTCCAGCAAAGTGTCCACCATATGGCGCGGCATGACATGATTGTAAAATAGCATGCTACTCATCCTCTGGCACACAACGACGAATCACTTGATCATCACATTGCTTAAACAAGAAAGGCTCATCCCAATAGTACTGCCGAATTTGGTGGCATAACGTTGCTCACCAAATAATTAACGATGTCGGCATACCATGACACGTCATCCACTGCGAGTAAATACTCACATGGAAACCCATCTCTGATAGATTTAACCTTGTCATGCTCACGGTGATGCTCTAGTCGTGATAGGTGATCAGGTACTAAGTTTTCACTGCCCTTCTTGTCCCGGATCTCGAGATCAAATTCTTGTAGTAGGAGTTGTCCATCGGATCAATCTTGGCTTGGCATCTTTTTTCGCCAAAAGGTATTTCAGTGCTGAGTGATCTGTAAAAACAACAACTTTGTTACCTATCAAATAAGATCCAAATTTATCAAATACAAATACAATTGCAAGAAATTCTTTCTCAGTTGTGGTGTAATTAAGTTGTGCTTCATTAAGTGTTCTGCTGGCCTAGTATTTGGCGTGAAAAACTATGCCACGTCGTTGTCCAAGCACTGCTCCGATGGCATAGTCGCTGGCATCACACATGAGCTCGAAAGGCTCATTCTGGTATGGTGCCGTGACTATAGGGGCATTAACCAGCTTCTCTTTAAGAAGCTGAAACGCTCTCAAACAAGAATCATCAAATGCAAAAGCGACATCCTTTTCTAATAACAAGCATAAATGTTTAGAAATTTTAGAAAAGTCCATAATGAATCGTCGATAAAAACCTGCATGACCTAAAAAAAACTTACACCTTTAAAACTTGTGGGAGGTGGTAACTGCTTGATTACTTCGACTTTCGCTTGATCAACATCTAGTCCATTCTTGGTCACCCTGTGCCCGAGAACAATGCCCTTCTTCACCATGAAGTGGCATTTTTCCCAGTTCAAGACTAGATTTGTCTCAATGTATCTCCTCAAAACTTGCTCCAAGCTCAGAATGCATTCCTTAAATGTGTTACCAAACATTGAGAAATCGTCTATAAACACTTCTATGTTGTGCTCAATCAAATCAGAGAAAAAACATCATACAACGTTGAAACGTTGCCGGCGCATTGCACAACCCGAATGACATCCTTCTGAAGGCAAATGTCCCATATGGACATGTGAATGTGGTCTTTTCTTGGTCATCCGGGCTATTGCAATCTAGTTATAACCTGAATAACCATCTAAAAAACAATAGAAAGCTTTACCTGCCAGTTTGTCTAACATCTGATCGATGAACGACAAAGGGAAGTGATCCTTCCTCGTGACTTTGTTCAGATTCCTATAATCCATGCACACTTTCCATCCTATGATTGTTCTGGAGAGGATCAACTCATCCTTGCTATTCTGTACAACAGTCATGCCACCCTTCTTTGGCACGCACTGCACCGAGCTAACCCAAGAGCTATCGGGTATGTGATAGATTTTTCCATCATCAAGCCATTTTATAATCTCTTTTTTTACAACTTCTTTCATGCTCGGGTTCAACCTCCTTTGACCTTCAATAGTATTGCCATGATATTCCTCCAAATTAATCTTGTGCATGCAAATGGTTGGGCTTATACCTTAGATATTTGCCAAGGTCCAGCCCAACGCTTGCTTATAGGTCTTTGATATTGCCAACAATCTTGCCTCCTGATCATTAGTGAGATCAGCGGAAATAATCACTGGTAGTGTTGAGTGCTCACCTAGATAGTCATACTTCAAGTGTTCCGACAGTGGCTTAAGCTCCAACTCTGGTGGTTCCTCGATTGATGGTTTCGGTTTCTTCATCTCTCTGCCAAACAACTGAAGTGGCTCAAAGTAACTCACATCTTCAGCCTCCAAGGATGGTTCCTCAGGTTCCTCAAACAGTTCAACTATGCCGTCAAGCATGTTGGCATCAAATTCTGCATCCTGGCACAATTGTGCCATGTCCAAAGTATAAATGGCCTCTATCATCTCCTCAGCTTCACATTCATATGATTCATCTGCACATTTCAAAGCTTGAAACACGTTAAAAGTAACATGTTGGTCATTCATTCGCATGGTTAGTTCCCCTTTATGAACATCAAAAAGCGCCCTACCCAAGGCAATAAATGGCCTACCCAAAATAATTGGCACATTAGTGTCAGCTTCATAATCCAAAATGATAAAATCAGCTGGAAATCTAAATTTGTCCACCTTTACCAACACATCCTTAATCTTACCCTTGGGATTTACATAGGATCGGTCTACCAACTGGAGTGTCACTGTGGTAGGTCTTGCTTCTATGCCAAGCTTTTTGAAAACAGACAGTGACATAAAATTGATGTTGGCTCCTAATCACACAATGCCTTACCCATGAATTTATTGCCGATTGTACGAGGGATAGTAAAACTCCCTGGATCTTTAAGATTTGGTGGCAATCGATTCAAGATCATGGCACTGCATTCTTGTGTGAGGGCAACAATCTCAAACTCTCCCAACTTTCTCTCTTTGGATAAGATGTCCTTCACGAATTTTACATAGTTGTGCATTTGCTCAAGGGTCTCTACCAATGAAATGTTAATTTACAATTGCTTAAGCACTTCCAAGAAGCGCTTAAATTGTTGGTCCTGCTTGTGGTTTTGAAGTCTGGCCGGAAATGGTGGCGGTGGATACACATATGCTAGCACTTTCGGCTTTGCCGATGTAGTGCTGGCATCCACTTTGGTATTAGTATGATTTTTGGCCTAAGTTTGCTTGTCATAATTGTTATCATCATCGTTGGCACTAGAAATGGCATGAGTGTTGACATCATTGTGGGCATCACCACTGTCATCATCTGTTTTGGCTTCCTCCTTCTCTGATTCCCTAGGCTCATCTACTTGCACTAGTTTTCCAACTTGGCAATCGACCGACTGCTTGGAGTAAAGTGCTCATAAGTCCTATATTTTTTATACATTCCATCTCATATTATTGTTGTTCTTAAGTTCATTTTAGGCATATTTTGGTCCATGTATGCATTATTTACATTATTCTTTGCTTTGCCTTGTTTTTATTGAATATCTTTGATTTGGTAAGAAAAGATACTGTTTTAGTTTAGTTTTAGTTTCAGATGCTAGAAGCTGTCAAGAGGAGGAGAAATCATAGGAGTTGATGCTAAGGCAGCAAACCAAGGAGCTGTACTGAAGCAGTTCAACATAGAGAGAGATCATGCCGAGTTGATGTCGCCGCCATATCTGCCGCCTAAGGTAGCAACTTAAAGAATTGGTGAATTGGAGTGCGATTGAAAGAGCATAATTTTTCGAGTCCGATGAGCCCATCCATGCAATTTACTAAAGTCAGAAACAACAGACAGAGCCGCCAAAGGAGAAAATGACTAAGGCGGCCTAAGCTTACTTGCGGTACAAGGAGTCCAACTTCAAGTCAAAGAAGTCAGAATTAAAAGATGCGTTTAATGAAATAGCTACTTTATCATGAGGAAGACTTCTACTCCAAGGAGGACTTAACCTAGGCCTTTCCCTATATATATACCCGATCTTATTTTGTATCTTAGACGAATCATCTTGGCATAGCTTAGTTTCTCTTGTGTTTTTCTTGCCGCCATTATGTTCTAAATTCTCTAGGGTTTGGGTTGTGTTGTAAAGTAGTTGTGAGAACGGTTATTTAGGTTTAAGTTTGTTTTTTCAATAAATTCAAGGTTTGCTTATTTCATGTTCTTCATTGTTTTCAATTGAGTTCGAAAGATCGATTGTGAGCAATCCATTTGTTTGGCATTGAGAGAGTCAAACTCACGAAAAAAGTAAGCATGATCTCATCCATACCAAATTTGATCATTCCAGCCTAGAAATAGGTTAGGGTTTAAAGCGGCTAAAAGAGGATGAACCAAAAGTTGCTATTCATTGCAAGATTCACACCGACGGGTATTATCTGCAGCGGGCATCAACAGTATTCTAACTTAGACATAAGCTGAATTATTATCGAAGCGTTCTGCCGAGCCTTGAAGGTCTGCCAAGTTTGTCACCGAGCCAATCATTCGTTCCACCTGCCAAGGCAGCGAAAGTTATTGAAGAAACCAATCTACCATCTTCTGCAGAGGCAGCAAAGTCTGGCAGTGCAATACATCTTAACCTATTCAACGCAGTTTCACACTACGAAGCAGCATAACCTAACTCATTCCATCAATATGATCTCTTCTCTTAATTACTTGTGTTTATTTACTTTTCTTTTAAACGAACTGAAACTTACTTGTGCATTTAAATAATCTTTGTACAGGAATTTATATTCGAGTTAGCTGTCCAATCCTCATGGGAGACGATATCTTTTATATTACAACTTGATAAGAGTGTGCACTTGCAATCATATTTAGAGAACACCCAAATCACTCTACAAGTTTTTTGGCGCCGTTGCCGGGGATTGGCAACAATAAATTCGTCTTTATTTCTTTGCACTTTTATTTTATTGCATTTAATGTCAGTTTTTATTTTTCCTTTTTATTAAAAAAACATTTTACAGTTTTCTTGTCTAGTGCATGACCAAAGCCAACTCATCGACCGAAATTGTTTTCATAGACAAGATCGAACGAAAAGCAAAAGAACTAAAGAAAGAAGCAACAGAAGCCCTCAGAAAAGCTAAGGAAGAAGGAAAAGTAGAGGTAGCCATGCATAACAGCTAAGACGACAACCCTGTCAACAATGCCCGGAACGGTATTGACGGGCAACAAAATCCGCCACATAGGCAGCAGCCCCCAATTCAGCCTAGACAACAATAGTAGGTGCGAACCACCAGGGATTACTTGGAGCACGATTTCAGAGGATTTGATCCAACTGTGGCAGAGCCTAAAATTGAAGCAGACCAGTTCGAGCTGAAACCAGTGATGTTCAACATGATAAACACATTGGGGCAATTTGGAGGAACTGTCACGGAAGATGCTCGACAGCACTTGAGGGGATTCCTTGACATTTGCAGAGCTAAACAACCAACCGTTAGGATCATTCAACACTTGGACAGAATTGTGCAAGGACTTCCTCGATCGTTTCAGCCCTTCAAACGTGATCGATAGATTAAGAAACAAAATCACTGCCTTCTGCCAAGGAGATGACGAACCGATGTATGAAGCTTGGGAGAGATACCAACATATGCTAAACAATTGCCCGCTTCACGGTTTCCCATCTTGGACTCAAGTGTCGATGTTCTATAATGGAGTAAATCAACCAACACAAATGATGCTCGACACTTCAGCCAATGGAATCATCCTGGATAGACCACCTGAGGAGGCACTACAGATTCTGAATAGAATTGCAAAGAATGACTACAAGTTACCTACAGCCTGTCGCGGTGGCATAAGGCGGCCAGCTATTGTGAATGAAGTAGAAGCCACCGAATCTGTCACTGCCCGCCTGGATAAACTGACACAACTTGTGATGAATATGGCCCAACCCGATGGGAAAACATATGAGGCTAAGGCTGTGGAGCCCTTTTGTGATGAGTGTGGGGGAAACCATGATTCCTCCGAATGCAATGAATCTGCCAATTTTATGGGGACCTATGAGAGGAACAACACACCCAACACCAACACATACAATCCAGGCTGGAGAATGCACCCAAATTTCTCATGGAGTAACCCTAACACGGCCGCAAATCCAAACCAGCAACCAATAGGATATCAGCAGAACTTGTTCTGACAGTAACCTCAGTAGCAACAAAATACGAACAATAATTCACTCGAATCTACTTTACATACTTTTATATCTCGTACTAGTGATTTTATTGTTCATACTAATAAATTTATTGACAAGACTGAGTCTTTCATGGACAGGACTGAGATACGAATGAACAACCAGGAGGCAGCAATAAAGAATATGGAGACTCAGTTTGGAAGGTTCTCCCATATTGTTAACACTAGGCCAATGAGTGGATTACCTAGTGATACTGAAACCACGAAGGGAAAAACCCAAAGAGCAATGCAAGGCTATAACAACCAGGAGTGGGATAAAGTTACAAGAGCCGTCAAATCTTGCTGCCAGGGAAACATCACCTGCCGATTTACCTGTTAAACAAAACCCAGTTCATGCCGACAGAAACCCTGCCGTGACAACCTCTGGGAAGGACAACACGAGAACACAAACAGGGATGACAGACGACACTATAGATGACCAGAAAGAATCTGAACCAGTTGTTTCCCCCTAGAATAAGCTTCTGTCCAAGGAGAAAATCGAAGATACTAAACCTCCACCACCATTCCCACAACGATTAAAAAAACAGAAGCATGACATGCAGTTCAGGAAATTTCTGGATGTTCTGAAGCAAGTAAAAATCAATCTACCATTGGTGGAATTGATCGAACAGATGCCCAGCTATGCTAAGTTCCTGAAGGATATGGTAACCAAAAGAACAAGAATCGGGGAATTCAAGACAATGACAGTAACAGAAGGATGCATGGAAATGCTGCACAATAAGGCACGGCCCAAACAGAAAGATCCGAGCAACTTCATAATTCCTTGTAAAATAGGCAGCAACCATTCAGTGAGAGCCCTATGTGACCTAGGGGAAAACATCAACCTAATGCCCAAGTCTATTTTCCAGAAACTGAGGATAGGAGACGCCCGCCTAACGACAGTGATGCTACAGTTAGTTGACAGAATTTATGTGCAACCAGAAGGAAAAATTGAAGACATCCTGGTAAAGGTGGAAAAATTCATTTTCCCTGCTGACTTCCTGGTACTAGACTGTGAGGCAGAAGAAAGGGCACCGATAATCCTAGGGCGACCATTCCTAGCTACGGGTAGAACTCTGATCAATGTTGAAAAAGGTGAACTCACAATGAGGGTCAATGGTCAGCAAGTAAAGTTGAACGTCTTCCAAACCATGAGGCAAGCTGATGATCAGGAAGAATGCCAGCTAATAGAGGCCATCTCAGAATTCGATTTCGAAGCCAACAGACCCTGCCTGCAGCATGACTGCCGAGGCAACAACCTTGACAACTGCCTCGGCAGCCACTTAGAGACTTGCTCAGAAGATGAACGATATAATGAATGGACATAACAGGAACTAGAGGAGCAAGAGGATGCGTACTGGATAGAAAACAAGCCAGGTAAGTATTTTTAACCTTTGAATTATACAGAAAAGGGTGGAAAGATGTTCAAACCATCTATTGAACAACCCCTTACCGTTGAATTAAAAACCTTACCTGCGCAACTTAAGTATGCTTATTTGGGACCCAATGATACGCTGCCCATAATAATTTCCTTCGAGTTGCAGCCTACATAGGAACAGAAATTGATAGCGCTGCTGCGGCAGCACAAGAAGGCAATATGCTGGACCATTACAGACTTAAAAAGGATAAGCCCATCAATCTGCATGCACAAAATCCAGCTCGAAGAGGATCAAAAACCAGTTGTCAATGCCCAGAGGAGATTGAATGATGCCATGAGAGAAGTTGTCAAAAAGGAGATAATCAAATGGTTAGATGCCGACATCATATATCATATATCCGACAGCGAATCGGTAAGCCCGATACAATGTGTACCAAAGAAAGGTGGTATAACTGTGGTAAGCAATGATAATAATGAGTTAATTCCAACTAGGACAGTAACCGATTGGAGAATATGCATGGATTACCGTAAGTTAAATAAATCAACTAAAAATGATCACTTTCCTCTACCTTTTATTTATCAAATGCTTGACCGCCTTGATGACAAACCCTTCTATTGTTTCTTGGATGGATATTCAGGGTATAGCCAGATTGCTATTGCACCAGAAGATCAGGCAAAGACAACATTCACATGCCCATATGGCATCTACGCCTTCCGAAGGATGCCGTTCGGATTTTGCAACACCCCTGCCACATTCCAGCGTTGCATGATGGTCATTTTCTCCGACATGATAGAGGACTTCATGGAAATATTTATGGACGATTTCTCTATCTTCGCCAGCAGCTTCGACAGCTGCCTCAGCAACTTTGAAAAAGTACTTACCAGATGCGAGGACACAGACCTAGTGCTCAATTTGGGAAAAATGCCACTTCATGGTCGATGAAGGCATAGTCCCGGGGCATAAAATCTCAGCACACGGAATAGAAGTGGATAAGGCTAAGATTAAAGTCATCGCCAATTTGCCGCCTCCGACCTCTGTCAAGAGCATTCAAAGTTTTCTAGGACACATAGGTTTTTATCGTCGATTAATTGAAAATTTTTCTAAAATTTCTAAACCGTTGTGTACCTTTCTGGAACAGGATAAACCATTCAACTTCGACGGGGCATGCCTGGAAGCATTCAAAACCCTCAAAGAGAAGCTCGTGACAATACCTGTGGTAGTTCCCCCCGATTGGAGCCAACCCTTTGAGTTAATGTGTGACACTAGTGATACTGTCGTTGGTGCCGCCCTAGAACAGTAAAAGGACAAAATCTTCCATCAGAGCAAGACGCCGAATCTTGCCCAGACCAACTACACCACCACCGAGAAGGAACTATTGGTAGTAGTGTTCGCCTTCGATAAGTTTTGGCCCTATCTAATTGGAACAAAAGTGATTGTCCACATGGATCATTCAGCCTTAAAGTACATGTTCACAAAGAAGGATGCGAAACCTCACCTGATCCGTTGGATCCTTCTGCTGCAAGAGTTCGACCTAGAAATCTGTGACAGAAAGGGCACAGAAAATCAAGTGGCAGACCATTTATCTCGACTTGAGAATGAACAAGGAAAGACACCCAACAGCGAAATCCAGGATGCGTTCCCTGACGAACAGCTGTTACTTGTCTATGCCCTGGTTGCAGCCTTGGAAGCTAAAGGCATCTCACTTGCTACCCACGAAGATGTCGCGGCAGCAACGTCAATAGCAACACCCTGGTACGCGGATATTATTAATTACTTGGTAACTAGTGTTTTACCTTATGACCTTAACTACCAAGGAAAGAAACAATTCCAATATGATGTTAAGCATTATTTTTGGGACGAGCCTTTCTTGTTTAAAAACTGTGCAAATCATGTCATTAGTGGTGTGTCCCCGAGGATGAATAACAAGCCATACTATCTCAGTGCCATGCAGCACCATATGGAGGTCATTTTGGAGGATAGCGCACGGCAGCAAAAGTACTCCAATCGGGCTTTTTCTGGCCAACATTGCATAAAGATGCCCAAGCCTTCTACAAACAGTGCGACAGATGCCAAAGAACAGGAAACATTTCAAGAAGGAACGAAATGCCCTTGCAAACCATCCTGGAGGTTGAATTATTCGATGTTTGGGGGATTGATTTTATGGGACCATTCCCATCTTCTTATGGCAATATGTACATCCTCCTAGCGGTTGATTACGTCTCCAAGTGGGTAGAAGCCATTGCCACCCCTCACAATGATGCAAAGTTCGTGCATAGATTCTTACACAATAACATATTCACAAGGTTTGGAATCCTAAAAGCCATCATTAGTGACGAGGGCACCCATTTTGACAACAAGTTAATTACCAAGGCACTTCAAAAAGTGGGCGTCACACACAAGATTGCCGCGACATACCATCCGCAAACAAATGGGCAGAAAAATATTTCGAACAGAGAAGTTAAAACCATCTTGGAAAAAGTTGTCAACCCAAATAGGAAAAATTGGTCGATGAAGTTAGATGATGCCCTTTGGGCATATCAAACAGCGTACAAAACGCCACTCGGATTGTCCCCTTATCGACTAGTATATGGAAAGGCCTGCCACCTCCCGGTTGAAATAGAACACAAGGTATATTAGGCAGTCAAGGCGGTAAACATGGATTGGAAATAGGCTGGCGAAAAGAGATTGCTGGATCTGACCGAAATGGAGGAGTTCACATGGGAAGCATACGAGAATGCCAAGATGTACAGAGAAAAAGTAAAAAGGTGGCACGACAGCAAGATCCAACAAAGGCAGTTCCTGCCCGGGCAGCAAGTGTTGCTGTTCAACTCCCGCCTGAAGCTGTTTCCTGGGAAATTAAAGTCCAGATGGTCAGGACCGTTCGAAGCGGTCCACGCCTTCCCACATGGTGCCGTGACAGTAAAGCTAATAAATGGAGGGGCGGAATTCAAAGTTAATGGGCAGCGGTTAAAGCATTATGCAGGAGATTCTGTCCCGAGAGAACATGAAGTAATCACTATGGGGGATGCCCACCCCACTGTGACATAATATTTATTTTTCCACATCTTTATTTTTTTTTATATATTTAGGACTATATTTTAATCACTTAGGACTAGATTTTATTTTTAGCTGCGTTGTTACTATTTATTCCCGTCTCACAACTATTTATCTAAATTCAGACCCTAAAGAATCAAGCTGTCGCGCACAATAGAGGGTAGCACTGCTCAGCCAGCTGCCACAACCTGCAATTGACGGCATAGCAGATAACTCCTTCGAATCATCTCCACCATCTGAGAGCAACTAAGCTAAGTTTTCTTTCCTTGTCTCATGTTTATTTTTTAGTTTCAGTTCTAATTTTTTATTTTATTTTGTGCATTGAGGGTAATGCCCATCTCGATCTCGAGTTGGGGGGGGGTTAGCACTCATCATTGTTTAGGCATACTTAGATCATTTAGTTGCATATGTACTTGCCTTAAAATTAATCAAAGAATTTTTTGTTAGAACTTGTGCCTATGATAGGATAGCCGATTTAAAATTTTTCGCACCATAAAAAATGAACTTAATTTTGGGGAAAGCATGAAGAAAATGTAGAATTTTTCTATAATTGCCAACAATAAAAGCACTACTGTTACTTGCTGAATTTGAGTGAATTTCTTATAAACATTGCATGCTTGAATTATTTGTAAAATTCTAACATGGTTGTAGGAAGCTGCCGCAGAAGACATCAAACAGAAAAAAGAAAAGCACTGCCATGGCAGGAACAAAGAAAAGATATGTTGTTTTACCCTAGAGGTGCCCGAAACAGGCTCTAGGAAGAATCATGTGCCAAGGACACTCCGCTGCTATCAAAGTCCATGTATCTGAAATTTTTTGATGTGACAGACAAATTAGCATGAGTGAATGAAAGTCTTCACGGAATGAATCTACTAAATGGGTTCGGGGTTTTGTAGTTTGCTCCTATCTTAATTTCAGACCTAAAGAGTGGTGGTGGTGAGCTGAAGCCCTTAATGCCATGATTAAAAATGTGCTTAGTTGTGCTGCCTCGACAACAACCTTATATTACCGTGACAACATCTTTGTTTAGTTAGAATATTCTTCAGATTCAGCCTGTACACAGTTTTTGCACACACTGCACTGACATTATAGTCTAGTTCTAAGGTAATTCATGTTATTTCCCTTTCACTAATCTAATGATAGGTGCCACAGTTTTGAGGTGCTAAATCAAGTTTAAAATAGGTTTTTCTTTCTGATTAGTGCAAGGGCAAGTATATTTAGGATTGCATTGCTTGAGGACAAGCAATAGTTCGAGTTTGGGGGTGTGTAAAGTGCTCATCAGTCCTATATTTTGTATACATTCCATCTCATATTAATGTTGTTCTTAAGTGCATTTTAGGCATATTTAGGTGCATGTATGCATTATTTACAGTATTCTTTGCTTTGCCTTGTTTTTATTGAATATCTTTGATTTGGTAAGAAACAATATTGTTTTAGTTTAGTTTTAGTTTCAGATGCTAGAAGCTGTCAGGAGGAGGAGAAATCAGAGGAGCTAATGCTAAGGCAGCAAACCAAGGAGTTGTACTGAAGCAGTTCAACACAGAGAGAGATGATACCAAGTAGCTGTCGCCGCCATATCTGCCGCCCTGGGCAGCAACTTAAGGAATTGGTGAATTGGAGTGCGATTGGAATATCATAATTTTTTTATTCCAATGAGCCCATCCATGCAATTTATTGAATCCGGAAACAACAGACAGAGCCGCCAAAGGAGAATATGTCTAAGGCAGCCTAAGCTTACTTGCCGCACAAGGAGTCCAACTTCAAGTCAAAGAAGTCAGAATTAAAAGATGCATTTAATGCAAAAGCTACTTTATGATGAAGAATGCATCCACTCCAAGGAGGACTTAACCTAGGCCATGCCCTATATATACTCGATCTTATTTTGTATCTTAGACGAATCATCTTGGCATAGCTTAGTTTCTCTTGTGTTTTTCTTGCCGCCACTATGTTCTAAATTCTCTAGGGTTTGGGTTGTGTTGTAAAGTAGTTGTGAGAACGGTTGTTTAGGTTTAAGTTTGTTTTTGCAATAAATTCAAGGTTTGCTTATTTCATGTTCTTTATTGTTTTCAATTGAGTTCGAAAGATCGATTGTGAGCAATCCATTTGTTTGTCATCGAGAGAGTCAAACTCACGAAAGAAGTAAGCACGATCTCATCCCGGCCTAGACGGTTGACCCGAATTAAAAAGATTACACGGGGAAAACCAAAGTCAACCCGAAAGTCAACCTTGATTAACGACCCTTTTTTTTTCCTTATTAATCTTGTCTAGATGCTCATTAACCCTAGATGTGATCACACAAACATCATACTCAAAGACCACAAACATCAGAGATCAAACAGGGACCCAATTGAACAATTTACAACTTTAGGGACCAAATTGTAAATTCTGAAAACCTTAAGGACTTAACCATATTTTAAGTTACCAACTTAAAATTAATCATGTTTCATGCTTCTCTGCCAAATTTCAGCTCAAACGGACAACCCAAACTCATACAATTGCACAAACAAGTTTCAGGACCAAAATGCAAACATTCTGAAACATTTAACCGCCCATGTCAGTCCCCAACGGTCACCCGTTCCGAAACAGGCAGAGCCCGTTTCGAAACACGGGGTCGTTCCGCAACGCGTACCGCAACGGGGGACTGGCAGTAGCCAACCCATTCCGGAACGGTGGCACCCGTTTCGGACGCCTGGGTTTATGCAGGGCACCCGTTCCGAAACGGTGTCAACTGTTCCGAAACGCCTTGCCCAGATTGCTGCATTTTGCTCACCCAAACACATAATTGGCCATCCAATCATACTCCTAAAGCCTCCAAACTTTATCAACATGCAACTCAACATAAATGGGACATACTTGCATCAACAATTCATCAATATAACACCATACATGAAAAGCCCCAATTCTAAAGGCATACTTCCTACACAAGCAACCATTTAGGCACAAACCTTCCAAATCAATCTCATTAAAACCGAAACATGATCCAACAACATCATCAACATAAAAACATCCTTGTCCAAACATAAACGAACACATACACAAAAACCCGAGAGATTCTACCCCATTGCCTTTATTAACTATAACTATTCACCGAGACATACATCTCAAGTGGAGTCCACCTTGAATCCCTTGCTCCTTGCTGTCCAAACTTCAAGAATCTGCATTGACGGACAAAAAGGAGCGTAAGCACATAATGCTTAGTGAGGTATGCTCAAAACCAAAACACCATCAATGCAGCGGGTCATAAATCACTTTTAAAACAAACTCGATTTGTTTACCAAAGCCATGTTTGAAAACCCCTTTTCAACAACAAGCTCAAAACCATGCATTGCACATACATGAAAACCAACCCTTAACTTAGCATGCTAAGAAAACCTTTTCAAAGCACAACTTACAAAATCATCCATTTAGCCAAACCATGCATAAACACCATATGCAAGCTAAAACAAAACCTTGGAAAACACTCCCATTTCACAACATACCTTTCTTAAACTTGAAAGCCAATTCAAGCAAGAATCTTTTAAAACCATTTCACAAACCAACCAACACATGCATTAAACCAAAGGCAACATATATGAACCACAACATCATCATCACATGCCTTTAAAAACAAGTCTTAACAAGACTCCAATGCACTAAAGATATTTCATGCTCACATGCATCATTTTCCAAATGATAATCAACACTTGTTCAACTTAACAAGTAAACATGGATTCACAAGCATTATACACTTTCCATGCAACCATGCATCTTTTCAAGCATCTCATGCTTCACATGCAAATATGCATCATTTCAAGCATCCCATGCTTCATCACAATCAAGAACATCATATTGGCCTTCAAGTGATCAACCACATTCACTTTTCAACTCAACACCCAATCGGATACGCGGATTCCGAGCGTTGTCCCTACGCTCCATACACCCTACCAATCCAAGGTCTCCCAAATGGACTTTTAAACACCATTTGACCTCAACATCCTAAGGTTCCCATGTATGGACTTTTAAACAGCATACAACCTTAGCTTTCCCGAGGTTCCCATGTATGGACTTTCAAACACCATACAACCTCAACTTTTCCCCAAGGTTCCCATGTATGGACTTTCAAACACCATACAACCTTGACATGCACAAGGTTCCCATGTATGGACTTTCAAACACCATACAACCTTTGCATTCACCGATTGGTAGTTGTATAACATCACTAACGAGATCCGGGACACCCTACACAAGATCCACACATGGACTTAACACCGCCATTGTGATCTCAACAAGCACAAGGTTCCCACATATGGACTTTTAAACACCATATATCCTTTGCTCAACCAAGGTCCTCGAATGGGCAACACCTCCATTATGACCTCAACCATCTCGTTAGGATACTTGAAGGGAGTTTACCGGTCCACTCTTGACCACTCCACCTCCAAGGCGACTTAATTCACGGTGCACCCAATCCTATAGCCGGCTAACTATATCCGATCAAAGAACCAAGAACCACTTACATCACTTGCCAATATAACCACCTTACCACATTAGTCCAATGTTTCACATGCATAACCATAATGCAAAAACCATCATTTACCAACATTAATTCACTGTTTTAAAGCATTAATCAAAGCCATTGAACAACATGCAACACCATGCATCAAAACCACATTTTCAATGTATAAAACCAAGGATCTCTTACCTTGAGCATCCTTCACATATGGCTTTCAAAACCAGCATTAAACCATGCTAAAATATGCTTTCAAAATAGATTTAAACCATGCAAAACACATGCATTTCAATCATCAACCACAATTGCTTAAAAGCCAATTTCACAATCATAATTCAAGAGCGAAAACCCATTCACTTACTCTTGAGCTTAGCAAAGTTGTTTAGACTTATACTAAGTTCCCAAAAACCTTCAAACCTTGGTTTAAAAGCTGAAAACCCAACTTCACTCACCGATAACCAAAACAAGGCTAGCCAACGAGCCTTCCAAGCATCCGAAACCTTCCGCAACACCTCTAAAGCTCACGGATCAAACTCCCCTGTTTCAAGCACACAACAACAGAAGATCAATGCATCATTATGCATTAAAAACACCAGCAACACAACACAACTCGCTGCTCATCACAAATCCAACAATTCGGCTACCAAACACAACCGAAATCACCTCCAAACACTTCCAAAACTTAACCCAGCCAAGATCCATCACATCTAACCACTTTTAAACATCAATTAACATCCAAAATAATCACAAACACGTCCTTATACCTCCAGGTATAACAGATCACCAAAATACTCCAAAAACAACCAAAAAACTCAAGCAAAACTTAGGAAATTCAACCTATCCGGGATTGCATTAATTAAACCTCAACTTCTAATCAATTTAGCATTCATTTAACATCATTTTGACACTTCAAAACCCTGCTTAAACAGATCATACGAAAATTCCACCAAAATCACCAAATCTTGCATTTTAGCCAAAATCAAGATTTCAATTGAAAAGCCTTTAACAAATCATAAATCAAGGATTGAGAACTTGGGAATTTCAATAAAGAACTTGAAGTTCAGAGGAGAAGGACGTTCTTACCTCCAAACTTGAGTTTCTCCTTTTTAGAGCCAAAAAGCTTGATGAAACAACTTGCAAATTGAGAGGTTTTGTTGATGAGATGATTAGGAATCAAATGAGAGTTGAAATGAGTGATTTAGATTGACAAAATCAAAGAAGAAAATCTGGAGAATGTGTTTGGGTTGAGAGAAAATGAGAGAAAAGGAAAATTGAGAGAAAATAGAAAAGTTAGTTATAAAATGATAAAATGATTTCCCTCCACATTTCATAAACTTTAAAATCAGAATAAAGCCTTAAAATATCTTAGAAAAATCTGGAGAAACTCTTTTTGGAATATTAGCTCCTTAAAGATTCAAAGTTTCAATCCTTTATAAAACTGTCACCGAACTTTCAAAAATTACATTTTGGTCACTAGCCAAAATGTCAACCTTACGAACCTCATTTTCCAAAATTGATTTCACAGTTCACTTAACTATATTAAAAGATGATTTTAGGACATTTTTCCATATTTTTAATGCAACCCGAACTAGGCTTTCCTAAATTCACTCTTATATATTCGATCAGCACTTTGACCGAACCGGTCAACGCCCAAAACTTCTGAACCCAAAGCCGGGGCGTTACAACTCTCCCCCCCTTAGGAAATTTCGTCCTCGAAATTTCAACCGGCGAAAAGAGAACCACAACCTTCTCAAATCACACACAAGGCAACACAAAAGCCTCAACCATCACTGGACACTTTCCACACAAAACTCCACCAACTTAGCACCACCACATGCTGTTCACAAAATCCAGAGCACACAAAGACAACCACAACTTAACCTTTCACATAACCGGACGGTACACAGCCCCAATATCAACCTGAAGAACTTCAGCTCTTACAGCACACATCACTGCAACACACAACTCCCAAGACCTGTTTACACAGAGACAACAACCAATCCAATTCAGCCACTATTCAACCTTCTCTGCTTCTAAAACTCTTGCAAACTCCCAAACCTCTTCCAAGAATTTCCCAACAAGCAAAAATCCTCAAACATCAACTGCTTACCCAAACTCCTCAACGAATGCTGATAAACCCTCACAACTGTTGCTAACATTACCACAACATCTCACCAGGATCACTCACCCAGATTCCAAAAATCACATCACAACCCCAACTCGACTCCGCCAGCTGTTCCATACACCACCAGCTGACCTCAAAAGAAATTCACATACACACAACCAGCCAACCACTTCTCACAAGAACCCAAATAACCAACAAAAGCCTTCGATCTTTCATAACCCTTCCACTTCAAACTTCAACCATAACACTTGTCTTACCAGGACATCGCCCAACCTACCATACATACCAACCCCTCAACTCCTCAAAGGTTGCTAAGAACCAGCACTTACAAACACAACCCTTCCACAACAACCCAAATGCTAAGCTACCCCAGCACCTGGAAACACAACCGTTAAACTACAACATCACTTAGCATCAAGGTGCTACCCCTTCCACTTAGCTATCCAAACCACTAAACTCTCTTTAAGCAACAAACACTATCCTTCTACCATCAGACCATACCACTCTCACTATTACTAGCAACTAGCCTAATATACTCCATTACGTCTAACTCTCACCCAGCACCAAAACAACCTCTAAAAACCCATCATCCAACCTAACCCAACCACCACTCTAACAGATTCGATTAGTTATTAGCGAGTGTGAACATCGTATGCATGATCACCAACATGCCCTATCAATGCCTGATGTACATGTATGCAAAACCTCTAATGTCATGCCACATATATGCATGGACCAACATATATAATATAGCATATAACAATGATTTTAACTGTGCATGAATGCCAGTTCACACCCTCCAATAACATCCTCAAATCCGTCTAAGAACAACCTCCTACCTCACTTCTAACTTATCTAACTCCATCATACCAACAATCATTAACCACAAGATTCTCACCTAAGCCTCTTCACACCAAAGATGTTTCCAAACTACAACTATTACCCCAACAACTAGCAACAAGACTAAACTTACCACGCAAGGAAAACCAACAGAAACCAAACTAAGGTAACTAGAGCAAAGATTACTAAACAAGGTTACCTGAAAGCACAACACCACCTTGAAGCTTCATCAGACGAACTCTCTTCCTCGCGGAACCATCATCCTCCTGCCGCACCACTGCAGCACCAGCTAACACACCAGGGTCACCACCAACTCCTTGCGGTAAGGGACCTTGGCTGTTCCGAGCCAACATCAAACAATCACGTCTCATGTGTCCAGCAGACCCACATTTCCAGCAATTCTCCTTTCCCACACTCTTCACAACTTTCTGCTCTTTCTGCCACTTCTGAACCTTGCCTCGGCCGTGCCCACGACCTTTCTGAGACCCTTTGGCTAACACCAAAGATGACTTTACTCCAAGAGGACAATCACGCTTAACATGCACTTTGGAACCACTGTTCCAGCAAGCACCCGCGCCCCAACAACCTCCAACATGGCACCTTTCACAACGGTCACACACCGGCGGCTGAACTTCCACTCCTTGCCCAAGCAACACTTGCTCTACAACAACACCACCGTCACATTGCTCAACCCTTGGAAAATTCCCTCCAAGATACCTTTCATAAAAGGCAGATACAAAGAAATCCCAATCAATATCAGGAATATGTGACGCCACAGCCACAGATGTCCACCAGACACAGGCATCCTCCAACATCAAAGAAACAACACTCCCCAGCTTACAAGCAAGATCACAGCCTTCCTGATCCAAGATCAGAACCACACTGGCCAACCAGGCCTCAAACATCTCCGGTGTAGAACCATGATATTCCACAGCACCCAAATCAAGCAAACGCTGCTTCGGCAAACCCACACATCCCACAGCCAGCACATCCACTGACTTTACCTTTACCACAGCCTGAGATGTTCCCAACACCTCCTGAACATCAGATGATGAACTCTTCACCACAGAACCAGCTTCTTTCCCTTGCCTTATCACCTCAACCCCAGGCACAGAAAGCTGAGACAAAACACCTCTACCAAAGGGTGAATTCCACGCCTTAACAACCTGCCCCAAGGCAGCAACCATCTCACCCAACTGCCATTCTTTCATCGACTTAGCCATACTACTAACAACAACAAACATACAATCACAACAAACAAACAAACCAGTTAGACCAACATTAAGCAAGGATTCAAACTCCAACTCCAAAATAACACAATAGCTATATTAATAAGGCAATGGGTATCCCGAATCCTCCCCTTTACATGACATAACAGTCAACACAACATGGATATCAAAACATCAAGCATATCAATCAACATACTCGATCATGCTTACATCCAACAACATCCATTTGCATCAGCATAATATCAACATAACATACTCATTACACAATCATCAAGCATAACACCAGCTCACAACATCAGCACATATCCACATTAATTCAACAATGATTCATAAACACAAAGCATGCTCGAAAACATCAGCAACTTGATCAGAAACATCAACAATTTGCTCAGAAACATCAGCATCATGCCCAGAAACACGTGTTTCAACCAACATTCAACCAACTTTCATCCACACAACAAGGTAAACATCCACACACATCACAACAACTTACCGTTTTCCCCAAGCATTCGCAACTCAGCTCTGATACCACCAAATGTAACCCCCTTAACCCGGCCTAGACGGTTGACCCGAATTAAGAAGATTACACGGGGAAAACCAAAGTCAACCCGAAAGTCAACCTTGATTAACGACCCCTTTTTTTCCTTATTAATCTTGTCTAGATGCTCATTAACCCTAGATGTGATCACACAAACATCATACTCAAAGACCACAAACATCAGAGATCAAACAGGGACCCAATTGAACAATTTACAACTTTAGGGACCAAATTGTAAATTCTGAAAACCTTAAGGACTTAACCAGATTTTAAGTTACCAACTTAAAATTAATCATGTTTCATGCTTCTCTGCCAAATTTCAGCTCAAACGGACAACCCAAACTCATACAATTGCACAAACAAGTTACAGGACCAAAATGCAAACATTCTGAAACATTTAACCGCCCATGTCAGTCCCCAACGGTCACCCGTTCCGAAACAGGCAGAGCCCGTTTCGAAACACGGGGCCGTTCCGCAACGCGTACCGCAACGGGGGACTGGCAGTAGCCAACCCGTTCCGGAACGGTGGCACCCATTTCGGACGCCTGGGTTTATGCAGGGCACCCGTTCCGAAACGGTGTCAACTGTTCCGAAACTCCTTGCCCAGATTGCTGCATTTTGCTCACCCAAACACATAATTGGCCATCCAATCATACTCCTAAAGCCTCCAAACTTTACCAACATGCAACTCAACATAAATGGGACATACTTGCATCAACAATTCATCAATGTAACACCATACATGAAAAGCCCCAATTCTAAAGGCATACTTCCTACACAAGCAACCATTTAGGCACAAACCTTCCAAATCAATCTCATTAAAACCGAAACATGATCCAACAACATCATCAACATAAAAACATCCTTGTCCAAACATAAACGAACACATACACAAAAACCCGAGAGATTCTACCCCATTGCCTTTATTAACTATAACTATTCACCGAGACATACATCTCAAGTGGAGTCCACCTTGAATCCCTTGCTCCTTGCTGTCCAAACTTCAAGAATCTGCATTGACGGACAAAAAAGAGCGTAAGCACATAATGCTTAGTGAGGTATGCTCAAAACCAAAACACCATCAATGCAGCGGGTCATAAATCACTTTTAAAACAAACTCGATTTGTTTACCAAAGCCATGTTTGAAAACCCCTTTTCAACAACAAGCTCAAAACCATGCATTGCACATACATGAAAACCAACCCTTAGCTTAGCATGCTAAGAAAACCTTTTCAAAGCACAACTTACAAAATCATCCATTTAGCCAAACCATGCATAAACACCATATGCAAGCTAAAACAAAACCTTGGAAAACACTCCCATTTCACAACATACCTTTCTTAAACTTGAAAGCCAATTCAAGCAAGAATCTTTTAAAACCATTTCACAAACCAACCAACACATGCATTAAACCAAAGGCAACATATATGAACCACAACATCATCATCACATGCCTTTAAAAACAAGTCTTAACAAGACTCCAATGCACTAAAGATATTTCATGCTCACATGCATCATTTTCCAAATGATAATCAACACTTGTTCAACTTAACAAGTAAACATGCATTCACAAGCATTATACACTTTCCATGCAACCATGCATCTTTTCAAGCATCTCATGCTTCACATGCAATTATGCATCATTTCAAGCATCCCATGCTTCATCACAATCAAGAACATCATATTGGCCTTCAAGTGATCAACCACATTCACTTTTCAACTCAACACCCAATCGGATACGCGGATTCCGAGCGTTGTCCCTACGCTCCATACACCCTACCAATCCAAGGTCTCCCAAATGGACTTTTAAACACCATTTGACCTCAACATCCTAAGGTTCCCATGTATGGACTTTTAAACACCATACAACCTTAGCTTTCCCGAGGTTCCCATGTATGGACTTTCAAACACCATACAACCTCAACTTTTCCCCAAGGTTCCCATGTATGGACTTTCAAACACCATACAACCTTGACATGCACAAGGTTCCCATGTATGGACTTTCAAACACCATACAACCTTTGCATTCACCGATTGGTAGTTGTATAACATCACTAACGAGATCCGGGACACCCTACACAAGATCCACACATGGACTTAACACCACCATTGTGATCTCAACAAGCACAAGGTTCCCACATATGGACTTTTAAACACCATATAACCTTTGCTCAACCAAGGTCCTCGAATGGGCAACACCTCCATTATGACCTCAACCATCTCGTTAGGATACTTGAAGGGAGTTTACCGGTCCACTCTTGACCACTCCACCTCCAAGGCGACTTAATTCACGGTGCACCCAATCCTATAGCCGGCTAACTATATCCTATCAAAGAACCAATAACCACTTACATCACTTGCCAATATAACCACCTTACCACATTAGTCCAATGTTTCACATGCATAACCATAATGCAAAAACCATCATTTACCAACATTAATTCACTGTTTTAAAGCATTAAACAAAGCCATTGAACAACATGCAACACCATGCATCAAAACCACATTTTCAATGTATAAAACCAAGGATCTCTTACCTTGAGCATCCTTCACATATGGCTTTCAAAACCAGCATTAAACCATGCTAAAATATGCTTTCAAAACAGATTTAAACCATGCAAAACACATGCATTTCAATCATCAACCACAATTGCTTAAAAGCCAATTTCACAATCATAATTCAAGAGCGAAAACCCATTCACTTACTCTTGAGCTTAGCAAAGTTGTTTAGACTTACACTAAGTTCCCAAAAACCTTCAAACCTTGGTTTAAAAGCTGAAAACCCAACTTCACTCACCGATAACCAAAACAAGGCTAGCCAACAAGCCTTCCAAGCATCCGAAACCTTCCGCAACACCTCTAAAGCTCACGGATCAAACTCCCCTGTTTCAAGCACACAACAACAGAAGATCAATGCATCATTATGCATTAAAAACACCAGCAACACAACACAACTCGCTGCTCATCACAAATCCAACAATTCGGCTACCAAACACAACCGAAATCACCTCCAAACACTTCCAAAACTTAACCCAGCCAAGATCCATCACATCTAACCACTTTTAAACATCAATTAACATCCAAAATAATCACAAACACGTCCTTATACCTCCAGGTATAACATATCACCAAAATACTCCAAAAACAACCAAAAAACTCAAGCAAAACTTAGGAAATTCAACCTATCCGGGATTGCATTAATTAAACCTCAACTTCTAATCAATTTAGCATTCATTTAACATCATTTTGACACTTCAAAACCCTGCTTAAACAGATCATACGAAAATTCCACCAAAATCACCAAATCTTGCATTTTAGCCAAAATCAAGATTTCAATTGAAAAGCCTTTAACAAATCATAAATCAAGGATTGAGAACTTGGGGATTTCAATAAAGAACTTGAAGTTCAGAGGAGAAGGACGTTCTTACCTCCAAACTTGAGTTTCTCCTTTTTAGAGCCAAAAAGCTTGATGAAACAACTTGCAAATTGAGAGGTTTTGTTGATGAGATGATTAGGAATCAAATGAGAGTTGAAATGAGTGATTTAGATTGACAAAATCAAAGAAGAAAATCTGGAGAATGTGTTTGGGTTGAGAGAAAATGAGAGAAAAGGAAAATTGAGAGAAAATAGAAAAGTTAGTTATAAAATGATAAAATGATTTCCCTCCACATTTCATAAACTTTAAAATCAGAATAAAGCCTTAAAATATCTTAGAAAAATCTGGAGAAACTCTTTTTGGAATATTAGCTCCTTAAAGATTCAAAGTTTCAATCCTTTATAAAACTGTCACCGAACTTTCAAAAATTACATTTTGGTCACTAGCCAAAATGTCAACCTTACGAACCTCATTTTCCAAAATTGATTTCACAGTTCACTTAACTATATTAAAAGATGATTTTAGGACATTTTTCCATATTTTTAATGCAACCCGAACTAGGCTTTCCTAAATTCACTCTTATATATTCGATCAGCACTTTGACCGAACCGATCAACGCCCAAAACTTCTGAACCCAAAACCGGGGCGTTACAAATCTGCCATCATCCGCCGAGGCAGCAAAGTCCTGCAGCGCAATACATCTTAACCTATTCAACCCAGTTTCACACTACGGAGCAACATAACCTGACCCATTCCATCAATTTGATCTCTTCTCTTAATTACTTGTGTTTATTTACTTTTCTTTTAAACGAACTTAAACTTACTTGTGCATTTAAATAATCTTTGTTTAGGAATTTATATTCGAGTTAGCTGTCCAATCCTCATGGGAGAAGATATCTTTTATATTACAACTTGACAAGAGTGTGCACTTGCACTCATATTTAGAGAACACCCAAATCGCTCTACACTTGGCAGTCGTTTCTGCCTCACAATGTTTACCGTTTTGAAGGGTTATGGCCTTGCACTGCTCATTACCTTTGTGTCTAGCATCTTCAGTGTCACTTAGAAAAGCTCCATATGGACATTATTGAGTGCATTCGCAATTTGTCCCATATGAATCTCCAAATTTCGTATTGAGGCTGCCAGACTCTGAACTGTGACATCATTCTGCTCTGTGTACTCTGTAAGATTTCCTCCTTGATTGAGTCTTTTCCCTTGCTGGAAATGATTTTGAACTATTTACGGCATGGTATTTTGACAGAATGCTGGCATGGCATTCTGGTTTTGCCTCTGGGCATTCTGGCGTTGTGCATTGTATTGGTTTCCTCCTTGATTCCCCCAAGCTATGTTAGGGTGCTGCCTCCAACCTGCATTATAAGCGTTGGAGTTAGAATTATAATAACGTCCAGAATTGCAAATGAAATTTACCGACTCAAGGTTGGTAGGGCATTCATCCACATGGTGGTTCTCTCCACAGATAGTGCAAAATAGCTCCAATGCTTAACTGTTTGGGACTCATTTTTTTGTAAAGTCCTCACCATGCTGGTGAGGTTGGAAATCTCGATGTGAATGGACGTTAGCTCATCCAATTGTAGTTTCCCACTGGCTTTGGTTCCAGTCCCAAGTGTAGCAACATGATATTCAAAATCATTTATGGCTATCCTTTCAAGGATGCCAACGACTTCTGTATAGTTTTTGTCAAGCAATGATTCAACTGCTGAAGCATCAACAACAGTCCTTGTCTGTGCGTTCAATTCGCTGTCGAAGGTTTGTATCTGGGTCCAATTTGGGAACTCATGCATAGGACACCTTCTTAACAAGTCTTTAAATCTTTCCCAGGCATCATACAAGGTCTCGTCCTCAGCCTACCTGAAAGTAATGATCTCACCCTGCAGCTTGGCAGTGAGCGTTGGCGGCTGAAATCGCGTTAGAAACTTTTGGCATAGATTTGCCCATGAAGTGACTGAGCCAAGTGGAAAGGAATTGGGCCACGCCTTTGCTCTATCTCTCAAAGAAAAAGTAAATAGTTTCAGCTTCACGGTATCCTCAGATACTCATGGTTGCTGAAATAATTGGCATATCTCCATGAATTGCTTTAAATGCTGCCTTGGATCTCTAGTCAATGCTCTATCGAACTGTCCTACATTCAAAAGAGTTGAGATCATTACGAGTCTGAGTTCGAAATTTGATGCATTTACCTCATTGCCAATAACTCCTGGCGTTAAGCCTGTGATGTCATGTGCCGATTGCTCTCGAATAGTTCTCTCTTCTTCGGCATGAGGAGCGACATGGTTATTATTCTCTGGTGGGTTCTGATTGTTGTTATCACCATTTGCTCATGCGTTTCCTTGATTTTCGTGATTCATCTCTCAAATTCTCTTTTAGGGTCTAATGGATAAGCTTCCCTCTCAGTACGGTTCCTAGTCATACACTGGTAAAAACAAAAATAAAACAAAAACAAAAATGAAACAAGTAAAAATTTAAAAACAATCAAATCCATTGCAATCCCCGACAACGATGCCAAAAACTTGTAGACTCTCGGCGTAAATGATTATTTGTGGCAATAGGGCATAAAAGATATTGGAAATGTGTTAGCACAGTGCCAAGAAAATCTATTGCGTGCAAGTATACACGGTCTGCAAGTAATACAACAGTTAAGTTGAGTGTCGGTCCCACAGAGATTGCGTTTGGAATTCGATTGCTTTGCTAATTACTTGTCTTGTGAAAAAGATGTATTTGATGTAGAGTGGTTTTGAAAAAAATGAAAAGATAATGAAAGTACTAAAAGTAAATTAAAACGTTGGCAAGGAAGGTGTCTTAGCAAATGACGAGCGTTGGTAATGAGTGCCTGGTTTTCACGCTATTCATGTCATGCCAGCCTTTAATAAATCTTGTCTTGGTATTGTTTGCCGAGCAGAATCAAAGGTAGAAATGCCTCTGTCGATAGCATTGCCCTAAATTAATCATGGAAGAAAAACCCCTATATGTCTATAGTGAATGTTTTTTTCATAAATCAATCCGATTAAGTGTCAATATTTACTCCTGAGGGGTAGATTTCACTCTTGAAGTAAGTTCATTTACTTGAACATCTTCTCTCGAAGCAACTCACCTTAGTATCTAGCATATGATCGTCGCCACCCAAGTCAGTTATGATATTGAGTTGCAATAGGTTAACTTTGCCAGTCGTCGCTTGACATAGTATTTTAAAAAGGGAGTGCCAGCTGTCTCTTGGTAGCACACTTAAAAATAGTAAACATGCCAGATAGGAAAAACAGTACTCAGGCAGTGTTGATTTATTAAAAACTAAACAAAAACATAGCGTTCAAACGCAACCACCCCTCACCAACTATGAAATTAGTTCATGGTAAGGGTATCAACCAAAAAACCATTATCGTTTTTAACATCCATCATCATTAAAACTAAGTAAAAATAAAATAAAAACAAAGAGAATGGGCTAGAAGAGGGTATCTTGATGCAGCTCTTCACAGTCAAGCTCTTGGTTGAATGTTGAACCTTATCCCCGATCACTCTCCTTCCTTGTTTGCCGCTTCAATTTTGCTTTGATTGTGTTTAAATAGGACTCCGTGGATAGCCTAGGATTAACTTGGATTTGAATTTGAATGTACGGGGATAAGGGAGGTGATCATCTTATCCAGTTTTTGAATCTTAAGGCCGATCATATTAGGGCTAACATCATCGTGCCATTGCTCTTTTGGCATCGTAGCTTAGCATGGTACTGCCAACCGCGCTTGACACTGTTTGTCCGCTATTTTTTTGGAGATTGATCCAATCTCTATTTTCTTGCAGCTTGACTTGGTCCTATTTTTTCGGGATCAACATCTTCTTGGCCTTGAATCAGATGTTCTTCTCTGCCAACCGGTGCTTTGAATTAAAGGTCCTTCTGTGCCAACGACTACTCGGCATCCTCCTTGGCATCGTCTCCTTCCTGGGCTAATCTGCTCCTGCTCTACCAACTGCTGTGCCATCAGCTATGCCAACCTTCAAAAAGGTGTCAAAAACACCCTTCACACTGGCATAACACTGATTCCTTACTCTTTATGCAATGCATGATTTTGCGACCTAAATGCAACTAAATGTACTTAAAAGATAAGGAAGAGCATGTGAAATAAGCATAAAAATTAGTACTTTTGGAGTGTTAACACTTGGTAATTGCTTTGATTTGGTTTTTGAGCTTTGCTTGGTTGGTTTATAGGAAGCATGCCTATAGTTTATCAATTGAAGTATGATGTTATGAATTGATGTTGATTTTGGTATGATTGGCTGATGATCGATCCTTAAATATGCGAGATATGTGTTAGAAGCATATTTAAATGAATTGGATTGCTTTTAATGCATGATAAACCAACAAAATTGGACATTTCAGGTCTAGGCGTATCGATACGCGACCCATCATATCGTACGGGTAAGACAAATCATGCTTAGTATTTTGGTACAAGGGGACTCATTTTCGATACGGGTTATGTGTAAACGATAAGGTATTTCAGTCTACAAGGGCGTATCGATACGAGTTTTGGCTACTAGAATTGGGGATTTTAAATCATGCAAAGTGTACCGATATGGACCCAAGTGTATCGATACGAATAGCCGCTGATTCAGTTAATTGGCCTAATCAGAAGTTTCACTTTCTTATGTTTTAGTCCCTGAATGTTGTGGTTACAATTATAAGAATTTGGATGATCGAATTGAGTTGATATTTGATAAGAATGCATGAAACATGTTTAATTAAAGGTTTGTAACATAAAAAGGGATTAAGTCCTTGTGATTTGCTAGATTTTCCTTTTGGCCCCTTAACGTTCGTGATTGCAATTGAATGCCCATTTGGAGTTCGATTTGAGTGAGATTTGACCTGTTACTAACATGTTCAATATAGGTTAATAATTTGCATCTTAAAAAGATAAAAGAAAAAAATGGATGTGTTTTGAGTTAATTCTTTCCGATTTGCTTCGGAAA
Organism: Hibiscus trionum; assembly: GCA_030270665.1. Lineage (NCBI taxonomy): Eukaryota > Viridiplantae > Streptophyta > Magnoliopsida > Malvales > Malvaceae > Hibiscus > Hibiscus trionum. The sequence continues at coordinate 20,313,329 of BSYR01000004.1, forward strand.
ACCTAATGTAGCTCACTTGGTTCGGTCGGGCGACTAAGCCGGGTTGAGGGGGTTACATTGATGCATCAACGACTGAACTTCTTGCTGTAAAGGAGGCTGAAAATCTCTTTTGAGCATCTACATGGGTGAGCTCTTTCTCATTGATCATCGAGAGTGACTATAATAACGTTTTTTGTTGGCTCATTTATCCCCAAAAAGCTCTCGTTTTGTTGAAACATATAATCTTCTCTTATTTATCTAGATGTGCAGGGCGAAGTTGGACTATCATGCTAATTCCTAGAGAGGCTAATGAAGTTGCAGATAATTTGGAAAATAGGTGAATCAATAGAGTAAATGACATAGTTCTCCTCGAAACTGATTAAGGTTCCAATGGTCTATTCTGCATATAATTTGGCTTGAACGTTGTGCTCTTCTTGTGTTTCTTGTTGCCGTGTGTCGGCCTCCGCCTTGAGTGCTTTTCTGCACGCTAGGTTTGAGTCTCAAATTTTTCGATCTATCACGTGGATATGTTGTTTTGTTACCGAGGGATGGAATGTTGTTGCTTTGGAAATGTGTGTCTAGGATAGGGTGTTCTGTCTTAAGGAGGGATAGGTTTTAGATATTTGTTGCTACAACTCTTGATTTTTGCAGTGGTGTGAATTGTTCTGTTTAACTGGCTTAGGAGTGTTGTTGCTGGGATATGGTTGTGCCTTAGCTTGATGCTACTGTGTTAAGGAAGGGTGCGGTGTTAGATGGCTATTGTCGTGGCTCTTGTTGTGTACAATGGTGGAGTGTTTACATGTGATTGTTGTTTGGTTATTGGCTGAAATTATTGCTATTGTTATCTATATTCAGCATGGTGCACTCTTTTTCCTCCATTAGGCTTAGGGAGTTTTTTTTAATAAGGTTAATGCCTATATCCTATCTTGTATGATTCCTTAATAAAATAAAACTTTCTTTTTCAAAAAAAATGTTCATACATCATGTCAATTTAGTTCTAATTCTAAAAAAATCAACAAATTTAGCCATTCGCATTTGCACAATGCGTAAATTATGTTTTGAATTTCTTTAGATTCATGATCAAATTAACATATTGTGTAAACATTGAGAGATAAATTTGTTACTACGACAATTAAAATTATATGAACCAGTAGAATAAAAAATTAAAGCCATGATTACTTATCCTTCATTATTCGCTTTCAAATTTTGTTTTATTTGCATTTAATTTCAGATTCATGATTATTCGCTCTACAGGTTTTTTTGCACCGTTGCCGGGGATTGGCAACGGTAAATTCGTCTTTATTTTTATTCACTTTTATTTTATTTTCATTTATTTTCAGTTTTTATTTTTCCTTTTCATTCGAAAAAAGGAGAATTTTACAGTTTTCTTGTCTAGTGCATGACCAGAGCCAACCCATCGGCCGAAATCGTTTTCATAGACGAGATCAAACGAAGAGCAAGAGAACTAAAGAAAGAAGCAATAGAAGCCCTCGACAAAGCTAAAGAAGAAGGAAAAGCAGAGGCATCTATGCATAACGACCAAGACGGCAACCCTGCCAACAATGCTCGAGACGATAGGGATGGGCAACAAGATCTTCCACCTATGCAACAACCCCTAATTCCGCCCAGGCAGCAACAATATGTTCGCATCACCAGGGATTATTTGGAGCACGACTTCATAGGGTTTGACCCAACTGTTGCAGAGCCTAAAATCGAAGCAGATCACTTTGAACTAAAGCCCGTAATGTTCAACATGATAAACACATTGGGGCAATTTGGAGGAACTGCCACGGAAGATGCTCGGCAACACTTGAGGGGATTCCTAGACATTTTCAGAGCCTTCAAGATTCATGGAGTCCATCAGTATGTGCTTAAGTTGGGATTATTTCCCTATTCACTGAGGGATAGGGCAAATCAGTGGCTGAACAACCAACCGGCGGAATCATTCAACACTTGGACGAAGTTGTGCAAGGACTTCCTAGATCGTTTCAGTCCTTCACACGTAACTGACAGATTGAGAAATGAGATCATAGCTTTCCGCCAAGGGGATGACGAACTAATGTATGAAGTTTGGGAAAGATACCAACAGATGCTGAACAACTGCCCGCTTCACGGTTTCCTATCATGGACTCAAGTGTCGATGTTCTACAATAGAGTAAATCAACCGACCCGAATGATGCTCGACGCTTCAGCCAATGGAATCATCCTAGATAGACCTTCCGATGAGGCACTACAGATTTTGATCAGAATTGGAAACAACGACTACAAGTTCCCTACAGCCCGTTGTGGCGGCATAAGGCGGCCAACTGTCGTGAATGAAGTAGAAGCCACTAAATTTTTCAATGCCCCCTGGATAAAATGACACAGCTGGTAATGAATATGGCCAAAGGGCAAACATATAAGGCCAAGGCTGTGGAGCCTTTTTGTGATGAGTGTGGGGGCAACCACGATTCCTCTGAATGCAGTGAATCCGCCAACTTCATGGGAACTTATGAGAGGAACAATAGACTCAACACCGACACATATAACCCAGGCTGGAAAAAGCATCCAAATTTCTCCTAGAGTAACCCAAACACTGCCGCAAATCCAACCCAGCAACCAGAAGGATATCTTCAGAACTTGTCACGACAGCCGCCTCAGCAGCAACAGAATACAAACAATAATTCACTTGAATCTACTTTACATACTTTTATGTTTCACAATAGTGACTTTATTGTTCGTACTAATAAATTTATTGATAAAACTGAGTCTTTTATGGACAGGACTGAGATGCGGATGAACAACCAGGAGGCTGCAATAAAGAACTTGGAGACCCAGTTCGGGCAGTTCACTGAGATCATAAGCAACATGACAATGGGTGCTTCATCTTGTAACACAAAGGTCGCAGCTAAACCCAGTTATGAGAAGTGTAAAGCAATATCGACAAGAAGTGGGAAACAATTGGATGATCCCAGAGCTGAGCAGCCAGAACTGCCCACCACAGTAGCACATGAACAACCTATTGCGGCAGCAAAACACCCTGATGTCCAGGCAGATGACGGTAGCCCTGAGACAGATGATCCTGAACCACCATAGATTAGATTTCCCTACAAGGAATGCATCCAGGACATCCGTCTGCCGCCGCCCTTCCCCCAAAGGCTTAAACAGCAAAAGCAAGAGCACCAGTTCAAGAAATTTCTAGATATTCTAAAGAAGGTGCACATCAACATCCCACTCATGGAAGCCATACAAAACATGCCAAATTATGCGAAATATCTGAAAGATATGGTTTCCAAGAGAAGAGGAGTGGGGAAGTTCGAGACGGTAGCTGTCACGGAAGAATGCATGGCAATGATGCACAACAAGGTGCCTCCCAAGAGGACAGATCCAAGCAACTATATCATTCCATGCAAGATAGGCAGCAACCATGACATGCGAGCTCTATGTGATCTAGGAGCAAGTATTAATCTAATGCCCAAGGTTGTCTTCAACAAATTAGAAATTGGAAAAGAAAAACCAACTTCCATCATGCTCCAACTTGCTGACCATTCCTTTGTGCAACCGGAGGGAAAAGTTGAAGATATCCTGGTACGAGTGGGCAACTTCATTTTTCCAGCTGACTTCCTCATCCTGGACTGTGAGGTAGACGAGAACGCCCCCATCATCCTTGGGCGACCATTCTTAGCCACGGGCAGAACATTAATAGATGTGGAGAATAGGGAACTCATAATAAGGATTGGCAATCAGAATATAAAGATACATGTTCTACAGCCCACGAAGCCAGCAAAGGAAAAAGAAGTATGCCAAGACACACATGCCTCCAAGGTCAACACAGAAACAGGGCAAGGCAGTAGGTGCTAGGGCATAAATCAGAGCAACAAGAACCCCAAAGAGATGGCTTACCCACCTGGACAAAAAGCAAATCACAACCAGCTCAGGAAGTGGTTATGTTTGGGAGATGCACCCCAATGCACTCCCAACATAACTTAATTTATTTTTAATTTCCTTTTTTTATTTTTATGTTTAAGGATTAGATTTTCATTTATTGCAATTTATTTTCAACATTTTTATTTTTCATATTTAATTATTTTTATTTCAGTTTTCTTTATTTAGTTAATTATTTTCATTTCAAGTTTAGGAATAAATAAGCAGGACCAAGAAGAAGGCCCAACAAGGAGCCCGCCCACCATGCCGTCAAGACTGCTGAAGGCAGCCCACCGCAAAAATGTGTAACAGCTAGAAAACCGCTAACGGCTACAGCGTAACGGGCATTAAATCCCGTAACACACATCGCAAAAATATGTCCGTTGGAATTTAATGCGACCACGACATCTCTCGGCAACCCCTATATATAACTCACTATTTCATTCATTTTCCTTACTTTATCTCCTTGTTTAAACTTCTTCTAAGTCCACTTGCTCTCTCAACTATTTTCTATTTTCCAGCTATTTTCAGATTACAACCGACAAACAACTATGGCAACATCACAATCCAAACCCACCTTCTAGAGATTCTTCTTCGAGCTCGACCAGAAATGGCACAATACACAGTTCGTCAATAGGGCAGTCTGGGAAGAGCAAGGGTTTCACTACTCGCAGCAAACAGGAGACTTAGGTCTCGAGCCTGCCCTCTTCTAGAAATTTCACGGCCAAGGGTGGGAGATCTTCGCAAAGCAGCCCGAGGTGGCCAACATCACCCTCGTCCAAGAGTTTTACGCTCACCAACCCAGCCCAGAAATACCATTCGTCTTTGTCAGAGGGGAGGCAGTAAAGCTCAACGCCGCCACCATCAACATGTTTTATGAACTAGAGATGGACGGCAACCCCCATGAGCACTGGCGGCACACACTAACAGCATGCGATTACGACAGGCTCTGTGAACCTAACACCACATGGTTGGCAGGGAAACACAGCGGACCTCTCCAGCGCTGCCGTTTCCTGCCGGAGGCAATGCTGTGGAATACGTTCATCAAGCGATGCCTACTGCCCACCTCCCATAACATAATAGTTGACCGGCCCCGCCTAGCCCTAATCCATTCCATCATAAACAACCGGCCGATCAACGTGGGTGACATTATCTGCAAGGAAATCTACAACTGCGCCTGTGCGCAAACTTCAACGTCCCCTCTGACCCCAAAGACTTGCTGACACCACCAAGGGAAGGCTGACAAGGAAGGTCAGGCTCTAGATGATGCAGGCGCCTGAGACAGAACCGATCACACCCTCTCAGTCGTCTACTGACACCACTGTTGCCCCAACAACAAGAGGTAGTACTGAGGCTACCCAAAACTCTGAAGTTATCCAGCTGCTCAATACACTGATTGCCAGCAACAAGAGAATCGAGCAGCAACAGCTGACCTTCATGAAGTATGTAGGGGAAGTCGAAGAGGCTTTTGTGGCCTATTTGCTGCAGAAGTTCCCAAACGACGGCCCCTCCCTGCCCACATTCCTAGAAGACTTGGCTGCCACAACTGAACCACGAAAGGGAACACCACCAGAAGCAGCTTCCCGCCACGCCGTGTTCCGCCTCCAGATGCTCTCACCGAAAAACTACCCATCCTACTCAGCCACCTCCTCATCTCACACGGTGGCAGACACTCTAGAGAGGCATCAGCAACAACTCTCTCCAGCGATCACAGCGGCAACAGTAGCAGACGACATCAACAACGGAACCTATGGCAACAGAGGAACCATCGACAGAACCCATGGCGGAGCCAACCAGGAAAAGGAAGCGGTGCATAATCTCAGTCGAGCTGGGGAGTTAGAATCTGAACCGAAACAAAGTGAAGCTTCTCGTCCCACTCCCAAGAGAGTCCAGCCGTCACGGACAGCAAAGACATTACCTGCCAAGCCTGCCGCCCGGACATCTGCCAGCCACTGCCTTGTCATCCAGTCTTCATCTTCCTCTTTTGCCTTAAAGACTCCAGCATTATCCCAACCATCCGACAACTTCTAGCGTTGTATCTTTTCTTTCTTATTTTTTCTATTTTAATTATTTATCTTGTCTTTTATTTTTTATTGTATATTATTTTATGCATATAGGGCAATGCCCGTCTCAAGTTTGGGAGGGGGGTTAGCACTCATCTTGTTTAGGCATAATTATGATCATTCATTGCATTTTACAGAATCTTTACTTTGCCATGTTTTTCTAGATTATCCTTTATTTGGTAAAGAAAGGTACTGTTTTAGTGTACTTTTGGTTTTAGGTACCAGAGGCTGACAGAGGGAAAGAGGAGCTGAGGATGTGATGTTGAGGCAGCAAACTAAGAAGTTGTACTAATGCAGTTCCAGACAGAGACATCAGCTGCCGAGTAGCTGCCGTCGCCCACCGTGCTGCCTAAGACAGCATGCTATAGAGTTGGAGAACCGGAGTGCGATTTGTAGAGCAGAAAATCCTAATTCTATCGATGTTGTCCAGTCAATTTTCCGACGTCTGTGGCAGCGAACAGAGCCACCGATGGTGAATCTCGAGATTGATTGCGGAAAAGGCTACGTGATAAAGTCCACATTCAACTCAAGGAAGTCAGAGTTTAAAGTCACATTTAATGTGGAAAGCTACTTTGAAGACTTCTACCTCAAGAAGGACTAGACCTAGCTAATACCTATATATACCCATTGTAATTCTAATTCAAAATAGCTTAGGTTTTCCTGATGCATAGTTTAGGTTTTCTTGCCGCTGACATGTTCTAATTCTCTCCTTGGGTTTGGGTTATGTTGTAATTAGTTGTGAGAACGATTGTTTAGGATTTTAGGTTTATTTTTGCAAATAAAATTACAAGGTTTACTTATTCCATGTTCTTCATAGTTTTTAATTAAGGCGAAAGATTAGTTGAATTCTATCCATTTGTTCGGTATCGAGAGAGTCGAACTCACGAAAGAAGTAAGTACGATTTCATCTATAGACGGTGTGATCAATCCGTCTTAGAAATAGGTTAAGGGTTTAAGGCGGCTAAAAGAGGACGAATCAACATTACTGTCTTTGCATGATTCATGCCACGACTGGTATTATCTGCAGTGGGCATCAACAGAACTCTGACTTAGACATAAGCGGAGTCACTTTCGAAGCGTTCTGTCGAGCCTTGTAGTTCTGCCGAGTTTGCCGCCGAGACACAATTTCATTTCCCTACCGGGGCAGCGAGAGGGTCTCAGCAGTCCACCTACCATCCACCGCCAAGGCAGTAGAGTCTGGCAGCGCAAAACAACTTGACCTATTCAACGCAGTTTCACACTAAGCAGCAGCATAACCCTGCCCTCTCTATCAATTTGATCACTTCCTTTTTAATTACTTATGTTTTTATTTTACTTTTCTTCTCAACATCCACCTTACTTGTGCATTTACGTTTCTTGTGCAGGATCAATCATTCGAATCAAGCTGTCCAATCCCTGTGGGAGACGATATCTTATATACTATAACATGACAGGAGTGTGCACTTGCGCTCATAAATAGAGAACACCCAAATGCTCTACAAGTTTTTGGCGCCGTTGCTGGGGATTGGTAACAGCGAAATTCGTCTTTAAATTTTTGCACTTTTATTTCTTTATATTTTATTTTTATTTCTATTAAGAAAAAATTACAGTTTCCTTTGCTAGTGTATGGCCAGGGTAAACCCAAAAGGAGAAATCCTTTATTTCGACGATGTCGAACGAAGAGCAAGAGAGCTCATGAAGGAAATTAGAGAAGCCCTTGGGAAAACCAAAGAGGAAAAAGAAAAGGCAAAGGTAAACATGGAGAACGACAACCCTGCCAACAATGCTGTGAACGGCAAGGATGGGCAGCAAGACCCGCTGCTCAGAGAACAGCAAGTTTCGCCTTGACAGCCCCATAATGTTCGAACCACTAGAGATTATCTGGAACATGACTTCATAGGGTTTGATCCGACGGTGACAGAACCTGAAATTGAGGCAGATCACTTCGAGTTGAAGCCCGTTATGTTTAATATGACCAACATGTTAGGGCAGTTTGGAGGGACTACCATAGAAGATGCGCGACAGCACTTGAGAGGATTCCTGGACATCTGCAGAGCATTCAAAATACACGGAGTCCATCAAGACGTACCGAGGCTGAGATTATTTCCCTATTCACAGAGGGATAAGGCAAAACAGTGGCTAAACAACCAGCCAGTAGGATCGTTCAACACATGGACAAAGCTGTGCAAGGATTTTCTGGACCATTTCAGCACGTTCAATGTTACAGACAAACTGCGAAACGAAATAACAACCTTCTGACAAGGGGATGACGAGCCGATGTATGAAGCATGGGAGCGGTACCAGCAAATGCTGAACAATTTCCCGCTACATGGTTTTCCGGCTTGGACACATGTATCAATGTTCTACAACGGGGTGAACTACCCAACACGGATGATGATTGATGCCTAAGCCAATGGAATCCTCCTTGATAGACCACCAGAGGAGGCACTGCGGATTCTGAACCAAGCCTCTAAGAACAACTACAAGTATCCAACAGCCCGTCGAGGCGGCGTTAGGCAGCCAGCTTCTGTGAATGAAGTACAAGCCTCAGAATCTGTCAATGCCCGCCTTGACAAGCTGACAAAGCTGGTCATGAGCATCGTGAAACCGACTGGGCAAGTCTATGAGGCCAAGGCTGTGGAGCCATTTTGTGATGAGTGTGGGGGCAACCACGATTCCTCTAACTGCACTGCATCTGCCAACTTTATGGGAGGATACGAGAGGAACAACAGACCTGCTCAGAACACCTACAACCCTGGATGGAAGAACCATCCCAACTTCTCCTGGAGTAACCCAAAGACTGCTGCAAACCCACAACAGCAACATGGAGATTACCAGCGGTACCTGTCACAACAGCTGCCTCAACAGCAACAAAATATATAAACACTTCTTCCTTAGAATCTATCTTTTATACTTTCATATCTCGTACTAATGATTTTATTTCTAATACGAATAAATTTATTGACAAAATTGAATCTTTCATGGACAGGACGGAAAACAGGATGAATAGCCAAGAGGCAACAATAAAAAATCTGGAAACCTAGTTCGGAAAGTTTTCTCAAGTCATCAGTACTAGGCCAATGGGTGGATTACCTAGTGAGACTGAAATCACGAAAGGGAAATCCCATGAACAGTGCAAAGCTATAACAACCCGAAGTGGGATAAAACTACAAGACCGCTGAACCAGTGCAAGCCGCTGGGCAACCTGCCACGGTAGCCCCGGAAGAAAACAACAAGGAACCAGAACAGGAACTGACAGATGACACCAGGAACGAGCAGCCAGAGTCTGAACCAGTTACCTCCTCCCAAGATAGGATACCTCTCAAAGCAAAGACTGTCACCCCGACACCTCGACCACCATTTCCACAAAGACTGGAAAAGTAGAAACATGATATATAGTATAAAAAATTGCTGGACGTGCTGAAACAAGTAAAAATCAATCTTCCATTGGTATAGTTGATTGAACAGATGCCCGGCTATGCCAATTTATTAAAAGATATGGTATCCAAGAGAACAAGGATTGGGGAATTTGAAATAGTGGTAGTAACAGAAGGATGCATGGCCATGCTGCACAATAAGGCACCACCCAAACAGAAAGATCCGGGCAGTTTCATAATTTCGTGCAAAATAGGCAGCAACCACTCCGTACGAGCCCTATGCGACTTAGAGGCAAGCATCAACCTAATGCCCAAATCTGTCTTCCAGAAATTAGGAATAGGAGACGCCCGCCCAACAACACTAATGCTCCAGCTGGCCAATAGAACATACGTACAACCGGAAGGAAAAATTGAGGACATCACGGTGAAGGTGGACAAATTTATTTTCCCTACCAATTTTCTGGTACTCGACTGTGAAGCCGATGAAAAGGCACCAATAATCATGGGGCGACCATTCCTTCTTACAGGTAGAACACTAATTGATGTGGAAACATGTGAACTTACGATGAGGGTAAACGACCAACAAGTAAAATTGAATGTCTTCCAAACCATGAAGCAGGCTGATGGTCTGGAAGAATGCCAGCTAATGGAAGCCATCTCAGAGTTCAACTTTGTAGCCAACAGACCATGCCTACAGCAAGACTGCCCGGGCAGAGACCTCGACAGCTGTTTCGGCAGCCATTTAGAAACCTGCCCAGAAGAGGAGCAACATAGTGAGTGGACAGAACATGAATTGGAGGAACAGGAAGAAGCATACTGGATAACAAACAGGCCAGGTAAGTACTTTGAACCACTGAATTACACAGAAAGGGGGGCAAAATGTTCAAACCATCTATCGAATAACCTCCCACTCTTGAGTTAAAATCCTTACATGCACAACTTAAGTATGTTTTCTTGGGACCTAATGATACACTGCAAATAATAATTTCTTCCAAGTTGCAGCCTAGACAGGAACAACAACCGACTGCACTACTGCGAAAACACAAGAAGGCAATAGGCTGGACCATTGCAGACATAAAGGGAATAAGCCCAGCCATCTGCATGCACAAAATACAGCTCGAGCAGGACTAAAAGCCAACTGTAGATACCCAGAGGAGATTAAACGATGCCATGAGAGAAGTTGTCAAAAAGGAGATTATCAAATGGTTAGACGCTGGTATCATATATCCTATCTCAGATAGTGAATGGGTAAGCCCGGTACAATGTGTACCAAAGAAAGGTGGCATAACTGTGGTAAGCAATGACAATAATGAGTTAATACCAACAAGAACAGTAACTGGTTGGAGAATATGCATGGATTACCACAAGCTAAATAAAGCAACAAAAAAGCATCTTTCGTTACCTTTTATTGTTCAAATGCTTGGCTGCCTTGCTGGCAAACCTTTCTATTATTTTTTGGATGGATATTCAGGTTATAACTAGATCGCCATCGCAACGGATGACCAGGCCAAAACAACATTCACCTGCCCCTATGGCATTTATGCTTTTTGAAGAATGCCATTCGGATTATGCAACGCCCCAGCCACATTCTAGAGATGCATGCTGGCTATTTTTTCTGACATGATAGAAGACTTCATGGAAATATTTATGGATGACTTCTCTGCTTCAGCAGCAGCTTCGATAGCTACCTCGGCAACCTTGAAAAAGTACTCACCAGATGCGAGGAAATAGACCTGGTACTTAATTGGGAAAATGCCACTTTATGGTCGATGAAGGCATAGTCTTAGGGCATAAAATTTTCACACAGGGAATAGAGGTAGACAAGGCCAAGATTGAAGTAATTTCCAACTTGCCGCCACCAACCGCTGTCAAGGGCATTCGGAGTTTCCCGGGACACGCAAGTTTTTATCACAGATTCATAGAGAACTTTTCCAAAATTTCTAAACTGTTGTGTACTTTGCTGGAACAGGAAAAAACGGTTCAACTTCGATGAGGCATGCCATGAGGCATGCCATGAGGCACTCAAAACATTAAAGGAAAAGCTGGTGACAACACTTGTGGTAGTTCCCCCTGATTGGAGTCAACCCTTTGAGCTCATGCGTGATGCCAGTGATACTACTGTCAACGCCGCCCTAGGACAGCACAAAGACAAAATCTTTCATGTAATCTACTATGCAAGCAAAACACTGAATCTTGCCCAAACCAACTACACCACTACAGAGAAAGAGTTACTGGCAGTAGTGTTCGCCTTCAATAAGTTCCGGACCTACCTTATTGGTACAAAGGTGATAGTCCACACAGATCATTCTGCTTTGAGGTACCTATTCGCAAAGAAGGATACAAAGCCTCGCCTGATCCGTTGGATCCTCCTGCTGCAAGAGTTTGACCTGGAAATTCGAGACATGAAGGGCACAGAGAATCAAGTGGTGGACCATCTCTCTCGACTTGAGAATGGACAAGAAAAGATCTACAACAACGAAATTTAGGATGCATTCCCTGATGAACAGTTGCTACTAGCCTCTGCGCTGGTAGCTGCCCTAGAAGCTGAAGGCATCTCACTTGCCGCCCACGAAGAGGCCGCGACAGCAGCATGGACAGATACACCCTGGTACGTAGATATTGTGAATTATTTAGTATATGGTGTTTTACCCTATGAACTTAACTTTCAAGGAATGAAACGATTCCAACATGATGCCTAAGCATTATTTTTGGGACGAGCCTTTCTTGTTTAAAAACTGTGCAGACCAGGTTATCAGACGATGTGTCCCAGAGGATGAACATCAAGCTATACTATCGTAGTGCCACGCAGCACCATATGGAGGCCATTTTGGAGGGCAGTGCACGGCAGCAAAAGTGCTCCAATCAGGTTTCTTTTGGCCGACATTGTATAAAGACGCCCAAGCATTCTACAAAAAGCGTGACAGCTGCCAGAGAATAGGAAACATATCGAGCAGGAACGAAATGCCCTTACAAACCATCTTGGAGGTTGAGTTATTCGATGTTTGGGGAATAGATTTTATGGGACCATTCCCATCCTTGTGTGGTAATATGTACATCCTTCTAGCAGTGGACTATGTTTCCAAGTGGGTAGAAGCCATTGCCACCCCCCACAATGATGCAAAGACCGTCCATAGGTTCTTACGAAAGAACATATTAACAAGGTTCAGAGTTCCAAGAGCAATTATTAGTGACGATGGCACCCATTTCGATAACAAATTGATTGCCAAGACACTCCAAAAATTTGGTGTCAAGCACAAGATTCTCGCGACATATCATCCACAAACAAATGGGCAGGCAGAGATTTCGAACAGGGAAGTCAAGACCATCTTGGAGAAAGTTGTAAACCCAAGTAGGAAAGATTGGTCGTTAAAATTAGAAGATGCTCTTTGAGCATATCGGACAGTACACAAAACACCACTCGGGATGTCCCCATATCGTCTAGTATACGGAAAGGCCTGCCACCTCCCTGTCGAAATAGAACACAAAGCGTATTGGGCAGTCAAGGCAGTAAACATGGACTGGAAATAGACTGGCGAAAAGAGACTACTGAATCTGACAGAAATGGAGGAATTCCGGCGGGAGGCATACGAGAACGCAAAGCTGTACAAGGAAAAAGTCAAAAAAATGGCACGACAGCAAGATTCAACAGAGGGTTCATTCGAAGTAGTCCAAACCTTCCCACATGGCGCCGTGACAATAAAACCAGTAAATGGGGGGACACAATTCAAAGTTAATGGGCAGCGATTAAAGCATTATACAGGAGATTCTGTCACGAAAGAACAGGAAGTATTCACATCGGGGAACTCCCACCCCAATGTGACATAATTTTATCTTTTCAAATCGTTACCGCTTTAGTAGGAATAGAATTTTTGTTTTTTAGGGCTAGATTTCATCCCTTTTATTTTCTTTATTATTTATTTTGTCTCACAATGAAATATGCAAGTCCAAACTCTGAAAAATCAAGACCGCTAAGCACAGAATGGCAGCACTGCTAAGCCCGCTGCCGTAACCTGCAGATGATGGCAGAAAACTCCTCAGAAATCCTCTACACCATCTAACTAAGCCTAAGTTTTCTTCTTTATCACTTGTATTTATTTTTCTGTTATTATTTTATGTTTTTATTTTGTGCATTGAGGGTAATGCCCATCTCGAGTTGGGGGGGATAGCTCTTGCATCTTTTGTCTAGGCATACTTAGTAGCATATATGTTGCATTATACTTGCCTTAGTATTAATCGGAACAATTTTTTTTATATAACTTGTGCCTATGATAGTTAAACGATTACTTATGTTCACACCAAATAATAAATTGAACTTAATAAGGGAAGAGCATGCAAAATGACTTAGAATTTTTTTAATTGCCAAAACTGTCAATCACTTCTGTTCCTTGCTGAATTTGCTAGAATATCTACTGAACACTACCTGCTTTGTTTTTAGAATTCTTTGCAAAGTTCTAACAATGGTTGCATGTAGTCACCGAGGCAAAAAACAGAGACAGAAAAATACAGCACTGCCACAACGGCAAAAGAAAAACAAAGAACATTGATGTTTTACCCTAGAGGTGCCCGCAACAGGCTCTGGGAAGAATCATGTGCGAGGACACTTCGCTGCTATCAAAGTCCATGAATCTGAAAGTTTTGAATTGATGGACAAATTAGCATGAGTGAATGAAAGTCTTCACGGGATGACTCTACTCCATGGGTTCAGGGTTTTGTATTTTGCTCCTATCTTAATTTCAGACCTAGAAGAGTAGTTGTGATAAGCTGAAGCCCTCATTGCCATGATTAAATATTGTGCTTAACTGTGCTTTCTCGGCAACAACCTTACATATCATAACATCATCTTTGTTTATCTAGTTATTCTGCAAAATTCAGCTTGTATACAGTCATGCACACACTGCACTGCCATTATAGAAATTAATTCCAAATTATTTTCTTGCTAAGTTCCCTTCACTAATGTAATATAGGTGCCACAGCAGACTGGAGCTCATCAGACCGGTGGAGGAGACCCACATGTTTAGCCTGCTCAGAGTAGTGGTCATCGTGATTTAGGGGATAGTGAGACAGTGGGCACAGATGTTGTTACTGTTCAGAGAGAGTTATTAAGATACCTTTGCCAGTCTGAGTGTGTTCGGAGACCCATATCAACAGAGTTTCTCACTGCCGGGATAACTATGTTCGATGGAAAGATGGGTACAGACCCGGAAGATGCAGAGTACTGGCTGAAGAAGCTTCAGCGACTATTTGTTGAGATGGATTATCCTACCGACCGGAAACTTAGGGTTGTCGTTTCACTGCTGCAAGGTGAAGCCCAGAATTGGTGGGAGGCTGAGGAGCTTGTTACTCCAGCTAGTAAAGTTGTTAGTGTTGTTACTGTACACAGTCCAGTGGGTAATCCAGTTGAGGTTACTAAAGTATACAGAAATTTTCCTCTTGAGATTCAAGGAGAGATCTTTCCAGCTGATTTGATGGAGTTACCCTTTGGGGAGTTCGATCTTATTCTGGGCATGGATTGGTTGTCTACACATCATGTTACCTTAGACTGTGAAAAGAAAAGGGCTACACTGAGAACTTCTGATGATTGTGAGGTGATTCTGATTGGTGAGCGCAGAGGGTTCCTATCTAATATTGTTTCAGTTCTCAAAGCTGAGAAAATGATTAGGAAAGAGTCTATTGCTTATCTTGCCTATATCCTTGATCCGAGACAGTCTGATTCTAGATTAGATAATATTCGAGTTGTGAAAGACTTTCCAGACATTTTTTCGGAAGAATTACCTAGAGTACCGCCAAAACGGGATGAGGTTGAGTTTGGCATCGAGGTTTATCCGAGTACAGCTCCTGTGTTTATGTCACCTTATCGGATGGCACAGAAAGAACTTAAAGAGTTGAAGATTCAATTGCAAGAACTGTTGGATCGAGGTTTCATTCGACCTAGTGTTTCTCCTTAGGGAGCTCCTGTTCTGTTTGTTAAAAAGAAGGATGGGACACTTCGACTCTTTATAGATTATCGGAAGCTGAACAAGCTGACGATCAAGAACAAATATCCTCTTCCTCGTATTGATGATCTGTTTGACCAGTTCCAGGGAGCTACGGTATTCTCTAAGATAGACCTGAGATCTGGTTATTACCAACTCAAGGTTAAGGATTCTGATGTGTTCAAAACAACTTTCCGGACATGATATGGTCATTATGAGTTCCTTGTGATGCCTTTTGGGTTGACTAACGCCCCTGCCGCTTTTATGGATATGATGAATAGGGTGTTTCAACCCTATCTTGACCAGTTTGTTGTGGTATTTATTGATGATATACTGGTATATTCTATATCTGAGGCAAAGCATGAGGAACATCTTCGGATTGTGTTACAGATTCTGAGAGAGAAATAGTCGTATGCAAAATTCAGTAAGTGTGAATTCTGGCTTTCTGAGGTTATGTTTCTGGGTCATATAGTTTCTGCTCAGGGTATTCAGGTTGATCCGAAGAAGGTTGAGGCTATTATGAGTTGGAAGCAGCCCAAGAATGCTCCTGAGGTTCGAAGCTTCTTGGGTTTACCTGGTTACTATCGGAGATTCGTTGAGGGTTTCTCTTCTATTGCAGCTTCGTTGACTAAGCTTCTGAGGAACGATGTTCCCTTTGTTTGGTCTGAGGCTTAGCAGTCTAGTTTCGAGAAGCTTAAGTCTGTGTTGACTGAAGCACCAGTTTTGATTCAGCCTGAGCCTGGTAAGGCTTATACAATTTTCAGTGATGCTTCGTAAACCGGATTGGGGTGTGTTCTAATGCAGGACGGAAAGGTAGTGGCTTATGCGTCTCGACAGTTGAAACCGCATGAGTGTAACTATCCTACCCATGATCTAGAGCTTGCTGCTGTTATTTTTGCACTTAAGATCTGGAGACACTATCTCTACGGAGAGAAGTGTTATATCTATACAGACCATAAGAGTCTGAAATACCTCCTCACTCAGAAAGAGCTTAATCTGAGACAGTGTCGCTGGTTAGAGCTTCTCAAGGATTATGATTGTGAGATTGAGTATCATTCGGGTAAAGCTAATGTCATCGCTGATGCATTGAGTCGTAACACCGTTTCAGATTTGAGAGCTTTGTTTGCTCGGATGAATTTGTACGACGATGGCAGTCTGTTGGCAGAACTTCGGGTTATTCCTACATTGATTTCTGATATTCGAGCTAGGCAGCCTAGTGAGCGGTTTTTGATGCATCGTATCAGGGAGGTGCATTAGGGTACATCTCGAGATTTCTCTATTGATCAGGATAGGGTATTATGTTTCCGTGACTAGTATTGTATTCCGAGGAAATCTGGATTAAAACAGGTTATTCTTCGTGAGGCTCATGACAATCCTTATTCTATGCATCCTGGTGGTGATAAGATGTATAAGAATCTTCGTGAAAGGTACTGGTGGAAAGGTCTCAAGCGAGACATTGTCGGATTTGTATCGAGATGTTTGACCTGTCAGAAAGTCAAAGCAGAGCATTAGCGTCCGTCTAGATTACTACAACATATTGAGATTCCTCAGTGGAAGTGGGAGCGCGTGACTATGGACTTTGTTAGTGGACTTCCTTTGACTCCGTCGAAGAAGGATTCCATCTGGGTTATTGTTGATCGTCTGACGAAGTCCGCGCATTTCATTCTTGTCTGAGTTGACTATTCTTTGAGTTAGTTAGCTCGGCTTTATATTTCTGAGATTGTTTGACTTCACGGGGTACCGTTATCTATTATTTATAACAGAGATCCGAGGTTTACTGCAAAATTCTGGGGGTCTCTTCATTCTGCTTTGGGTACTCGGTTGAACTTCAGTACATCTTATCATCCGTAAACAGATGGTCAGTCTGAGCGTGTAATCCAGATCTTGAAGATATGTTGAGGGTTGTATTCTTGATTTCCGAGGCAGTTGGGAGGATTTCCTGCCGCTTGCAGAGTTTGCTTATAATAACGTTTATCGGGCCAGTATTAAGATGGCACCGTATGAGGCTCTGTATGGGCGTAGGTGTCGTTCACCTATTGGTTGGACTGAGTTGAATGAGAACAGATTGTTGGGACCTAAGATTGTACATGAGGCTGAGCAGACTGTCAGATTGATTCGGGATCGGCTTAAGGCTGCTTTTGATAGACAGAAGTCTTATGCCGATTTGAGACATCATGATCTTGAGTTTGAGGTGGATGATGAGGTTTTCTTGAAAGTATCTCCTTGGAGGAAGGTACTTCGGTTTGGTCGGAAGGGAAAGCTGAGTCCTCGTTACATTGGCCCTTATTGGATTATTCGTCGAGTCGGACCAGTTACCTATCAGCTAGAGCTGCCACCAGAGCTTCAGCGTATTCACGATGTCTTTCATATTTCAGTGTGGAGACGTTATCATCCTAATCCGTCACATGTTATGCCTGTTGAGGATATTGAGGTCCGTCCTGATTTGGATTTTGAGGAGGAGCCTATTGAGATTCTTGCTCAGGATAAAAAGGTTCTCAGAAGGAAGACCATTAAGATGGTCAAAGTCCTGTGGCGTGGTCGTAGTCATGATGAGGTTACATGGGAGCCCAAGACTGTCATCCGAGCTCAGTATCCGCATCTTTTTGCTCCAGGTAAATTTCGAGGCCGAAATTTCTTTTTAACGAGGGGAGAGTTGTAACACCCCAATTTTTCGCCTAATTTTAAAACCTAAATTAATTGAAATCCCTAAGTTAAAAACCCTAATAATTGGGAATTTTAAGTTAAAAACCTAATTGAATTTCAGTGATCAAATTGCAAAGGTAGCAAAGTTTTGGTGTCGTTTCATGAACCCTAATAATTGTGATGGCTTGTCTTGTAATTTACGCATTTTTGGGTGATTTAAATACATGTTTTTCAATTCTGAGACCCTTTTTGTGCCGCTCACCTCATCTACTTTCCCTCTTCTCTCTCGTGCGAACACAAGAAAAGGACCTACCGTCGTTACTCCAGTTATCGTCCGGCCAAGCGCCAAACGTCGTTCGTTCGACGGTCCGACACTACCGTTCGACTCCCCGTGGCCGCGCGATCAAAACCTAGTCTCGGGTTTGCTCGCTCGTCGTCGTTCTTCGCCGGAAATAGCTGGGTTCTCTTGAGTTTCGCGCTGACGGTTGTGTTGTTGCTTTTTTTTGCCGTTTTTGTGTTTAAGGGTATTGTTTTGGTTGCTTTTAAGGTTTATTCGTGTGTGTATGTGTGTATATTTTGGTCGAAAAAATGACCATAAGAGGTCATCGGAGCGTCGCTGGCGGTCGGCGTTGTCATGGGTGATGCCCTTAGGGTTTCGATATGAAATAGAGGTGAGGGGAGAGTCGGGTCTCGAATTTGGGTGAACCCAAACCGGTGAGTGGGTTGTTGGCTGTGTGTGTGAGTTGGGTTAAACCCAATCTGAGAATGGGCTGGGTTAAGAGATCAATGAACCAGACCGAACCGGTCCAAAGGGTGAACCGAGTTAGACCGAACCGCAACAGAACTGAACCAGACCCCGTTGAACTGAATCGGATGACGTCACCAGTGACGTGGCGCATGACGTAAGCGATGACGTCAGTGCCGTTGACTGTTGACCGTTGACCGTTGACTTTTCCAGAAAATGCCTATTTTATGTTTTTCGACGTCCTGATTCCGATTCCGCCGCCAGTTTTCCTAAATTCGAACCCGAAAAACCGTTTTGACCATTTTTGTTCGATTATACTTGTATTTGCAGACGACATTGACTCGGATACTGAGATCCTTCCTCCTCCACCACCTAGACGACCTCCTGTTGCTCAAGCATCAGGATCCTCTCGTGAGTGTAATTAATAATATATTCGTTATTTACATTATCAGTGTCTTGGCATAGTAGTAGTATCTTTGATGGTGTATTTAATTGTTATAGGTGCTGACTCTGACCAACCTAGAGATAGAGTTGAGCGTGGGAGACGTCACCGTCGACATTGAGTGTTAGCTACTTGAGGTGTGTTCTCTTCTGTGTTGTCTGTTTACAATGCTCTGTATGTAAATGTGTTGATTTGCTGAAATGTATACAAGATGTGGTCTGATGATGTATGATGATAATATTCTGTTGATCTGTGATGTTTGACTTGTTCAGCATTCTGTTACGTTATGCAATGTTTATATATGTTATCAGATTTGGATTATTGTATATCAGATTATATGATTATGCATTTATGTTGATAAACAATGCTTTCAGATTCAGAACTCGAATTTGTGTCATCTCATTATGGGTGGGATTCTGTACGGGGAAGTTTAGTAGCTTCATCCTTCGGGTTGATGTCTACTTTGGATCAGTGGCTTCTCCCTACGAGCTAGATTCCACTTCGGATGGTGATGAGGTTGAGAGTGGTTCTGGGGAACATTACTCTTCGGATGGTGATGTAGTTGGGTGCATGTCATACTGTGTTGCATATTCATTCATACTTGTTTATGTGATTGAATTGATTCTTGATGAAAAATTGTATTCTGATAATGTCTGTTGACTTTCATGATTCTGTTAGTTCTGTTTGCACTGTAGAGACACACTGAGCGTTTTCGCTGACTTCCCCTTAGTTTCTATTTCAGATACTCAGGTCTAGGCTACGGTACTTGGAGGACCTCGTTTTACAACTTTATTTGTTATTATCAGTATGATACTTGGAACAATTTATATTATACGCTTTATTATATTGTAATTAATTTTCGGATTTCAGACGTTTTATTTGGGTTATTACGTTTTATCATGCATTTACATTTCGATTATTTAATATTTTCAAGAACATTTTATCATTATGCATTATGTGATATTATTATTATCTATTTTGGAATTTAAGTTTTTGAATCAGGTTACTTACGTGAGGGACAAGCTTTGAGCTTGACTCCTTATATTCGACCCAGTTCTTCCGGGTCAGGTTTAGGGGGTTACACAAAAGATGATATAACATAATTAAAATGTAATTGTAGAACATGAAGGAGGCGTGGTATTCATTGAAATTTTAGGAACTCTTCTATCTTTTGATGGTTGAATTTGAGGGCGAACAGAATAATTTAGATTCATTTGACTATTTTCTCCAATGATATGTTTACATGTCCTGATATTGTGTCTAGATTGTCCACTTTTACTACAAGTCATCCTTAGCCCTTTCTTGCCAACCTTTCCACTATGATCACTTCTTTCACTAGCTTTTTTTATTCTTTTAAGGTCCGCCATGTTTTTTGGACTGTAGGTAGGATGGGCAGACAAGTCTTCTTTTAGAGTTCATTGATTTAGACCTTTAACAGGTTCAATCATATGACTTATATTGCTTGTTGTGTGATTGTTTTGTAACATTAGTCCACAAATGAATTAGGTTTTGATCAAGAGAAAATATTGCTGAAATGACATGTTGACATAAAATCCCTACGGGAAAATAAAAAAAAAGTCAGTAAGAAAATAAATGAGCAAGAAAATAATAGTCAGTAAATGTTTACCTTTCAATTACCACTTTCTGCACGAGCAAATATAGTCCACTACATGTTGAGTGTGTGATCTATACGCAACCTGAAACTTGTAACCAACATGAATGCGCGAACACCTACATCCAACATTATATATTTCAAATAAACAAAAGTATAATACCACTGAAATTTTGATTAACTAATGTTTTTTACCTATTGTACATTTGAATGGTTGCATCTACGGTATTTTTTTTTTAATTTTTGGACCAAGAGTTGTACTCCACTTGTCAGCTTTAGCCTTCTTCTTAGCAATCTTTAGCATTATATTAATTCTAATAATTTCAATCATAGTTGTTTGGCCTTGGCTCTCGCATAAAGTATGAACTATTAAAAATTGAAATTCAAAGATGAGTTGCAATATAATTAAAAGTTTAAAAGATATGTACAAAAAAGTTGAATGGGACACATACTTGTTAAAAGAATCACATAAATTATTAAGGAGTATATCACATTTACCGTTACAGAAAAAATATGATTTGGACTAATTTCTTGGGTCTTTTCTTAACAACCACCCTTGCACTTTAGTTGACAAAGCCTTCATTTCAGATAATGCAATCTCATACTCCCTCATATATGTTGCTCTAGCAGCTTTCTACAGAGCATCTTTCAATATTTTTCAGTAAACTTTAACTTGAAATTCATATATAGATGTCTGACACATGTTTTATGCTCCAAATGAGGGAACAATTCTGATAAAGCCTCAATCAGTCCCTACATATATAAGATAAACATTTGTAAAGTTAAAGAAAATGAAAGTTAATAAGTTAATATTTTTACCTTTTCTTATCTATCATGAATCACTAAAAAAGTTATGGGATAGATGCAATCATTGGCATCAATCCCAGCAACCAACAAATGACCTTTGTGGTATCCCTTTAGGTGATAGCCATCAAGACAAATAATTGACCTACATGTTGTTGAGTGGATCAAGGGATTGATCAAAGCCAAGAGAGGGGGTGAATTGGGTTTTTAAAATTTTGTAGGAGAAGTGGTATGAATAAAATGAATAACAAGGCAATTATAGTGGTCCAAGTTCCAAATGAACTCCACATCTACTACCTTAGCTCCCACTAAGGATTTTCCAACAATTCACTAATTGATCTTCCCCTTTTCTAGGCTTAGGAGGTAACCTTTACAAGACCGGTCAGTTTTCTACCCAAAATTGACCAAACCCTCACTGGGATACAAAGAAGAATTTGAAGGTAAGTAGAATATCTCACAATACATATTTCCCCCTTTTAATACAAGCACTTAACCCAAATTGAAATACAAGATATGAATTACACTCAAAGACAATTTGGGATTTTACAAGAATGAGACTTTTTAGCACTTGAGCTTGGATTTTTGTATAGATGTTTCTCTTGGATGCAATAGTTGTTGCTGATCTTCAATGGGCTTGATTTTATATCTTCTCCATTAATTCTAGCGGTTTGGATGGTTAGGGAATTGATTATAGTCGTTGGGACCCTCTCTTTCCACCATAAATGCACTTCTGCAGCCTACTGTATCGGTACACGGGGAGGCGTATCGATACTTCTCTCAAAAAAGAAAGAGTCGTTGCACAATTACAAGAGGGGCGTATCGGTACAGGTTAGGGAACTGTTTCGATACGGGCAAGACCGTATCGATGCAATTTTTCCAACATAGCTCACTAGAGGAATTTGTATCGATACGGGTAAGAGCGTACCAGTACGGGTTAATCAACTCTTTAAAAATTTGTTACCAACCAACTGACACACAACAGTCAAAATATTTAAGGCTTAGAATTTAAAAATTCTTTTTAAACCGTATCAGTACACCATTCAAACTCCTTTTGATTTTATAGAGAGAACGTATCGATACAGATGCAATCTGTTTCGATATCATGTTTCGATACGGTAAAGGGCGTATCGAAACGATTTTCTCCAGTAGCCAAGTTTGTAAAAAAAGGTATCGATACGGCAAGGAGCGTATCGATACGCTTTGACAATTTTGAACAATTTTGCCTTGGAACACTTAGAAAATATTTTGGACTTTGAGTCTTTCAAACTAGAGCAAAGCCTTGTTGATTTGAAACCTTTTGAGGGACTTAAAAATTTATTTCAAGTTTTTCAATTTAGTCCTTACAACACTTTGTTATATCAAAATCAAACAAAGGTTTTACAATCTCCCCCTTTTTGATATAACAAAACCAAAGCTTAAAATTTTTAAGTCTTTTTGAAAAACTTTGTAAAACAACTCCCCCTTAATATAGGCTAGGTAAATTTTAAGTGAGCTTGTTCCCTCTCCCCCTTTTTGTTAGATCAAAAATAAGAGACATATGCTATAAAGGCATAATCAATAACCAAGCAACATATAATAGATAAACATAAAGTTCATAATTCAAGAAACATCAAACTTAAATCCAAACAATAGAAATCAAAGCATAGGTTTTAAAAGATAAACTTAATCCTAAGAGCATAATTCAAAGTGCATGAAAATAAATCCTACGATGACATGAATGATATGCAAAAACAATCTACGACTCGCCTCCATCACCATCGTCTTCATCTTCATCTTCATCTGCATCATCATTCCTCCTAGATTGACGCCACTCATTATGGAAGGCTGTGAGAGATATATTCATCGAATTGTGCTCGGCCTCAATAGATGAGATACGCTTCTCCACATTAGTCATTCGATCTTCTAGGCGTGTATCAATGGCGGCAAATCCCGAATTCATGACTTGATCCATAGAGGCAATTCCCGTGCGTAAGCCCATGAATTGTTCATTGAGGTAGGTCATGTGAGCATCCATGGATGGAGGAGGAGGAGCTTGAGGAGCTTGAGTAGCTTGAGGATTGGCAATCTCTTCGGGAATCGCATCACTAGGAAGCTCAAAAAGACGAAGCCAATTACCATTGAAGTAGTGAAATTTCCCCTAGAAAGATACCTCTGATCAATAGGATTGGTAAGGCTTGTCAGATAGTCATGAGAGCAATCAATCTCCTTCTAGGTGAAGAAATAGCTCAAAGTGGTGCCATAGGTGGATGAAGTGACAAGAGATGCGTGACGATGTTGCACGAGAAAGACAATCTCTGCAAACATGATGCGAGAAAGGTTATGTTGTTGTCTCTGCGAAAGCACCGAATCCAAAAGTCATCAACTTGGCGGATGGTTGAATATTTTCCACCCGAAGGCTTGAACCACCAAGTGATCATCAAGTGTAGGATACAGCCTTGAGCATTTAGAACGGTCACGGAACCCCCCAAAACATGTCCAAGAGAATTTTCATCTTCGATACCCTCGTCCTCAAACTTAAAAACAGCACAAAGAGATGGAACATCAACGATATTCTTTTTGCCCATGAGATAAGAGTTAACGGCAATGACATTACTCGAGGCATCGGCAACACACTTAGCATTGGCATAAAAGATCAAAACTAAATTTCTAAAGAAGAAACCCAGGAATTGTAGAAAATCCATAAATTTCCATTCGTGGAGCAATGGTAAATAGACAAACTTGAAGCGCTCCGAATTAAGAAACGGAATGGAAAGTACCCTCTCCGGTCGAATCTTATAATTATGAAAAGATTGAAAATAGTTGAGTTCGCCGGGAGTTCTAAAGCACCTTTGATAGATAAGAGTCAAATTCGGACGAGTGCCACCGCCGGGATTCGATGCTTCACCAACTTCGCTTGTAGTACGCGCTCTCTTTTTAGGTGACATAGTCTAGAGAAATTGATTAAAACAATATGTGTATGCATTAATGTTCACATTCGATCCCATGAGTAAATCAATAATCAAGGTAAAAAAATTTGGAAAGACAAAAACAAAACGAACAAAGTTTGATAAAATCTTTTGAAAGTACAAAACAAAACAAAAAATGATCTAAAAATGAAAAAAGAAAGAAACGTAAGTTGTTATACCTTGATATTGAGATAGGGAAGAATGAATGAAGATTTTGCACCAATTGATGGAGAGCCTTAAGACT
This sequence comes from Hibiscus trionum, assembly GCA_030270665.1. Classification (NCBI taxonomy): domain Eukaryota; kingdom Viridiplantae; phylum Streptophyta; class Magnoliopsida; order Malvales; family Malvaceae; genus Hibiscus; species Hibiscus trionum. The sequence goes on from BSYR01000004.1 coordinate 20,338,037, forward strand.
TTGGTTTGATTTTAAAAAATCCCTCAAGAGATTTTAAGTTTTGTGGTGAAAATATGAGGGATTGAGAAGCTTTTTATAGAGGAAAATATGCTAGGGTTTTGAAATAAGGGTTTTGATAAAAGTGAAACTCTTTTAATGACAATTAATAGTTGTCTGCGCGATTGAGTATCAATGCGCCAAAGGGTGTATCGATACAGGGGTAAAAAGGTAATTCCCTGGAACCACGTATCAAGGAACCGTATCGAAACGGATGGAATACGTATCGAAACGCTCATAACTCGTATCGAAACGGGTTCAACCGTATCGATACCCGCAAGATAGAAAATACAGTCTGATAAACTAATGAAGTACTCGTATCGATACGCATAAGGCCGTATCAATACCCTATTCCCAAAAATGCATTTTTGGCTTAGAACAACCAAAGGCTCGACTTTAACATCTCCTAAATGTATGCAATTGATGAATGAACATGTCTAAGCATATACTAATATAAGCATACTCCCCTAGCTATAAGCATGATTTCTATCAAGATCAACAACACATAAACATGCATTTTCACAAATTCAAGCAATTTTAACCTCAAAAGAGTCCTAAAGGATCAAGATAGGCTAGTTAGACCTAGCTCTCTCCTAAGGGACCAAAAACGCTCTTTGTCTAGAGGTTTGGTAAAAATGTATGCTAATTGGTTCAAGGTGTCAACATACTCTATAACAACATTTTGCTTAAGGACATGATCTCTAATGAAATAATGCCTTATTTATATATGTTTGGTTCTAGAGTGTTGGATGGGATTTTTGGTGAGACAAATTGCACTAGTGTTATCACACTTTAAGGGTATGGTTTCAACTTTAACTCCATAATCTAAGAGTTGTTGCTTCATCCAAAGGACTTGAGCACAACAACTCCCTAAGGATATGTACTCGGCTTCGGTGGTAGATAAAGTTAGACTATTTTGTTTTTTAGAGAACCAAGATAAGAGCATACTACCTAAGAATTGGCAAGTGTCGGAACTACTTTTCCTATCAATTTTACAACCCCCATAATCCACATCTGAATAAGCATGAAGGTTAAAGGTTGAGTCTCTAGGGTACCAAAAACCTAAACAAGGAGTATCTCTAAGGTACCTAAAGATCATTTTAACGGCTATAAGGTGAGACTCTCTAGGACTAGCTTGAAACCTAGCACACAAGCAAACACTAAACAATATATTCGATCTACTTGCGGTAAGGTAAAGCAAAGATCCAATCATAGAGCGATAGCTTAGAGTCAACACACTTACCTCTTTCATCTTTGTCAAGCTTTGTAGATGAGCTCATTGGTGTGGCTTGAGGCTTTGCATTCTCCAAGCCAAACTTATTGAACATATCTTTCACGTACTTTGCTTGATTTATGAAGGTGACATCCTTCCTTTGTTTGATTTGGAGTCCCAAAAAGAATGAGAGCTCCCTCATCATGCTCATCTCGAATTCACCTTGCATTAACTTAGCAAACTCTTTGCAATGACATTCATTAGTAGATCCAAAGATAATATCATCAACATATATTTGCACTACTAAGATGTCATTTTTATATCTTTTTATGAAAAGTGTAGTGTCCACCTTACCTTTTTCAATCAAAAAGTTTGAAATCCTTTCATACCAAGCTCTAGGAGCTTGTTTTAAACCATAAAGTGCTTTGGTTAGCTTAAAAACATGATTTGGAAATTTTGAATCCTCAAAACCCGGTGGTTGTTCTACATACACTTTTTCATTTATAAAACCATTTAAAAATGCACTTTTCACATCCACTTGAAAAAGCTTGAAATTATGATAACATACATATGCAAGCAACATCCTAATAGCTTCCATTCTAGCTACAGGTGCATAGTTTTCATCAAAATTTATTCCCTCTTCTTGAGTGTAACCTTGAGCAACTAGTCTAACTTTGTTTCTTACAATGTTACCACTCTCATCTAGTTTATTCATAAATACCCATTTAGTTCATATAGTAGATTGATTACTATGTCTTTCAACTAATGTCCATACATTACTTCTCTCAAATTGGTTTAACTCTTCTTGCATAGCCATAATCCAAAAATCATCTTTTAATGCTTCTTTAATATTCTTAGGCTCAATGCATGAGAAAAAAGCAACATGATTCATGAGCTTGAGAGAAGATCTAGTAGTTACCCCATTGGATGGGTCACCCAAGATTTCACCACCTTTGACATAGTTGTACTCCCTTGGGTAGCTCACTTCCTTTTCCTCAAGAGCCAAGTCCTTCAAGGCTTCAAGAGGTGGATCTTGTGCATCTTCTTATTTAGTTGTAATCTCATCCTCCTTTGAAGTTTGTCCTCCATCAAAGGCATCAAGGAAACCTACATTATCATCATCACAAGATTCCTTCCTTGGAATGAGGTTATCATTGAAAACAACATGTATAGATTCCTCTACAACTAAAGTTCTTTTGTTAAACACATGATAAGCTTTAGAGTTTAAAGAGTAACCTAGAAAAATAGCTTCATCACTTTTTGCATCAAATTTACCTAAATTGTCTTTTCCATTATTTAAAACAAAACATTTGCAACCAAAATGATGAAAATAGCTAATGTTAGGCCTTTTTGATTTTAAAATCTCATAAGGAGTTTTCTTTAAAATAGGCCTAATCATTATTCGGTTAATAATATAGCAAGTGGTGTTAGTGGCTTCCACCCAAAAATATTTAGGTAAATTGTTTTCACAAAGCATGGTTCTAGCCATTTCTTGTAAAGTCTTATTTTTCCTCTCAACAACCATATTTTGTTGAGGAGTTCGAGGTGCCGAAAAATTGTGGCTAATACCATTTTCATTTAAAAACTCTTCAAAAAATAGATTTTGAAACTCGGTTCCATGGTCATTTCTAATGTGAGAAATCTTAAGCTCAAGATCATTTTGAGTTATTTTTTTAAAATGTGATGAAGTTTTCTAAAGCCTCATCCTTGGTGATTAAAAAGAGAACCCAAGTATATCTAGAGTAATCATCAACAAGCACAAAAGCATATGATTTTCCAGCCAAGCTAGTAGTCCTAATTGGCCCAAATAGATCCATATGAATTAATTGTAAACATCTACTAGTAGAGACATCATTAATGGATTTAAAGGATGATTTATGTTGTTTACCCTTAGAGCATGCATCACATATTTTATCATTTGAGAACTTAATCTTGTGTAAACCTCTAACTAGATTTAGGGAAACTAATTTTTCTAAAACACTAATGCTAGCATGTCCTAGTTTCCTATGCCATAACCATGCATCATTTTCATTTTGTGCAACAAAACATGCATGTGATGTATGAACGTCATCTAAATGCACCATATATATGTTTCCTATGCGATGACCAATGAGCATTGTTTTATTATATTTAATGTCAACAATTTTACATCCATTTTTATCAAATAAGACATTAAACCCTTTATCGCACAATTGACTAATGCTCAATAAATTATGCTTTAGACCATTGACATACAACACATTTTCAATGAGTATAGTAGAGTGATTACCTATGGAGCCAATACCTTCAATGTGGCCTTTGGAGTTGTCACCAAATGTCACTACTCCTCCACTTTTTGGCTTTAAATCCATGAATCAACTCTTGTCTCCGGTCATGTGCCTCGAGCATCCACTATCAAGGTACCATGAGTTTTGGCTTTGTGCTTTGGCCTTGTAGCAATGCTCCCCCTACAAACAAAGAGATTAAGCTTTGAATTTTGGTACCCAAATCATTTTGGGTCCACGAGTATTAGCTCCCAAAAGCTTGGTTCCCTTAGGAATCCAAGGTGACATGGCATCAACATTATTAGATTTGACAAGTTCCTTAAGAACCCATACACTTGTAATTCTTTTAGTTTTATTATGCCTATAGGAGCCACTTTATTTGTAATTTAAGTTCTTTCTCTTAGGTTGGTTCGTTCTAGATGATTCACCTATTTCATTTTTCAAGGTACCAACACTTTTGAAAGACTTTTTGAGCTCATTGAGCTCATATAACACCTTTTGGTGTTCAATGTTACATTGAGAAATAAGATTATTTAAATCTACATTTTCATTTTAAAAGAATTCAAGTTCATCTTGTAGACCTAAAATCTTTTTCTCAAATTCCAAGTTAGCTTGAGAAATTAAATCATTTTTAGTATGCAAATTCGAAATGACCTTTTTATTTTTCAAAACGGACTCCTTATACTTCTCAACTAACTCGTCATACATCTCTTGTAACTCATCATATGCTTCATGCAATTCATCATATGTAAAATCAAAAGTAGATGAGTTAGAGGTTATCATAGAAGAATCCTCCTCAGGAGCCATGAGGCAAAGGTTGGCCACTTCTTGTTCCTCATCCTCAGATGATTCCTCATCACTCCAAGTACCAAGCTTTGCTTTGAGCTTCTTCTTCTTCTCAAAGCCCTTCTTCTTGAGTGGAGGACACTCGGAACAAATATGACCCAGTTTCTTGCACTCATAACATATGATCGGATCCTTTTCTTCTTCTTTGTTATTGGTCTTGAAGTCCATCTTTCTTTAAAATTTTCTACCTCGGTTGGACTGTTGGGTCACGTCAGCACGCCCCGTGGTGCAGTGGAAAAATTAATCCGACGTAATCCATCTAGGATCCATGTACAGGAACGAATCCGGGGAGAAAAGATGAAGAGTTACCTTTTAAAAATCTGGAAACTGGAAAACCGACGGTATGTTGGAATAACCATGTCAAGTAAAACCAGAATCGTCACAAGTTTGCAACGACCTCTACGGAGTCCACCCGAACAAAACGAACAAAGTTTCCGCCTCCCTAACACTTAGGGATAAATTTCGACAGGTTTGAACACTTTCCAGGGAGAATTCGAAATCCCTCCAGGGATTCCTGAGGGAGTCTGAAATCGACCAGGAGTTCAACCGGGACTTGCAATAGAGCAAGGGAACCTTCATGGATTTGCCAGGGGGCAAGTAGAACACCAGAAAAATATCGAACAGCTTCTCAGAGAGCTCTCTGGGATATGTCGAATTCCAGTGTGGAATCCCTAGGGGTGTTGTCGAAATCTTCAAGAGGAGGAAGAGGGATGATTTGGTTGCTAGCCCTTGTCCCTTTAAATAGTATCCAGAGACTTAATTCTAGTTGAATATCTTAAATTCAAGTTCAACCAAAATTCATAGAATCTAATTCTACTTGAAATTGGTTTATATTAAATATACATTATATTTAATAATATTAAATGAAATATATATATTTAATTATGTAGAATCTTATTCTACATAAAACATGGATTTAAATATACATTATATTTAATCCAAATATATATATATATTTATTATATAGAATCTCATTCTATCTTTACTTGGATTTAAATATATTTAAATATATATTTTTAATTATGTAGAATCTAATTCTACATAAACTTGGAATTAAATATACATTATATAAATTCCAAATATATATTTAAATTTATAAAATCTTATTCTATAATATTTAAGTCTCTAAATATTTTGCATACTCTAAATAATATTTGATAAATACAATATTTATCCAATATTATTCCCATTTAAGGGAGTTGCCGATTTCCCCTATCCCATAGGGGATTTTCGGCAACCTCCCTAAAATAGGGAGTATGGTTTCCAATTTTTGTTCGTTTCATTCGAAGGGTGTGACCCTTGTAGGTTCATGCAACGTTAGCAGCAAAATTAGAATTGTTCTAATTTTACAAACAATGAGTGGCATCTAGCAATACATCATTGCTACCTAAGTTGCATGAAGTCATGGTTTGACTTTCCTAATTCCTGAATAAACTTCCTTTATGTATTTCATCCTTTTTTTCCTTTATATCTTAGATGAACACAAGTCATGGGTTAGTCACACTTGCGTTGTCCATCTTGTGTTTCTTGATGTCTTGAGTAGATTATGATAAACGAATCTCTATGATATCTCATATCATAATATTCGAGCATGGCCATGCATTTTCTAATCTCACTCAATCAAGTGCCGAAGATATTTCTCCCATTATGTAGGAGGGACAAATCCTTTCTTGATCAACCATATTTCACTACATAGGTCATCACGTATCCAATCATCAGTCTTTATAATGTAGTCAGTTACGACACACGTTTGACTATGTCAAAATACGTAAATCTTTATGTTGAAATCATGTTGATCTCAAGTCTGAGGATTATACATATGTTTATCATGAGCAATGTTGTGTCTGTCACATAATTACCCAAGAAACATGCTCATAGCGGGTCAATCCAGTATGTTGTTCTCTAACAAATACTTATGTGTTGAATTTGACATCTCTATGTCAATGACAACGCTTGTCATCAACCACATATTAGTCTTTATATATATTATCAATGTCCATACTCGTAATAATATTCGACTAAGGATCCTATTTAACAATAATCGTATTATTGTATGGACATTATTATCCAATGGTTAGTTTGATGCACAGAAACATACCAAATGATAATAACGACAGTGCCATTACTTGATAAATCTAGTAAGATAGTATGTCTATTCAATCATCATATGATTGGTCTTTGGGCATACTCCAACATGGACCTCATAAACCGTGAGAATCTTTTTGTTATCATAGCCAATTCTTCAAGATCTTCCTCCTCACTAGAAGTGCTCTCCTCATGTAGAGAAGCTTTGAGAGCCACTCCTAACTTTTTCTTTTTGTCTACCTCAAGCTTCTCCACTCTTCTTTCTTCTTTCTTCTTTTCATCTTCCCTTTCCTGCTTCATGATTTCATGAGTTAGGAGAGAACCAACTAGTTCATCAGGCTTTAATGTCTTCAAGTTCTTTGCCTCGATGATAGCGGTTCTTTTCCCATCCCAAGACTCGGGAAGAGAGTAGAGTAGCTTCCGGACTAGCTTGTCCTCCAGGATGATCTCTCCAAAACCCTTTAGCCCATTGACGATGGTTGAAAAACGATCAAACATCTTCGATACGGTTTTGTCGGGCTCCATCTTGAAATTCTCATAACTAAGATTGAGAATTCTAATCTTTGTTTCCTTCACATCGCTTGTCCCTTCATAGGTTGTCTCAAGTGTATCCTTCACTTCTTTATCACTTTTGATGGAAGAAACTTTGGAGTAGACATTCGGTCAAAAGGCACAAAATAGCATGTGAAGAGCCTTGTCGTTGATTTGAATCTTCTTTCGATCATCTTCACTCATTTCTATTTTTCTTTTCGGCACAAGTCTTCCTTCATCGTCTCTCTTCATCGGAATGATGGAACCATCCTCTATAGCATCCCAAACAAGATAATCACCAGACTTTATGAAGAGACACATCCAGTTCTTCCAAAAAAGATAGTTGTCACCGTTGAAGAAAGGCGGTTTGGTGACCGATTGAGACTCGTACATGCTAGAGCCGGAGGTAGATGCCATGGCTTGCTTTTTTGATGATCACACTCTTCCTAGAATCTCCTCTTTCGGTTGTTAATCCTTCAAAGAGGTAGGCTTTGATACCAATTGTTGAGTGGATCAAGGGATTGATCAAAGCCAAGAGGGGGTGAATTGGGTTTTTAAATTTTTTTAGGAGAATTGGTATGGATAAAATGAATAACAAGGCAATTATAGTTGTTCAAATTCCAAATGAACTCTACATCCACTACCTTAGCTCCCACTAAGGATTTTCCAACAATTCACTAATTACTCATCCCCTTTTCTAGGCTTAGGAGGTAACCTTTACAAGACCGGTCAACTTTCTACCCAAAATTAACCAAACCCTCACTGCCACTGGATACAAAGAAGAATTTGAAGGCAAGTAGAATATCTCACAATACAGATTTGCCCCTTTTAATACAAGCACTCAACCCAAATTGAAATACAAGATATGAATTACACTCAAAGACAATTTGGGATTTTACAAGAATGAGACTTTTTAGCACTTGAGCTTGGATTTTTGTATAGATGTTTCTCTTGGATGCAATAGTTGTTGGTCTTCAATAGGCTTGATTTTATACCTTCTTCATTAATTCTAGCCGTTTAGATGGTTAGGGAATTGATTATAGTCGTTGGGACCCTCTCTTTCCACCATAAATGCACTTCTGCAGCCTACCGTATCGGTACACGGGGAAGCGTATCGATACCTGTCTCAAAAAAGAAAGAGTTGTTGCACAATTACAAGAGGGGCGTATCGATACGCGTGTAGGCGTATCGATACGGGTTAGGGCACCGTTTCGATACGGACAAGACCGTATCGATGCAATTTTCCAACATAGCTCACTGGAGGAATTCGTATCGATACGGGTAAGAGCGTATCGGTACAGGTTAACCAACTCTTTAAAAATTTGTTACCAACCAACTGACACACAACGGTCAAAATATTTAAGGCTTAGAATTTAAAAATTGTTTTTAAATCGTATCGATACGGGTGAGACCGTATCGGTACACCATTCAAACTCCTTCTGATTTTATAGAGAGAGCGTATCGATACAGATGCAATCTGTTTCGATACCCTGTTTCGATACGGTAAAGGGCGTATCGAAATGATTCTCTCCAGTAGCCAAGTTTGTAAAAAAGGTATCGATACAGCAAGGAGCGTATCGATACGCATTGGCAATTTTGAACAATTTTCCCTTGGAACACTTAGAAAATATTTTGGAGTTTGAGTTTTTCAAACTAGAGCAAAGCCTTGTTGATTTGAAACCTTTTGAGGGACTTAAAAATTTATTTCAAGTTTTTCAATTTAGTCCTTAAAGCACTTTTTTATATCAAAATCAAACATAGGTTTTACACATGCTTTGAAACCCTCGTTACATGCTTGCAAGAAAATATACACTATATGAAGAACTCTTTTACCTAAGGCATAATGTCAAAAAATGCCTCTAGCGTTTAACTGAATAGTCACTTTGCCCCCTATTCCATTTTTGGAGCAATTTAGCCCTCAACGTTTCATTTTGGGTCAAAATGACCCCTCCTTAAATGAAAAATGTTAGTCAATTGACGCTAAACAACTTAAAATGACTTGACAGAATGACGTGCACTGTAATGTAGGTTTACGTCGTTTCAAGTCATTTAGTGTTAGTTGACTAACAGTTTTCATCCGCAGAGGGGTAATTTTGACCCAAAATTAAACATTAATAGCTAAATTGCTCTGAAAAAAAATAGGGGTCAAAGTGACTATTCAGTCAAACATTAGGGGCATTATTTTGGCATTATGCCTTTATCCAATTGATATATAGTAGTTTTTCAAGGATTAGTCAACCTCAGATCTCATAGGTAATCATATTTCCTATGTACTGTGATTTGTGTTTGCCCTTAATAATTTTAGTGGCGAAGTCCTTTGCCCTATAACACTTGCTTAGGGTCATAAGAAAAATATACTCATGCATTATAGTTTTCCAAAGTGATTGGGATTTGAAATTTCTGTCAACCTCAAACAAATACAAATAATTCTTAGCTATTATCGTACTTGACAGATTTATATTCTTAAATCCCTAGCTGCAACTATATTCACTATTCATTGTCTTAATGTGCCAAGTATTATCTTAGGTATCATTGAATTTCAATTTAATCTTATACTTCTGTAAACTAAAATTCTTTATTGCCTCATTCAAAACCGCTTTATCTAGAAAGAGCATACACACTTCAACTCGGGTTGTTCATGTTAGTTGTAGAGTTAAAATTTGAAAACCTCTTTTTCTTCTTTTTACCAGAACCTGAATCTAACTCATCTACACGGTGTAGTAAGTTAAAAACTTCACTTTCAGATTCACTCTTTATCTTCATTTTTCAACACTAGGTTCTGCTCCTGCATTACCTTTAAAATCTATTTAACATCAAATCCAGATCTTACATGTTCACTCCTAGAAGAACCATTATAGTTAGAATCTTCATACTCATCAAATTCATTCATTGTTTCTTCATGTTCATGTTCAAGTTTAGGTTCAATTAGATGTTCAATTTGAGGTACTAATTGTAGTTCAGTTTCAATTAAAAGTTTTGTTAGAGCTTCTACTTGAGGTTTAATTTCAATTGGAGGTTCACATTGAGGTTGACCTTGAGATTGAGTTTCTGTAACCCCTAAACCCGTCCTAAAAAAAGACTGAATTTAAGAAGTTATGATTGAAACTTAACCCTCAAGAAAACCAATTTTAAAAATTATGCTTTAATTTAAATTAAAATAATAAATATAATAATAATTTATTAAAAACTTGAAATAAATAAAACACAAATGTCATGATTAAAATTTGAATATTTAATAAAAATCTCTGAATAAAAACCATAGTAAATGAATGCTAAAAACAATCTCAAAACATAAATAGTCTCAAAGTATGTAATTCCATTAATTTCTCAAAATAATAAATAAAATCTTGAATAACTAAAAATAATTTCGTATTGAATAATAAAATAACCGGATAAAATGTGAGATCCTCACAGTACCACGTCGCTTAAAGTCCAAAGATATCTGTAAGAAGAAACCCGGTTTAGGAGTAAACTGAATTAGGTAGTGTCGGAGAACAAACAATCGAACAAACAGTTACCTTTTGATTAAAAGGTAACCAAAAAATTAGAGAGATTTTAAAACTTTTTAAGTTTTCATTCGTGAGACTATCATCAAGCTCATCCCAAACAATTAACAAGAAAATTAATTTTAGATTAACAAACTCAGGATCAACGATTTCTTACTCTTATTGACGTGAATAAATTTCTAGTTTGGTTATAAACTTAAACACATAATTACCATTTACCACAATAGTCATACAACCATTTTTGAGTCGCAGGTCTATTCTAAACAAGCAAGCATTGAGATAAAGACAATTATAATCTCAACATCCAAAACATTTCGAACATGTCTCAATTTAAACAAACAAGCTTTTAGAAGTACCATCTCTATCAAGGAGACACGTTGAATTATACATTATAGTATGCAAGTTAACTTTCTTTCTAGACAAATCGGAGAAGATTTACTTATATTACGTCCCCTTTGTATATGATCATATTCTATGCTATATTAAGACATCAAAGATTTCTTTACAATCGCACATAGTGATAGGTGCATTTCTGAGTTTAGGCCGATATGCTTGGTGAGTTCAGTGTATAAAATAGTGTCCAAGGTGCTATCGAAAAGGATGCGTGGGGTGATGGAGAAGATTATAAGTAAAACTCAATGCGCGTTCATTAAAGGAAGACAAATCTTTGATGGAATTTTAATTGCCAATGAAATAATACACTCGATTCAACAGGATAAGTGTAATAGAGAGGGGGTTGTCTTAAAACTGGATTTCTCCAAAGCCTATGACTGTGTTCGTTGGAATTTTTTAATTATGGTACTAAACCGTATGGGTTTTGGTATTAATTGGTGTGCTTGGATTCTTGAATGTATCTCATCTGTGAAAGTTTCTATTCTGGTAAACGGTTCTCCAACGAAGGAGTTCAAGCTGAGCAAAGGGCTGAGACAAGGAGATCCCATTTCTCCGTTCTTATTCATTACTGTTACTGAAGCTTTGAATCTGCTCATTAAAAAGGCTAAAATTGAAGGGCTGATTGAAGGTATTAAGAGCCTGTCTTCTTTTGATTCTATTACCCATCTTCAATTTGCAGATGACATAGTACTCTTTCTTAGACCATGTGAAGATCATATTATCAATGTCAAAAGAATTCTGAGGTGTTTCGAGGTGTGTTCTGGCCTGAGCATAAACTTCAAAAAATCATGTTTGGTTGGGATAAATGTGGAGGAAAATAAATTGAAGAATTTGGCTAATCTATGTGGTTCCAACATACAGTCACTTCCTATTATTTACTTGGGCATCCCGCTAAGAGCTGATCCAAGAAGAATCTCCACTTGGGATCCGGTGATCGAAAAAATCAGAGTAAAGTTGTCAGGTTGAAAATGCAATTCACTGTCTTTTGCTGAGAAAATTGTTTTAATAAATTATGTCCTTTCGGCATTGCCTTTATACTACTTATCAAATTTTGAAGTCCCTAGGCAAGTACTCCTTAGAATAGACAGAATTAGGAGAAATTTCCTATGGGGAAACTGGACAGGGGACAAAAAGCTTATCCAAGTTAACTGGGGTAAAATTTGTACTCCAAAGTCTAAGGGAGGTGCAGGTGTTGTCAATATTAAAGCTAAAAACAAGGCGTTGCTTGCAAAATGGGGATGGAGGTTCATTACGGAGAAAAATGCTTTGTGGAGAAAAGTTATTTCAGCAAAATATGGTGAATCGAAACCAAGCTGGATTTTGTCTAACAGTATGTCTAGAAAAGCTTCTAATGTTTGGAAAAGAATAGTTCGAAACTTGTATGATGCAAAAGTCAGCAAATGGTTGGCACCTAAAGATGTTCGTTGGAAGTTGGGGAATGGAGAATCAATCTTGTTCTGGGAAGATTACTGGTGTGGTGACAGTTCGTTTCGCGATGCATTCCCTAGACTGTATAGATTAACAATTTTGAAGGGCGTAACAGTGACTTCAATTGCAGGGAGAAGAAAGCTCAGTGAAGTGAACCTACTGTTATTGTTCTCAAGACCTTTATTAGATATAGAACTGGAGAGCCTTTCCATTCTCAAAAAAAAATATTGCCAGTACAATGCTTAAATAGTGAGATTCAAGACAAAGTACTTTGGGTACATGATCAAGCAGGTCTTTTTTCAGTAAGCAAACTTACAGACCTTTTGATAAATGCTGATTTGGCCGAACCTGATTTTAACTTTGATCTAATATGGAAAATAAAAGTCTTCCAAAATTTAAAAATTTTCTTTGGATGTTGAAAATTAAGAGAATTCCAAGTAAAGAATTTCTTCTGCAAAAAGGAGTGAAGAAGGTAGAAGCTGACTTTGGTTGTTCTTGGTGCGGGGAAGAAGTGGAGAGTGTTTCTCACTTATTTGTGGCTTGCTCCTATGCTAGAAATTTTTAGAGGTTTTTCTGCGAATGGTGGTCGATTTGCTGGAATAATATTTCGACTATTGATGAGTTATTTTTGTTTTGCTTTTCCTCCACTTGGTCAGGGGTTACTAAATCTGTTTGGTTTATTACGATCGTGTCTGCAATATGGAGCTTGTGGCTAGCTCGAAATGACAAAGTTTTTAGGGGTAAAACCATTTCAAGCAAAGACATTATGTTCTATTCAAAGATGAGGGTGTTGATATGGATAAAGGCGTTAAATGCAAAATTGTTATTACGGGATGAAGACTGGTGGTCGAATCCACGTAACTGCCTTGCCCCGAAGATGAATAAAGACTATGCTGATTGGATTCCCCCTGAAATCGGGTCTGTAAAATTTAACGTGGATGGTTCGTTTTATAATAATGCAGCAGGTTGCGGGGGAGTTTTAAGATCGAATGAGGGCAATGTGCGTGCCTTGTTTTCTGGACCGGTGGACAACTTTGGATCAGATTTCGCAGAACTAATGGCGATTAGAATAGCACTCTTGGTGTTTATTGATGCAGGTTGAATTGGTCAAGCTAAATTGATAATTGAATCTGATTCCCGAGTCGTATTAAATTGGATCGCGAACTCCCTTATATGGCCGTGGCGATGGTGGAAGCACTTTGAAGAAATTGATAGATTGGTGAAGCAAATATCCTTTGTCACATTCGAACATGTTCCAAGATCAAGGAATGGCTTCGCAGACAACCTGGCAAAGATTGGTGTTGGCAGAAGAGTCCTTTTTAAAGCGTGGTGGTGATTAGTCGAGCTTTATTTTTGAGTCAAGAAGTATATTGTTAGATCTGTTTTGCTATGTAAGCCATGTTGGGGTGTACTCTTTTCCTCCATTAGGTTTAGGGAGGTTTTTAACGAGGCTCTCAGCTATGGCTAAAATTTGATAAATAAAATATTCTGCTTAGCAAAAAAAATATCTTTGCTTGATCCAATTATCTTCTATTCGACTAACCTATAATTACTTAACAAGTCCACTACACCTTCTTATCACACTTCTATTCTAATTTATGGCATTAGGGAGATAAAAGCTATTTAGAGATCTAAAATATTTCCCTAATATATAACATATCGAAGCTGAAGCAGTCTAGACACAAGTTAAATCATAGCATAACTAAAACATTCTTTATGATCTTGGTTCAATTAAACATAGCTTTCAAACAATTATTCAATAATCCATATATCGAGAAGCAATCAATCACGCCATGATTATAAATATCACCCAAACGAAGGAGTTCGATCCCCAGCAACCATGACTTATCACATACAACCATCATTAAGATATAAAGAGCACTTTACAAGACCTTCAAGAATAAACCATAGAACTTAATTATACATAAATCACACATGAAGAATTGAATATGCAAAGATGCAACCTATCACTATGTGCCACCATTATACGATTATTAAGTTCTACCTCACTTATTTCCTAAGATATAAAGAGCACTTTACAAGACTTCTAATCAAGAATGATTCCAATCGTATAATTCATCAACTTCTAATCAAGAAAGATAGAACTTAATAATCATGTTATAGGTAATTTAAGAACTCGATCAAGGCTTGTTATTATATTTATTTGTCAATTCAATCAAGAGGTAGTGTAAGCTATAAATCCTTATTTGTTCGATCAATAAAACATTCAATTTCAACTTCAAGATGCAATGAAATTGTAACTTTGAACAATCAACTTTTCTACATAACACTTACCTCAAGTTACTCACCTTATCTAGCATGCATTCGCCGATTCATTTAAGCCAACATTACACACATGAATTTTCATTGAAATCCACCATTTAAGAGAATCAACACTGCCATAGACTTATCCTTACTCGAGATTACACTTCTTAATTTTCATACCCAATATTACTAAAGCAAGCTTATACTTTCAAGTATAAGCATAATCTTTGATCAACAATTTGGTTTTCAATTCAATCTTCAAATCAAAAGTACTTTCAAAGGAAGTACGTACCTTTTTCCAAGCTTAGTTTTACATGCCTTACTAGTTGAATAATCCAATGAGATCGATTGGGATAGCAACAAAGATGCTAGGAATAATTTTATTCTATCCAAGGCTTTAATCTACACTCACCCTTATCCCGATGTTACGAGATACCTGAATCCTCAATCCTTTATTGACACGTGCTCATCCTTTCTTAATCTTTTCTTAATCTATTTATATCAAGTCATATAACTATAGGTTAGAACTTTGGTTTATCCACTTCAATTCAACACTTCACATGAACGCAAAACAGATCCATCCATCACGTTGTTGGCATTGGAGAGCTGAAGGTCAACTATAGACTTTCCATTGAAGGAACCAACCCCTACGGAGTCTAAGGCGACAGAGGATGCAACAGGCCACATCCTTGTCCATTCCAATCCAGCATGCTTTCAACCAGAAGAAATGCTTAGCAACATGATAATCGAAGGGGTGGGTAAGTTAGAGGTCTCGAATAAGCACAAAAGGAAAAGGGATGAGACTGTTGAAGATTCACTCTTTGTGACTAAAAGAAGAGACATCTTGAGCTACATCAATGATGGAATTTTCCAAATTTCCCCGGGTAATTGGGGTGCCAACAGTTTTGGTGTGGTTGCAAATGAAGACGTGTTGAAGATCGCCTTATTCCCAAGCTCATTCACAAACACCTCTCCCATCATCAACTGTTGGATTAAAATCTGTAATTGTGGGCACATATGTAAAATGTATGTTGCTATTATAAAGTCTGGCACAAAAATAAAGTGATCAATTAAGTTAAGCGTGTCATAGGTATTAAAATGTCATGAAAATAAAAGTGTAGATACCATAAGATATATTTATAATTCAATGAGGGGCAGAGTTATAAATATTTAATAGTTTGATTTAATAATCAACTATATAAAGAGGTAGTGGTCCCCAAGAAATAGGTTAACTTGTATTACTCTTGTCCCCGTCAGAGAGTTTTTACGGCAAGGGCTAACCTATCTTCTTGGAAGATCACAACCACCTTTTAGGCGATCTTCATCAAAGGATTCAAGGTTTTCATCTATCGATTAATTCAGGTACGCTTCCGCATTCAGTTTATTCAGTTTAATTATTCTTGATGATTTGACATGATAGATCCTCGATTTTAGATTTCATATCTATTATATTTTGGTTCTAACAAGTGGCATCAGAGCCTCGTCATGTTAAATCATTAGGAACCCATTAATTTTTTATTGTTTTCGGATTAATTCATTCGTATGGTTTAAAGAATTTAGTATATTGATTAAGTGTTTCGGTTACAATATTATGTTTTTAGGGTTTCTTTTTATGAATCCTTATATATGGTATTGAATATGGGTTGCCATATGTTTTTTTGTATGAATGTTGCCGTATAGTTTTTTGTATGAATTTAGGTTATTCAATTGATATTCAAATATCGGCCATGTTTTCAATTTGAAAGAATCTTGTATATGAAAGCAATCCAGTATGCATTTGGTTTCGGTTGAACTTAGGGTTTTGCGAATATGCATTAAATGCATAATTGAGATTTAATAGAATTGTAGCTTTACGCTACAAACAACTATGCTTCTGTATTGGATTTAGGATTAAAGGATAATATCAATATTATTAGTGGACAATTATTAATGTTGTTCGATTATTAATCAGGTTATTTGCCATTGAATTTCAAAGTCGGCAGATTATGTTTTCATTGTTGATTCTGTTTTTAGGATTTTATTTATGTTACTGGGGTAATTAAATTTTTTTAGTGGTAATATTATAATATAGTTTCGAATTGCCTCCTAATTTTTCCTTTAAGTTCGAACAGCCTCAAAATTATATTGATAAATTTCTATCGATTACAAAATTGGGTTAATTCATTCACTGTAATTGGAAAATGAAAAGTTACAATATGCTACCTTTAAAGTATGTTAGTATCATATGTTACAATGGTTCAAGTATGTTGCTCTTATTGTAAGCAATTATTTGGGTTCGAATCATTTTTTTTCTATTTGATTTTGATCACACGCTATTATTGTTATGAATTATAGAACATATGTTTGGCAATGATATATATTCAATTCGGTTTGATCAAGAATTTTAATTTTAATCGTTAGGTTATTGTGAATATATATTAAAGTTTTATGTGATCATTATATGAATTACTCATTTGTATAATACTTCTGATTTTGACTTTTAGTTAAAGTTTGATTGTTTGAAATTCTACTTTAATTTCGGAAAATGCATACTTAAAGAATTTTTTTTAAAGAAACAGTTAAGGATTTAGGTTTTTCGATTTCTGATAGCCCCATTCAGACAACCTTATTTTAGGTTATTTCAGAAAACTCAAGTGTTATCAGAAATTTCAGTTTTGACTGTTACAAAATTTTAAATTTGGATATCGGTATATTTATTGTATATATTTTAAAATAATTTAATTGAAACATTAAGTCACCAAAGTGACCTCTATTGTGGAAATTATTTTATTTTAAAATATAGAAGGTTTTGTGCATGTAAGTCGGATTATGTTAGTATTAATCGGCCCAAAGGAAGGTTAATAATTAACATTATTACATGTGCAACTATGGTAATAAACATGTGATAATTATTCAGTTTTATATGTGAGCAATAAATCGGCCCAAAGGAAGATTTCTGTTTGACATGTTCTTATTATCAATGTTTGATTACTGTACCAAGATATCACTTGCAAGTTAATGTTTTGTCCAAAGATGAAATATTAATGGAGTGTCCGATATCTTGATATGATGTTTACCTTTATTCAAATTTATTATTATTTTGGTTACCTTTTAATTTGATTGAAAGATAAAATTAAGACAAACATTTTGAAACAATTAAATTCATATATTGGCTTCGGATGTCTAATATTTTAATGGATTAATTGAAATATAATGTCACCAAAGTGACCGCTTTTGTGTAGATTAGTTTATTTAAAATATTAAGATGATTATGGGTTTTTGTAATTCATGCGTTTATTAATTGGCCCAAAGGAAAGTTAATATTTAGCAGAATTACAACGACAACTGTGGCGATAAATGTGTGACAATTATAAGGTATTTTATGTGAGCAATACGTTATTCCAAAGATTAGCCTATTGTTTGACATAGTTTATTGTCAATGTTTGATTGCTACAACAAGAGTACCGCTTACAATTAATATTACTGTCCAAAGACTTGATATTAATGTTGTGCTTGGTATCTTGAGGGGAACTAGTCATTATTTTGAATTTATTTGTTTACTTATGAATATTTATGTGAGCTTGTTTCTATTTTATTTACTTATTTTTGTTCTATATTTAGGTAATTTATTTTTGTTGTCACAATATCTGTTAAATACATTCTACACTCGTGTTTAGTGAAACTAATTTCAAGGAATAGAAAAGACACTTACGTATAGTATTTTGATGTATGAACATAGACTTTGCACTAAGGAATGAACAACTTGCACCTCTCACCGCGGTAAGCACCCATAAAAGGTATTTTGAGAGGTGAGATCGTTCGAATCGCATGAGTCTAATGATCATAAAACACAACATTCTAGATGTCTTTAGGAGCACAAATCTAAAGAGATTATTCATACTAAGGGTTTCCGTGACGAAATTAAGAAATGTTTTACCCAAAACATTAAGGTTAAGATGACATCACTTATGTTTTTTTTTTTTGATGTCTATGAAGTATAAGGGTCAAGGAAATGTGAGAGAGTAGATTATAAAAATTCTTTATATTGCTTCAAAATTTAAGGCACATAAGATCGAACTTTCTAACAATTGTTTGTTCTTATGGTTTTGATATCGCTTCCTATACAATTAATCAATTCAAGTTACAACTGTCAAAGGGAGAAATATACTCTATTTGGGTTCATTTCTCATCGTGTTCAAGAGGAAGAAAGGTTGAAGCATTATAAGTGTAAAAATAATTATTTTGTTAGTGCTCATTTAGTTAGTGTCTTTAAGAATAAGGGCAATAAAGAAAATATTTAAATAAAGTTACTAAGGGTTTTAGCCAAAAGAAACGACAATAAGTTTTTCAGTGTTGATTCTTTTGTATAAGTTAGCACACATGTAAAGAAATTAAACTTTAAAAGCGAGCAACTACTTTGATTATTTTGAGTGATCCATGGACTGTAAATTTTATGATCCCACAATTAAGATTATTTTAAGGAGAGATTTATAATTTTTTTTTAGGATGTTGAGTTTGGAGGGAGAAATAAGGTTAGATACATTATTATTGAGGAGGAATTGAATTATAATTTAATTCCTACTATCACTTTTGACAATGTTTAGGTTTTCAACCTATCATTAATCAAGAAGTGAATCAAGTACCTCAACAAAACAATGTTGAACAACTCTCATTCAAGATAAGGTAATTGTTTCAGAAGAACAAACTCAACAACCTTAAAAAAACAAGTGTCATTAAAGAGGTCCACGAGAGGAAGATGAAATACTATTCCAGATTATTATATTGTATTTCTTCAAGAAAATAAGGTAACAATGGAATGATAGAAAATTTTTAATCATTTTTTTATCAGACCATAAAAATTCTAACTCTCAAAAGTGGATTAATGTCATTCAAGAAGAGTATAATTTTGTGCAATACAATAAAGTTTAGGAACTTGTCTCATTACCTTAAGGTGCAAACCAATTGGTTGTAAATGGATATTTAAAACCAATAGGGATAGAAATGGTAATGTGGATAAGTATAAAGCACGTCTTGTATCTAAAGGATATACTCTAAAAGAAGACATTGATTTTGTAGAGACTTTCTCTCAAGTTTTTATTGAAAGACTCTTTCAAGATAATTATTTCACTTATTGCTTGTTTTAGTCTTAAGCTACATTAGATAGATGTTAAGCTTGTTTTTTTTTCAATGACGACATTGAAGAAACTATTTATATGGTACAATCATAGAGTTGCGTCTTATGATACAATGTCAATGATATGTAAATTAAAGAAATCTATCTATGAGCTTATGTAAGACTCTTATTAATAAAATTATAAATTTCATGTTGATTATCTCATTCGGTTTTGAGATAAATTTGGTTGACACTTGTATATACTACAAGTTCAGTGGGAGTAAACCAAGTGACACTCATATTGCTAAAGAAAATAAGTATTATCTTACTCAATGCCCTAAAAGTAACCTTGAAATTTAGAAAATCCAAAAGATTCTCTATACATAAGCTATTGAGAATCTAATTTATGCTTAAGTATGTATGCATTTGGAAATTGTGTACATTGTTGAAATGTTAGACAGATATTTGAGGAATCATATTATGGACCATTGGATAGCAGCCAATGGGGTTATGAGATATCTTCAGAGAACAAAAAAAAATTACTTGCTCACATGTCGGAGTTCTGGTAAGTTAGAGATCATCAGGTTTACAGACTTCGATTCTATTTGAATATTGATGCAAAAGAATTATGTCACATGAACTGCTACTTATAGATTGAATAGAAAGACCACTTCAGTTATTTTGTGACAATAAATATGCATTCATTTATTCTATAAACAATATGAACACTTCAAATTTAAAGCACATAAATATTAAGTTCCTAGTTGTTAAAGAAAATTCAGAGTGATTGTGTGTCTATAGAGCATGTTGGTACAAACTCCATAATTGCGCGCATATTAAGAAACTGTCACCCTAGGTCTTTCATGAGCACACTACTCATGTGGGTGTAATGTTATTTAAGGATATTCGGTTTTAGTGGGAGTTTGTAATTTTGAAAAATGCTCATTCGGTTTAGACACAATTTCAGTTACTTCAGTTTAAAGTTATTTAAGATTATTTTCTGCAGAAATAAAGTTCTTTTGATTTATGCACACTCTGAATTCAGTAAAGTTGATCTCACTAAGGTTTAGGAGGACCAGTTGGAAATAGACATGTATGGTTCACATTTCATGTAATTTTCCATGCTACACATCCATGATTGATCTATGTCATTTGACTATATTTGTATACGTGACCATTGATGGGTCCAGTCATGATTGATATGGCGAATACCGCTTTGATCCTATGTGGATATAGTTGATGGACGAGATTGTTATAGAATACCTATTATGTAATAGCAAAATTTTGAGCTCATAAGGTTGTACATTTATCAGGAAACATATGTTGCCCAAGTGGGAGATTGTTGGATTAAAATCCGTAATTGTGGGCACATATGTAAAATGTATGTTGCTATTATAAAGTCTGGCACAAAAATAAAGTGACCAATTAAGTTAAGCGTGTCATAGGTATTAAAATGTCATGAAAATAAAAGTGTAGATACCATAAGATATATTTATAATTCAATGAGGGGTAGAGTTATAAATATTTAATAGTTTGATTTAATAATCAACTATATAAAGAGGTAGTGGTCCCCAAGAAATAGGTTAACTTGTATTACTCTTGTCCCCGTCAGAGAGTTTTTACGGCAAGGGCTAACCTATCTTCTTGGAAGATCACAACCACCTTTTAGGCGATCTTCATCAAAGGATTCAAGGTTTTCATCTATCGATTAATTCAGGTACGCTTCCGCATTCAGTTTATTCAGTTTAATTATTCTTGATGATTTGACATGATAGATCCTCGATTTTAGATTTCATATCTATTATATTTTGGTTCTAACATCAACAACATCGAAAGATAAAGAAGAGGCTTCTCCTGTGGAATAAATCGTCTAACGCTAATCAAACAAGCTGCTAGAAGGAAGCATGCCATGGAAAGGACAAGGGTAATGCTTGGTCGAGTGGGAATTGTGGAGTTGGGGATCGACCCCTTTGGGGAAAAAATCACAGAGATGGCATCCATGTTCGTCGACGACAACTGTTTCCTCAACGAGGAAATAGTGTTCAGTGATGATGAAGTTTCTACTACACAGGAAATGGTCATGCCTCTAGGCGAATCAAGCAACAACAAATTTGATCAAGCGGATAGCTCCCTCGGGGGATATCCGCAGATGACATGAATCGTCCTTGTTGGCCCTCCTTCATATGGAAGGTGTGGAAGAGGGCGAAACCTTCCGAACCTTCCCCTAGGATCATATGGTGCTGTCAATGCCCTGCAGATCCAAGGTCTTTAAGACTTAAGATTGGTTCTCTTGTTGGGTTCAGTTCAAAGTTCATGACTGTGGAGGTTGCTGGTGTCTCCTCCCCTGCGTATCGCTTGCCGAAGCTTGGGCAGACGTTTTTCCCGTCCCAGTTGACAAGACCCTCGTCGGACGATGAGGGACCATGCCTCCGGATGGATCTCTCACTAGGATTTCGGGATAGTGTCCGATGTTCAGCTTCAGAAAAGGCGCGATGTTATCCTTTCCTTTTGTTGTTTATCCTTTTGTCTGAAATGAACCTGTTTGCAGGTTTCATTAGTGTCATGGCTTTTGCCATTGATGGGTGTTTGCCCCGCGTTCGGGCGTTCTATGCCAGCCCCTTTGGTGTTGGTTGTTGTCTAGGTCTAGGTTTCT
The DNA here is from genome assembly GCA_030270665.1 of Hibiscus trionum. Classification (NCBI taxonomy): domain Eukaryota; kingdom Viridiplantae; phylum Streptophyta; class Magnoliopsida; order Malvales; family Malvaceae; genus Hibiscus; species Hibiscus trionum. The sequence continues at coordinate 20,360,349 of BSYR01000004.1, forward strand.
CTTCTTTCCTTGTACGTGGTTGCATGCCTATGCATGCACGTTTGTTTGGCTTTTGTGTTTCTTTGGAGGTTGTATCTCCTGTGTTTTAGTTAATGCAGTTCAATTTCCTTTCGATCAAAAAAAAAAAAGATCCATCCATCACAATCACAAACAAAACTGCCCATTTAATAAACTTGCCTACTTATATACATCAAAGTAAGTCCATAACATAAATATATCTCTTTAGAGCAGTCCAACAATTTCTATATTTATTTAGAACAATCCCCAAACGTTTCTATAAGTGTAGGACAGTCTCCATTTATATCGTTTTCAATCAAACAGCCCTTATAAGACCTTTAAAACATCTTCCCCTGTTTTAATATAAACAAAACAGCCTCTAACTATCTCCTAAGTGTTTCCCTTGTTAATATACTAGTTAAAACAATCCTTTATCTCATTAAACAAGCACAGCAGCCCCCTACACTATCACACAAGACAGCCCCCTGCTCAAGAACTTCTAAACAGCCCACAAAGAACACATAATAACACCAAACAAGGCAGCTTGCTTATATATACATTCATAGACATTTCTGGGGCAGCATACTCATTCATTTTTACATAAAAACAGTTTACCATTTTCTTAACAAGCAGCCCCCTTATTTTCTAATTGTAAGACACTTCCTAATTTAATCAAGGCAGCCCTTTAGGTATACAAAACAATACTTAAAGGTGCAAAAACAGTTTCATTGATTACAATTAATCCATTAACAGCCATTCTTTTAATATCATTACTTCAAAGCAGCTTTAAAACAGTTTCATTGATTACAATTAATCCATTAAGGCAAATCTACTCTCAATGTTCACACCTACCACCAAAACAGTTTCTATTATATTCATTTTAGCACAAACAACCTTCTAATCGTCAGAGCAGATTTTCCCCTGTTTTATGATACAAAATCAGCCCTTAGGAAATCAAAGCAGCCTCAAATCATGGTGAAGCAGTCCTTATAAAAATAATCTCTCATCCTAGTATCATTTTAGATAAAGAAACAGTCTCCTATTACCCGAATTAGAGTTTATACATGTACATGTATATAATAGGCACCAAATTCGATTCGAGTAAATTTACCAACTATTATGAAACTAATTCCATCGTAACAAAATCCTCAATTGTCAAATACAACATTGACTAGTTTCTTTCAAATACTTAACTCACTTTAAGCATGGTTTTTCTTTTGCATTTTTACCATCTTTCAATAATCATAGAATCATAGCAAAAATCAGAATGTGTACATGAGTCAATTGGATCTAGAATTTCCAGAATATGATCTCTATTACTAAATCAATTCAACAATAACAACCATGCATGCATCCATTCGAACATGGTACAACTTCTAACCTTCCAATTGATCAAATTCAAGTATTATAACTAGTCCAACCACATCATTGTATTACAAGGCTTAAAAATTCATATATACATGATCAAATAAAACCATAATTTTCAAAGGCATCAACAACTCAATCTTGAAAGAATAACAAGGAGGAGAAAATCACCATACTTTTAAGGGTATTCGAATTAGACCCAGAGATTGCACCAAAATTTGCTTAATTCTTCATAGAATCTTGAAGCTTTCGTTCCCACTCTCTTTCTGTAACCCCCTAAACTCGACCCAAATAAAATGGGCCGAATCTAGGAAGTAGCGATTGAAAACTCGTCCCTCAAGATACAATTTAGGTTAAAATATTTTATAATTCAAAAGAATCGATTAAATATGTAAACTCAATAAATATTCCGATTAAAGTAAAACTCAATCTTTTAAAAGATGTTCCGATAATTAATTAAAATCTCTGAAAATAATTTTGTAAATGCATGCATCCAATAAATCCCAAGTTATAAACAGTCTCAATGTCCATGTTACACAAATGTCTCAAACAATGTTAAAACATAAATCTAAGATAGTTAAAAGAGTTCATACTTAATGTTAATTTATCTGAATAAATAAGAGAAGCTCCAAGTACCGATCGCCTAAAAAGTCTGAGATATCTGAAAAGTAAAAACTAACGGGTGTAAGCTAAAGAGCTTAGTGTGTCTCTAAAGTGCAACCGAAAACAAAACCAAACAAAACAAAACAGTATTTTATTTTCTGATAAAGACTTTTCTGAAAACACAACAAAACTGAATCATGATGATATGATGTTTGATGCACATGAATGATAGTACCCATCTCCGATACAACGAAAAGTAAGGTTCCCCAGAACCTACTTTCTTCATCGTCACCATCCGAAGTGGAACTCAACCCGAAGGGTGAACCACTGATCCGAAGCGGAGTTCAGCCCGAAGGGTGAAACCACTGAACTTCCCCGAACAAATCACAAATCATATACCCACAATGATATGATGCAGATTTTAAAATTCGAGTCTGATCCGAAACTTGAATCATGAAAATTCAAGTTGCACAATACTATAAATCTGATGTTTTACGATTCCGAAAATCTGATATTTCACAATTTGGTAAGTTTAATTTCTCATTTAAATCACAATATGACATGTTATGCATGATTTTCTGAAAACATTCACCCAATCACAACAGAGTATGCACTCAAAATGTACAAAACATTTACTTATATTAATACCAAAAGAAGCACATAAAATTTATAGAATAGAAAGAAACAAACAAGTTTATAAAACAGGAAGAGACACACCTTTAAGCAACAATAGCTCTAATCTCGAGAAAAGTGCGTCTTACGCTCAAATCTAGCTGAATCAGGACCTACGAGGTATGAATACTACATTAGAACTAATATTAACACTAAGCCACCAACTAAGAACATAAGACTAATCCAAAAGTATACTCACAGAAAGATCTTGAAGAACATGTCCGATCAGACTGAACAACTGGAGGTAACTCGTCGGCCTCAAAGACGTTATCACCTGAACACAGGAATATTCTGAATCAGATTCTAAAATCCACAACTTAATAGATTTTAAGTACTAATTAATTGAAATTAGCAAAACGGAGCTTTCAGGTTCAAATTAGATAAAACGGGCAGCGGATACGGGCTCAGGATGTCGAAAAAGGTCAAGAGGAACGTTTCTAAAAAAAAGTCAACTCTTGGTCAACTCTGGTCAAGGTCAAAGTCAAAGTCAAACTAGTCAAAGTCAACTCTGACGGTCAAAGTCAACGGGTCAAAGGTCAACTTGGTCAACTATCAACTCCGGTCAAACTGATACTGGTCAAAGAGTCAAACTATCACAAGTCAAACTGTTTCGGTCAACTCTTATCAAGATTATCAAAAAGGTCATATCCGGTTCACAACCAACACAATTAGTTCGGTTTAGCCTACACAATCAGTTCAGCTTCATGGGTTTGGTACGTTTAATTGGTCTAGTCCATATACACGGTTCAGGGCTCATCAGATATACATACACACAACCCAAATGGGCCACACACAACAGGCCCAAACCACAACTTGTTGCTGCAATCAGATCTAGGGTTCACGAAATCCTTGACGGCACGAATGAGCTAAGACAGCCGGCGGTGATGATAGAGCAGCGATGATTGCACAAACGGTGGCGGCGGCCACATACAACAGCAAACGACCAGTGGTGGTGCGACGGCGGCAAGAACAACGGCGGTTGCCGACAGCATACAACGGGGACCCTGATGACTGTTCCGACCAAACCAAGAGAAAAAAGGTCAACCAACCACAACTCACAGAAAGACTAACAAAAAAAACTAACGGTGGCTTACCTAAACTGACGAACAGAGATGAGGCTGCGCAACTCGTCGGAGAAGACACGACGACGACAAAAGCCAAACGACAGCGGCGCGAATACGAACAACGATGGTATGAAACGACGAGGATAACGCCAACCACTACAACGGAGGAGGATGACGGCGACGATGGCGCAAAAGGGGAGTCGAACAATTTAGACCATTTCTGAGCAAACGGCCGGTGACGGAAGATGATGGTTGGGTGGGTTTTGGTCGCGAAGAGATGATTGTTACGAAGGTGGTTGTGGCACATGCCATGGACGACGGTGAGAGGCTTATCGGAGCTTCACCGGAAAAATAAAGGGAGAGGGTAAGGGAAGCGATATCGAGAGAGAGGGGAAAGGAAAAGAAAGGGTGCGGCTGCCCCAAAAATTAAAATCTGATGTGAGCTATAATTAGGTATAAATACCCTATTAAAAGGGCAAAACACATATATGGTCACTTTACACTTTTAGGGTTTGCAAAACAGAAACATAACTTTACCAGCATTTCAAAACGACCACAAATTTCTGAATTAAGCCACAAAATTTCAATTTTGTTCAATGTAATCCCTTAATCAAACTAGGGTTTTCAAATTAGGGATTTTCAAAATTTAGGGATTTTCAATTTTTCAAATTTTGGGGTGTTACACTTTCTCTTATTTTGTTTCGGTTCTTCCTTGCCAAAGGAAGAAGATGAAGGATGGTTAACCCCTTCTAGTCGTGGCCCCCAAATGCACACATGCCTTTGTTAAGAGGCAACATATGTGCAAGCCCTTGAATTTTTACTTATTTTAGCATGCATTCCTCAATTAAAACATAGTGTACGATTTGGTCCTTCCTAGGCAAGCTATGCACTTTAATATTTGATTCAAAAATTGTCTCCCACCCACTTAATTATTCTAATAATTGACAATTTTCATAACAATAAATTGTGGTTGAACTTATAATATACTTCTAGGATAAAAAAATTAGAGTTACTCTACAAAATTCAATTCAAATCACATTTGATTTGATAACAACTTCTAGGCTGTAATTTTTGAGGATATTACATGGGGAAGTAAGCTAAAGAGCTTAGTGTATCTTTAAAGTGCAAGAAAACCATAGTCGTAAAATACAGTAATATTTTATTAAAATTCTTTAAAACATAAAACAAATAGTACAATATCACAAGCGTAATGCAATGCATTCAACTACGTCCGCCAAAGATGAGGAAGGTTCCCAAAACCTCCTCGCTACGTCCGCCATCCGAAGTGGAATTCATCCTGAAGGGTGAAACCACTGAACTTCCTCGTACAAATCCCAACCCATGCTCATACATATATGATGTTTAAAACTCAAATTTTAAAAACACGGTTCCATAAATCCGATATTCCATAAACATACTTCATAAATCATAGTCCATAAATCCATAAGTCATGGTTCCGTAAATCCAATGTTTCATAAATCAAATGTTTCATAAGTCATAATTAAAACACATTCTGAAATCGTATGCATGTGATGTCAACCATACAAGCCATAATCCATATAAATAATCACATAAAATGTAAAACATATGTAGCACGGTAAGAAACGCACCTCAAGTAGCAATAGCTCTTACGTCGAGAAGAACACCTCTCACGTTCAGGTCTAGCATTGGTCCTAGATGAATCGGAAGCTACGATATAAAAATCTACATCAAAAATCTATCACTATGCCACCAAACTAAACATCACAATCATTAATCTAATTTGGAAGAATACTCACGTGTAGTCCTTGTGGTACGTATACGGTCAGACCGAACATGCGAAAGAGATGATAATTCGTCTTCCTCAAAATCGATATCGTCTAAAACACATATATAAACTAAATCAGATCTCATATCCAAATCCCTAAAAAATTATTAAGTAAAAAATAATTTACAAATAGTAATTCGAAATCAGCACTGTTGCCCCAACTTTTTATTTTCCGTAATTTTACCCTCAAAGTCAGTCAATTGCAGCAATATTGCCCTTTTATCAACGTTGACCGTTAAAGTGTTGACGTGGCAGTTAAAGGTGAAGTCGTTCATGAAATTTTTCCCTCGAAGTCATTCAACTGCAGCAATTTTGCCTTCAGTTTATTTTAGCTTTGGGATAAATAATTTAGTTTTTCGTGTTAAACTTTTACAAATAGAATATATAAAAAACAATCGATTAACAAATTGGTGTAAATATCCTTTGGGTCCCTAGTAATTTTAAAATTAAGCAAAGTGAGAACTCTCACAAAAAAATCAAAATATTCTTCAATTTTTTAAAAAATCCATAAACTTAATAAGAATAAATAAGATATTCAAGAAATTAATGAAAATAAAAACTAATATAAAAATTAAAATATATTAGGAATTGTAAAATAATAAAAATATAAATACAAAAATTTAAAATTATTAAAAATGAACAATTTCATCCAATAATAAAACATAAATATAAAGTTATTGTGGCGAACGTTTTTTGAAAACCCGCTTTATAAGTTTGGAATAAAAATAGCCTGACGATTGAAGTTTTGGAAATCAAGGTTTTGACCAATTTTATCTTGTGATTAATTAATTTTTCATTTTAATTAAAGTCTCTTTTATTTGCTTAAAAATCGTTTTGGAGTCGCCACCGGCCACTTTGATAGGTCGGACACCATAAAAACGTAGCAGAGATTATTTTTTAAAAGTTCCGGAGTCGGTTACGTGTAGGGAAGGGTTAGCACCCCTACAAACGCCCGTTATCAGTACCTCATTAATTACACGTGGCATTTTGGCATTTCGAACATGAATCTGGATTTAATTAATTCTTTCAACTGTAAAATAAATTTTATTCCGAATGGGGGTATCCTTTTGTAAGAAAATACATTTTGGATTAATATAATTATGAAATGTCCAGTTACATTAGGACACTTCAATTTATATTCAAAATGTATCTCAATAAAAAACGTTTAATGCATGGTAAATTATTGTCTTTCCATTTTTAAGTAAAACCTAATTAGGCACCATCAATTTAATTAATTTAAAATTTTAAGAATATTATTAATTTTTGGACATAAATGATAACATCCAAAATAATATTAGACACTATCTTTAATGAGTCCAAAAGTAACAATATTCCCTAATTAGAGTGATTCTAATCATTAGTCCTATTTTAATTTTAATTAATATAATTGTGAATTATTTTCATTTTCTATGTTAAAATGAAACATTGAAATCTTCAACGGAATATTCATTGATTAACATCACTCTACAATGTGATACTAACCAATCTTGAATATTCAAATTTTATTTTAAATATTCATTTATTTGCTACAATGGCCTTTCCTATTTAATTATGTAATTAAGTAACATATACTAAGACTTCTAATTGATTCTAATAATATGATTACATCCCCTAAACAAATATACTATATGCTATTTAAGACATGCAACCATACAAGATAATTGCATTTAAATAAATTAAATAACTAGCAAAACAGGGACTAAATTGAAAAAGAAATGAACTTTTAATACTGATTTTAATCGAAATGGTGACCAAATTGAAGTTTGCTACAAAGCTGTAAGGACCGGACCAGAAATTAAACCCTTTTTACAAAAACACGGGGATCCTAACCTGACCCAGCCTCGAACACGCAGATCCCCCTTGACCCGGTGCCAAAACGGCACCGTTTTGACTCAGGTATAAAAACCCTACATTGAGTTGACTCAAGCATAATTCACCATTTGATCCATTTGCTCAACCCTTTTTCTCTCAAAACTCTTTCTCGACCACTTTCCAGTACAGACCCTAAACCGCCACCGATCTATGACCGGCCGCCGCCGGCGAAAACCCTAAATACCCAAAAAAATCAGTTTTCGCTCATAAAACTAGATCTAGGCCCGGATTCGATCGAAACTACCCAACTACACCCGAACCTAGGCCCTAATCTACACGAAACCCACCATTTTTGACTCCACCGCACCTATAACTCCCCAGCAACCGTACAAATACTCCGATTTCCTCTTTTCCATTATGTTTTTTTATATTTTTTATTTCGATCTAACATATTTTCTATGTTTATTGCAGGAAAGAGGAATCTAAAGAAGTGATATACCTTATGGCGTGGTTCGCGGCATCTCTGGCGAGGTTTCGGCTTCTCCAGTGGCGGTTAGGCTTTCGGCGTGTCGATTCGGCTTCGCGGCAACTGTTTGGCTTCACGGCGACAGCTCGGCTTTGGCCTATTTCACGGGCGGTCTGGCTTCACGACAATTTGGTTATTCGGTCGCGGTTCACGTCTCTGGTATCGCTCCAGTTACCGAATCGCTTCAACTTCCATGGTGACGATTTGGTTTCGTGGCGTTGGTTCAATTTCACGGCGACGAATTGTCTTACGACTGATCAGAAATGGACAGCTTTTGGCAGATGGTTCGACTTTTCGACAGTGACCATCGAGCTTTCGACAACTTCACCTCTCAGCAACGGACCAGATTCGAACGAGGGTTTGTCTCCCAATAGCCGGTAAAATTCCGGTATTGCCCCCCCCCCCTCTCTCTTTATTATTACTATTACTATTATTATTATTATTATTATTATTATTATTATTATTATTATTATTATTATTATTATTATTATTATTATTATTATTACTATTATGGTAAGTAATTATTATGGTAATTAATTGATCTAACACTTTCTCTCTCTCTCCTATTTATAGGTGAGGTAGGGGATGACGTCATTGGAGAGCTTGATCCATGTGAAACTAAGATAGGTGAGTGGGAACTGTCACGTGGCAGTTTTAAGCAGGAAGAAGAAACACACGTTGGATTTGTGTTTGTTGGGTTGGTTTTTACCCGAAATGGGTTGTATGTGAGTTGTCATTGGGTCTTGTAATTTTAAAATGGGCTTTACATTGGGCTCTGAGTTTTGTAATGTAACTTGGACATTTTATGAACATTGGATATCATTTTTGGGACTATTTATTTATATAGGGATTTTATTATATTTATTTGTTTTTTATTTTATTTATAGTGAACTATATATATATATATATAGGGGTACCCCGGACGAAATTCGGGTATTACACCTGCCCCTCTTTGCTCATTGTTGTGGAACAGGAATAGGGCATATATATATATAGGGGTACCCCGGACGAAATTCGGGTATTACAGCTGCCCCTCTTTGCTCATTGTTGTGGAACAGGAATAGGGCAAAGAATGAAAAGACACGAATTTTGTTCGAACTGTCTGATCATAAAAGTTTGAAGTTGTTCTTCTTATTATGAAATTCTTCAATCTTCTACCAAACCATAGAGTCTGAAGTTGTTCTTCTCATTATGAAATTCTTCGTCTTCTAGGTTTTGGAATTGCTCTTTGAAATTCTTCACTTTCTGAGGTCTAAAACTGTTCTTCTTATTATGAAATTCTTCATTCCTCACTCTTTGCTAGTCCACATTTATGTAAAGGCACCGAATAAGCAAGCTCGTCTCATTAGAAACTTCCTCATTCTTCAAACTGTGAACTCTTCTCATTAGGAGTTCTGTCTTTGCTGAGCAGATCCTTCTCATTAGGAACCCTTCTTTGTTGTGCAAACTCTTCTCATTAGGAGCTATGTCTTTGCTGGGCGGATTCTTCTCATTAGGAACCCTTCTTTGCTGGGGCGGACTCTTCTCATTAGGAATCCTTCTTTGTTGGGGCAGATTCTTCTCATTAGGAACCCTTCTTTGTTGGGGCAGATTCTTCTCATTAGGAACCCTTCTTTTTTGGGGCGGACTCTTCTCATTAGGAATCCTTCTTTGATGGGCGAACTCTTCTCATTAAGAGTTCTATCTTTGCTGGGCAAACACTTCTCATTAAGAGCTCTATCTTTGCTGGGGTGAATTCTTCTCATTAGGAATCCTATCTTTGCTGGGGCGAACTCTTCTCATTATGAGCTCACCATTCTTGTAAAAGGAAATATCATCAATTAATAAAGATTCATTTTGGTGTAATATGAGATATCTTCAATTTTCCGCTTGATGCACTAAAATATTTAAAGTCACTGATTCTCTGCTTATGGTGTCTTGATCTTCAATCTAAAACTCACATCAGGTTTCTTGTTGCTTTCTTTATTGGTCTATCTCTTTCTACACTCGAGAGTTGTATGACCTCTCCAAACGGATTGTTGAGGTTCTTTTCTTCGAATATGTTGAAATCTTTGTCGAGATTCGTCTCTATAAATGGAGTGTCTTGGGGTCCGTCTCTATAGACGGTATGTCTTTAAGGTCCGCCTCTATAAACGGAATGTCTTGAAGTTCGTCTCTGTAAACGGAATATCTTAAAATCTGCCTCTGTAAACGGAATGTTTTGAAATCCACTTCTGTAAACGGAATGTCTTGAGACCCACCTCTGTAAATGGAACGTCTTGAAATCTGCTTCTGTAAATGGAATGTCTTGAGACCCACCTCTCTAGAAAAAAGGTCCAAAACCTGTGAAAAGAAATATCACTAGTTAATAACAATTTTAATTAGAATAGTATGAAACATCTTCAATTCCCATTTTGAAGCACTGAGATCCTTAGAGTCACTGCTTTCTATCAAAGGCATCTCCATCTTTCAATTTGAAACTCATATCAAGTCTCTTGTTTCCTTCTATATAAGTTCATCTCTTTCCACTGTATGTGACTTTATAAGTGTTCTAACGAGAAACTCTGAAATTTTGAACAATTATATTGCGCATCATTCTTATTTGATCCTAAGGTTAATCTTTCTCGTGTTTCCCTTCTGATAGCATGAACCATTTTGTTTTTCTTCCTCTCCTTTTTCTTGTTTTAAACTGAGGCCCCAGAAGGTCAATCTCTTTGTCAATACCATGCCCCAACTGTCTTACTGTGACGCCATCCAGAAAGTTCTCATCATTTCTGGAGATGTCTGGAAGATTTGAAATCACACTGCCTGAAGGGTATACTGACTACCCGAAGGATTCAGAGTTGTAATACATTTCCTTTCCTGTGCAAACAATCGAATATCCCTGCAGAGATCCGCCTCATCAAACGGATTGGAATCTTGCTGATATATGCCTCTTCAAACGGATTGAAATCTTTGCTTCACAAAAACATGATTGGGATCTTCGCTAGTCTTTGCTGGATCTATTCCTTCAATCTCGAAGTTTCAAATTGGAATCCTTATATGTTCTTTGTTGATTCTTGTAAATTCCACTTGGATGGATTCTAATCTTCTTTGTTTCTTCGTTAGGTTTTCTGCTTCTGTTGTAATGGTGCCTCGTCTCTTAAGGCTACTCTTACCAGATCTTGCTTTGCTTGATCTGAAACTCCTGTTTTCTTCATGCCCCGACAAAATTTGCTCCAAAATCTTATTGTTGAGCTCTTATTCTTTTAGAGCAAATCTTGACTTCTTTAGTGGTCAAATTCTCTTTAGGCTCCTTTTCCATCCTGAGCTGCACTCGTTTGTACAACGATGCCCCAGTAATCTCTTTGTTTCTGGCTCAGACACGTAGAATTTGTTCATCTTTCATCATTCTGGGCGAGCAAATGCCTCAGGTCCTTGAACTTTCTTCCAGTCCCTATACTTTCTTGAAGTCCATGTACTTTCTCCAGGTTCATTCTTTAATCTTGATCAAAACTCAAGGCATGAACTTACTTCAGGTCCCTAAACTTTCTAACATATGCATTATTTCCCTAATATGAAAACTGGAGCAGGTACGAGCTTTCTTCTTCTCTGACGTCGGTTCTGCAAAAAAAGAATATCATCGGTTAATAGGAATTCTTCCTGAAGTAATGTGAAATATTTTCAATTTTCTATTTGATGCCCCAAGATCTTTAGAATCACAGCTCATTCTGCCTAAAGTATCTTTATCTTTCAGTCTAAAACTCGTGTAAGGTCTCTTGCTTCTCTTCCTTTGTTGCTCGATCCCTTCTACGCTTGGAACATATATTACTTGGTCTACTCCTCCAGTCTTGAAGCTCCAGGTTGAAATCTCTTCTTGTTTCTTGCTGATTCTAGTAGATTCCTGCCAAAATGTGCAAAAATTTCTCACTTCATTTTCATCAAAACTCATTTGGCTAACAAGGTAACTCATCTCACACTCAAGTTCAATCTTCACGATCTCTGTATTTTTTGCTTTAAAGCGTATTTTCAGGTTTTCACTTTAGTTTGCTTTTCTCAAAGCACCCTTGTGGGTTTTCACTTTGGTTTTTTTTTCTTTTTTTCTTTTCTTTTTTTTTCTCTCAAAGCGCCATTTCGGGTTTTCACTTTGGCCTTTTTTTCCTTTTCTCTTTTTCCCTTTTTTTCTTTTTTTATCAAGCTGATCATATTAATGGCCTGACAATTTCCTTTTTTCAACAGAAGAACATAGAGCTGCAAACATTCTCGTCCAATCTGGGAACGACAATGGTTTCAAATGCAGTGACGTCATCATGGCTAAATGATGTCTCAGAAGAATCTAAAAAAGTCTCGGAAACATCCTCAAACTTCATAAACTGTCTCAACTAAGATGCTGCCAAGTGATCACGACTGGCAAGAATAATAGCATAGATAGCAATGATGTTCCTTCAATACACAAACGATAGAGAATGGACAAGTTCTGATCATGATAATGTGTTGGCTTTGTGGTTCCAATCATCTTGGCATGAACACAGAGATAAGAATCATTGTTCTTCGGGTGACAGACATTTTTGCCAATGTCAGTTCCAAGTTGCACATTATATGGAGACCTATTTCTGTGTTTGGCGTAGGTTTCAACATTGTCTTTACTTCATACTCTCTTTTATTTACTATTCACGTGTCATGGTTCTCAAAAGAGATCGTCGCCTTTGGAACAACAAACATTCTTCTTATAATAGTCTTTGTAGTGTTGCCTCGCTCTTGAATTCAACTGTCATCTTTGCTCACTTTAACATTCGCAAAGCTTTCTCGTCTTGTAGTGCCTTAGAGGTAATAATCTTTTCTTTTGTGAACCTTTAACTGACTGAACTTGATGTAGCTTTTGCACCAAAATATGGTCTACGCTCTCTCTTTGCCCCAAGGTTGTTTGTGTATCTTTCATGCAGCTTTGCTTAAATGTTTCTGACACTCAGAGTTGTTCCCTTTCCTCGTCATACTTTTTCATCATAAACCAAGTATCGAGGCCACCTCCTGTTATGCCTACACTTAAAGGATTAGTACATCATAATAATACCCATGAAATCCTTTGCTTTCCTTGTATCTAATCAATTTATCTGCAAGATGCTTGTTGAAACGATAAGTGAAGGGCTCAAAATACTATCTTATTAAATCGGAATAATTTGATAAGTCATGGCAAACAAAAAAACAAAATTAGGCCCTGGAATATTCAAGAGTGCCTTCGAACGAAATTGACAAAGATAAACTCAAATTTGACCCCTTCCACTTTATTCGACTTCCGAGAGAAACATTCTCATATTCCTAATTTTATCCCGTTTAAGTGGCACTCTTTGCCTCACTAACTCACCAACCCAATCCTTCCCTTTTTTCTAATCTCAATCAAGCATTAGAAGTCTAGAAATCCTTGAAGAAAGGTTAACCCTGATAATCAGGATGTATACTGAAGACGAACTCCTCTTACTCCAATACCCTTATAAGATCAAAATGGTCTTTGAGGCTTGTAATGGGGCTATGGCTCATGGCTATGAAAGAAATGATATATAGGCTCAAAATTAATGTTTAAGGGTGATGAAACCAATGATCATTTCTTCCAAGTGAAATCTTATTTATGTGCTCTTGATCTGAACATGCTTGGGATGAATCACTCTTTTTCCTTTTTCTTTTCTTTCTCCTCTTTTTTCTGTTTTTTTTTTTGTGGATCGCTCTAGACTGCATATTTCTAGGTTTTCACCCTAGAGTTCATTTCCTTTTCTTGAATTCAAAAGTGATCAATCCTCCATTTCTCCTTTAAATAGAGATTTATTTTGAATGGAAGATCTCACATTTGTCGTTTGCTTTTCTTGGACTTTGCAACTTTGTGATTTCTCTCTCAACTGCTTCAACTTTATGTCAACAATCTTCAACTTGATTCAGTTGACTCTTTGAACTTTCCACTATTTTCTTTTTCTTTTCTTTTTTCTGTTTTTCTCTTTTTTTTCTTCTTTGACTTTTCTTTTTGTCTTTTTTGACTTGATTCTGAATATATGTCTCCATTCAGCTTGTCTTTCTTGCTCTTGTACATTCATTTTTGTTTCGTTCCCCTAATTCTCAAGGCATCATTATTATAACACGATCAAAACCAAATATCTTTCACTTGGAAACAAACTCTCATACTCTTTGCCCTCGGTGTATGGGTGATACATGGTTTGGGTTGAATCGAAAGAAAATCATCAGGCTCAAAGGGGACAACAAATGATATTTTTCTTATTTTCTTTCTTTGTGAAGGGAGATGAAGAAATGCCAAATTTCCTCCTATATACGGATATCTTCGAAGAAAAGCAACCTTCAGGTGGTAGATGTTTTGGGTTATCACTTCATTTAAGGACCTTAGTTGACAATGTCTGAGAGGAAAATTCACTCATATTTTATATTTGGGATTCTCCCATGATTCCTGAACACTCATTAATGTCTTCTCGTTTGCCTAAATAACTTGGAAGAGAGCCACATTTTGAAATTGATCTCTGAATTTGATTCTTGGTCACTCTCACCATTAATATCTAGGGATCTGATAAAAAATGATAGAGAAGATATATACATATATGTATGGGAGAACAAAAACTAACCCATAACAAAGAATAAATGAATTATTTAAAATAATCAAAGAATGCAAAATGCTTGCCATTTGAGAAAGATTATGTAGGAAACAAGCATCGTAAACAAATAAACCGATTAACCTCCCTTACAAAGGACCTGTAATGCTCGCGGGCAAAAGCGATTGGGATGGTTCAGGGTGTTATTCTGCAACGGTCCTAAAAGTGCAGACATATCTCTTGCAGTCAAACTGTCAACCATTGGTCAAGGAAAACCTGAGTGAATTCCAGCCACTCTCATTCTACCAGCATTTCTTTATTTATTTCCTCTATTGGTACAAAGGCATGCCCCTTCTTACTTATGCTCTAATGTTCTCATCGAATCTTGGAGTAAGACCATTCTGCTTATGAGTTTCCTTGTTTCTTCAATCAATTGCTCACTTTTTTCTATGAGATACCCAATCATCTGTGTATGGAAACTAACAACTGCTCCTGGTCAGCATTTAAATGAACTCTTCTTTCCTGCTCCTGGCTGGATGTGTTCATGCTTTCAGTGGTCATGTCTGTTCGAAGCTCTTCATTTTCAACTGATAATTCTCAATCAACTTTATCCTGCACTTTCTTCTGCATTTGACTTTTAGGTATTTCTGATTGCATCAGCTTCAATTAGAGGACTTCCAATTGAGTTGCAATTCTTAATGGATCGACCATCAGTGTCGAGCTCCAAAATCTGAATGATTCCTTATGTTGTAACAACTTGAGTGAAACTTGGAGTAATCTTGGACATCTAACACTAGAGCATTCTTTAGTAAAGGAAACTTTGATGCGATGGATGTCTAAACATTACTTTGCTTATGGTGAACCCCGAACTGTTGTGGATCACCCTAAAATGCTTGTTGTGAACTACATCCTTTCTCTTCTATGCCAATTCTTTCAGCAGTTAAAATTTTTTTGTAGCACCCAAATTTTCCATTCTTGGATCATAAGTGTTTATCTCGATGAAATTACTGACCCTGGTTCATAACCATGCCCTGAAAAGACTTGTAAAACTTCAGGCATTGTCATCAGTTCTGAATATGACATTAAGATAGGAATAATCGTATCTCTTTTTCTGTTGAACCACTCGATCTCTGTCTTGAGTTTCTGCGCTCTTTGCTCCTCTTGAGAAAAAGTTCAGTCTTTCACTAGATCCTTGACTTTCAATGTTTCAAAGAAAAATTCTACGATCCCTCAATTTTGCTAAATTCTCCAGGTCCTCTAAATGTCATTGAACCATTAATGAACGAGTTTTTTGGCAGAATTCTTCAAAATTTGGCTTTACTCTGTCCTTCACATCTGTTAACTAGACTACCCTTACCTCAGCGTTTTCAAAAACTACCGGTGTATCGAGGTCAAGCACTTTACTATTTCTTTTGGATCTGATGGATTTCTCGTAAGTGCCCCGGCCTTATTATCTCGAGTTTGCTCCTATTTTCTTCTTTGATTTCTGTCTTCCTCTTGTTTTTTGACTTTTTACCTCTCTCTCTCTTTTTAGTCTTTTAACTTTTCTCCTCTTTGACTTTTTTGTTTCTTTTTTTTGCGGGAATAATCATTCAGATTGGACCCTCATGTGAGACGTGATATCTGCTAGCTTGTCAATATCAATATTTTTGCATGAAACATTCTTTTTCGGCTTCCCTGATTCCAAGCAAAACAGCAGCTCGAATTACCAACTTGTTCGGGGACTGATCATTTTTGTTCAATTTCACCCCAAGCGATCCTCAATACCTTTCCAAAATTGTTTTCCTATTATCTTAAAAATAATACAATATTATTTAAGCCAAAATGCATTTATTGTTAAAAATGATGTTATTTGAAAAAAATGTAATGAATGCAATACAATGCATGAATGCATGAGGTATCAATTTCAAGGACTAATCTTTAGAGCAACATCCACTAGCCAAAAGGTTGATTACAAGAAATAAACAATTTGGTTTAAAGAAATCAGCTAGCCTTCATCTTTTGATTAATTGCTTCATTCTACTCCCGAGTCAGCGTCTGTCCTTGCTTGGTGGTGAGGTCTAAGTGTTGCTACAGGTTCGTGACTTCAAAGGACAAAGTCTCCATGAATCGGGCGGCTCCCCACATGGCCTTTGAACTTGATCATCTCATAATTATTCCTTTGGATAATATGGATAATCGATTCAAGCTTTCTTCCCAATACATTTTCCTTTTTTGGCAATGTCCCTTCTAAAGCTTTCAAACGTGCCTTTCAAGTGTTCGAATATCGAGTTCCAATTCCATCACGTTCTTTCTCAGCTCTTTCATCTCCTTGCTAAAAAAAATTGACTTTTCTTTATTTCGATATCCCTTTGATGACTTTCCCCAATTTTGGAACTTAATGAAAATTCTGGATTATAAGCTTGCTCTCTCTCTCTCTTTAATTTTTGTTCGATCCGTTCGTTCAAACCCACTAATTCTTAAATCTTCTCTCTCACTGCCCTTTAAATGTCTTCGCACGACTTCTTGTGGCTGCTTGCATTCCGACATGTGACTTGCTTGAATATTATATTTTTCTTGAACTGAGTCTTCTCTAACCGGATCCACACCGTCGTATTGTCTTCTCCTTGTCTATCGAACTCATTGGATATTATGGATACTACCTAACTTGACTAACCCTTGAATCGAAACCTCTGAGTATGCTAAATGATGCCAGATGCATAAAAAAATAAAAAAAATAAAACAATGTTAGTATTGTGAATTAATATGGAAAACAAATAAACAATATTCAAGCACAATAAAACATAATATATTTTTCAAAGAAAATAATCAGAGAAAAATATTTAAACCGGCAGCACCTGCCCTAGGTCCCTGTCTGGCTCTAGCGGGGTAGGCTTCTAAAAGAGAATATGGGTTTTATTCTAGACTCTTGGTTTCTGAACTGTCGTTACCGTCTACTGCGACAGTAAGACATCGATTCGGTAGTATAGGTCCCTTATAACTGAGGCATGGGCCCCACGGTGCATAAGGCTACTATACCGGAAGAAGACAAAAATCCGAGCTCGGAGCTGGAGAGCATCACGTCGGACATTGTCTTACTCCCACTTAAGGGTGGAAAAACCCGGGTCGAGGGTTTATTCATGAATGACAAATATATCATACACAAAAACTACACCCATTTTCCTGAAAATCCATCGAAAAATTCTTCAGAAAAAATTAAATTCAGATTAATGTTCAAAATGCCAAAATGCCACGTAGAATTAATTAATAGACCCGACTCTCAATTTTTTCTCCAGCGGAGTTGCCAAGCTGTCGCGGCCTTTTTTTGAAAACCTACTTTTTAAGTTTGGAATAAAAATAGCCTGACGATTGAAATTTGGAAATTAGGGTTTTGACCAATTTTATCTTGTGATTAATTAATTTTCCATTTATAATCAAAATCCCTTTTATTTTCTTAAAAATAGCTTTGGAGTCGCCACCGGCCACTTTGGTAGGCCAGACACCATAAAAACGTACCAGAGATTCTTTTTTAAAAGTTCGGGTTCGGGAGTCGGTTACGTGTAGGGAAGGGTTAGCACCCCCTACAAACGCCCATTATCAGTACCTCATTAATTACTGTTGTGTGTAAAAGAGTCTATCGCAATGTAGTGCAAGTGTACACGTCGCAAGTAATAAAGTGATACAGAGTATCGGATATCGTCTCCACAGGGATTGGGACAACTTCAGAATTAATTTTCCTGCACAAGGGAAAAGATAAATTTAATAAAGAGTTGTGAAAATTCTTGAATATAAACTAAAATAGGTAAAGGAATCAGATTGAGAAAATAGGCTGGTATTGATTTGCTTAGTAGTGCAGGTGTTGCATTGTTCAAAGGTCTTCTATTGTGTCTGTCGTCGAGCCTGTCGCGGCAGCACCTGTCGTGGCAGAGGTCTGTTGATGTCGCGGCAGCGATCAAGAACTCTGTACTTCAAGTTTGGCAAGAATCCCTGGAGTGACTTGTCTTATCCCTAGGTCCAAGTCTATCGATGAACACGTCTTGGATGATACCTCCGGACGTGAATCAAATGATGAACACCGATGTTTGTGAATTCTTTATTAGCCACTAAACCTCGTCCTATCCCTAGGTCCGAGATAGTTCAACCATAAACTGGAGAACATGTACTCACTCCTTTCGTATACTTAACTCTCCCGATATTAAGTAAATAGATAATCTTACAATGCTCTCCCGATACTCTTGCAAGATGTTGAGACCAGAATGAATAAACTTGAAGTTTTATTGATTTGAACATAAAAATGTCTAAGAAACAGTTTAACCCTTACAACTACTTTACAAGATCAACCCTTAGCCCTGGGGAAAGTTTAGAACATGATGGAGAAGGGGGAAGCTAGGGTTTGTGATGGAAAACGGGTAGGAACTAGGTTATATCTCTCTAGGTCGAATTGCAAGCATATATATAGGCCTTGGGTACAAGTTTTCTTAATGGCCAAGAATACTAGTTCGAATTAAAGTACAATTCATTAAAGACTAAATTCTGAATAAACGTCCTTTAGTTTGCCCTATCTTCTTGCTTTGACTTTCTCCTCAAACTTTGGGCAAGGCCTTCCTTGTGCTTCTGGGCTCTAAAAATTATGCGAGTGGTCTCTAAAAATTAGGCTTGAAATCCTCTATCAGTCGAACTCCACTTCGCATTTTCCATCTCTTCTTCTTCACTGTCGCCACCTCTGTCACGGCAGCAAGTTATAAGGCAGTTTGCTTCAACACTGTCGCCACTTCTGTCACGGCAACTGTCACGGCATCTGTCATGACAGTGATGTATGAGGCAGTTTTCTTCACTCCAACTCTTCTGTTCCTCTGCTGCCCTAGATGCTGCCACGACAGTTAGCTTCTGTTCCTCTGCTGCCCTGGATTCTGCCACGACAGTTATCTTCTGTTCCTCTGATGCCCTGGATTCTGCCACGACAGTTATCTGCAAGAATTGACCGAAATCAGCAGCATCTATGCAAAATTATCCATCTGTGATGTTTATGCAAATTCTATCCTAAAATGCAACTAAACATGCTTGAGTGCATCAATAATATGGATAAATGGTGGCTAAAATATAGAACATTTATTCACTCAACAATTACACGTGGCATTTTGGAATTTCGAACATGAATCTGGATTTAATTAATACTTTTAACTGTAAAATAAATTTTATTCCGAATGGGGTATCCTTTTGTAAGAAAATACATTTGGACATATATAATTATGAAACGTCCAGTTACATTATGACACTTCAATTTATATTCAAAATGTATCTCAACACAAAAGGTTTAATGCATGGCAAATTATTGTCTTTCCATTTTTAAGTAAAACCTAATTAGGCACTATCAATTTAATTAATTAAAAGTTCTAAGAATATTATTAATTTTTTGACATAAATGATAACATCCAAAATAATATTGGACGTTATCTTTAATGAGTCCAAAAGTAACAATATTCCCTAATTAGAGTGATTCTGATCATTAGTCCTATTTTAATTTTAATTAATCTAATTGTGAATTATTTTCATTTTCTAAGTTAAAATGAAACATTAAAATCTTCATCGGAATATTCATTGATTAACATCACTCTACAATGTGATACTAACCAATCTTGAATATTCTAATTTTATTTCAAATATTCATTTATTTGCTACAATGACATTTCATATTTAATTATGTAATTAAGTAACCTATACTAAGGCTTCTAATTGATTCTAATAATATGATTACATCCTCTAAACAAATATACTATATGTTATTTAAGACATGCAACCATACAAGATAATTGCATTTAAATAAATTAAATAACTAGCAAAACAAGGACTAAATTGAAGAAGAAATGAACTTTTAATTCTGATTTTAATCGAAATGGTGACCAAATTAAAGTTCGCTACAAAGCTACAAGGACCGGACCAACAATTAAACCCTTTTTACAAGAACACGTGGATCCTAACCCGACCGACTCGAACATGCAGATCCCCCTTGACCCGGTGCCAAAACGGCACCGTTTTGACTCGGGTATAAAAACCCCTACTCCGAATTGACTCAAGCATAATTCACCATTTGATCTATTTTCTCAACCCTTTTTCTCTCAGAACTCTCTCTCGACCACTCGCTGGCACAGACCCTAAACCGCCATCGATCTACGGCCGGCTGCCGCGCCAGCCGCCAGCCGAAACCCTAAATACGCAAAAAAATCGTTTTCGCTCCTAAAACTAGATCTAGGCCCAGATTCGATCGAATTAACCCCAATACACCCGAACCTAGGCCCTAATCTACCTGAAACCCACCATTTTCGACTCCACCGCACCTATAACTCGCCGGCAACCGCACAAATACTCCGATTTCCTCTTTTCCATTATGTTTTTTTTATATTTTTTTCTTTCGATCTAACATATTTTTTATGTTTATTGCATGAAAGAGGAATTGAAAGAAGTGATATACCTTCCGGCGTGGTTCGCGGCGTCTCCGGCGAGGTTTCGGCTTCTCCAGTGGCGGTTAGGCTTTCGGCGCGTCGATTCGGCTACGCGGCAACGGTTTGGCTTCACGGTGACAGCTCAGCTTCGGCCTGTTTCACGGGCAGTGTGGCTTCTCGACGGTTTGGTTATTCGGCCGTAGTTCGTGTCTCCGGTGTCGCTCCAGTTACCGAATCGCTTCAACTTCCACGATGACGATTTGGTTTCGCGGCGTTAATTCAATTTCACGGCAACGGATTGGCTTACGGCTGATCAGAAACAGACGGCTTTTGGTAGATTGTTCGGCTTTTCGACGGTGGCCATCGAGCTTCTGGCGACTTCACATCTCGGTAACGGACCAGATTCGAACGACAGTTTGTCTCCCAATAGCCGGTAAAATTCCAGTATTGCCCCCTCTTTCTCTCCCTTTATTATTATTATTATTATTATTATTAAAATGGTAAGTAATTATTATGGTAATTAATTGATCTGAACTTTTTCTCTCTCCTATTTATAGGTGAGGTAGGGGATGACGTCATTGGAGAGCTTGATCCATGCGAAACCAAGATAGGCGAATGAGGAACTGTCGTGTGGCAATTTTAGGCGGGAAGAAGAAACACACATTGAATTTGTGTTTGTTGGGTTGGTTTTTACCCAAAATGGGTTGTATGTGAGTTGTCATTGGGTCTTGTAATTTTAAAATGGGCTTTGCATTGGGCTCTGAGTTTTGTAATGAAACTTGGACATTTTATGAACACTAGATATCATTTTTGGGACTATTTATTTATTTAGGGATTTTATTATATTTATTTGTTTTTGGTTTAATTTATAGTGAACTATATATATATGGGTACCCGGACGAAATTCGGGTATTACAACTATAAATATAAAAAAAAATCAAAATATTTATAAAAATCATTGAAAAAGTATTCGATTGTTTCTGGTTATGCTAAGGCAACTAATAATCATTGAACATATTTTTAATGGAATCATCCTTCCATTAGAGTAGTAATAAAACTTATCAAATATTAATGAGCATCAGTTTGATGTAGAAAAACGAAAGAAAATTTGGTGAGATTGTTCAATTTTTAATACTTTATAAATACTTTTTAATTTTTATATTTATATTTTATCATTTTATAATTTCTAATACATTTTAATTTTTATATTAGTTTTTATTTTCAATATTTTTTTTTGAAAATCTTATTTATATTTTATCACTTTGCTTATTTTTAAAATTACTAGGGACCCAAAGGATATTTACACCAATTTGTTAATTGATTTTTCATATATTCTGTTTGTAAAAATTCAACTCGAAAAACTAAATTATTTATCCAATTTTATTCAAAAATTAAATAAACCGGGGGCAAAATTGCTGTAGCTGAATAACTTTGTGGGTAAAATTGCATGAATGACTTCACCGTTAACTGCCACGTTAGCACTTTAACGGTCAACGTCGGTCAAAAAAGGTAACATTGCTGCAATTGACTGACTTTTAGGGTAAAATTACGGAAAATAAAAAGTAGTGGCAACATTACTGATTTCAGATTACTACAGGAGAAAATTTGACCCTTTAGCCTTAAAATATCAACACATAATTTACACATTCAATAGATGTTGATTTTAAAAATATCAACACATAATTTACACATTCAATAGATGTCGTATGCTAAATTATTTTTTTTTTAGAATTTATGACCAAACTAACATAAGTTACAAATATAAAATAGGGTTTGCAAGCCTATTAACTATGTTAATTGCATCACCCTCTAGTAAAGCATCGTGACATCCCTTCTCTATGGCAAGCTGGATACCTGCAATTAAAGCATTGGCTTCGGTGGTTGCTGTTGTATTTTGTCCATGGATCTGCCTCGCCATGCCAACCAAAACAACCCCGATCGCTGCATTGTACGCTCCATCATCCCAACTCTTGGCTTCTTCCATCCAGGTTGGACCTGCCTCGGTGCTCTTAGGTTTGCCAGATTAAAATCTATCTGTAACAGTGTTGCTTTGTCCACGGTTGATGTAGCTCATTGTCAAACACCTTTCGATTTCTTCTATTCCATATGTTTCAGAGCAGAACAATAAAATTTGTGAAACCCTCATCAGTAAGGGTTGAGGCAGCTTCATTTAACCATTCTTTAGTACCTTGTTGCGAGCTATTTTGCACTGTGGTAGGGATTCTACCGAAGGTTAGTACTTCTTTTCTCATGGGCCAGTCTCTAAAAGCTATGGTAAATTTATATATTGGGTAGTACACTAAACTATAGTAAAATTTTCTTTGATCATCAAACTCTTAAAAGTTACAAAATGATCATTAAAATTAATTTTTGTTACAAAATGGCACTGAGTAGTTACGGGTGACGTGGTAGTTAAGAAAACTTGTATAATAGCACATCCAGTCTTCTATATTTACACATTCAACCGGTTTAGTCCCAATCCAAAAAATCATTAAATTTATCCCTTATTATTTACACATTCTATCATTTTTGTCACTTTTTAAATTAGAAATAACTTAATAATTTTTAAATGATATAATGTGTAAAGAATGAAGGATATATCTAATGATTTTTTTTTGAATTGAGACTAAATTGATTGAATGCGTAAATATAAAGGACTAAATATATTATTATACAATTTTTCTTAATTGCCACATCACCCTTTAATAGCATGTAATGACTAAAATGACCATTTTGTAACAAAAATCAAAGTTTAACAATTATTTTATAACTTTTACAAATTTGATGACCAAAGTAAACTTTTGACCATAATTTATTCACCATTTGTGTACTTTAGCCTTACATATTTGGGTAAACTATATCGTTGACCACCAATCTTTAGGAAAAGTATTAAAATGACCACCTTAAAAAAATCGCGTCAATTGACTACCCAAACTATTAAAATGGGATCAATGTGACCACCAGCCGTTAATGGGCTAACGGAAGGTGACGTGGCAGTTAAAAAATTAAAGGTATAATTACACATTTGGTCCTTACTATTTACACATTCTTTCAATTTAGTCCTAATTTTAATCTAATAAAATAAATTAATTAATTATTTAGATAGTGACATGTGTCAACACCTTATTGGAGGACTTTAATTATTTATATTTAATTTAATAAATTTATTTCCCTCCTCCAATCAGGTGATGACACGTGTCAACACCTGTTTAAAGGAGAAAAAACGATTTTGAGCAATTTGCTTACCTAAGGAATTGAACCTAGGCAGCAATGCAAAATTGGCAACAGCATAACCACTGCGCCAAACCCAATCCATTGTTTAAAATTACTTCATCAAATATATATTGCTTATTGTTTTTACATTTATTCTTTTAATTCAACATGTATAATCATCGAACTAATTTCACATACATAATACTAAATGGTAAACCATAAACCCTAAACCTCAAAACTAAATGTTAAACCCTAAACCCAAAAAATTGAATACTAAACTTCAAACCCTAAACCCTAAACTCTAAACTCTAATTTCGCGATCATTGAATTTATTTCACATAATAACACTAAACCTTAAATTCAAAATATTAAACCCTAAACCCTAAACTCTAATTTCACAATCATCGAATTTATTTCACATAATAACCCTAAACCTTAAATTCTAAATCTAAACCCTAAACCCCAAACACTAAATACTAAAACTTAATGTTTAGGGTTTGGGGTTTAACATTTAGGGTTTGGAGTTTAAGTTTAGCATTCAGGGTTATTTATATGAAATTAATTTGATAATTATATATATGAAATTAGTGTTTAGGGTTTGAGGTTTAGAGATATATATGTGAAATTAATTCGATGATTATATATGTTGAATTAAAAGAATAAATGTAAAAAAAATAAGCAATATATATCTGATGGAGTAATTTTAAACAATGGATTGGGTTTGGCGCAGTGGTTATGCTGCTGCCAATTATCCCTTGTTGCCTGGGTTTGATTCCTTTGGCAAGCAAATTGCTCAAAATCTTTTTTTCTCCTTTAAACAGGTGGTGACACGTGTCACCACCTGATTGGAGGAGGGAAATAAATTTATTAAATTAAATATAAATAATTAAAGTCCTCCAATAAGGTGTTGACACGTGTCACTATCTAAATAAATAATTAATTTATTTTATTAGATTAAAATTAGGACTAAATTGAAAGAATGTGTAAATAGTAAGGACTAAATGTGTAATTATACCTTTAATTTTTTTAAACTGCCACGTCACCTCCCGTTAGCCCATTAACGGCTGGTGGTCACATTGATCCCATTTTAATAATTTGGGTAGTCAATTGACGCGATTTTTTTTAATGTGGTCATTTTAATACTTTACCTAAAGATTGGTGGTCAACGGTATAGTTTACCCTACATATTTTGAGGCAAATCAGACAAATACAAAAGAATTGCGACGAGAACCGAAGTCCCAAACGTGAAAGCTGAAGATCCAAAGCTTTTGAGGCTTTAAGAATTGGTTAACGAAAGCGTATGGCGGGACTGTTAGCATGGGCGGCGGACGTAGTAGGAGGCCACGGCGGCAACAACCAAGACGATGACTTTAACAATATCCCATTAATTTTCTCCCCGGAGCAGCAAAATTACGTTCAAGAATTGGATCGAAAGGCTTCCTCTCTCACCCGTATGATCCAAGATCTACGTCTAAGGTTGCCTCCTCCTGACATATCCCAACGCCTCCCTCATCTTCACGCCCATTCCCTCGCTTCCAATGCGGCCCTTGCTCTCCAACTCAATGCTCACTCTTCTACTCGTGAGCAGGTATTTTTCTTTTTTTCTTTTAGGTTTTGAGATTTGGATTTTATTTTCTATTTCATTTTTTGATATGGGTATTTTTTTTTCAATTAAATTCTTCTCTGGGTACTTTTTATTTTCTTAGGTTCTGATTCTTCGACCTTTTTTAATTGCATTTGCTGTCCGTTGTTCGACTATTCATTTTTCTAATTTTCTTGGAATACTGATGCATGTCCCTTTCTTTTGTGTTTCGATTGGAATTGTTTTGTTTAGAACATGTATGGTGAATTTGTTTATGGTTTCTTTTTGGTGGGTGTAACTATTAACAGTTTCTAAAGTTCTCTTCTAAACTATGTTCCCTTATCTGTGCAATGAGTTTCCTTTCTTTTTCCTGAAATTGGTATGTACTATACGTTTTTTCTGGCGATTTTGGTTAATTTATTTGTGCAAGATTGATTCTGCTTTGTAGCGTATCTTTTTCTGGCATTCAGCTTAGCTTCATGATAGCTTATGAGCTGTGACATCGAATAATTTAGAATAAAGGCTGCAGTTGGAAATTCATTTCTTAGGCTTTGATCTTATATCAGATGGGGAATAATGCACATAGGAGTGAAGAAAAAAAGATTGACTAGATTCCATTTGTTGAGGCTAATTATTTGTTTTTCGGCTTGTTTTGATCCATGGCCGAGTTTTTTTTCCCAACAAAATACCAGATCCATGGGGTACTATTTACCTTTTCCCTGCTAACCGTTTGGCTCATTGTATGATCAGGCCCAATTGCGAGAGGAGACATTGCAACAAGAAAACGCAGCGTATGAAAAGGCTATATCAGATTGTGAGAGTAAAATACATGAGAAAGTGCAGGAAGCAGATATGCTTCATTCCAAGTTAAAGGTCTCTTCTTCAATGACTGCTATATTGTTCATCAAATTATTCTTAATACCTTTTGTTTTCTGTTAAATATTGTAGGATTCGCTATAATACATTTTCATGCTAAAGCATCTTTAGTTTTTTGAAGTTTCCCGAGTTCTATCGCCTGCTTTCATACTCGACTTGAAATCCAAATCTGTTTATGTTTTTGTATGCAACTGTATTGCACGGCTTTAGAAGTAATTCTAGATGAAAATGAAGCCAGGGTCATTTGTGAAGCAGAACAAATATTTTAAAACTTAAAAACACTAAAAATAATCCAAATTCTCAAATATCGATACTGACAACCCAAATGTCCAGAAAATATCATAATTTATTTAGGATTTATATCCTATACATTGGCGGTGGAAACTAAAAGTTTCTACAAACGCCTTAGTTTTAGGGTTTAGGGACTTAGTTTATGGTGTAGGGGTTTAGAATTTAGGGGTGATGGATAGAATTTAGGGGTTAAGGTTAGTGTTAGGGTTATGATTTAGGGTTTAGAGGTTAGGGTTAGGTTTTAGGGCAATATGTTGAGGATTTAGGTTTTAATCTATAAACCCTAAATTCTATTCACAATCACTAAATTCTAAACTACTAAACCTAAACTCCTAAATCTTACACCCTAAATTGAGTCCCTAGACCCTAAAACTAAGGCGCTTGTAGTTTCCACCGCCAGTGTATCAAATAATTATCCATTTATAAATTCAGGCCCCTTAAACTAAAATAACATAGGTATCTCTATCTATAACTAAACCTAAAATTCCAATAACATGAAGAATACCAGAATATGAGCCTAAAACCTTATGCTTAGAAAGAAAATAACCTAAAAATATTTTGAAATGTCTCAAATCTACATAAAAGTTACAATTAAACCCATTTATGCCTCAACTGGCATATCTCAATCCTCCATCAGTTCTTATGACATCTTAGATCTTCTTTACATTTTTTTTGTAGGAGATGGACAAAATCAAGAAGAATCTGAGAGCTGAACTGGAAAATGCAGAGACTGCCTTGGATGCCAGCCATTCTAAAAAATCAACTGACTCTGTGGTTGAATCCACAATAAGTGCTGAAGATGAATCCAATGCTGAGGCTTCAAAAAAATCTGCCTTACTAGACAAGTTAGAGAAGAAGAAAAAAGAATTGGTCCATTTTATCTCTCTTCTGATTTTTTGTTATGCATTATATATGTTCTCTATCCTCAAATAATTACTTTAGTTGAGTTGCTGCTGTTGAGGCTTTTTATTTTGCTGATGAAAGTTCATAATATTCTCAGAGCTCAATTGAAGAGACGGTTCAAGATTTAGAGAATAAATGGGAACATATTCAGAATAAAGCATTGAAGCAACCTTCTCCAGGTACCTTGCATCCTAAACCTTCTTTAAGTGCTTGTCTTATAAGCTCATAGCCGCTTGTTTATAAATGTCAATGAGACATTACCTTGTTGTATCATGGCATTCTTTCAATCATCACTTGCTTCAGCATGCCGTTAATTTGTTGTTAAATATGGTCTTTCCTTTTTGTTATTATTATCCCCCCTTCTAATTGTTACTTTCTGGTTTTCAAAGGGTAAAACTTTGATGTTCCTCATGAAAATTTAAATCAGATCTTTGATTGTATATTGACAGGCAAAAAGAAAAAATGAGAGTAATAACTAGGTGGAATATGTAACAAGTGAAGTTCCAAAAAATTGTTGTTCTTGTGTCTTAGTGTTGCTCATGCATGGGGATAAGATCATTCAAGGACCCTCCAAATACATCAAAAATTTTTGGAACAAAATAAAATATACTTGTTTCAGACACATACGTGTGACATATACATACTCGTATCTTACATTCACACACGAGTTCGAGTAACATAGATTTTCATAAATCAATTTCTGTCATGCAGCTCAAAGAGAGAAAGCATTGGACAAACAGCTTCACAGCCTAATTGAGCAACTAGCTGCAAAGCAGGTTAGTTATTTAAGTTATCCTTCAAAATTTAAAGTGGATTGCACTTTATGCATGGAAATGTTACTCCTGAGATTCACTCCAAGCTCTCAGGTCATCAATCACATACCCCAAGTGGGCTGCTTTTGTAATTCATGGTCATACCTGAAGACCTGAGGTGCTTTGGTTATTGAAAAAAAGGTGGTGCTTTGGAATTGAAAATTTTGGGTTTGATCAGCTTTCTCTTTAATATGTTCTCCATCAAAGTTAACTTCTCTATTCTCATTCTCCATAAACAAAAGCCGTTTCAGATGTCGTTCTTTTCACAATTTATGATATGTATTAAAGCTGTTTTAAGTGTGTCCCTTTGGAATTGGATTTATGGGTTTTTATTGCTTTCCCTGTAATATGTAATCTGAATCAAGTTACAGTTTTCCTTTTTGTCATTGTCTGAAAAGAAGAGGTGCTTAAATGTATTTCTGGCGGTGGTATAAGCTTCTTGTATGATGTCATTTTCAGAAGGAATATTATAAATGTTGTTTTAGGCACAAGCAGAAGGCCTTGTAGGTGAAATTCATTCAAAAGAGAAGGAGCTGGAGAGGCTGAGCGGTTTGTGGACAAAGCTAGAAAGTAGTAATGCTGAGGTAAATGCTGCCCGAAACCGATTTGGAAGAGGTTCTTCTGATAAGGGATCTTCCTTGGATTTTTCTGCTGATTATCATCCCAAGCTTCCT
Source organism: Hibiscus trionum (assembly GCA_030270665.1). Lineage (NCBI taxonomy): Eukaryota > Viridiplantae > Streptophyta > Magnoliopsida > Malvales > Malvaceae > Hibiscus > Hibiscus trionum. Next base: position 20,389,507 of record BSYR01000004.1, read on the forward strand.
TATTACACCGGCGGACGGAGTGAGAATCAGCAGAGGCTCATGCTACTCAGGTCGGCTTTCGTGCTCTACATTTTAGCTTTACACATCGTGGTCTTCATCAGGATTTCGTTTTGAAGAACAGCATCTGGATTGCTCTAATCGTTATTGTAATGTTTTCCGCATATAGAGAAAGATGCATTCGTTCCTAGTGTAATATGATACCGTGTGTTGCTTGAAATTTGTGTGTATAGAACACATTGTTGTACATTGCATATTTTCCAAGTTTAATTTGCTCCCATAGTAATTCTCTTATTGGCTTAATGATTGATTCATGGTTCCATCTTCATATGTTGGTTATCAAATATTTACCCATTTTCTTCCCTTTTCCCTCTGCTTTTCTCAGTTCCTCCACTTGAACCGAGTAAAAGTCCATGTTGAGCTCTTGCAACTTCATTTCATTGCTTGTAAAAGGCCTCTTTCTATCACGGTTTCCCCCCCCCCCCCCCCCCAAGAAAAATCATTATGATGAATGAATAATTAAAAGCTTAGCACAGTGAAAGAATCCGAATGCTTTTTCTTGGGTTTTGTTGTTGTCCCCCCCCCCCCCCCCCGTTATTATCAAAATTCAAAACTATATCTTATATAAATCCATAAATAAAATCCAACGAAATATTACATCACAATGATGGTCCAGTGAAAAAGCAGAAATATTATCTTGTACTGTTACCTTAAAACTATTCAAAAAAATTCCATTATAATAATTTAGGGTTACTTTCACCACACGCCCTAAATTAGTCCTTAATATTTTAAACATTTTAATTTCAACCTTAAATTATGACTTTCATTTTAAATTGGTCCCCTAATTTTTGAACGTTCCAATTTCATTCTCAAACTATTACATTCATTATAAATTGATCTCCAGACTTTTGAAAGTTCTAATTTAACCCTCAAATTATCAATATATGCTAATCATATATCATGTTAATAAATTCATTATAAAAATTGTTAATTGTCATGTAAACATTGATGTGTATTATATAATAATATTATGTGGCATAAACAATAATATAAGGATAAAATTTAAGTGTTTAAAATTTTGAGAATCAATTTAGAATGAGAGTCATAGTTTAGGGATGAAATTGGAACATTCAAAAGTTTGGGGACTAATATAGAATGAGAGTCATGATTTTGAGGATGAAATTGAAATATTTAAAAGTTTGAGGACCAATTTAGAATAGGGATGATAGTTTGAGGATGTGTGGTTCAATTAAGTCTAATATTTATGATTTTTTTTACAATAGTAATTGAATTGTATTAAAAACTATGGAAGATATTACAAATACAACACACCCAGAAGGGAGAATAATGGGGCTAGTCCACCAACATTTCATATAAAAACTCAAAAGTGCAAAGAAAAGTAAATATTTCTATAGAGATTAGCATACTGTCAAAATTCAGATGCCTTTCTGAATCTCCTCATCTCTAATCCAAACGAGACGCTTTACAGGGTGAAAAGGGAATGATAAGAGCGAATCAAAAAATCAGGCGGATTGCTCCGCTACCCAGGTCTGATTACATCGGCAAACAACCATCAATCGAGTTGGGATCTATCTTTCTATGACCACTGACATAATCATAATAAGATATTATTGTCATGAAGATCTCTGTATGAGCACCAAATGAGTACTAAGGTATGTTGAAATCATATCAAAACGACAAATGAAATAAACCACAAAAACAAAGAAAAATTGTGTCACAAGGACAGAGAGAACGCGTGCCATAAAGACGGAAATTTTTATTAAAAATATAAAATAAGAAAATAATAAATATAAATTACAAATGTATTTTAGTAATTATATACATTTTTAGGAAAATGCATACATTTATTTATTTTCATACTAGATAAATATAATACTTGTGCACGCAATATACAACCGTAAAACAATGTTACGTTGATAGCGATTTTAAAATTTGAATCACATCAAAATTTCGCATATATTACACAAAATTAATATATATATATATATATATATATATATATATATATATATATATATATATATATATATATATCGCATTACACACTTAATTAAAATTAAGGGTAAACTACTGCAGGGGTCACTTACGTTTAGCGTCTGTACAAAGTTAGTCACCACTTTTGAAAAGTGCCAATTAGTAGTCCTCTACGTTTTCGATGTGTAAATATTTGGTCACTCCGACATTATACTCCGTTAGTCCCCTAACGGATTGCTGATGTGGCGAAATTAAAATAAAGATAAATTACTGCAATAGCCATTAAAATTTATCTCATGTACATTTTTTTTCCTCAATTTAAAAAAGTAAACATTATAGTCACTAATAAAAATGTTTCTTTATAATTTCACCCTTAAATTTTTAAAAATTCATTTTTCAATCCTAAAACTTTACAATCAATTAACACAATAATATTATAAATGCTTAGATGAAAAATAGGTGCCCAAAGTATACCCTTTGAAACTTAGGTGCCCAAATTGCTCCTATTTAATAACTCAAACTTAAAAATTTAGTCCACTAACTACTAAAAAATTCGAGTTATTGGAATTTCTATTTTATAATTCAAACTTTATTTTGAATTTTTGAGTCGAGTTTATGAAATTATGAGTCGAGTATTTTCACATCAAACCAAAAAAATTAATTTTTTCGAGTCAAGTCGAGTTATTGGAATTTCTATTTTATAATTCAAACTTTATTTTGAATTTTTGAGTCGAGTTTATGAAATTATGAGTCGAGTATTTTCACATCAAACCTAAAAATTTAATTTTTTCGAATCAAGTCGAGTGTTGCACTTCCCTACATATAATTTTTAATTTTAATCCGTGTTTGTCCCAAGAAAAACTTCGAATCAAGTCAAGTCTATTGTTGCTTGTTCACCTTTCCGATCAGCCGTCGTCGATCTCCGTCACCGTCGGGCGGTGGTGGTCACCGCCTACATCGCTAGAGGCGCCACGTCGTCGCGATCTCATCCATGGCCACCACGCGCGTCGTCGGGCCGCCTTCCGCCAGCAAATCTCGATTGAAGTTCTGGCAAGAAACCAATCGACGCCACTATTTCTAGCATTTTCCGGCATCGGTTGCCGTCCATTCGCGAGATGGACACCAGATCCGGGCTCCTGACGTGGCGGCGAGCAAAACCCCTAAGGTTCCGAGTCAAACCGACGTTGGCGGAGCCTCTATCGGAGCTACGTAAGTTCCGACGACGACGACGACGACGACGACGACGGCCGAAGTTTTTCTTGGGACAAACACTGATTAAAATTAAAAATTATATGTAGGGAAGTGCAACACTCGACTTGATTCGAAAAAATTAAATTTTTAGGTTTGATGTGAAAATACTCGACTCATAATTTCATAAACTCGACTCAAAAATTCAAAATAAAGTTTGAATTATAAAATAGAAATTCCAATAACTCGACTTGACTCGAAAAAATTAAATTTTTTGGTTTGATGTGAAAATACTCGACTCATAATTTCATAAACTCGACTCAAAAATTCAAAATAAAGTTTGAATTATAAAATAGAAATTCCAATAACTCGACTTGACTCGAAAAAATTAAATTTTTTGGTTTGATGTGAAAATACTCGACTCATAATTTCATAAACTCGACTCAAAAATTCAAAATAAAGTTTGAATTATAAAATAGAAATTCCAATAACTCGAATTTTTTAGTAGTTAGTGGACTAAATTTTTAAGTTTGAGTTATTAAATAGGAGCAATTTGGGCACCTAAGTTTCAAAGGGTATACTTTGGGCACCTATTTTTCATCTAAGCATTTATAATATTATTGTGTTAATTGATTGTAAAGTTTTAGGATTGAAAAATGAATTTTTAAAAATTTAAGGGTGAAATTATAAAGAAACATTTTATTAGTGACTATAATGTTTACTTTTTTAAATTGAGGAGAAAAAATGTACATGAGATAAATTTTAATGGCTATTGCAGTAATTTATCCTTATTTTAATTTCGCCACATCAGCAATCCTTTAGGGGACTAACGGAGTATAACGTCGGAGTGACCAAGTATTTACACATCGAAAACGTAGAGGACTACTAATTGGCACTTTTCAAAAGTGGTGACTAACTCTGTATAGACGCTAAACGTAAGTGACTCCTGCAGTAGTTTACCCTAAAATTAATCTGTAATTGTAATATTTATCCCATCCAATACCCCTTTGATGGTAAGACCGTTGACGCCCCAAACTTTTCAAAGCCTTGGAATTATTGATATTGATTTAGAGGTTCTGCTTTAGTAGTTTAGAATATATTGATTATGAATAAAATTTAGGGTTTAAGATTACAATTTAGAGTTTATAGATTAAAACCTAAATTCTCAACATATTACCTTAAACCTAAATCCTTGCCTCTAACTCCTAAATCATAACCCTTTACCCCTAAATTCTAAACCCTGCCATTAAACCCTACACCCTAAACTAAATTCTTAAACCCTAAAACTAAAGTGTTTGTAGAAACTAAAAGTTTCTACCGCCAGGGTATTAGATATAAATCCTTATTGGATCTAAATTGATACTTGAAACTGCACATTATTTATATTTAGAGTACAAATAATATAATGGGAAAATATTTCATGCACATGCGGTGTAAAATTTATTTTTACAAGTGGGTTTAGTTTAGCGTTTATGAGTTTAATTTAGGATTTGTTGAGTGGATCAAATGAATGCGATTTGGCCAAGAGGGGGTGAATTGGCTTTTTAAATTTGGAGGGAGCAAATTGGAAATTGAAAAAAAGAAGAACAAGGCAAATTATAGTGGTTCAAGCTTCCAACAAGCTCTACATCCACTACCTTAGCTCCCACTAATAGGGTTGTAAAAACAGATAATCGGATGAGTTTCAGGTCAGGTCCTGTCAGGTCGGATCAAATCAAATACAAGTCAATTCAGGTCAATTTTTTTTGACTCGACTCGGGTCGGGTGCGGGTCAGTAGCAGGTCGGGTCCATTGCAGGTCGGGTCCATTTCAGTTCGGGTCCATTTCAAGTCGGGTCCATTTCAGGCCGAGTTTAAACAGATCGGGTCCGAACCAGGTAATTGGCAGGTTAATTCGGGCTCGGGTAGACTTCAGGTCGGATTCATTTCAATCCGGGTTCATTTCAGGTCGGTTTCATTTCAGGTCGGGTAATTTCAGGTCAGTTTCATTTCAGGTCGGGTTAATTCGGGTTTTGAATTCGCATTATTTTTTAGTTCGGTACAATTGTACAAGTAGTCGATATTTATTTCGAGTTAATTATTTAACGTCTTTCATGGAATCACATTAATAATAAAAATTTGGCACTAGAAATGAATAAACATATCATAAATGATTCATATCTAAAATAATAAAGTAAATTAAAAACTTGAAATAGGGTCAATTTTGAATAAAAACAAAGTTTTAGGGACTATAATGAACAAAAAATAATAAATAAGAGTCAATTTGGACTAAAAATAAAGTTTTAAGGACTTAATTGAATTGAACTAAAACATAAAGGACTTAAATGAAAAACATCTAAAATTTAAAGGGCTACAAAATATTTAGCCCATCTAAAATGAATGGGTGGTGGGATATGAGCCAAAAGCCCCAAACTATTAATTATTATTATTTATTATTATATTATATATACATTATATAACTTATAAGTTTTAATATATATATATGTGTATATTAATTATATTTATATGTTATATTATAAGTTTTAATATATATATATATATATATATATATATATATGTATTATATGTTATATTAATTATTATGTATGTATACACATAATATATATATATATAGATGTATTATATGTTATATTAATTATATTTATATGTTATATATATATATATATATATATATATATATATATTATATGTTATATTAATTATTATGCACGTATACATATAATATATATGTATATATTTACATGTTATATTATAAGTTCATATTAGAGTGTTTAGGGTTTAGGGTGTTGCATTATGGTTTATGAGTTATCATTATTATTTATGGTTTAGGGTTTAGGGTTTATATTTGAGGGTTTAGGGTTTAGGGTGTTGTATTAAGGTTTACGAGTTATCATTATTGTTTATGGTTTAGACTTTAAGGGTTCAGGGTTTATGATTTAAGAGTTAGGATTTATATTCGAGGGTTTATGGTTCATATTAGAGTGTTTATGGTTTAGGGTGTCGCATTAGGGTTTATGAGTTATTATCATTGTTTATGCTTTAGAGTTTAGGGTTTATGGTTTAGGGTTGAGTGTTTGAGAGTTAAGGTTTATATCCATGGGTTTAGGGTTTAGGGTGTTGTATTAGGGTTTATGAGTTATCATTGTTTTTTATGGTTTAGAGTTTAAGGGTTTATGGTTTAAGAGTTAGGGTTTGTATTAAAGGGTTTGTTGTTCATATTAGAGTGTTTAGGGTTTAGGGTGTTGCATTAGGGTTTATGAGTTATCATCATTGTTTATGGTTTAAGGTTTAGTGTTTGAGAGATAAGCTTTATATTCGAGGGTTTAAGGTTAGGGTGCTGCATTAGGGTTTATGAGTTATCATTATTTTTTATGGTTTAGAGTTTAAGGGTTTAAGGTTTGGGGTTTAAGAGTTAGGGTTTGTATTCGAGGGTTTATGGTTCATATTAGAGTGTTTAAGGTTTAGGGTGTTGCATTATGGTTTATGAGTTATCATTATTGTTTATGGTTTAGGGTTTATGGTTTGAGAGTTAGGGTTTATATTCGAGGGTTTAAGGTTTAGGGTGTTGCATTAGGATTTATGAGTTATCATTATTGTTTATGGTTTAAAGTTTAAGGCTTTAGGGTTTATGATTTAGGGTTTATGATTTAAGAGTTAGGGTTTATATTTGAGGGTTTATGGTTCATATTAGAGTGTTTAGGGTTTAAGGTGTTGCATTAGGGTTTATGAGTTATCATTATTGTTTATGCTTTAGAGGTTAGGGTTTAAGGTGTAGACTTTACGGTTTAAGGTTTATATTCGAGTGTTTAGGGTTTAGGGTGTTGCAGTAGGGTTTATGAACTATCATTATTGTTTATGGTTTAGGGTGTTGCATTAGGGTTTATGAGTTATCATTATTGTTTAGGGTTTAAAGTTTATGGTTTAAGGTTTAGGGTTTAGGGTTTATGATTTAAGAGTTAAGGTTTATATTCGATGGTTTATGATTTATATTCAAGGGTTTAGGATGTTGCATTAGGGTTTATGAGTTATCATTACTGTTTAGGGTTTAGGGTTTATGATTTAGTATTTATGGTTTAGTGTTTAAGGGTTTAGAGTTTAGGTTTGTATATATATATATATATTATAAAATATAAAAACCCTAAACCCTAATGATAAACCTTAAACCCTACAATAAACATTAAACCCTAAACCATATACATAAAACCCTAACATTAAACCTTAAACCTTAAACCCTAAACCCTAAATCCTAAACCCTCAAACTAACCTTAGTTCATTAAACACTAAATCCTAATTCAAAACCATAAAACCCTAACCCTATAAATCTAAACCCTAAAACACTAAAACTATAAAACGTTAAAATTAGATAGTAAACCCTAAAAACCTTTAACCCTAAACATTTAAAACGAGTCAATATCAGTTCAGGTCAACAACAGTTCGGGTTCAAAACAGGTCGGGTCAATTAACAGGTCGGGTTCATAACAGGTCGGGTAAAATCGGATCTCGGGTCGATTCAGTCGGGTAATATCAGGTATGTAACACCCGGGTTTGGGGGTCGGGTGAAAAAATATTAAAATGATATTTTGGGTTTCGGTTTTATAATTAAAATAATAAAATATTCTTATGGGCTTTGTGTTTGCAAAATAATTAGAATCTATGTTGGGCCCATCGTCTAAGTCCAAATTCCATAAATTTTAGGAGATGAGGGTTTTAGCCATTTCATTAATGGCATAATGGTAAATATGTTTTTGGGTGAATTAAAATAAAACAAAAGAAGAAGACATGTGCTCATCTTCTTCCTCACTCCCATTTCAAACCCAACGACCAAAGAGCTCTCTTCTCCATTTTTACTATTCCATCTCATCATTTGCTCTTTGTTGGTGATTTTTGAAAGGTAATCACGTTTTTGAGTTGGCCTTATCTTCCTCTTCATTTTAGTACCATTAGTTTTCATTAAAACCATGTATTTTGTATTTTGGGTTTTTCAAAGATTTTGTCAAAGGTTGAAGCTTTATGAATTTCTAACAAAGCTTTTGATTTATTATTGTTAGATAAGTTGTTTACAACCCATAAGGTCCAACATATGTGAATTTTAAAGAGTTTTATGAAGATTTCCGGATTTGGGTTTTAGAAGGGTTTTAGGAGGGTTTAAATGTTGGTTTTGGGGTTGCTTTGTGTTGGAAATGGAGGGATGATGTTAGTGTGATAGTTAGGGGTTGTTTTGAGAGCATTTAAGTGTGTTAAAAAGGTTGAAATCAAGGGTTTTGGACTGTGCTAAAGGGCTGCTCGGGATTGAGGTTTTGGGAGTTGTTCTTAGCTTGAAATCTTGTGTTTTATGCTTGATTAGTGTTTCGGGTTTGCTACATTGATGTGTGAACTGATTTGAGGTTGTTTTGATTATGTTGAGTTGATTAGAAGCAAGAATTTGTGTTGGTGAAGCCTCGGGAACAAATCCGAAATCGTTGGAAGCTTGATCGGCTAGTGTGTTGAGCTTGGAATAGTCAGTGAGTGGTTAAATGTTTTTAAATGTTTTTCAAGTATTGGTTCAAGCATGTGGACTAGGTTGGGCTTGGTAGACCCACCTAGAGTTGGGATTAGAGTGGTAGCCTAATCCCAAGCTTTAGTTAGAGACATTGGTTGAACTCTAATTGTTGTTTATGCCTCATGATTATTTGTGTTTGTGGTGGATATGTATATTGTGTTATACATGTTGTTGAGGCATGGTTTGGTGCATTGTTATATGCATGTGGTTTGTATTGTGGATTGTGCATGACGGTGAGTCATGGTGAGTACGTGCTAAGCACGGAAATTGGTAAGAAATGATGTTGTGAAAGATTATTGAAATGTGTAGTTTTGGCACTAGTATGCTTGGGTACAATGATCGATCATTAGGATGTTTAGTGTGCACACGTGAGTCAAATGCACGCGTGGTCTTGGTGATGGTAATCATCAAGATGGAGTACGGGTTCGCCCGGAAAATCTTCTTGTATATGTTAGTCGGTGATGAGTTTAATCCCATCGACGGGGCGTGAGGATGAGTGGAATCCCCTCCGCGTGAACGGTGATGAGTGTAATCCCACCGTAAGGTAATGGTTGTGTTGGATGTGAGTTCCAACGTTTTATTCGCTCATTCGAGTCATAGCTAGGTGCCAATATGATTTGAGATGTGTTGCCAATATGGATCCATATATGTGTTTGTTAATACATTGATATATGTATTTTCATGTGTTGAGCTTATGACTTGTTGAGCATGGCATAATTTTGATTTATGTTCATGCATCATCGATATTTTGGCTCGTATGGTTCGAAGGTAAGACCATGTATTCTACCTTGGTTGTGCATGTGCTTGGACCCTGCATTGTCGAGGTTGTTTTAATGAGCTTACCCTCACTAAGCTTTATGCTTACGCTCTCTTTTGTTCGACAATGTAGATCCGTAGTTTGAGGGTTGCTAGTGCAAGAAGAGGGCCTCCAAGTGTGCTTTGTGGTGCTATCTTAGCTTTCAAGTATGGACTTTTTAGTTATAAGATGTAACGGTCAAGCAATGGGATTTGTGATGTTGATTTGAGCTTTTGATGTATGATGATGTTTGGTTTTAGGAGCATGTTTAGACTCCTTGTTTGTGGATGATATGTTTGAGGTTGCTTGCCTAGTGTTTTGGCTTTGAGCCCCTTTATGAATGCTTTATGTATGGTTGTTTAAGGCATGAACCTTTTAAGTGAAATGAATGTCTTCTTTTGATAAATGCATGAATCCTTTGAATGAATGTTCCTTGTTCGTGTTGGTTGTCTCGTATGCTGAGATCTTGATTGTTAAGTGTTGTATGTATGCTTGCGTGTGGTTAGGGAAGTCCTAAAATGCATTTAGAGTTGTGTTTTAGAGTCTTAGGCTGCAAACTTGGGTATTGCAGTGCAGGGCGTATCGGTACGCCCAAGGGCCGTATCGATACGGTCCTACACTTCGGGACTCAAGTTTGGCCTAGCGTACCGATACACGAGGGCATAAAGATACGCTAAATCCTCATTGGAAATCTGAGATTTTGACGAGATTTTGGCGTTTCGGTACGGGTCTAGGGTGTATCGATACGGTCTTGTATCGTTGACCGTGAGAAGTTGACCAGTGAGGGCGTATCGGTATGGTCAAGCCGTGTACCGATACGGCTTCCTGGGTTGACCTTGGGCTTTTGACCTAGTCAAGGCGTATCGATACCCTCTCTGAGTGTATCGATACGACCTGCTGTTTAAGATTAAAATGGGTTGTTTTATTTGGGCTGTTGGTTGGTTGCCTCGTTTGTTTCTTCCGCTGTCCCTTTCTCACATAGGACTTAACAATACATCTAGACAAGATAATAATAATGAAAAAGTTTTCTTGGGTCGGTAACCGAAGTGGAGCCTTAACGGGTTTCGCCTCGGTTATCCCCGTATAGCCCACTCGGATCGGTCAAGCGTCCAGACCGGGACGAGGAGGTTACACTTGTTGGTATCAGAGCCTAAGGTTTCCGAGACCTTGGGCAGGTAAGTGAGGTAAGTTAAGTTCTTGTATTGCAATTGCACGGTGTTTACTTGCCATATAAGCATGTTTGCTTGTTTATCAAGTATGCCTTGATGTATGTTTGTTTAACCGTATATGAATGTTGTTTGAAGCATGTTGAGTAGAGTCCTCATTGCTGCTATTACATCAGAAAAAGGATTTTTAAGTGTGGGAACATACTTGAGCCACTTGGAACCCTTGCCTTGCTAACCCTATCTTTGTGTGTTGTTGTTGTTGATGTAGTTTTTATCTGTGAGCGTGTATGTCGAGGCCTAGAGGTAAACCGATGATGGTTCGTCAGGATCCTCGGGTTGCGGCTCTTGTTAATGAGCCGGTGGCTGGAGTGGAGGCTTATGTGGAAGAGCCTGCTGTTGGAGTTGGAGCTCCACCACCACCACCACCACCTCCTCCGCTTGAAGCGGGAGACGAGGCTGGAGCTGGGGGAGCGGGACCTCAGGTTGGTCAGGGTGGCCAAGGTCCTGCGGGGATAGACATGGCTCCGCTAGTACAAGCTATAGCGGGAGCATTTCAGGCCGCAGTTGCCGGAGCCTAGGCTGCAGCTCAGCCAAGGGGTGATGATACTAGTTACCGTTGAAGAGGCTCCGTAGCCTGGGAGCAGAAGAGTTCAGAGGGTCTACACCCGAGAGATCCGAGTTGTGGCTGGAGAACACAATCCGTATCTTAGCTCAGATGGGTTGTGTGGGAGCTCGCAAATTGGGCTGTGTGATTTCTTTACTTCAGGGTGATGCCTACACCTGGTGGGTCACCATTACTACTGGTGTGCCTGAGGCTGAGATTGGTTGGGAATTCTTTGAGTCTGCTTTCAAGAAGAGGTATTTGGGGCCGAGATATCTTGATGAGAAGAAACGAGAGTTCATGGCTCTTGTTCAGGGAGATGCTTCAGTGACTGGCTACGTGATCCGTTTTGTCCGTTTGAGTCAGTATGCTCCAGAGTTGGTTCCTACTGAGAGGGACCGTTGTAACCGTTTCAGATATGGGCTTCACGAGGAAGTTAAGAGGTATACCTTAGCTTCAGATTATTCAGATTTTGATGTCTTGGTTGCTAGGGCCAAGGACATTGAGCATATCTTGGGGCTGGCTGAGCGTTCAGGAGGGTCTAGTTCTGGAAAGAGACATAATAACTTTGACCGTGGTGATGCCAAGAGGCATCGGGGTGGTGGAAAATAGTATGACCATAGGCGTGGCGGTGGCCACCATGGTAGAGGCCACTAGGGCCATAGAGTTGGAGGGCGTTTGCCCAAATGTACTCGTTGTGGGAGACAACATTCAAGAGAATGTTGGGGTAACTTCCATGCTTGTTGGAACTGTGGTTCGAGAGGCCACTTTAGGAGAGAGTGTCCGCATCAGGCGGCACAAGCACCGAATCTTGCTCAGGTTCCTGCGAGAGCGGTTGACTATCAGAGAGGCCGTGGGCGCGGTCGTGGTTACTTCCAGCCGAGGGCTGATGCACCTAGGATAGAGGCACAGAGGAACCTTGCTCATGTTGTGGCGGTACAGCCAGAGGTCGGTGGACCAGCTAGAGTCTACGCTCAGAGAGAGGCAGAGAATGACACGGATGTGATAGCAGGTAATTTTGAGTTACAGTCCATGTCTTTGCTTTCCTTAGTTGATTCGGGTTCTACGCATTCTTATATTTTGAGTGAGCATGCAAAGAAGTTAGACATACCTGTTGAGATCTTAGATGTAGGGATGCATGTGACTAGTTCCTTTGGTGAGACAGTGGTAGTTAGACGGATGTATAGGAGGTGTCCGCTGAAGATTCAAGGTCATGTGTTTTCCGTTGATATGATGGAGCTTCCGTTCTATGGTTTTGATATTATCTTGAGTATGGATTGGTTGGTTGAGCATAGAGCTAGTGTAGATTTTGAGACGAAGAGAATTTCTTTGAAGCTTTCCGATGACTACGAGGTAGTAGTAGTAGGCAAGAATGTTAAGCTCTTGTCGAATGTTGTGTCAGCTTTAGAGGCTCATAGGTTGATGGATTCTGGTTGTGGGGCTTACTTAGCGTATGTGATGAATCCGAATATGAGTGAGGTGAGACCGAAAGACATCAGAACAATTTGTGATTTTCCGGATGTATTTCCAGAAGAGTTACCGGGTTTGCCTCCCGACAGAGATGTAAAGTTTGTGATTGAGACTGTTTCAGGGTCTACTCCAATTTCTATTGCTCTGTATCGTATGGCTCCGAAAGAGTTGAAAGAATTGAAAAGTCAGCTTCAGGAGTTGTTAGACCGTGGTTTTATTAGGCCTAGTAGTTCGCCTTGGGGTGCACCTGTGTTGTTTGTAAAGAAGAAAGATGGCAGTATGAGGATGTGTATTGACTACAGGCAATTGAACCAGTTGACAGTAAAGAACAATTATCTGTTGCCTCGTATAGATGACTTGTTTGATCAGTTGAGGGGTGCCTCAGTGTTTTCGAAGATAGACTTGAGATCAAGGTACTATCAGTTGAAAGTGAAAGAGTGTGATGTTCCGAAGATAGCTTTTAGGACTAGATATGGTCACTATGAGTTCCTTGTGATGCTGTTTGGGCTCACGAATGCACCAACAACTTTCATGGATATGATGAACAGAGTTTTCAGAGACTATCTAGACCCATTTGTAGTTGTTTTCATAGATGACATCCTTGTGTACTCGAGATCAGAAAAAGAGCATGATGAGCACTTGAGACTTGTTTTACAGAGATTGATGAGTAATCAGTTGTATGCTAAACTTAGTAAATGTGAGTTCTGGATTCGAGAAGTTGTGTTTCTTGGCCATGCTGTATCAGCTGAAGGTATCTGTGTTGATCCGACGAAGATTGAAGCTATTGTTGAGTGGAAACAACCTAAGTCAGTGACTGAGATTAGGAGTTTCCTAGGATTAGCCGGTTACTATAGGAGATTTGTTGATGGTTTCTCTAGAGTAGCTGCTCCTTTGACTAAATTGTTGCAAAAGGGAGTTAAGTTCGAGTGGTCAGATGCGAGACAGAAGGCTTTTGAGAAATTGAAAGAAGCTTTGACGAATGCTCCAGTGTTAGTACAACCAGTTTCAGGTAAATAATTTGTGATCTATAGTGATGCTTCCTACATAGGTTTAGGTTGTGTTCTGATGCAAGAACGAAGAGTGGTTGCTTATGCTTCGAGATAGTTGAAGGTGCATGAGAAGAACTATCCTACTCATGATATTGAGTTAGCCGCGGTTGTGTTTGCGTTGAAGATTTGGCGTCATTACTTGTATGGTGAGAAATGCATAGTTTACACCGATCATAAGAGCTTGAAGTATTTAATGACTCAGAGAGAGCTGAACTTGAGGCAGAGAAGATGGCTTGAACTGTTGAAAGACTATGATTTGACCATCGAGTACCATCCGGGTAAGGCAAATGTAGTAGCCGATGCTTTGAGCACAAAAGTTGCAGTTGAGTTGCGAGCTATGTTTTCTAGGTTGAGTGTATCAGATGATGGTGGTTTGATCACAGAGTTGCAAGTGAAGCATTCTTTGATTCAGTTGATTAGAGAGAAACAGTTGCAAGACGTGTCCCTAGTTCCTCATGTTCAGGACATAGCCGAAGGTAGACCGACCGAGTATAGTTTCAGTGGTGAGGATGTGTTGTGTTTCAGAGATAGAGTTGTAGTACTTAAAGATGTTGAGTTGAGACGTCTGATTCTGAGCGAAGCACATTCGAGTCCTTTTTCTATGCATCCGGGTAGTACTAAGATGTACCGTGACTTGAAGAATGATTACTTCTGGGTTGGTTTGAAGAAGGATGTAGCCGAGTATGTGAGCCGTTGCATGGTTTGTCAGAGAGTGAAGGCAGAACATCAGGTTCCTTCAGGTTTGTTACAACCTTTGAAGATTCCGGAATGGAAATGGGAGAGGATCACCATGGACTTTGTGTCGAGATTACCGTTGTCTCCTTCGAAGAAGAATTCTGTTTAGCTAATAGTTGATAGATTCACTAAGTGTGCTCATTTCTTAGGAGTGAACACTACAGATTCTTTAGACAAGTTGGAGAATTTTTATATTCGCGAGATTGTGAGACTTCATGGAGTTCCGAAGTCTATTGTATCAGATAGAGATCTGAGATTCACAGCTAGGTTCTGGAGTTGTTTTCATAGTGCCCTAGGTAGCCGTTTACATTTCAGTACTTCTTATCATCCTCAGTCCGATGGACAGTCAGAACGAATGATACTGATAAACTCTCAAATGTGACACTTTTTAATTGCTATTTTTCAAGTTTTTAGGATTTCTTACTACCCAATCCATTTCATTTTGCTATATTTTGTGCAAGGGACCTAATTCTGGAAAACAGCAGCAAAAGAGGGCATTTCTGCAGTCTTTTTATTATTCTGGTCATGACTGGCATCGTGGGCACGACACTGGGCACGACGCGTCTGACGTGGCAGATGCGTGGTGACTTCTAGAAGCTTCTAGAACATTCTGAAAGACCTTATCAGCTTATCCGTTTAGATTTTCTGCATTTAAATTTCAAAACATTTGAATTGTTTTATCTTTACTTTATTATTTTAAATTTTCTTATCTTTTATCTTTGTAAATCCAAGCCTATAAATACCACTCCTTGGTAAAGGCTTAGGCATCAATCAATTAATCTTCATCGTTTAGTTTGAAACTCTTGTTATTTCTAGTCTTTAATCAAGTTCTCTTTTCTTTACTTTTGTTCTTTGTGTTCTTTAATTATTTTTACGAAATCAAGTTAAGTATGATAATTAATATCATGCTTTAGCTAAATTTCTTGAGCCAAGAACTAGCCAAATCAATTCAAATCGTGAGAATTGAACATTGCCTAATTTCTTTCGGGAATACATTTTTATCTTTTGGTTTAGATAGATTGGCAATCGGCCTTACTAAAGTTTTTAATCGTTTTTCAAATCAAAAAGAGCTCGTTGGTCTGGAATCGTTTAAAAACATAGTTGGGAGGAAGGATCGGCCTGTGGTAATTTCGACTTCCTGTGAACACTCTTAGCGGCGGTCCGCTAAGGAAAGATAAAATCAGAAACGATTCTTTTTAAGACAATTTCTGAGTCGGGCTTTTCCTGTGTTCAAAACTAAATATTTTAACGGCGATAGACGTGGTTAATTTGTTTAAGAATCAACCTTCGAAGATAGACTTGGGAGGATTGGTTACTCGAGAGAGAAGCAAGTTGTGACGGGTTGGGCCTTGCAGACTGTAACCGACATGATCCCCGGAGTAAAAATCCATTTCAATGATCGAAAGAATTGACAAGGCTAGCTCGAGGCTATTTTATATATCTGGACTTTCTTATTATTTTCTTTACTTTTGCATTTAAATTCTTCTATTTCATTTACACTCAATATCCGATCACCCCTTTTTTTTACTTTTCTTGTTTTCACAGATATTCCTGGAAGCATTAATCGAAGTAACCTTCAGTCAAGAATTTCGACTAATCTCCATGTGAATCGAACCTCTTTCCCTATAACTACTTAATTTCTTTATTTTTATTATTTGTTGAAAGAGGTTAATTTATTTATTTATTTTGACAGGTAAAACGACGCTTGTCAAAATTGGCGCCGTTGCCGGGGAGATTTGCTTTTGGCACTTTTGACTGATTTTGTTTTTTTATGACCAGGAAAAACCCGGGTACTTTAGCTCCATACAACCCTGAAATCGAAGTAAGCGCTCGTAGAACTCAGGGTGAAACGCTTCGGCGAAAGAAACAACAACGAGAACAAAGCACACAACAATCCGATCAGGAATCTACTTCTGAAACTACACCAGTCGAGGTACCTACACTAGAACCAGAACCGATGGCAGATTAAACGATTCGAGAACTAAACGCAGCCCCTACTGTGCAACAACCACTCTGCATCGCTTTTCCTCAAGGCGATACTCCCTTCCAGCTCAAAACGGGATTAATCCACCTACTCCCTACTTTTAATGGCCTCCCTACTGAAAGCCCACACAAGCACCTTGCCGAATTCCATATGGTGTGCAGCAGCATGAAACCGCAAGGGGTCTCGGAGGATCAAATAAAACTAAGGGCTTTTCCTTTTTCCTTTTTCCTTTTTCTGGCTAAGGAGTGGTTATTCTATTTACCTCCAAATTCGATTAATACGTGGTCTGATCTCTCTCGTGTTTTTCTTGACAGATATTTCCCTGCAGCGAAAGCAACAGAACTTAGGCGAAACATTATGGGAATTCAACAAATGCACGATGAATCCCTATACGAATATTGTGAGAGATTCAAAAAGCTGTGTGCAAGTTGTCCGCAACATGGCTTATCTGAGCAAACACTCCTTCAACACTTATATGAAGGAATGTTACCAATGGATAAAAAGATGGTAGATGCAGCAAGTGGTGGCGCGCTCGTTAACCTAACTCCTGAAATTGCTCGAACCTTGATATCTACGATGGCGGTTAATTCGCAACAATTTGGTTTTGCAAGTGAACCCAGCCGACGGGTTCACACAGTAAGCACAATTTCATTAGAGAATAAAATAGACAACTTAAATAATATCGTTAATTCTCTTATTACAGGAAAATTAGGTGCTGCTAAGGTATGTGGAGTATGCACTATGCCAGATCACGCAACCGACTTATGTCCATTGCTGCAAGACGCATCAGGTGCCCAAGTTAACGCCGTACACAATTTTCCTGGACCTCCCCAAAGACCCTATAACCCACAGAGCAATACGTTCAATCCCGGTTGGAGAGATCACCCAAACTTGAGCTACGGTAATCAGAACCCGAATTACCAACCTAGGCAATAACCTCCCTACCAAAACCAAGCACCCCAAAAATCTTCGCTTGAGTCTATTGTTGAGAGATTGACAGTTTCGCAGGAAAAATTCCAAACCCAAACACAATCTCATCTCCAGCAAATCGACAAACAAATAAGCCAACTAGCTCAAGCCGTTAGTCGTCTAGAATCCCAGGGAAAGTTACCATCCCAAAACGAAACCAACCCAAGGGAAAACGTTAGTGTGATAACTTTGCGTAGTGGAACAGTGATAATGCCTAAACTGCCCAAGTAAGATGAGCGAAAATCCGACGAATCGGGAAACTCTTCAGAAGACCAGAACGACAAGTCTCCTCCCACCGCATGTAATGCCAAATCTAAAATTTATGTTTCTACTTACGAACCTATTCCTCCTTTTCCAGGTAGATTGGTGAAACGTGATAAAAAGGAGGAAGAGAAAGAAATTTTGGATATATTCAAGAAGGTGGAAATTAATATTCCACTTTTTGATGTTATTCGGAAAGTGCCCAAATACGCAAGGTTTCTGAAGGACTTATGCACAAACCGAATGCGACTATCCGGAAATGAAAAAGTTAACCTTGGTGAAAATATTTCGGCCATCTTTCAAAAGTCGTTGCCGCCAAAGTACAAGGACCAAGGTATGTTTGCGATTCCATGTAAAATTGGAAATGTTGGGATAAAAAGAGCGATTTGGGATTTAGGTGCATCTATCAACGTCATGCTGTTAAGCGTCTACAACAAAATTTCGACTGAACCATTGAAAGAAACGCGAGTGACGGTTCAGTTAGCCGATCGATCAGTCATCTACCCCGAGGGAGTACTAGAAAACGTGTTGGTACAGGTAAAAGATCTTATTTTCCCTGCTGATTTTTATATTATTGACATGGAAAATGATCGCAGCAATAACGGATCCGAAATCTTGCTTGGCCGACCTTTCCTATCAACCGCGCATACAAAGATTGATGTCCGCGACGGCATCTTAACTATGGAATTTGATGGGGAAGTAGTTAAATTTGATATGTATAAAGATATGAAGTATCCTGATTCGATCGCAAGTTTAAATTTCGTTGATATTATAGATCCACTAGCTGATGATTTGATCGAAACTGATTTGTGTTATGACTTTTGTAGGGAATTCACGGATCTCGACGATGAAAATATAGGCGAAATCATTTCAACTCTTTCTTCCCTTTCTGATTTTCGATTAATTCCAACTCGATCTAAACATTTTTCCTCAATTTTGCAGGAACCAAAACCGAAGTTAGAGCAATTTAATTATATATTTTTAGGTGACAACCAAACTTTGCCAATCATCATTTCGAGTAAGTTGTCGCATCAGGAAGGAGGTAGAAGCCTAGTCGTTGTTTTGCGCACAAATAAAAAGATGAAGGAATGCGTTAAAACGACAAGGGATGGGCATCACCATTTATTTGAAGAACTTTCTTTTGAAGAACCAAAAATTTAGCAAAGGTCGTCGAGCTAAACGACGTTAAACAAAGCGCTAAATGGGAGGCAACCCATTGGTTTATTTTTCGTTAATTTTTACCTCATTTTTAATAATTTAATTTATGCTTCATTTTCATTTTCTTTTTTTCTAATTGCCTTAATAATTTTCTTTTTCCTCTGCAGGATTCTTTTTCGCACACAGCAAGGCAAGCATAAACCAAACCTCAGCTGAAGTGCACCGTTTCATTAAATCGGTGCATTTTAGCACACTCAATGAGCGGTGCACTTTAGCCCAAGCCCTTTCCTCTTAGCACACCCGTCCAAAATTTTCCCTTTTCCCTCTTTCCTTTCTTTCTTTCCCGCAAATCACCAAACCCTAGCAAAACTCACCCACCCGCAAAACTCACTCAGCCGCAATCCACCACGCCCCGCACGCGACGGCAAGCCCCCAACCCCCCGAGCGAGAATCCCATCCCTAAGCTTCCACCGCTCCTCCGCCTCCTTCCCCAACCGTCAGCCGCCGTTCACAGCTCTCCAACAGCACCGCTGGACCAGGCTCCACCCACCGTCTGCCTCCCCAACGGTCACCATCACCATCGTTCCAATCAATGCCCACAAGGAGTATCCTTTACCCTTCTTTGTTCTTCATTTCTTTTATGTTTTTCATCTGAATTGGGGCAATTCACTTAAATGAGGGGGAGGGTAGCAAACCGCTTGTCCTGCTTGTCTGTTATATGTTTGATTTTGATATGCCTTTGAGATGACATTTTTCTTGCCATTGCTTGATGTCCAGCATGTTATAATTGTTATAGTGCATAGGAATATTTGAATGTTGACATTTTGATAATCAAATGGCATGAGTATAATGATAGTTTGACATCTCTTTTCAATTTGCCTTGATTGTGATAATTGGATTTCTCACCTAGCTTAATCAACTTAGCCCAATTTTTTGAGAATTTGAGCCTTGAGCATGCATCTTATTCTTTATGCTCGGTTTTCCTTGCTTGAGAGTGTCATCTTGAATTTAGGAATCTAGAACTTGTGGCTTGTATACGATTTGAGACTACACTAGAATGAGGTGCTTTAATATGATTTAGGCATTAGGATTTAACCATTTTCTCTCTTTCATTAAAACTTACCTTTCGCTTAGTGAACCCTCTTAAAGCCTTATATCCCATTTTTCTTGGCTTAACCCTCAACCAAACTTTTTGATTGATCAAATGCTAGAAAGTGTATTGCTAGACAAATAAGGGGCTACAATTCGAATAAGGGCATAATTTTTCCAGAAAAAATGAAAGAAAAAAAAAGAATTAAAGGAAGGAATTGCTTCGAAAGAAAAAAGGAAAAAAAAAAGAGAAGAAAAAATAGTTTCGAAAAACTGAAAAGAAAAAAAAAATTGTTTGCTTGCCCACTTTTAAGCTCCTCTTTTGTCTTCACTATTTATTATATCTTGCATTGATCATATTCCTTTGTTTATTTTCTTTCCATCTTTCTACCCTTTTCTAAACCCACATTACACCTTGAACAAAAGACCTAATGATTTTTGCACCTCGATTCTAATAAAGTAGTGGAGAATTGAACTTGTTACAAGCCTATGGAAACCTTTGTTCATGCATGACTTAGAGTGATTTTGCTTCACATCTACCTTTAAACACTTTGAGTGCTCTTGAGTGTACCTTGGTGAGGATTAAGACTAGGTTAGGATTTTATTACTACTTGATAGTCACTTGAATGATTGAAAGGTTGTTCTTTGCTTCTATCCACTTGTTTTGATTTGTGTCTCTTTCATGATATTTCTTTTGCATTAGAACTATTATAATTATGCTTGATACTTGTGATGGCTTGAGGAATGCATTCTTGGATTAATATCTTTTTCAGACATACTTGAGGACAAGTATGAGACAAGTGAGGGGGAATTTGATAAACTCTCAAATGTGACACTTTTTAATTGCTATTTTTCAAGTTTTTAGGATTTCTTGCTACCTAATCCATTTCATTTTGCTATATTTTGTGCAAGGGACCTAATTCTGGAAAACAACAGCAAAGGAGGGCATTTCTGCAGTATTTTTATTATTCTGGTCATGACTGGCATCGTGGGCACAACACTGGGCACGACGCGTATGACGTGGCAGATGCGTGGCGATTTCTAGAAGCTTCTGGAACGTTCTGAAAGACCTTATCAGCTTATCCGTTTAGATTTTCTACATTTAAATTTCAAAACATTTGAATTGTTTTTATCTTTACTTTATTATTTTAAATTTTCTTATCTTTAATCTTTGTAAATCCAAGCCTATAAATATCACTCCTTGGTAAAGTCTTAGGCATCAATCAATTAATCTTCATCGTTTAGTTTGAAACTCTTGTTATTTCTAGTCTTTAATCAAGTTCTCTTTTCTTTACTTTTGTTCTTTATGTTCTTTAATTATTTTTACGAAATCAAGTTAAGTATGGTAATTAATATCATGCTTAGCTAAATTTCTTGAGCCAAGAACTAGCCAAATCAATTCAAATTGTGAGAATTGAACATTGCCTAATTTCCTTCGGGAATACATTTTTATCTTTCGGTTTAGATAGTTTGGCAATCGGCCTTACTAAAGTTTTTAATCGTTTTTCAAATAAAAAAGAGCTCGTTGGTCTGGAATCATTTAAAAACATAGTTGGGAGGAAGGATCAGCCCGTGGCAATTTCGACTTCATGTGAACACTCTTAGCGGCGGTCCGCTAAGGAAAGATAAAATCAGAAGCGATTCTTTTTAAGACAATTTCGACTTCCTGTGAACACTCTTAGCGGCGCATCTATCAACGTCATGCCGTTAAGCGTCTACATCAAAATTTCGACTGAACCATTGAAAGAAACGCGAGTGACGGTTCAGTTAGCCGATCGATCAGTCATCTACCCCGAGGGAGTACTGGAAAACATGTTGTACAGGTAAAAGATCTTATTTTCCCTACTGATTTTTATATTATTGACATGGAAAATGATCGCAGCAATAACGGATCCGAAAGCTTGCTTGGCCGACCTTTCCTATAAACCGCGCATACAAAGATTAATGTCCGTGACGACATCTTAACTATGGAATTTGATGGGGAAGTAGTTAAATTTGATATGTATAAAGATATGAAGTATCCTGATTCGGTCGCAAGTTTAAATTTCGTTGATATTATAGATCCGCTAGCTGATGATTTGATCGAAACTGATTTGTGTTATGACTTTTGTAGGGAATTCACGGATCTCGACGATGAAAATATAGGCGAAATCATTTCAACTCTTTCTTCCCTTTCTGATTTTCGATTAATTCCAACTTGATCTAAACATTTTTCCTCAATTTTGCAGGAACCAAAGCCGAAGTTAGAGCAATTTAATTATATATTTTTAGGCGACAACCAAACTTTGCCAATCATCATTTCGAGTAAGTTGTCGCATCAGGAAGGAGGTAGAAGCTTAGTCGTTGTTTTGCGCACAAATAAAAAAATGAAGGAAGGCGTTAAAACGACAAGGGATGGACATCACCATTTATTTGAAGAAATTTATTTTGAAGAACCAAAAATTTAGCAAAGGTCATCGAGCTAAACGACGTTAAACAAAGCGCTAAATGGGAGGCAACCCATTGGTTTATTTTTCGTTAATTTTTACCTCCTATTTAATAATTTAATTTATGCTTCATTTTTCATTTTCTTTTTTTCTAATTGCATTAATAATTTTCTTTTTCCTCTGCAGGATTATTTTTCGCACACAGCAAGGCAAGCATAAACCAAACCTCAGCTGAAGTGCACCGTTTCATTAAATCGGTGCATTTTAGCACACTCAATGAGCGGTGCACTTTAGCCCAAGCCCTTTCCTCTTAGCACACCCGTCCAAAATTTTCCCTTTTCCCTCTTTCCTTTCTTTCTTTCCCGCAAATCACCAAACCCTAGCAAAACTCACCCACCCGCAAAACTCACTCAGCCGCAATCCACAACGCCCCGTACGCGACGGCAAGCCCCCAACCCCCCTGAACGAGAATCCCATCCCTAAGCTTCCACCGCTCCTCCGCCTCCTTCCCGAACCGCCAGCCGCCGTTCACAACTCTCCAACAGCACCACTGGACCAGGCTTCACCTGCCGTCCGCCTCCCCAACGGTCACCATCACCATCATTCCAATCAATGCCCACATGGAGTATCCTTTACCCTTCTTTGTTCTTCATTTCTTTTATGTTTTTCATCTGAATTGGGGCAATTCACTTAAGTGAGGGGGAGGGTAGCAAACCGCTTGTCCTGCTTGTCTGTTATATGTTTGATTTTGATCTGCCTTTGAGATGACATTTTTCTTGCCATTGCTTGATGTCCAACATGTTATAATTGTTATAGTGCATAGGAATATTTGAATGTTGACATTTTGATAATCAAATGGCATGAGTATAATGATAGTTTGACATCTCTTTTCAATTTGCCTTGATTGTGATAATTGGATTTCTCACCTAGCTTAATCAACTTAGCCCAATTTTGTGAGAATTTGAGCCATGAGCATGCATCTTATTCTTTATGCTCATTTTTCCTTGCTTGAGAATGTCATCTTGAATTTAGGAATCTAGAACTTGTGGCTTGTGTACGATTTGAGACTACACTAGAATGAGGTGCTTTAAGATAATTTAGGCATTAGGATTTAACCATTTTCTCTCTTTCATTAAAACTTACCTTTCGCTTAGTGAACCCTTTTGAAGCCTTATATCCCATTTTCTTGGCTTAACCCTCAACCAAACTTTTTGATTGATCAAATGCTAGAAAGTGTATTGCTAGACAAATAAGGGGCTACAATTCGAATAAGGGTATAATTTTTCCAGAAAAAATGAAAGAAAAAAAAAACAGAATTAAAGGAAGCAATTGCTTCGAAAGAAAAAAAGAAAAAAAAGAGAGAAGAAAAAACAGTTTCGAAAAACTGAAAAGAAAAAAAATTGTTTGCTTGCCCACTTTTAAGCTCCTCTTTTGTCTTCACTGTTTATTATATCTTGCATTGATCATCTTCCTTTGTTTATTTTCTTTCCATCTTTCTACCCTTTTTCTAAACCCACATTACACCTTGAACAAAAGGCCTAATGATTTTTGCACCTCGATTCTAATAAAGTAGTGGAGAATTGAACTTGTTACAAGCCTATGGAAACCTTTGTTCATGCATGACTTAGAGTGATTTTGCTTCACATCTACCTTTAAACACTTTGAGTGCTCTTGAGTGTACCTTGGTGAGGATTTAGACTAGGTTAAGATTTGATTACTACTTGATAGGCAATTGAAGGATTGAAAGGTTGTTCTTTGCTTCTATCCACTTGGTTTGATTTGTGTCTCTTTCATGATATTTCTTTTGCATTAGAACTCTTATAATTATGCTTGATACTTGTGATGGCTTGAGGAATGCATTCTTGGGTTAATATCTTTTTCGGACATACTTGAGGACAAGTATGAGACAAGTGAGGGGGAATTTGATAAACTCTCAAATGTGAAACTTTTTAATTGCTATTTTTCAAGTTTTTAGGATTTCTTGCTACCTAATCCATTTCATTTTGCTATATTTTGTGCAAGGGACCTAATTATGGAAAACAACAGCAAAAGAGGGCATTTCTGCAGTATTTTTATTATTCTGGTCATGACTGGCATCGTGGGCACGACACTGGGAACGACGCGTATGACGTGGCAGATGCGTGGCGACTTCTAGAAGCTTCTGGAACGTTCTGAAAGACCTTATCAGCTTATCCGTTTAGATTTTCTGCATTTAAATTTCAAAACATTTGAATTGTTTTTATCTTTACTTTATTATTTTAAATTTTCTTATATTTAATCTTTGTAAATCCAAGCCTATAAATACCACTCCTTGGTAAAGTCTTAGGCATCAATCAATTAATCTTCATCGTTTAGTTTGAAACTCCTGTTATTTCTAGTCTTTAATCAAGTTCTCTTTTCTTTGCTTTTGTTCTTTATGTTCTTTAATTATTTTTATGAAATCAAGTTAAGTATGGTAATTAATATCATGCTTAGCTAAATTTCTTGAGCCAAGAACTAGCCAAATCAATTCAAATCGTGAGAATTGAACATTGCCTAATTTCCTTCGGGAATACATTTTTATCTTTCGGTTTAGATAGTTTGGCAATCGGCCTTACTAAAGTTTTTAATCGTTTTTCAAATCAAAAAGAGCTCGTTGGTCTGGAATCGTTTAAAAACATAGTTGGGAGGAAGGATCGGCCCGTGGCAATTTCGACTTCCTGTGAACACTCTTAGCGGCGGTCCGCTAAGGAAAGATAAAATCAGAAGCGATTCTTTTTAAGACAATTTCTGAGTTGGGCTTTTCTTGTTTTCAAAACTAAATATTTTAACGGCGATAGACGTGGTTAATTTGTTTAAGAATCAACCTTCGAAGATAGACTTGGGAGGATTGGTTACTCGAGAGAGAAGCAAGTTGCGACGGGTTGGGCCTCGCAGACTGTAACCGACATGATCCCCGGAGTAAAAATCCATTTCAATGATCGAAAGAATTGACAAGGCTAGCTCGAGGCTATTTTATATATCTGGACTTTCTTATCATTTTCTTTACTTTTGCATTTAAATTCTTCTATTTCGTTTACACTTAATATTCGATCACCTTTTTTTTTTTACTTTTCTTGTTTTCACAGATATTCCTGGAAGCATTAATCGAAGCAACCTTCAGTCAAGAATTTCGACTAATCTCCCTGTGGATCGACCATCTTTCCCTATAACTACTTAATTTCTTTATTTTATTATTTGTTGAAAGAGGTTAATTTATTTAATTATTTTGACGGGTAAAACGACGCTTGTCAGATACAGATTTTAGAGGATATGCTTCGTTGTTGCGTGATTGACTTCCAGGATTCTTGGGAGAAGCATTTGCCCTTAGTTGAGTTTGCTTACAACAACAGTTACCAGGCTAGTATACAGATGGCTCCTTATGAGGCTTTGTATGGTAGACGATGTAGGACTCCGATCTGTTGGGCTGAAACGGGTCAAAAATTGCTACCTATGCCGGATTTGCTTAAGGGGACTATTGAAAAAGTGAAGTTTATTTGTGACCGTTTGAAAGCAGCTTCCGATCGTCAGAAATCCTATGTAGATTTGAAGAGAAAAGAGATTGAGTTCTCAGTGGGTGAGAAAGTGTTTCTGAAAGTATCTCCGTGGAAGAAGGTAATGCGATTTGGCCGGAAAGGCAAGGTAATGAGATAGTTGAGCGGATTGGGCCGGTAGCTTACCGTTTGAGATTGCCTTCTGAGTTAGAGAAGATCCATGATGTTTTTCATGTGTCGATGCTTAGTAGATATAGATCAGATCTGTCTCATGTTATGCCCGTTGAGGAGATAGAGCTGAATCCGGATTTGTCTTACAATGAAGAACCAGTTGAGATACTTGCTTCTGATAGCAAGGTGTTGCGTGGCAAGACCATAGAGTTGGTCAAGGTGTTGTGGAGACATAGAGGCGTGGAAGAGGCCACGTGGGAGAGGAAAGTTGATATACTTGAGCAGTTTCCGTACTTGTTTCCGTAAGGTAATTTCGGGGACGAAATTCCTTAAGTGGGGGAAAGTTGTAACACCCGGGTTTGGGGTCGGGTGAAAATAATATTAAAATAATATTTCGGGTTTCTGTTTTATAATTAAAATAATAAAATATTCTTATGGGCTTCGTGTTTGCAAAATAATTAGAATCTATGTTGGGCCCATCTTCTAAGTCCAAATTCCATGGATTTTAGGAGATGAGGGTTTTAGCCATTTCATTAATGGCATAATGGTAAATATGTTTTTGGGTGAATTAAAATAAAACAAAAGAAGAAGACATGTGCTCATCTTCTTCCCCACTCCCATTTCAAACCCAACGACCAAAGAGCTCTCTTCTCCATTTTTACTATTACATCTCATCCTTTGCTCTTTGTTGGTGATTTTTGAAAGGTAATCATGTTTTTTACTTGGCCTTATCTTCCTCTTCATTTTAGTACCATTAGTTTTCATTAAAACCATGTATTTTGTATTTTGGGTTTTTCAAAGATTTTGTCAAAGGTTGAAGCTTTATGAATTTCTAACAAAGCTTTTGATTTATTATTGTTAGATAAGTTGTTTATAACCCATAAGGTCCAACATATGTGAATTTTAAAGAGTTTTATGAAGATTTCCGGATTTGGGTTTTAGAAGGGTTTTATGAGGGTTTAAAGGTTGGTTTTGGGGTTGCTTTGTGTTGGAAATTGAGGGCTGATGTTAGTGTGATAGTTAGGGGTTGTTTTGAGAGCATTTAAGTGTGTTAAAAAGGTTGAAATCAAGAGTTTTGGATTGCGCTAAAGGGCTGCTCGGGATTGAGGTTTTGGGAGTTGTTCTTAGCTTGAAATCTTGTGTTTTATGCTTGATTAGTGTTCCGGGTTTGCTACATTGATGTGTGAACTGATTTGAGGTTGTTTTGATTGTGTTGAGTTGATTAGAAGCAAGAATTTATGTTGGTGAAGCCTTGGGAACAAATCCGGAATCATTGGAAGCTTGATCGGCTAGTGTGTTGAGCTTGGAATAGTCGGTGAGTGGTTAAATGTTTTTAAATGGTTTTCAAGTATTGGTTTAAACATGTGGACTAGGTTGGGCTTGGTAGACCCACCTAGAGTTGGGATTAGAGTGGTAGCCTAATCCCAAGCTTTAGTTAGAGACATTGGTTGAACTCTAATTGTTGTTTATGCCTCATGATTGTTTGTGTTTGTGGTGGATATGTATATTGTGTTATACATGTTGTTGAGGCATGGTTTGGTGCATTGTTATATGCATGTGGTTTGGATTGTGGATTGTGCATGACTGTGAGTCATGGTGAGTACGTGCTAAGCACGGAAATTGGTAAGAAATGATGTTGTGAAAGATTATTGAAATGTGTAGTTTTGGCACTAGTATGCTTGGGTACAATGATCGATCATTAGGATGTTTAGTGTGCACACGTGAGTCAAATGCGCGCGTGGTATTGGTGATGGTAGTCATCAAGATGGAGTACGGGTTCGCCCAGAAAATCTTCTTGTATATGTTAGTCGGTGATGAGTGTAATCCCATCGACGGGGCGTGAGGATGAGTGGAATCCCCTCCACGTGAACGGTGATGAGTGTAATCCCACCGTAAGGTAATGGTTGTGTTGGATGTGAGTTCCAACATTTTATCCGCGTATTCGAGTCATAGCTAAGTGCCAATATGATTTGAGATGTGTTGCCAATATGGATCCATATATGTGTTTGTTAATACATTGATATATGTATTTTCATGTGTTGAGCTTATGACTTGTTGAGCATGGCATAATTTTGAGTTATGTTCATGCATCATTGATATTTTGGCCCGTATGGTTCGAAGGTAAGACCATGTATTCTACCTTGGTTGTGCATGTGCTTGGACCCTGCATTGTCGAGGTTGTTTTAATGAGCTTACCCTCACTAAGCTTTATGCTTACGCTCTCTTTTGTTCGATAATGTAGATCCGTAGTTCGAGGGTTGCTAGTGCAAGAAGAAGGCCTCCAAGTGTGCTTTGTGGTGCTATCTTAGCTTTCAAGTATGGACATTTTAGTTATAAGATGTAATGGTCAAGCAATGGGATTTGTGATGTTGATTTGAGCTTTTGATGTTTGGTTTTAGGAGCATGTTTAGACTCATTGTTTGTGGATGATATGTTTGAGTTTGCTTGCCTAGTGTTTTGGCTTTGAGCCCCTTTATGAATGCTTTATGTATGGTTGTTTAAGGCATGAACCTTTTAAGTGAAATGGATGTCTTCTTTTGATAAATGCATGAATCCTTTGAATGAATGTTCCTTGTTCGTGTTGGTTGTCTCGTATGTTGAGATCTTGTTTGTTGTTTATGCCTCATGATTATTTGTGTTTGTGGTGGATATGTATATTGTGTTATACATGTTGTTGAGGCATGGTTTGGTGCATTGTTATATGCATGTGGTTTGTATTGTGGATTGTGCATGACGGTGAGTCATGGTGAGTACGTGCTAAGCACGGAAATTGGTAAGAAATGATGTTGTGAAAGATTATTGAAATGTGTAGTTTTGGCAATAGTATGCTTGGGTACAATGATCGATCATTAGGATGTTTAGTGTGCACACGTGAGTCAAATGCACGCGTGGTCTTGGTGATGGTAATCATCAAGATGGAGTACGGGTTCGCCCGGAAAATCTTCTTGTATATGTTAGTCGGTGATGAGTTTAATCCCATCGACGGGGCGTGAGGATGAGTGGAATCCCCTCCGCGTGAACGGTGATGAGTGTAATCCCACCGTAAGGTAATGGTTGTGTTGGATGTGAGTTCCAACGTTTTATTCGCTCATTCGAGTCATAGCTAGGTGCCAATATGATTTGAGATGTGTTGCCAATATGGATCCATATATGTGTTTGTTAATACATTGATATATGTATTTTCATGTGTTGAGCTTATGACTTGTTGAGCATGGCATAATTTTGAGTTATGTTCATGCATCATCGATATTTTGGCTCGTATGGTTCGAAGGTAAGACCATGTATTCTACCTTGGTTGTGCATGTGCTTGGACCCTGCATTGTCGAGGTTGTTTTAATGAGCTTACCCTCACTAAGCTTTATGCTTACGCTCTCTTTTGTTCGACAATGTAGATCCGTAGTTTGAGGGTTGCTAGTGCAAGAAGAGGGCCTCCAAGTGTGCTTTGTGGTGCTATCTTAGCTTTCAAGTATGGACTTTTTAGTTATAAGATGTAACGGTCAAGCAATGGGATTTGTGATGTTGATTTGAGCTTTTGATGTATGATGATGTTTGGTTTTAGGAGCATGTTTAGACTCCTTGTTTGTGGATGATATGTTTGAGGTTGCTTGCCTAGTGTTTTGGCTTTGAGCCCCTTTATGAATGCTTTATGTATGGTTGTTTAAGGCATGAACCTTTTAAGTGAAATGAATGTCTTCTTTTGATAAATGCATGAATCCTTTGAATGAATGTTCCTTGTTCGTGTTGGTTGTCTCGTATGCTGAGATCTTGATTGTTAAGTGTTGTATGTATGCTTGCGTGTGGTTAGGGAAGTCCTAAAATGCATTTAGAGTTGTGTTTTAGAGTCTTAGGCTGCAAACTTGGGTATTGCAGTGCAGGGCGTATCGGTACGCCCAAGGGCCGTATCGATACGGTGCTACACACTGGGACTCAAGTTTGGCCTAGCGTACCGATACACGAGGGCGTATCGATACGCCAAATCCTCATTGGAAATCTGAGATTTTGACGAGATTTTGGCGTATCGGTACGGGTCTAGGGTGTATCGATACGGTCTTGTATCGTTGACCGTGAGAAGTTGACCAGCGAGGGCATATCGGTACGGTCAAGCCGTGTACCGATACGGTCTTCCTGGGTTGACCTTGGGCTTTTGACCTAGTCAAGGCGTATCGATACCCTCTCTGAGTGTATCGATACGGCATGCTGTTTAAGATTAAAATGGCCTGTTTTACTTGGGCTGTTGGTTGTTTGCCTCATTTGTTTCTTCCGCTGTCGCCTTTCTCACATAGGACTTAACAATACATCTAGACAAGATAATAATAATGAAAAAGTTTTCTTGGGTCGGTAACCGAAGTGGAGCCTTAACGGGTTTCGCCTCGGTTATCCCCGTGTAGCCCACTCGGATCGGTCAAGCATCCGGACCGAGACGAGGGGGTTACAAGGTAATTTGCCAGGTCAGTCTCGGGTTCAGATTCGTTTCAGTCGGATGCAGGTCGGGTTTCAGGTCAAAATTAACAGGTCAGATTCGGGTTCGGGTCGTTTTCAGTCGGACGCAGATCGAGTTCAGTTGCTACAATAACAGGTTCAACTCGGGTTCGGGTCAGCAACAGTCAGTTACAGTTCGGGTTCGGGTCATCGAATTCTTGAGTCAAATCAGGTTCTGACTCGAGCATGTTTTCAGGTTCTGACTTGTTTTTACATCCCTACCCACTAAGGATTTTCAACAATCTCCACTAGATGTTCTTCCCCTTTTCTAGGCTATGGAGGTAATCTTTACGATCGGTCAATCTTACTACCCAAAGATTCACCCAAAAGGCTCTCTTTACAAAGATGAAATTTGGCAAATGGAAATATCTCTCACAAGACTGAAAATTGTGCCCAATTACAATCAAACACTCTCCCAAACTTGAAATAATGATTTACAGTAAGGATTACAACAAGTTGGGTACAAGATATGACTTTTATGAAGCACAAAGGTTTCGATTATAGCTTGGATGTTGCAAGTAGGTTCAATAGTGTTGGTGCTTTGGAGGCTTACTTTTATACCCTTGCATTGAATTCTAGTCGTTTGGGTGGTTGTGGTCATTAATCTAGCCGTTGGGCTGCATTTTTCCCGCAATAAATGCACTTCTGCAACCTACCGTATTGGTACTCGAACAAGGGTATCGATACCTGTCTCAAAACAGAAAGAGTCGTTGTGCACATTTTAAGAGGGGCGTATCGATACGTGTATGAGCGTATCGGTACGGGTATAGTGTAAAACAAGGGGCGTATCGATACTCATATACCGTATCGATACGGATTTTGCTCACTAGAATCCTGGATTGAACTTCACTAAAAATGGTATCGGTACGCTGAATGAGTGTATCGATATGGTTAACAGTCATTTTAAAATTTGGGATTCCAATAATTAACAAGCAACGTTTGAATCATTAAATGAAAAGATTTTGTAAACATCATCAAATCGTATCGATACGCGTATGATCGTATCGATACGCTATAGCTCAAAAACTTGCCTAGATGAATATCGTATCGATACGAGGTTAACCGTATCAGTACCCTTTTAACAATTGAAATTCCAGTGAAGGAAAACCCTATCGATACTGCTTAAGCGTATCGATACGCCTGGGCATAGAATTTAAGTTAGGCTTTAAAATACTTAGAAAATTTTTGAACATTTTAAAAGTTTTGACTTGAAGGATCTTTTGGTTCAAAAAGCTTGTTAATTGGGTGAGCCTTTGAAGTACTTAAAAATTTATTGTATTTACAAATAACCCCTTATACAATTAGTTATATCAAAATCAATTTAATTTTTACAATCTCCCCCTTTTTGATATAACAAAACCAAGGATAAATTTTTAAGTATTGAAAACTTTGAAAGACTTACTCCCCCTAAATTTAAAAATAGGTTTTCAAAAATTTACTGTTTACACTTCTCCCTTTTTTGTTAGATCAAAATCAATGCATGAAAAGGGAATATAAACAAGATATATCAATAAAGCACAAGATATAATCAAAGCATAATAAGTAACATAATATCATTAAAGAGCAAATTAAAAACCAAAGCAACAATAGTTCAGCATAACTTGAAACTTAGTCCTAAAAACAAAATCAAAGAATAAGTTCCCTAACATAACGATGCATGATAAAAAGAAACCCTAATATGATATGTAATGATATACTCAAAAACTACTCATCCCTATCGTCTTCATCCTCTTCCTCTTCATCTTCATCATCAAGGTTGGCTTGAAATTTCTGAGTATGATTGAGCCAAGCACTATGAAAGGTGGTGAGAGAGACATCCATGGAAGTTTGTTGCTGTTCAATGACCTTGACTCGATCCTCCAATGATGTAAAGCGAGTGTCAATGGCCGCAAATTCGGCATCCACGTTTTCAAATCCAAAAACATTGCATAAAACGATTTGATCAATTCGAAGCCTTTTGCCCATAAGATAGGAGTCAATGGCAATAACACTTTCTCTAGCATGATCATGGATACATCGGGCATTAGCAAAGAAAATCAAAATAAGATTTCGGTACATAATCGGGGGAACACTTAGAAAAGGCAAAAACATTCATTGTTGAAACAACCTAAAATATTTGAACTTAAAACATTCGGAGTTTAGAAAGGGGATTGAAACAACCCGTTCATCCCGGATTGGAAATGGTTGGTATTGTTTATAATGAGCCATAGCCGAAGGGGATAGAAAACTGTTTTGAAGAATAAAACCAAGGTTCAGTTTAGTAATACCCTCATTGTCCAAATTGGGATTGGATGAACTAGGAGCCAAATCTTTCCTTTGTCTCTTTTTCGGTGCAATAATATCCTGAAAGACATCAAAAACATTCGAAAACAATATATGCAATTATCATCATATTCGATCCAATGAACATCCCAATAATTCAAGGTATTGGTAAAAATAAAATAATATATATTATAGGTTAAAATTATATACAAGTATAAAATAAATTTTGGGAAAAAGATTTTTAAAAACATATATGAAAAATATATGGTATATTTTTATATTCGAATAAAAAATATTCGGATTTTACAAAAAATTTACAAAAACTTCAAAACCTATATTAAGTATACATAGTTTATACAAAAACAAGTTAAAACAATAAAAATGTAAACCCCCTTATCCCGGCCTAGACGGTTAACCCGAACTACGAAGGTTACACGGGGAAAACAAAAGTCAACCCAGAAGTCGACCTTGATTCACGACCCTTTTTTTCTTTTTAATCTTGTCTAGATGCTTATTAACCCTAAGTGAGTACTCACGAGATACGACTGTAAAAGGCACAGCGAATGGATTTTAAATAGGGACTCAATTGCACCTTACACGAATTTAGGGACCAAAATGTAATATCTGTAAATTAGAAGGTCATCATTGATTTTAAAGTTACCAATATGAAAATAATCATGTTACAAGCTTTTCTGCCAAATTTCATCTCAATTGGACATCACAAACTCAAGAAATTGCAATCTCATCATTAAGGACTAAAATGTAATCATACAAACCTCAGAACAATTCAAATCTGTGTTCAACGGTCACCCGTTTCGAAACACCTGCTTGCCGTATCGAAACGCTAGATCAAGACACCCACCCGTTTCGAAACCTGTTCTGAAACACGCCGTTCTAGTAGCCAAATCGTTTCGAAACAACCTCCATTGTTTCGAAACACGAAGGCCATTACATGCCCCCGTTTCGAAACACTAGAGGGTGTTTCGATACGGTTTGCCCAGAAATTGCAGCAAGTGCTGGTTTTTCACCCAAAAACCCATTCAAACACATCCCAAGGACTCTCTAATCATACCAACAAGTCAACATACATATAAGGTACCTATTTGGAACACACAACACCATCAAAGCATCCAACACAAATTCTCCATAGTCTAGAGGCATGCTTCATAATATCAAAATCCAAATAGGCACTCAAACCTCAAAACAAGCAATTAAGGCCATTTACAAGTAATCCAGCCAAAGCAAACATGCCACAACCTTAGGGAGTTTAACACATCTCCCAAAACAAAACTTGATATCCCATTGCAAATTTATCAAAACTAAAGTGTATGAAAACTTCACCATACGTGAGCTTAGATTTCCTTGGATGAACTTAGCTTCCTTGATGCTCGAAAACACCTCAATTATCTACATTATTGGTAAAAGAGAGCGTAAGCACAAATGCTTAGTGAGGCATGCTCTAAAGAAAACCAACACAATAACGCACTTTTAGAAAACACTTTCATCAAAAGCTTTAAAACCACATGCTCATCTCTTTCTCATGCTTGGAAAACTTTCAAAGCAATACCCATTGAAACTACATGTACCTTCATTCTATCTCATGCATTAAAACCAATGCAAAACTCATGGCAAGGCCATTCACATGCTTATATTGTCAAAGCATTACTAAACCAATATCATATGCATAACTCATAGCATAAACCATTTCATCAAAGGTACATGTGTAACAAAAACCATTTCATCATTTATATTGGCATTTAACATCTCATTAGTACTCGGATATTCGGACACATTTCTACACTAGACTCTTCCGGTGGAATCTCGCATCACCGTACTCACTTGTCTAGCAACATAGCTTCCGGTGGAATATCTCATCACCGTACTCACATGGAGGAATCTCTCATCGCCACAAGCTTGGGTATTTCACCAAGTCCTACCCGATGGAATGCCCATCATCGGAATATCTCCCTTTGGCTTAACCAAAGAGCACGTACGAATTTTTAGTTTATAGTGCACTCTCATCCTATTGATCGATCAATTATATCCGGTAAGTTTCTCAACATCTATGCCAATATAATGTGTTAAAACATCATCACACCGACTGTTTTTCATGCAATAAAACTCAAAGGTTTTCTCACCACATTTCAAATCATAAATCATACTTTGCTTCAAACCAAAAGCTCAAATCTATTCAATGCAACATGGCATCTCATGACATCTCTACAAGCATAATCTCATGCTCTAAATCATGCATAAAAATAGTAGGAATTTATCAACCTCAAACCATGAGCATGTAAAAGCATTATAGGGGCAAACACCACTTTAGAGAGACCAAATCAAACTATACTTACTTCCAGATTTAGGAAAGTGTTTCAAACCTCTCCTAAATCCCCAAACCTTGTATTTTTGTCCTCATGGACTTCTAACCCAATCGCACTCACCGATTTCGTTTCGCTTGCTTGCCGAAACGCCGATTAAGCTTCCGGATCAACTCCAAAAGTGTCCGAAGATGTCTCCCCTATTTTTGACACATAAAAGCAGAGGATTAATGCATCATCATGCATTGAAATCTTCAGCCAACACTCTTAAACTCGTTGCTCTATCCAAACACAACATTTCGGCTACCAAACACAACCGAAAACACCTCCAAACTCTTCCAAAACTTAACCCAGCCAAGATCCATCACTTCCAAACACTTCTAAACATCAATTAACATCAAAAACAACCCTAAACTCGTCCTTATACCTCCAGCTATAACAGAACACCAAAAACACCCCCAAAACCAACATTTTCACAAGCAAAAACTTAGGAAAAACAACCTATTCGGGATTGGATTGATAAAACCTCATTTCTAACATCATTTAACATCCAAAATACATTAGAAAACTATCTCAAAACAGAGCCCAATCAATTACCACGAAAATCTTCAAGATCTCTTCCAAAATCTTGAGTTTTAAGCCAAAATCTTGTTTCTAACATTAAAACCATTCATAAATCTTTAATAAAGGATTTGACAACTTGGGAATTTCAGTAAAGAACTGAGTATTTAGAGGAGAAGAACAATCTTACCTCTAAAAGATGATTTCTCCTTGATTTGGACAAATTTCCATGAAAATACAATGTAGAAATCAAATGGATTTGTTGCAAGGTTGATTAGGAATCAATGAGTGATGGAAATATCATCAAATGAAGTAGAAATCAAGGTGAATTTTGCTGGAGAAAAAGTGTTTGGTTGATAGGATTTTTGAGAGAAAAAGAAATGAGAGAAAATTTGAGAAAAGTAGTTATGAAAGTCAAAAGTAGTTTATCACCTTTCTTTTATTTAATTAAATCATTAATTAAATCACCCAAATTAAGGAAAAATCTGGTGAAAACGTTTTTGGTAAATTAGCTCCTTAATGATTCAAAGTTTCAATCCTTTACAAAACAGTCACTACTAAACTTTGCAAAAATCGCGATTTGGTCACTACACCGAAATGTAGTATTTCCAAACCCTATTTTGTAAAATTGATTTCACCATTCACCTTTATATATTAAATAAGGATTTTTAGATATTTTTCTATATTTTTAAAGCATTCCGAACTAGGTGTTCCCTAAAACTCCCTTTTATATTAGAACCGTTTCTCAGACCGGTTCGGTTCAGACCCTAAACTTCTAAGCCCAAAATTGGGGTGTTACAACTCTCCCCCTCTTAAGAAATTTCGTCCTCGAAATTTACCTGGAGGAAAAAGATAAGGAAACTGCTTCTTCATGTCATCTTTCCTTTCCCACGTGGCTTCCTCAACACCACGATGCCTCCACAACATCTTAACCAACTCAATGGTCTTACCTCGTATGGTCCAATATACCTAGGGTCCGATCTATACCCCCGAAGCATGGATACATGAAACACATCATGTATCTTCTCTAACTCTTGTGGTAGCCTCAGCTTATAAGCAACAGGACCCACACGTTCAATCACCTCGTATGGTCCAATATACCTAGGGCTCAACTTACCCTTTCGGCCAAATCTCATCACCTTCTCCCAAGGTGAAACCTTCAAGAACACACGGTCACCCACCGCAAACTCAATCTCCTTACGCTTCAAATCTGCGTAAGACTTCTGTCGATCAGAAGTTGCCTTCAACCGCTCACAAATGAGCTTCACCTTCTCGGTGGTTCCCTTCAACAAAGTCGGCATTGAGACCAATTTCTGACCTGCTTCAGCCCAGCAAAGAGGAGTTCTGCACTTCCTCCCATACAAGGCTTCATAAGGTGCCATTTGAATACTCGCCTGGTAACTATTATTATAAGCAAACTCCACCAACGGCAAATGCTTCTCCCAAGAGCCTTGAAACTCAATCACGCAACACCTCAACATATCCTCGAGCACTTGGATAACACGCTCAGACTGTCCACCCGATTGCGGATGATAAGAAGTACTGAAATTCAGCCGCGTACCCAAAGCTTGATGCAAACACTGCCAAAATCGCGATGTAAACCTGGGATCCCTATCCGACACTATAGACTTTGGTACACCATGCAAACGCACAATCTCAGCAATGTACAACTCTGAAAGCTTATCCAAGGTATACGTGGTATGCACAGGTAAGAAATGCGCACACTTCGTAAGGCGATCCACAATCACCCACACCGAATTCTTCTTCGATGGTGACAAAGGCAAACCAGACACAAAGTCCATGGTGATTCTTTCCCACTTCCATTCAGGTATCCTCAACGGTTGCAACAACCCTGAAGGGAACTAATGCTCAACCTTAACCCGCTGACAAACCATGCACTTACCCACATATTCTGCAACATCTTTCTTCAAACCCACCCAATAGTACTCATCCCTCAGATCATGATACATCTTTGTACTACCAGGGTGTATAGCAAAAGGACTACTATGAGCTTCGGTCAGAATAGTACGCCTCAACTCCACATCATTCGGCACTACTATCCGTCTTCCAAAACATAGAACTCCATCATCATTAAAACAAAAATCTGATGGTCTATCCTCAACAATATCCTGAACATGAGGCACCAAAGAATCATCCAACAACTGCTTATCCTTTATCAACTGAACCAAAGATGGTTTCACTTGTAATTCAGCCACAAGACCTCCATCTCGCGAAATGCTCAAGCTAGCAAACATAGCCCTTAACTCTACCGCCACCTTCCTGCCCAAGGCATCCGCCACAACATTAGCTTTTCCCGGATGGTACTCGATCGTCAGATCATAATCCTTAAGAAACTCCACCCAACGTCTTTGCCTAAGATTTAACTCTCTCTGAGACATCAAATACTTCAAACTCTTGTGATTAGTGTACACAGTACACTTCTCACCATAAAGGTAATGTCTCCAGATCTTCAAAGCAAAAACCACCGCAGCTAATTCAATATCATGCGTAGGGTAATTGCGCTCATGCACCTTCAACTATCGCGATGCATAAGCCACCACCTTACCCTCCTGCATTAGCACACACCCCAAACCAACGTATGATACGTCACTGTACACCACAAACTCTTTCCCTGATTCAGGTTGAACCAAGATAGGAGCTTGCGTCAAAGCTGCCTTAAGCTTCTCAAAAGCTTGTTGTCTTGCTTCCGTCCACTCATACTTAACATCTTTTTGCAACAACTTCGTCAAAGGGGCGGCAATCTTTGAAAATCCATCCACAAACCTCCGGTAATATCCTGCCAACCCAAGGAAACTACGGACTTCATGAACAGACTTAGGAGGCTTCCAATTCATCACCGCCTCAACCTTCTGAGGATCAACACGAATCCCCTCAGCCGAAACCACATGACCAAGGAACACAACTTCCTTTAACCAAAACTCGCACTTGCTCAACTTAGCATAAAGCTGATTTTCCAGAAGCGCTTGCAAGACAACCCTCAAATGACCTTCATGCTCATCCTCAGTACGAGAGTACACAAGGATATCGTCGATGAACACCACAACAAACTTGTCTAAGTATTCATGGAACACTCTATTCATCATGTCCATAAAAGCTGCAGGAGCATTCGTCAAGCCAAACGACATTACAAGGAACTCATAATGTCCATACCTCGTTCTAAAGGCTGTTTTTGGTACATCCACATCCTTTACCTTAAGCTGATAGTATCCTGACCTTAAGTCAATCTTGGAGAACACAGCCGCTCCCTGAAACTGATCAAAAAGATCATCAATCCTCGGCAAAGGATACCTATTCTTGATAGTCAACTTGTTCAGCTGACGATAATCGATGCACATTCTCATAGTGCCATCCTTCTTCTTCACAAACAAGACCGGTGCACCCCAAGGTGACACACTTGGCCGAATGAAGCCACAGTCAAACAACTCCTAAAGCTGCATCTTCAATTCCTTCAACTCCTTAGGTGTCATGCGGTAGGGAGCAATGGACACTGGAGTGGTATTTTCATACAGCTCTATCCCAAATTCCACCTCTCGACTAGGCGGCAATCCATGTAGCTCCTCCGGAAACACTCCAGGAAACTGCCGTACAGTTCTGATATCCTGAACGCGCAACTCCTTTGAACTAGGATTCATCACAAAGGCTAGGTAAGCCTCGCAACCTTGCCTCAGCATTCGACTCGCTTCTAATGTAGGTTGGGGACAATCTTTCTTCAAATGTCCACGGTTCCCACAATTCCAGCATGTCCCAAGGTTACCCCAACACTCACCAATGTGTCGTCTACTACAACGGTTACACTCAGGAGTCCTCTGAACAGCATTAGGTCCTTGCTGACCTCTACCAGGGTTATCACCCCCACGCCTAACATCATAATGCGTCCTCATATCCTTATGCCTCTTGTTGCGATCTCTACCATAATCGCGTTCAGCCACTCGCTTACCAGAGCTAGATCCACCCGCTCGACTAGTCAGACCAAGATTTGACTCAATATCCTTGGCTCTAGTGACCAAGACATCGAAATCTGTAGAATCAGCCACTAGCATAAAAGTCTTCACATCCTTTACCAACCCATAGCGGAATCGTTCGCACCTCTCCCGATCATTAGGGATTAGCTCAGGTGCATACTGACTAAGGCGGACAAACTGAATTTCATACTCGGCTACAGACATGCTACCTTGCATAAGAGACATAAATTCTCTTTTCTTCTCATCTAGGTAACGCACACCCAGATACTTCTGCTTGAACGCATTCACAAAGAACGTCCAAGTCACTTCGTCATCCTCCATCCCAGAAATAGTCGCCGTCCACCATGTATAAGCATCACTATGCAGTAGTGATACAACACAACCCAGCTTCTGCACATTATTGCAGTTCATCTGACCCAAAATCCTCTTGGTGCTTTCCAACCAAGACTCAGATCCTTCCGGAGATAAACCTCTGAACTCAGTCCCTCCCAGACTGCGAAGACATTCCAAAGGCAACCTCCCATTAGCATCATCCTGATGCGCAGCTCCATGAGCTCCAGCTACTACTGCCTGGAAAGCTCCAGCAATAGCCTAAATCAACATGGTCATGTCAGGAGCAGCTTGCCCCTGCGCACCCTCAGGTCCAGCGACCCCAGCACCAACACCATCATTACCAGCTCCAGCACCATCACCACCGGCATCACCACCGGGTGGTCCACCACCAGGAGGAGGAGGTAGATTCTCAGCATTCTCCTCATTCTCATTCTGAGCCATAGCTCTTGTATTTATCCTCATCTCTCTACGTGGCCCCATTACATGGAAAACAATGCACTAAACAAAAATGCAATAACACAATTAGGCACAATAAGGTAAGTAATCCAAGTACTCAAGCTCATTTTCGAAAACAATTCCTCTCATTAGTTTTAACTTGGCAATGGGATCCCATATCACACTCCAAACATAGCACAATATCACAAAAACATCACAATTGATATCATACATCACTATTCACACGACATTCTTTCACCCAAAGGGCACATCATGCAATTACACATACATCATCCACATAACAAACCCCAATTATACGAAAACCAAGCTCTAATACCACCAAATGTAAACCCCCTTAGCCCGGCCTAGACGGTTGACCCGAACTACGAAGGTTACACGGGGAAAACCAAAGTCAACCCGGAAGTCAACCTTGATTCACGACCCTTTTTTTTCTTTTTAATCTTGTCTAGATGATTATTAACCCTAAGTGAGTACTCACAAGATACGATTGTAAAAGGCACAGCGAACGGATTTCAAATAGGGACTCAATTGCACCTTATACGAATTTAGGGACCAAAATGTAATTTCTGTAAATTAGAAGGTCCTCATTGATTTTAAAGTTACCAATATGAAATTAATCATGTTACAAGCTTTTCTGCCAAATTTCATCTCAATTGGACATCACAAACTCAAGAAATTGCAATCTCATCATTAAGGACTAAAATGTAATCATACAAACCTTAGAACAATTCAAATCTGTGTTCAACGGTCACCCGTTTCGAAACATCTGCTTGCCGTATCGAAACGCTAGATCAAGACACCCACTCGTTTCGAAATATGTTCCAAAACACGGCGTTCCAGTAGCCAAATCATTTCGAAACAACCTCCATTGTTTCGAAACACTAAGGCCATTACAGGTCCCCGTTTCGAAACACTAGAGGGTGTTTCGATACGGTTTGCCCAGAAATTGCAGCAAGTGTTGGTTTTTTCACCCAAAAATCCATTCAAACACATCCCAAGGACTCTCTAATCATACCAACAAGTCAACATACATATAAGGTACCTATTTGGAACACACAAACACCATCAAAGCATCCAACACAAATTCTCCATAGTCTAGAGGCATGCTTCCTAATATCAAAATCCAAATAGGCACTCAAACCTCAAAACAAACAATTAAGGCCATTTACAAGTCAATCCAGTCAAAGCAAACATGCCACAACCTTAGGGAGTTTAACACATCTCCCAAAACAAAACTTGGTTTCCCATTGCCAATTTATCAAAACTAAAGTGTATGAAAACTTCACCATACGTGAGCTTAGATTTCCTTGGATGAACTTAGCTTCCTTGATGCCCAAAAACACCTCAATTATCTACATTATTGGTAAAAGAGAGTGTAAGCACAAATGCTTAGTGAGGCATGCTCTAAAGAAAACCAACACAATAACGCACTTTTAGAAAACACTTTCATCAAAAGCTTTAAAACCACATGCTCATCTCTTTCTCATGCTTGGAAAACTTTCAAAGCAATACCCATTGAAACTACATGTACCTTCATTCTATCTCATGCATTAAAACCAATGCAAAACTCATGGCAAGGCCATTCACATGCTTATATTGTCAAAGCATTACTAAACCAATCTCATATGCATAACTCATAGCATAAACCATTTCATCAAAGGTACATGTGTAACAAAAACCATTTCATCATTTATATTGGCATTTAACATCTCATTAGTACTCGGATATGCGGACACATTTCTACAATAGACTCTTTCGGTGGAATCTCGCATCACCGTACTCACTTGTCTCAAAACATAGCTTCCAGTGGAATCTCTCATCACCGTACTCACATGGCGGAATCTCTCATCGCCACAAGCTTGGGTATTTCACCAAGTCCTACCCGATGGAATGCCCATCATCGGAATATCTCTCTTTGGCTTAACCAAAGAGCACATACGAATTTTTAGTTTATAGTGCACTCTCATCCTATTGATCGATCAATAATATCCGGTAAGTTTCTCAACATCTATGCCAATATAATGTGTTAAAACATCATCACACCTACTGTTTTTCATGCAATAAAACTCAAAGGTTTTCTCACCACATTTCAAATCATAAATCATACATTGCTTCAAACCAAAAGCTCAAATCTATTCAATGCAACATGCCATCTCATGACATCTCTACAAGCATAATCTCATGCTCTAAATCATGCATAAAAACAGTAGGAAT
This sequence comes from Hibiscus trionum, assembly GCA_030270665.1. Lineage (NCBI taxonomy): Eukaryota > Viridiplantae > Streptophyta > Magnoliopsida > Malvales > Malvaceae > Hibiscus > Hibiscus trionum. Next base: position 20,432,218 of record BSYR01000004.1, read on the forward strand.
TTATCAACCTCAAGCCATGAGCATGTAAAAGCATTATAGGGGCAAACACCACTTTAGAGAGACCAAATCAAACCATACTTACTTCCGGATTTAGGAAGGTGTTTCAAATCTCTCCTAAATCCCCAAACCTTGTATTTTTGTCCTCATGGACTTCTAACCCAATCGCATTCACCGATTTCATTTCGCTTGCTTGCCGAAACGCCAATTAAGCTTCCGGATCAACTCCAAAAGTGTTCGAAGATGTCTCCCCTATTTTTGACACATAAAAGCAGAGGATTAATGCATCATCGTGCATTGAAATCTTCAGCCAACACTCTTAAACTCGCTGCTCTATCCAAACACAACATTTCGGCTACCAAACACAACCGAAAACACCTCCAAACTCTTCCAAAACTTAACCCAGCCAAGATCCATCACTTCCAAACACTTCTAAACATCAATTAACATAAAAAACAACCCTAAACTCGTCCTTATACCTCCAGCTATAACAGAACACCAAAAACACCCCAAAAACCAACATTTTCAAAAGCAAAAACTTAGGAAAAACAACCTATTCGGGATTGGATTGATAAAACCTCATTTCTAACATCATTTAACATCCAAAATACATTAGAAAAATATCTCAAAATAGAGCCCAATCAATTACTACGAAAATCTTCAAGATCTCTTCCAAAATCTTGAGTTTTAAGCCAAAATCTTGTTTCTAACATTAAAACCATTCATAAATCTTTAATAAAGGATTGGCAACTTGGGAATCTCAGTAAAGAACAGAGTATTTAGAGGAGAACAATCTTACCTCTAAAAGATGATTTCTCCTTGATTTGGGCAAATTTCCATGAAAATACAATGTAGAAATCAAATGGATTTGTTGCAAGGTTGATTAGGAATCAATGAGTGATGGAAATCTCATCAAATGAAGTGGAAATCAAGGTGAATTTTGCTGGAGAAAAAGTGTTTGGTTGATATGATTTTGAGAGAAAAAGAAATGAGAGAAAATTTGAGAAAAGTAGTTATGAAAGTCAAAAGTAGTTTATCACCTTTCTTTTATTTAATTAAATCATTAATTAAATCACCCAAATTAAGGAAAAATCTGGTGAAAACCTTTTTCGTAAATTAGCTCCTTAAAGATTCAAAGTTTCAATCCTTTACAAAACAGTCACTACTAAACTTTGCAAAAATCGCGATTTGGTCACTGCACCAAAATGTAGTATTTCCAAACCCTATTTTGTAAAATTGATTTCACCATTCACCTTTATATATTAAATGAGGATTTTTAGATATTTTTCTATATTTTTAAAGCATCCCGAACTAGGTGTTCCCTAAAACTCCCTTTTATATTCGAACCGTTTCTCAGACCGGTTCGGTTTAGACCCTAAACTTCTAAGCCCAAAATTAGGGTGTTACAAAAAAAGTTAAAACGAAAATTAAAAGGAAAGAAAAAGAGTTTATACCTTGAGTTATGGAGAATGGATGAATGAAGAGATGAGAATGCACCAAATTTCTAGAAAAGCTTGGCTTTGATGTTTTGATGAAAAACCCTCAAAGAATTTTAGGTTTTCTGTGAAAAATTAGAGAGATTGAGGGGGTTTTTTAGAGATGGGTTCGGCTAGGGTTTTGTAGGAAAAGTGGGATTTGAATTTTAATTAAAGATGAACTTTTTAAAGGCCCGATTCAAAGCTCCAGCGAATACCGTATCGATACGCTGACTAGGTGTATCGATCCACGGTTTCCGAACCGTATCCATATGGTGACCGTATCGATACAGTGTTGACTGTATCGTTGCCCATTGAAGAACTCGTATCGATACGCTTATAGTCGTATCGATACCCCTTTGCTAGAAAATGCATTTTTGGACAAGAACAAGTCCAAAAATCCAACTTTGAACGACCCTAAATGCATGTGAAAGATATAAGAGCAAGATATATGAACAAAAACTGATGCAAACTCCCCCTAGCAATAAGCATAGATGCATTAAGAAACAAATTAACATAGACAAGATCATTATACAATTTCAAGCAAATTTTTGGCGCAAAAGGGCCCTAAAAAGGTCAAGATAGGCTAGCTAGACCTAATTCTCTCCTAAGGGTCCAAAAGCGCTCTTTGTCTAATGGCTTGGTAAACATATTTGCTAGTTGGTTTGAGGTATCAACATACTCTAGAACTACATCATTATTTAAGACATGATCCCTAATGAAATGATGTCTTATCTCTATGTGCTTGGTTCTAGAATATTGGATGGGATTCTTAGTGAGACATGTGACACTTGTATTGTCACACTAAAGGGGTATGGTACCTACCTCAATTCCATAGTCTAAAAGTTTTTGCTTCATCAAAAGAACTTGAGAACAACAACTTCCGGCTGATATGTATTCCGCTTCGGTGGTAAATAAGGCTACACTATTTTGTTTCTTAGATTACCAAGATATGAGATAGTACCTAGGAATTGGCAAGTGTCGGAGGTACTTTTTCTATCTATCTTACAACCCCCATAATCCGCATCGGAGTAGGCATGAAAGTTGAAGGAAGATTCTCTAGGATACCAAAAACCTAAACTAGGTGTGTCTCTTAGGTATCTAAAGATTCTCTTAATGGCTATAAGGTGTGATTCTCTAGGATTAGCTTGAAACCTAGCACACAAGCAAACACTAAACATAATATCCGGTCTACTTGCGGTAAGGTAAAGAAAAGGTCCTATCATAGAATGATAAAGCTCAGAATCGACACACTTACCTCCTTCATTATTGTCAAGATTAATTAATGAGCTCATAGGAGTGACTTGAGGCTTTACATTCTTCAAGCCGAACTTCTTGAGCATATCCTTGATGTACTTAGCTTGATTGATGAAGATGCCATCCTTCATTTGCTTGATTTGGAGCCCCAAGAAAAATGAATGATTCTCCATCATGCTCATCTCAAACTCACCTTGCATCATCTTAGAAAATTCTTGACAATAAAATTCATTAGTAGAACCAAATATAATATCATCAACATAAATTTGAACTACTAATATGTCATTGCCATTTATTTTAATGAAAAGTGTAGTATCCACCTTGCCTTTTTCAAAACTTTTTTTAACCAAAAAATTTGAAAGTCTTTCATACCAAGCTCTAGGAGCTTGTTTCAAACCATATAAAGCTTTTGTTAGTTTGAAAACATGGTTTGGAAAACTTGGATCTTCAAAACCCGGTGATTGTTCTACATACACTTCCTCACTAGTAAAGCCATTTAAAAATGTACTTTTAACATCCAGTTGAAAAATCTTGAAATCATGATAACATGAAAATGCAAGAAGCATCCTAATTGCTTCCATTATAGCTACGAGTGCATATGTTTCATCAAAATCAATTTCCTCTTCTTGAGTTTAACCTTGAGCAACAAGTCTATCCTTGTTTCTCACTATGTTACCACTCTCATCTAGTTTGTTTCTAAAAACCCATTTAGTTCATATAGTTGATTTATTACTAGGCCTATAAACTAATGTCCATTCTTTACTCCTCTCAAATTGATTAAGCTCTTCCTGCATAGCCTTTCTCCAAAACTTATCTTTTAATGCTTCTTTGATATTTTTAGGCTCAATGCATTAAATAAACACAACGTGGTTCATTAATTTAAGAGAAGATCAAGTAGTTACCCCCTTGGATGGATCACCAAAGATCTCACCACCATTAACATAGTTGAGTTCCCTTGGGTAGCTCACTTCCTTTTCCTCAATTGTCCTGTCCTTTAAAGCTTCAATAGGAGGATCTTGTGTTTCTTCCTTGGTTGGAACCTCATCCACCTTTGATGATTGCTCACCATCAATGGCTTCAATGATCCCTACATAATCATCATCACAAGAATACTTCCTCGGAAGGAGATTATCATCGAAAACCACATGTATAGACTTTTCTACAACTAAGGTTCTTTTGTTAAAAACTCGATAGACTTTAGAATTTAAAGAGTAACCAAGAAAAATTGCTTCTTCACTTTTTGCATCAAATTTACTTAAATGATCTTTTCCATTGTTTAAAACAAAACACTTGCATCCAAAAGGATGAAAACGGCTAATGTTAGGCTTCTTTGACTTTAAAATCTCATACTTAGTTTTCTTTAAAATTGGCCTAATCTTTACACGATTTATGATATAACAAGCGGTGTTTGTGTCTTCCGCCTAAAAATACTTAGGTAAATTATTTTCACAAAGCATTGTTTTAGCCATTTCTTCTAAAGTATGATTTTTTCTCTCAACTACCCCATTTTGTTGAGGAGTGCGAGGTTCAGAAAAATTATGGCTAATCCCATTTGAGTTACAAAAATCATTAAAACCTAGATTTTGAAATTCAGCTTCATGGTCACTTTTAATATGACAAATGTTTTGACCAAGATCATTTTGAGTGATTTTTGAAAATGTGATGAACTTTTCTAAAGCCTCATCTTTAGTGCTTAAAAAGAGAACCCAAGTGTATCTAGAGAAATCATCAACTAAAACATCGGCATATTATTTTCCACCCAAGCTAGTTGTCCTAATAGGCTCAAAGAGATCCATATAGATCAAATGTAAAACACTACTAGTTGAAACATCATTAATGGGTTTAAATGAGGCACGTTTTTGTTTACCTTTAGCACAAGCATCACAAATTTTGTCTAATGAGAATTTTAGTTTAGGTAAACCTCTAACTGGAATTTGGGAAACTAATTTCTCTAAGACACTTATGCTAGCATGCCCTAGTTTTCTATGCCACAATCATGCATCATTTTCATCACTAGCGACCAAACATGCATGGGATGTATGTATGTCATCTAAATGCACTATGTACATATTACCTATACGATGACCAATGAGCATTATTTCATTTGTTTTAATGTTCACAATTTTACACCTATTAACATCAAAATGAACATTAAACCCTTTATCTCATAATTGATTAATGTTCAACAAGTTATGCTTAAGACCATTGACAAACAAGGCATCTTCAATGAGAATAGATGAGAGATTACCAATAGAGCCAATACCCTCAATGTGGTCTTTGGAGTTGTCACCAAATGGTTCTACTCCACCACTCTTTGGCTTGAGCTTCATGAATCTACTCTTGTCGCCGGTCATATACCTTGAGCATCCACTATCAAGGTATTAAGTGTTTTGACTTGAAGCTTTGACTTTGTAGCATTGCCCCCTACAAACAAAGATTAGTTCTTGATTTTTGGTACCCAAACCATCTTGGGTCCATGTGAGTTAGCTCCCAAATACTTGGTTCTCTTAGGAATCCAAGAATAAATAGCATGTATATTATTAGAGATTACAAGTTCCTTAGGAACCTATACACTTCTAATTATTTTAGCTTTAGGATGCTTTTGAGAGCCTCTTTGTTTGTAGCCATTAAAGTTCCTCTTCACATAATTGGGTTTTGAAGAACTTCTTTTTTCAAAACTTGATTTCCCAACTACATTTAGAGAAGCTTTAAGCTCATTCACCTCCTTCTGGTGATTGTCATGAACTTTGGAGAGAAGATTGTTTAAATCAACATTTTCATCTTGAAAATATTTTAGATCATCTTTTAAAGACAAAATCTTCTCTTCAAGTTCCGAATTGGTTTTGGATAAAGAATCATTTTGGGCTTTTAAATCGAAAATCAACTTTTTGTTTTTCAAAACCGATTCTTTATAATTTTCAACCAATTCATCGTAAACCTCTTGTAGCTCATCATAAGCTTCTTGAAGCTCATCAAATGTAAAATCAAAGCTAGACGAGTTGAGGTTTACCTTAGGATCGTTATCAATGGCCATGAGGCAAAGATTTGCTACTCCGTGCTCCTCTCCATCGGATGATGATTCCTCATCGCTCTAAGTAGCAACATGGGCCTTTTGCTTCATCTTCTTATCAAACCCCTTCTTCTTGAGTTGAGAGCAATCCGATTGAATGTGGCTCGGTTTCTTGCACTCATAACAAATAAGTTGATCCTTTTCTTCTTCTTTGCTATTGTTCTTGAAGTCTCTTCTTCTTTGGAACTTTCTTTCCTCAGTTATACTTCATGAATCGAGAGAATCGTTTCGCTATCATAGTCAATTCTTCAAATTTATCTTCTTCACTTGAATTACTCTCCTCATGTGGTAGTGAGGCTTTGAGAGAAATCCCTTGTTTCTTCTTTTCCACCTCTAGCTTCTCTACTTTTCTTTCTTCTCTTTTCTTTTCTTCTTCCCTTCCTTGCTTCATAATCTCACGAGTAAGGACAGATCCTACCAACTCATCGAGCTTCAAAGTCTTCAAGTTTTTCGCCTCGATGATTGCGGTTCTCTTCCCATCCCATGATTCGAGAAGAAAGTATAGTAGCTTCCGGACAAGTTTATCTTCGAGAATGATTTCATCGAAGTCTTTAAGACCATTTACTATAACTAAGAACCGGTCGAATATCTTGGAGACGCTCTCATACGGCTCCATCTTGAAGTTCTCATAACTTAAGTTGAGGATCCTAATCTTGGTCTCCTTCTCGTCGTTGGTGCCTTCGTATATGGTCTCTAACTTGTCCCAAACCTTCTTTTGCACTTGTACATGATGACATTTTGACATACATGTCGGGTCCAAGTGCACAAAAACATTTTTAGAGCCTTGTCGTTTACTTGGACTTTTCTCCGATCTTCATCGACCATCTCCACCTTGGTCTTCGAAACAAGTCTCCCTTTATCATCTCTTTTCATAGGAATTGTCGGTCCGTCTTCCACTACATCCCAAAGGACATAGTCGTTAGATTTGATAAAAAGCCTCATTCAGTTCTTCTAAAAGGGATAGTTATCCCCATTGAAGAATGGTGGTTTAATGATAGATTGTGACTCGTACAGATGTTATGACTTTGATTAGATGTTGATCAACACTCCCCTAGGATCTCCTCTTATGGATGTGAAGCCTTCAAAGAGGTAAGCTCTTATACAAATTTTTGAGTGCATCAAATGAATGTGATTTGGCTAAGAGGGGTGAATTGGCTTTTTAAATTTGGAGGGAGCAAATTGGAAATTGAAAAATGAAGAACAAGACAAATTATAGTGGTTCAAGCTTCTAACAAGCTCTACACCCACTACATTAGCTCCCACTAAGGATTTTCAACAATCTCCACTACATGTTCTTCCTCTTTTCTAGGCTAAGAAGGTAATCTTTACAATCGGCCAATCTTACTACCCAAAGATTCACCCAAAAGACTCTTTACAAAGATGAAATTTGGCAAATGGAAATATCTCTCACAAGACTGAAATTTTGCCCAATTACAATCAACCACTCTCCCAAACTTAAACTAATGATTTACAATAAGGATTACAAAAAGTTGGGTACAAGATATGACTTTTATGAAGCACAAAGGGTTCGATTATAGCTTGGATGTTGCAAGTAGGTTCAATAGTTATTGTTGGTGCTTTGGAGGCTTGCTTTTATATCCTTGCATTGAATTCTAGTCGTTTGGGTGATTGAGGTCATTAATCTAGTCGTTGGACTGCATTTTTCCCACAATAAATGCACTTCTGCAACCTACCGTATCGGTACTCGAACAAGGGTATCGATACCTGTCTCAAATAGAAAGAGTCGTTGTGCATATTTTAAAAGCGGCGTATCGATATGCATAAGAGCGTATCAGTACGAGTATAGTGTAAAACAAGGGGCGTTCGATACTCATATACCGTATCGATACGGATTTTGCTCACTAAAATCCTGGATTGAACTTCACCAAAAAATGGTATCGGTACGCTGAATGAGCGTATCAATACGGTTAACGGTCATTTTAAAATTTGGGATTCAAATAACTGACAAGCAACATTCAAAATATTAAATGAAAAGATTTTGTAAACATCATCAAATCGTATCGCTACGGGTATGACCGTGTATCGGTACGCCATAGCTCAAAAACTTACCCAGATGAATATCGTATCGATACGGGGTTAACCGTATCAGTACCCTTTTAACGATTGAAATTCCAGTGAAGGAAAACTGTATCGATACTGCTTGAGCGTATCGATACGCCAGGACATGGAATTGAAGTTAGGCTTTAAAATACTTAGAAAATTTTTGAACATTTTAAAAGTTTTGACTTGAAGGATTTTTTGGTTTAAAAAGCTTTTCAATTGAGTGAGTCTTTGAAGTACTTAAATATCTATTGTATTTGCAAATAAGCCCTTATACAATTAGTTATATCAAAATCAATTTAATTTTTACAGGATCTAAGGATTTATAATTTATGGTTTAGGATTAGAATTTTAATTTTATGGGTTAGGTGTTGAGGTTTAGGATTTAGGGTTTTAGAGTTTTTTATCAGAAAAAGTATGATCTTATTAAGGAAATCATACAATCCATACCGTTGACACATACCTCATTAAAAACCTACATAATCCTTGGTTGGAGGAAAAGAGTTTATTGTACCAACGCAATACAAAAGCCAACAAAAACCAAGGACTCACTACCACGACAAACCACCCAACACGCAACAAGCAAAAGCCCCCATCATCCTAAGCATACACAATCCCCATGCGAGCAACGCCAATAGTAACCCCACCTGCCACACACAACACACCCTCACCAAACCGCGCACACCGGCCCAACCATCGCGCCAAACACCCCTAGGCTCTACACACCAAGCCATCAACAGCACAACAACCCGTCCTCAGCCTCCAACTCCTTTAGCCACACCCCGCACACACAACCAATCCCCACGATCAACCCCCCTTTGGCCAATGCATCCGCAACACTATTCGCTTCCCGATAGATATGGCAAAAAGAAACACAAGGTAGTTCTAAACATGCAGCATCAATCCGATGAAACCAAATTCCCAAATGCCAAGGACGACGCTCACGATGTAAAATTCAAGAAATCGCTATCTTGGAATCTGACTCCACAACAAGAGCATCGATATTTAGAGTTTAAGATTTTAGTTTTTAGAGTAAAATTTGTCATGTTTGTGGAAAATTTTCACTGTCAATGCATGGAATAATATATACATGTTAGGATCCACTTACACTATATAAAGCTCAATTATTTTCACACCTTTTTTGAACCGTTGGATGAAGATAAATAGATGACTAAGATTATTTCTTTATTTTTTCATGTGATAATATTCACATTTACTGCCGTTAATTTCAGTCATTCATTTACTCTCATCTATTAGTTTAATAAAGCGTAAAACTTTCGAGTTTTACATGATGTACGGGGATTATTTTACCATTAATTCCAAGAATGACAAAAGCAAGTCTCTTTGGTAATATGCATGTCCATCTTATGATCCATGTTCGGGGTGCGAGGCTGCCCCTCCCAACAATGTCATCTCCAAAGTTTGAACTCGCGTCCTCATCTTGAGAGTGCAATGTGCCATACTAATACACCCAACACTTGTTGGTACAAAAGCAAGTCTCTGATGCAGAATCAAAGTGATTCTTTTAGAGGTGACAGATTCGAAAAGGTAGAGAAAGAGAAAATAAATGCACATGGTAGAGGCATAAACATCTAAGGCGGACGGGCAATGATGGTACCAGTCATGGTTGTTAGAAAATATATTGCTGCAAATTAAGGTATTAATATTGATTGGAAAATATTAAATAAAATAATAAAATAGAATGATAATCGTGCTGTGGTAATTAAGAGTGTACAAAAATATCTGATTTGATCAAAAAATTTAGATATTCGATTTGAATTTTATTTTCATATCGTATATCCGATCAGATTTGTTATTTTTCAAATCGGATACGGATCGCAATATTTTAAGTTTTGGATTATTCAAAAATTCAAAAATTTGAATTTTTTATGGATATGAATCTTGTTATTTTTAATAATTTGATGCTTGTTATATCCGAAAATTCGAAAAATCAAAATTTTCATAGATGTGAATCTTGTTATATTTTAAAATCTAAAAGATTTATACATACGACCGCCAAATTCGAAAAAATACTTAAACCAAATTTTATATTCGGATATACGGTTAACCGATCTCCGAAAATCTGGATATCCGATTTTTTCTGAATAGGATACAAATCGCAACTTTACTGATCCGAAATTTCGGATATTGATTTTTCAAATCAGATCTGATATCCAAAAATGCACCCCTAGTGGTAATCCACTGCCTTAGATCGCTACAATAGATTAACGGTCTCCTACGATTAACAAGACTCTCTGAATTTCGTACACCTAAAAGTTGTAGTGGACTTTTGTGGTACTAAGAAAAAGTTTATGAAAACCAAAAAAGGTGTTACAAAGCAAAATTATATTTGCGTAAGAATATTTTTCCACTATTTATGGGCTAAACAGTGAGGACAAAAATATCATTTTAAAAGCACAATTTAAAACTGTTTATAATAGAATTATGAAATGAGTTACATTTACAAGAAAATAAAACTAGGGCTCGGTGGAAATTCACATAAGTCTCTGAAGGAAATTGAAGGTAGTAAGTTAAACGGCGACGTATTGAGTCAAACAGGCCTAAGGATTCGGGTGAACAAGGAGATAGGATCAGGGTAGAAACAAGAAATCGATAGAATTAGGCATATAGGGGTGTTTATTTTTTTTATTTAGGATTATAGGGTACGTTGGGGGAAATTTGGAGAAATAGGCCAATTGCTACAGGACCTCACCACCTTCTACTGGCGAGGTTGGACCTCACCACCTTCTACTGGCGAGGTTGGACCACACCACCTCCTCCTGGCGAGGTCAGGCTGAATTCATGCCACGGCTCAGCGTCCCTTCCACAGCTCATGCATGAGCCTCTGTGTCCTTGCCACGGCTCAGTCTTGCGCAGTGTTTCAGTCTGTATGGCTGAGAATAATGGGGGTGGGACCTCGCCATTTGCATATGGCGTGGTCCTATTCACATGCAGAGCAAAATCACGTGAAAGCTGGCTAGTTAATGGTTAATTTGAATTTTTTTTACATTATTGAGTGTGTATAAATAAATGGGGAGAGTTAAATGAGTGTGTAGAGAAGAAGTTAAAGAGAGTTAAATGAGTGTTGTATGTTAGAGTGTAGGAAGAGTGTGTAGAGAAATTGTGACGAGAAGAAGTTGAAGCTGTCCTGGTTCTGATTGTTGGTTCGAACAAAAAGAAGCTAGTTTTTCGATTTTTTTAATCTGGTAAGTGCATGTATTTTTTAATCTGGTTTTTTAAAGTTAGTTTTTTACTCTGTGTATTAGTCACACATTTTAGGTTTAAGAGCTATGACGTGGTTATTTCTTGCAACCAGGTTAGAGGAAACACGCAATTTTCGGGATCGTATTGTATTTCACTGAACATGTATATATTTTGAGTGTAACTATTTTAAGTATATTTGTAGTGTAACTATTTGTATATGTGTATATTTAAATATATTTGAATCTATACTAGCTAGAATAATATGAGTTAAATCGAAATATATTTGAAATAAAAATCCTTACATGTGTATATTTTCACATAATAAAACATGAATATGAATACTTAAGGATCGAGGGTCTTAGCCTTTACGCCTTTACGAACTCTTCCAAAACCTTATTAACACATTTCATATTTATTTTAAGTACCTAAAGAAATAATAATAATAATAATTTCAACCGATAATCTGATTATTTAGTTTTTACAAATAAAATTGTTTATATAAAATTTCCCGTTTTAAATGTACATTTTATGAAATAATCATTTTTAATAAATTTAACTAATTTATACATCAAAAAATTATTTAAATAAAATAAATTATATATATATCAAATATTTAATTATAAAATAAATATTGTTTACACATATTATTGTTCACCTAAAAAAATATTGTTTATAAAAAATTTTAAAATTATCAAATATGGCAAATTTAATGGGAAAAAGTAGGAACTAATATTTATTTTACATTGGACTACATTGATATTTTGATGTATACATATTCGAATGATAATTATTTTTTAGCTGTAGAAATAGAAAATGGCATCTGAAAGAGTTTTGTTGTGTCGTGACCATGAGCACATTCCGACTCATATTCACGAAGAGCAAGTAAGTAAATGTTTTGTAATTTAAAATTTCATATTTACTATGTAATTGTTATAATACGAAATTATAATGAATTAATTATAGGTTGTAGAGCATATAATCCGCCATCGAGGAATGAAGATAAAGGAACCTGATGAGCGTTTAGTGTATTACCTACAGCGAGCTGGTTGGAGAATGCACAATAACCCTGGAGGATATAGCGGTACAACTTGGTGTTTCAAAAAATGGGAAACCATTGGTTGGAGAAAATAAGTACAATGCATAAGACCTTTGCACGCAGTACCTGGGCAAAGCTCCTCCCGAGTCATGTGTGGACAGGCTACGCCTCAGAATTTCATGGTTGCAGCAGAAATTTAGCGTGACCGATGAATATGGTCGTCGAGAACTTGAGTGTGCAGCTCGAGCTTATATACTGCAACTTATTGGTGGTGTATTGATGCCAGATACATCTGGTCATATGGTTCACACACAATACCTACCGTTCTTGGCTAATTTGGACACAACTACTACATATAGTTGGGGGTCTACAGTATTGGCATTTTTGTACCATGAAATGTGCAGGGTCACAATTATGCATGGTGAAAAGAAGAATTCAGATATGGGTGAATGTCAAATCTTACTGCAGTCTTGGGCGTGGTACATGCTGCCTTATCTAACGCTCATTTTATCTGTACCTGTACATATGAAGTTTCCGCTTGCTGGAAGGTAATAATGTGATTACAGTTGTGTATAGATATTTATTGATATAATATTTATATTCAATGACTTTGAAATATAATTTCAATATATCTTTGCAGATGGAGACATAAGTTGAAGCATGTGGGGGTGGTTCACAACACTGTCAGAGATACAAGATTAAAGATCCAAACAATAAGAAAAAAGCTGGTATCATAATCAATTTTTGAAAGAGAAATTGTATATTTGATTATGAGTGAATTCATATTAATAATTGTGTTTTACAGTTTATATAGCAGCCGTATGCGAATGACAACATCAAGACTTGCCTACCAGATACTGTGCTTGAATGTGCATCATTCTGGGGTGCGGTTGTGCCTTTGATCCATTTTTCTATTGTTGAGTTCCATTGTGCTGACAGAGTGTTGAGACAGTTTAACTTCCATCAACCCATTCCAAGAGCTCCACATGAACGAATTCACACTGTTCGTAGATTCAATGAGAAATGGAGTGTGAAGCAAGCCGATTTCATTGAATTGTGGGAGGAAAGATGGGCGCGGTGGGCTGAATATTTGAGTCCAATTCAAGCCAGCAATTTTGAATTTAATACATAATACTATTCATGGTTTTCGGCAAATGCGAAACCGTTCATAGCATCTGTCGAAGATGCAAATAAATGGCTTGAAGATCCGCGGTGCTCAAGACACGTACACTTCCCAACCGAGTTTGGTTAGAGCTCTCATCAATCAATTGACAAACCAAACTTGGAAGGAATTTCAGGTTGGCCTTCTTCGTGGTCGCAATCTGACTCCCCTCGATACATGTAAGCAGTAATCCTTGGGAGCAACCACCATTTGGTAATGTCTCGGAACAAACACCATTTCAAGAAAGTCATCAAACATTTGGACTTGGTCATGTTCCGCAACAATCACCTTTTAATTTTGCAACTGGTGGTAGCTCATCTTCTCAGCCGGCTTACAATGATGATGAAGGATACGTACCACAGTTTCAGTATCCTCAATCATCTGTATATGGGGAAGGTTTTGGTGTTGGTAGTATGACATCTCTGTTGTCAACAACTACCATTAGTAGCCCATCATTTCATCCTGAAGAAATATTTGCTACACCACCTACTATGCAAATAACGAATGATCAATTTTTCAATGACGATGAGTTGGCTCCTAATCGACCACGTAGAGAGATTCACCCCACTCCGCGGTACGATCAAACATCATCCTTCTACCGGCAAGTATTACCCAGGAGGAGGCGGAAATAGGTTATTTATTTATTTATTTATTTGTAATTTATGTTTCTATGGTTGAACATTTGTTCACCCCAGATATTTCATGTTATATGTATTTCTTTCGATTTCGATTGCATTTTGATATTTATGTTCTTTTTTAATTACCGTATTCAATTTCAAAATTTGAATTTCAATTCCAAATCAAGACTTTACATTAACACGAAAAATAAAATGATGAATGAAAAGAACATAATAAAGTAGAAATTATATTAAATAATATTATAGAAAAAAATAAAAAATATATAAAATAAGAACAAATAATAAATTAAGTTATATTAAATAAGAACGAATAATAATTTAAAATAAATTAAATTTAAATACTCGAAATTCTAGAATATACTATTTTACCAAAAAGCTTGATTTTGGTTATTTTATTCGTACGTTGGTTCTAGAATATACTATTTAACCATATTTATTTACTCTTTTTCTTTAATTTCAGTATTCAGATTCAAATTAAAATTACAAACATTAACGAGAAAAAAAATTATTTACATTACCATAAAATTACATACATTAAACAGAGCATTTAGGTTGACGGTCCGACACGATAGTTGGAAAGATTTGATTTGTTCGGACACTTGTTTCTTGAATGACCCGGTTCCGTACAAAGAGTATAATGTTTAACTTGAACTCCTCCCTCTCTATCATATGGATCATCCATATTCGTATTAATACGAGTAGACGTCGGTCGACCCTTCAGCATTCTTCGAAGCAATAGAGGTTTCCATAAACTCCCACGTCTGTCAATTACTGATAAGAGCGCAGTTCCTCTATCAGAAATCATGTGAATTCCGTTTTCTTTTACAACATGATTGCGTAGGTGCTTCAAAGAGAATTCACATCCATCCGCATCTTCCTTTTCAACTATGGCAAAGGCAATTGGGAATATATTATTGTTTCCATCTTGTGCAACGGCCACGAGTAATATATGACCGTACCTCCCATACAACCATGTACCATCCACTTGAATCATGCATTTGCAGAATGGAAACTCTTGAATGCACGCATTGAACGCCCAAAATAACTTACTAAATGCTATTTTACCAGGAATTAATTCGCCTTGTAAGTTAAACGCCGGAAAAGTCTCGTACTCTACCACGGTCCCCGGGATGAAATGTTGCATTGCTCTTAAAAGAGCTGGTAGCTCATTATACGATTTATCCTAATCACCATAGAGTTGTGTCATCGTCTTCTGCTTTGCCATCCACGCCTTGTAGTAAGACGGAATATCACCAAGCTGGGTCCGGATAGATGCTACTAACACTGCAATCGAAATTCTTGGTTCATGTTCAACCAAAGCCCTGGTGTAAGCACATATTAGATCATAGTTTAAATTAATATGGTCTTGTGATAAAGCCATATTGGTACAGGTGTGCTGCTCAATAAACCATGACACCTCCCACATTTTAGTCCTCTTTCTGTATGAAATTCTTACCCACCACGCACAGTTGCTCTTCCAATGAAGACACCTTACACAGTAGGTACTTTTTTTGGACTCAACAACAGAAATGATGTATGGCGTTTGATACAGTGCTCCTAAACTGCAAGCTTCGCGGCTTCTTTTGTTTCAAATTCAGCCTTTAGTTCCAATTCTCCAAAGTTCGAACATGATGAAGAACCAAATATGCGAGCTTGATATTCCTGATCTTGCATTGTAGTATAGTCAACTTCATACATGCGGGCTATTGGAGCTTCATAGGCTGGATAAATAGGTTCCGGTTGTTGGGGCTCCGGTGCAACATAACCCCAAACAGCCGGTTGTTCATTTCTCAACTCGAGCCTAGCAACAGCCGTGGCCTAAATATCATCTTCAACATCAATACCATTGCCCTAAGACGCATCTGTCATAACAGCGTCAATATCATCTGCATCGAGTAACTGAACGTCATCTTCTTCACTAATAGGAACAATATTTCCTTCATCCTCACTAAAATCTTCAAGCGATTCACCCCAACGACCAATTGTGGGTTCGGTGTCACAATATGTTGATGAACTAATCTTCTGTAAATATTAAAAAAAAACATAAGCAAAACATTAAATTTTCGAGTTTTCTTATTAAAATTTAAAAATATTATTACCATCCGAATATATCTTCAATCATACAAAAAATATACAAAGCCTCTAGAATTTAAAAAATAGATTAAAAGGAAAAAATCACTTACTTAATTTTTACTGACCTTTACGAACTCTTCAATCACCGTCTTCAAATATTTCTCTAGAAACTCACAAACTCTTCCCTCTTTTCCGACTCAAACTCTCTTAATTTTTTCTCAACCCCTACACACTCATCTTCCCTAAACCTTATATATACACATAAAATAATATAAAAAAACTACTCCCCTTTAATAGCCTGTACCTAAACCTATATATATATATATATATATATATATATATATATATATATATATATATATATATATATATATATATATAATTAGGTTTGCTTAATCATACGTGAATATTGACTAGATCATATACTTTTGTTTTTGAAAAAATATTAGATGGGTTTGGCTCACCTCATCATCTACGGTCCCATCCAATAAAATTTTCTATATCATTTTTTTCAAGGTGAATTTGGTTCAACATATGATTAAGAAAATACAGAGAATTAGGTGCTTTTTCATTATTTTGTTACAAAATATTGAGTCCCTAAACCTAAATTTAACAAAAAATAAAACTTCAATGCTTCGAATATTATAATAGGTTTTTTTTAAAATACCAATCAATATAAAGTCTGACGTGCCTGCATCTAAAGCCTGTTATAAATTTACCCTGATCTAAAGCCTGACGCGCCTGCATGGCACATGCATGCGTGAACAGCACCTCGCCATTTGCAAATGGTGTGGTACTGTTCACGCTGCATGTGCCATGAGGCACGTCAGGCACCCCATGCCATCCCCTGCGCTGAAACACTGCGCCGAGCGAGCTGAGAAGGCTGAATCTAATAGGACCTCGCCGTTTGAAAATGACGTTGTCCAGAGAACGCTAGGTGTAGGTGGCAAGGTCCACCTTGCACTGTAAAAACTGGCCTATTTCTCTAAAATTCTTCCAACCCGCCTTATTTCCTTAAAAAAAAAAAGTAAAAACTCCGGCCAATTTAACCCAAGAAATCGCAACAAATGGCAGAAAATATAGACTTCACTACTTTACAAAAACAAATAGATGATTTGAAGGATGACAGCAAGCTTCCGAACTGGTTGGAAAGGTAGAAACAAGATTAGGAGAAAGATTCTAAACGAAGATGATTTTTGTTCGTCAAAAGGAGCCCAACTCCTGCCCACTATTCTTTTTTCAACTGTAAAAGAGCGGATACTTTTTTTAAAAGAAATAAGTAAAAAAAATATATGATCTTTTTAACTTGTTTAAATTTTATTTTGGGTCTCAATATTTTAGTCTCCTTTCATAAATTTTTAATTTCATCTCTGATTGGAGTTAATGTAGAGTAATATTTTTGACGATTCCGATGACAGTTGCTTTAGGATTAGACAAAGAATGACTACAAAATGGGAGTGTAAAATGCCTATTATAGCATGTATTATATATCAAATATTTTATTTTATTTCGAGAAATCTAATTCGATATAGATTTTTTTTAATAAAGGTAAATATATATATTAATCAAAGGTAGAAATTACAAAAGGGCAGCAAGTTCAGTGGGCACAACTGAGACTCAGTTTTGAGGGCAAGAACATGCACGAGTGGTTTTAGCCACAAAAGGAGCAAGAGGAAAATAGAACATATATCTCTAAAATATCTTATTCAATGGGGGCAGAAAAAAGATGGGAAATCAAACCAGCATTGTCGGATTCAACAATGATATGGGAAAAAGCTTTGTCATAAGCTTGGAGAATGCCCATTCTCACCGGAATAGCTGAGGCTCGAAATCTCTTGGAAGCTCCATAGGAATGGATTGAATCTTTTCTCCAAGCTCTCTGGGGAAAAGTCTCCTAATCTTGATCATACCCCATTCTCGACTATCAATGTTGATGAGCTTTGAAACATAGAAGGATTGTTTAGCTAAAAGAGAAGGATTGAAAATTCTTAGGTCCTTTACTCTCTGCCTTGCACAAATCTGATCACTTGATCCAATGAATGCCTTTATCAGAATTGGCCTATGACTGAGTTAATGTCATCACAGAAAGATAATGGAAGCAAGAAACATTGCATAATAAAAGGCGGGAATAGTATTTGCCATTGCCTTGATTAAAATTTCCTTTCCAACAAGGGAGACCAGTCTCCATTTCCATCCCTTAAGTTTCGATTTAATCCTCTCAAGGATGAAATTGATTGCTTCCTTTTTGCAAAGCTCTTTATTCATATTTGGGGTAATCGGCAATTATGTTGAAGTCCGTCTAAGAATCCTTAGTGGAGAGTTTCCTGAAATACCATCTATGGTTTTGAGTTTATAGATAGAATTTCTTCTTGGGTTTTGTAATGTTGTTGCATGGAAGAATTTGGTGTTTTCGTCCCCAGCTTGTAACCGGTTAATTCTGGCTCTTTGGTGCCAATATTTTTCTTCCCCTTGGAGAATGCAGTTCGGTTCCTCTTTAAGAGCCTTGATATCTGAGAAAGAAGAATTAGATAATGGTTTGTCTTGCGCATTGCCAATGGCCTTCCTAATCTCTGTAGCTCAACTTTCGATAGTTTGAAACTGGCGGTTTTACGTTTTTTGCTCAGCAAATTATGGTGACCTGAATTCCCAACACTGCTGAACCAAGCCACTTTAACTTTCGTTTCACATTCAGTAGGGTAATGAGACAATGGTCGGGCCCTATCGCGGCATCCAAAAGACCAACAGACTTGGGGGAAAAGAGGCATCTCTCAATTTTCTCCAAAATATTGTCTTCATTCTTCCTCCAATACCGAAGGTAGACAATTGAGCAAGGAATCAGAGAAGGGTGGAACAAATTTGGGGGAAGGGGAAAGTAGAGTTTCAGGATTTGGGGAACCTTTTTATTCGATACAGATAAAGGGGAGGAAAAACAATGTAGTCAAAGTTTTCGATTGGAGTACATACACCATAATTCGGGGTCAAGGTGACCATAGCGTGAGTTGGAAGAAATTGAGAGCATTTTGACTTTTTTAAGGTCAAGACAGTTTGTGAGTACGATGATGTCATGGGATCCGACCCAACCCAATTATATAGATCAATTTTGTTAGGTTTTGTGAAGGATGAGATCCAACCAACTTGGATTCGGGTAAAAATATTCATTCCCTACTTTTTCAAATATTATAATTTCAGGGTGGTTTCTACTTTCTCTCTATTTTTTTTTCAAAATTAGCTCCTTATTTTCTCATTTCCTCTATATATTCAGGGATAATTGCTATAATGTTAATCTATCTCTATTTATTTCAATTAGCTTTCTATTTTCTTGAATAAAAATAGGAAAACGTATTTCTATTGGGTCGGATCGAATGTGGGTTCTTACTCCTAAATTCGGGTCGGTGTCGATGTCTAATACTCAGGTCGGCCAAAATTCCCACCCGACCTGACCCATGAACATCCCCAATAATGATGCGTTTGAAGATTAAATTGATAGAATTTGTAAATGTGGAAGATTAAATTTATGAATTATTTAAAATTAAGATCAAGTTGACGGTATATGTAAGCATCAAGGACTAATTATGTTACTGTACCAGTTAAAAATCTGTCTTCAATTCTAACTATTTAATGGATGGTGACCAAAATATCAGAATTTATAACTTTGGTGACAACTTTGAAAAAATTTTAGCTCGGTAACTAAAAGAAAAGTTGTAATAGTTGAGTGACTAGCTGAGTATTTTAACTGAAATTTTAATCTTTCTTACTCAAATTATGAATCAGATAAACATAACAGTACAATTAACAAAAGAATTACTAATCATACAATAAACAATTAGAAACAAAAAAAAAAAAAAAAAACTTAAATTGTTTATTTGAATACCGTTCTTTCAGCACCTGAAGAGAGCCTCTCTTGATGTGATCTTATCCCTTCCATCTTCATTAAATGAAGCAAGAAATCATTCCAAGTATCAATCGGACCAGGCAAGCACCAATGCACACAATCATTGTACAATGTCACGTTCTGATTAGGCCAATGGCCGTATCGGCTCGGATGGCCATCCGGTCTCAACATCGATGCTAATGTTGTATCCATTAACCGATAACTCTTTCCTTTCTTTCTCCCATCTCTTTTAGCGGTTTCGAATTCCTCAATTTGAATCATATAAAACTCCATGTGATCGTCATTCAATGTCGTCTCGTTGCTGTGGAACGGCTTCGTTCTTACACAATTTCCACCTTCATTCCACAATCCGTTTTCAAAGTGTGATGGTGCGAAGGTTCTTAAAATCGTCACACCTTTGAAGTTTTCTAAGCTATTAATTGCTCTGAAAGTAGTCCTGAAAGCCTTTCGGAATCCATAGAACTTTGTCAAGTCTGTGACATTTTCAATAAGACAGTAGTGACCCCCTACAATCTGGTGATTTTCGTAGAAAACCATGGGACGATCAAACCAATGGCCACCAGAGATGATTAAGTAGTCAAATTCTTCAATTTGGGTCGTCCAACGTTCATCGAATTCATCGAGATAGAGATTGAAAAGGCCGGTATGCGTCGGACCGTTAGCGTCTCTTTCTTCTGCTTTCACCAAATGTGGAGTAGAAAAGTAGGCCATGGTGAAATTGTAAGTAGTGTATCTCCATCGTTTGAAACCCTCGTCTGCTGTATGCGAAACATCTATCGGATATTCCAACTGAAATAATAATTAATGGAAGTGGTGATGAGTTGGATGTACCTAGCTAGATAATATCACAAATGTTGCATGTAGTAGATGGACTTACTCTAGAAAGGAGGCATATCAAAGACTGCATTTGGTTTCTACCCACAGAGTCACCAATAAAGGCCAAAGATTTGCCCCTGACGATTTCCAGGAACTGAGCTGGGTTCAAAACAGGGAGATCGCACCCTTCCGGTTTCCATTTCCATTTCATGAACTCGGTGTCCGGCCTCCCGTATTTCATGCAATTCTGATGCTCGTGTATCGCCCAGCACGTCTTGTTAGTGTAGTATGGGGCGTTGTGATTCGGCACCCATTTGCCGGAGAAGATGTCGCAGTCCTCTCCTACACTGATCCTTATCGGAGACTGGAGTTGGGGTTGGTACGCGGTGGAGGGCGAGGGGTTGGGGGATAAGGCTTTGAGGAGGAAAAAAGGGTAGCCTAGCGAAGGGTAAAATACAGGGATTATTGTGAGAAAAAGTAAGGTGAGGAAGATTAGGGTTAAGACAATGGTTGCTGTTTTGGGCTGCCCATGGCTTCTCCCAAGGGGAGCCTCCATGGCATCAAGATTGATTTGATGGAAGGAGTCAAGACAGTTAGATACAAACAAAGAGACCTTTTGTACAACACGTCCAAACCAATTTTTAGAAAAATCAGCTCCACCATTAGTTTTTTTTAGAAAATCTGCCATTCTTTTTATCTTAATTATTGAAGTTGCTATTCATTTTTAGTTATAAAATCATTTTTATAAGATATTTTAAAATGTTTTTTTAAATAATTTCAGCTTTTAAATTGGTAATTTGTCATGAGAAAAATTTCAAAATTAGTTTTAAAAATGAATTAATTTTATGTAAAAAAAATGAAAATTAATTTCTCATGCTTTGATAGAATTGCTAAAGATCAATATTTTTTATTTTGAATAAAAATAAAATTTAATTCACATATGTTTGAAAAGGATAATTTCCATCTTAGCCATGATTGATGAAATCCATTCCATGGTGGTCATAGATAGGGATGTAAAATTAATTACTCATATCGGTTTCACGCCGGATCAAGTAAAATCAGGTTACATCAATTCAGATTATGTCGTATCAAGTCAATGGTTTGACATGAGTTGGGTCGAGCTGGGTTAATGTTGGGTTGATCCAAATTCAGACTTGGTTCAGGTCTGATCAATACCAAGTTCGGATCAAACGGTTCAGTACGAGTCGATTAATTATCGAATTAATTTGGGATTGGATGTACTTCAGGTCAGATCATTTTTGGTATCAAGTCAAGTTTAAGTCACATCACGTCAATTTCATATCAAGTTCAGGTCGGGTTATATCGATCTCGGGTGAAGTTTACGTTGGGTCAAGTAAGTCAAGTCTCATCTTTCTCAAGTTAGAACTCTTACAAGTCATAAGTATATAATAGAACTTCATTTGCTTCCTTAAAATAATCACAACTCTCTCAAGTCTCTAGTAAATATTCAAGTAATTCATCTAATTTAGAACATAGGGAGTTATAATTTCATGAACAAAACAATTGTCACATTAGGTGATAAAGTAGTGTACGCGAGAATTAATTTCGTATGATTCTTGAAATAATTATCATGAAATAAATTCAAGAAATTTTATCAATATATTGCGGCAAATTCGTCCTGATATTCCCTTTTGGGGAATTATCTGGAAAAATACCCCCTAAGGGAATATTTGGAAAAATACTCCCCATTTGGCCCACGTCAGGAAAAATCGCGTCCTGCAAGGCACGAGATCCAAAATCGCGTTGTACACGAAGCGACTTCCATCCGATGTGGATTATATTATCCGATTTTGATTTTTTTTTTAAAATATATTAAAGTCACGTTCTTTAGGATGCAACTTCCACAAGAATTTCAAACGACTCGTCGCAAATTTATCGAGTCATATGCAAAAGTCGTGTTTTGCAGAACGTGACTTTTGCGTAATTTTGTTGTTTATACAATTCTGGATAGGGTTGTTTAGGGTAAATTTACATGGTCTTGGGGGATAATTTTTTATGATTTTAATGTTTTACCTCATAGAAGTGATGTTTCTCTTCAAAACGGTGTAAAAATCAGCGTATATAAAGCATCGAAAACGGTGTTTAAATCGCGTTAAAAACGCTACCTTGCCATGTTTCTTTGATTGAAGAAAATGGGAACATGGGTTGGTAGGGTTGTTTAGGGTTAATTTGCATGGTCTTGGGGGATAATTTTTTTATGATTTTAATGTTTTATCTCATAGTAGTGATGTTTCTCTTCAAAACGGTGTAAAAATCAGCATATATAAAGTATCGAAAATGGTGTTTAAATCGCGTTAAAAACGCTACCTTGCCATGTTTCTTTGATTGAAGAAAATGGGAACATGGGTTTTTAAGGTTGTTTAGGGTTGATTTGAATGGTCTTGGAGGATAATTTTTTATGATTTTAATGTTTTATCTCATAGTAATAATGTTTCTCTTCAAAACGGTGTAAAAATCGGCGTATATAAAGCATCAGAAACGGTGTTTAAATCGCGTTAAAAACGCTACCTTGCCATGTTTCTTTGATTGAAGAAAATGGGAACATGGGTTGGTAGGGTTGTTTAGGGTTGATTTGCATGGGAATTTCACGTTTTTTTATTTAACTTTGACGTCGTAGTACGGGAACACATGTTTACAATGGTGCAAAAATTGACGCGTAAAAAAGGCATCCTAAATAGTGTAGAAATTGTGTTAAAAATGTTATTTTGGTATATTCCTTTGCATTAATAAAATGAAAACATGGGTCGATATTCATGTTTTTGTCGATTTTATTGTTTTAGTGTATGTTCGCGGCTTTTTTTGTTATATAACTTTCACGTGGTTGTACGAGAACATATGTTTAAAATCTTACGAGAACACATGTTATTTAGGATTAAAACATTAGAGTTACAAATTACAATTAGTTGGTTCGAGGCCGGCTCTTAAAAGGACATTTTCTGATGTCGTGTCCAGGGTTCCTACAACTTTCACACAACTTAGGTTGGCCGGTCGGTTCTCGAGGAACCATATCCTCAGCACAATAAATCCTAGTTGACTTCGGGCGACCTTTTTTGTTGTGTTGCAGGGATTTATTTGGCCGAATCTTAGGTTCATTTTGAACCGCATCAGGATGACGTTCATTTTCGATCAGAGGAAACTCGGATTGATATACCTTGAAAACGTTTTCAAGTTTGTATACAGGATCAACGAGTGTCATTGCGTCAGGATGAACAGATGCACATGCAGCGAAGACGTGAGCACACGGGTACTTGAATGTCTGAAAGACTCCGCAATCACATGTTCGCTCTTGTAGATTAACAACGTAGTTGTGGTGCATAATTCCTTCAAGTAGTCGTGAAAATTTAGTAACTGTAAACTTATATTGGTGACGTGAGAAGCATGTGGCACCCATCGCGTTTGATTGCGCACGGTATATCTAAAATTTTTGTTGGAGATCTGGATGGAACCTGTGGCCACCTGCCATCCAGTTCATAGTTTGTTTTCCGAGGGTTGTAAAAAGGGCGGCCAGTTGATAATATGTTGCCTTCACAACTGATGTGATAGGTAAATGATGTGTTCCCTTCAAAGATGAATTGATCGCCTCATCCAAGTTCATCGTCATGTGACCATATCGACGACCCCCCATCATAACATCGCAACCATTTCTCCCTCGGGATTTCAAGAAGATAGTCATGTCCAAATTGATTTCTATCTCTCAACTCTTGTAGCAGCTCCTGAACCTGCTCTACTCGGTGTGCGTTGCCTATTCAATAGAAGACGGAATAATTAAGGAGAAATAATAATAATTGGAAATGTAATTTATAATTTTGAGAGTGAAAGGCGTACCCATGCGAAGAACCATTATACGCTCATCATTGTCTTAAACCTCTGATAGTAATTTGCAACAATGTGTCGCAGACAGTACCGATGATGAATATATGGAGGTTCCCAAGACTGTCCCAAACGTTGGATTGATCCCAAAATCCGTGCGTCTCTATCTGAAATAATACATATTCCATCAGGTCTTGCCCGTAATACCCGACGAAAGACATGGGTTCGCAGGTTGGTAAGGAAAAACGTCCACGAAGGGATATCTTCCTTTTCAACAATGGCGAACGCTACTACAATGCATTTTATGTTGCCCTCTTGTGCAACTACCACTAGTAAGATCTGGGTGTATCTGCCGTACAAGAATGTACCGTCGATATGCAGCATCGGCTTGCAGTAGCGGAATGCTTTAACGCATTGTGGAAATGTCCAAAATAGGAGGAAAAAATCGTGCTCCCCGGGTACGACACGATCCCTTTCGTATCTTGGCACTGTATCAAGTTCAACAACAGTTCGTGGATTGTATTTCTGCATAAAATTGATTCACGTTCGCAAATCGTTGTAGGATTCCTCCCACTTCCCATACAATTGTTGGATGGCACGATATCTTGCATACCACACCTTATCGTAACTAACAGTGTGCTTGTAACAAGAAAGGATCGATGTTATACATACCGGCACAGATACGCGTGGATTTGTGTTGAGAAATATTTTGATATAACAATTATGTGAAAAATGTTTTGGACTTGTTTAAAGATTTCAAAAATAATTCAAAAGTCCTTAAAACTTGAAAAATATGTTTAAAATATTTTTGACTTTGCACCTATATCGAATATACATTTTAAAGTCAAAAATTAGCCAAAATTGTGTTTTTAAGTGGAAGTTTCGAAACCATCCCTATAAGGTTTCGAAACCTCTCTGGGCAGTAAGCTATTGTTTTTTGAAACCTTAACAAAGGTTTCCAAACCTCTATTAAGGTTTGGAAACCTTGGCACAAAGGTTTCGAAACCTCTATGAAGGTTTCGAAACTTTGGACCTGTAACGGCTCCAAAACATCCCCAACGGCCATAAACGGCTAGTTTTTACAAATCCTCTTAAGGTTTCGAAACCTCTTCAAAGGTTTCGAAACTATTGTGCAGGAGAGCATTTAAAGCTCGACTTTAATGGCTTCAAACGGCTCCAAAACATCTCCAACGGCCATAAACGGCTAGAAACTCATTCCACACTATAAAAGCAACCTTGGGACACTTGAAGATGGTTAGAGACTATATCCAAGCTTCATGATCAAGAGAAATAACATTTAAGTCTTTATTCTTCATTTCTCTTATATATATTGTATAGAGAGTGTTTTTCATTGTTTTATTCTTTACACTCTTGTGAGCTTAATTCTTGTAAACACCCACCTTGTGAGGCTTTCATTGTTTACACAAATTACCTTGTAAAAGGGAGAGGTTCTAGTTTAGCCTAAGGAAAAACTAGAGTGGTTCTATCTTAGCCATTGAAAAGATAGGGTTGTAAGGTTATCCCTTTGGCCTCAAAAGGAAGAATTCATAGTAGTGAATTGGAAAATCCTTAGTGGTGTGCTAAGGTAGTGGATGTAGACTTTGGTTAGAAAGTCGAACCACTCTAAAATCATCGTGCAAATTGTCTATCATTTTTATCGGTTTTAGCTAATTCTTTCGGGAAGCAATTTCAACCCTCTTGACGGTTTTAGAAGATCGATTCGAGCGTGCTATAAACCCAACAATTTGTATCAGAGCCTCGTCTCCATCGAAGGACTAACATCCGGGAGTAAAGATCCAACGCTCGTAGTCCACCGTTCAAGAAAATGGCAAGCGGTTCTACAATGATTTCATTTGAAGAAGGCCGCTCTATCATGTGTCCTCCTCTCTTCAAAGGAGAAGGTTACTTTCAATGGAGCAACATCATGAAATATTTCATCCAAGGATTCAACCTCGACATTTGGATGATTATCAAAGATGGACATTTGGAAGCTCCTAAGAAGAAGAAGAAAATGGGTGCCAAAGACACAAAGAAGGACCATCTCAATGCAAAGGCTATGCACATTCTTCTTTGTGCCCTAAGTGAAGAGATTTCCAAGAAGGTCTCCCCATCAAAAAGTGCCAAAGAAATTTGGGAGAAGCTTGAGAAATTCTATGGGAAAGAAGAGAAGAAAGATGATGCTTCATCATGTGCAATCCTCCTCTCAACACCAAAGGTGGATGGTGTTTTGGCTCTCGATGAGCCCAAGGTATCTTCCAACTCTAATGATCCAAATGCATATTCATTTTATGAGTTACAAGATGCATTCGATGAATTATTTTTGGAATTTGAGACCATGAATTCCAAATTTAAGAAAATAATTTCTAAACTTGAATTTGAAAATGATTTTCTTTTGAAAACAAAATTGGATTTTGAAAAACAAAATGAGATTTTGAAAAATGATTTAGAGTTTTCAAAAACAAGCAATGGAATTTTAGAAAAAGAAAATCTTGATTTGAAAGTTAAGCTTGAAAGCTTAGCAAAAGAAAAAGAAATTATTTTTAATAATTCATCTCATCCCATAATGACAAAATGCTCACATTGTCATTATCATGGTCATTCCTTACATACTTGTCCTATTAAGAAGAGAAAATCTTATAGGATTAGACAAGTATGGGTTCCCAAGGGAACTAAAGACATTGTGACTAACGAAAATGGATCCAAAGAAATTTGGATACCAAAAATCAAGTGAATGTCTTTTTGTAGGTGTGTTAGAGCAATGGTAAGCAAAGCAAAATCAAAGAATGCTCAAATCACACATGATAAGAAGATTGGGTAACCTCTAAACTTAATGCTTTTATTTTTTTTACATTTGGTTATCGAATTTTTGTTTGACTAATGTTCATGCATTTGAGCTTTTATTTCAATATCTAAACAAGCATGACATTATTTGAAAATTTTATGCATATGAATCACATTGTTTCATTCATATGTTTGCATAAAGTTTTAAAGTCTTGGATAAATTGAATTTCATGTGTTTTAAATTGATTTGATTCAATGATGAAATTCAATCTCTTTATGTTTCAAAATTTGTGCTAAAAATTTAATGGAATACTTTAGTAAGGGGGAGTTTTATTTTTCAATTTTTTTTGTACTTAATTTTTTAACTTACTCTTCATTGTTATTATGTACTATAAAGATTTGAATTATTTTTGATATAACAAAAAGGGGGAGAAGTAAGTGAAAAATTAAGGGGGAGCTTTTGTCAAAAACAATTTTTCAAAGAAGTTTTGTTATATCAAAAAGGGGGAGATTGTTGAGAAATATTTTGATATAACAATTATGTGAAAAATGTTTTGGACTTGTTTAAAGATTTCAAAAATAATTCAAAAGTCCTTAAAACTTGAAAAATATGTTTAAAATATTTTTGACTTTGCACCTATATCGAATATACATTTTAAAGTCAAAAATTAGCCAAAATTGTGTTTTTAAGTGGAAGTTTCGAAACCATCCCTATAAGGTTTCGAAACCTCTCTGGGCAGTAAGCTATTGTTTTTTGAAACCTTAACAAAGGTTTCCAAACCTCTATTAAGGTTTGGAAACCTTGGCACAAAGGTTTCGAAACCTCTATGAAGGTTTCGAAACTTTGGACCTATAACGGCTCCAAAACATCCCCAACGGCCATAAACGGCTAGTTTTTACAAATCCTCTCTTAAGGTTTCGAAACCTCTTCAAAGGTTTCGAAACTATTGTGCAGGAGAGCATTTAAAGCTCGACTTTAATGGCTTCAAACGGCTCCAAAACATCTCCAACGGCCATAAACGGCTAGAAACTCATTCCACACTATAAAAGCAACCTTGGGACACTTGAAGATGGTTAGAGACTATATCCAAGCTTCATGATCAAGAGAAATAACATTTAAGTCTTTATTCTTCATTTCTCTTGTATATATTGTATAGAGAGTGTTTTTCATTGTTTTATTCTTTACACTCTTGTGAGCTTAATTCTTGTAAACACCCACCTTGTGAGGCTTTCATTGTTTACACAAATTACCTTGTAAAAGGGAGAGGTTCTAGTTTAGCCTAAGGAAAAACTAGAGTGGTTCTATCTTAGCCATTGAAAAGATAGGGTTGTAAGGTTATCCCTTTGGCCTCAAAAGAAAGAATTCATAGTAGTGAATTAGAAAATCCTTAGTGGTGTGCTAAGGTAGTGGATGTAGACTTTGGTTAGAAAGTCGAACCACTCTAAAATCATCGTGCAAATTGTCTATCATTTTTATCGGTTTTAGCCAATTCTTTCGGGAAGCAATTTCAACCCTCTTGACGGTTTTAGAAGATCGATTCGAGCGTGCTATAAACCCAACAATTTGCTTTAACGAGTGGACAGATATGCTTAGAGAGCACGTGCACATCCAAGTTAGGATAGTCTTGATTCAGACTTCCCACGGTGCATGTATAGGGTCCTTCGTATTTTGTTATCTGCTAGAGGTTGTTCATCCTCTTCAAACGTGATAAACAGACCCTCCATTTACATTCAGAATTCTTGTGGAGACATTCATCAATATATTTGTCCGCTTCAATTTTGTGCACGGTGGACGTAACTGAGTTGTGTATGTTGTAATGCTTGATGGCAGCCTCCGCAAGTTTTTTAGTCATGAAGATCATCCCAACATGCAGTTCACCATTATTACGTTCGTTCAACTGTTCTAATTGTGGGTATTCTGGAAATTCTGTAGCGTAGAATCCTTCTATATCCACTGTTGTGAAGTGGGATGGTGGATCGTAATACGCTAAGGCTGTGTGAGTTTCAGTTCCAGTAAAACTGCCCGGGGCAACAACGTCCACAGGTTCGTCCTCTGCAATATCCTCCACAACATATGGGCCAAGTTCATCCTCGGCATTCACGGGCTCATCAAGGTTATATGGTTCTTCTAGAAATAAACCTATTTCGTCACTTTCGGGGCCGGGTTTCTTCAGTGGTTCTTCATCCCCTTCAAAATTGTATAGTTCTGATTCATCAGCAACATTACCCTGTTAGGTTCTACAACATGAACCCGATTAGGAGCCCTATGTCCAATATCTTGGTCGACATCAGCAGCGCATGAATGTCTCCACATCGATGAGAAATCAACTGTGTTTGACTCACTGGGGATATAAGTTGAGTGACATCCGGAAGAGAAGTCGTCAAACTGGTAAAACTCTTCATGGTAGGACGGTCTCATAGATGATGATGGCCCTACACCCAAGATATAAGTTGAGTGTCGCCCGTATGAGAAATCGTCTACGTTTTTCTGACTGGGGATATACGTTGAGTGGCTTTCGTATGAGAAATCATCTACGTTTGTGTCAGTAGGGATATATGTTGAGTGACGTCCGAAAGAGAAGTGATCAAATGAGCTAAACTCTTCACGGTGGGATGGCCCAGTAGATGATGACGGCCCTACACCGGCACTGTATGGATTGTATGTTGAGTGCTGAGTTGGCGGAATATTCAGGTCAATGCTGAACGTGGCTACAGAAAAATGCCTTTGCCTCGAGCCAGAAGACGAGGAAGCCTGGTCATTGCTTGCACTTAGTAAGTTGAAGTCTTGTCGCAAACTCGATGTTGGACTATTAGCATTTGGGTCGAAGTCAAGATTTGCATGCATCCAATTTGGAACAACGGTTTGGAATCCAACGTTTCGTTCTGAAAATGTAACAAAGAGCTCTAGGGGCCATCCCATTGAATACTGTGTATGAGTGTCGATCATCATTTGCACATCTTCGCCGTATTTGACTTCAAATATTGTGAAATAAAGGGGATCTAACGATGAAGGTAGTCGATACCTCACAGATTGTAACTCCCTTCTGGAAGCATGTGGAATCTTTCTCTTTGGCGCTCGCTTCAGCCTTTCATACGTTACTCCGTTCGGAATCTGCAGCGTAACATTGTTGGTGGATTGGAATATGACACCGATTTCGGCATCTGGGATCATCTCACCATCGTAGTGAACTAGAGCATCAACTTTTTGTGGCATTGTTGAACAAACGAAGCAATGTTTCTTCTTTGCAGACGAAATGCTTCTAACGTTTGGAAGAAACAAGTTTGTTGCCAGTTGTAATCACTTATTTTTGTCCGAACGCGTATATATATAGTATATGTTATATATATGTGTGTTATTATTATGTGTTTATTATATGTGTGTTTAGTGTCTATGTTTATGTATTGTATATAAAATATGATCGTGTATGTATATATATATATATGTGTGTGTTTATATTATATTACGTATGTATATATAACATTAGTAATGTCACTAATGTTTAAATATGATTGTGAGTATTTATTGCATGATTCAGTGTGTACGTGTAATGTATATTATATGTATGTATGTGGAACTTGCATGTATTATAATTAATATTTGCATGTATTATGTACTAACGTTATGTGTAATATGTATATGTTTATGTGTATTATATAGTATTACTACATTTATTATCCAAAATAAAATAAAACAAAAAAATAGATGATAATTAATGAAACTAGAGCTCAATACTTATTATTATTATTATTATATATATATATTTAAATCCATTACAACTAAAACCCAAAAAAAATTACATATACATGGCCCAATAGGCCCTAAAATAGAAAAACCCTAAAACCCATATGATTTATCCTCTTTTTGTTGGTGCGCAGCCGAAGAAGAGCCGTTGGATCAAGACAGATCCAACGGTCCAGATTGAAGACAGGTGGCCTCTTCGGATAGTGTGTGAAGATCACGCGCAGACCGTTCCTCTCCCACGCGCGCGTGCAACCCACACGCGAGAATCTTCAGCTCCCAATGCCACGTGTTGCCCATCCAACTTTGCCACGTCAACCTCAATGAAGCCATCTGGACCATCCATCTCAAGGAGCATCTCAGCCGTTGGATCAGATCCAATGGTTGTTTAACTTCCGCGAGTACCGTACAAGCCCCGACCGTTCGGCTCCTTCATGCGCCCACACGCTGGCACCGGTCGACCTCCCCGTCTACGTGGCACCATCACCAGAAATCGCGCTGCCACCGTCGTCCTTTCACCAGCTCTTAACCTCCGAATCGGACCAAAAACATAAAAAATAGAGGATCTTAGTACTATCATCACCCATATTGTTAACATTTATTTTTTGCTTGCAAATGTAAACAAAAAAATCAGATATAAGCGATGTAATCATATCTGAATGAATAGACGGATTTTTTAGAATCAATAGAAAAAAAAGCCTTTCAAGGTATCTCCTCTCCCTTTTACGATTCAATTTCGAAGCATACATACATACATATAAAAAGTTAGGGTTTGGATTCTCACCTTAGTGGCTGTTTGGCTTCTCTTGCGCCGCCACTTCTCATCGCCAGTGATAAGTCGTTCGGTCCTTCGAGACCATGCAAGGTGAACCGGCAAAGAAACGGGTGTTGAATTTTTTTTAAAAGGCTCAGTTTTTACTTAAAGGTGGGGGATTTTTCATTTTTAAAGGGGGTTTTGAGACTGAATCTGGTTTTAGGTAAAAAAAAGGGTTTGTGTCGGTTTGTTTAAGGGTTCACCGGCCAGCAAACGGCAGCTGACACGACGGAAAACGGTAAAAAAAGGAAAACCGATCTTTAAAAAAACACCGCGTCATTGAAGAGAAGGGGTTTTTGAGATTTTGGTTCTAAAAATGAAAAAAAGAGTCTAATTTGGATTTTAGGTGGGTTTTATACTCATGTACAGATAAAAAAGGGGTTAATGACATTTTAAAACCTTCCGTCTCCCCATATTCACAACCGCCTTCCATTTTTCAAAATCACAGCTACAGTCCCTTCAATTTTGCACGATCTTTCAATTTCGTCCTAGTTTTAACTTCAATTTCATGTCTGGTTTGTAAAATCACCTTTTAGTCCTCGAAATTTTATTTCTGTTTCGATTTAATCTCTTCTCCAGTGGTAAAATCCCAATTTTACCCCTTCTAGTCATGCATGTTTTAATTTTGGCCCTCGCGTTTTAATTTCTTTAATTTCAGTCCTCGTTTATATTTATGCCATATAAATAAGGGTTTTATTTTGATGCACAAGCTGTGTAAATTTTTTTTACACAATCCTTTTATAAAATTTAAAATCTAAATCACAAACCCTAGCAACGTAAGCCCTAAACCCTAAGCTTTGAACCCTAAACTCTAAATTCTAACCATAAACCTTAAATTATATACCCTACATACTAAACCCCTAAACCCTAACATAAAACCCTAAATCCTAAACCCTAAAATTAAAGGGCTTTTGTAAACTAAAGTTTACACAGCTTGTGCATCAAAGTATTTTCCTATAAATAAATGTGATGTTTTTACTTAGTGTTTTGGTTGAATATGTGATTATCTTGTTTAGATATATTTGTTTATAATATATACAATTTTCATAATATACATAGTATTTATAATATATAGTTTATAATATATATATATATATATATATCTTGTACATAATATTTAATTTTACTATATATATGATTTTATGTAATATGTGTTTTTCATATAATACATATTATATGGTGTATATATAGATAGTATAGGTTTTATAGTATAATATAATGTATAGTTTTTTTACAAAATAAGTTTTTTTTTTATAATATATAAAGTTTTTAATGTATATAATACATATATTTTTATAACATATAATATAGTTTTAAATGTATATAATATTTCTTATATATATATATGTAGTAGAATATAAAGTTAATGTGTACTTTTTTTTGTATAAGTATATATATGTGGTCTTTTTAATTTGTGCTTAGTTTAGATGGTTTTGGGATTTGTGGTGTTTAATGGGCTTTGGGTTTTTAGGATTAATTTTATATTGGATTAGAGAAATTTAATTTAATTAATTTATCCTTGGCTTATTGGGATAAATGTTAAATTTACTAGATTAGTTGAACACCTCTTCATTAGTCTTTAGGATAAATTTGACATGAGATTTTGATGGACACTTAAATTAAATTCATGATTAATTAATTTGACTAACTTTAAATAAAATCCTTGGCTTATTGGGGTATTAGTTTAAAATTAATCAAATTAATTATAACGATCCAGAATAATCCATTAATTGTTAGGGTTTTCTAGTTTCTTGGAGTTTAATTAATTTAGGGTTAATATTAGGCTAACCTAGTTAATAATTAGATCACTAATTGAAATTTTAAAAT
This sequence comes from Hibiscus trionum, assembly GCA_030270665.1. Taxonomy (NCBI): domain Eukaryota; kingdom Viridiplantae; phylum Streptophyta; class Magnoliopsida; order Malvales; family Malvaceae; genus Hibiscus; species Hibiscus trionum. The sequence continues at coordinate 20,465,891 of BSYR01000004.1, forward strand.
TTGGACCTTTTAGGTTAGGACTTTAGTGGGCCTAGGGTGTTTTCCAAGCTTTTCTTTGTCATGCATTTTCTAATTACCATTCATACGACCTTTATAATTCTAAATCGCACATGATAATTAACGAATTTAAATCCTAAAAATGAGGTATTCATTAGTTTTGATATTTGTGTCGTAACAGTCCTACCTTAATGGATGTTGATCAAATATTTGAATTAATTCCTACCGTCCAAAGGTAAACGATAATTAAAAATTGACCAATCATGACATCATGCCTAAATGTTCACATCATGCATAAAGGTAACGTACGAGATCCGAACCCTAAACTAACACGACAATCAGCTTTATTCGATGTCAGTTTAGTTTATGGTCCGGTGTATCGTCATCCTTATTAATTAAATGTCTAATTAATTCTAAGTTACCGATTAGATGAAGCCCGTTCAATTAAGGTTATTTTTCATTTAAGTACACTTAACTATATTCAATTTAAATTTCAATGATTTCCTTCGATTAAAGGCAACAAATGTTTTGGTACTGATTTCCGGGAGCGATGGGGTGCTAATCCTTCTCCACGCATAACCAGCTTCCGAACCCTTTCAAAATGAATCTCTGATTTTATGGTGTCCGGCCTACCTAACTGGCCGGTGGCGACTCGAAAACCCTTTTTTGTTAAAAACTCCGATGTTTTAAACTTTATCGTTTTCATAAAAAAAGAATAAGTGAATTTTTAAAAACAAAATAAATTAAATAACTCGTGAACGATTTTTGATTTTGACTTGAAAAAAGAAGTTGCTAAAGCATGTCGACTCTGCTGGAGACGCATTTTTGTTTTACAAAAATAAAAGAGATATTTTTGTTTTACAAAATTAAAAGAGAGCTAGGCCGAAAAAATATTTGTGGTTTTTAATCAAAAGAAACAATTGAAATTTAAATGGAAGTTAATTTAAGGTACTTAAGTGGAATTTGATCCAAATTGAATGGGCTTTGATAATTGGTGGTCATCAGATTAATTTTTCATTTAATTTCTAAGGAATCACCGACATGTGCTGCATCATGATCATCAAGCTCTATACTCGATCTCCATCCCTTAAATGGGAGTGAAACGCCCATACCCACGTGAGTAGCCCTCCACGGGTTAGTAATTTACTTCTGGATTCCACGCCTTTGACATGTGAGCAGCCCTCCGCGTCATTAGGTTGTGCTTTCCCTCGAACTGAAATCAATTCGCAAGCTTGTAATGGGCCAGAATTGGGGTTCTTGTTGCCTTAGTAGATAATAAGATAGGTTCGGGTACCCTTAATTAGAACCGAACCCATGTGTGAGAATATAGGAAAACCAACCCCATTAGAGCCATGCGGGTAACCATAGCAAACTAGAATTTTTTGTGGTTAGGGGTCTTTCTTTATGTGTTCACCTTTGGCTTAATCTGTTGGTATTTTTTTTTATATTTTCACATTTATTGTTATTTCGTGACTGACACTTCTTTTCGTTTTGTCCTTCTTCTTTTTATCCTTTTATTTTTCATATTATGTCATATCATGAAGAGCACATTGAGCTGGAAATAGTCTGAAATTAAAGACCAGATCAATGGGAGATTTGGTTCGTAGCAATAGTGAAAAGAACTCCGATTTACGAATATGGTATGAATGAGAGCAATTACATGACATGGATAGTAGTTCTGCCGGGTTTAGGTCCGCGACATCAGCAAAGACTTTCATGAACACAAAACTTAGCAATATGGACGGGTTGAGACGTCCGGTCAATCAATCGCTACTTCAAGCCTTGGCAGGGCTTCGGAATTCAGCCAACAGTTGTTTCACAACCGGCAACCTTCATTTGACCTCGGCAAGTGAGAAACACCAAGTCTGGCAAGAAGATCAACGAGAGACATGCCAAACGAGAACGAAGCTTTCCGGGGTAAAATTAGAAGTTCTCAGGTAGTTTGCCATCTTGAGTCGACGATTGAGTCTCAATTTAGAGCAAGGAAGAACATTTCAAGCAGGAAGGAATTCCAACTCTAGTTTCAGTACACCTCAGAGGTTAAGTTCGGCGGGACCCCTCCCAAGAGGCAAGTCAAGCGTACCAAATACCAACATCGGAGCAATTATAACTTGCTGCTAAAGCAGAAGTTAGCTAATTTGATAATTTAGATACAAGATACCGCCCAAGGTTACAATTCCTAACGAAAGATGCTACCAAGTTTCCAAGAAAGAAGAAGAAAGTTATTCGGATCTTGGAGAAAATCATCAACCTAGATACTGACCTAAGGACCATACATGTAGTAGGTTTTCATTTATCATTTTAATGAAACAATGATCCCATTAATGCAAGTCATTTAACGAGGATATTCGCCGAACTCAGTGTTGCTCTTTGCATTCATTCACATTCTCATAATAGCATTATTTTGTTTTCTTGTCTTGTTCAATTCTCGATGTGCATATTCCTAGCATTTCACATGAAATGTTGATTCGAGAACAGTTTGAAATTTAAGACTTTCATAACGGAAGAAAGAGTCCGTAATGGCGAGTTAAAGAATCTCGAAGCTTAAGAATGACAACAAGATGAGCAAAGTCAGCCCAGTTATTGGCGGAGAAGGAACTCAAGTTGCAGTTGTACCCTGCGTGAAAGTTCTTACTCTTTACTCGTCGTAACGTGACTTGATCTTCATCATGAAAAATTGTTTAATGAGAATGTTCGCCGAATCAATGCTTTTATCCATTTCAATTGTACATTTTTGATTAAATACCTTTAATTATATATCTCTGTTGTGCATACAACACATTGCATGCATTCATTCGTAAAACAAATAAAATTAAACGTTGGAGGGGTTTGTGATAGTATTCTTAGCCATCGAGGGTTCTTCATCCGGTTCCTATAACATACACTAATTTGCTCCTAATGCTTATCAAGAAAAAACTTCTGGCTCCGGTTCAGTCCAAACCGAAGAACCCCCCTATCTCGATGGTTATGATGATATGGCCGTGTGTGACTACCATGTGGGAAGTTCGGGCCACACCACGGAGAATTGTGGAGCTCTTAAAAACAAGGTTCAAAGTCTGATTGAGAGTGGGATTCTGAAGCTTTGAGAAGAAAGGTGGTGAACATGACTGTTGGAGGTGCTGATTCCTGGTTTAGTTTTAGAAGTTCATATCGCATGTGGCATTTCCTTTTGTTGCACTTTGCTATTGTTGTCTGAAGATAGCGAAGATCTTTTGTAAGGGCTTATGTTATGTTTACTTGTTTCAATTTCAATGAAAGATGCCTTCACATGCATTTCATTTGTCAAGCATTTATATTCTTTTATTTCTTAAAAACAATTCATTTATTCTTTAATATTATGAGCGTATTTTTGTTTCCCCATATATATATATATATATATATACCTTTTGCAAAAATAAATTTAATTCAAAAAGAAAAAAATTGAATGTTGTGAGGATGTTGCAAATGTGAACTCCTTGTGTTCTAATGAGGCCCAGAGAGGAACAACAATGAGTGTTAGGAATAATGGGAAGATCCCATTGAGTGAATTTGCCTCTCAGACATTATTGTTTAAGGTCTTTGAATGAAGTGATAACCCTAAAACATCTACCACCTGAAGATTGTTTTTGAAATCCATGTATGGGATGACATTTGGCATTTCTTCATCTCCCTTCACACAAAAATAAAATAAGAAAAATATCTATTGTTGTCCCCTTTTGAGCCTGTTAATTTTCTTGCGATTGAACCCAAATCAAGGATCACCCCTACATCGGGGGCAAAGGAGATAGAAGCTTATGGATAAATAAATGACATTGGATTTTGATTATGCTATGAAAAAGATGCCTCATGAATTAAGGGGAAATGAAGGAGAATAGATACATGAAATACAATGTTCAGTTTGAGCAAGAGAAACACAAAAAGCAAACAACAAAAGAGAGGTTTGTGCTCAAAGAGTTAACCCCAAATCAGTTTGAAAGTTACCAACATAAAACTTGAAGAAATCAAAAGTGAAAGCACTAAATTGAAAAGTGTAGTTTTGTAAAGAGGGAGAGTGAGGGAGAGATAAATAGAGAAAAGGCTTTAAGAATTCTCCATCCAAATGAATCTCTATTCAGAAGAGCCTCGAAAGATTGATCACCTTTGAATGGAAGCATGCATCAATATAGTGTGAAGATGCAAGTTGATCTGAAGCTGAACAACAATGAGTGTCAGGAATAATGGGCAGATCCCATTGAGTGAATTTGCCTTTCAGACATTGTTGTTTAAGGTCCTTGAATGAAGTGATAACCCTAAAACATCTACCACCTGAAGATTGTTTTTGAAATCCATGTATGGGATGACATTTGGCATTTCTTCATCTCCCTTCACACAAAAATAAAATAAGAAAAATATCTATTGTTGTCCCCTTTTGAGCCTGTTAATTTTCTTTTGATTGAACCCAAATCAAAGATCACCCCTACATCGGGGGAAAAGGAGATAGAAGCTTATGGATAAATAAATGACATTGGATTTTGATTATGCTATGAAAAATATGCCTCATGAATTAAGGGGCAATGAAGGAGAATAGATACATGAAATACAATGTTCAGTTTGAGCAAGAGAAACACAAAAAGGAAACGATAAAACAGAAGTTTGTGCTCAAAGAGTTAACCCCAAATCGATTTGAAAGTTACCAACATAAAACTTGAAGAAATCAAAAGTGAAAGCACTAAATTGAAAAGTGCAGTTTTGTAAAGAGGGAGAGTGAGTGAGAGATAAATAGAGAAAAGGCTTTAAGAATTCTCCATCCAAATGAATCTCTATTCAGAAGAGCCTCGAAAGATTGATCACCTTTGAATGGAAGCATGCATCAATACAGTGTGAAGATGCAAGTTGATCCGAAGCTACACTAGATGAAAGGAAATGAACTCTAGGGTGAAAACCCAAAAAAATGGGTAGTCTAGAGTGATCCAAAAAATAAAGAAGAAGATAGTATTTCATCTGAGCATATCCATATCAGACAGTACATAATTGAGATTTTTAGTTGGAAGAAATGATTCTTGGTTTCGTCACCCTTAAACACTTACTTGGGCCTACATATCCTTCTTTCATAAACCATGACCATAGCCTACATTACAAGCCTTGAAAGACCATTTCGACCATAAAATGGATAGATGAACTTGTCTTCAGATTACATCCCGCCTATCGGGGTTAACCTTTCTTTAAGGATTGTCATACTTCTAACGCCTGATTGAGATCAGAAAAGAGGGAAAGGTGGGGCACGATGAGTTAGCGAGTTAAAGAGAGCCACCTTAAATTGGGTAGAAATTAGGTCTGGGGTTTGTTCCTCTCGAAAGCTTAATAGTTTAGTAAGGATTTCACATGTTTATGTATCCTCACAACATTCGTGATCTTATAAACAAAAAGTTTCACTTGGGTTGATCTCTTTTTCCAAAACCTAAGCTTGATTTTCAGGAAACACTGCTTGCCCTATTTTGTAAAATATGTATACATGTATGTATAATAAATTTGTTTTGTCTCTTGTATTGAAATGACAAGTGGAATGACTCTTTGTGCCCATAAGGGACCTATCTGGATGCCCAACATTAAGATTAGACAATGAATACCATTTACGGGGCAACAAGAGTGCGTGGCAGTAAAGTGCAAAGTTGTAAAGTCGATCTTTGCCAAGAAGCTTTGATGAGGTCAGAAATGAAGATTAAACTTAAAGTAAGCCTAGGGGCTCAGGGGCGTGTGATTCCCCTAATGATTGAGATAGAAGAAAACTTGTCGTGATGATTCAAGGTAGAGAGAAACGTTGAACCTTAAGATTGACTAGGGGCAATGTGATAAAAATGAACAACACGAGAAGTGTTACGTTCTGATCTAAGCGGTGTAAGTCAGCATCTCCTTTCAAGAGGACCTAATGAAGATGATCAACAAAGAAAAATGAAGATTGGACCCCATAAAAATATGAAAAGTTCAAAAGATTTAGGGGCATGCGTTCACCCCTATGTTAAAAAGGACTTATCTTGAAGAGACAACAACTGACCCGAGTTAAATAGGGCAGTGTTTCACAGGTAGACCTCGGGAGAAGGACCGAGCTCTCAATTGGTAGCTTTAGGGGAAGCTGGAATTTTGTAAAGCTTTTCTAATCCCTGGGCAAAACATTCTAGAAGAAGTAATCATTGCGGATGAAATTAGAAGCTACAAGAATTTGGCAATGGATAAGTTTGAAGAAAAGGTCTGGGATTTTCTAGCTAGACAGTATACTATAGGTGATCATGTTAAGTCACACGAGTAGGAACCTGGCAAGACATATGAGTATCATTGTCATGTAAGCGAAAATGGAAGCTATAGGATCAAAGGCCCTTGCTTTGAAAAGATCAGAAGTCACTTACAAAGGGTTTTAGGAGATGATAATGTTCTTGTTTTCAGGTTTGATAGATAACATAAAAGTTCAGTCAACAGAGGTTTTGATGAGTTTAAAAAAGTTGCAAAAGATGGAATTCTTTTCGATTTACGACGTCACTAGTTTTGATGGAGGCAAAGCAGCAAAAAGAACCCGCGAAAGTTTTCCCCAGCATTTATAAAAATGATTCCATACATCATACTTAGTTAGGCATCCCTAAGTAGGAAGCATGCTAACTCATTCTGTCATAGCATTTTATCTCTTTTCACAGAGATTTGAAAGATAAATCGAGTGCCTCCCAAAAGAGGAGTAAGAACCCGCAAAGATTTTCAAGCAAAGAATTTCAAACTTGCCACTTCACATCAGAAGAGACAGGACAACGAAATCTTTTAGAAAAGAGAAGAAAATTAGTCTATCTGTCCAAACTCGTGAAGAAAGGAAACACTCATTTTGGCTTATGGCTTATCTAGAAGGTTCCAAGATAGGGAACCTCCATTCGAAGAGTTTCTATTTGTTCACTATCGCTTTGGGAAGAATAGAAAGCAAAGTCATTGGGACACTTGGTTTGCTTTTTGACCACAAAGGGAAAGCAAAGTTACCAGTGCCACCCAGTTGTTTTCGATCGCTCCAGAAAAACATGACTTGTATTTGTTCGTACCAATTTTCTTTTTAACCACGAAGGGAAAGCAAAGTCATTAGGACACCTGGTTTTCTTTTTGACCACGAAGGGAAAGCAAAGTTACCAGTGCCACCCAGTTGTTTTCGACCGCTCCGGGAAAATGTGACTTGTGTTGAGTGCATAAATGTTCTATATTTTAACCCTCATTTACCCATATTATTGATGCACTCAAGCGTGTTTAGTTTCATTTTAGGATAGATTTTGCATAAACATCAAAAATGAATAATTATTGCACAGATGCTGCTGATTTCGGTTAATTCTTGCAAATACTTGTCGTGGCAGCATCCAGGGCAGCGGAGGAACATAAGATAACTGCAGAGCTGGAGCAAAAAGGGTCGAAGCAAACTGCCTTATACTTGCTGTCGTGACATCTGTCGTGACAGAGGTGGCGACAGTGAAGAAGAAGAGATGGAAAAATGCAAAGTGGAGTTCGACTGATAGAGGATTTCAAGCCTAATTTTTAAAGACCACTTGCATTATTTTTGGAGTCCAGGAGCACAAAGAAGGCCTTGCCCAAAGTTTGAGGAGAAAATCAAGGCAAGAAGATAGGACGAATTAAAGGAAGTCTACTCAGATATTTAGTCCTTAAATGATTTGTACTTTAATTCAAACTATTATTCTTGGCCATTAAGAAAACTTGTACCCAATGCCTATATATGTGCTTGTAATTCGACCTAGAGAAGGATAACCTAATTCCTAGCCGTCTTTCATCATAAACCCTAGCATTTCCCTTCTCCATCATGTTCTAAACTTCCCCCATGGCTAAGGGTTGATCTTGTAAAGTATTTGTAAGGGTTAAATTGTTTCTTAGGATTTTTCTGTTCAATTTAATAAAACTTCAAGTTTATTTACTCTGGTTTTCATATCTCATAAGAGTATCGGGAGAGTATTGTGAGGTTATTCATTTACTTAATATCGGGAGAGTTAAGTATACGAAAGGAGTAAATACGAGTTTTCCAGTTTAAGGTTAAACTATCTTGGCCTAGGTATAGGTACAAGGTTAAGCAGCTATAGAAGAATCCACAACATCGGTGTTCATCCTTCGATTCACGCCGGGAGGTATCATCCAAGATTTGTTCATCGACAGAACTTGGACCTAGGGATAAGACGAGTCACAACAGGGATTCTTGCTGAACTTGAAGTACAAAGTTGTTGTTCGCTGCCGCGACAGGTGCTACCGCGACAGGCTTGACGAAAGACGCAACAGAAGTCCTCTGAAAAGTGCAACACCTGTACTACTGAGCAAATCGGTACCAGCCTATTTTCTCAATTTGATTCCTTTATCTATTTTAGTTTACTTTCAAGATTACTCAAAACTCTCTATTAAATTCATCTCTTTCCTTGTGCAGGCTTTTAAAGATAGAAGAATTTCCAGTCCCTGTGGAGACGATATTCGATACTTCATATCACTATATTACTTGCGTCGTGTATACTTGCACTCAATTGCGATAGCCTTATTTACACGCAACAAGTTTTTGGCGTCGTTGCCGAGGACTAGCAACATACCTTTACCTTTAATTAATGCACTTTTAATTTTTATTTTTATTTCTTTTCTGTTTCTAGTTGTTATATTCCCAGTGCTTTTCACAAGGTTGTTTCTCTTGCTTATGCGCAGATCGAGATGTGGTAAAGATCCTGAATACGAACTAGATCCAGAAATCGATCAGACGTACCATCTCAGGAACCAAGCCCGACTCTTGATAGAAAGAAACCGCTATCTCGAGGAAAGACTTGAAGCAATGAATAACGAAAGACAAGGCAATGGGGCAGATAACAACAACAACAACAACCCCAGGGTTGATGTTGATCCTCCTATTTATGTACATGACAATCGGCAACCTCCTGCTGCCCCGGTAGCACGACAGACTACGCTGCCAGATGTGGAAGCTGAACACTTTGAACTTAAACCGGTGATGTTCAGCATGATAAATTCAGCCGGACAATTTGGTGGTGCTGCTACAGAGGATGCACGTGAAAATTTGAAAACCTTTCAGGAGATCTGTGGATCATTCAGACAACCAGGAATAAGCCCGGAAGTACTGAGACTTCGACTATTCCCCCATTCATTGAGGGATAGAGCAAAAACTTGGTGGAATAAGTTAACGTCGGGTTCAATAAGAACTTGGGCGGATCTCTGTAGTGAATTTCTCTCTCGTTTTAATCCTTCTCTTTTAACTGAAAGATTACGTAATGAAATTGCTACTTTTCAACAGGAAGATGACGAACCAATGCATGAGGCGTGGGACCGTTTTACAACTCTCTTACGAAACTGCCCAATGCACGGATTCCCTGTGTGGAATCAGGTCATTAAATTCTACAATGCTTCCAATGTACACACTCGAATGAGAATAGATTCGGCAGCCAATGGGTTGTTACTAGATAAAGAGCCAGAAGATGCCATGCTTGTGTTGAAGAGGTTGGCAAAGAATGACGAACAGTTCCCCACGGAACAAAGAGGAGGAAGACGAGGTGTATCTGTAAAGGAACACGAATCTGACAACACGGTGAAAACTCAGTTAGCATACATCACCAAGGTAGTCGAAAACCTACATCGGAAGAACGAATCTAAGGCGGTGTTTTCTGCCGAGAAGATGTGTGAAAATTATAGTGGAAACCACAGTACAGAGGAGTGTCCCATGCAACTCGAAGCGGGAATGTATGTTGGAAATCACAACAAGAATAGAAGCCATGACTCCAACAATTACAACCCGAACTGGAGAAGGAACCCTAAATTCTCTTAGAGTAATCCAGATAATGCTATGAATCCTTCTGTTTAGAACACTCAGAACTAAGGAGCCCTAAGAATATTGTCACGACAGCAGCCACAACAACAACCGGCATCATCTACCAGTACATTGGAACAGACCCTAGCAGCTTTCATGTCCCAAACTGGAGCATATATGGCCAACATGGATCACTTTGTCAAGAAGACTGAAACATTCATGGATAAGACAGAGATGAGAATGACAAACCATGAGGCCACTTTGAAGTCTCTAGAAACAAATATGGGTCAGGTAGCACAGTTCATCAACACAAGGCAGAATGGAGGATTCCCTAGTGATACTGAGGTCACTAGAAAACCCACACATGAGCAGTGTAAAGCCATAACAACGAGAAGTGGGAAACAGCTACAAGTACTGAAAGTTAAAGAAACACCTAGTAAGGAATCGACCCTACAGACACCTGCCGACGACACTGCCCCGGCAGACTCAAAGCAGCCTGATGTCGCCACCCCTGCCATGACAACAGAAGGATTAGAGGAGACGACAGAGGAAATTGAAAAAATGTGAGCCTTCTCAAATTCGAATTCCATGTGAAGGACGTCTCAAAGATTTCCGTCCTCCACCCCCTTTTCCATAGCGGTTGAAAAAACAGAAACAGGAGTACCAGCTGAAGAAGATTTATGATGTTTTTAAGCAAGTACACGTCAATATTCTGTTGTTGGAGGCCATTAAGCAAATGCCTGGTTATGTAAAGTTCCTTAAAGATGCAATGTCCAGGAGATCCAGACTTGGGGAGTTTGAAATTGTAATGATGACAGAGGGTTGCATTGCAATCCTACATAACCGTACACCCCCAAAGAAAAAGGATCCTGGGAGTTTCATTATCCCATGCATAATTGGTGACCAGTTTGTGGGTAAGGCACTTTGTGATCTTGGTGCTAGTATTAATCTAATGCTCAAATCTATATTTCAGAAATTAGGTATTGGATAAGGAAGACCCACAACAGTCATGTTGTAATTGGCAGACCGCTCTTACGTGCAGCCAGAAGGAAAAATTGAAGACATTCTGGTAAGAGTAGATAAATTTATATTTCCTGCTGACTTTCTTGTTTTAGATTGTGAAGCATATGAAAATGCACCGATCATCCTAGGGCGACCCTTCCTAGCCACATGCAGAACAGTGATCGATGTAGAGAAGGGAGAACTGACTATGAGAGTCAATGACCAGCAGATAAAGTTAAATGTTCTCCAGGCCATGAAACAAGCTGATATACAGGAAGAGTGTAAGTTAATATCAGAAGTAATTTTAGACCAACCCTGTATCAGCTCAAACTGTCATGACAAACAATTTGGTCACTGTCGTCACAGCCATCTAGAAGACTTCCACGATAGCACTGGTGGCAGCAACTCCTCGGACAATGACGCATCTGACACTGAAGGTCCTGAGGAGTTAAATTGGATAGGCACGCGTCCAGGTAAGTTCTTTGAAGCTTTGAACTGTACCTCTAACGAACATATGATTCAAAAGCCTTCCATAGATCAGCCACCTGCTTTAGATCTTAAACCCCTGCCAGGACAGCTTAAATATGTTTTTTCTTGGTCTTAATGATACGTTGCCCGTAATTATCTCTTCTAAGTTAATGCAGGAACATGAACAACAGCTGATCAGGATGCTACAGCAGCATAAGAAGGCAATTGGATGGACCATTGCCGATATCCAGGGCATCAGTCCGACCATTTGCATGCATAAGAATCTCTTAGAGGATGATCATAACCCGACGATAGATGCTCAGAGACGACTAAACGAAGCCATGCGAGAGGTGGTACGAAAAGAAATTATCAAATGGTTGATGCTGGAATCATATACATCATCTCGGATAGCAAGTGGGTGAGCCCTGTGCAATGCGTACCCAAGAAGGGAGGCATAACTGTAGTGACCAACAAGGACAATGAGCTAATCCCAACCAGGACTGTGACCGGTTGGAGGGTTTGTATGGACTACCGGAAGCTTAACAAAGCTACCCGGAAGGACCACTACCCCTTACCTTTTATTGATCAAATGCTAGATCGATTAGCGGGAAAACCTTACTACTGTTTCCTTGATGGTTATTCAGGTTATAATCAAATAGCCATTGCACCGAAGGACCAGGAGAAGACAACCTTCACATGCCCCTACGGAAAATACGCCTTTAGGAGAATGCCATTTGGACTGTGTAATGCACCAGAAACTTTTCAGTGGTGTATGATGGCAATATTCTCTGACATGGTGGAAGATTTCCTGGAGATCTTCATAGATGACTTTTCCATCTTTGGAGACAGTTTCAACGATTGCCTAGGCAATTTGAAGAAGGTGCTTCAAAGATGTGAAGAGGCAAACCTTGTACTAAACTGGGAAAAATGCCATTTTATGGTAGATGAGGGCATAGTGCTGGGACACAAAGTCTCCTGTCGCGGCACAGAAGTGGACAGAGCCAAAATCGAAGTTATCGAAAAACTGTCGCCACCCACCGCAGTCAAGGGCATTAGAAGTTTCTTAGGACACACAAAGTTTTATCGTAGATTTATTGCTAATTTTTCTAAAATCACTAAACCCTTGTGTCTTTTGTTGGAACAGAATAAGTCATTTGATTTCAACATCGAATGTACTGAAGCATTCAAGACACTGAAAGAGAAGCTGGTAACAGCCCCAATAGTACAGCCACCGGACTGGAGTTTACCATTCGAAATAATGTGTGATGCCAGTGACTATGCTGTAGGGGCAGCACTAGGGCAGAGGAAGAAGAAACTCTTCCATGTAATATACTATGCCAGCAAGACCTTAAATGATGCCCATATAAACTACACCACAACAGAGAAGGAGTTGCTAGCGGTGGTATTCGCCTTCGACAAGTTCAGACCATACATACTTGGAACAAAAGTGGTGGTTCACACGGATCACTCAGCAATAAAATATATGTTCACTAAAAAGGATGTACGACCACGATTGATACGTTGGATTCTGCTGTTGTAAGAATTCGATATAGAAATCAAGGACAGAAAGGGAACATAAAACCAAGTAGTTGATCACTTGTCGAGACTGGAGATGGGAAAGGATCAGGATAAAAACAAAGTTAACATACATGAGACTTTCCCTGAGGAGCAGTTATTCACTGCCACCAGCACTACCGCGGCAGCCATGGCGACAGGTAAGCTTTCTGAAATTCCTTGGTATGCTAATATAGTAAACTATCTTGTTAGTGGTTTATTACTCCTAAACTTAACTACCAAGCAAGAAAGAGGTTCCAAAATGATGCAAAACATTATTATTGGGATGAACCTCTTCTATTTAAGCATTGTGTAGATCAGATTATCAGGAAATGCATACCAAAGGAAGAACAGGAAGAGGTGCTCCACCATCGCCATGCTGCTCCTTATGGAGGACACTTTGGAGGAAACAAAACTGCTGCCAAAGTTCCGCAGTCTGGTTTCTTTTGGCCTACACTGTTCAAAGATGCACAAGATTTTTACAAGCGTTGTGACAAATACCAAAGGACAAGAAACATCTCTAGAAGACATGAGATGCCCTTGCAGAACATTCTCGAAGTCGAAATTTTCGATGCTTGGGGAATCGACTTCATGAGACCATTCCCAGCTTCTTGTGGGAACTTGTATATACTCTTGGCAGTAGATTATGTTTCCAAGTGGATAGAAGCTATTACCACACAAAAGAATGATGCCAAGACCGTTCAAAGATTTCTACACAAACACATCTTCACCAGGTTTGGCATCCCGAGGGCGATCATTAGTGATGAGGGTAGGCATTTTGACAATAGGATAATTGCTAGTGCGTTGAAGAAATATGGAGTTAAACACAGAATCGCAACAGCATATCACCTTCAAACCAATGGGTAGGCTGAGATCTCAAATAGAGAAGTGAAGAACATTTTGGAAAAGATGGTTAAACCAACTAGGAAGGACTGGTCTCTTCACTTGAATGATGCATTATGGGCCTACAGGACTGCATTCAAAACACCATTGGGGATGTTGCCTTACCGACTCATATATGGAAAAACTTGCCACCTACTTGTCGAGATAGAACATAAAGCATATTGGGCTATCAAGACAGTTAATATGGACTGGGACAAAGTAGGGAAGAAAAGGCTGTTGGACTTAAATGAAATTGAAGAAATTCGAGCCATGGCCTACGAAAACGCCAGAATCTATAAAGACAAGACAAAGAAGTGGCACGATAGAAAACTGCTGCAACGACAGTTCACACCAGGCCAGAAGGTGTTGTTGTTCAACTCCAGGTTGAAGCTTTTCCCAGGGAAGCTAAAGTCTAGGTGGTCTGGACCCTTCCAAGTAGTCTAGGTTTTTCCCCATTGTGCCATCACAATAAGATCAATCAAGGACGGGCACCAATTCAAAGTCAATGGAGAGAGGCTAAAGCACTATCAGGGGACTGAAGCCCCAAAAGAACAGGAAGTGGTTACTTTAGGAGATTCCCCTCAAGCCATCCCTAATTTAACTTAGTTTTATTTTATTTTATTTTATTTTATTTTATTTTATTTTATTTTATTTTATTTTATTGCTTTAGGAAATAAGACTTTAATATTTGTTTATCTTAGTTTTCAGGCAAATAAAAGAAGCAGAGAAAAGAGAAGGAATGAACCAGCCCACCACACTCACAACAGCCCAAGAACCCCAATGGTACCAAGGTTGTCGTGACAGCCGGTCACCAGCTGTCGCGGCAGATGTGCAAATACAGCCTGTCACCACGCTGTCGCGACAGACACAGAAATGCGTAACAAACGCGTCAGGAAACCGCGTGACAGCTGGCTCCATTTTTCACGCCACCCGTTACAGCTTCAACAGGCTGAAACCCCATTCTATATAAACCCCCACCTTCATTTCATTTTTAACCTCATTCTTTTCTCTCTACTCTGTTTCCGAATATTTTAGCTTTTCAGTATTTTCTTTTCTTTCATTTCTATAGTACCCTTACAATGACAATGAGATCGACCCGAAGAAGTGCTGCCTCCACCTCTGCCGCGACAGTCTCCACTCCCACTCACATCAGAATTCGCAGAAGGTTCGCCTCGGTAGAATCAAAGAAAAGATATTACGAAGCTTTTTAGAAAAGAGAAATGTGGGAGGAAAGAGGCTTCACCTACCTAAAGAAGACCGGAGATCTAGGACTCGAAGGATTCATCGCCAAAAGGACAATCGGGCTCAAATGGCAGATGTTTGCGGAACAACCCGAGGAGATGAATGTCACACTTGTCTGTAAATTCTATGCTGCTGTCACCTCTAAGGACACTTCTACAGTCACCATCAGGGGTAAGGATATCACATTAGAACCAGCCCACATCAATTCTCTGTATGGCATGTATGTGGGCAGGAAAGAGGATGCACACAGTAGGTTCATCAGCAATCTGTCGCCGACAGACTATGACGGCATCGTGACAGACCTCACTGAAGAAGGCACCAGCTGGAATGAGGACCCAAAACATAGGTGGACGGTTCGAAGAACCCAACTCACGCCTGCTGCCAAGCTGTGGAACCACTTTGTGAAAAAGCGTCTCATGCCAACGTCTCACAACACAACAGTGGACCGACAAAGGCTCGCCCTTGTGCACTCCATCATCAACGAACGACAGATAAATATGGGCAAATACATCCTCGATGGAATCCACGAGTGTGCATTGAAGGATAAGGGCCCCCTCTTCTTCCCTTATTTAATCACAGCCCTTTGTCGAGCCAACAACGTGCCTGAAATTGATGAAGATGTGAAGATCTAGGGCAAGGGGTGGACACAGCAGAATCTCTACAGCTTGATGGAGCTGAAGGTAGCCACCCCAATGGCATATGTTGACCCCTTTGCCACGACAGAACCAGACTCAACAAAACCTGTTGCGGCAGAGCAAGAGCAGACAGAACCTAGCAGAGTAGAAGGAACCTCCTCCAACCAAATCATTCACTTGTTGAAAAGAAAGGAGGCACAACAGATAGGCTACATGGAATTTATGAGGGACTTTCACACTGCTACGGTAAATTTCATTAAAGTTGAACTTAATTATCCAAACGTGCAGTTCCCTCCTTTTCCAGAAAACCTTCTTTCTGCCCCAACACCTGCCGTCAGCCCCAAGACACCCACACCGACAGCTGCCTTTGCTTCACCATCTACCATGGCAGGAGCCGGCGACAGAAGTTCTGCATCTCCTCGAGGAGCCAAGAGAAAGGAACCACTGCCGAAAATTAACCTGAAATATTTTGAAGGTTTCTCCTCCTCTTCAGTCTGGCAGGATGACTCAGACTTCGAACCTTCTGTCGTTCGCGAAATAGCCAAGGAATTCCCTCCGATGAAGAAGAAAAAGCTTGATATCGATGTAGAGGGACCCTACCACGACAGATCAGACGACAGCAGAAGCAGCAGCAGAAGCGACAGTGAGCTTGAGATTCTAGACAAAGCTCCCAAAGTTTCACCCACCATAATCCAGCCACCTCGCGAGACAAAGAAGAAGGTAGCCTCCTCCTCTCCAATCATAAAGCCAACCTCTGCTACAAAAGAAACTGCCCGTCGACAGCTTTGCATCGACAGCAGCAGCGACGACAACACTTCAACTTAAGTTTATTTTTACTCTATATGGTGTCTATGTTTTTATTTGATATTTGTGATGTTTTTTTATTTCTGTTTGTCATGCATTGAGGAAAATGCAACCCTCGAGTTTGGGGGGTAGGCAGTCCTCCTTTAATTAATGAACTTATCATATTTTGTGTTTCTTTACTATTTGCTTTTGTTTCGAAAAAAATTTTGGCTTAATTTTTGAACTTCTGTTATCTGTCGCGGTACTTACTGTCGCGACAGTAACTTTAGAATGTTTTAGGAAGTATTTAGAGCCTTACTATAGTTCTGAAATCTTAAAAAAACCTTTGTGACTTATATGCTGTTAAGACTCTGTTAGCAAACTTAGAATAGGAAGCTTAGCCACTTGAGTTAGAAAGAAAACTTAGACTTAGTTAATCCTAGAGGTGCCTAACACTGGCTCAAGGAAAATAACTAGAAGTAATCCTAGAGGTGCCTAACACTGGCTCTAGGAAATTAAACTAGAGGTGCCCAAATCCAACTCTAGCAGAAATAGAAAAACTGTAGAAGAAAACTAAAGGTGCCTAAAATTGGCTCTAGTTAAGAATTAATTTTGAAATAAAACTCAAGCAAGTTAAGTAACTATTCTGGTTGTTAAAGAGTCTAAGCTCATATTTGTTCCCAAAACCTGCACACACTCACACAAGAATTATAGTATTGCTCCGGATAAATCCATAACATTCGAAGAGGTATTAATCTTGATGGTAAATGTAACCCCCTTACCCCGGCCTAGACGGTTGACCCAAACTACGAAGATTACATGGGGAAAACCAAAGTCAACCCGAAAGTCATCCTTGATTAACGACCCTTTTTTTTCTTTTTAATCTTGTCTAGATGCACATTAACCCTAAGCGAACACTTGAGAAACATATACGTATAAAGCACAGCGAACGGATTTCGAAAAGGAACTCAATTGCATAATATACAAAGATTAGGGACCAAAATGTAAATTCTGAAAATTAGAGGGTCTTAACTGGTTTTTAAGTTACCAATATGAAATTAGTCATATTACATGCTTCCCTGTCAAATTTCACTTTAATTGGACTTCTTGAACTCACACAATTGCAATTACAACTTTCGGGACTAAAACGTAAAACTTGCAAACTTCAACACCATTCAAATCAGTGCCCAACGGTTACCTGTTTCGAAACGGCTTTGACCGTTCCAAAACACGGGTTCGTTCCGAGACTGGTTTCGAAACAGGGCTTGACAGTAGCCAAAATGTTTCGGAACATCCTCCAGCCGTTTCGAAACGCGAAGGCCATTACAGGGCCCCGTTTCGAAACACCAGAGAGTGTTTCGATACGGTTTGCCCAGAAAGTGCAGAATTTGCTGGTTTTTCTTTCATAAATCTATTCAAACACAACCTAATGACTTCCTAGTCATACCAACAAATCATCATACATATAAGGTACATGTTGGCAACCTCAAAACACATTCATAGAATCAAACATGAAGTTTCACAAGTCTATAGGCATGCACCCTATTATCCAAACCAAGCAATCAATCAATCTCCAAACCAAGCATTAAAAGGCCACTTACAAATCCAAAACATCAAAAGCATAATGCCACAAAACTAGGGAGTCCAAAATATCTCCCAAAACACACTTAGGGTTCCCATTGCCGAATTACCAAAACCAATAGTGTACGAAAACATCACCATACATGAGCTTGTTTTCCCTTGGATACTCTAGCCTCCTTGTTGCCTTAAAACACTTCAATTATCTGCATTATTGGTACAAGAGAGAGAGAGCGTAAGCACAATTGCTTAATGAGGCACTCTCTAAAGAAAACATCACAATAATGCATTTTAGAAAAACACATTCATCAAAGCTTTTTAAACCACATGCTCATCTCTTTCTCATGCTTCGAAAAACCCTCAACGCAAAACTCATTGAAACCACATGTACCTCTATTCTATCTCATGCATTAAAACCAATGCAAATTTCATGGCAAAGCCATTCACATGCTTGTATTGACTAAGCATTTCTAAACATAACACATACGCATATCTCATAGCATAAAACATTTCGACAAGGTTCATGTGTAACAAAAACCATTTCATCATTAATATTGGCATTTAGCATCTCATTAATACTCGGATATGCGAACACATTTCTACACTAGACTCTTCCGGTGGAATCTCGCATCACCGTACTCAATTGTCTAGCAACATAGTTTCCGGTGGAATCTCTCATCACCGTACTCACATGGCGGAATCTCTCATCGCCACAAAGCTTGGGTATTTCACCAAGTCCTACCCGATGGAATGCCCATCATCGGAATATCTCCCTTTGGCTTAACCAAAGAGCACGTACGAATTTTTAGTTTATAGCGCACTCTCATCCTATTGATCGATCAATTATATCCGGTAAGTTTCACAACATCTATGCCAATATAATGTGTTAAAATATCATCTCACCTACTGTTTTTCATGCAATAAAACTCAAGAGTTTTCTTATCACATATCAAATCATAAATCATACTTTGCTTCAAACCAAAAGCTCAAATCTAATCAAAGCAACATGCCATCTCATGACATCTTTACAAGCATAATCTCATGCTTCAAAACATGCATAAAAACAGTAGGAATTTAACAATCTCTAACCATGAGCATGTAAAAGCATTTTGGGGCCAAACGCCACTTTAGAGAGATCAAAACAAGCCATACTTACTTCCGGATTTAGGAAGGTGTTTCAAACCTCTCCTAAATCCCCAAACCTTGTATTTTTGTCCTCATGGACTTCAAATCCAAACGCACTCACCGATTTCGTTTCGCTTGTTTGTCGAAACATCAATTAAGCCTCCGGATCAACTCCAAAAGTGTCCGAAGAATTCTCCCCTGTTTTAGACACATAAAAGCAGAGGATTAATGCATCATCATGCATTGAAATCTTCAGCCAACACACCAAAACTCGTTGGTCTACTTAAACCCAACATTTCGGCTACCAAACACAACCGAAATCACCTCCAAACTCTTCCAAAACTTAACCCAGCCAAGATCCATCACTTCTAACCATTTCTAAACATCAATTAACATCCAAAATGAACCTAAACTCGTCCTTATACCTCAAGCTATAACAGAACACCAAAAACACCTCAAAAACCACCATTTTCACAAGCAAAAACTTAGGAAATGCAACCTATTCGGGATTAAATTGATAAAACCTCATTTCAAACATCATTAGACATCCAAAATACATTAAATAATCATCTCAAAACAGAGCCCAAGCAATCACAACGAAATTCTTCAAGATTTCTTCCAAAATCTTGAGTTTTAAGCAAAAATCATGTCCCCAATATCAAAACCATTTATAAAACTTAAATTAAGGATTGAAAACTTGGGAATTTCAGTAAAGAACTGAGTATTTAGAGGAGAAGAACAATCTTACCTCTAAATGGTGATTTCTCCTTGATTTGGGCCAAATTTCTTGAAAATTCAATGAGGAAATCAAAAGGATTTGATGCAAGATTGATTAGGAACTAATGGATGATAATAATCTCATCAATTGAAGTGAAGATCAATGCAAAAGTTGCTGGAGAAAAGTATTTGGATGATGGGATTTTGAGAGAAAATGGAATGAAAGAAAATTAGGAAAAAGTAGTTATGAAAATCCAAAAAGTAGTTTTCCATCTTTATTTTATTTAATTAAACATTTAATAAATCACCCAAATTAAGGAAAAATCTGGAGAAAACATTTTTGGGTAAATTAGCTTCTTAAAGATTCAAAGTTTTAATCCTTACAAAACAGTCACCACTAAACTTTTCAAAAATCGCATTTTGGTCACTACACCGAAATGTAGTATTTCCAAATCTTATTTTGTAAAATTGTTTTCACCACTCTCTTATATATATTAAAAGAAATTTTTTAGATATTTTTCTATATTTTTAAAGCATCCCGAACTAGACTTTCCCTAAAACCTCCTTCTATATTAGAACCGTTTCTCAGACCGGTCCGACCAAACCCTAAACTTCTAAGCCCAAAATTGGGGTGTTACAACTGTCCCCCTCTAAAGAAATTTCGTCCTCGAAATTTACCTAGAGGAAAAAGATAAGGAAACTGCTTCTTCATGTCATCTTTTCTTTCCCACGTGGCTTCCTCAGCACCACGATGCCTCCACAACACCTTAACCAACTCAATGGTCTTACCTCAAAGAGCTTTACTGTCCGAATCCAGAATCTCAACCGGCTTCTCATCATAGGTCAAGTCTGGATTCAACTCAACTTCCTCTACATGCATAACATGCGAAGGATCCGATCTATACCTCCGAAGCATAGAGACATGAAACACATTATGAATCTTTTCCAACTCTTGGGGCAATCTCATCTTATACGCAACATGACCCACACGTTCAATCACCTCGTATGGCCCAATGTACCTAGGGCTCAACTTACCCTTTCGGCCAAACCTCATCACCTTCTTCCAAGGCGAAACCTTCAAGAACACACGGTCACCTACCACAAACTCAATCTCCTTACGCTTCAAATCCGCGTAAGACTTCTGTCAATCAGAAGCTGCCTTTAAACGCTCACAGATGAGCTTCACCTTCTCGGTGGTTCCTTTCAACAAAGCTGGCATTGAAACCAACTTCTGACCTGTTTCATCCCAGCAAAGAGGAGTTCTGCACTTCCTCACATACAAAGCTTCATATGGTGCCATTTGAATACTTTCCTGGTAGCTATTATTATAAGCAAACTCCACCAAAGGAAAATGTTTCTCCCAAGAACCCTGAAACTCAATCACACAGGACCTTAACATATCTTCCAGCAGTTGGATAACACGCTCAGACTGTCCATCCGACTGTGGATGATAAGAAGTACTGAAATTCAGCCGCGTACCCAAAGCTTGATGCAAACACTCCCAAAAACGCGATGTGAACCTCGAATCTCTATCCGACACTATGGACTTTGGTACACCATGCAAACATACAATCTCAGCAATGTACAGCTCTGCAAGCTTATCCAAGGTATACGTAGTATGCACAGGCAAGAAATGCGCACACTTCGTAAGGCGATCCACAATCACCCACACCGAGTTCTTCTTCGATGGCGACATAGGCAAACCAGACACAAAGTCCATGGTGATCCTTTCCCACTTCCATTTAGGAATCCTCAACGGTTGCAACAACCCAGAAGGAAACTGATGCTCAGCCTTAACCCGCTGACAAATCATGCACTTACTCACGTACTCCGCAACATCTTTCTTCAATCCCACCCAGTAGTACTCATCTTTCAGATCACGATACATCTTTGTACTACCAGGGTGCATAGCAAAAGGACTACTATGAGCTTCAGTCAGGATAGTACGCCTCAACTCCGCATCATTAGGCACTACTATCCGACTTCCAAAACATAGAACTCCATCATCATTAAAATAGAATTTTGATGGTCTACCCTCAGCAATATCCCGGACATGTGGCACCAAAGAATCATCCAACAACTGATTATCTTTTATCAACTGTACCAAAGATGGTTTCACTTGCAATTCAGCCACAAGACCCCCATCTCGCGAAATACTCAAGCTGGAAAACATAGCCCTTAACTCCACTGCCACCTTCCTACTCAAGGCATCTGCTACAACATTAGCCTTTCCCGGATGGTACTCGATCGTCAGATCGTAATCCTTAAGTAACTCCACCCAACGTCGTTGCCTAAGATTCAACTCTTTCTGCGACATCAGATACTTCAAACTCTTGTGATCCGTGTACACAATACACTTCTCACCATACAGATAATGTCTCCAAATTTTCAAAGCAAAGACCACCGCAGCTAACTCAATATCATGCGTAGGATAATTGCGCTCATGCACCTTCAACTGGTGTGATGCATAAGCCACCACCTTACCCTCTTGCATCAGCACACACCCCAACCCAACATAAGATGCATCGATGTACACCACAAACTCTTTTCCTGATTCAGGTTGAACCAAAATAGGAGCTTGCGTCAAAGCTGCCTTAAGCTTCTCAAAAGCTTGTTGTCTTGCCTCTGTCCACTCATACTTGACATCTTTTTGCAACAACTTCGTCAAAGGGGCAGCAATCTTTGGAAATCCATCCACGAACCTCCGATAGTATCCTGCCAACCCAAGGAAACTACGGACTTCATGAACTGACTTAGGAGGCTTCCAATTCATCACCGCCTCAATCTTCTGAGGATCAACACGAATCCCCTCAGCAGAAACCACATGACCAAGGAAAACAACTTCCCTAAGCCAGAATTCGCACTTGCTCAGCTTAGCATAAAGCTGATTTTCCAAAAGCCCTTGCAAGACAACCCTCAAATGACCTTCATGCTCCTCCTCAATACGAGAGTACACAAGGATATCATCAATGAACACCACAACAAACTTGTCCAGGTATTCATGAAACACTCTATTCATCATGTCCATAAAAGCCGCAGGAGCATTCGTCAAGCCAAATGGCATTACAAGGAACTCATAATGCCCATACCTCATTCTAAAGGCTGTTTTTGGCACATCCACATCTTTCACCTTAAGCTGATAGTACCCTGACCTTAAGTCAATCTTGGAGAACACAGCCGCTCCCCGAAATTGATCAAAAAGATCATCAATCCTCGGCAAAGGATACCGATTCTTGATAGTCAACTTATTCAGCTGACGATAATCGATGCACATTCTCATAGTGCCATCCTTCTTTTTCACAAACAAAACTGGTGCACCCCAAGGTGACACACTTGGCCGAATGAACCCACGATCAAGCAACTCCTGAAGTTGCGTCTTCAGCTCTTTCAACTCCTTAGGTGTCATTCGATAAGGAGTAATGGACACTGGAGTTGTATTCTCATACAACTCAATTCCAAACTCCACCTCTCGACTAGGAGGCAATCCAGGTAACTCCTCCGGAAACACACTAGGAAACTCACGAACAGTTCTGATATCCTGAACCTGCAACTCCTTTGAACTAGGATTCATCACAAAGGCTAGGTAAGCCTCGCAACCCTGCCTCAGCATTCGACTTGCTTCTAACGTAGACACCACATTGGCAAGAAACTTCACATTCTCACCTACTACCACCACTTCATAATCATCCACAAGTTTCAACGAAACTCGCTTGCTTTCAAAATCCACTACAGCCCGATGCTCAACAAGCCAATCCATTCCAAGGATCACATCAAAACCATAGAATGGCAATTCCATGAGATCAACAAGAAAAACATGGTTTTTCACTTTCAAGTGACATCTCCTATACAACCTTCACGTCACAACCGTTTCACCAAAGGAACTAGTCACACGCATACCAACATCCAAAGACTCAACAGGTAAACTAAGCATTTGAGCATGTTCACGCAATATATATGAGTGTGTAGATCCAGAATCAATCAAAGAAAGTAATGATAAGGATTGCAAAGTGAAGGTACCTGCGATCACATCTGTATCATTCCTTCCCTCACGCTGGGCATACACTCGGGCCTGACCTCCACCCTCAGGTTGAACGGCCACAACATGCGCTACATTTCTGCCACCGTCATCTCTGCGCTGAAAATTACCACGGCCGCGCCCACGACCTCTCTGTGGCTCAACTGCTCTCACCGGAGCATGTCCTTCTCTCAAAGGCTGAGGACAATCCTTCTTCATATGTCCACGGTTTCCAAAATTCCAGCACGTCCCAAGGTTACCCCAACATTCACCACCGTGCCGTCTACCACAACGGTTACACTCAGGAGTCCTCTGAACAGCATTAGGTCCTTGCTGACCTCTCCCAGGGTTACCACCCCCACGCCTAGCATCATACTGTGGCCTCTAATCATTATACCTCTTGTTGCGATCTCTACCATAATCGTGCTCAGCCGCTCGCTTCCCAGAGCTAGATCCTCCCACTCGACTAGTCAAACCAAGGTTCGCCACAATGTCCTTGGCTCTAGTGACCAAGACATCGAAATCTGTGTAGTCAGCCGCAAGCATGAAAGTCTTCACATCCGTTACCAACCCATAACGAAATCGTTCACACCTCTCCCGCTCGTTAGGGATGAGCTCAGGTGCATACTGACTAAGGCGGACAAACTGGACCTCATACTCAGCTACCGTCATGCTACCTTGCATCAGAGACATAAATTCTCTTTTCTTCTTATCTAGGTATCGCACACCCAGATACTTTCGCTTGAACGCATTCACAAAGAACGTCCAAGTCACCTCATCATCATCCATACCAGAGATAGTGGTCGTCCACCACGTATAGGCATCACCATGCAGTAGTGATACCACACAACCCAGCTTCTGCACATTATTGCAGTTCATTTGTCCCAATATCCTCTTGGTGCTCTCCAACCAAGACTCAGATCTTTCCGGAGATAGACCTCTAAACTCAGTCCCTCCCAGACTGCGAAGACGTTCCAAAGGTAACCTCCCATTAGCATCGTCCTGATGCGCAGCTCTATGAGCCCCAGCTACTGCTGCCTGGAAAGCTCCAGCAATAGCATGAATCAACACCGTCATGTTAGGAGCAGCTTGCCCCTGCACACCTTTAGGTCCAACGACCCCAGTACCAGCTCCAGCACCACCATCACCACCAGGTGGTCCACCACCAGGAGGAGGAGGTAAATCCACAACATTCTCTGCATTCGCATCATTCTCATCCTGAGCCATAGCTCTTGTATTCACTCTCATCTCTCTACGTGGCCCCATTTACAAATAAAACAATGCACTGACAAAATATGCAATAAACACAATTAGGCTCAATAAGGTAAGTAATCCAAGTACTCAAGCTCATTTTCTAAAACAATTCCTTTCATTAGTTTTGATATGGCAATGGGATCCCCTAACACATTTCAACATAGCATGTCATCACAATTTAAACCATGCATCACAATTTAGACAACATTCTTTCACCCAAAAAGGCATATCACGCAAAAACACATACATCATCCTCATACAAATCCCAAGGATACGAGAACTAAGCTCTGATACCACCAAAAGTAACCCCTTAGCCCGGCCTAGACGGTTGACCCGAAGTACGAAGATTACACAGGGAAAACCAAAGTCAACCTTGATTAATGACCCTTTTTATTCTTTTTAATCTTGTCTAGATGCACGTTAACCCTAAGCGAACACTTGAGAAACATATACGTATAAAGCACAGCGAACGAATTTCGAAAAGGAACTCAATTGCATAATATATAAAGATTAGGGACCAAAATGTAAATTCTGAAAATTAGAAGGTCTTAACTGGTTTTTAAGTTACCAATATGAAATTAGTCATATTACATGCTTCTCTATCAAATTTCACTTTAATTGGACTTCTCGAACTCACACAATTGCAATTACAACTTTCGGGACTAAAACGTAAAATACTCAAACTTCAACACCATTCAAATCAGTGCCCAACGGTTACCTGTTTCGAAACGGCTTTGAACGTTCCCAAACATGGGTTCGTTCCGAGACTGGTTTCAAAACAGGGCTTGACAGTAGCCAAAACGTTTCGGAACATCCTCCAGCCGTTTCGAAACGCGAAGGCCATTACAGGGCCCTGTTTCGAAACGCCAGAGAGTGTTTCGATACGGTTTGCCCAGAAAGTACAGAATTTGCTGGTTTTTCTTTCATAAATCTATTCAAACACAACCTAATGACTTCCTAGTCATACCAACAAATCATCATACATATAAGGTACATGTTGGCAACCTCAAAACACATTCATAGCATCAAACATGAAGTTTCACAAGTCTATAGGCATGCACCCTATTATCCAAACCAAGCAATCAATCAATCTCCAAACCAAGCATTAAAAGGCCACTTACAAATCCAAAACATCAAAAGCATAATGCCACAAAACTAGGAAGTCCAAAACATCTCCCAAAACACACTTAGGGTTCCCATTGCCGAATTACCAAAACCAATAGTGTATGAAAACATCACCATACATGAGCTTGTTTTCCCTTGGATACTCTAGCCTCCTTGTTGCCTTAAAACACTTCAATTATCTGCATTATTGGTACAAGAGAGAGAGAGCGTAAGCACAATTGCTTATTGAGGCACGCTCTAAAGAAAACATCACAATAATGCATTTTAGAAAAACACTTTCATCAAAGCTTTTTAAACCACATGCTCATCTCTTTCTCATGCTTGGAAAAACCCTCAAAGCAAAACTCATTGAAACCACATGTACCTCTATTCTATCTCATGCATTAAAACCAATGCAAATCTCATGGCAAAGCCATTCACATGCTTGTATTGACTAAGCATTTCTAAACATAACACATACGCATATCTCATAGCATAAAACATTTCGACAAGGTACATGTGTAACAAAAACCATTTCATCATTAATATTGGCATTTAGCATCTCATTAATACTCGGATATGCGGACACATTTCTACACTAGACTCTTCCGGTGGAATCTCGCATCACCGTACTCACTTGTCTAGCAACATAGTTTCCGGTGGAATCTCTCATCAACGTACTCACATGGCGGAATCTCTCATCGCCACAAAGCTTGGGTATTTCACCAAGTCCTACCCGATGGAATGCCCATCATCGGAATATCTCCCTTTGGCTTAACCAAAGAGCACGTACGAATTTTTAGTTTATAGTGCACTCTCATCCTATTGATCGATCAATTATATCCGGTAAGTTTCACAACATCTATGCCAATATAATGTGTTAAAATATCATCTCACCTAGTGTTTTTCATGCAATAAAACTCAAGAGTTTTCTTATCACATATCAAATCATAAATCATACTTTGCTTCAAACCAAAAGCTAAAATCTAATCAAAGCAACATGCCATCTCATGAAATCTTTACAAGCATAATCTCATGCTTCAAAACATGCATAAAAACAGTAGGAATTTAACAATCTCTAACCATGAGCATGTAAAAGCATTTTGGGGCCAAACGCCACTTTAGAGAGATCAAAACAAGCCATACTTACTTTCGGATTTAGGAAGGTGTTTCAAACCTCTCCTAAATCCCCAAACCTTGTATTTTTGTCCTCATGGACTTCAAATCCAAACGCACTCACCGATTTCGTTTCGCTTGCTTGCCGAAACGTCAATCAAGCCTCCGGATCAACTCCAAAAGTGTTCGAAGAATTCTCCCCTGTTTTAGACACATAAAAGCAGAGGATTAATGCATCATCATGCATTGAAATCTTCAGCCAACACACCAAAACTCGTTTCTCTACTTAAACCCAACATTTCGGCTACCAAACACAACCGAAATCACCTCCAAACTCTTCCAAAACTTAACCCAGCCAAGATCCATCACTTCTAACCATTTCTAAACATCAATTAACATCCAAAATGAACCTAAACTTGTCCTTATACCTCCAGCTATAAAAGAACACCAAAAACACCTCAAAAACCACCATTTTCACAAGCAAAAACTTAGGTAATACAACCTATTCGGGATTAGATTGATAAAGCCTCATTTCAAACATCATTAGACATCCAAAATACATTAAAGAATCATCTCAAAACAGAGCCCAAGCAATCACAACGAAATTCTTCAAGATTTCTTCCAAAATCTTGAATTTTAAGCCAAAATCATGTCCCCAATATCAAAACCATTTATAAAACTTAAATTAAGGATTGACAACTTGGGAATTTCAGTAAAGAACTGAGTATTTAGAGGAGAAGAACAATCTTACCTATAAATGGTGATTTCTCCTTGATTTGGGCCAAATTTATTGAAAATTCAATGAGGAAATCAAAAGGATTTGATGCAAGATTGATTAGGAACTAATGGATGATAATAATATCATCAATTGAAGTGAAGATCAATGCAAAAGTTGCTGGAGAAAAGTGTTTGAATGATGGGATTTTGAGAGAACATGGAATGAAAGAAAATTAGGAAAAAGTAGTTATGAAAATCCAAAAAGTAGTTTTCCATCTTTATTTTATTTAATTAAACATTTAATAAATCACCCAAATTAAGGAAAAATATGGAGAAAACATTTTTGGGTAAATTAGCTCCTTAAAGATTCAAAGTTTCAATCCTTACAAAACAGTCACCACTAAACTTTTCAAAAATCGCATTTTGGTCACTACAACGAAATGTAGTATTTCCAAATCTTATTTTATAAAATTCTTTTCACCAATCTCTTATATATATTAAAAGAGGATTTTTAGATATTTTTCTATATTTTTAAAGCATCCCGAACTAGACTTTCCCTAAAACCTACTTCTATATTCGAACCGTTTCTCAGACCGATCCGACCAAACCCTAAACTTCTAAGCCCAAAATTGGGGTGTTACAAGGTAAAGGTGTTGTAGGTAATGGTTGTTCATTGAGTTAAGCCAAAGCCAAAAAGTTTCATTCTTAGTTAGATTGCATTTGCTTGAGGACAAGCAATAACTTGAGTTTGGGGGTGTGTTGAGTGCATAAATTTTCTATATTTTGACCCTCATTTACCCATATTATTGATGCACTCAAGCGAGTTTAGTTTCATTTTAGGATAGATTTTGCATAAACATCACAAATGAATAATTATTGCACAGATGCTGCTGATTTCGGTTAATTCTTGTAGGTACCTGTCGTGGCAGCATCCAGGGCAGCGGAGGAACAGAAGATAACTGCAGAGCTGGAGCAAAAAGGGTCGAAGCAAACTGCCTTATACTTGCTATCGTGACATCTGCCGTGATAGAGGTGGCGACAGTGAAGAAGAAGAGATGGAAAAATGCAAAGTGGAGTTCGACTGATAGAGGATTTCAAGCCTAATTTTTAGAGACCACTTGCATTATTTTTGGAGTCCAGAAGCACAAAGAAGGCCTTTCCCAAAGTTTGAGGAGAAAGTCAAGGCAAGAAGATAGGACAAATTAAAGGAAGTCTACTCAGAGATTTAGTCCTTAAATGATTTGTACTTTAATTCGAACTAGTATTCTTGGCCATTAAGAAAACTTGTACCCAAGGCCTATATATATGCTTGTAATTCGACCTAGAGAAGGATAACCTAATTCCTAGCCGTCTTCCATCATAAACTCGAGCGTTTCCCTTCTCCATCATGTTCTAAACTTCCCCCAGGGCTAAGGGTTGATCTTGTAAAGTAGTTGTAAGGGTTAAATTGTTTTTTAGGATTTTTCTGTTCAATTTAATAAAACTTCAAGTTTATTTACTCTGGTTTTCATATCTCATAAGAGTATTGGGAGAGCATTGTGAGGTTATTCATTTACTTAATATCGGGATAGTTAAGTATATGAAAGGAGTAAATACGAGTTTTCTAGTTTATGGTTAAACTATCTTGGCCTAGGGATAGGTACAAGGTTAAGCAGCTAAAGAAGAATCCACAACATCGGTGTTCATCCTTCGATTCACACCGGGAGGTATCATCCAAGATGTGTTCATCGACAAAACTTGGACCTAAGGATAGGACGAGTCACAACAGGGATTCTTGCTGAACTTGAAACACATAGTTGTTGTTCGCTGCCGCGACATCGACAAACTTCTGCCACGACAGGCTCGACGACAAACGCAACAGAAGTCCTCTGAACAGTACAACACCTGCACTACTAAGCAAATCAATACTAGCCTATTTTCTCAATCTGATTCCTTTATCTATTTTAGTTTACTTTCAAGATTACTCAAAACTCTCTATTAAATTCATCTCTTTCCTTGTGCAGGCTTTTAAAGATAGAAGTATTTTCAGTCCCTGTGGAGACGATATTCGATACTTCGTATCACTATATTACTTGCGTCGTGTATACTTGCACTCAATTGCGATAGCCTTATTTACGCGCAACAACTTGTATTTGTTCGTACCAACTTTCTTTTAGACCGTGAAGGGAAAGCAAAGTCATTTAGGACACCTGGTTTGCTTTTTGACCACAAAAGGAAAGCAAAGTTACCAGTGCCACCCAATTGTTTTCGACCGCTCCGGGAAAATAGGACTTGTATTTGTTCGTACCAATTTGCTTTTTGACCACGAAGGGAAAGTAAAGTTACCAGTGCCACCCAGTTGTTTTCGACCGCTCCGGGAAAACAAGACTTGGATTTGTTTGTAGCCATTTCGGAGGAACAAATCTTCGACGGGAAGGCCGGACAAAATAAGTGTTATTCGTCTTTGCTTTATCCTTGTTCTACAAGGACAAGCAAAGAGGGGCAACTGTAATCACTTATTTTTGTCCGGCCGCGTATATATGGTATATGTTATATATATGTGTGTTATTATTATGTGTTTATTATATGTGTGTTTAGTGTCTATGTTTATGTATTGTATATAAAATATGACCGTGTATGTATATTATTATATATATGTGTGTGTTTGTTTATATTATATTACGTATGTATATATAACATTAGTAATGTCACTAATGTTTAAATATGATTGTGGGTATTTATTGCATGATTCAGTGTGTATGTGTAATGTGTATTATATGTATGTATGTGGTACTTGCATGTATTATAATTAATATTTGCATGTATTATGTACTAACGTTATGTGTATGTATATGTGTTTGTGTATTATATAGTATTACTACATTTGTTATCCAAAATTAAAAAAAAAAAATAGATGATAATTAATGAAACTAGAGTTCAATACTTATTATATATGTATATATTTAAATCCATTACAACTAAAACCCAAGAAAATAATTACATATACATGGCCCAATAGGCCCTAAAATAGAAAAACCCTAAAACCCATCTGATTTATCCTCTTTTTGTTGGTGCCCAGCCCAGGAAGAGCTGTTGGATCAAGACAGATCCAACGGTTCAGATTGAAGCCTGATGGCCTCTTCGGATAGTGCGTGAAGATCACGCGCGGACCATTCATCTCCCACGCGCGCGTGCAGCACATGCGCGAGACTCTTCAGCTCTCAATGCCACGTGTCACCCATCAAACTTTTCCACGTCAACCTCGATGGAGCCATCTGGACCATCCATCTCAAGGAGCATCTTAGCCGTTGGATCAGATTTGATCCAACAGCTCGGATCGAATGGTTGTTTAACTTTTGCGAGTACCGTACAAGCCCCGACCGTTCGGCTCCTTCACGCGCCCACACGCCGGCACCAGTCGACCTCCCCGTCCACGTGGCACCATCACCGGAAATCGCGATGCCACCGTCGTCCTTTCACCGGATCTCAACCACCGAATCAAACCAAAAACATAAAAATAGAGGATCTCAGTTCTATCATCACCCACAGTGTTAACATTTATTTTTTGCTTGCAAATGTAAACAATAAAATCAGATATAAGCGATTTAATCAGATCTGAATTAAAAGACAGATTTTTTAGAATCAATAGAAAAAAAGCCTTTCAAGGTATCTCCTCTCCCTTTTTCAATTTCGAAGCATACATACATACATATAAAAATTTAGGGTTTGTATTCTCATCGTAATGGTTGTTCGGCTTCTCTTGCGCCGCCGGTGATAAGTCACTCGGTCCTTTGAGACCATGCATGATGAACTGGCAAAGAAGCGAGTGTTGAATTTTTTTAAAAAGGCTCGATTTTTACTTAAAGGTGGGGGATTTTTCATTTTTAAAGGGAGTTTTGAGACTGAATCTGGTTTTAAGTTAAAAAAAGAGTTTGTGTCGGTTTGTTTAAGGGTTCGTCGGCCGGCAAACGGCAGCCGACACGACAGAAAACGGTAAAAAAAGAAAAATCGTTCTCTAAAAAACACTGCATCATTGCAGAGAAGGGGGTTTTGATATTTTGGTTCAAAATGAACAAAAGAGTCTAACTTGGATTTTAGGTGGGTTTTATACTCATGTAAAGATTAAAAATGGGGTTATTTACGTTTTAAAACCTTCTGTCTCCCCATATTCACAACCGCGACCCTTCCATTTTTCAAAATCACGGCTACAGTCCCTTCAACTTTGCACGATCTTTCAATTTCGTCCTACTTTTAACTTCATTTTGATGTCTAGTTTGTAAAATCGCCTTTTAGTCCTCGAAATTTTGTTTCTGTTTCGATTTAATCCCTTTTCCATTGGTAAAATCCCAGTTTTCCCCTTTTAGTCATGCATTTTTAATTCCCGCCCTCGCATTTTAATTTCTTTACTTTCATTCCTTATTTAAGTTTATGCCATGTAAATAAATGTGATGTTTTTGCTTAGTGTTTTGGTTGAATATGTGATTATCTTGTTTAAATATATTTGTTTATAATATATACAATTTTCATAATATACATAGTTTTTATAATATATAGTTTATAGTATATATCTTGTACATAATATTTAGTTTTTATGATATATATGATTTTATGTAATATGTGTTTTTCATATAATACATACTGTATGGTATATATATATATATATATAATTTTATAGTATAATATAATGTATAGTTTTTTTACAAAATAAGTTTTTTTATAATATATAAAGTTTTTGTAATATATAATAAATATCTTTTTTATAACATATAATATAGTTTGAAACGTATATAATATTTCTTATATATATAGTTAATGTGTAGTTTTTTTGTATAAGTATATATATGTAGTCTTTTTAATTTGTGCTTAGTTTAGATGGTTTTGGGCTTTGTGGTGTTTAATGGGCTTTGGGTTTGTAGGATTAATTTTAGAATAGATTAGAGAAATTTAATTTAATTAATTTAAAGTGTGCGCTCGGCTTATAAGGGCATAATTTTTAAATTAATTAAATTGGATTTAGAATTAGTTTTTTTAGAGCAGTAGGCAGATTTGAAGTTCGAATTAGTTTAGTGAATTTGAATTTATCCTTGGCTTATTGGGATAAATGTTAAATTTACTAGATTAGTTGAGCACCTCTTCATTACTCTTTAGAATAAAATTGACATGAAATTTTGATGGACACTTAAATTAAATTCATGATTAATTAATTTGACTAACTTTAAATAAAATCCTTGGCTTATTGGGGTATTAGTTTAAAATTAATCAAATTAATTATAACGATCCAGGATAATCCATAAATTGTTAGGGTTTTCTAGTTTCTTGGAGTTTAATTAATTTAGGGTTAATATTAGGCTAACCTAGTTAATAATTAGATCACTAATTGAAATTTTAAAATTTGGACCTTTTAGGTTATGACTTTAGTAGGCCTATGGTGTTTTCCAAGCTTTTCTTTGTCATGCATTTTCTAATTGTCATTCATACGACCTTTATAATTCTAAATCGCACATGATAATTAAGGAATTTAAATCCTAAAAAGGATGTATTCATTAATTCTGATATTTGTGTCGTAACAGTCCTACCTTAATGGATGTTGATCAAATATTTGAATTAATTCCTACCGTCCAAAGGTAAACGATAATTAAAATTTGACCAATCACGACATCATGCCTAAATGTTCGCATCGTGCATAAAGGTGACGTACGGGATCCGAACCCTAAACTAACACGACAGCCAGCTTTATTCGATGTCGGTTTAGTTTATGGTCCGATGTATCTTCATCCTTATTAATCAAATGTCTAATTAATTCTAAGTTACCGATTAGATGAAGCCAGTTCAATTAAGGTTATTTTTCATGTAAGTACACTTAACTAAATTCAATTTAAATTTCAACGATTTCCTTCGATTAAAGGCAACAAATGTTTTGGTACCAATTTCCGGGCGCGATGGGGGTGCTAATCCTTCCCCACGCGTAACCAGCTCCCGAACCCTTTCAAAACGAATCTCTGGTTTTATGGTGTCCAGCCTTCCTAACTGGCCGGTGGCGACTCCAAAACCCTTTTTTGTTAAAAAATCTGATGTTTAAAACTTTATCGTTTTCATAAAAAAAGAAGAAGTGAATTCTTAAAAACAAAATAAATTAAATAACTCGTGAACGAATTTCGATTTTGACTTGAAAAAAAACGTCGCTACACCTATAAAAAAAATTCCTCCTTTTTAAGAAAATGGGAGGTTACGTGACGTGTGAGTAGAGACAAAGCGTAACTCGCGTCGTATAAAACGCGAGTTGTGCCAGCTTTGCAGATTCCTAACGTGTCAGGAGAAACCGTGTCGTATAAAACGCGAGTTGTGCCAGCTTTGTAGTATTCGTACCGTGTAAAGGAAAATCACGTTTTATAGAAGGCGAGTTTTGCAAGCTTTCTGATACCTCTGATAACTCGCGTTTTATACAACACGGCTTTGCAGTATACGAAATGGGAGGTGACGTGACGTGTGAGTAGAGACAAAGTGTAACTCGTATCGTATAAAACGTGAGTTGTGCCAGCTTTGCAGATTCCTGACGTGTCAGGAGAAATCGGGTCATATAAAACGCGAGTTGTGCCAGCTTTGCAGTATACGTACCGTGTCAGGGAAAATCACTTTTTATAGAACGCGACTTCTTTAGTATATATATACACCGAGAAGGTTGGAATTTACTTTGTAAGGACTTCGATCGGTATAATATGTCGAGACGAGAAAGTATTACAGCTTTGGTATACTACAATGGTCAGATAATCGATGATGCATCTCTCGGCGTCGTTTTTCAATCCTCAAGTACTATATTGCTTCCGCTGCCATACAACTTATTGTATAAGAAGTTGATGAATGAAGTGAAGAAACATGTTCCACATAGTCCTAGCCTAAAGATAGAATCATTGAAGTTCAGAATGCCGACGTCGTTAGAACCGTTAACGTACTCATTATTCCACATTATGGACGACGTTGATGTGGAAATGATGGTGGAATCTCACCATCAGTTTTGTTCAGGGTGGGCCCTTGAGATTAAGCTTTATGTAATGTTTTCTGATGATAGTGATGTTATCGGAGTCAGAAATAATATGTAAATTTTATTTATATTATTAACGTTCTATGAAGATTCGTTAAAACGCGCCAAATTTAGCACCATATACATGACTTTAACAAATTATTTCGACATTGTTCTACCCTGTTGCTAGGTGCCTGACATGGCAGGCAAAATCGCGGTTGATGGAATGTGACTTCTTCGAATAATGACTTAAATAGCGTCCTGTAAAACGTGATTTCTCTCTCCACAGGGAAAATCGCGTCCTGTAGAACGCAACTTAGAAAAATTATTTCAACAATGCTCAACCCTATATATGTTATAGCAGAGTTACAAAATTTTTACACTACTCAAACAATTTCTACAAAAATTCTGTTGTTAAACCACTCATACAAATACAAATTATGGTGCGTTTTTCTGCAATTGTTTTCTTTCGTGGAACCTACTTCTACACTTCTTTCAATGAGAAAATCACAAGAAATGAATTGTTTGAGTTGATTTTAACAAGAGTTAATGAATCTACAAGCTCCAAAATTTTAGAGTTGTTTGCCAAAGTTCCACTGAATGAGCCCGGCCCAGAAGAACACTACATGCTAACACTATCCAATCATAAAGATATGCGCAAGATGTTTCGGGCATACAAACGTGTCGGGGGTACGAACATCAAGCTTAGTGTAACGTTTGATGATGGCTCCAGTTCATCAACAATACTTGAGCATGAAGACAAGGACGCGGTATTTACACAAAATTATAGGAGACGGCGGGAGAAGAAACAAAAAATTTGAGGAACTAAACTTAACTTCTGACATAAGTACCGACTACGAGGGCAACGAAAATGATTCGTTCGCGTAGATTCAAGTATGCTTAGTAATTTAATGCTTGTGTACTTCTTTCAATTAACAATCTAATACTACTTTTCGTTAATATAATTATCGCAAATATTATTTCCTACATCTTAACCGCTTCGATTTTCAAACAGTTCACGTCTTACAAAATATGTAATTAACAAACACAGACGTATTACATGTCAATTACATTGGAACAACTAGCATGTATGAGGTCCGTCGTATCTTGTTATATGCCAAATGTTGTTCAGCCTCTTTGTTCATAATACACAAATCCTCCAGTTACAGTCGTTGCCATTTTCGACACATTCTGCGATATAGTTGTCCACAGTCGTTTTCTTCACTATCGAACAAACTGATCAACATATGTTGTAGTTTTTAACTGCATCTTCTGCCATTTTCTTCATACTGAATATCATCCCAACTTCTAGTTCACCGTCAGTATCGACATTAGCATCACAGGAGTGACTCCTAATATATGGTAAATCATCTACGTTTGCAGCCATTACAATAAATGTAAATGAAAGAGTAAGTTTTTGAGGCAGGAGGGTCTATTTATAGGGTGTAAATGAACCGGTGTTCTTTCAAATTATTGTTTTTATAGAAGACAAGCATTGAAACACGTAAAATATTACATATGAATTACATATGTGAATTATATTTTTATTTTTCTTATGTTAAAAACAATTGTCACCAACACGATACAAATGTCACTAACACCGGTGTTCTTCCACGATACAAATGTCACCAACACCGTTACATGTGAGAGTCTTAACATAGCTTCGAAAACACCGTAAATGGTAGAAGCTTTGACCCACATTATCAAATGTAATCGGCACGCGCCACCGGATAAAACCCTAGACATGACACCTCAAGTTGCACCCGCCATGATTTCGCGGTACCGATCACTTTCGTGGCACACCACCACGTGTTTCCTGATATTGTGATTTGTCGATCATTGATCCACCATTGTGATTTGTCGTTCATTGATCCACTGGATCATATTCTTGACTAAGCAAAACAATCCCCGCCATGTAATGCTACCCTGGACATGAACAACAAGAATTTCTCGATATTGTGATTTGTTGATCATGTTGCACAAACACAGACGATACATTGCAGCACATCTACACAACGGATTTTCTAATCATTCGAATACTCAAACTTTGCAAGTCAATACAAGTGCAAATATTTAGCAACGTTTGATTATATATAGACCAAACTCGCGTGTTACAGAATGCGATTTTACCAGGATTCCTGACGTGTCAGGGAAGTCGCGTCTTACAAAACGCGACTTTGGCAGGATTTCTGACGTGTCAGGAAAGTCTCGTCTTATAGAACACGATTTTGCCGGGATTCCTGACGTGTCAGAAAAGTTGCGTCTTACAGAACACGACTTTTGCGACTATAAATACCTTCTCGACCGGTCGAAGCCCACACCACTTAGTCGAAGAGAAATTTTATTCTCAAACTAATTTTCCTAAAATTGTGATTTGTTCTTATTTGTAGTTGCATATATATGTTGAGCAAATGTTAACTATTCAGTATTTTTGTTCGCGAGGATCGACAACAACAAATCACAATATCAGAAAATTCGAGGTCTTTTTGAATGGCAGGAAAGTAACAATATCCAATAGACTTTGCCAAGATTCAAGACAGGCATCTCGTGCAAGGCAAGATTCACGAGGAGTAGTCATTAGCACCACCTTCATGATGATCATCACCGTCAGAACAAGTTTTAGCTTCTTTAATAAATGTTAGTTGGTTGCAAATGCGATTTTATCATTTCAATTATAACGAAATATTGAAATCCTTTCAATTGTAAAAAAGGAATATTCAAATCTCATTTTGATTATAAAAAGTAATATTCAAATCCGATATTCAATAGTGTTTACGAATGTTGTGATTTGTCAATCATCTTCAAAAAACACAGACAATACACATATCGTACCACAACTAGTATCCTACCAAATTCATCTAGTAATCATTTAAATACATATACCCACAAATCATAATACAAGTGAAAACATCATCTTCTTAACTCAGCAGATGTACCCTTACACACCCCCGCCATGTAACGTTACCCTGGACAGGAACATCAAGAATTTCCTGATATTGTGATTTGTCGATTATGTTGCACAAACACAGACGATACATTGCACCACATCTACGCAACGGATTTTCTAATCATTCGAATACTCAAACTTTGCAAATCAATACAAATGCAAATATTCAGCAACGTTCGATTATATAGAGACCGACATCTTGTGTTACAGAACACGACTTTACCAGGATTCCTAACGTGTTAGGAAAGTCGCGTCGTATAGAACGCGACTTTTGGGACTATAAATACCTTCTCGGTCGATCCAATCCCACACCACTCAGTCGAAGAGAAAAAAACTGCAGAGTAGCGCTTGAAGTTTTCGATTGTAACTACTAATTCCAACAAATCACGTATCTGGAAAATTTATTACCAAATTAATTTTCTTGATATTGTGATTTGTCGATATTTGTAGTTGTATCTATATGTTGAGTAGATGTTAAGTATTCGTTATTTTTGTTCACGAGGATCAACAACAACAAATCACAATATCTGGAAATTTGAGGTCTTTTTGAATGGCGGGCAAGTGACAATATCCAATAGACCTCCAAGATTCAAGACAAGCACCGGGTCTTAATCTTTTGTTCGAGGCTAGGACCCCGCATGCAACCGGAGGCAAAGACCCAACCACCGAGCTTGAAGACATGCATTGAAAAAATTGTAATTTGTACCCCTAAACACGTGGTAAATTGTAAATTATTGTTCTTAATAAAAAACATACATTGATACAACAACGTTACATGCACGGGTCTTAACATAACGTCTTAGAGAACGCGTCTTCGCCCATTGACGAGTCTGCAAAAATTTATTCGAAGATGAATTTTCTGGATATTGTGATTTGTTGTTATTTGTAGTTGCATATCTATGTTCATTAGATGTTAACTATTTCGTACTCTTGTTCACGACGATCGAATAAAATATAAACTAATTAAAGAATAAAAACGCAAATTTAAAAATATATACTAATTAATTATATAAACCCAAATAAAATACAAATCATGATTAAACTAAAATATATACTAATTAAAAAACAAAAAAAGATTGAGTTCAATATTTTCAAATAAAATAAACAACTAAAAAAACTAATGGCGCCTATGTCCACCGGTACCACAAGACGGTGCATGACGATGTCGCTCTGGATTGCGTCGTGGTTGAGCGTCGTCACCATCATCATCATCACCATCCTCAGTTCCAGCAGCTGCAGTATCGCGCGTTCCACCGGGCCCACTTAGGTAGAAAATTGACTATGGTGGCGTTTGTTGGACAATCCCGGTTCCAAATGCAGCTGACATCAGGGGGAACGGCATGAAGAGCACATAGGGCATATAACCTGCAAGATAGCTAAAGGCACCACTCATCATCGCCGAAAGTTGAGCAAAGTGGTATGACATAGAAGAAGGCGTTTAAATAACCTTGACTTGGACTTTGAGTCAATTGTGGCCGCATCGGTGGTGGGGTAGCATCTGATGGTGGCGGTGGCGGTGCTGCAGATGAAGGGCCAGCACCAGAGGTGTTTTGTGCTCCTCTCCCCCTTGAACGTTGTGACTGTGGACGGTTGTGTTGCTGACGTCGATACACGACCGTTGCCTCCTCTAGAGTCAAAATAGACGGCTTCCCATTCACCCTAAACCACTCGTCATAATCATCGCTCACCATCGTATCAAACATACAATACTCAGTCTGGGGTTGCCAATGCTGATTCACCCTGTGCCTCCAGTGAGCGATATAAGACTGGTGGTGCACCGACCAATCAACCTATAAGACAATCAAATAGTTGATTTATTCTTTTTACATATGAATTACGTTCGAATTAATAAAAGAATGTGGTAAGTATATAAATATTTATTACCTCGAGCTTCCCTTGTCGAGTGAGTTTGTGCAACTCATTCAAATTTGGAGGCTCGGTTGGGATACGTTGAAAACAACCAAATTGCCTTAGAGCGCGGTCGGTCGGATGCCACTCAACTGTGGCATAGTAGATGAGTGGTACAGTGGCTGTCCAAACAAGCCTCGTCTCGTCTGAAAATATCGGGATGCAAAGCTGCAAGTTCGTATGAGAGTACGACGTCCATAAAAACTGTAGAATATATAAAGCGTATATTAGAAAAAAAGAATTATGTATAGTTAAATATAAAATTCCAGCTTCGAATAAATACACCAAAGTGTTACCTGATCTTTTGAAAAATTCTCAATATCTTGTTTGATAACCGTCAGGCCCTTCGCAACACCAACATAGGTTAAAGGAGCGGTCCACCTACAAAATAAGAAGATAATTTAAATTAATTATAATAATACGTCTATTAAAAAATTAACAACTCTTTCCTTACCTCCGGGTTAGCGAAAAAAACATGTGGAGTAGGCTGCAGAAGCTCAGGGCATAAAAACGACATTCTCTACCACGCCCAGGACTGGAGCAACACCAAACAACCTCCGATTTGGCACTTGTTAGGATCAGTGTTCTTGCATAGCTCCCTAAATAGAGTGACCAAAACTGCGGATCCCTAACTCAGTTTACCGACTTCTTCAAAATTTTGCAAAAGACGCAACCAGATCGTGTGAACCTTGTCCCGGGTTTTGTCAGGCATCAATACCCCATCGATCATCTGTAAAATATAAGCGCGAGCATATGCCTACAATATGAATATATATATATATATATATATATATATATATATATATATTACCAAATGTTAAAAAATATTATTTCAATATATTCACTAAAAAATTATTTTTACCTTCTTCACTCGCGTCAATGGGTACGTTACCAAAATTATTCTGCAGCCACGCTAGTTGTATTTTTCCGCCATAAAAACGCTCCGGTCTCCACCTCTCCAAAAGAGCATTTACCAAATCAACGTCTATTTTTGCACCTCCAACAATTTTGGATGCGTGCAAAAACCCGGCCTGCTCTAAGTACGGTTCTATCAGAAGGTATGGTAATGTCGTCATCCAGTTGTAAGAAACCTCCAAACGTCGTTCCATGCTCTAAAAAATAAACGCACATGTATAAATTAAACTATATAAAAAATATCAAAAATACGTATCTACTATTCACAATATATAATAAAATAATAAAAAATAAAACGAGATAAAACTTACATATCTTCGATGATAATCGAACACGTGCTTGTGATCCAATCTTATCAATCCCGCCATTATATCAATCACGAGAAATCAACCAAGAAAAAGATTTGAGAGAGAGTTAATTTTTTGGGTGTGGGGTAGAAGGAGTGGTGGGTACAATTTATAGTGAATATCGCGTCGGTTGGGGTGCGATTACTGAATGAAAATCGCGTCCTATACAACGCGATTTCAGAAATCGCGTCTTACACAACGCGACTTCTTCATAACCATATCACGGTAATTAAATTTTCAACTGTTCCGATTTATTAACGCAGAAATCGCGGCTTACACAACGCGACTTTACCTTATCGCGACGAGTCGTTTGAAAATATAATCCACATAGGACGGAAGTCGCTCCGTGTACAACGCGATTTTGGATCTCGCGCCATGCAGGATGCGATTTTGCTTGACGTGGGCCAAATGAGGGGTATTTTTCCAAATGTTCCCCTTAAGAAGGGTATTTAAGGGAATTATCTGACCGAATTTGCCATATATTGCAGTACTAGTGAAGTGAAAATGTTTGATGCTTTTTTTTAATTAAAAAGAATAATAAGTAAAAATTGAACAAAAACACATTGTGTCAATTAATCAATCAATCACTTTAAGTCAATTAATTACAGGTCAAGTCAATATCAATTTAGGACAATTAGGTAAGTTAAGAAGTAGAGTCAATTAACATGTTATGCCAACAACAAGTCAGGTCATTTACAGGTCGGGTAAAATTAGATCTCTGGTCATTTCAAATTGGATTATATCGGATATTTATCAGGTTAATTTCGA
Source organism: Hibiscus trionum (assembly GCA_030270665.1). Taxonomy (NCBI): domain Eukaryota; kingdom Viridiplantae; phylum Streptophyta; class Magnoliopsida; order Malvales; family Malvaceae; genus Hibiscus; species Hibiscus trionum. Next base: position 20,507,734 of record BSYR01000004.1, read on the forward strand.
GTTCGGGTTCATATTAGGTCGATTGCGGGTCGGGTTCAATTATCATATTATCATGTGGTTCAAGTCGTTTATCAGGTCGAGTTTAGATCCAAAATAATCAGGTTCAACTCGAGTTCGAGTCAACATCATGTCGGACTTAGATTGAGTTTGAATCATCACCACTTCGGGTCATAATCAGTTTAGAGTAGAGTTAGTTTCAATCGATTTTTAGATCATATAAGCTTTTTACACCCCTAATCATAGATTCCATCTTTTATGATATCTGAAAACTATATCATTTATTATTTTTAGGCATTTTAAAACATTTAATTAAAGGTAAAATGAAATTTGAAAATGTTAGAATTCATGGAAGTGAATAAGAATTACCATCGTGAAATTAAGAATGCCTATAAATATTAAAAATATAGAGTGTAATGATAAGACATATTACTTTTTTTAAAAGAAAATTTAAATTCAGACTTTATCAAGAATATCAAGGAAGATTGAAGTTTGCTGAGCTGTCATGTTAGTTAGGAGGTTTTTCTGTTAGTTAGTAGGTTAGGTTTAATTGTTAGTTATAAACCTTTGTTATATAATAGATAAATCAGTTTTGTATTTTAACTCAATTTTTCTTTCTTTAATAAAACGACGCAGTTTCTTTTCTTCACGTGTCTAATACCCGTGTTCTATCTTCAGTTTCATTTTTCCCCAAATTCACTCTATCAGAAACCCTAACCATTCGTGAAAAGCTCGAGTAAAATCGAATTCAACATGGTATCAGATAATGACTCTAACACCGATCGTGTTCGCAGTTCCGCCTTCAAGAATGACGATCCCTCTGATGAATATTACATTCATCCCAGTGAGAACCCTGGTCTCGTTCTTACTTCTGCGCTGCTTACGGGTTCCAATTACCACGGTTGGGCGCGATCGATGAAGATGGCGCTCATCTCCAAGAACAAGTTTCGATTCGTGGACGGTTCGATCAAGCAGTTGCGTCAAGACCATTCTCGATTTCAAGCCTTGGTTAAGTGCAATAACCTAGTTCTTTCTTGGTTATTGCGTGCCATCAGCCCCGAGATTGCACAAGGGGTTATTTGGGTTGATACAGCCTACGAATTGTGGGCAGATTTACATGACCGATTCAAGCAAGGAGACTTGATTCGGGTTTCGGATTTGCAGCAGGAGTTTTACTCCTTAAAGCAAGGTAATCTTTCTATCACTGCCTTTCATACGCAGTTGAAGGTTATATGGGATGAGTTGTGTAACCTTAGGTCTTTAGCTACCTGTGATTGTAAAGCCATCGAGTTTAGGAAACAAGATTTCTCTCTTCGTTTTCTTCGGGGGTTAAACGATTCTTTTTCAGTTCCAAAATCACAGATTTTGATGATGAAACCCTTCCCAAACATTAATGAAATATTTTCTGTCCTTGTTCAGCATGAAAGAACCATTAATCCTGTTAATCTTGCTGATTCCAATGTCTTGTTGGTTGATCGAAATTTTGTAAAAAGGGATGAGTCAAACAATAGGGGTTTTGTAAAGAAGTTTTCTGGAAATCCTGTCAGTCGTAGACCTCTCTGTACTTTTTGTGGCCTTTATGGACACTCGATTGAGAAATGCTTTAAGAAGCATGGGTATCTGCCTGGGTATAGGTCTAGGACATCTTATGGTAAAGTGACTCAAGCTGTTAATGTTGTTAATGAGAATACTTCTGATGTTAATGCCAATGAGGAAGATACTGTTTCTTTTACAAAAGAACAATATGCCAGTTTGTTATCTTTGTTAAATGATCGTGAGAAATCTGTTCCAAGTCAGTCCCAAGTGAATGCTTTGTCATCTAACTTTGAATCTGCCTCTAATGAAGGGTCAGGTATGATTTCTTTTGATGATAATTTTCTTGATAATTCTGTTCTTAATAGTCAATCTGCTATTATTGCTTGTTCTCAAAATATGAATGTTCAAATTGTTAGTACTAAATCTTGGATTATAGACTCTGGGGCTACTGATCACATAGCAAATACATTAGACAATTTTGTGGATTATTCTTCTATTACTGATAAATTTGTTAAGTTGTCGAATGGTCAACTTGTTAAAGTTCTTCATGTAGGAACTGTTCAGTCGTCACCAGATTTAGTTTTTAAAAATGTTTTACACATTCCATTTTTTGGTTTCAATCTGATATCTGTTTCTAAACTAACAGATAATTCAGATTTGTCTTTCATTTTCTCACACAATTTTTGTTGTCTTCAGGATACCAAACAATGGAAGATGATTGGTATAGCTGAAAAAGTGAATGGACTGTATCAGCTTCAAGCTAAGGATTCTGCAAAATCTGCTTTCTGTAATGTTGTAAATCCATCCATTTCCTTTACTGTTTGGCATGCTAGGTTAGGTCATCCCTTTAATCAGAGGATGAAAGTTTTTCATTCATTGAATTCCTTTATTCCTTCTGGACAATTGCATAATTGTGAAACCTGCCATTTGTCTAAACATAAGAGATTGTCTTTTCCCATAAGTGTTTCTAAATCTCAGCATGTGTTTGATATTGTTCATATGGACATCTGGGGTCCTTTTCCTGTTCCCAGTATATATGGTTTTACTTATTTCCTCACTGTGGTTGATGATAGAAGTAGGTATATGTGGGTTTTTCCTATGAAGTATAAGTCAGAAACTAGGGAATTGATAACTAATTTCTGCACTTTGGTAGAAGTTCAATTTTCTAAAAAGGTGAAATGTATTAGAACTGATAATGGCAAGGAGTTTGATATAGTTGACTTTTTTAAAACAAAGGGAATTAATCACCAAACTACTTGTCCTCATACACCTCAGCAGAATAGTGTAGTAGAAAGGAAACATCAACATTTATTAAATGTTGCTAGGGCTTTAAGGATTCAACCTGGTCTTCCTTTGTTTTTCTGGATGGATTGCATTTTGCATGCAACCTTTTTGATCAACATCACTCCTACTCCCATCTTGTCTAATAAAACACCACATGAAGAGTTATTTCAGTCAAAACCTAAGTATGATAATCTAAAGATAATAGGATGTTTAGCTTATGCTTCTCTGTTGCCTAAGGCCAAAACTAAGATGCATCCTAGAGCTGCAAAGTGTGTTTTTCTAGGTTTTCCTAAAAATGTTAAAGGATATAGACTTTATAATTTAGAAACTAAAAGTATTTTTGTCTCTAGGGATGTGGTTTTTGTTGAAGATGTTTTTCCTTTTAAAGAAAATATTTCTGATAAAACTGTGGTATTGCCTAATTCTGATAATTCTGGGTTGCATGATGAAACTGAACAATTTCAGAATGAGCCTTGTGATGATATTATTGGTTCTGGATGTTCTGTTAATAATTCTGATGAAACTTCTGATAATTGTAGAGTTATTTCTAATAATGGGAATAGTGATCATGTTTCTGTAAACAGTGGAGTTCCTTTAGAAGAAACTCAGAATGTTTCAAACAAAATTTCTATTCCTAATTCTAATAGACCATCCAGAAATGTAAAACTGCCACAGAAATATAATGATTTTCATGTTAATTTGCCTAAACCTAGAACAACTCCACATTCTGTTGCTCATGTTTTGTCTTACTCTAATGTTTCTGCTCAACATAAGGCATATATTAATAATGCTGAACTTTTAAGTGAGCCTAAAAGCTACAAACAAGCTATTTTAAATGATTGTTGGAAGAAAGCTATGCAAGAGGAAATTAAAGCTTTAGAGAACAATAAAACATGGGATCTAGTCCCCTTACCTGCTGGGAAAACTACTATAGGATGCAAGTGGGTTTTTAAAACAAAGCTTAAGTCAGATGGTACCCATGATAGGTACAAGGCTAGGTTAGTTGCAAAGGGGTATACACAACAATCAGGAGTGGATTTTCTTCATACTTTTAGCCCTGTAGCAAAAATAACCACTATTCGAACTTTATTAGCTCTAGCTGCTGCTAAAAACTGGGATTTACAACAGCTAGACATCAATAATGCCTTTTTACATGGTTTTTTGCAAGAAGAGGTTTACATGGAACTACCCCTGGTTTTTCTGATAAAAATGCTGGTCTTGTTTGCAAATTAAACAAGAGTCTGTATGGTTTGAAACAGGCTAGTAGACAGTGGAATGAAAGACTGACAAAAGCTTTAGTTGATCAAGGTTTTAAACAATCCATTTCAGATTCTAGTTTGTTTACTAAAGGAGAAGGTTCTGAATTTATTGCCTTAGCAGTTTATGTAGATGACATAATCCTTGCTAGTCCTTCAGCTAAACAAATTGTCTTTATTAAAGAATTTCTTCATAATACTTTTAAAATTAAAGATTTAGGCAAGCTGGAATTCTTTCTTGGTTTTGAGATTGCAAGGTCATCTAAAGGTATCAATATGTGCCAAAGGAAGTATACTTTAGATCTTCTAAAGGATACTGACTTCCTTGGTGCTAAACCTGTTAATAGTCCTTTTAGTGACACTAAAAGGTTGTCTAAATCTGATGGTGATGCCCTTTATGATATTACTGCCTATAGACAATTAATTGGAAAGCTTTTGTATCTTACTAATACGAGACCAGATATCTCGTTTGCTGTTCAACAGCTTTCACAGTTTTTGTCTGCCCCTACAACTGTACATTTGTTTGCGGCTCATCGTGTTCTTAGATTTTTAAAAGCTACTCCTGGACAAGGGCTATTTTTTCCTGCTGATAATCCTTTACAAATCCATGCTTTTTCTGATTCTGACTGGGCCTCTTGCCCAGACTCAAGAAGATCAACTACAGGTTTTTGTGTTTTCTTGGGGAAGTCATTAATTTCTTGGTTATTTTATCTTCTTTCAGATTTAAAAATTAATCTTTCTTCTGCTAATCTTTACTGTGATAACCTCTCAGCTATTAAGATTGCTGAAAATCCTGTGCATCACGAACGCACAAAGCACATTAAAATTGACTGTCACCTGATTCGAGAGAAAATACAACAGGGAGTAATCAAACTTTTGCCTGTTTCTTCTCATAATCAGATTGTTGATTGCTTTACTAAAGCTCTACCTTCTTTGCCTTTTCAGGATTCCATTTTCAAGTTGGGTCTACAAAACTTGTACACTCCAACTTGAGGGGGGGGGGGGGGGGGGGGCTATCAAGAATATCAAGGAAGATTGAAGTTTGCTGAGCTGTCATGTTAGTTAGGAGGTTTTTCTGTTAGTTAGTAGGTTAGGTTTAATTGTTAGTTATAAACCTTTGTTATATAATAGATAAATCAGTTTTGTATTTTAACTCAATTTTTCTTTCTTTAATAAAACGACGCAGTTTCTTTTCTTCACGTGTCTAATACCCGTGTTCTATCTTCAGTTTTATTTTTCCCCAAATTCACTCTATCAGAAACCCTAACCATTCGTGAAAAGCTCGAGTAAAATCGAATTCAACAGACTTTAAAAATAATATGGAAGAAAGAGCAATAAATACCATATATATATATATATATATATATATATATATATATATATAATTTTTGTAACACCTTAAATTCGACCGGAGATAACCAACACGTCGAGAATGTTACATTGGACTTCGAAACGACTCAAGTGTTTAATAATAATTCTTTTAAAACAGTGAGAATTTTAATAAACATACAAGTGAAGTGTACGATAATTCTCTTATATATTTATTTTAAAAAATAATAAGTACTAAAATCGTTCTCTTTAACTTTGTTTTTACATCAGGTCCATATGAATTCTAAATGGAACTACAAATCATTATATAATCTACTTTAATTTGTAAATGGAGATTACAAGGGCCTTAACATAAATGAATTATAAGGAGAGGAGTCACAGCCACAGGGGTTTCTTTCATATATATATTTCTTGCTCTCCTTCTCCTTGTTGTTTTGCTCTGTGTTCAAAGGATTTTATTTACGATGATGATAAAATAAATAAAAAAAAATATGAAAATAGGACAAAACCAAATCACTGAAAAAATGGACGAGATTACCCGAGAGACACAGAGGAAGACAACATGTGTATTCGGTCTGCAACATTGGTTTTTCTTCGTTTTTCCATTTTTTATTTATTTTGTAATATATCAAGACTACAGTGAAGTAACGATGAGCTGCTCGATGGTGGAGGATGATGGTTAAGGGGATAATGATGGTGAAGAGGGGATTAAATTAAAGTAATTTTAAAATTTCAAGTGTTATTATTTTTTAAGAATTAGGACTAAATTATAACAATGTGTAAAAATTGATGATACTTTGAAGTTTACCGTTAAGAAGTTAACGGAGTTAACGTCCCAGTTACCATTTTGTTATAAAACACAAAATTTAATTGTTATTTTTGTAATATTTGAAAGTTTGGTTATTGTTTTATTTTTTAACAAATGTTAGTTACTATTTTGATACTTTACCCTTTAAAATATTAACTTGATTAACTATTCGATTTAGAATAGTATCTTCAGTCAGTTAATGTATTAGGAATAAAATTGAGGGTTAACAACCTCCAAGACCATTAAATTATTGGTTTGATTCTATTTTAATCATCGAATTATGAATTTTTAATTAGATCACTAAACTATTGAAATGGTATCAATTAAACCACCAACCATTAAATTTTGGCGGAATTGTTGTTGTTGCAGTTACACAAATTTCTATAATTACACATGTGATCATTGTTACTTATACATTCTACTAATTTGGTCAACACCCCATTTTTTCACCCACTCGCCTTCCTCTTTTTGATTAGAACCCATTTTGATTTCAAAAATATGAGTCATATTAATATGGTTTTTCTTTCAAAATTTTGCTCATTTCGGCGGTGTTTTCTAGGTCTCTGTGTAAATAAGGTCAAATTGATATAATATATAAATAATGAGGGTTAAATTTATTAAACATTTTAAAATTAAGATTAAATTGATTGAATGTATAAATATGAAAGAGTAAATGTACTATTATACAAATTCTTTTAACTGCCATGTCACATCTTTAACGGTAATTAACGGTTTCAGTGACTATTTTAAACAAAAACTAAAATTTAATAATCACTTTATAATACTTAAAAATTAGATGAGAAAAATAAAATATTAATTTTTTTTTGGATAAGTTGAGTTTATATCCAAGAAAACAATCAAGAAGACTGTAACAAACAACCTAAAGATCCTGGGCAGCCATCCCCCTAGGGAATTCCCCAAACATCCTTCATCATGCTACTTACAAACGTCCCTCGTATATTTGTACCCTGTAATCGTATACTTACAGTATTCCTAATACAATGTACTAAACTGTTACAATCACGACTACTATTTCTAAATCTCCTATAATTGCATTCTTCCCAAATATGGTAAACAAACGAATTTCAAGCAAGCTTGCAAATAAGCACTGGCAGCTTCTTCCCCTTTAAATTCGAAGAGAGCCAATCCAATTCAGCATCCCAGTCCAATCCATCCCTATTAAGGCCACACAAACCCAGAAAGGTTCACCAAATTTGCTTAGAATAGGGGCAAGCAGAAAAAAATGTGATCTCGAGTCTCTTGACCATCGTCGCAGAGGCGACATGAGCCCTCAACCAACAGTCCTATACGCTGAAGCCTATCTGTTGTTGGCAAACGATTGAGAATAGCCATCCATACAATGACAGAGTGCTTTGGGATTCTTGCTCCAAACCAAATCAGCTTCTCCCATACTACCTTTACTCCAGGCTCTCGAATTTCATTCCAAATGAGCCTCAAACTCAAGAGACCCTGAGAGGCAAGGCTCTGCATCACAGCTCTCAATTTTAACATCTTGCGAAAACTCCAACTGAACCAAGGTTTAGATGCCACAGTCCAATAGCTATGATCCTTCAGAATATAAACTTTGATCCAAGCAATCCATAAAGATCCCTCAGCAAAAAGGAGCTTTTGGATAAGCCGAACGATACAGGCTTTATTCCAGGAGTGTAGGTCCTTAACACCAAGTCCACCTTCCCCCTTAGGCCTGCAAATATGCTTCCACCCCACACGAGCACCATAGGCAGGAGAGTCCTTGCCATGCCAGAAAAATCTTAGACACAGCTGCTCTATCCTCTTAATGACGCACTTAGGCAAAATAACCTGCTGACACCAGTAATTGACAATGCTAAAGATAACAGCATTAATAAGTTGCAGCCTCCCAGCATAACTGAGGTTTCGATTAGTCCAAGTCTCCAAACGCTTTTTGACCTTCTCCACAAGAACAATACAATCCGCTTCAGAAAGCCTTCGAGTAACCAGAGGTATCCCTAAATAGCGAACAAGAAGGGATCCAATTTTAAATCCAGTAATAGAGCCCCAACAAGCCTGTTGCTCCACTGATACTCCAGCAAAGAAAAGCTCAGTTTTAGCTATGTTCAACTTGAGCCCAGAAAGAGTATAAAACTTATCCAAAACACTCTGAACACCGAGAATAGAATCCAAAGTCCCCTTACAGAAAATAAGCAAATCGTCAGCGAAGCACAGGTGAGTAAGCTTAACTTTCCGGCACTTCGGATGAAACTTAAAAATGCCATTCACCGCAGCAAGGTCAATAAGATGCGAAAGAACATTCATTGCAAGAACGAACAAGTAGGGGGAAAGAGGGTCCCCCCTATTGAACCCCTCTTCTTCCCTTAAAAAACCCAACCAGACTTCCATTAAGAGAGATTGAAAAGTGACTGCCAGTAAAGCAGACTTCAATCCATCGTCGAAACCTATCAGGGAGGTCAATGGCCTGCAACACAGTAGAGAGAAAGCGCCAACTAAGCGAATCGAAGGCTTTTTGCAAATCAACCTTCAGCGCACACCAAGGAGAAATGGAGCCTCTACCATATCCCTTTACCAGTTCCTGAGCAAGCAACGTATTGTCAACAATACTCCGTCCTTTAATAAAAGCAGATTGATTCCAAGAAATAAGATCAGGCAAAGCTCCAGTCAATCGCTCAACCAAAATTTTAGTGACGGTTTTGTAAACTACAGAGCAGCAGGAGATAGGTCTGAATTCTCTAGGAGAACAAGCGTTTGGAGACTTTGGAACCAGGGTGATAGCAGTTGTATTAAGCGCATGCAATAAATCAGAAGAATCAAAGAAATATCGAACAGCAGCACATAAATCATTGCCCACAATGCCCCAAGCCATACGGAAGAACCAGGACGTGTACCCATCAGGACCAGGCGATTTATCCTTACCCTGAGAGCAGATGGCATTCTTAATCTCAGCATTTGTGATAACCCGAGTTATGCTATCCTTGGCCTCAGGAGAAATGGAAGCACGTAGCAAACCCTTCATTGTATCCACATCACTTCCCCTAACCTCGTTATCAACAGAGCCAATCTGGCCAACAAAAAATCGAAGAAGCTCCTCTGACATACCCTCAAATGACTCAATCCTATTGCCCCTTTCATCTTGAATAAATCGAATAGTATTCCTTTTACGCTTCTCAGCAACAGCAGAGTGAAAAAATCTAGTCCCTTTATCCCCTTGTTGCAGCCAATCGATTTTAGCCTTTTGCTGATAGAATTGGCCTTCTGCTTGCTCAAGAGCATACAACTCTTCTTTTAAACGCTTCTCAACAGGAACTGCAGTTGAATCATTGCCAGACAAAAGCGAAAGCTGCAGAGATTCAAGTGACTTCCTCTTCTCATCCACACGTTTGGAAATATCAGCATAATGGCCTATATTGAGAGCTTTCAAAAAAGGCTTTAAGCGCTTCAATTTCGTAAACAGGATCTGCAAAGGATTTCCAACAGAAGGTTCAGCCCAAGAAGAAGAAACAATCTGACCAAAATCCGGATGATGGGCCCAGAAATTAAAGAACTTGAACGGCTTAGGCCTATTTACAGGCGGTCTATCACAAAGTCGCACAAGCCCAGGACAATGGTCTGACACACCTGGGGCCAAAAAATCGACACAAGAATCACAAATCTCCACATACCATTGAGAATTAACCAAAATTCTATCAAGCTTCCAGGCTAGGAAATTTCCCTCTTGCTTGTTAGACCAAGTAAATGTAGGCCCAGCAAAAGGATGATCTTGAAGGCCCACATCCCCTAGACAGTTCTGAAACTCAGCCATATCAGGAGATATATGTGGCCCAATCCTGTCAAAATCAGAACTCTCCTCCGCGCCAAAAGTGACATTAAAGTCCCCCCCCCACAATCCAGGGGCAACCACCTACCAGAGGCTCAAGCTGCCGTAGTTAATCCCACAAACCCCTCCGATCAACACCGTCATTACTACCATAAGCAGCAGAGAGGAAAAACACCTTACCCTCAAGCTCACCTTTAAGAGTAATGGACTGGAAAGCAGACATGATCAAGCTAAACTGAAGGCCCTTTCGACAAAAAATCCAAATCTTCCCTAAACCAATTGAAGAATAGTTATGGAAGACATCCCACTGATCAGAGAATCAAGAAATAATTTCCATAGATTTTGGTTCTCGTACCCGAGTTTCAAGCAAGCAGAAAATGTCAATATGAAGCTCCTCCATACGTTTCAAAACAGTTCTTTGTTTCTTTGGGTCATTAAAACCCCTGATATTCCAGAAAACCAAACTCATTGAGGTGAGATGACAGGGGCAACACTCAAACCATCAACAACATCAGGAGCATTAACTCTGAGTTTTTCCTTTTTCGTTTTCATCTCCAGAAGTAAATTCGCAACACCTTGGGCAGCAGCTCTCGGCAATCTAATATCCTTCAACCCATCAGAATCAATACCAGCCAGAACATCAAATTTATTCTTCGAAGAGACATTTGCAACTTTCTTCTTCAAGACCCCTCTCTTCTTAACATCCGGACTTTGCAACGGAGGAAAATCAACCTCCAAGCACGTAGGACCAACCACCATTTTATCCTTAGCAGCGGGCTTAGGATTATCAGCTAGCCCAGAATTCTGATCAGGATCAACACTGATATTTCCATCACTGGCACTAATAGCATCCTCCTTACCAGGATTAATAGCTGTGTCAACAGGAACCTCATTCGACGAAGATCTAGCAGCTGCATCAGCTATTACATCAGCAGACGGATTAGCCTCCCTTACCTTGGCTCTCCATTCAGTATGCTTAGCCTCATTACCCGGCATTGTACATGCTTTATCAGCATTGCCAAACACTTTACAAAAGGAACAACAGGGGGCATCCAAGGAACCTTAACCTGAACCTGAACAATAGACTGATCCCGCATACGAACAGAAATGACCTGAGGAATCTTATGCCCAGCTTCAACTTCAACACAGACCTTGGCAAATTCAAGCCTCTCCCTAGAAGCGGTAATGGAGTCCATGTACATTGGCACACCCACTGCACTGGCAATATAGCTAAGACCCTTCTTCGAGAACAGCTCAAGAGGGATATTAGAGAGTTGCACCCAGATTGGCATACGCCCTAGATCGAAATCCAACCGCTGCAAATTGGGTTCCCATTTTCGCAGAACAAGAGGCTTATGGTGAATGTGCCAAGGACCATTCTCCAAAACCCAATCCCTCTCAACAACAGTTGCAAATGTAAAGACGTAAAGATTCGATCTAGCAAGACTAACCTTCGAAATCGATTTTCCCCCAGAGAGAATCGACTATCTTCTTGAGCGCCGCAAAGTTAGGAGCAGCACCAATGAACTACCCAACCAGCGCGCAACTCCAATCGGAAACCCCAGCATCAAAGATCTCCGCCGGAGGCTCAATCACAACAGCGCCATCATCAATCCTTGGGGAGAAGAATTCCAAGGTTTGATCATCGCTACCCCCAAAAAGAAAGCTCTTCCAATCCACAGAAGACATACAAGAAGCTAGATCCAGAAAAGAAATCGGAGAAGCCACAGAAAATCGAAAAAATCAGCACCAGAAACCCCAAAGTCGATCGGAGAAGAGGAAAAATTCCCTAGGCCGTTAGGCCTGCTAACGTACGCCCATAGAGCATTTTCTCTCTCTTCCACTCAATAATAAAATAAATATTAATGTTTGTGATCGGCTCCGCTCCAATGTTAATGGGAAAGGACGTGTGGGCCGTAGGACAATTGTGTGCGACTACTTCTGACTTTGTGAGTGACCTATGATTCAAACCATGGACGCTTCGAGTATTTTGAGCTTTTAAGTTGTTATTATTGAACGTGCATTGAGATTTGTATCTCTAATTTATATTTAATTTCATTTTTGCATATTTAGATTTATAGTTTAAATCAATGAACAAAATAGATATCTAAAAGATAAATGCTAAAATGAATAGAACAAAATTATGTTCTTAGATGTCGTATACTAATTATAGATTAATTGCAAGTGTGATATAATATTTGTATGTGATAAATCATTATGTGTGGAGGTAGATCTAAATTTATTCTTTAAAATTGGGGAATAATCTGCACCGGGAAAATCATAAAATTTTTAAAGATCGAGATTATTAAAGCCTTAACAATAAAAAAATCACAAATTATACCTTTTTCGGTTAGGTGCTTAAACTTTGTTTCGAGTTAAATTGGTGTCTAGCGTTTCATTCTTTAACTCAAATTAATTTTTTTTTTCGTGACAGACGTTAAAATTTTCTGGTATCCAAACAAATGCGACATGTGGCATAGTTATGTTATGTTATTTTCTTTAATTTTTATTTTTAAAAATCATAAAATCTTTATTTTTTATTTTTAAAAATAAAAAAATAATTTTACAACCCCAAAAACCTTTAATTTCTCTAGAAAAGCACCTAAACCATAACCCTAAATACTTAAATCCATAGATTTCTCTCATCTGACCGCCAATTCAACCACCACCGGCCATCTTTGCCTTCGTCAGACTCTTACGACTGAAAAGTCCATTATTACGTCGTCTAAAATCGACGAATGAATCGTCGATTGTTATGTCGACGAACATCCAACAATGAAGAAAACATAGGCCAATTTGGTTTCTGGCCGACGGCTAAAGGGTGGGGAATGCCGAATGGTGAGGTACACGACACCTGGACCGTGAAAGGTGAACCACCGACGTAGGGGGGATGTTGGACAATGAGAGAGATATGATTTGAGGGTTTGATTGAAAGAAATTAAAAATTTGAGATTTTTTAAAGAAATTCAGAAATTAAATAAATAAAAAAAACTAGGCCATGTGTCATGTAATAATTGGATGACATAATTTTTTTAATGGTCGTTGACGGAAAACTTTATTTGAGTCACAAAAACAAATGTTAGGCACCAATTTAGCCCGAAACAAAAATTAGGCACCTAACTAGAAAAAAAAGGTATAGTTTGGGCTCTTGGTCACTTGCGAAGCTGATATTTACAACTTTCTCACCCTAGTAGTGTGCTTCCTTAAAAATGAGAAGCCGCTTCATGAACTGACTGGAGGTGATAATTTCCAACATTCACTGTGGATATCCCATAGTATAGCTTCTTCAGGGATTTTTGGGTGGTGGACGAGGGCGAAACCTAGCTGGTAGCATAGGTTTCTTTAATGAGGCATGATTTTTTCAAGATGGTTTGTGTCGTAATTGAATGACCATCCTCCACCAACGAAGCTGGTGAAGAGTTGATATTCTGTTAACACCTCGACGTAACCCTCAAACGTATGCGGCGAGACACTTTCAACCCATCTTTCTACTTTCTTTCGGTTGAGATTTGGAAAGAAAGATTTGTATGGTAATTGTGGCATATTTTGGGGCTTATTGTTGCCATCGATTTAACCATTAGAATTATCAATTGTAAAATTTTAGTGTGCTGGGAGTACCACCAAGAGAGCTACCGTGACTAGTTATCTTGGTTAGGAGGGTGTTCACGCTCATCACACCAATTATTGATGCCAAAATGAGGAGGCTCCGAACATGAGAGGTGGAAAGGAAGAACACGACGATTGTTGACGTTTTAAGGCGATTCACCCCCTGTAGGCTTGGGGCAGAGAGCCGCAAACAACATGGCTATATGAGCCATGGATGAGTAGATAGAGTGGATGGTTACAACCCTCGAAATCTGATCTCTCATCTCTTCTTCACTTGCCCTTGTATTTATAGCCTCTGGGATTACTGGTGATTAGATTGTGTCAGGGCTTAGAGAGAGCCTATGGATGGTTTGGAAAAGATAGGTCCAACTTCCGAGCCTTTAGGCCTTGCATGCTTGCCACATGGATATCGTGTAGAGACGTCTGGCTATATTTTATCTTTAGGTAGCCTGAGGTTTCCATAAATATTAGTCTCCAAAAAGTCCCTCCTTCGGAGGAACAATTATTGTATATCATATCTAACGCTTACTAGCTATGGAGGTTTTGAAGAGTATTTTCGGCATTGCAGACAAGATTGGGTGTAACAAATAACAACGTCATTCTAGTTTCTCTTTCTTATTACGAGTGTACGAAACTTAAGAAGATCATGTTAATTTTGGAAGCAACATCCTATTTTACAATTACATCCATACAAATAAATTTTCTTACCACATAATAATTTTATTATTTTATTTCTCTCTATGTCTCATTAAATTTGTCTAATATTGACTTTTTAAAAGTCAAATTTTTGAACTTTGGACATAATTATTTTAAATATTTTAATTACTTAAATTTTATGAAATATACATTTTTTAAACTACTTGATTGAAGGTTTTTAAAACATATTTTTCTTTTACATTTTTATCCATAATAAATTTAAAGTAAAACGAAATCAAAGTTCAAAAAGATTGAAAAAAAAATAATATTGAACAAACTTAGAGGGAGGGATGGAGTATTTGTTAGGGTTAATTAACCCATTCATACACGAACTATACTAAATTCTCAATTTCATACATAATATTTTAAAATTCTTGATTTCATACATAGGGTATTTCGTCGTTAACGAGTTTGCCCACTTCCGTCACGGAAGCTGACGTGGCATATACGGATGAATCAAAATTTAACATGTAGCATTTAAAAAAAATCACCATTTATTTAAAGGTATAATAGCCGAATTTTTTCCTTCAAGGTTTGTTATTTTTCAATTTCAACCTTAAAAGTTTAAAAATCTAAACCCTAAAGTTAAAAAGTTTTAAACCCTAAGTCCTAAACCCTCAATCCTAAATCCTTAACCTTAAATCATAAATCTTAAAATCTAAAACACTAAACTCTAAAAACTCTAACACTTTTCCAATTGTCAACTTCGGTCACTCACCAGCCGGCCGTTACAGCCTCCGACAATTGTCTCCCTAGCTAGCTTCCCCACTTTCGTCCGACTTCGCCCATGCCCGTAATGTCTTCAGCCATGGCCTCCATCGACCGCTCGAAACTCTCATGGTCGTTCAAGTTTTTATCGTTGTTTTTAGACACACGGTTGTGATAAGGTTTTTTTTTTGGGAAAACCGCAAAGTAGGGGCCTTATCACTATTTTCTTCTTGAAAAGGATTTTATTTAAAAAGGGGGGGAAATCCGTATTTTGGAAAACTGTAAAAATTTGGAGTCGCCACCGGCCACTAAGGTAGGCTAGACACCGCAAAACCAGAGATTCGTTTTAAAACGGGTTCGGGAGTTGGTTACGTGTGGGGAAGGATTAGCACCCCCATCACGCCCAAAAATCGGTACCAAATTGCTTGTTGCCTTTTAATCGATAGAAATTATTTAAAGATCGAAGTGAATTTAATAAAAATGTTCTTAAATGAAAATGTGACTTAAATAGCACGTGCTTTATCGAATAGTGGCATTTAGAATTAATTAGACATTTAATTAGAAAGGATGACGGTACGTCGGACCATAGACTAAACCGACATCAAATAAGGCTGACTGCCGTGTTAGTTTAGGGTTCGGATCCCGTACGTCACATTTATGCATGATGCGAGCAAATAAGGGATGATGCGTGTTATTTCCATTTTTATGCTTTCGCTTACCTAGAGACGGCGAAAATTAACCTAAGTATTCGATAGACATCCATTAAGCTAGGACTGTCGTTTTCGGATACCGAGGTTAATTAATACCTCTCTTGAGGTTGATTTTTAGGTCCGATTATCATGCTTAATTATTGGGCCATATGGATGACAAATATATATACACATGCATGCCATAAAAAGCACCCAAAATAGACATATAAAGAAAAGGCCCACGTTGATAAAAGATTAAGCCCACACATACTTAACCAAATTAGCTCCTAAAACCCAAAGGCTCATTCTTAAGATACCCACATTTAAACACCATGAAGCCCAAATTTAACATTCTTTAATTATCTACTAATCAATTTAATTAAGGAGACAAATTACATTAGTTCATTTTAATATGTCAAGTTAATGGATTAATGTTCACGGCAGTACATACATATTCGATTCATATTATTGTTTGAGATAATCATGAAAGCCTAAGAACTCTAAGCATTTTTGACCACATAAATAATCCCAAAAGAACATATATTCGATACAACAGTAACAAATCATGCGTGACTCACTAAACTTAAAATAAACGGAGAAACATGCATATATTCGATTCATAAAGACAAGATAAGCACATGGCATAACATACATAATTCCATACAAATAAAAATTTAAACATTATTAAAACATAAAGTAACCAAAACCAAAAGCATTCGAATGGTGACTAAAATGAAAGAAAACAAAAAACAGAGGCTGAAATCGGAAAGACACAAAAAAACTCAAGATTGTGGGGGACTCAATTGAACACGGGGTAACGGGGGAGGACCGGACGAGTAAATAAACCCTAAACAGACTCGACCTAGGACTGAAAGACGAACCGACCCAAACTACCAGGGACCTAGGACGCTATTTACCCACGCGGAAGCCCTTAAGACGTTATTTACTTGACGCGGAGGGACTAAAGACGCTAATAGACCAAAAACATAACCTAAAAACTCTATATAAACTCTACCTAAACGAACCAGACACCCTTTTGCCTAACCTAAACCCTAGCCACCCTTAAAAAATAAACCTTTCTCTCGACCTCGAACGCCAGCTGGTGCTACTCACCGTCCGGCGAACCCTAAACGCACTCCGACCAGCAAACCAAACCCAAAAAGACCCCAAAATTAAAAACGCGACACAACACTCCCAGAAAACCAAAACACCCTTCCCTTTGCTCTCTGAAAAAACGAAACCCTAAAGCCCCCTACACACTATTTTTTGAAAACGATTTACAAACAAAAACAAGGGTTTTAAGCCCCTCCTCCGACTCACCCTTCGAAGCCGTGGAACGGCCGGGATTATCGCCGAGAGGAAGAAGGCACCGGTTTGAAAAGATAGGGATCGGAAAGGTAAGAAACAGAAGCCTTTTTCTTTTATGTTTTTATTATTTTTTGTTACATGCAATGACAACAAATGTTACCTGAAATTCTCTGGTGTGGTATTGCTTTCCGTGTTTTTTGAGGGAGAGCACAAAACCCTTTTACAGTGATATTGCATCTGGCTTTATAGCCGGAATTTGATGCTTTTTTACAATTTGTTAATGCAATGGAAAAATATCCATTGGTTCGTATCTCTGATTTGGCCGGATTCTTACGCGGCTCTTCCATTCTCTGCCATTTCCGTTTTTTGCCTTTTGTTTGCTTTTCTTTTTTGTTTTTTTTTTTTTTGCATTTTGTTAACTCTCATCCTTTCTGTGTATGGGTCATACGGTTGTGGACGACGTGGATGCTGAGACGGGGACGGAATCGGCATCGTGGATGAATCCGAGCCGTCAGGCGAATCTAGACAGTCAGGAGGGGACTCGAAAAGACACGCGTGAACTTCACACGCTCGAGAGGCCTCTGAAACGTCTGGCACGCGCGCGTGAGGGGATCCGAATAGCCACGCGTGAATCTCTCCCTTCATACGAGCCGTTAGATCATGCCCCGATCCAACGGTTTGGGTTTGTGCGACGCTGAACCATCTGATAGACATCTAGGGCTACCATGAGAAAAGGGATCTGGGCCGTCTAATGTTCCTTTGATCCAATGGCCCAGATCAGTGCGGCGCTGAACCCCGCGATGGCTTCGTAGGGTTTTTCTCTTGTCTTCACATCTGGGCCGTTGATCTGGTGCCTAGATCCAACGGCCAGATCTGGTGGCGGCTGCAATACACAAGGCACATATTAGGGTTTTCTGGTACCCGGTTAGGGCTTGTGTTTTTGGCTGGGCCTATCAGGCCTGTATGTATTATTTGGGTTTTATGTAATAGACTTTTAATAAATACATTGGGGTCTATTTATTTATATTGGACTTGTTCATATTAATTTGGGCTTGTTGTTTATTTAGCATGTGTTCATATATATATAATTTTTGTGTTTTTATGATTCAATTCAAAAATAATAATAATAATGATAACAACAAATAACACTAACAAAAAGATGATAATAAAAGCATGATGGGGTAAAGACGAGGATAATAATATAATATGATGGTAATGTTAATGAATATGATAATACTAGTGGTGGTAATAAATATAATCTAATAATATATAGTGTACAAATAATATTAATAATGATAGAAGTAATAATGATAATAGTAAATAATAATAACACTAATAATATGATATCTAAGTGTTCATTAAACAAAGCCCAATGTGAATAAACAAAACCCACTCTTATTTAAACATATTTAAGGGCTAATCAGCTCGGACAAAAATAGTGATTACAGTTGTCCCTCTTTGCTTGTACTTGTGAAACAAGAGCAAAGCAAAGACTATAAGCACTAATTTTGTCCAACTTTCCTGTTTGGGTGGTTTGCTCCTCTAAAGTGGCAGCAACAATGTGGATCGTTGGCACGTCCTCCCAGAATGGTAAAGGACACGGTCGATTCATTCTTCCGAAGTAGTAAAGAATGAACTCTGAATAACGTGCTTTCCCAGAGCGGCGAAGGCAAAATTAGCAGGCCTTCTAGCTTTTCTGTCCAGGGATCCTTGAACTTTTTTGCTCTTAGATCAGGGTGTGGTGAGTATGAAATTCTTCGCCCGAAACTATATTTGCTCCTCCGGAGCGGCAGGAACCAAATTGGTAGCGTTCGTATGTCTTTCCGAAGTGGCAAAGGACATAGTTGTCCCATTCCTCCGAAATGGCAAGGAATAAGCCCAGGGAATTTGTTTCCTCGAAGTGGCGAAAACACTGAGTAGACCTTCTGGCTTTACTGCCCGAAAATCTTTGAACTCTTTCGTTCTCTGATTCTGATGCGGCGAGTCTGAAATTCTCCGCCTGAAACTACATTTGCTCCTCCGGAGCGGCAGGATCCATATTGGTAGCGTTCGTATGTCTTTCCGAAGCGGCAAAGGACATAGTAGTCTCATTCCTCCGACATGGCAAGGAATAAGCCCCAAGAATTTGTTTCCCCGAAGTGGCGAAAACACTGAGCAGGCCTTCTGGCTTTACTACCCGAAAATCTTTGAACTCTTTCGTTCTCTGATTCTGATGTGGCGAGTCTGAAATTCTTCGCCTGAAACTACATTTGCTCCTTCGGAGCGGCAGGAACCAAATTGGTAGCGTTCGTATGTCTTTCCGAAGCGGCAAAGGACATAGTCGTCTCATTCCTCCGACATGGCAAGGAATAAGCCCAGAGAATTTGTTTCCCCGAAGTGGCAAAAACACTGAGTAGGCCTTCTGGCTTTACTGCCCGAAAATCTTTGAACTCTTTCGTTCTCTGATTCTGATGCGGCGAGTCTGAAATTCTTCGCCTGGTCTTTGCTTCTTTTGCGTTTTTACTTCTTGTTGGCGGCAAAATGCCTCGGTGTATCTGTAAAGAAAAATGTCATGATGATATGTGTTAGTATGAACCTAGCACATGTATGCCTATGATGGTGCATGAGTGAGTATGCCTCATATAGGCCTGATGCCACAACTTCCGTTCCCGCTCTCTTCTTGATCTTCTGCTTTATCTTCAAAGCCGATGTTTGTCTCACACTCGGGTCTAAACATTGGCTCTTATGGGAAGCCCTTTTGCGGATTCCAGCCTCGGGTTTTTCCTCCAAAAGCGCCTTTTCAGGTTTTCACTTTGGTATTTATCTTTTTATGAAGCACCCTTCCGGGTTTTCACTACATTTCTTGTTTTTCTTCTCTTTTTTCTCTTTTTTTTTGAAGTGCCCTTCCGGGTTTTCACTGCATTTCTTGTTTTTCTTCTCTTTTTTCTCTTTTTTTTGAAGCGCCCTTTCGGGTTTTCACTCCACTTTCTATTTTGTGAAGCGTCCTTTCTGATTTTCGCTTCATTCCCCAAAGTGTCTTTTGGGTTTTCACCGTTCCTCCTCTTTTCTTTGTCCTCTTTCTTCTTTCCTTAGGCATATCTTCGTTGCCTTTTGTCGAGTTGATTTCAGATCATATTTACTGCCTCATCTCGGAGCGTGCCCTCAACGCGGTGCGCACGACCCTTCTCGGGACATTCTCCAGCAAGATGTTTAAGTTCCGATGGTAATTTCTGTTCCCCGATTCCCAACGTCAAAATTTCTACCTTCATGTTCTATTCTAATACTTCTTAACGAAGGTCGACTTCGTAGCTCAACATTTCACCGAAGACGGTCTTGATATTTCAACTGGAGGTATTAGTAATGTTTGAACCTCCGAGGGTGCCCCTCTAGGTACTGATGGCTTTATCTCGAGCCATGGTTCGTCTGCTTGTTCATTTCAATATAGGAGACTTATGAAAATGATAAAAATAAATTCATTATGTATATATATACATTTTAAAGGATCACGGCAAGTGATATTTAAGAAAATCAAGTTTTGGGTCTTTGAAAAAAGGTCGACCCGAGTGACATTTTCCGAATGTTGCAGGAATGCACATATGGAATCTTTTCCGGGCTATTAGGCTTCCGAGAGGAGCGACTCTCATTCCCAGTTTCTACCCAATTTAAAAGTGGCTCTCTTTAGCTCACTAACTCACCAGGCCCCATCCTTCCCTCTCCTCAATCAGGCATTAGAAGTTTGGCAATCCTTGAAGAAAGGTTAACCCCGATAGGCGGGATGTGATCTGAAGACAAATTAATCCGTCCGCGTATGGTCCAAATGGTCTATTATGGCTTGTAATGTAGGCTAAGGCTCGCGGCTACGAAAGAAAGGGTAAGTAGGCCCAAACAAGTGTTCAAGGGTGGTGAAACCAATGATCAATTTTTTCCAACGGGAAGTCTCTCGATTATGCTCAGATGAAATGCTATTTCTTCTCTTGTTGCTTTGGATCGCTCTAGACTGCCCCTTTGTTGGGGTTTTCACCCTAGAGTTCATTTCGTTTTATCAAGCGTAATTTCGGATCAAATTGCACATTCGCATTGTATTAGTGCAGGCTTTTGATCAAAGGTGCACAATCTTTCAAGGCTCATCTAAGCAGAGATTCATTTGGATAGGGAATCCTCTTGTCCCTTTTTTTAAATTTGCTTCTCTCTCTTTTCAAAATTGCACTTTTCACTTTAGTGCTTTTGCTTTTGATTTCTTCAACTTTTATGTCGGTAACTTTTGACCTGATTTGGGTAGCTCTTTGAGCACCAACTTTTCTTTCGCTGTTTCCTTTTGATGTTTTTGCTGCTCAAACTAAAAGTGTATCCAATGAATCTGTTCTCTTTTAATCCCCCTTAGTTCACAAGACATCATCCTCATAGCATAATTCGAATCCAATTTCATTTATTTGTCCATAGACTTATATCTCATTTACCCCCGGTGTAGGGGTGATCCTTGATTTGGGTTCAATCAAAAGAAAAAAAAGTTTAAAAGGCTCAAACGGGGACACCAATGGTTTTTTTTATTTTCTTTCTATGTGAATGGAATTGAAGGAATGCCAAATGTCCTCCCATACATGGATATCAAAATTGGTCTTCATGTGGTAGAAGTTTTAGGGTTATCACTTCATTCAAGAACCTTAGACAACAATGCCCGAGAGGAAAATTCACTCAATAGGAGTGGCCCATTATTCCTAAACACTCGTTGTCACCCCTCTCCTGGCCTGAGTAGAACAGATGGTGCTTCCATTCGTATCATTCCCACAACATTCGGTTTTTCAAAGTATTAAGGTCATTTTTGTAAAAAAATATATATGTACGTATGTTCTAAATAGAAAAACAGTAAGGTTGTAACCATAAAGAATAAATGAAACGTCTAAAAGAAATTAAGGAATATAAAATGCTTGCAAAAGTCTCCTTTATTGAAAATAAAATAAACGGACATCACAAAAGCCCCTACAATAGATGCTAGCTATCATGGGCCCACAATACAAAGTTAATCATGCACATTAAAGAGGAAAAGATATGACAACCAAAGGTAGGATGTAACAGAAGTTCCCTTCACCACGAAACCGGACCCGACTTTTCGCACTCGACCTTCCTACTTAAACTTAGGTTTTCCGTTCTCGGAGGAGAGCACTCTATTCTCAACAAGCTCATAGACCCTGCGCTTTAGAAATGCGCACTCTTCCGTTGTGTGGCTGAAATCCTCGGAATGATATTCACACGGAACCCGAGCACCAAACACGTTGGTATTAAAATAGGCGTACCGCTTCGGGGGTAGTGGCCTCAGGAGCTTGTTCTGAATCAGCAGAGGTAACAGCTCTGAATTGGTTATCGGGAAACACGCCTTCGTCTTCTTGTCAACCTCTCCTACAACGTGCTCTTTAGCTTTCCCTTTTTCCCCTTTCCTAGATAAGGCTCACTTTCTTCAATCTTATCGAGGTCAATCGCTTTAGTGGGCTCCTTTGGAAATTCTTTCGATCCCGTAAGCAGGCCTGACCCTTCCGTATCATGATCAGGACAGCCACCAACGTTCGTAGATTTCGCCGATGCCTGCGACTTTGCCTTATCCACCTCTTTCACCACAGCAACTTGATCTCCTCCTAGTTTCACCTCATTATCCGCGGTTGGAAACCTGATTATCAAACCCGGGCTTTTTGTCTTAAATTCCAACACCCCAAGGTTTAGGAGAACATGGACTTTGCGCTTAAAGCTCGTGCATTTCTCAATCGAGTGCCCCCAAATTCCGGCCTAGTAATCACAATGCTCTTCCTCACGGAACCAACTGGGATACGGAGGTGACGGGGTTTTAACAAAGCAAGGTGCCACCACTCGGGCATGCAACAGTTTTGAGTACAGCTCTTGGTAAGTGAAAGGGCTGGGGGTGAACTGATCATTCCCTTTCTCAATCCCTTTCATCTTCTTTGAACTTTGAGGACTCTCGACCATAGTTCGAGGTTGCAAAGTCATAACGCTCTTCGGGGCTTCTTGGTAGTCTTGTCGCTCTTGAGCTGATTCTTCCTTCGTTGGAGAAGACAAGCTTCTCCTAAGAGAATCTTTGATCTTATCTAACGCCAACTCAACGGGGAATTCTGAAGCAGTGCGGTTCACCTCATACTGGCCGATGATGGCCTGGTCCTCTTCAGACAAAGCTTCTTTCGTCCCAAAGTCATGGCCCACATTCTCACTATTCTCGGTCCGGGGGATTCCCCTCACGCCGCTTCTTTCGGTCACCGCGGCTATCATAGCCCTCAATTCACTGATTTGCCCCATCGTTTCAACTTGGAACATCTTCACATACGCGATCGTCTCTTTCTGATTTCTAACCAACTGCTCGTGAAGCTGTTCAAGCATGTCCACCCTTGCTACTAGGTCATTCATATTTCTAACGTTATACTGGCTGAAAACCGTTCCTCTGTCTATTTTCTCTCTCTTTTTCTCTGACATGAGTGTTTTCCCCCAATTAGTAATGATGAAATGCCTTAAGAAAGTTTCAATGATGGATGTATTATGGACTCGAATCAACATATACATGATCGTGAGATGGGTGCATGGCTGACAATTTTAATGTTACTCTAGAATGGTATATGCTACAAATGTTACAAATGTATGCAAGTCAAAAGTGGTATAATGTATGTATGTATGAATATGAAGAGCAACACTGGGTTTGACAAATATCCTTCTCAAACAGCTCATATTTAGTGGAGTATTGTTTGATTACAATTTTCTGGGAAGCTGATTACATCAAAAGTCCTACAACTACTAAAAGCTTAGTCATCCTAATGCTTCTCCTTCTTTCTTCTAATCCTTCTTCTCCACGAATTGATCTAGCTTGGCACCCAAGTCCACAATCTCCCTGAGGATCCACACGACCGTCTCTCCAGCCTTGTTTGAGTCATCCACCTTATCATGAAGCTCGGCAGCATCTTCAGCTAAAATCTGTACCTTCCCGGCAATATAGCGCACACGGGCATCCCAACGAGCCAATTCCTGTTCTTGCCTCCAAATAGTATAGGCGGCAAAGTGTAACTGCTCCAAAGTGGGTACAGGGCGCACTTGGATTGCCCCTCTCATGCTCTCGATGCGATCCTTTAGCTCTTGTACCTTGGTCTCTAGCTCGTCAATGCGATCCCTCAAGACTTGGTTTTTCGACTCACTTGCTTTGAGTTTGCTAGTAGATCCCTTGTGTTTGAAGAGGGACCTTTCTAGATTCTTTACCTTGTCCTTCAAGGTTCCATTCTCATTCATCTCCCTTTTGAGCTGTGTGGAATATTCGGTGCGAAGACCTTTCATTTCCTGGGTTAAGGCGAGCACCCGGTCCTTAAACTCATGGTATCCTCTCTTGTAGTTTTCCGCCCTTGCTCTTTCTTCCTTGAGTCGGAGTTCAGCCCCCTTACTCGATCCTCCTTCACTGGCTCTCTTACCCTTGCTCAACCTCTGTAACTTTTGTATCTCCTCCTTCTCCATCCCTAGCTCGAGCTGTAATTCATCATTCTTCTTTCGTAATGCCTTAATGCTCCCTTCATAGCGCACTCTCTCAAGTTCAAAATCAAACTTTTCTCTACCTGCCCTTTCTTCAAGCTGTGCATACTTCTTCCGCTCCTCATCTAGTTGTTCACTCATCAAATCCGCTTCAGTGGGAAGTGACGCTAACCTTTCCCTCATGACTCTCCTCTTATTTGGGTTCAACCGGGGAACATTATCATCGACGCGGTTAAACCTCCACACTTCATATTCCGAAGTGACAATATAAGGGGCATTCAGGACCCTTACTCGTCTTGAATTATTCCATGCTGAAGACGCGTCATACAACTTTCCCTTATAGCCTTTTTCTTTATTATAGTCCACGTTGAAGTCATTCAAACCATCGGTGGCTGGCACAAATTGCTTTGACCCATACTGTCTTAGGACCAACAGTGGTGCGTAGGCCGTATGCCCCCATAGTCCCAACAAAGGCACCCACGAGTACATTCCACATCTATATCGAATACTTCTGGCTGACAACCACGGGGCTCTCCAAACCACATCACCGACGTTCAAATTCTGAAGCATATCGAACCAAACTTCCGCAGTCCGCTTGGTAGGCCAATTCCCTTTCTTCAAAAATTCTTCTAAATCTGAAAACTTACTATCGTAGACCGGTCTTGAGAAACTGACATCTGTCCAAAAGTGACTGTAGAACCATACCGTTAGGAGTTGAGGACATCCCAAGAAGCGACCACCCCCGTGCTTCCTACAGAATCTCAAAGATTGGAAGGTTTCTGACAGAATGACTGGAGCTGGATTACCTCCCTCGGCCAACTTGTCGAACAAATCTAACACCGCCGGATGTATGAAGCCTAAAGCTTTAGGAAAGATAACCAACCCATAAATTACCAATGCGAATAAATTCCGCTGAACCACTCCGGCCGGGAGTACTGATGCTAAGGCTAAAATTCCGTTAACCTTTAGGTATTCCTTGTTGTTCCACGTCCCAACCTGTTGGTCTACCCATGATGCTAAAGTACCTGAAAGCTTCCCAAGCTTTGCCCGGAATGATTTGTACTTGCTATTCTTCGAATAAAAACGATCATCCTTTACCTTATTGCAATTGACAAGGTTTTGGTACTCCTCGATGGTCGGCGTTAGGTCTAGATCTCCAATCGTATTACCATCGGAGAGCAACAATAAGGAGATGGCGAACCAAACTTTCACGAACACAGAAATCAACGATAAACAAATGTGCTCTTTATAACATGATGATATGCAAAATAGGAAAAAAAGGGAAAGGAAAACAAATGTGTTAGTCACATGATAAACATAAATTATAAGGAAAGCAAAGAAAATCAAGCATTAATGACAAGGAAGCATAGCATAAAATAGATAGCAAACAAAAGCCTAGACACTCTAAACTCTAGGGTTATCCGCATGGCTCTAATGGGGTGGGCTTCTTATATTCTCACACATGAGTTTGGTTCTAATAAAGGGTACCCGAACCTATCTTGCCACCTACAAAGGCGATAAGAACCTCAATTCTGGCCCATTGGTTTCGGCTCGAGGGAAAGCACGACCTAATGACGTGGAGGGCTGCTCATGTGTCAAAAGGCGTGGATTCCGAAAGTGAATTACCGACCCGTTGAGGGGATGCTCACGTGGGTATGGGCGTTTCACTTTCACTTAAAAAGGTAGCTCGGGTATAGAGCTTGATGACATGATGCAACACATGTCGGTGACTTCCTTAATAATTAAATGGAAAATTAATTCGAATGCCACAAATTTCCAAAGCCCATTCAACTTAAGTCTTATTTTTATAGAAGAACATACTCATTAGCTTCACTTCGAAATTTAAATATTTTCTATCGATTAAATGGCAACAAGCGTTTTATTGGCTTAACTCTCTTTTTTTTTGTAAAAACAAAAAAAAAAATCGTCCCCAGCGGAGTCGCCAAACTGTGATAAGGTTTTTTTTTTGGAAAACCGCTAAGTAGGGGCCTTATCACTATTTTCTTCTTGAAAAGGATTTAATTTAAAAAGGGGGAAATCCGTATTTTGGAAAACTGTAAAAATTTGGAGTCGCCACCGGCCACTAAGGTAGGCCGGACACCACAAAACCAGAGATTCGTTTTAAAACGGGTTCGGGAGTTGGTTACCTGTGGGGAGGGATTAGCACCCCCATCACGCCCGAAAATTGGTACCAAATTGCTTGTTGCCTTTTAATCGATAGAAATTATTTAAAGACCGAAGTGAATTTAATAAAAATGTTCTTAAATAAAAATGTGACTTAAATAGCACGGGCTTTATCGAATAGTGGCATTTAGAATTAATTAGACATTTAATTAGAAAGGATGACGGTACACCGGACCATAGACTAAACTGACATCAAATAAGGCTGACTGCCGTGTTAGTTTAGGGTTCGGATCCCGTACGTCACCTTTATGCATGATGCGAGCAAATAAGGGATGATGCGTGTTATTTCCATTTTTATGCTTTCACTTACCTAGAGACGGCGAAAATTAACCTAAGTATTCGATAGACATCCATTAAGCTAGGACTGTCGTTTTCAGATACCGATGTTAATTAATACCTCTCTTAAGGTTGATTTTTAGGTCCGATTATCATGCTTAATTATTGGGCCATGTGGATGACAAATATATATACACATGCATGCCATAAAAAGCACCCAAAATAGACATATAAAGAAAAGGCCCACGTTGATAAAAGATTAAGCCCACACATACTTAACCAAATTAGCTCATAAAGCCCAAAGGCCCATTCTTAAGATACCCACATTTAAACACCATGAAGCCCAAATTTAACATTCTTTAATTATCTACTAATCAATTTAATTAAGGAGACAAATTACATTAGTTCATTTTAATATGTCAAGTTAATGGATTAATGTTCACGGCAGTACATACATATTCGATTCATATTATTGTTTGAGATAATCATGAAAGCCTAACAACTCTAAGCATTTTTGACCACATAAATAATCCCAAAAGAACATATATTCGATACAACGGTAACAAATCATGCGTGACCCACTAAACTTAAAATAAACGGAGAAACATGCATATATTTGATTCATAAAGACAAGATAAGCACATGGCATAACATACATAATTCTATACAAATAAAAATTTAAACATTATTAAAACATAAAGTAACCAAAACCAAAAGCATTCGAATGGTGACTAAAATGAAAGAAAACCAAAAACAGAGGCTGAAATCGGAAAGACACAAAAAAACTCAAGACTGTGGGGGACTCAATTGAACACGGGGTAATGGGGGAGGACTGGACGAGTAAATAAACCCTAAACAGACTCGACCTAGGACTAAAAGACGAACCGACCCAAACTACCAGGGACCTAGGACGCTATTTACCCACACAGAAGCCCTTAAGACGTTATTTACTTGACGCGGAGGGACTAAAGACGCTAATAGACCAAAAACATAACCTAAAAACTCTATATAAACTCTACCTAAACGAACCAGACACCCTTTTGCCTAACCTAAACCCTAGCCACCATTAAAAAACAAACCTTTCTCTCGACCTCAAACGCCGGCCGGTGCTACTCACCGTCCGACGAACCCTAAACGCATCTGACCAGCAAACCAAACCCAAAAAGACCCCAAAATTAAAAACGTGACACAACACTCCCAGAAAACCAAAACACCCTTCCATTTGCTCTCTTAAAAAATGAAACCCTAAAGCCCCCTACACACTATTTTTTGAAAACGATTTACAAACAAAAACAAGGGTTTTAAGCCCCTCCTCCGACTCACCCTTCGAAGCCGTGGAACGGACGGGATTATCGCCGAGAGGAAGAAGGCACCGGTTTGAAAAGATGGGGATCAGAAAGGTAAGAAACATAAGCCTTTTTCTTTTATGTTTTTGTTATTTTTTTGTTACATGCAATGACAACAAATGTTACCTGAAATTCTCTGGTGTGGTATTGCTTTCCGTGTTTTTTGAGGAAGAGCACGAATCCCTTTTACAGTGGTATTGCATCTGGCTTTATAGCCGGAATTTGATGCTTTTTACAATTTGTTAATGCAATGGAAAAATATCCATTGGTTCGTATCTCTGATTTGGTCGGATTCATACGCGGCTCTGCCATTCTCTGTCATTTCCGTTTTTGCCTTTTGTTTGTTTTTCTTTTCTGTTTTTCTTTTTTTTGCATTTTGCTGACTCTCGTCCTTTCTGTGTATGGGTCGTACGGTTGTGGACGACGTGGCTGTCGAGACGGGGACGGAATCGGCATCGTGGATGAATCTGAGCCGTCGGGCGAATCTGGACGGTCAGGAGGGGACTCAAAAAGACACGCGTGAACTTCACACGCTCGAGAGGCCTCCGAAACGTCTGGCACGCGCGCGTGAGGGGATCCAAATAGCCGCGCGTGAATCTCTCCCTTCCTACGAGCCGTTAGATCTTGCCCCGATCCAACGGTTTGGGTTCGTGTGGCGCTGAACCATCTGATGGACATCTAGGGCTACCACGAGAAAAGGGATCTGGGCCGTCTGTTATTCCTTTGATCCAATGGCCCAGATCAGTGCGGCGCTGAACCCCGCGATGGCTTCCTAGGGTTTTTCCCTTGTCTTCACATCTGGGCCGTTGATCTGGTGCCTAGATCCAACGGCCAGATCTGGTGGCGGCTGCAATACACAAGGCACATATTAGGGTTTTCTGGTACCCGATTAGGGCTTGTGTTTTTGGCTGGGCCTATCAGGCCTGTATGTATTATTTGGGTTTTATGTAATGGACTTTTAATAAATACATTGGGCTCTATTTATTTATATTGGACTTGTTCATATTAATTTGGGCTTGTTGTTTATTTAGCATGTGTTCATATATATATATATATGGTGGTAATGTTAATGAATATGATAATACTAGTGGTGGTAATAAATATAATCTAATAATATATAGTGTACAAATAACATTAATAATGATAGAAGTAATAATGATAATAGTAAATAATAATAACACTAATAATATGATATCTAAGTGTTCATTAAACAAAGCCCAATGTGAATAAACAAAACCCACTCTTATTTAAGCATATTTAAGGGCTAATCAGTCCGGACAAAATTAGTGATTACAACGGTTTGGCGGTCCCAATGTGCGACCGAGTCCCGTCACTGCCCCTATTCCGTTTTGAAACCTATTATTGTTCATCGTGCATCTTCCCCGATTTCTGCCATAAACCATATCATTCAGCCTATTTACCTAGATTT
This sequence comes from Hibiscus trionum, assembly GCA_030270665.1. Lineage (NCBI taxonomy): Eukaryota > Viridiplantae > Streptophyta > Magnoliopsida > Malvales > Malvaceae > Hibiscus > Hibiscus trionum. The sequence goes on from BSYR01000004.1 coordinate 20,537,482, forward strand.
ACCTCTCCTCGCGTCGATGGAGGTCACAGTTGAAGACGTTATGGGCATGGACGAAGTCGGACGAAAGTGGAGAAGTCAGGGAGATAGTTGTCGGAGGCTGTAACGGTCGGTTGGTGGGTGATACTGATCGGAGCTGGCAGTGGAAAGAGGTCATAGTTTTTAGGGTTTAGTATTTTAGATTCTAAGATTTAGGATTTAGGGTTTAGGATTTAAGGTTGATGGTTTAAAATTTTTAAACTTTAAGATTAAAGTGTAAGGTTTAAAATTTATGTTTAGGATTTAGATTTTTTAACTTTTAAGGTTGAAATTAAAAATAATAAACCTTGAAGGACTAATTCGTCTATTATACCTTTAAATAAACGATGATTTTTTAAAAAAAATGTCACGTCAGCTTTGTAACGCCCGGGTTTGGGCCCCGAAAGATACTCGGGTTTGGTTAAACCGGTTCGGGTTAAGCTAATTTTAGGGAAAACATTTTAAATCACCAAATTCTAAAGCTCTTGAAGAAACATGGGGTTTTCGGTAAAATGTGGATAAATGGGTTTTTAGAGATAGATTTTAAATCAAAATAAAATATATTATTTCAAACTTCTCATCTCTTCTTCTCTCCCAAAACCTTATTCACGTTAAAACTCCCCAAAGCCATAGCCACCACCCATTTTCACTAAGCTTCACCATTTTTGGAGGTTTCAAGAGGTAAGCAACTTGGTTTTATTCTTCCCTTCCTTCTAATCTTGTTTTTAGCATCTACTATTCAATGTTTTGAAGATTTCTCAAGTTTCTTCATTTGGGATAAAAATGGGGGTTTTGAAGGGGTTTAAGCAAAGGTTAGGAAAACAACGTTTTGGGTCAGTTGTAAACCGTATTTTGGGTGTGAAGTGATGTCAAGATATTGGGTTTACATGAAATCCCAGATTTTGGGAAAATGGGAAATTTTTACTTATGGGTATTTGGGTTTTTGGCTTAGAAATGGTGGAGAAGAGTTCCTAATGTTTTAGTGGTGTTGAGTTGTTGCTTTTGGAGTGTTTGAACATGGTTTGATTGATAAATTGATGGAGATATGGCTGACTTGAGTTTAGAGTAGGATTGAGGATGGTTTTGGTTAGTTTCGGATAGAAATCGGATGCTTGTTGTTATCGGATTTTGATGGAATTGATTTCAGTGAGTTTGAATGTTGAAATATGTATTAATTCCTTGTTTTGATTTGGGTAGAAGCAACAGATAACGAATTGGGTTCTTCGGACGCTACTCCGGAAGTTGCGGAAGCTTGAAGGATGACCATATGCTTGTTTTGGGTTTGAGCTGGTGAGTGGAAATTGTTTTGAAGCTTTAAATTTTTCAATGAAGGTTTCTTGGGGTTTGGGTGGAGCCTTAGGGGCTAACCTAAACCCGAGCGTAAGTTGTCTATAATCGTCTTGTTTCGTTAATTGTTGGCGTATGTGTTTATTTGTGTTGTGGTGTAAATTACGGAATGCTTTTGCCTCCCTTCTTAATGTTGTTGTGTTTCCGTAGTTGTTGTCAAGCCTCACGTGATGGTTAGTTGTTATTGAATACGGTGATGTGTAGTCCCACCGGAAGTGACTAGTAGATGAGTACGGTGATGTGTAGTCCCACCGAAAACATGCTAGTTGTTGTGAACGGTGATGTGTAGTCCCACCGAAAATGGTTGTGTATGTGCATACCATGTCTTGTCTATGCTTCCGTTTTATCGTACTTCCTTCTTAAATGATTTTGTCTTTAAACTAAAGTATATGTTTTGAACTGCATTGTTGTTGCTGTGATTTTGAGCTCCGCTCACTAAGCTTTTAAGCTTACGCTCTCTTTCCCAACAATGCAGATCGTTAGTGGCTTCGGGAGGCAATCGGGGCAAGGAAGGAGCCTTGGAGTTCTTTGCTAGCTCAAAGTATGGTTTTCATAGTTGTAATAATACTTAGGCAATGGGAATGCTAGACTTATTGTTATGGAGTTGGTGTCCAAACTCCTTTGTAGTTGTTTTTGTTGCTAGCATGTTTTGAATGTTGATACCATGATATGTTGGGGGTTTGTTATGGTTTTTGGCTGAATGACATGTGTTTTGGCTTGTTGGTGTTTTTGGAGTTAAGTGCTCTCATGAGCTTTTGAGGTTGAGATCTATATATGCGTGTATGAATGTTAGAAGCTTGTTTTTAATGTGTTTTGCCTCTAGATTGTTTGTTAAATATGTTGTCATGTGGTTCGTGATCTTTCAGGATAAGTTTGGGAACGTTTGGGGATGCCAAAATGCATTTTCGAGCCAATCTGTGCTCAGGTGTTTCGAAACGTCTGGTGTTTCGAAACGGCCAGGCCTTTAGGGGCACCCGTATCATAACGAGGGTGGTGTGGTTCCAGTACGTTTTGCCTTTGGAGACTTCCGTTTCGGAACCATGAGGAACCGTTCCGGAACGTCCTAATGTTGCTTTTTGAAGGAGAGCCCGCGTTTCGGAACGGGCAGTCATGTTCCGAAACGTAGGTAGTTAAAGTGGTTAAAAGGGCATCTTTGAAGGTTTCGAAATGTCACGCTTTAGTCCCTAATGCATGTATCCTTCATAAATGAGTTTACATGTATCCTTTGTGATGGTTTTGTCTCGTGTGCATTGAACTTGACTAATAAACTATTTTGGTAAGGTTAATTTATCGTTATGCCCTCTGCTTGGTTCGTATCAATGTCTGCTCTTCCGCTGTTTGCCGTCTCACATAGGTTCAAACATGGCATGTAGACAAGATTAATAAAAAGAAAAAAAATAGGGTTGCTAATCGGGGTGAGACCTTAACGGGTTTCTCTTCGTTTTTCCCCCTGTAACTCGTTCGGTTCGTTCTGGTGGCTAGGCCGGGACGAGGGGGTTACAAGCTTCCCTACATGCCGTGTCAGCTTCCGTGACGAAAGTGGGCAAACTCATTAACGGCTAAATACTCCATGTATGAAACCAACAAATTTTAAATATTATGTGTAAAATTGAGAATTTGGTATAGTTCATGTATGAATGGGATAATTAACCCTATTTGTTAATTATTAATTGCGATAATCAGTACTAATAATCTCGTTTTGCAATAGTATTTTTACCGACATCATGAAAAAGGTTAAACGGAAAACTAATGGAACTGTTTTGTGGAGAGGTTATTCCATTGGGAAACAGAAGGCGTGGAAATTTCATTGAGTATATGAATTGAACAATGACAGATCATCAACTAATTAGTGATCATGATTTAAACACCAATTTGTCAAATCATAATTATGAATGGCTTATCTGAATGAAAGAATCCCGATGCTTTCTCTTTGTTTTTTCCTTTTTGTTCTTATCCAAACTATCCATCCGGCCAAAAGATTCCATGAATAGAATTTGGATTTTAACTCATGTACTAGTTAACAAGTTTGATGCTCCAATTTTAGTGGGTTTATGCCGAAGATTGTATACTATATGTTCATCTTTATGGTAAATACTTATTTAAAATAACCGACAGGTTTATCCAAAAATCGGAATTGGATTTTGAAGAAGAAAACTATAGGTTTAGTAAATTTTAAAGTTTACTTGTGTTGATACCTAAAAATAGTTGACTTCGAATAAAGGAGATGGAGAAAAAATTACGATAGTTGATGACAGTTTCAAATAATTCGTTTGATAGGTTTGAACTGTGAGTCACACACAATATAATGATCAAAATTAAATGAAAAAGATGAAAAGAATAGAAAAAATAGGGAAATTATACCGTTTCCTTCCGCCCTTGCTCTCTCTTTTCACACAAGTATTTATAACTCGAAGTATTATTACTGATTGGACGATGTCAGGCCAAATAATGATCATTAATGGATCAAATATGACTTTAACTTTTAATTATTAGACTTTACAGTTAAATCGTGTGGGTAAAATGTTGTAGCTCCTAACAATGCTTATTCCTGATATCAAGTTGGCTTCAGATACTATAGTCTTCGGTAACACTTGTCTTTAGAGGAGTTGTTGCCATAGAGTCACTTGCGAAATCGATAGTTACAGCGGCACAAGAGACTATTTTTTTTGTTAGATAAAAGGGTTAAATTCGAAATAAATGTGACAAAATTAAAATTAATTAAAGTAAAAAAATTATGGTAATTAATTAGACAGAGATAAACGAAAAATAATATTGAAAAAATCGAAAAATGGTTTACTGAGGCCTGCACGAATACAATTTCCTTAAGATAGACTTGACCACTCCGAGGTGTTAGAGTCGATTGATCATTGGTCTCCCAGGATACAACAGTCGGATAACATGAGAAAATATTATACCGATCATGCCCCTAATCGGATAACATGAGTGGGCTGCAAGTATTTAATTCGAATTCAAATTAATCTGAATTTTCCCTTAATTTTCGAGATAATCTGCTATCTAAAAGAAAAAAAAATTAATTCAAACATGGTAAAATATCCACAGGACCAAGCAGGGCCCTACCGATCCGAACATTAGTAGCGTCGACCACGTCGTGCGGGTGCGACCCAACCCGAATGAGATTGGATTCGCACCCCCTGCGCTCGAGGCACAATTTCATCTCATGTAACACCCGAGTTTGGGGGTCGGGTGAAAATAATATTTTGAGTTTCGGTTTTATAATTAAAGTAATAAAATATTTTCATGGGCTTCGTGTTTGCAAAACAATTAAAGTTTATGTTGGGCCTATCTTCTAAGTCCAAATTCCATGAACTTTAGAAGATGATAGCTTTAGCCATTCATTAATGGCATTTTTGTAAATAGTTGGTCTTTCCAATTAAAACCCATTTTTATTTCACTATAATTCAAATAAGCAAAATTTCATCATCTTCTTCTCCAACAAAGAAACCAACGACATAGAGAGCTTTACTCTCCAAGTTACTATTCCATTTCCTTGCTTCTCCATTTTAGCTCGGTTTTGAAAGGTAACTACATTTCCGACTTGCTCTCATCTTCCTCTCTTTAAAAGTACAACTAGTTTTCATTTTGGTTCAAGTTTTAGAATTTGAGTTTTTGGAAGATTTGAATAAAAATTCAAACTTTATTGTCTTTAACTTAAGCTTTCGATTTGTTGAAGTTATATATGTTGTTTACTACCCATAAGGTCCAACATAGTTGATTTTTACATGGTTTTATGTTGATTCCCGAATTTGGGTTTTGGTGGGGGTTTTAGGAGGGTTTTGAGTTGAGTTTTGGGTGTGTTCTATGTTAGAATTTGAGGGTTGATGTTAAGGTAATAGTTGGGGGCTGTTTTGGAAGCATTTGAGTGTGCTAAAAAGGTTAAAATCATGAGTTTTGGTTGGGGTTTGAGGGCTGCTCGGGTTTGGTGTTTTTGGGGGTTGTTCTTGGCTTGAAATCTTGTGTTTTATGCTTGATTAATGTTCCGAGTTTGCTACATTGATTTGTGAATTGATTTGAGGTTGTTTTGATTGTGTTGAGATGATTAGAAGCAATATTTTGTGTTGGTGAAGCCTCGGGAACAAATCCGGGATCGTTGGAAGCTTGATCGGCTAGCGTGTTGAGCTTGGAATAGTCGGTGAGTGGTTAGATGTTTTTAAACGGTTTTCAAGTGTTGGTTCAAGCATGTGGACTAGGTTGGGCTTGGTAGACCCACCTAGAGTAGGGATTAGGGTGGTAGCCTATTCCCAACCTTTAGTTGGAGACCTTGGTTGATCTTTAAATTGTTGATTTATGTATCATGTTTACTTGTGACTATGGTGGTTATGTATATGCATTGTTACATGTATGTTGAGGCATGTTTGATGCATTGTTATATGCATGTTGATGATAAATATGATGGGGATATACGTATGTATGAAATATGATGTGATATTGTGTTAATGATATACATGTAGTGTTGACATGTAAAATGATATTGTGAGGTGGTCGCGTGATCCGAGGATCATGGTGAGTACATGATAGGCATGGAAATGTGGTTTGTGCATGACGGTGAGTCATGGTGAGTACGTGTTAAGCACGAAAGTTGTTATGAAATGATTTTGTGAAAGATTAATGAAATGTGTAGTATTGGCACTAGTATGCTTGGGTACAATGATCGATCATTAGGATGTTAGTGTGCACACGTGAGTCAAATGCGCGCGTGGTCTTGATGATGGTAGTCATCAAGATGGAGTACGGGTTCGCCCGAAAATCTTCATATATATGTTAGTCGGTGATGAGTGGAATCTCATCGACAGGCGTGAGGATGAGTGGAATCCCCTCCGCGAGAAATGGTGATGAGTGTAATCCCACCGTCAGGTAATGTTGTTGTTGGATGTGAGTTCCAACGGTTATCCGCGTATTCGAGTCATAGCTAGGTGTCAATACTGATTGTGGTTTATGTTGTCAATATGTGATTATTTGTGAGCCAATGTGATTTGGGATGTGTTGCTAACATGGTTTAATATATGTGATTACATATATCGTGGATTTAAACATGATTATGTGTTCATGCATCATGGGTAGATTGGCTTATGTGGATTAAAGGTAAGAACATGCATTCTATCTTGGTTGTTGCTCGTGCTTGGACCCTGCATTGTCGAAGGTTTGTTTTATGAGCTTACCCTCGCTAAGCTTTTATGCTTACGCTCCTTTTTGTTCGACAATGCAGACCAGTAGCTTGTGGGTGGCAAGGGCAAGGAAAGGCCTCCAAGTGTCGCTTTTGGTTAGCTCAGTATGAACTTTAAATTGAAAGATTGTAATAGTCAAGCAATGGGATAGGTGTTGTTGATTCGAATGCTTTAGATTTATGTTGATGTTGGTGTGGCCTGTTAATGCCATGTTTTGTTTTGTACGCCATGCTTTATTGCTTACCTTGGATGTTTATGCGTATGATTGCTAAGGCATAAAACCTAAAAATGTTATGTTTGTCTCCCTTGTGGTGTATGCTTGATCCTTTAAATGCATGTCCTTATCATGTATCCTTATGTAATTTGTGTAAGATTGCAATAGGGTGCATGCCTCTAGAATGTGATTGTATGTTATGTATGGTTCTTGGGGTCGTTAGGGGTGTTTGGGATCGTTTGGAGATGCTTAAAACTGGTTTTGGGAATTTGCAGGTTGTAGGTGTTTCGAAACGGGCTGAGACGTTTCGAAACGGGTGTGGTTCCAGGGTCCCCCGTATCAGAACTCGTTTCGGTACGGTTTGGCCACTGTGAGCCCCTGTTTCGAAACAAGTTTCGAAACACTTGGGCCACTGTAAATGCATGTTTCGAAACGGGTATCGAAACACCTAGGCAAAACGTGACCCTGTTCCGAAACGGGGTGGAGGCGTTTCGGTACGGGTGTCTGACTTTTTGAACTGGAGCCCGTGTTTCGAAACGGATGATGTCTGTTTCGAAACACGGGCCTAAAAATGGGCTGTTTGAAATCTCTAATGGGTCTCAAGGTTTGGGCTTAGGCCCTGTTTGCTGTTTGGCTTCTCGTTAGCCTTGTTTTCGCTGTCTTTTCACACATAGGTTAAATCAAGGCATCTAGATAAGATAATATTAAATGAAAAAGTTTTCTAGGGTTGCTAACCGAGGTGGGACCTTCACGGGTTTCACATCAGTTTTCCCCGTATAGCCTACTCGGACCAGTCAACCGACCAGACCGGGACGAAGGGGTTACATCTCAAGTCATTGAATGACCACAAGTAGGGTAAGTATATATAAACACTTCTCAATCCATTTATCCTATTAACGTGAGATTTGGAGTTTCCATTTTTTTTTCTTGCTTTGGAACCTCCTTATTTTGACCATCTATTTCTCATTCATTAATCAACCATTTTGAGCATATGAGATACCGATGTAAAGATCTCGTGAAGTAGAATACGTTTCTGTTGAATATTTATTTGAATCTTCATTTTTATTTAATCTAAATATAGTTCAAAGTTTTTATTTTCTTATATTTTTCTAACAATTGTTAGAGTTCCTCATATGCGAAGGTTCCAAGTATAAGGGAGAGAAGAGTAGAAGAAAAATAAGAAAATAGAGCTAAAGTGCTTTTGTAAGACAAAAAGGGAAATTGACCGAAGGAAAGAGGAGAAATAAGAAATTATTTTTGTACCCTGGTTTGTCGAAGTTATTGTCGAAATTCGGTAATGATAGAGGTTTTAAGTGGTTAGAGTAGTTAGGAGTGGGAATTGGGTTGAGAATATCAAAAAAACTGTGGGGATTTAAAATGACGAAGATGGGGAATAATCGAAACTTTCACCTACGGGGATGGGACAAAGAAAGTTTTATCACCGAAGTTCAAATGGGGATGGGGACGAAGATTATTATATTCGAACCGTAAGGATAACTGAATCGTAATCGTATAAATAGCTGTAGGGATTCTAAAAAATATTCACAAGGATCCTTGATATTTTACAAAAATTTTAAAACATATAAAATTAACTCTCATTTACATGCATACTTACATATCTTATTACCAATATATTTGTGTCTTTTGTTTAAACCTTATTGAGTTTGGGTGACTTCTCTAGTAATTTACCATTCATTTGTTAATTATATATTCTATTTATCTCTCTATTTTTGCCGTTCATTTTATACAAAAACTTTATTCCCCTTCAACCATATGTTTAAGTGTATTGAGTATATAACATGTAAATTGAAATCGACTATTTATTTTGGTTAGTAAAATAGTAAATTTTGTTTAATTTTTGAGATGAAAATTTCTCAAAAACCGTGGGATCCGATGGGCATGAGAATGTGGACGGAAAATTCACCGAAGCAAATAATGGAAATTACCCAAAACTATACCCACAAATGTTAAAAATAAAGTAGAAAGTACAAATCGTCCCCGAACCGATCGATTCCCACCTCTAAGAGTAGCGTGCGGGTTTGAAGAAGAAAGTTTAGAGGTTTACTAAAGTTTTTTTTTTGAAAAAAAAATTATAGTTAAAAAGTACGAATTTAATATTTTGATTAAAGTTTTAAGTTAAAATTAGAGACCAACACTCTTTGTTAAAGCGTCATATATTAGGGTTAATACTAAAATAAGTGCTTAAATTATCTATTTTTTTTGGATGCCTAAATTATTTTTGCCCTTTTAACTGCTTAAATTATATTTTTTTGGTAAAAATATGTGGCAAAATCATCATTTTTTTTTTTGTCAAAGTAAGTGCCTCAGTTTAACCTTTAAAATGATAAAAAAAATGATAGTTTTAGCACCTAAAAAGGGCAAAAAATTGTTTAGGCACTCAAAATGAAAAAAAAAAAACATGATAGTTTGGGCACCTATTTTGACATTAAGCTCATATATTATTATAACGAGAATTAACGTTCGAATAACTATTTTGTGATAAATTAATAATATAAATAGTTAAAATATAACTTTTAAAAATTAAATGGTCAAGATTATAAAAATGAACAAAAAGTGGCAACCAGTTATTTATTCGAAAATTAAATAGAATAGGGTGTGTGCTATAAAAGTTGAACTCTATGTTAGAGAACAAGAGACTTTTTCTATATACCAGGAATTGAGCTTTGGGCAGATATTTTAATTAATTCACCATCTCAAGCGGGGCCTGGGGGATATTGAGGGGAATTATCTTTATTTAGTTTATTAATTATAAATAAATAGATGAAAAAAAATGCAGCCCATGCTTCTTTTATCTCAAAAAATAATTTAAGTTAGAATGTCAAGTGTCAACATAATATTACATCATATTGTTTATCATTTTAGAAAATCATATCAATAACCATCTGACGATGAGACCCTTAACCCAATAAACTTTTTCAAAGCCTTGGAAATTTAAATCTAAATTGATGCTTGAACAACCCCATGTTATTAATTAATATTATTTTCCCATTATTTTTAGAGTGCAAATAATATAAATAGCAACATAATTTTGTAGTAGGCCATAGTCTCCGTATATGACCAAAATCTCTTTTGGGTTTTTGTTCTTTAATAATTGAATTTCCTTTAATCATAAACAATAACACAAACTTTCTATAAAGTTCACAAATTGGATTGAACAAGAAATAAAATAATAATAATAACATTTTTCAAAATAAAATAAATCCGAACTTTAGAAATAAACATATCATTTGTAAATACAAGCAACATGGACATCAAAGAAAATTTACTTCAAATATAATTATTATATTTTTGGTACATATAATGTATAAGAAATGTAAAGCTCCTAATTAAGGTGCAGAGGGAGTTGCTATGGAATATCTTTCCGATTTATGGTAAGCTTGGTGATATCTTTATTAGGCTAGAAAAATAAGAGGGGCATGGAGTTGAAGGGAACTTTTGCATTGGGTGCATGTGGTCCATTTATTCAGATTTTTTTAAATAGTTAAATAATTTATAATTTTTTTATGAAAATATTACACGTTTAAATCTACATTCATTTAAGTTTCAAAAAGAAATCTACATTCATTTATATGATGCAACATAAATTAGTAATAAGATAAATATGAAAAGTAGAATTAACAAAAGTAGCACTCATACAATAAACAAGTAGAAAATAATAATAACATAACTTAAAAATTTTACTTGAATTTCATTCTTCTTTCTCCTGAAAAAAGCCTCTCCCTATGTGACCTTACTCCTTCCATCTTCAGCATTTGAAGCAGAAAGTCATTCCAAGTATCAATCGGACCAGGCAAGCACCAATGCACACAATCATTGTACAACGTCACATTTTCATGAGCCCAATGTCCGTATCGGCTAGGATGACCGTCCGGTCTCAACAATGACGCTTGTGTCGTATCCATTAACCGATATTTCTTCCCTTTCTTTCTCCCTTCTCTTTCGGCAGTTTTAAATTCCTCGATTTGAATCATATAGAACTCCATATTATCACCATCCAATGCAGTCTCATTGCTTCGAAACGGCTTCGTTCTTACGCAATTCCCACCTTGGTTCCACAACCCGTTCTCGAAGTGTGGTGGTGCAAAAGTTCTTAAAATCGTTATACCTTTGAAGTTTTCCAAGCTATTGATAGCTTTAAAAGCAGTCCTGAAAGCCTTTCGATACCCATAAAACTTGGTTAAGTCCGTGACATTTTCAATAAGGCAAAAATGGCATCCCACAATCTGATGATTTTCGTAAAATACCGATGGACGATAAAACCAATGACCGCCGGAGATAATTAAATAGTCAAATTCTTCAATCTGGGTCGTCCATCGTTCATCGAATTCGTCGAGATGGAGATTAAAAAGTCCAGTCTGCGTCGGACCGTTGTCGTCTCTTTCTTCCGATTTCACCAAATGTGGAGTCCAAAAGTAAGCAACGGTGAAATTGTAAGTCGTGTATTTCCATCGTTTGAACCTCTCGTCTGGTGTATACGAAACATCTATTGGATATTCAACCTGAAACAATAATCAATGCAAATGCTAAGGATTGCTTCAATCAGAACATGTTAATTCATTATTTAAGTAGTAATTTTTTAAACTTTAATTATATAAATATTTTACTATTCAAAAAATATTATTTCATTATTCTTTAATAAGAAAATAATTTTGAGTGGTGTAAACCTTATCCATTTATCCAATAAATAGTATTTCAACTTTATTCCAAGAAAAAGCAATCTACGGGTGTGGATCAAAGCAAAACATTATCGAATAGAAATAGAATTTTGGCCAAATAATTTAATGTTTTGTCGACAAAACACATTAAAAATCTATGAACATATTTATACCAGACAAACCAGCCCACGTTACCTACAACTGTATGCAAATACGCCAACCTCAATAATAATAATAATAATAATAATAATAATAATAATAATAATAATAATAATAATAATAATAATAATAATAATAATAATAATAATAATAATAATAATAATTGGGATATAAAATCTAACAAAACAAAATTGTAGTTAAGTTTATCATTATAATTTAACTTAATGAAGAAATTCAAATTTGATTCTTTTGTTCACCTTTGGTTTAAAATGGTTGGGAGATAAAATCTAACAAAAAAAACTTCTTCAAATATATAATTAACTTATAAAATATTAAATTAAAAATTACATATTTTATTTTATAAATAATAGAACTTATTTTTTTCGTTGTTTTGTTTTTTTTAATAAAGTATTCAATTATTTTGTGACCACCGGCAGATGAAGGGAATCGTTTTGTAGTGATATTCAAAAGCAAATATTTAATCATTGAATATCAAATCCGGTGTATCCATGTCATTAAAAAATCCCATGCTTATTAGTTTTTATCATGTTTTTTTATATAATCGCCAATATTTAATTGATTGGCCCATTAATCTGAATTAGATACTACAAATATCCATTACGAGGGTGATATTTCATACTCAATTTATTTTAATCACGACGTTAAAATACGAATTTTAGACATTATTTAAGTATATAATGTCTCATCTCACTAGATTAATATAATATTTTTATTTTTAATTTGATATGAAGATATTTTTATATAAAATCTTCATATAGCTTTTTTTTTGAAAATTTAATTAAATTTACTCATACAATAAACTCATATAAAACACTTATTCTTTTGTTAAAAATTTAAAATTGAGGAAAATTGGTTAAAAATAAAACATTGTGGAAGGAATATGTTAGATTTTAATGCAATCAAATATCGCGAATTATTAGACTTGAGGAATATGAAAAAGAGATGAAAACAAAAGAGCTTGACAAAGAAGGAATAAAACTTTTATGTCACAAACACATATAATTGTCAAATTTTATAACAAAAATGTTTGGGGGAATATTTTTATTAAATTTTAGACTTAATGGTTTTTGAAATTTTCATAAAAAATAATTCAATTCCTAAAAATTTTTACTCAGTAAATTATTAAACTTAGAGAATTAATGTGGTCTTTTGATCGACGAAGCTGTAATTAATTATGACAGTGTTGGCATGAAAGTCCAAGGGACTAACATGGTGGTCTACATGTGAATGATGACGTGACAAAAAAGCTTAATTGATTTATTAAGAAAGTTTGAGAGTTTGATTGACTTTTTTTTTAAAAAAGTTTGAGTGCGCAATTGAATTTCTTAGAAAGTTCAAGAACAGAAATCAAGAACTCAATTGATTTTTTTTTTCTAAAATTCGAGACCTTAAGAACCATTAGGTCTATATTTTATCTTCAAATTATTTAAAATATGAGATTAAATGAAAGAATTAATCAAGAATTTGTATTTAACGTTAAAATTCAATCAAACAAAATATGAATGAAAAAACTTAAAATTGAGTTAAAATATAGAGTACCAAATTTCACATTGTTGTTAACATTAAAAAGATTCCTCTATTGATAATCTGATGGGTTATTAGTTGAAATGTCCATGTTTAGATAGCAGCCAACAGCTTAATAATTATTAGAGACAAAGACAATTATTTTTAGAAAAAACATAAATTTTTTAAATAACTTCATTTTAAAAATATCATCTGTGTTAAATATAATAAAATTTATCTTCATATGATCCATTGACGGTATATAGTTTTATACACCGTTAGTAACTCAAATAATGATACACATTAATAATAAAATTTAATGAATTTAATTTTAAAAATTTTATGATGATAAATCATCTTTTAGTTCACTTACGATTTTACGTTGGTAACAAGGTAGATGAATATAAACTATTTCTATCAAAAACTATATAAAAAACTGTATTTTTTCTATATTTTCTTTTTAAAAAAATACAGAAAAAATCAAATTCTTTTAATTATTAGCTTGTTGCCTTTTCCCCCTTCTTTTGGCATTATGTTTTTGGTAGTAACTAGGTGAATAATTTTAAAGAATATGATTTTTTTTTTCTGTACTTATAGTTTTATATATTATTATAATATTATGAATCCAAATATTTATAAATTTTTTATTTTATTTTCGGACTGTCATATCTTTTACCTAAAGTTTATGATGCTTTTTAATTATGCGAACTAATAATTGAACAACTGTGTTCCTCACAATTCCACCTCACAGTTTCACCTAATCTTTGATTTTACATAATGGCTTAGGTAAACTAACCTTGCTACTAAGTATAATTGATTGGACAAATGTTTATGGACCACTTAAAATTATTTAACAATTTTAAATAGAAAATTTCCATAAAATACATACTTGATGTCTCAACTCTAACGTCAAATCTAAAGAATAGATTTCCAAATACATGAAGATTTAAAATCTATACGGTAGAAAAACAAAAACCATGACAATTCTTTTAATTAATTTTTTTCATCAACTAATATAATAATTGTGAATATATTGTTTGGTTGGGATTATTTTTTTTAATAAAGTGATTTATTTTACTGTTGTTATAAAAAATTATACATAGTTTATGTAATATAAAAGTATAAGATGCAAAATAGCACAAATGTTGCATGTAGTAGATGGACTTACTCTAGAAAGGAGGCATATCAAGGACTGCATTTGGTTTCTACCCACAGAGTCACCAACAAAGGCCAAAGATTTGCCCCTGACGATTTCCAGGAACTGAGCTGGGTTCAACACAGGGAGCTCACACCCTTCAGGTTTCCATTTCCATTTCATGAACTCGGTGTCCGGCCTTCCGTATTTCATGCAATTCTGATGCTCGTGTATTGCCCAGCACGTCGTGTTCGTGTAGTATGGCGCGTTGTGATTCGGCACCCATTCGCCCGAGAATATGTCACACTCCTCTCCTTCGGATAGCCTTATGGAAGACCGGAGTTCACTTTCTCGAGAGTCGTATGCGGTGATGGGGGAGGCCTTGGGGGATGAGGCTTTTATGAGGTATAGAGGATACCCTAGCAAAGGGTAAAATACAGGAATTATTGTGAGAAAAACTAGGGTGACACAGATTAGTATTAGGACAATTTTCGCTGTTTTGGGCTGTCCATGGCTTCTCCCAAAGGGAGACTCCATTGCATGAAGCTTCATTTTCAAAGAGGAGATGGAGTTTTAGGGAAGGAGTGAAGACATTTAGCTAGAAAGAGACTTTGCCAATGTATTTAAAGTTGTGTCATGTTCAAAATAATGTTTTTTTATATAATCAAGTATACATGCATTTTTATGACTATTCATATCTAATCCAATGGTTGTCTAATTCATATTAGATATTGTTGATTATGAGACTACCTTCTCAACCTAATTCGTTTCATTCACAACGTTATGACTTTAACATCTAACCTTATTTAAAGAATCCAGTATATATGTTTGAGAAAATGTTGTATAAGAAATTATTATTAGTATACTACTATTATAGTCTTTCTCATGATATAGAAGCCTCTAAGTGAAAAGAAAAAATAGTTCATTCAAAAAGAAAAGAAAAGAAAAAATAGAATAAATTTATTGTACATAAAAATAATAATTTCTATTGTGATCAAATTAAGACTTAATTGGTATCAAATACCGACATTTGAATTTTATAGTTATCGACGGTTTTTTTAAAGAAAATATTTGTTTTCTTATTTATGCTGTTATTTTTATATTTTTTTAATACGCTGGTGTGATGCAAGGGTAGCATCTGTTCAACGTTATTTTTATATTTTTAAATTGTCTTGTTTAAAATGTAACTTTAAAAGAGATAAGGACTATTAATATTTATATTTTTTTTTCTTTTAATGAATTCAACTTTTAGAGTAATTTTATATTTCAACCTTTTTATATGATATGACATGAAATAACTAAATTATTGGGACCCTTGTATTAAAAATGTTTATGTGGTAGGATTGAATTGAAATTTCTTTAATTTTCTTTATTTCCAAACTTGGCTCATACGAGTCAGACAATTATATGATTATTAGACAAGATGAATGAAATAACTTAACTAAACTAAATCTCGAATTCAAAATTTAAAATATTAGACAAGATTAATTTGATTGAATATAATTGGATAAAACTCAGATGGTTACACTTGTGGCTGTGGGGCAAAGTTACAAAAAATAAATTAAAGGTTGCGGGCAAATCCAATAGTAATGAAGGCAATGAATCATTGGTTTTTGATATTGTTTATTTAATCAATTATGAATTATTGGTCATTTTTAGGAAAATGATGAAAAGAACCCTTTAACAACTAGATTATTGTATGCGAAAAGGCACCTAATTAATTTAGATTTAAATATTCATTGTCGGATCTCCATCATTCACAAGAGAAGGAAAAAATTAATTTTTTGAGTAAAGTTTACAAATGGTCACATTATGATGTGATAGTTACAAAATTTTAAATAATAGCTTGTTTAATCATTTATGTCTGCACATTTAATCAATTTAGTTTCAGTTTAACCTCATTATTGATGTCTTTATTGATTGAATGTGTAAATATTAAGGTTAAATGTGATATTATATAAAATTTTGAAACTATTACACTATTCACTTAACAACAGTTAACGGCTCAGTGATCATTTGTAACAAAAATTAAACTTTAATGCTTATTATACTACTTTTGAAACTTTAATGACCATTTTATATTTTTGGATAGTATAATTCATTTGTATACTTTACATTAATTTGTTAAAAAAATACTTGTACTAGTAGTAGACTTGTTCAACTAAACTGTACCCAACTGGATTCCGGTGGGTGCTTCTCAAAATTGAAAATTATAATCTTGGAAATTACAATTAGGACCGTATATTATTTTTGCTACAAATTATCTATATTTATTATTGAAGTGGTGCCGATGGATATATAAAATCATATACCAATAAATGTAAAAAAAAAATTATATACCAATAAATGTAAAAATACCAATAGGCCTCAACAATACCAAACGGCACGATTGATACTTTTGTTTCTGAACAAAGGAACAAACTGGTATTCATTCAACAATTAAGAAACAAAAACAACACAAATCACATTCGTTTATTGACGAATCAGAGTAACAGGGAGGGAGAAACATAACAGAGCAGAAAAAAAAGAACAAAAACAAACAGTCCACAACAGGGAATTGAGCACAAACAAGGGAACAACAACAAGAAACACCAAATCTATCGACCAAAGTCGAGGAAGCACAACGCAAGTAAATCCATGGACTCCTACTGCATGACGGTCCGGAGGACATCAGAGGATAAAAGCGGATCAAAGAAATGCATAGAGAACGGCCCTACAAACCGTCGCGGCGTATAGATCTTACATCTTCGAAGTTTGAGAAGGAAACGGAGCTATCAAGCACCGCGAATGGGCTGCCGTCGACAGAAGCAGAAAGACGAAGACAACGAAGGGTTACAGAGACCCCCACAGCCCATCACCCAACCTGCAACGGAGAGATGGAGGGGGAGAAGAAACACAGTCATACACACAAACAAACAAACGAATGGTGGAGGCCAGGGGCGGATTTACGTATATGTTAGTGGGTCAGTTGACCCCACTTGGGTTATAGAAATTTTTGTAAAAAATAACCAAGTTTGGAAGAGAAAAAAAATCAAATGTACTTGAACTCTCTTTTCGGTGCCTTTATATGGTCCAACACTAAAATATTAAATTATAAGTTTTAACTTTAAACCCTAAACCCTAAAAATACATCATACCATCAATTCTTTAAACCCTAAATCTATTTTTAGTGTAGAGGATAAATAAGGGCAGCAAAATAGGACATGAGATTTCTATTAACTTATCCACTATTAAAAAAATTAATTCATTTAGTTTTGGTTTTGACTTTCTTGAACTCACTTAATATAAAATTTAGATCCGTCATTGGTGGAGGCGCTGTCTCATCACCCAAACTATCTATCAGATTATTCTATTTTTATTGTTATTAGGTAGTTATTAAGATGTTAGATTACAACCTGTATTTTCTTTGTTGTTTCTTTATTTTCTTTTATATTATATAAAGACATATTGTATTTTATTTTAGACTGACTTTTGATAAAATAAATGAATAATAAAACGCTTTACTTTTCCTCTTGAAACGACACTGTGTATCTAGCCCTAATTCCCAATCTTGTTCTCTTCTCCTAAATTTCTCTCGTTCGTCTTCTTCAACCGTTCGACTAAATATTTCAATCTTTCAAACTCCAATCGAATCAAAGTATCTTGATTCTATCATGGTATCAGTAGACTCTGTTTCTCGCTCTCGATCGTCCGATGATGCGAATTCTTTTCGGAATGATGATCTGACGGATGATTTCTATATTCATCCTAATGAGAACCCTACCCTAGTTCTCACCTCTGCTTTGCTCGACGGCTCCAACTATCATACCTGGGCTCGATCGATGAAGATGAGCCTCATCTCCAAAAACAAATTTGGGTTCGTCGACGGCAGTATCAAAGAACCTTGTTCAAGTGATCCTAAGCACAGCGCGTGGATTAAGCGCAATAACTTAGTCCTTTCTTGGCTCCAGCGTGCGATTTCGCCGGAGATCGGTCAGAGTGTTCTTTGGGTTGATAGCGCTTCCGATTTGTGGACGGATCTTTACGATCGATTTCATCAAGGAGACATGGTTCGTATCTCAGATCTGATGCAAGAATTTTTTTCTTTACAGCAAGGTAATCTCTCGGTTACTAGTTTTCATACTCGGTTAAAGGTTATATGGGATGAGTTGTGTAATTTGCGGCCTTTATCCGACTGTGATTGTGTTGAGTGGATCGCAAGATCGAAATTGACCAAGAGGGGGGGTGAATTGGAAATTTAAAGGTTTGTGGTGGAAATTGGCAAATTAAAAATTGATGGACAAGAGATTTAGAGTGGTTCAAGTTCCAAATGAACTCTACATCCACTACCTTAGCTTCACTAAGGATTTGCAACAATTCCACTAAATCGTTCTTCCCCTTTTCTAGGACAAGGAGGCAACCCTTTACAATTTCGGTTGATTTTTCTACCCAAAAATCAACTCAACCCTCACACAAGAGAAAAAAGAAATTTGTAGGCTAATAAGGTATCTCTCAATACAAATGATAGCCCCAATACAAGCACTCAACCCAATTTGACAAAGTATGAATGAAGATTACAAATTGGGATTTCTACACAAAGTGGGATTTTTGCACAATTGCTTGAATTTGATGTTTGGATGTTTGCTTTAGGATCAATAGTTGTTGCTGATGCTTTTGGATGTCTCTTTTATACCTTCTCATTGATTTCTAGCCGTTTGGGTGGTTGGGAACATAAATGGAGCCGTTGGAACCCTCTCTTGCCACCATAAATGCAGTCTGCACCAACCCGTTTCGGAACACGGGGTACCTGTTTCGGAACGGACTAAAATAGAAAGAGCCGTTGGGGTGCATTTAAGAGCCCGTTTCGAAACGCCTTAGGGCCGTTTCAGAACGATTTTGCCACTGTCAAGGGTCGTTTCGGAACGGTCTTATCCCGTTTCGAAACGCCTTAACTACTTTCAGAAAATCAGTTAAAAACTCATAACGGTCATATTTTCAAATTAAACCTAGCACCTGTTTCGAAACGATTTGGATCCGTTTCGAAACGGATTTGCTACTGTCAAGGGTCGTTTCGGAACGAGCTTGATCCGTTTCGAAACACCCTTTTAATCTTTAAAAAACTCAGCAAATATTTGAACCGTTGGTCCTTTTCAAATCAAATATGAAGAACAGTTTCGAAACGAGTGATACCGTTTCGAAACGAGTTAAAGTGTTTCGATACACGTTTCGGAACGATGGTCGACAGTGATGAAAACGTTTCGAAACGCCTGAGGGCCGTTTCGAAACAGGACTCTGAAAATCACTGTTTTTAGCTTGAAACACTTAGAAAAGAATATTTGAAAAGCATGTTTTTTTAACTTAGGCATAATCTTAAACTTATATAGGGATATTTTGAGGACTTAAAATTCGTTTTGACTTTTTCAATTTAGTCCTTAGGTTTTTAGTTATATCAAAATTAAAATATTTGTTTCACAATCTCCCCCTTTTTGATATAACAAAACCAAAGTTAGAATTTTTGAGAATTTTGAAAGTTTTGAAAACATTCTAACTCCCCCTTAATTTAAGATAGGTTTTTAAAGTTAAAAGATTTGAAATCCAAGTTGTAAACCTTTAAAAAAACCTTTTAAAATTTAAAACGAATTTTAGTGTGGCTCTTAAATTTCTTCTCCCCCTTTTTGTTAGATCAAAAAGAACAATAAAAGCTCATAGAGAAGATAAAGGATTAGTACCAATAAGCAATAATAAGCAACCATAATATTAATTCATAATATCAAAATATCCAAAACATAAATCAAACATTAAGTTCAAACATAAAATCCCAAATAAAAAGCCATAAGCATATGTTCCTAAAACATGAGAAAACATAAAGATGCAATCTTAATCCTAAAAAGCATAGATAATATGATATGGTATGATATGGAGTTCCTAAGCCTCGTCATCATCATCCGAAGTATCATCATCGCTCTTGGCTTGAGAACGGTGAAACTTCGTCCATTGCCCATAAAGAGTAGAGAAGGAGAGATCCAAGTTGGAATGCGAAGTCTCAAGAGTTTGAAGACGATCCTCGACATTCTTCAACCGATTGCCCATAGATTCAAAACCCGAAGCAATGCGAGTGTCCAAAGCATCGAATCGAGAGTCCAAAGCATTGAATCGCTCGGTAAGGAAGGCCGTGAGAGCATCATTGTTTGCCATTTGAACTTGCGGTGGAGGAGCAACGGGAGGAGGAACCGCTTCTCTATCAACTCTTTCCCAAACACCATTCACATATGTGAACCCGGACTTGCGAAGGGATGACTCACCAATTGTGGTCTTGCGAGGTTCCGGAGAGTCGTAGGTACAATCAATATCAAGATCATTGAAGAGGTAACTTAAGACAATACCATAGGTAAACGACTTCAACTCACTTGTGTCAATAAGCTTAATATTATTGACTATCTCGGCAAAGATTATCTTAGGCACATTAGGGCGCTCACCTCTAAGGAAACACTCAAGCCAAAAATGATCGGTTTGACGGATATGAGAGTATTTACCTCCGGAAGGCCGAATAAACCAAGAAACCATCAAGTGAAGAACTTGATCGTGCACATCCAAGAAAAGTGCTTTGCCGGTGAAATTTCCAAAGTGGCGTTCATCCTCAAGACCCTCATCCTTAAGTTTAAGAGCAGACTCCAAAAGAGCAACATTAACAACAAACTTTTTGCCTAATAAGGATGACTCAATTCCAACAATCTCGGTTTTGGTCTCATCATATATAAAACGAGCATTAAAGTAGAAAAGGAGTACCATGTTTTTGTAGCGAACATCCGGAATGCTCAAGAAAAAGAGAAGATTCCACTCATCCAAACGATCGAGATAACGGAAAAGGAATCGCTCGGAATTGAGGAACTCAAGATCAATGACACGTTCTTTACGAACCGCGAAATCCTTGACAAAAGAGAAGCGAGCACGCTGGTCCGGAGTTTTAAGAGATTTCTGAAAAAGCATAGTGAGATTCGGACGAATGCTCGAATCACCGGATTGAACGGCCTTGCGCTTCTTGTTAGCTTGATCCGCCATCTAAAAACATTAAGCAAGTGTTTTAAAATTAAGTGTATGCATTGATATTTAAAATCAATCCAATAATAAATCCCACTTAGGTTTTTGAAAACAAAATTAAAATAAAAAAACAGTAAAAAAATACGACTGAAAAATTTTATATTCGAATAAAAAATTTTGAGATTTGGAAAATTTTTTACAAGATATGGAAAACCCACAACTAAAAAAATATAATGTATACAAAAATAAAATTTTCTAACCTAAGATTCGAACATAAATTGCAAGAGAAAGAAAAAGAAAAAAAATTACCTTAGTTTGGGATTTTGGATGATTTGATTAAAATCCTTGCACAAGATTGATGAAACTTGCTTAGACTTGAGCTTTAGAGTAAAACCCCTCACAATTTTGTGAAAATCAAAGAGTTTGAGAGGGTATTTATAGAGAGGGAGGCGGTTAGGGTTTTAAGAGTTTTAATGAAAAGTGAATTGTGTCATTAAAAGCCCTAAATAAAGCAATCCGCGATGCCGTTTCGGAACGGTCAAGGCCGTTTCGAAACGGGGCGGCTAGGGTTTTGACCGTTTTGAGACCATAGGATGACCGTTTCGATACGGTGTTGACTGTATCGAAACCCTTTTGACCCGTATCGGAACGCGTTGCGATACACCCCTTGGCAGTAGCAAAAACGTTTCAGAACGCTTTTGAGGCGTTTCGAAACGCCCTTCTCTCAGAGCAGAATTTAAGGTATCCGTATCGAAACAGTGTCACCCGTTTCGATACACCTGGGCCTAGAAGTGCAGATGAGGCTCTAAAAGTGCAGAAAATTGAAGTTTTAGGAGGCCTAACATGCATAAATGTTATGAATGAGCAGGCAAAACATATTTAAGCATAAACATACTCCCCCTAACTATAGGCATGGATGAAATTAGGAGTTTAAGCATACAAACATGGCATTTCACAAGATCAAGCATATTTAAGCACAAAAGAGGTCCTAAAAGGTCAAGATAGGCTGGCTAGACCTAACTCTCTCCTAAGGGACCAAAAATGCTCTTTGTCTAAGGGTTTTGTAAATATGTCCGCTAATTGATTCAAGGTGTCTACATACTCTATAACCACATCTTCCTTAAGGACATGATCTCTAATGAAACGATGCCTTATTTCCAT
Organism: Hibiscus trionum; assembly: GCA_030270665.1. Classification (NCBI taxonomy): domain Eukaryota; kingdom Viridiplantae; phylum Streptophyta; class Magnoliopsida; order Malvales; family Malvaceae; genus Hibiscus; species Hibiscus trionum. The sequence goes on from BSYR01000004.1 coordinate 20,559,913, forward strand.
ATGTTTGGTTCTAGAGTGTTGGATGGGATTTTTTGTTAAACAAATAGCACTAGTGTTGTCACATTTTAGGGGTATAGTTTCAACTTTAATTCCATAATCTAAGAGTTGTTGCTTCATCCAAAGGACTTAAGCACAACAATTCCCTAAGGATATGTACTCGGCTTCGGTGGTAGATAAGGCTACACTATTTTGTTTCTTAGAGAACCAAGATATGAGCATACTACCTAAGAATTGACAAGTTCCCGAAGTACTTTTCCTATCGATTTTACAACCCCCATAATCCGCATCCGAGTAAGCATGAAGGTTGAAGGTAGAGTCTCTAGGGTACCAAAGACCTAAACAAGGAGTGTCTCTAAGATACCTAAAGATCCTTTTAACGGCTATAAGGTGTGACTCTCTAGGACTAGCTTGAAACCTAGCACACAAGCAAACACTAAACAAGATATCCGGTCTACTTGCGGTAAGGTAAAGCAATGATCCAATCATAGAACGATAAAGCTTAGAGTCAACACACTTACCTCCTTCATCTTTGTCAAGCTTTGTAGATGAGCTCATAGGAGTGGCTTGAGGCTTTGCATTCTCCAAGCCAAACTTCTTGAGCATATCCTTTATGTATTTTGCTTGGTTGATGAAGGTGCCATCACTACAAAAAAATGTACGTATACCGACGCTTAGTTATACCGACGGACAATAATCATCGGTATAAACGATATATACCGACGGAAAATAAACCTGTCGGTAAAAGGTCTAATTTATACCGACGGATGTTGTATATGTCAGTATAGACAGTATTTATACCGACGGAAGAAAGAAAACCATCAGTATAGGTAAACCATATACCGATACTTTTTTGGTGTGTCGGTATAGGTGTAGTTTAAAGCAACGATTATTTGTGGCCGTCGGTATAGGTATACTATATACCGATATTTTTTTGATGTGTCGGTATAGGTGTAATTTATACAGAAGATTATTTGTGGTGTCAGTATAGGGGGTTAATATTTTTCACGCGTTTTAATTACTTTTGCGGTATAGGATTTCCCCAAAAGTTGAAATCCCTAAATTAGAATAAATATTGAACTCTTCTCTCTCGCGCGCTCGTCGACGGTGGTGGCTTCGGTCGCCCATCTTGGATTGGCCTCCGACGGTAGCAGTCCTTTCTGTTCGTTTCCAGGTATACTTCATCTGCGAGAGTTCTTTATTAATTTTGCTTCCTTTTCTATTTTCCCCTAAACTGAAACGCATTCCTTAGAATGCGTTGGTTGGCAGTAAACAACCTTAAAAGTTGTTTGATTATTAAGTCAAACTATATTGCTTTCTAAATGTGTTCTCTTTTGATTTAAATTCTCATTCCTTTTATTCTTGATTATTCGTACATTTCTCTCTAAATAGATCTGAATTTTATTGATATTGGTAGCCATGATTTCTTTGAACAAGATCAAATTCATCGATTTCTACAGGTTTAAATCTCTCATTTATCTTTTCCGTTCATCGCACTTTTTTATATAATTTTCTGGTGATTGACACAAAAGAATGGGTCTGATCTGATCATTTTACAGAAAAGCACTAAATTATTCTCAATTTGTTATATTTGGATTGAATTGTGTTTGTTTATTTACAGGAAAACCAAAAACACATTGTTACTGTTTAGCGTTGGATAATGGAATGTATTTGTTTGAATAGTTTTTGAGAAACTATTGTTTGTTTGGTAAAATGAATGAGCTGAAATTTTTATTCTTTAATATATTTATTTTTCATTTTTCTATTGAGGTTTAAGCACATGTGTACAATATCTTATTTTGCGTCTGTACAGGAAAATTCTTAGAGATTTGACGGAGGCATCGTTATATGGTGCAGGCTTATCCATTATATCAACACTCCCTATGGTATTTTTATTTGGAATGGTAAGCAGACTTTTCTGTTTACTCCAACTTCAACTCAACCTGTTTTGAAATCTTGGCCTCTAGTTTTAATTTTTCATCCCAACACGACATTCATGATTCAACATTCTTTTATCGTATTAGATGTTGTCATTTCATTTTCTTTGCACTGATGATAATTATCAGATATACTTGTAGTTTATTAGTTCAACTTTTGCCTTGAAATGAAGCAAATTCTTATGTTTTCTTCACCTACGCCCATGGTAATCAATGGATTTTTTTTTGCAGGAACCGAATGATTATTTAACAGTCAGTACCACTACATTTATTGTTGTTGACAATAGTTCTAATGAGGACTTTTTACGCATTGATTTTAACATCAGGCACAATACTTTTCTGTAGCGATCTAATATATCAATGTTCTAATTTGATTGCAATTTTTTTGTTAGTTAAAGTCTTAAGATTTATTTGTCATTCCTTACCATGTGATAATTTTTATGCTCCTTGGTGCTAGTGGAGTACTCATCTGGTAATCTACTTTAGCATGCATGATCTTTCTCTTTAAGATGTCGAAGCATTGTTTGTTTAGCTATTTAGCTGTGTAAAGTGGTCCTCAAGCATAACTTATTATACTGATATGGTTGCAAATCTTCTAATTTATGTAATCCGTTTTATGACTTTATATTCTTCATTTACATATAGTTACCCCTTCTTTTTTTCTTTTCTTAAGGATAAGTGAGCATTTTAATAACTTTTAATACACTTTATAATGTGGTATTTTCTTTGCTAGGACTTATTTTGTGAGGCCATTGTCTACCTTTAAACAAACACATTTGTTTCACTATTCTAAAAAAAGAAAATAGCATTTTGAATGAATTAAACCCTTGCTTCCAATGAGTTTGAAATCTTAGGTTAAACTGATAGTAATGACATGCTATGCTCTGGTATAAGTTATGACTAGCTATATTTGATTTTTTCTACCATTGAGTGCTTCGAGTGGCTTCGTCACTTATAGTAGTCTTAGTCTCGCCATACTTTTTTGGGGTTTTAAAAATCGTCTTGGGATAAAATTGCCAAGATAATAGAAGAGAGGTCTGAGAATACATTATTTCTCTTCCATGGAACAAATTTAGAAGTAATTTCTTTACTTGGCAATGAATTTTGCACCCTTGCTTTTTACAGATATGATCCAGAAACTGATGGGCGTATCCTTTTGGCAAAGTTGATTGCACTGAAGAAGTTGACTTGTGTAAGAGGTATTTTCTTATTTGATTTTATATCACGTATAAATTGAAGCTTTCTTGTTTGAGATTATGATTATGTATCATTATTTGACCATTAACCATATTGTTACATTCTGATCATTTTTTTTTGAAATGTACATTCTGATCTCTTTTAATCATATTGTTGCATTATGATAGATACATATTAATAGTTATCACTAAATATATTTAAACTATGCTTTCTTGCTTATTGTATGGAATTATTTCTTGAATGTTGTGTTTTTCATTGTTTTTAATAGGCACCTCTTGATGCTGTCAGTGCTTTTGCGGCAATTAATTATATCAGTCGATCATTGCGTTCAACAAATCAACAGAATACAGATGCAAAAGATCCAAGGACGCAATAGAGGAGGATCTTTGAATTATTTTTAGCTTTTATTATCTACATTATTAAGAAACACAAATATTTGCTTGCACAGTTCTTGTTCTTGTAATAGACTCATACTAATTTTAATGATTATGTATTACATACTTTTTTATTTGAAGATTAAATTGGATATTTTTCACTCTGAAAAATGAAATAATTTTTGTTATAATAGTATTAGTATTTAAAATAAAAATAAACAATAACTTAAAATAAAAAATAAATGTCAATTAAACCTATACCGACGGACAAAGTTGTTGGTAAAAATAATCCCTATAACGACGACCATATCGTTAGTAAAGCCTGCCGTTATATATATATACTATCTATACTGACGGATTGTGTCCATCACTAAAAGTAAACCCTATAGCGACGGATTGTAATCGTCATAATAGATACACTAATTTATCGGGGTAGTCTTCACCTATACCGACGGTTTTGTCCGTAGGTATAGGGTCCCAACATCTATACCGACGGTTTTGTCCGTCGCTATAGAGGTATACCGACTAGCGTATTACTGACGGCATTTTATCTGTCAGAATATATCTTTTGTCCGTCGGTAAAAGGTTTAAGACCTTATACCGACGAATTTTTTATGTTTTACCGACAGTTTTCTGTCTGTCGCTATATGTCATTTTTTTTGTAGTGCATCCTTCTTTTGCTTGATTTGGAGTCCCAAAAAGAATGAGAGCTCCCCCATCATGCTCATCTCAAATTCACCTTGCATTAACTTAGCAAACTCTTGACAATGACATTCATTAGTAGAACCAAAAATGATATCATCAACATAAATTTGAACTACTAAGATGTCATTTTTATACATTTTTATAAAGAGTGTAGTGTCCACCTTACCTTTTTCAAATCCTTTTTCAATCAAAAAATTTGAAAGCCTTTCATACCAAGCTCTAGGAGCTTGTTTTAAACCATAAAGTGCTTTGGTAAGTTTGAAAACATGATTTGGAAATTTTGAATCTTCAAAACCCGGTGGTTGTTCCACATACACTTCTTCATTTATAAAACCATTTAAAAATGCGCTTTTAACATCCATTTGAAAGAGCTTGAAATTATGATAACATGCATATGCAAGCAACATCCTAATGGCTTCCATTCTAGCTACGGGTGCATAGGTTTCATCAAAATCTATTCCCTCTTCTTGAGTGTAACCTTGTGCTACAAGTCTAGCTTTATTTCTCACAATGTTACCACTCTCATCTAGTTTGTTCCTAAAGACCCATTTAGTTCCTATTGTAGATTGATTACTAGGCCTATCAACTAATGTCCATACATTACTTCTCTCAAATTGATTTAACTCTTCTTGCATAGCCATAATCCAAAAGTCATCTTTCAATGCTTCTTTTATATTTTTAGGCTCTATGCATGAGATAAATGCAACATGGTTCATTAATCTAAGAGAAGAACGAGTGGTTACCCCCTTGGATGGATCACCCAAGATTTCACCATCTTTGACATAGTTCAACTCCCTTGGGTAGCTCACTTCCTTTTCCTCAATGGCCAAGTCCTTCAAGGCTTCAAGAGGTGGATCTTGTGAGTCCTCTTCCTTTGTTGGAATCTCATCCTCCTTTGAAGTTTGACCTCCATCAAAGGCATTTATGATCCCTACATCATCATCATCACAAGAATCCTTCCTAGGAAGGAGGTTATCATCGAATACAACATGAATGGATTCTTCTACTACTAAAGTTCTTTTGTTAAATACTCGATAGGCTTTAGAGGTTAAAGAGTAACCTATAAAAATGGCTTCATCACTTTTTACATCAAAATTACCTAAGTTGTCTTTTCCATTATTTAAAACAAAACACTTGCACCCAAAAGGGTGGAAATAGCTAATGTTAGGCTTTTTAGATTTTAAAATCTCATAAGGTGTTTTCTTTAAAATTGGCCTAATCATTACTCGATTTACAATATAACAAGCGGTGTTTGTGGCTTCCGCCCAAAAATATTTAGGTAAATTGTTTTCACAAAGCATAGTTCTAGCCATTTCTTGTAAAGTTCTAATTTTCCTCTCAACTACCCCATTTTGTTGAGGAGTTCGAGGAGCCGAAAAATTATGGCTAATACCATTTTCATTTAAAAAATCTTCAAACCCTAAATTTTGAAACTCGGTTCCATGATCACTTCTAATATGTGAAATTCTAAGTTCAAGATCATTTTGGGTTAGTTTTGAAAATGTGATGAATTTTTCCAAAGCCTCATCTTTAGTACTTAAAAAGAGAACCCAAGTAAATCTAGAAAAATCATCAACTAGCACAAAAGCATAAGACTTACCACCCAAGCTCATAGTCCTAATTGGCCCAAATAAATCCATGTGAATTAATTGTAAGCATCTACTAGTAGAAACATCATTAATGAATTTAAAGGAAGACCTATGTTGTTTACCCTTTGAGCATGCATCACAAATTTTATCATTTGAGAACTTTATTTTGGGTAAACCTCTAACTAGGTTTAGAGAGACTAGTTTTTCTAAAACACTTATGCTAGCATGTCCTAGCTTCCTATGCCACAACCATGCATCATTTTCATTTTGAGCAACTAAGCATGCATGAGATGTATGTATGCCATCTAAATGCACCATGTATATGTTTCCTATGCGATGACCTATGAGCATAATGTTATTAGATTTAATGTCTATAATTTTGCATCCATTTTTATCAAATAAAACATTAGATCCTTTATCACATAGTTGACTTATGCTCAATAAATTGTGTTTAAGACCATCGACATATAAGACATTTTCAATAAGAATGGTAGAGTGATTACCTATGGAGCCAATACCTTTAATGTGGCCTTTGGAGTTGTCACCAAATGTTACTACTCCTCCACTTTTTGGCTTTAGATCCATGAATCGACTCTTGTCTCCGGTCATGTGTCTCGAGCATCCACTATCAAGGTACCATGAGTTTTGACTTTGTGCCTTGGCCTTGTAGCAATGCTCCCCCTACAAACAAAGATATTAAACTTTGGTTTTTGGTACCCAAATCATTTTGGGTCCATGAGTGTTAGCTCCCAAAACCTTGGTTCCCTTAGGAATCCAAGATGACATAGCAATAAAATTATTAGATTTTACAAGTTCCTTAGGAACCCATACACTTCTAATTCTTTTAGTTCTACTATGTCTAGGGTAGCTACCTTGTTTGTAGTAGTTAGTCTTTTTCTTAGGTTGGTGTGTTCTAGAGGGTTCTCCTACTTCATGCTTGACACTACCAACATTTTTTAAAGACTTTTTGAGCTCATTTAGCTCACCCAACACCTTTTGGTGTTCACAATTACATTGAGATAAAAGATTATTAAGATCAACATTTTCATCTTGAAAAAATTTAAGTTCATCTTTTAATCCTAAGATCTTTTTCTCAAATTTAGAATTAGCTTGAGTAAGTGAGTCATTTTTCTCATTTAGTTCTAGAATAATCTTTTTATTCCTAATGGCCGACTCCTTATACTTCTCAACTAATTCATCATATACCTCTTGTAACTCATCATATGCATCATTTAATTCTTCATATGAAAAATCTAAAGTAGATGAGTTAGAGGTTACCATGGAGGAATCTTCCTCAAGTGCCATGAGGCAAAGGTTAGCCACTTCTTGTTCGTCATCCTCCGATGACTCCTCATCACTCCAAGTAGCAAGCTTGGCTTTGAGCTTTTTCTTCTTCTCAAAGCCCTTCTTCTTGAGTTGAGGGCACTCCGAACGTATGTGGCCGAGTTTATTGCACTCAAAGCAAATGATTGGATCCTTTCCATCTTCCTTGTTCTTGCTTTTGAAGTCCATCTTCCTTTGGATTTTTCTTCCCCGATTGGACCTCATAAAACGTGAGAATCGTTTGGCTATCATAGCCAATTCTTCAATTTCATCCTCATCACTAGATGAGCTCTCATCATGTTGTGAAGCTTTAGCCTTGAGAGCTATTCCCATATTCTTCTTCTTCTCTACCTCAAGCTTCTCTACCCTTTTCTCTTCTTTCTTCTTCTCATCTTCCCTTCCTTGCTTCATGATCTCATGAGTAAGGAGAGAACCCACAAGCTCATCAAGCTTCAAAGTCTTCAAGTTCTTTGCTTCGATGATAGCGGTTCTCTTCCCATCCCAAGACTCGGGAAGTGAATAGAGTAGCTTCCGGACAAGCTTGTCTTCCGGTATGATCTCTCCAAATCCCTTTAGACCATTGACGATCGTGGAGAATCGATCGAACATCTTTAACACCGTCTCATTGGACTCCATCTTGAAATTTTCATAACTAAGATTGAGAATTCCAATCTTAGTTTCCTTGACATCATTGGTGCCTTCATAAGTGGTCTCAAGAGTGTCCCACACTTCCTTGGCACTTTCAATTGATGAGACTTTTGAGTAGATGTCCGGACCGAAAGCACAAAATAGCATGTAGAGAGCTTTATCATTGACTTGAATCTTTTTCCTCTCCTCTTCACTCATTTCGGCTTTCTTCTTCAACACCATCTTGCCTTCACCGTCTTGCTTCAATGGAATGTATGGCCCATCCTCAATGACATCCCACACAAGATAGTCATTTGACTTGATGAATAGACGCATTCTATTCTTCCAAAAAGAATAGTTATCACCGTTGAAGAAGGGAGGCTTTATGGTCGATTGTGACTCGTACATGCCGGAACCGGAGGTAGAAGCCATCTCTTGATAATTTGATGATCACACTCTTCCAAGGATCTCTTCTTGTGGTTGTTAATCCTCAAAGAGTTAAGCTCTGATACCAATTATTGAGTGGATCGCAAGATCGAAATTGACCAAGAGGGGGGTGAATTGGAAATTTAAAGGTTTGTGGTGGAAATTGGCAAATTAAAAATTGATGGACAAGAGATTTAGAGTGGTTCAAGTTCCAAAATGAACTCTACATCCACTACCTTAGCTTCACTAAGGATTTGCAACAATTCCACTAAATCGTTCTTCCCCTTTTCTAGGACAAGGAGGCAACCCTTTACAATTTCGGTTGATTTTTCTACCCAAAAATCAACTCAACCCTCACACAAGAGAACAAAGAAATTTGTAGGCTAATAAGGTATCTCTCAATACAAATGATAGCCCCAATACAAGCACTCAACCCAATTTGACAAAGTATGAATGAAGATTACAAATTGGGATTTCTACACAAAGTGGGATTTTTGCACAATTGCTTGAATTTGATGTTTGGATGTTTGCTTTAGGATCAATAGTTGTTGCTGATGCTTTTGGATGTCTCTTTTATACCTTCTCATTGATTTCTAGCCGTTTGGGTGGTTGGGAACATAAATGGAGCCGTTGGAACCCTCTCTTGCCACCATAAATGCAGTCTGCACCAACCCGTTTCGGAACACGGGGTACCTGTTTCAGAACAGACTAAAATAGAAAGAGCCGTTGGGGTGCATTTAAGAGCCCGTTTCGAAACGCCTTAGGGCCGTTTCGGAACGATTTTGCCACTGTTAAGGGTCGTTTCGGAACGGTCTTATCCCATTCCGAAACGCCTTAACTACTTTCAGAAAATCAGTTAAAAACTCATAACGGTCATATTTTCAAATTAAACCTAGCACCTGTTTCGAAACGATTTGGATCCGTTTCGAAACGGATTTGCTACTGTCAAGGGTCGTTTCGGAACGAGCTTGATCCGTTTCGAAACACCCTTTTAATCTTTAAAAAAACTCAGCAAATATTTGAACCATTGGTCCTTTTCAAATCAAATATGAAGAACAGTTTCGAAACGAGTGATACCGTTTCGAAACGAGTTAAAGTGTTTCGATACACGTTTCGGAACGATGGTCGACAGTGATGAAAACGTTTCGAAACGCCTGAGGGCCGTTTCGAAACAGGACTCTGAAAATCACTGTTTTTAGCTTGAAACACTTAGAAAAGAATATTTGAAAAGCATGTTTTTAACTTAGGCATAATCTTAAACTTATATAGGGATATTTTGAGGACTTAAAATTCGTTTTGACTTTTTCAATTTAGTCCTTAGGTTTTTAGTTATATCAAAATTAAAATATTTGTTTCACAGATTGTTCTGCCATTAAGTATCGAAGGCAAGATTTTGTTATTCGTTTTTTGCGTGGTTTGAATGATAACTTTGCTGTTCCTAAGTCTTAGTTGCTCATGATGAAGCCCTTTCCTAAAATAAATGAGGTGTTTGCTGTTGTTCTTCAGCATGAGCGTTCTATTGCATCTGTTTCTCATAATGAGTCAAATATTTTACTGGTAGATAGGTTTCGGAATAACTCTGATGGTCCTAAGAATGATAATAGATATTCTGGTGCTAAGAAATTTTATAATGGTTTTTCTAGTAAGAGGCCTATGTGTACATATTGTGGTTTGGCTGGGCATACGGTTGATAAATGCTACCGTAAACATGGATTTCCTCTAGGGTATAGGAATAAAAATCAGGCTCCTAGGGCTAATTGTGTTGCTGCTCCTAATCTTGATAATTCTGGTTCTGCTCATGGTGTTTTTCATGATAATCTTGTGAATGTTCATGGTTCTATTGCTCATGGTCATGTGAATGCTGGTTCTGGTCCTAATGGTTCTGGTAGTCATAGTTTTACTAAAGAGCAATTTGATAGTATTCTTAGTCTTCTGCAAGAGAGGAATAAATCTGGAAATCATGGTTCTGGTTCTGGAAATCTTGGTACTACTGGTTCTGATTCCAAGGTGAACATGCTTACTGCTTCTTTTGATAATAATCCTTCTATGAACACATGTATTATTCTAAATTCTACTCTTCAGTGTTCTAAGTCTTTAGTTCAAGAGCATGTTTCTAATTCCTGGGTTATTGACTCTGGTGCAACATATCATATTGCCTATTCTTTAGATTTATTTTCTAGTTATCATGTTATAAGAGGTAAATGTGTTAAGTTACCCAATAATGAAACTGTTCAAGTTTCTCACATTGGTACTGTTAAGATAAATCCTTCCTTAACATTGTACAATGTTTTACACATTCCTAGTTTTGATTTTAATTTAATATCTGTTTCTCAGTTAACTAAATCTTCTTATGTTTGTCTGGTTTTTGACTCTGGTTTTTGTTACATACAAGATGTTCCTCTTTTGAAGACGATTGGTTCAGCTAGAGAGGTACAAGGCTTGTATGTGCTGGAGGCTCCAGGTGTTTCCTCTCCTGTTTCAGATTCTGTTTGTAATAATGCTGTGTCTTCATCATTAGTTCTTTGACATTCTAAGTTAGGTCATCCTTCATCTCAAAGGATGAAGTCTTTTTCTACTTTACATTCTTCTATACCTACTGGTAATCTGTTGGATTGTGATGTGTGTCATTTGTCAAAGCATAAATGTTTGCCTTTTCCAATAAGCGACTCTGTTTCTGCTTCATTATTTGATCTTGTGCATATGGATGTATGGGGACCATTTCCTGTGAAAAGTACTTATGGACATTCATTCTTTCTTATTGTGGTTGATGATAAGAGCAGATTTGTTTGAGCTTATCCTATGATTTATAAATCTGAAGTTAGGTCTTTAGTTGAGAGTTTTTGCAATATGGTGGAAAGACAATTTAATATGAATATAAAATGCATTAGAACTGATAATGCAAAAGAATTTGATATGTCTTCTTTTTATGCTAGTAAAGGCATCATCCATCAATATTCTTGTACTTATACACCTCAACAAAACAACATAGTAGAGAGAAAACATCAGCATATTCTAACTGTTGCTAGAGCCTTAAGAATTCAAGCTCATTTGCCTTTGGATTTCTGGGTGAACTGTATTTTACATTATGTTTTTCTTATTAACATCACACCTACCCCTGTCCTTCAAGGAAAAACACCTTTTGAATTGTTGTTTGATAAGCAACCTCAACTAGATAATTTGAGAGTATTTGGTTGTCTTGCTTATGCCTTAGTTTTACCAAAACCTAAAACAAAGCTGCATCCTAGAGCTACTAAGTGTGTGTTTCTTGGTTTTCCTAAAAATATAAAGGGTTATAGGCTTTTTGATTTAGAAAAGAAAAATGTTTTTGTCTCTCGAGATGTTTCTTTTTCAGAAAATATTTTTCTTTTTGAAAGTTCATATTCTTGTCCTAATTTTACAAGAATTCTTCCTTCTTGTGATAACAGTCACCTTAATGATCCTTTCATATCTTCTTTTGAAAATTCTACTAGAAGGATTAGTGTCAATAATCATATTCCTATTTCTGCTGATGATAATTCTTCTGCTATTCATAATACCATTCCCCTTTCTACTGCTAACAATCTATCTGATAACAATCTTTCTGATGAATATCATTCTATTGATATTCAACCTTCTAATGTTCATAGTGATATTCATCTTGCTGTTGATGATAACAATTTTTCTGCTGGTGATGATCATTCTCTACATCATGTTTCTTTTACTAATTCTCCTCATGACAGATCCAATTCTGTTATCCCAGCAGAACAAGATGATAATTCTGGTACTGTTTTTCCTCATGTTGCATCTAGGCCAACTAGGCAGATTTGTATGCCACGAAAATTGAATGATTACCATGTTTCTTTGCCTAAAAATAGAACATCCCCTCATACTGTTGCTCAGGTTTTTTTCATATGATAAAATATCTTCTCAGCATCAGACTTATATCAATAATGTTGACATTTTAAAAGAACTTAAGAATTATAAACAAGCCATTTTATATGGCTGTTGGAAAAATGCAATGAATGAGGAGATTAATGCTCTTGAGTTAAATCATACTTGGGATCTTGTTCCCTTACTTCCTAGAAAACAAGCTATAGGTTGCAAATGGGTCTATAAGACTAAACTTAGGTCTGATGGTACTTTGGAAATGTATAAGGCTAGACTTGTAGCAAAGGGGTATACTCAGCAACATGGAGTTGATTTTCTTGATACTTTCAGTCCTGTAGCTAAACTTACTACTATTAGGACTCTAATTGCTGTTTCTGCTGCTAAAAACTGGTTCCTACATCAATTGGACATCAATAATGCTTTCTTACATGGTTTTTTGGATGAAGATGTTTATATGCAATTACCACCTGGTTTTAGTAGTCCTAAATTTAACTTGGTTTGTAAACTTAATAAAAGTTTATATGGGTTAAAACAAGCAAGTAGGCAATGGAATGAGATGTTGACGGTTTCCTTGTTAGAAAAAGGTTTTAAACAAGATTCTTCTGATAATTCTTTGTTTGTTAAAGGTCAAAATGACAATTTTATTGCCTTGGCAGTTTATGTTGATGATATTATTCTTGCTAGTCCAAATATTTTTGAAATTCAGTCTGTCAAGTCTTTTTTTCATGCTACTTTTAAAATAAAGGATTTAGGTGACTTAAAATTTTTTCTTGGTCTTGAGATTGCAAGATCTTCTAAAGGAATTAACCTTTTTCAAAGAAAATATACTTTGGATTTACTAACTGATTCTGATTTTTTAGAGTCAAAACCAGTCAGTACTCCTATTGTACCTAATCTAAAAATTTCTAAAACTGATGGTTCTCCCTTGCATGATATTACTGCCTATAGAAGATTGGTAGGAAAGTTGTTGTATCTTACTCACACTCGGCCTGATATTTCCTTTGCTGTTCAACAACTATCTCAATATGTTTCTGCTCCCACAGATGTACATTTAACTGTTGTTCATCGTGTTCTTCGGTATTTGAAAGGATCACCAGGACAAGGCATATTTTTCCCTGCTTCTAATTCTTTCGATTTAAATGCTTTTTCAGATTCTGATTGGGCTTCTTGCCCTGATTCTAGAAAATCAACTACTGGTTTCTGTGTTTTTTTAGGAAAAGCTTTAATATCCTGGAAATCTAAAAAATAACCAACAGTCTCCCGATCTTCTAGTGAGGCAGAATATAGAGCCTTAGCATCAGTTACTTGTGAATTACAGTGGCTCAATATTCTTTTATCTGATTTACAAATTTGTCCTTCTATTGCAAATGTTTTTTGTGACAACCTATCTACTATCAAGATTGCAGAAAATTCTGTTTTTCATGAAAGGACTAAGCATATCGAGATTGATTGTCATCTTGTTCGAGAAAAAGTTCAAAAAGGACTCATTCAACTTCTGCCTGTTTCCAGTGGCAACCAACTTGCTGATTGCTTCACAAAGGCTCTTCATCCTTCATCTTTTTCAGCTTCTATGTCCAAGTTGGGCATACAAAATGTGTATGCTCCAACTTGAGGGGGTATCAGATTATTCTGTTTTTATTGTTATTAGGTAGTTATTAAGATGTTAGATTACAGCCTGTATTTTCTTTATTGTTTATTTATTTTCTTTTATATTATATAAAGACATATTGTATTTTATTTTAGACTGACTTTTGATAAAATAAATGAGTAATAAAACGCTTTACTTTTCCTCTTGAAACGACACTGTGTATCTAGCCCTAATTCACAATCTTGTTCTCTTCTCCTAAATTTCTCTCGTTCGTCTTCTTTAACCGTTCGACTAAATCTTTCAATCTTTCAAACTCCAATCGAATCAAAGTATCTTGATTCTATCACTATTGTTTGGATAAACACCCAGCAAATATCGGCCATGCAAAACGGAAAGAAGAAACATCTCCCCCAAAAATTCGGTACAATGAGGAGTAGAAAAGAGCCCGAAGGAGACCCATCAACCCACCACATGGTGACGACGATTATTATGTCAGGGAGAGAAAAGCACGATCACTAGCGGTTGGTGATCGACTCAAAAAAAATGAGATTAGGGTTTGATTGTGTTTAGAAAAAAGGCAGGGAAAATTTAGTTAAGAGAAGGCTAAAAAGTAACGGCACAATTGATATTTGATATTGATCCATATAAATAGCCATGATCAAATATAAATCAGTACTAAAATAAATAAATAAAAAATCTGACAAGTTTTGACTTAGGATTAGGTTTTTTATATTAAGTTTGAACTTCTAAATACTACTATAAACTTTAAATAAAACAAGTATCATTCAAATACTTGAATTTTACATAACGTGTAATGTGTATCAAAAAATTTCCTCAATAACTTGATGCGAAAACTGAGTGAAAACAGATAAAACAAGGCTAAGAAAACCAACTACAAAGCATATGAAAAATCCTAAAACCCTATATATCTGCTAAATGCTAATATTCAGACAGTTTGATATGGTGAAGGGTTGGTTGAAATTTGCAGGTTGAGTGTTTGTTTTCCTGCGAAAGCAAGCTGAGTTATGAATTTGTCTTTGCAGCAAAAGAAACAAGAATAATGAGGTTGAAAGCTTTGTTGTCTTCTGGAATCCAGCTGAATACAATGCTTCAACACTATGCCGTTATCTTCATTCCTGAGGACCAGACTGCACCATTTCATTTCAGACTTGTCCTTTAACCACTCCGCCCTCATAGGTGAGCTGTTGTCGCTCCGGTCGCACTCAATGAGAGGGCGAAGTCAGAAATTTATTTAAAGGGTGTTATTTTTTTAACAATATTTAAGAGGAATTAATTATTTATAAAGTGTGTCATTTTATTTATAAAATGGTGTCAATTATATATTTTTATTTTTTTATATACAAATTATATAAAAAAAATAAAATTTAGGTGTCACCCGTCACTCCCAATAGTCAAGGTGGCTCCACCCATGCTTAGTGGTGTCGAAATAATTAGAAAATACCTTTATTATATTTTTCTCAACCTCGTCGAAAAGAAGAAGAAGCTAGACATGAGTTTCAGATTCAGATCTTCTACAACCATTGTGTTTGTTAATTTTCATCGAATCTAATCCGTATTTCAAGTCGGAGTCTACATTGGATCGTCGTCTCAACATGGGTACCACACCTTAAACTACCGTATCCGTAGTTCCAAGGGTTTTCTTTTTCTGGGTAAATTATATTGGTGGCCACTGAACATATAAGAATGCATTTAATATGGTCACCGAAATCAAAAAACTTTTATTAAAGTCGATGATGTAAAGAAAAGCTTTCATTTTGACCACTGATCCTTTCAACGGCGTGTCCTTAAAATTGGGAAAACAAAAAAGTGACATTGAACTTTCCAGAATTTGCAATTTAACCTCAAATTATCGAAACTTTACAATTTGGTCTTGACTTTGCTAGAATTCACATTTTAACTGTTACACTTCCAGATTTAAAAAAAAACTACTTGAACTTCACAAACTTACAATTTAGTCCTTAAATTCCAAATTTTCTCAATCAAACCCCTAAATTTCAATTTAAGCATAATAAATTGTGGTCCAAGCATGAGTTTTTTTTTTTTACTTTTAAAAAAATTATATTTATGTTATATTGTAACAAAAAAAAATAAGGAACCATGAAAAGAGCCTATGTGAGATTAAACTTAGGACCTTAGGGAAAAATCTAAACGCTCAACCACTAGGCTAAACATGAGATTTTTGTATATTTTGACAAAATAAATATTATATTTAAGTTATATTATGAAAAGAAAAGGGCTTAAGGGGTAATTTTGTGCCATGAAGTAAACCCAAATCAAAAATGTTGCTCCTATTTTTTAATTGCATCAATTTTACCCTCGAAGTAATTCAATTGCATCAACTTTGCACCTTGACCGTTGTTGACCCTTACAGTGCTGACGTGGCGGTCCACATGTGATGATGATGTGGCGGTTTACATGTGATGATGATGTGGCAGAAGGGTGAATTGATTTTTAAGCGACTTCGAGGGCATAATTAATTTTATGCCAAGTTCAGGGACATAATTGATTTTAATTGAAAGTTCGATAACTTATTTAATCTTTAAGCTAAAAAATAAGAATTTATGGAATTGTTAAAATTTTAAAAATATTTAAATATTCATACAATATTAAAAATATAAACACCATATAGAATTTAAAAAAAATTAAGTAAAAATCATAAAAATAAAAATATCAAAAGTAATAAAATAATAAATTATAAATATAAAAAATTTAAAATTTCAAAATATTCAGAAACCATCAGAAAAGTCTTCGAATGTTTCTCGTTAGGCTAAATCTACTAATATTCATTGAATATATTTTCAATGGAATCAACCTTGTATTAGAGTAATAATAAAACCAAAATTTCCTTATGATTTTCTACATAAAATATTAATGAGTGTCAATTTAATGCTGAAAAGAAAAAAAAATTGAGTTTTATTGTTACACTAATATAATGTTGATTCCACTAAAAATTTGTTCAACGAATGGTAATAGACTTAGGGCCAGTTTGGTAGGACTTTTGAAAAATGCTTTTAAAAGTGTTGTCAGAAAGTGATTTTAAAAGTGATTTTAAAAAGTTAATTGTAATATTTTAGTGTTTGGTATTGTTGTCAAAAATACTTTTGAAAAGATAAAATGTCCATTTTAAACATAATATTGTAAAGTAAAAATAAAAATATAGATGATGTTTAAATTCATTATCACAAAATTTATTAATATTATTATATACGAATAAAATCAATTTAAATAATAAAAATATAAAAACTATGACAATTTATTAGCAATTTTGTTTATAGGGAAAACTACACCAGTGGTCCCCAAACTATTACCATTTTCCTATTTTAGTCCCTAAACTATATTTTTCGGCAAAACCGTCCCTTCTGTTACATAGTTCTCCTGTTTTGGTCCCCCGACGGTAAATAGCTAACGATTTTGCTGACGTGACATTTTTTAAATATTTTTAATCATTTCTCTCCCCTCTTAAAATTGCCACGTCAGCAAAACCGTTAGCTATTTAACGTCAGGGACCAAAACAAGAGAATTGTGTAACAGAAGGGACGATTTTGCCGAAAAACATAGTTTGGGGACCAAAATAAGAAAATGATAATAGTTTGGGGACCACCGGTGTAGTTTTCCCTTGTTTATGTAAAACATAAACTTTAAATATTTTTAAATAATTATTATAAATTTTAAATTAAATATAAAAAGTTAACCTCTAAAGTCTATACTATACATTTTTTATATTATTGTAATATAACTAAATATTAATTTAATATATTAATTATTATTATACTTAATATTATTTTATAATATTAAAATTTTTTATTATTTATTTTTATTTAAAATATTTTTTAATAATTACTATATTTAATAATTATAGAATTTAATATTAAAATATTAGTTTAATATAATTATTATTATATTTAATATTATTTTAATATATTAATTTTAATATTAGTTTTAATAATTAAGGGTAAATAAGTAACTTTACACCTAAAAGTGATTTTTCACCCTAAAGCTAGAAATTTTAACTTTTGAGGTTGGGTAAAATCATTTTTTAAGTGATTTTTCACTCTAAAATAGAAAATGTTTGACATTACTTATGGGTGAAAAGTTACTTTTTTTTAGGCAAAAGCTCTTTTTTAAGTCATGCCAAATGGGCTCTTAGTCTAGCGAAGTTGACGATTTTTTTGATGAAAGTGTTCAAAATTTTTAATATTTTATAAATATTTTTAATTTTTAATTTTTATATTTTATCATTTTATAATTTCTAATACATTTTAACTTTTTATTTTAGTTTTATTTTCAATATTTTTTCGAATATTTTATTTTTTATTAAGTTTATGGAGTTTAAAAAAATAAGAATATTTTGATTTTTTGTGAGAGTTTTTACTTTGCTTATTTTTAAAATTATCTTGGATCCAAATGATATTTATACCAATTTTAATCGATTGTTCATATATTCAATTTGTAAAAATTCAACTCGAAAAATCAAATTATTTATCCAATTTTATTCAAAAACTAAATAAATCGATTAAATTAACTTGAATTTAAAAAATACATATTTTTTGAGTTGACTCGAACTTTGTCTACCCTTGATTATATGTTCTTGTTACAAGTTTAGTTTTTTATTTACTTTTTATATATATTTGCTCTTCAAATGTAAATTTAATTCTTTCATGGGTTTTTAAATTATTTATAGTGTTTTTATTTTTGATATTTTATAAATATTTTAATTTTTTTTTGAAAATTTAATAAGTTAATAATGTCTTATTTTTATCTTAAATACTAAATAAGTTATTAAATGTTAAATTAAAATCAATTATGCCCCTGAACTTGGCAAAAAATCAATTATACCCTCGAATTCTGTTAAAAATTAATTTAACTCCTCTATCATTTCATCATCACACATATACTGTCATGTCAGCATCGTGGACCACCACGTCAGCACTATTAACGGTCAACATAGATAAAGAGGCGAAATTGATGCAATTAAAAAGTAAAGACAACATTGTTGATTTGAGTTTACTTCAGGAAGATAATAACCTCTTTTAAGTCTAAGAAAATTAGTAAAAAACACATAAAATATTTAATCTAACCAAAAATTTTGGTGTCTTTTGATAAAATAATTTTTAAGTTAAACTATTGCATGTAAATTAATTTTATTTATCTTACAAAATTATATTAATCATAACATACATAATTAAAAAATAAAATATATTTTTAACATACAATATAAAATCAATTAAAATATATTATTTTTATAAATATGGTTTAAAATTTATATTTTAATAAAATAATTAAAATTAATTTATTTGGCACAATCTAATATAAATATTATTTATTTATATTATATCAAACTCAAATATTATTATACATTTAAAATTTAAAATGTTATAATTTATTATATAAACATATTATTATAACATTTTATAATTTATTTTTTATAAAATAAATAAAATTAATTTTATAATTTAATCTAAATATTTTTATCTATATTATATTATAGCAAATTCAAATATTAATTATATTTAAATTATAAAATGCTATAATTTATTTTAGTAATATATTCTTATAATATTTTTAGAATATAAATATATATAACATTTTATAAATATATATGTTATGATTAATAAAATCATATAAGATTAATGTTGCTTGCGGGTGATGTACTATAAATGATACGCAAATACGGTGCAAGTAATCACGTTGAACAAGTAATAAGGTGAGTGAGTGAGTATCGTATCCACAGGGATTGGAGGTATTCACGGTTTGCTGTAACAATATTGAATGAACTTTTTGCATGTGACAATGCTATAGTAAAAGAGATGGTGTAAAATAATGTTGTAGCAAAACAAAGTAAAGAAAGCTGAGAAAACAATATGATGAACAGGTCCCCTTTCGTATGCGAAACTCACTACGGAATGATTGGCTAGGAATGATGGACAACCTAAACTAAGCTTCTTAACGATATTAAGGCTTTTCAGCTATCTTCTATGCTAGGCGGGATTCGCTAAAAGTGTTCATAAACTATCTCTAGCCAGGAAACTAGGAGTCAGAAATGCTACAACCATACCTCTCGGCGTAAACTCTTAAGACTCCCCTACCCTTCATGAACAATCCTTTTTAGCCCTTGAAACCTATCACTTATCTCTAAGGTAGGTTAGAGTCTGCCTCTCGACAGCCACTCCATTGCTTATAGGGGTTCTAAGGCTAGCTCTCTCGATTACTAACCTCAACAAACACTTAAAGAATGGCCAACTCTCGAGGGCTCTTACAACTTTAAGGAAATAAAATGCATAAGCAAAGCATAGAACATGATAAACACTGGAAAACTATAGCATTCATTAAAAAGTACTTAAAATAAAATCACCCATCAAACCCAAGCCACCAAAAAAAGTTCGCGGCTGGGCAATATCATCCAACGTATCATTGTGATAACATCCCAAAAGATAAAGATATAAATAGGAAATGCTAAAGCGCCAGAAAGAAAAGTGAACTCCCTCTCTGCCATGGACTGCCCGACTGTCTTAGGCTCACCGCCTCTCTCGAGGACGACGAGGCCACTCCTTGGAGCTTCAACGATGGAGGACACCAAGTTGGAGAAAATGAAGAAGAACGCTTCTCTCTCCTTGTTCAGCTCACAACTTTCTCGCTCTTTGCTCTCTCCCGCCTCTCTTTTTTCCATGCTTCTATCCCTCTTTATATAGTGGAGGCTTCTAGGGTTTTGTGCCCTAAAGATTCCTTGATATTCTCAAGGAATATCCACCGACAAGCTCTGCCACGGGGGGATAAGGAGGACAGTCTGCAGGTGGGTACCGACTGCTGCACATGTCAGATTGTCCTTTTCTGCATATTCACGTGCTTCTGCAGCTCACGTGTTGGCCAATATACACTTCCACTATGCTATAGCAATTCCCGGCGCCAGCTTTCTTTCGCTAGACTCCCTTCCTGCGCATCATCAAACCCAAAACCATCCTTCCGAGCAGTACCCCTCAACATGGACTAATAACCAGCAAAAATAAAGATGCACCCATAAGAAGAAAATGCAACCTAAATGCAGTCTAAATGCTATGATATGGGCTCAAGAACAGGCAAATGTTATAGCAAAAAGGTATAACAACAAGGATATTCATGCAGTTATCTCACCCCCAAACTTAAGTTATTGCTTGTTCTCATGCAATAAGTAGAACAGAACAAAAAAATACTATGGCAAAGATTTACCCTAGAGAATTGCTATGGCAAAATCTCAGTCCTCAGAAAAGAATAGGCAATTAAAATATAAACAACTAGAGGTGAGATCCTTACGAACATTCCTTAGGACTAAGCTGTGTGCGTGTGTGCGTGGCTACTTTCCTCCTATACTTAAGCTAGTAAGATAAATTTTCAAGGAAGCTCCATAGTTATACCCTAGCCATGTTCTCTAGCTTTTTTTTTTCAAAATTTTCAGACTCCCAAAGATATAGGTTTTCTGCTACGAAGGGTGTCAGCTCATCACACCTACTGTCCTTAGCTCTAGATGAGCAGGGAGCAAACCTCTCACCCCCGAGCTAGTAGGTAGAGTCATCCCGTGATAACTTTCATTCACTCGTATGCTATAGCAACACTTTATTTATTTATTTATTTTTAACACTAGAGTATGCTATAGCAATGCGGAGTGTCCTTCTACAGATATGTCGTAGCATTTATTCATTCGTTTTAGCACGGGGACGTCTAATTTTTTCTTAAGTTCTCTAGAGTTTACATACCAGAGTTCGCTAGGGTCATTCCCTAAAAAAATTTCTAACGAACTTACTTATAGAAAGAGGGCAGTTGTGTAAAAAAATTTAACAACTAGATCCTAAGGTCAGTTCTACATATCTCAACTAGTTGTATTTGTTTTAAACTAATTCAAGCCTTTAAGTTTTCGTCATTAGACATTATAGATTTATTCATAAGCTATCTCTAGACTAAACAGAATGCTATAGTAAAAGTTTTGTTCTTTCCTACTATGCATATGCTAAAACAAAATACTAACTATGAACACCAACACCCCCAAACTTAAGGAATGCAGTGTCCTCAATGCATGAACTATTCTATACCTTATGACATGTAACAGTGAAAAATGAAATAAATGAAAAGAAAAAGAAAATTACCTCATGGGTGCGGAGGTTATGTGGTGTTGCTGGTGTTGTCCATGGAAGTTTCAGAAGAGTAGTGGTGGGGATCGGTGAGATCGTCCACACTCTCGGAGGAGACTTGCTGAGCACTGGGTGAAGATCGGGTACGACCAGCGGTACGCTTGATGTGCGCCTTAGGTTTGGATGTTGTAGCATCCTCTGTTTGTGCGGGGGTACGCTCAGGTGTGGGTACTTGGGTTGTCTACTTTTGAGGGGGGGTCTTCATGATCACTCGGTATATGGTCCAACTCAGATAGTGGGTTATCCGATCGTGAAGGCGTAGGGTTGGTTGCCTTCCTGCTGTGTTTTCTCTTTTTGATTGGGGTGGGCGTAGGGGTGGTTTCTTCTACGGAAGGTGGAACCGAGAGGGTTTCTTTTTCGGTTTGAGCAGGAGGTGTCGCATGCGTTTTCTTTCTAGCAGTCTTTTTCCTGGCAGGGGGCTGGACTGAGCTAGGGTCAACTTTGCTTTGATTTAGAGGGGCTGGGCTTGTTGTGGCAGTGGTGGGGGATTTCAATAACTCTAGGGGAAATAGAGGGAATGAAATATTCTGGTCCGGGAGGAGTTTGGTGAAACACGATGCTATAGCATCATCACTATGGTGGGCATACTTAAAGTACTCCTGCTGATGTGCTTTCATCAGGTTGAGCTCAGCGCTCAATTCTTTTGTTGTGGCCACCAATGCAGCTACCCTTGCTACAGCAAAGCTTTTAGCATCCTCTCCACTGTCTGCTGAGGGACACCTTCGTTGAATCCTCGGAGCTCAGTGACTAGGGCTGGTGTGAAACCTGTTTTTCTTGAAATTTGCACAACCACAAGATCATCTACAAAGACGTCATTCCTTTTACACAGGGTTGTTATCAGGTTAAGAAACACTAAAGGACTACGGGGCCTTTTTAAACAAGCATAAACTTCATCCATAATGATTTTTCCTATATCAATATGTCTACCATGCAGTATATGGTGGAGAAGAAATAGCCTAGAGATATGGACAGTGGTTGTGTGCAACGTGGGCATTATCTTGTGTCGCAAGAAATGATTCCATACCTTAGCCTTTGGCTTGAGGCGGCCTCTCTCTACCGATCTGCTATTGTCCATCAATGTACCCTCAAAACAAATGTCTTCCAAAACCTCGTGTTGCGTTTGCGCATCCATAGTCGTCACGAATGTGGTGTGATGGTCCACAATTTGCTTCAGCCCATAGTACTTGTTGATTGCTGCATCAGTGAACTTGATCTGCTCGCCACACACGTAGACAGTAGACTGAGTAGGGCTTGTAAGATGGGCATAGAACTCCTTGACCAGTGAAGTGCAAATTTCCTCAGGGTGGGCAGCGAACGACTTCCATTGATGCCTACCGATGATGTCCATGATTGCTTGGTCAAACTGGTCTTCCCTTTCCTTAGGGTATTTGAACCCTAACTCAAGAAGAACATTTCTGTCCTTCAGTTTCTTCCACCGTTCCTTTGCAGCATCATCGACAAACTTAGTAATCTCCAGGACTGGGGTTTTTTAGGGCGGTCAGAAGTTTTCAAGGGCATTTTTGCAACGTGCCATGGAGATTTTTATGGAAGTAGGGAGGAGTGAATGTTTGAAGGGGAAGTGATGAAAACTTTTATGTGTTTGGAGAAAATAGAAGGGAAGAAGAAATGGGTTAAGTGTTGAAGAAGACGAAGAAGATGAAGGGACTGGTGATGATGAGAAAATGTGGGAAGTTGAAAAAGGTGAGGGGAGGGAACAGACGAATTAAATGGAATAAGGTAGTGACGGCGACCTGTGTCAGCTTTAAGGGAGAGAGAAAAAGGTTGGGAGTTAATGTGATGGATGACGGCTGGAGAGAAAATAAATAGGTTTTGTGGCTAGGGTTTTACCACATTGATTTGATGGGCAATTTTGAATCAATAACATCTTTTAAAAAATATTAGGGAAAATGGCTCCCAAAAATAATATTTGGCAAAATGACCCCCAAACTTGCCACGTCGATGAACCTCGCATTATGTAGGAAGCGAGGTCTAATATCGCGTTCTGCATAACGCGATTTCAGTCTACCTGGCCTTGTTGTTTGTGTTAACGGTTTTACAGAACCTCGCGTTCTGCAGAACGCGAGGTCTACGAGAATTTGAAAGGGCGGCTGAATATATCGCACAGACCTCACGTTCTGCAGGACGTGAGTTCTGTGCAACTCTGGGCTAAAGAACTAGGGAAAACAACTGTGGGTAGGCCTGTTCGAGCCCAATTTTGGGCGTGTCAATCATATATTTTTAGCAAACATCGAGTTTGGGGTCGTAGTACTGGAAATTCTCTATCGTATGACACCAACATGATTAATTTTCGTCCATTCTACAATGGTTTAAAATGGCTTCGAAAACCCTATGTTATCATCCTTTTTTTAATGAAGTTGCATTTGAACAAATGTCGATAGCCATGTTCGAGCAGAAATTCATACGTATAAATTGTAAATTTTTAGCTAACATCGAGTTTGAGGTCGTAGTATTGGATATTCTCTATCGTATGACACCGACACGGTCAATTTCCGTCCATTCTACACTGACTTAAAGTCGCTTCGAAAACGCTACCATAACATATTTTTTTGAATGATTGAAAATATAAGATGACCTACTGTATAAATCGAAGTAGACTGACTTTATTGATTTGATTGTCATGGGCGAACTCGCATATACAAATTAAAAATAATTAATTAAGACGAGGGGCTGAGCGATTAGGACACTTAGGAACTGTGTGTCCAGGATTTTTACATACACTACAATGCTTCCTTTGTCCAGTTTTTTCTCGATGTTCGACCATATCCTCGGCACAGTGTATTCTTGTAGACAGTGCACGTCCTTTGGCTCTTAGTAGTGCTGGATCTGGGCGTATGGTCGGTTCAGTGTCCACGACATTCGAATCAACCTCATTTCCGATTGAAGGAAACTCTTTTTTGTAAACCTTAAACACCGTTTCGAGTAAGTATACCGGATCAACCAGATGCATGTATTGTATCCGTTGGTTAGTGCAAGCAGCAATGGCGTGTGCGCACGGGTATTTGAATGTTTGGAAAATTCCGCACTCGCAGGTTCTTTCCCTCAAATTTACCACGTACGCGTTGTGCTGAATGCCTTCCAACCGCCTAGAAAATTCTGCAACACGAAACTTGTGTCCTTCTCGAGAGAAGAGAGTTGCAGTCATCTGTCTTGATTGGCCCAATTGAGTATGCAGTTTTGTGCAGAAATCCAGATGGACTTTGTGTCCACTTGCCATGTACTCAGTTGCTTGCCTTCCCAAGGTTGTAAAAAGGGTAGCCAAACGATAATAGGTCGCTTTGACAATGGAAGTGATAAGCAACTGTCGCACTCCCTTCAGTTATGAGTTCACTACCTCAGCCAAGTTCGTTGTCATGTGATCATAACGTTTACCCTCGTCATACGATCGAAGCCATTTTTCCTTTGGGATTTTTTCAAGGTATTCTGCGCCATGTTTGTTTCTCGCTCTCAGTTCCTCGAGCAGGTCATCCACTTCTTGTTTGTAGTGCGAGTTGCCTACGGGATGACAGTTGAATAGTTACGGGCGAAAAACACATGCAAAAAGGTCGTAAATGAAAGCGAGTAACAAGTAATATAGTAAATGAAAATGACATAAAGGACGTACCCATATCGAGCACCATTTGACGTTCATCACGGTTCTTGAATTGCTGCAGGTAGTTTGCTGCTATGTGCCGCAAGCAAAAACGGTGGTGAATGTATGGAGGCTTCCAATAGTCACTCAAATTTTCTATCGCCCACAACAGCGTTGTGCCTCTGTCAGAAATAACACGTACCCCTCCATCCCTTGATCATATTACAAGATCAAGGACATATTTTCGTAGGTTCCGAAGGAAGAACTTCCAAGACTCCAAATCCTCCTTCCGGACGATTGCGAATGCAACAGGAACGCATTTGCGATTGTCGTCCTGTGCAATAGCTAGAAGTAGGGTCTGTGTATATCTTCCGTACAACCATGTGCCGTCGATTTGGACCATCGGTTTGCAGTGCTTGAATGTGTTGATGCACTGGGGGAAAGTCCAAAATAACCGGTGGAATTGACAAACACCTCGGACGACACGATCATTTTCGTATGCCGGAACCGTATCAAGTTTGACAACCATTCTGGGGATATGTTTCTGCAGGAGATTAAGCCACGGGTGCAACTCTTTGTAAGATTCCTCCCATCGGCTATACATTTCCTCTTTGGCCCGCTTCCTTGCATACCATGCTTTGTAATATTGAGGACGGTAGCCGGTGACAGCTTGAGCTGTAGCCTGACATGTGGGGACCGACACTGTCAGATTTGTTTTCACCAGTGTCGAAAAGATGTCGGCGAGGTACTTTGCATCAAGGTTCTTGTGATCCTGGCTGAGGCTAGGAACAGTGCATGTATGGGGCCCCTCAAGTTTTGTTATTTTCTAACGGTCGCCTGCCCTCTTCAATTGTGATATACGAATTTTCCATTTACAACCTTGATCCTTTTGGACGCAGTGAGCCTTGTAGTATCTGGCTTGGGTTTTCTTGACTGTCGTCTCAACATTCTGACGAAGGTTGTACTGCTTAACTGCCGCCACCGCAATATCCTTTGTGAAGAACGTCATACCAATTCTCAGTTCACCATTAGAATGGTTGACTCTGCCGTCTATTGTGTCGTCATGCAGAAAATCAGGGATGTCCATTGCATCCATATCAACCGTTGTGAAGTGGGATGGTGGCTGGAACATAGAAATTGGTGTTGCGTCTACAGGAAAGTTGGTGGCAGTCGGCTGTTCGTCGAAATCTGGTGGTGGAATGGAATCATCTTCTGGTAGAACTGTCAAGTCTTCTGGTTCATCATAGAATGGCTCCAGCTCGTCTCCGTCGGGCCCGGGTTCTCTAATCGGTTCTTCGTCAGAAGCATCCTCCGGGAGCTGGAATAGTAGAACTTCGTCAATCACTACCCTTGGAGGCTCGGATGGGGGTCGACGATCGGGAGACCTCTCACGAGATCGCTCACGAACCGCATTTTCAAGACCAAAATCAAGATCACCATAAGAAGATTGTCTCCCCCTAGATGGTTGAACGTACTCCGTGCTAGGGACATACGTTGAGTGTCGTCCATATGAGGAATCATGGTCGTGCATAGCGTAAGAAGACGACGCTCCCTCACCTTCAAAAGAAGAATGTCTCCCCATAGATGGTTGACCGTAGTCGGTGCCAGGGACATACATTGAGTGTCGGCCATATGATGCTTCATGGTCGTGCGCAACGTAAGTAGACGACGTTCCCTCCCCCCCCAAAAAAACTATAAGGATTGTATGGATTGTACGATGCATTTGTTGGTGCATCGAATTCATCGTTTGGGGGTTGGTTCAGGTCGAACCTGATACTAGCTACGCACGACTGCCTTGGAGGAGCAGATGACGATGCACCAAACTCGTTGTCTTGGCACAATAGGTTAAAATCACGTCGTAGACTTGCGGTCGGGCTATCAACGTTGGCATTCGGATCGAAGTCGAAATTCGCCCGGACTTAGCTTGGTATTTCGATAACTGGATTAGACTCCGAGAACGATGCATACAGCTCGAGGGCCCCCCCAATGAATAGTCAAAGTGGGTTTCCAGCATCATGTCCACATCAGCATTTTCCGCAATTTGGCATACAGAGTACCTTAAAGGGGCTATAGATGTTGGCACCCGATACTTCACGTTGGACAAACAGTGGTTATCGAAATGAGGGGCATTTGCCTCCAGTTCCTTTACCAACTTCTTGAACGATAATCTCCTCAGAATCTTTAGCGTTACTGGATCTTCGCAGTGAAAAACGACGCCGAGTTCGATATCGTTGAATATCTGCCCATCATAGTAAACTAGAGTACTAACGCCTCGTCTCGCCATTTGAATATTTTGTCAAAGACTTGTGAATTTTTAATACTTGAAAATTTTGAGGAATTGTTTTGGCAATTCAAACATATATTTACGTTTTATGGTTCTGCTTCATATAAGGAGACAGTTATGGGTTATTATTGCCACTTGAAATCCTAGAGAATCTGGGTGTGTAAGGGAAATAATGGTACCGGGAGGCAGCTTTACGAACATCGCGTTCTACAGAACGCGATAAGCAGAACCTCGCGTTCTACACAACGCGAGTTCTTTTGAATATCGCGTTCTATAGAACGCGAGGTCCCTTTAATTACTTCCGTCAGAAGTTATAATAATCGTACTGTGTACTCATTGTCTGTTTGTGTAATTGAGAACATGTTTGAATAATTGAGACAATTGTAGTCTGGTAATGTAATTGAATACTACAAGTGCTACATAACGCGAGGTCCCTTTATATATATTGAGACAGAGATTCCGTCAGAATTAATAAAACTCGTACTATGTACTCGTTTTCTGTTTGAATAACTGAGACAATTGTAGTCTAGTAATGTAATTGAATACTAGCAGTTCTACATAACGCGAGGTCCTTTGAACATTAATAAAGGATGAAAAAAGACGTCATATAATATAATTGAACGATAATCTCAGAAGTTTATGGTTAATCCGAATCATCGTAGTCAGTGGACACATCTGAACTTAGGTTTAGTTCTTCAATCATCTGTTGTTTTCTTTGTCTACGCCTGTACATAAAAAACTGCAGCTCGTCGGCAGCCGCATCAACATCCGGTGAAGACGGTGCGTGTTCATTGTTCGGAGCAGGTTGTCCGGGTGCAGACGTACTACCTTCGTCGGCGTTGACCTCATCAAACTTAACATTTAAATCGACGTATTTAGCTCCAACGGAATTGAGCCGGTCATACATGTTACGAACGTCTATTTCGTTCGTAAGCTTCATAACGTAGTGCGTTTCGTTTGCTGACGGTGTTGGGATTCGACATTCCAAGGAAGAAATTTGTTTGTCGGTGCGTTTACTAACCTCGCTTGTAGTCAACTGTATTAAATCTTTCAATGACTTTTTGCCAGTGATTGTTGATTCAAAATAAGTATCGAGAAAATAAAATGTTGCCTGAAATTTTGCCATAAGGGGAGCAAAGATTGGGTGTTTAGGGAGAAATTGGAATGAGTAAATGATGGTGGAATTCGTGGGTATTTATAGTAAAGGGAAAACACCACATAAGTAAATTTAGCTCGAATTAAAACTTTAATTCGCATTTCATTTAACAAAACTTTCAACTTTCAACAAGTATTCTTTAATAAGTATTGAGACAACTGGATACAATATTTACAAAAAGTCGAAACAGTATATGCAAAAAATCCAGGTGGAGAAATATAATCGGCACCGGCTTCTTTCACTCTGGTCGATCTAAATCCGCCCTTGCTTCTTTGACCCTGGACTTCAGAAAAGAGTCACCAAGAGTCTCCTAGATGGTTAGGGGAAGGGGCGGATTTTCACAAAATATTCCTCAAGAGGCTCTAGAAAAGTTTTACTGGAAACTCTCTAGGCACTTCTTGACGAACAACGACAGACGACCACACGCTCCCGAATATTGCGATATGTCGGTAAGTATTCTTCAATCAACGGATCATGCGGGGGTCACAACCCAACTAAACACAAAATCATGATTGAACTCCAACTATCATGAACGAAGAGAAAATATAAAAAAATTACAACTTCAAAATCCCAGCAAAACACGAAATCATGAAAAACTTTCACTGGTTACGAAAATCCATCCGCATGCAAATATATAGATCAAACTCGCGTTCTGAATGAAGGGAGATCCACAGAATCAAAGTGAACTCGCGTTCTGTGTAACGCGAGTTTCTTGAGACCTCGCGTTCTATAAAATGCGAGGTCCCTTTTCTCAGAGTTAATAATAGTCCTACTGTATACACGTGTTATGTTTGAATAATTGAAAACATGTTTGAATATTTCAGACAATTGGAGATGTCCGTAAGTCATTTAACGCTAGCTCCCAACATAAGTGACATTTTCTATGTTATCGTTGATTCGAAATGATGGTGGAATTGTTCGATATTTATAGTAAATGATGGTGGAATTCGTGGGTACTTATAGTAAAGGGAAAACACAACTTAAGTAAATTTAACTCGAATGAAAACTTTAATTCGCATTTCATTTAACAAAACTTTCAACTTTTAACATGTATTCTTTAATAAGTAAATTGAGACAACTCGATAAAATATCTACAAAAGTCGAAACAATATATGCAAAAAGTCCGGTGGGCAAATGTGATTGGAGGTCTGCTTGGAAAAGAAAGCAAAGGTCTGGTCTTTGTCATCACTTCTTTAATTCCGGACTTTTTGCAGATTGTGCGGGCAAGCTGCGAATTTAAGAAAAGAGTCCCCAAGAAGTGCCTCGAAAGTTTTACTGGAAACTCTCAAGGCACTACTTGGCGGTAAATGGCAGTCGCCCACAAGCTCCCGAATATTGCGATATGTCGGTGGGCAAATGTGATCGGAGGTCCCGAGTGAAAGAAGCAGAGCGCGATAATCAGATTTCTTCTGAAATGGTAGCAGCTTTGATCCATATTAGCAAATGTAATCGGCACCGGCCGCATCTGAAAAGTAGGGCTGCCTCGGCAGTATGGTCGATCTGAATCCGCCCTCGCTTCATCAACTCTGGACTTTTTTGCAGATTGTGCGGGCAAGCTGCGTACTTTAGAAAAGAGTCCCCAAGAAGTGCCTCGAATGTTTTACTGGAAACTTTCCAGACACTTCCTAAAAGTCGTTTCGTTTCAAAACTGTAGCCGAGGATCCTCTTGACGGCGGCTACAGAAGCTTCCATTGAAGGGGACGCAGCCGCCCACAACCTCCCGAATATTGCGATATGTAATACCCCTTTTATGTCCGGGCTATAAAAAATTATTTTTCACTCGAATATATTATTTTATATCTTATAAAAAATGAAAAAAAGTAAAAAATAAAAAAGGTAAAAAAGTAAAAAAAAAAAGAAAAAAAGTAAAATAAGGGAAATTACGTGGGTGACATGCAAGCCACCACGTCTCTAATTACATGATTCACCTCCCCACCCCAATTCCTATAAAAGGGGAGGGGGAGGTCTTGCAAAAGACAGAGGGGAAAAGCCACAGAAATGGCTAACAAATGCCATGGAAATGGCGCAAGAAAAGGGCAGTGCCCTTTCGAACCTTAGGGGCAGTGCCCTTTTAACGGTTCGAACAGTTGATTTGATTGGAGGCCCTGTTGAGGTTCGTTCGAATCAATTTTTGAGTTATAGCAAGGTGATGCCGAGATCCTGCTAGGGGTCAGGTGAAGTTCTTATTTCGAGCTTCTAGTAAGGTAAATTTTGATCCTCGTCTATTTTAATGTTGTCTTTTTGTAATAAATATTTTTGTATGAAATATAAGATGTTTTTATATTTGTTGGTATGTTTTTATTTTATATGTCATGTTTGTATATTTTAATTTTATTTTGTATGCAATGTTTGAATAAAATATATTCATTTATATTGTTTAATTAAATTTTAAATTAAACTTTTATTAGGGGTTATCATGAAAAACGTACCCCGAGCGTAAGGGTGCCGCATTCCTTTAGTCCCTATTATAAAAGTATTATTTTTAATCTCAAATTATAATTTTTAAAAGTAAATTCCCTTCAGTTAGGAATCTACCGGAAATCATGCCCTGAACGTAGGGGTGTAAATTCCTTTTATATAAGAAAATTATGCCCCGGGTGTTGGGGTGTAAATTTTCTTTTCTACAAAAATATTCCTTTAAATATTTTAAGGGATCACGTTGATAAATTATATTCGAATTCATAATTCCACCATTAAGACATTACGTAATCGACTAGGTACCATTTTTTGGGCGTTGTGGGGGTGCTCACCCTTCCCCACACGTAACCGACTCCCGAACCTGTTTTTCTGGTTTCGCAGACCAAAACTCGTTGTTTTAATAAAAACAAGTTTTATTAAAATAACCGGGTTTTTCAGGTGTTCCAATCGCACCTAAAGTAAAACTAAGGATTGGTGGCGACTCCCCGTTGTTACACGATATGTCTGTAAATATTATTCAATGAACGTATCATGCGGGGGTATGTACCCCGCGAAACACAAATCTTTAAGTGAACTCCAACTATCATAAAGGAACAAAAAATACAAAAATATTTCAACTGCAAAAAACGCAGCATGACACGAACTCATATTCAACTGAGAAAAACTACACTGGTTACGAAAATACATCGCCGTGCATATATATATACCAGCATCTAAATGACCTCGCGTTCTGTACAACACGAGGTTTATAGGACCTCGCGTCCTACAGAACGCGAGGTTGCCACTTCTATAAATAGCAACCTCTTGGGGAGGCAAGGAGCACCCACAGAAATCATGTCTAAAAATTTTCAATCGCAGCTACTAATGGCAACATAGCGCGTATTTGAGAAGTTTTTTTCAAACTAATTTCCCGAATATTGCGTTATGTCGTTATTTGTAGTTGCGTATATACGTTATCATATCCACGTAAGCAGTTTTCGATTGCATCTACTAATGATAACATAGCGCGTATTTGGGAAGTTTTTTTCAAACTAATTTCTCGAATATTGCGCTATGTCGTTATTTGTAGTTGCGTATATACGTCATCATATCCACGTAAGCAGTTTTTGATTGCAGCTACTAATGGCAACATAGCGCGTATTTGGGAAGTTTTTTTCAAACTAATTTCCCGAATATTGCGCTATGTCGTTATTTGTAGTTACTAATGACAACATATCGTGTATTATTATTATTATTATTATTATTATTATTATTATTATTATTATTATTATTATTATTATTATTATTATTATTATTATTATTATTATTATTATTATTATTATTATTATTATTATTATTACTATTACTATTATTATTATTATTATTATTACTACTACTACTATGATTATTATTATTATTATTATTATTATTTGTAATTAAATATATAATAATAAAAAAATTTATATTTAATATACTTATTAAATGACTTTCCCGCCTGGGAAGACTTCTTTTAAAAAACCCCACGACCTCGCATCCTATAGAACGCGAGGTCTTTTGAAACTCGCGTTCTACAGGACGCGAGGTCACTTTTGACCGTTCAGTTCACGCGTCTGTTTCGTGACGCGCTTTTTCAATGAACCTCGCATCCTGTGGAGCGCGATGTATATGAATATCGTGTTCTACAGAACGCGAGGTTCATTTACATCGCTTCGCAGAGGGCACGATCTCTTCTATAAATTGGTGGCCCTACCCCCATATCAACCACAGAACGCGAGTTCTTTAACTTTTTTTACAACAAATTATCGACAATTCTTATCTTTCATTCGATATTATGGAAAGCTTACTACGCAACGAGGCGAATCACTACAATCAATATTTCAGAACAGATCCAGCGGTATTACTTTTCCCTATTAATTTTTAAATTTTTTATTTTATTAAATTTTTTTATTTTATTAACTATTTTTTTAATTTTTTTTGAAGGGATACGAACGTAATTTACAATGTTATCTTAATCGTATCAACAACCCACCAGTTGATGCTTTTATGGAGTGGATTGACCGCGCCGGTTTTGGCCACATAGCACGGTATATAGTGGTGAAGCTAAACCCATCGTTGATCAGCGCGCTGATAGAACGGTGGAGGCCCGAGACGCACACGTTTCATCTTTCGATTGGCGAGACAACAATCACGCTGGAGGATGTTGCCTTCCATCTGGGGTTGCCTACAGACGGCAACGTTATTACGGGTGTAGCGTTGGGCCATTGGCCAACTGTATTTGCTGAAGAAATGGGCGTGATGCCCCCTGAGGAAGTGTGGGACGGTGGAAAAATCGACTTATCATATTTGGAGGCTGAATTTGGAACCCCCCCAATGCGGATGAAGTTACACTTCAGGTATTTTTTCGATTTTTTCACTATTTTATATATTTTTAATATATTTCATTTATTTAAAAATTAGGATGCATTTATTAAATATTTAGGATGTTTTTATTAAATTTATGATGAAATTACAAATATTTATTTCAACATTAGGATACTTTATGAAATATTTAGGATGCCTTTATTAAATATTTAGGATGCTTTTAATAAATTTAGGATGAAGTTACAAATATTTACTTGAAAATTAGGATGTCTTTATTAAATATTTAGGATGCATTTATTAAATATTTATGATGAAGTTACAAATATTTATTTTCAAATTAGGATGCCTTTATTAATTTTTTTGGATGCCTTTATTAAATTTAGGATGAAGTTACAATTTTTTTTTAAATTAGGATGTCTTTATTAAATCTTTATTTTCACAGCGGTTTGCGCGTGCCCACATCTTGCGCATTATCGGCGGGATATTAATGCCAGAAAAATCCCGCACCAAGGTGCACGTGATGTGGCTTCGTCATCTTACAAATTTCAATGAGTCTAGAGGAAAATCTTGGGGAGCAGCTGTCTTGGCGTTTCTTTACAGAGAGCTCTGCAGAAACGTTGACGCATCAAGATCATCGATGGGAGGATGTTGTTTACTCCTACAGTCTTGTGTTTGGTTTCGGATACCTATTTCACGCCCACAGCTTAGACAGCCCACCGCTATGTTATTTCCGCTTCTACGGAGGTACTACGTAACCTACTATATTTTTCCTATTTTTATATTATTTTATTTAACGAATTTTTTTCCATTATTTATAGGTGGAGCGAAACACTGACCCACAACGGCCTGCCGAAGACCCAAAAACAATTCAGGATTGTTTTCGATAGTTTGACGCATGACCAGGTAATTCGAAAATTAATTTGAATTTTTTCATACTATTTTTTCCAATAATATTTCATATAACCGTTACAAACGTTTTCATTTTTTTTAGTTTGTGTGGAGGCCCTATGCTTCAGAGGATATTCAGCAGATTACTCCACCCGAGATTCTGCGTGACCAAGATCTCTAGATTTCCGTAGTGCCGCTGCTCAACTACGAAATTGTCGTGTGGCATGATACGGATAGGGTTCTCCGACAGTTCGGGTTCGCGCAAAATATTCCACCCCTGGTTCCACAAAATATGGACTGATTCCACTATCTTACGCGCCAGGGGAAGACGGAGGTTGACTAGTCCGAGTACCACGCTGCCTGGATAGCGGCTTGGGCTAATCGATTTGCCTAACGCCCACCCATTCTCCGACCCATTATCGAAGGGGTCAATTCGGTCGATTTCAATTACCTCCAGTGGTATGCGCGCAATGGGAATCAGCATATCCTTACTCAGGCCGAGTGTGAGGAAGGGCTTCCCCAGCCTTCCCAAAACCGCCCACGCGGCACCCGTCGAGCGACCCAGAGCCAGAGCCAGAGCCAGTCGAGGCAGCGCGGACCGAGACCACGACATGACACTGCAGGGGCCTCATCTTCTGGCGCAGCATTTCATACTTATAGCGGTCCATCGAGTTTCCAGCAGATGATGCCTCCACCCCAGTTCGGCTCCTCCGATGCGTATCGTCCCCATACGCCGACGACTGACCTTCAGCTTATCGATTATCCACCGTTGGCATCTCAGTATGACTTTAACATTGTGGATAATACACCGGTGGGTAGCTTGTTTTACTCCCCACCTGGGCCCAGCATAGATCCGCATATCGGTCACGATGATGGGGACCAGGGACCACCACACGATGCTCGGAGGTATCCAGATCGTGATCGTCGTCTACCCGACTGCGGAACAGGTGGACATAGGCATCTTTAGTCTTTTTTTACTGATTTGTACTTATGTTTTTAATATTTATATTCCACACATTTGTTTTTTATAATGTCGTATTATAATTTTGTTTATCTATTATAATTAAACTTTAAAATGTTTATTTAATTTCAGTTTTGAATAAATTTTATGGGATTACTAAACCGAAAATCGACATTTGTTCAAATGCAACTTCATTCAAAAAAGGATGATAACATAGGGTTTTCGAAGCCATTTTAAACCATTGTAGAATAGACGAAAATTAACCATGTTGGTGTCATACGATAGAGAATTTCCAGTACTACGACCCCAAACTCGATGTTCGCTAAAAATATACGATTGACACGCCCGAAATTGGGCTCGAACAGGCCTACCCACACTTGTTTTCCCTAGTTCTTCAACCCAGAGTTGCACAGAACTCGCGTCCTGCAGAACGCGAGGTCTGTGCGATATATTCAGCCGCCCTTTCAAATTCTCGTGGACCTCGCGTTCTGCAGAACGCGAGGTTCTGTAAAACCGTTAACACAAACAACAAGGCCAGGTAGACTGAAATCGCGTTATGCATAACGCGATATCAGACCTCGCTTCCTACATAACGCGAGGTTCACCGACGTGGCAAGTTTAGGGGTCATTTTGCCAAACAATATTTTTTGAGAGCCATTTTCCCTAATAATTATTTAAAAGGGATTATTGACCCAAAATTGCTGATTTGATGAATATTCTCTCTCACTTTTTCCTTTGTTTTTTGTTTTTCTCTTTTTTTTATTCACCCTTCCCGTACTTTTCGGATAAAACCTCTCCTCCTTCTCTTTTTTATACTCCCTAAAGTAGATAAAAACAAAACTCCATGTCCTTTACCTTTTTGCTACCAACCCTGTAGACGACCATGCTCATCTGCCTCTGTACCTGACATTGTACTATGAAAGAGAAAGCTTGTA
The DNA here is from genome assembly GCA_030270665.1 of Hibiscus trionum. Lineage (NCBI taxonomy): Eukaryota > Viridiplantae > Streptophyta > Magnoliopsida > Malvales > Malvaceae > Hibiscus > Hibiscus trionum. The sequence goes on from BSYR01000004.1 coordinate 20,596,294, forward strand.
CGAAGGTCACGTGAAAAGATAGGAAAATAAAACAAAGATAACACAAAAACTAAACTAAAAAGAAAAATATTATTTATGAACTTGCTATAACATAAATGATAGAGTTTAGAGAAGCAAACTCTCAAGGATCGTGTAGATCCAGGTGTGACTTGTCTCTGAGGATAGGGGCTCCACTGTACACCTTCAGGCGTTGGACATTGACCTTGAAGAATTCACCATCGTCCAACTTCTTGATATCAATCGCGCCATGAGGGTACACCTTGTGTATAATGAATGGTCCTGACCACCTTGATTTCAGCTTTCCAGGGAAAAGCTTTAGCCTGGAATTGTATAGAAGCACTTGTTGACCTTCTAAGAAATGCCTTGGCAAAATATGTTTGTCATGACACTTCTTGGTTTTCTCTTTGTAAATGCGGGCATTCTCATATGCTTGGGCTCGAAATTCTTCTAGCTCATTAAGCTCTAGCAACCTTCTTTCACCAGCTAGTTAGGCATCCATGTTGAGTTTCTTAATTGCCCAATAAGCCTTGTGTTCAAGCTCAACTGGTAGATGACATTCCTTGCCAAATACGAGCTTGAAGGGTGACATGCCCAAAGGCGTCTTGAAGGTTGTTCTATACGCCTATAGTGCTTCATCCAACTTGAGGGACCAGTCTTTTCTCCTAGGGTTGACCACCTTCTCCAAGATTTTCTTGATTTCACGATTGGAAACTCCAGCCTGTCCGTTCGTCTGCGGATGATATGCTGTAGCAATCTTATGCCTGACTCCATATCGATGTAATGCTCTAGCAATAAGTTTGTTGTCAAAGTGAGTTCCTTCATCACTGATGATGGCTCGGGGTGCTCCAAACCTCGTGAAGATGTTCTTGTGAAGGAACTTCATTACCGTCTTGGAGTCGTTCCTCGGGGTGGCAACAGCCTCCACCCATTTTGACACATAGTCGACTACTAGCAAAATATATAAATCTCAATATAATGCTGGAAACGGGCCTATGAAGTCAATTCCTCACACGTCAAAGATTTCAACCTCCAGAATATTTTGCAGTGACATTTCATTCCGCGTGGAGATGTTCCCCGTTCTTTGGCATCTATCACAAGTCTTGTAGAACTCGTGTGCATCCTTGAGAAGTGTAGGCCAATAGAATCCTGCTTGAAGAATTTTTACAGCAGTTCTAGCACCACCAAAATGCCCTCCATACGGTGATGAATGACAATGGTACAAAATGCTATGATATTCTTCTTCTAGAACACATCTCCTTATGATCTGATCAGGACATTGCTTGAACAAGTAGGGTTCATCTCAATAGTAGAATCTTGCATCATGTCTGAATTTCTTGAGTCCCTGGCTAGATAAATCAGGAGGCAAAATACCACTAACAAGATAATTAACTATATCAGTATACCACGAAATTGTCATAGTGGACAACAGTTTCTCATCAGGGAATTCCTCTTTAATTTCAGATTCACTACCTTGTTCTCACATCCTTTCCTGCTCTAACTTCTAAATCAAATTCTTGTAGCAAGAGTATCCATCTAATAAGTCTAGGCTCAGCATCCTTTTTAGTCACTAAGTACTTGATGGCTGAATGATCAGTATGAACTATAACCTTAGTGCCTATCAAGTATGACCTAAACTTATCAAAGGCAAATACTATAGCAAGAAATTCTTTCCCAGTAGTGGTGTAATTGATTTGTGCATCATTCAAAGTGCAACTAGCATAATAAATAACATGAAAGAGTTTACCTCGACATTGTCCAAGTGATGCCCCGACGGCGTAGTCACTTGCACCACACATTAGCTCAAATGGCTCGTTCCAATCAGGTGGAATGACAACCGGTGTTGAGATAAGCTTCTCCTTCAGTTCTTGAAATGCGCTATGACAATCTTTGTCAAGCACAAATGGTTGATTTTTCTGTAGCAAATTGCATAGCGACTTTGAGATCTTCAAAAAGTCCTTGATGAATCTTCGATAGAAGCCAACATGCCCTAGAAAGCTTCTTACTCCCTTGACAGTAGTGGGGGGAGAGAGTTTTTCAATGACCTCGACCTTTGCTTTGTCAACTTCTATCCCTTGCTTCGAGATTTTGTGGCCTAAGACCGTTCCTTCTGTTACCATGAAATGGCATTTTTCCCAATTGAGCACCAAGTCAGCTTCCTCACTCCTCTTTAGAACCTTGGTAAGATTGTTGTGACAATCATCAAGCAAAAATTTTGTGCATACATATAGCAAGGCTTACACCCTTCAAATCAACCATAGTCCACCCTAGCGCATTTTTATGTTGTAACAACATATTTACTAAGCTAGTTTCTTGCTAAGATGTGAGACTAGATGAGATTATCACATGCAAAGTTTCATTGCTCCCTAAGTAAACATACTTAAGATCTGATGGCAAAGGTTTCATTTCTAAAGTAGGTGCATGCTCAAGGGAAGGCTTAGGAGGTACAAATTTTGAAAAATCAAGAGGTTCAAAGTGCGTACATGGTCTAGCTTCGAGTCGACTAGACTGCTCCAGTTCCCTTGAGAGTTCTTCTAGGTTTGAATCGTCATCTTTGTAGAGTGCTTCAAACTCTTCTATTTGCATCACATTGCTACATCAAAACTAAGCAGTTCTATTGTGTGCTGTAGCATCTATATATTGACATGCTCTCAGATTGTCTGCATACTTGAGGGTGTCATGAATATTGATCGTGACTGTTTGATTAGCCACTCGCATCGTGAACTCACCCTTCTCACAATCGATTAAAGCTCGTCTGATGGCTAAAAATGGCCTACCCAAGATAATGGGTGTGTTGTTGTCAGCTTCATAGTCGAGGATTAAGAAGTCGACTGGAAAGATAAATCGGTCCACTTTTACCACGACATCTTCAATTCTTCCTTCTGGGTGAACATGAAAGTGGTCTGCTAGCTGTAGTACAACCTTGGTGGGCCATGTCTCTCGTATTCCCAGTTTCAGAAAAAACCGACTTAGGCATCAAGTTAACACTTGATCCCAAATCGCAAAGTGCTCTTCCAACAAACTTATCGCCAATATAGTATGGGATGACAAAGCTACCCGGGTCTTTCTTCTTAGGTGGCAGCTTACCCCACATAGAACAACATTCTTTTGAAATAGCGATAGTTTCTTGCTTCTCGACCTTCCTCTTTTTTGTAACTATATCCTTAAGGAACTTGGCATATGTTGGCATCTGATCAATGGCCTCAAGAAATGGGACATTGATGTGTAATTTTTCTAGGATATCCACGAATTTTTGGAATTGAAGGTCTTATGTATGCTTCTTGAGTCGTTGAGGAAAAGGAGGTGGAGGTCTAACTTCATTTATCTGGACTGGTGGAGTTGCATCTTTTGTTGTAGCAAAAGCAAGCTCCCCCTCTGGTGTTTCTTTTGCTATGACTTCCTCCTCATCCTTCTCTTCAGCTGGAGGGTCTTGTGAGTTATCTTCTTCGTGAGGCAAGTTGGGCTGAGATTCCTCCTTCTCCTTTCCCCTAAACTTGTCTTCTTTGTCAATTTCCTTTCCACTCCTTAATGTGAGTGCGTTGCATTGCTCCTTACTATGTTGCTTAGTGGCTTTAGTGTCACTAGGCAGACTCCCTTGTGGTTGCGCATATAAGGTTTGAGCTATCTGACCAACTTGTGTCTCTAAGGCTCTAAGAGAAGAACTATGTCTTTACAATAAGGCTCATTGATTCTTAATGTTTGCTGCATGGTCCTGTAGCAAAACTTCCGTAGTTCCCATAAAATCTTTCGTCATAGCCATAAATTATTTGAATGTAGTCTCCAACGAACTGTTTGATGAAGATGCCACTCCCTTGTTACCTTGCCATGACATTATCTAGTTAGAAGATGGTGCTTCGATCAAATTTTGCTGTGGCACTGGCTGAGCAGAATTGATGTGCCATTGATTACTCCAACTAAAATTTGGATGCTGACGTCATCCTAGGTTGTAGGTATTAGAGTATGGATTGTTGTTACGGTTATAATTCCCCACATAGTTGGCTGACTCTTGACTGTTAGGGTATTCACTCAAATGGTGATTGCCATCGCATCTGAGACATGAGGTTGCAGACTTAACTTTCTTGACTTCGCTGGGACGTTGGAGGTTCTTTAGCATATCAGTGATAGCAGCTAACTGGGTGGCTACCGAGTCATCAGCTTCACTCTCTCGAACTACTTGAGTTCTCGTCCTCGTTCCAAGCCTTGTGGTCAGAAACTGGTAATCATTGTTGGCTACCCTATCAAGAATGTCGAATGCTTCATCTGGTGATTTGTCTAACAAGGTCCCGTTTGCTGAAGCATCTAACATCATCCTTGTAGGAGCATTCACTCCATTATAGAACATAAACACTTGGGTCCAATCATGAAAACCATGATTTGTACACTTCCTCAATAATCCCTTGAATCGATCCCAACACTCGTACATGGATTCGTCATCAGCTTGACAAAAAGAAGCAATATCATTTCTCAACTGAGTGTTTCTATTGGGTGGATTATACCGTAGTAGAAAACTTTTGCAAAAATTTGTCTTGCATCTTCGTGAGGCATATCTCCAAATTGACCAATAGTGTTCAACATGTTGAACATAACAAGTTTAAGCTCGAACTGGGCTGCCTAAATTTCTGGAGCTACTATTCCGGATAGAAATCGTCCAAGATATGAGTCAAATGATCTCTAATGGCTCGAGGTCGAGTCGCTTCTCCCTGGCCATTTGCCATAGCATCTCCGTTACCTAGAGGTGGTGGTATTTCTCCGTTCATGTTTCTGGTCTCTTCTCTTTGAACACGTCTCCCAAGTCGCAAGAAATGCTCGATTGCAGAAATGGGTGATTGCAGGGGTCATGTAGGTCGTCTTCTGGTCATGCACTAGCAGGACGCCTGAAAATAAAAATGAAAAATCCTAAGTAAATATGTACAAAAACAAAAAGAATAAGGGATATAAACAAAAAACCGTAAACAACCAATTGTCAATCCCCGGCAACGGTGCTAAAAACTTGTTGCTTGCCTGTGATGTACTATAAATGATACGCAAATATGGTGCAAATATACACATCGAACGAGTAATAAAGTGAGTGAGTGAGTATGGCCTCCACATGGATTGGAGGTATTCACGGTTTGTTGTAACAATATTGAATGAACTTTTTGCAGGTGACAATGCTATAGTAAAAGAGATGGTGTAAAATAATGATGTAGCAAAACAAAGTAAAGAAAGCTGAGATAACAATATGATGAATAGGTCCCCCTTCGTATGCGAAACTCACTACAAAATGACTGGCTGGGAATGATGGACAACCTAAACTAAGCTTCTTAACGATACTAAGGCTTTTCAGCTATCTTCTATACTAGGCGGGATTTGCTAAAAGTGTTCCTAAACTATCTTTAGCCAGGAAACTGGGAGTCAAAAATGCTACAGCCATACCTATCGGCGTAAACTCTTAACATTCCCCTACCCTTCATGAACTATCTTTTTTAGCCCTTGAAACCCATCACTTATCTCTAAGGTAGGTTAGAGTCTGCCTCTCGTCAGCCACTCCATTGCTTATGGGGGTTCTAAGGCTAGCTCTCTCGATTACTAACCTCAACAAACACTTAAAGAACGACCAACTCTTCGGGGCTCTTACAACTTTAAGGAAATAAAACGCATAAGCAAAGCATAGAACATGATAAACACTGGAAAACTATAGCATGCATTAAAAAGTACTTAAAATAAAATCATCCATCAAACCCAAGCCATCTAAAATAGTTCATGGCTGGGCAATATCATCCAACGTATCATTGTGATAACATCCTAAAAGATAAAGATATAAACAGGAAATGCTAAAGCGACAGAAAGAAAAGTGAACTCCCTCTCTGCCATGGACTGCCCGACTGTCTTAGGCTCACCGCCTCTCTCGAGGACAGCGAGGCCGCTCCTTGGAGCTTCAACGATGGAGGACGCCAAGTTGGAGAAGATGAAGAAGAACGCTTCTCTCTCCTTGTTCAGCTCACAACTTTCTCTCTCTTTGCTCTCTTCCACCTCTCTCTTTTTTTCATGCTTCTCTCCCTCTTTATATAGTGGAGGCTTATAGGGTTTTATGCCCTAAAGATTCCTTGATATTCCCAAGGAATATCCACCGACAAGATCTGCCACGAGGGGATAAGGAAAACAGCCTGCAGGTGGGTACCGTCTGCTGCACATGTCAGGTTGTCCTTTTCTGCATATTCATGTGCTTCTGCAGCTCACGTGTCTTCACAGCTCACATGTTGGCCAATATCCACTTCCACTATGCTATAGCAATTACCGACACCAACTTTCTCTCGCTAGACTCCCTTCATGTGCATCATCAGACCCAAAACCAACCTTTCGAGCAGTACCCCTCAACATGGACTAATAACCAGCAAAAATAAAGATGCACCCATAAGAAGAAAATGCAACCTAAATGCAGTCTAAATGCTATGATATGCGCTCAAGAACAGGCAAATGCTATAACAAAAAGGTATGACAACAAGGATATTCATGCAGTTATTAATTAATGAAATTTGTTTATCTTTCAAAATTTAGCTTAAATAATATTTTTATCAAACTATATGAAAATCCTTACTTACCCTAATGGTTAATTGTTGTATATCCTCCCGTAGGGTCCCAGGTTTAATTCCTGTAAAAATATTTTGGTATCTTTTTTTGTCCAGTATAACCTAAGTATAATATTATATTAAAACGTAACAAAATCTCTTGCTTAGCGCAAAGCTTATTAGGCTTAAAATGGAATTTAGGAGTTCAATTGAGAAAAAAATAGAATTTGAGTACAAAATTGTATGTTTTTGAAGTTTACAGGTAATTTTTTGAAAATCTGGAAGTGTGGTAGGTAAACTGTGAATTCTAGCAAAATCATGATCAAATTACAAAGTTTCAATAATTTGATGTCAAAAGTGAAAATTTTGGAAAGTTTAGTGTCTCTTCTAAAAATATCAAAAAATTTCAGTGATTCAATATGTTGTTCATCCAATTTTAAGGGCGTGCAATGTTAGTTTTGGTCAGGCGTTTAACGATCTAGTGACCGAAATGAAGATTTTTCTTAACAATAATGACTAATAAAAGTTTTTCAATTTCAATGAATATATTGAAAGGTCCTTAAAAATATGTTGGCCATCTATATAGTTTATCCTTCTTTTTGTATATTTCCTTGGAAAACCATCTGGGTTTATGAAATCCGCATACCACTCGAAAAGGGTTAGGTTGTATGTTTTAATAAAGGCTTATATTATAAATAAGTAAATAAAGTATATATATTTTTTATTTTAGTTCTTAAAAGTTTACTTGTAGCATTGATTAAAAATATATTAGACATTTATTTTGACAAAAATATTTTAAGTACATAATTTGACTAAAAATACTTTAAATATATATTTGACCAAAAAATATATTTACGTATTTATTATTATCAAAAAATATTTTATGTACTTAAATAAAAAATTAAATTAGCTTTAGATATTTATTTGTGATATAAACATTTAATAAACCGTCTTGTTTCTACAAAACCAAATACTCTACAACAGTTACATGACAAACTTAATGAGATCAATCTTGCTTCTATGACTTCCACGTTTCCTCATTAAGCCCAAAATCCAAATTTGCAATATTTGGTGACGTACTTTCTACGTAAAAATAATTTTAGTTCCCAAACAAATTGAACTTTTGGTTTAATTTAGTGGTCGAAAATTATTTGGTGATTAAATTTATTTTTGGTAACAATTCTTATAAAGTAAATGTTAATCTTTAAATTGGTGAGAGGTAAGTATTAAAAGAGAGATGAATTTTGTCTGGATTCCGGAAGAGCTCTTGAAAAAATATCATGTTTATAAAGATAGATTGAGTTTGCGAAATCTGTTGAGTTTTGAGATATACTATATTTTTGGGATACATAGAATTCATTATAATATGCTCTTTTTATTCTGTATATTATATATATATATATATATATAGTGAATTTCTTCTCTCATATGTGAAGTAGTTAAATTTAACCTTTTGTGTACAATTTATTTTATGCTGATAAATTTCTAACAAATGGTATTAGAATTATAGTTCGAGACTCATGATGATTTGCAGTTATTCAGTTTTGAGGAAATTTGTTAGTAGGATTGAAGACAAACAAAAAGAATTTCTGTAATGAGTTTTCAATTGTTAGGAGATATTTTGAATCAATTCAACGATGCTTTAATACGGGAGTATTTGCTTTTACAAAAGCACTCAAGTTGTTAAAAACTTGAGTGCTAGTGAGAAATTATTAGATATTAACCCATACTTTTAGAAATCTGTTCAATCTGAGAAAAAAATATTCCTTAAACTATTTTTTTTAATAGTCTAAAAGTTATTATAAAATAGTATATATTCACATATATTTTTAATTCATTGTCAATGTGCATACACTTTGAAGACAAAACAATTTGAACAAGTGTCTCCTTAAATGAACATCATCCGCATTTCATCACAAGATTGAAAGTCTCAAAATAGTCGCGACCAGCTTCTTGAGAATACCATTTCACTTCCAATCTAGCTTTGTATCGATCAACAGAGCCATCATCACGCCGTTTCACACGGAATATCCATTTGCACTCAATAACAGATTGTGTAGACAATAGAACAAGATTCCATATATGGTTACTTAGCAAGGCATTAAACTAAGATTTAGATAAAAATAAGATAAGATAAAGTTTGAATAAGATTAACTAAGATTTATCATGTTTTATCTTTATCCTTGATAAGGAAGAGAGAAGCTGAAAATAGGTAGGGTGTAATTTGTGAAGAGTGTGGCCGGTGAGGGTAACCGATAAAGATGAGGAGTTTTGGGATTTGTGGACTGAGTATTGGTTATAATTTCAAGATTTTTTTGGTGATTATATAATTTTAGATCTTTTATTTTAAAGTATTTTTATATTTAATAATAATAATATATTTTTTTCATATTTAATAATAATAAAATATGAATATTATATTAAAATATTAATGAAATAATTCAAAGTGATAAAAAATTCAATGTGTAAAATTCAGTTATAAAATTAAAAATATTTAAAATTGAGTGAACAAAATAAAAATAAAAAATAATTAAGTGATAAACTATATAATTTACTCAAAATTCAAATACTTTATCTGTTAGGAGACATTCACACTCTTTTTGTAGAAATCGTTGACAAGAGACACTCACATTTAATAAACTCCACTTATTTTTCAGAAATTATTTAATAAATCCATACTACTGTATTACTTATTCTAATTATTTTAATATAATAATTCTTGAACCTATGGCAGCACTTGAGGAACTTTGGCCAATGATTCTTTTATTTTCTGCTCTTCAAATGATAAGTCAACTATATTTCCCTGCAAATACTTGTCGTAAGATGCCAAATCAAAATGGCCATGCCCACACATCGCCATCAGAATCACCTTTGATTCCCCACTCTCTCTGCAGCGAACAGCTTCCCGGATCGTCGCTGCGATGGCATGAGTCGGCTCGGGAGCTGGAATCAACCCTTCCGATCGAGCAAATCGTATTGCACCTGCAAGCAAAAAGTTGTACCCATTAGCTTCCTCAAAACCACAAAAAACAGTCTACTGATTCAAGTTTTCATCACTTCCTTCCAGCATATATTCAATCAAAGTTAAGATTCTTATAGATTTAGGTGTCCGTTGCTGGTTTTTGAGTCCGGATGAATGAACTCACCTTCGAAGCACTCGGTTTGCGGAATTGAAATTGCTTCCATGAAGCCCAATTCATAGATGTGTGAAATCAGAGGTGCCATACCATGGTAACGTAAACCACCTATAGGACGAAAAAAAGCATCAACAATTAAAGAATTCATACAGATAAACGAGTGAAAGATCTTGATGCTAATAACCGCTGACATTACCAGCATGAATTGGGTCTGGAATGAAGTCATGTCCCAGTGTATGCATCTTCATCAATGGTGTCATCCCTGCGGTATCACCAAAATCGTACGCATAGACACCTTTCGTTAATGAAGGGCAAGCAGCAGGTTCGACTGCTCGAATAATAGGGTTGATTTTTCCCTTGAGTTTTTCTCTTATAAATGGGAAACTAAGTCCTGCGAAATTCGAGCCACCACCGGTACACCCGATGATTAAGTCCGGGGTTTCACCGATAGCCTCCATTTGTTGAATACACTCCTCCCCTATCACAGTTTGATGTAGCAAAACATGATTGAGAACACTCCCCAGGCAGTACTTTGTATCATCATTAGCAGCTGCAATCTCTACAGCTTCCGAAATAGCTATCCCTAAACTTCCTGGGCTGGATGGATCCATTTGAAGTATTCTACGACCTGCTTCGGTAATGTTAGATGGTGAAGGATGAACCTTTGCACCCCATGTTTGCATCATCAATTTCCGATACGGTTTCTGATCATAAGATGCACGAACTTGCCACACCTGCAGAAAATTTGAAATGAAAAAGTCCATAGCTTTACAATTGGAAGAATTCGAAAAGAAAAGAAACTTATGATTCTTACTTCACATCCAAGACCAAATAAGCTGCAGGCAAAGGCCAAGGAACAACCCCATTGGCCAGCACCGGTTTCAGTCACAATGTTCTTGACCCCTTGTTGTGCATTAAAGTAAACTTGCGGAACTGCAGAGTTGGGTTTATGCGATCCGGCAGGGCTTACACCTTCGTACTTGTAGTAAATCCTCGCAGGTGTGTCAAGAAGCTTCTCCAACCTCTTGGCTCTACATTGAAATAAAGACATTAAATTTGTGAAACATGGAAAAACATAGCCCTTTGGTTGGGACAACAGCATACCTGATTAAAGGGGTCGGGCGCCAGAGTCGGTATACATCGATAACTTCTTCGGGGATATCTATAAACCTTTGATTGGTAACCTCTTGCTTAATTAATTCATCAGGAAATAAAGGAGACAAATCTTGTGGTTTAAGCGGTTCAAAAGTTTTGGGATGCAACGGAGGGGGTGGCTTTACGGATAGATCGGCAACAAGATTGTACCATTGACGAGGAATATTGATTGCAGTAGAATCCACATTTATACCTGACCTTGATCTTACTCTATAAGTGTTGGAAAGCCTTGGGTGCATTTGTTTTGTCTTAAGCATAAGCCATGGCTCGTCTCCTAAAGGATGAAAGCAATATCAGTCATCAGAACAGAATAAAGAATGAAATGCTACTTCCCCTATAGAATCCCATCTTATGTGGATTAGTAAAAATTCCTTTTTAAACTCTACTCTAAGTTCGCTAAATACAAGCACATTACATTACCCCCGATTTTCTCAGCAAAAATTCCCTAGAAAAGAGAACATTCATTTTCCATCCAATCAGGGGATTCGTATGAAAGATATAAATAAAAGATTACCTTTGGCTGATTGAGTAAATATGGGAAGTGGGTTTGCATTCAGAATTGATTGAATGGCCATTTTGAGGTTGAAGCTGGGAATGTTTACAGACAAAACAGAGCTGGTGCAGAGAGAGAGAAGGGGGAGTAAAAGCTTGTTGGGCACCAAGAAGACCCAGACAAGGACAGATGGTATTGAATTTTTGACAGAGTTTAGGTAGATGTTTGGTATGGTTTCTAAGAAAAGTATTTTTTTTTTTTAAAAAAAAAGTACAGTTAGAAATACGATTTTTTGAGAATTGAATTTAAAATTTTGATTGTTTGTTATTATTGTTAAAAAATATTTGTAACAAAAATGAAATGTTTGTTTTAGACGTTGTATTCTAAAATTTTGATTGTTTGTTATTATTGTTAAGTTGAATTATATTTAAATTTATTAATATTATGATATATTGATATGTTAAACATATCAATGTAAATTATAATAAAAATATAAATAATTGTAATAATTTATTATTAATACTTTTATATAAAAGATATTTTTAAAAACATAAATTTGAAATACATTATAAATAATTAATATAACTAAATTTTCAAATTAATTTGAATATATAATTTATATTTTTTAAATATATTTTATGCTTTCTTTTTAAAAAAATAACAAAAATAAGCTAACGTGTTTACAAGGTTAAATTTAGAAAGAAAGAAAAAAATCAATCCATTATCTTTCTTGTGATTTTGCTGGGAAGAGCAACCTGTATACAATTTTTTTTATCGAAGAATATGATTTTATTAAAGTGAAAATCATACAAGAGAAATATTTTTATAGGCCTCGTTAAAAACCTCTCCAATCCTAGTCGAAGAAAAATAGTATTTATAAAAATAAACATAAAGGAGATATACATATAGAAAAGAAACAATCAAACAAGGAATGACAAACCTACACAACCTCAACCACCACTCGTTGCACCCTCACGGTCAGCAACCACTAAATCCATAACAGCAATTGATTCATGATGAAAGACTCGACTATCAAGCGTGTCATCTCTTAAACACTTCGCGAGACAATCGCAACCCTATTAGCCTCACGGAACACATGATCAATCTGAATAGACCAATCGTGCCGAAAAAGATCCTGCATTTGATGGACCAATGTCGAAGAGGTCACACCACTGCCACTTTGCAACATTTTGACAACAACCAAGTCATCCAACTCCACCCGTAGCCGTCGGATTCCAAGCCGCCAAGCATGGTGAAAACCTTCATACACTCCCCATAAATTCGCGTCCAACACCGAGCAAGAACCCGCCGATTTAGCGTAGCCAATAATCCAATCCACATCATCATCTCTAATCACCACCCACACGACGCAATGTTATTAGGTTGTGTACACGCACCATCCACGTTTAAAACATACCACCCTGCCGGTGGAAATTTCCAACTTGCGGCTAAGCCCTAGAATCCAACGCCTGACGTGCTTCCCTCACCAACCAATTTCAGCGTTCAACTATAGGCTCTTGGGGAAGATTATTCGGGTAAAAAATTATGTGATTTCGAGACATCCAAAGCGTCCATAACACAATCCCAAACACAATATGCCACTTGGACGAATCTTTCGCAAAAGACTCTAGACGGAACATATTACATTCAAACTAGTCTGCAAAACTCAAAGAGAAAAAGTTTGTCTAATGTTCAGGTCTAATCAACGATAACCAAGCCGAATTTTCCACTGGACACCAACGAAAAAGGTGATCAGTGGACTCATCTGCGGCACCACAGACCTCACAGCGAGCATCCACCGTAAGATGACGACGGACTCGCTCACTATTAGTGACAATTTTCCCGTTCGCGACAAGCCACAAAAATATTTTAATGCATTTCTTACGATAACCACCGTAATATTTTAATCGCACGGCAACATCCCTATCCGATCCCAAACTCTACTCGGTAAGAACTGTATATGATGATCGGAGTGTAAATGTTCTATTTTTTGTCCAACGCTATCTCAAGCTATCATCACGCAACATAGGGATAAGGGCCTTAATCACAAAAATTTTGAGAAGAAGCAACGCCGACAACAAATCCTTGAAGCTATCCCATTTCCAATCCCCTTCATTATCGACCATTTCAGCAACAGAAACATACAGAATAGTATGAATGATGCACGATGGAACAAACATAATCAGAGGATCAATATCCATGATCCACCGATCCCGCCAGAAAACAATGCTTAAAGCATTACCAACATTCCAACTCGCACTCGCGCGGATATCCTTCCAAACAACACTAAACCGTTTTCATAATCTAGAACAATTTTGCCGAGAAATGGTTTTCGGAATCCCATTATTCCACTTATACTTCGATCTCAGTACTTAGACCCATAAATGCTTTGGATTACATAACGCATTGAAGGCAATTTTCATCTTAAAAGCTTAATTCTGCTGATCAAGATGGCGAAAACCCAAACCCCTGTGGTCACCGGTTTACAGATCTGCTCGCAAGAAATAAGATGTACGCCTTTATGCTCATCAAGTCGGCCCCAAATAAATTGCACTATGATCTTCTCATTCTCATCACAGGTTGCCTTAGGTAAGAATGTCGTTTCCACTGTATAAGTCGAAATTTCCGTCAAAACAGCCTTCGCCAAAGTAATACGACCCGCTAACGAAAGAGTCTTTGCTTTCCATCCTAATAATTTATCATGCATTTTCTGTACAAGGTAATGATAGGACTCTTTTGTTACCCGACTATGGAGCACAGGCACCCCCAAATATCCCCCTAAATCTGAACCACTATAAAGCCAAAATTCATGCTAATACACTCCCGCAAACCAATAGCAATATTTTTGGAAAAATAAATTCTAGTTTTGGCTATACTAACCTTGTGCCCAGAGGCCTCGCAAAAAGGCTCCAAAACCTGTTGAATAACTTGAAGTTGATCCATGGATGCTTCGAGAAATAACACCATATCGTCAGCAAAAAATAGGTGCGAGATACACGACCTCTGCCGCGAAAGCTTAACCGTCTTCCACTGCTTTCCTTGAACCGCCTTAAAAATAGCTTGGGCTTGCCGTTCTATGCACATGACAAATAAATATGGTGAAAGTGGATCCCCTAGTGAATTCCCTGACTTGGCTTAGAAACATGCGATAAATTACCAGTCCATAGCACCTGAGTCGAAACCGTCAAAACACAACGCATAATGAGCCTTCTGAGATCAGCTGGAATACCCACATCGCAAAGCGTGTCCTTAATAAAGCCTTATTCGATTCTATCAGACGCTTTCTCAATGTCCACTTTAATAGCCATCCACCATGTTTTACTTTTATTGGCTCTCATAGAATGAATGACCTGAGCGATGACTATATTATCCGTTATTGGCCTCCTATGGACAAAACTGTTTTGATTCGGCGAGATCCAGTCCGACAAAAAAGGCTTCAATTTGTTCACTAACAACTTTGTAATCACTTTATAAAGCACGGTGCACAAACTAATTAGCCTGAATTGATGAATATAATCTGGGGCCGTAACCTTTGGGATAAGAACTAAGACAATTCTATTGATAGATTCCTCAATTGGGCCACCTTCAAAAACACTTCGAACCATGCGTCAGACACTCAGACCCACAATACTCCAATTCCGTTGGTAAAAGGTGACATGTAAGCCATCAATAACGAGAGCCTTAAAAGAATTCATCTCAAACACCACACTCTTAATCTCCTCATCGGAAACACCCATGCGTAATGCACCAACTTCAGCAACATGGGTTTGCAAAAAACACCCATTGATGTACGGAACAGTCGACGAGTGAGCACTAGTGAAGAGATCACTATACAAATTAACCACCATCTCCTGTAATTCCCCTTGATCCGAGCACCAAGAGTTATCATCTCGCTGCAGCGCCAAAATGGTATTCAACTGCTTACGACTTAAAGTACAAGCATGGAAATACTTCGTATTCTGATCCCCAAACAGAGTCCACTAACAACGAGCCTTCTGAAACCAAAGACTCTATTCCTGTTGTAATAAAGATTCAAGCTCTGCCCTAGGAGTTCGCTCTAAATCAATAAGGAAATATGAGTACCGCCTTCACAACGCTTTGACAAATCCACGAAGACGTGCAACCAACTCACGTTGTTTCTGACTAATGTTGCCAAAGATATTAACATTCCAATCACCTACATTTGATTTGAAACTATCAATGTTAGACAGATCATCACCCCCAATATTCTAATTTTGCAACAAGAAAATTTCAAACTTAGAATGATCTTGCCATGCTGTAATGAAATGAAAAGGTCTTGGTGTAGGAGACGATGTCCGCTCTTGAAGTCGGACAACTAAAAGACAATGGTCAGAACCCAATCTATCCAAATGAAGAATGTGTATCTCCGGGATGTCTTGAGCTCAAGCTCGATTCATAAGAAACATATCCAATCGCTAATACAAATCGACCTGTCGCCAGGTAAATTCATCACCTTTAAACTGCAATTCCATCAAACTGGAGTCAAACATATAATCAATAAAAAGCTTGCCAGTAACCGAACCGATGCATGAGCCCCCAAATCTCTTCTCGAAATGTAGAATGGCATTGAAATCACCCCTAGAAACCATGGCTGATTACCCTTAGGATTAAGACTAAGAAGTTTACCCCAAAGAAGCTTACGGTAGACAACAGTAGGACTAGCATACACCCCTGTAAAAGAAAACCAATTTGACTCATTTCTCCGGAGAACCAAACTATGCACAAATTGATTAGAGACTTGTTGAATGTCAACCACAATCGAATCCATCCACAGAAACCAGATGCCCTCAATAAAACCCTTTGCCTCAACTTTATAAGAATTTGGAAAACCCAACCACCGGATAACTTTATCAGCAACCAAACCACTAACTTGAGGTTCAAAAATTGCCACAACTTTCGGTCTATGAGCACGGACAAAATCCATTAAATGACTACGAAAAGAGGTGCTTACCGCACCTTGACAATTCCAGAAGAAGAAATTAATCATTAAAAATGGGAAATAAAAAAGAGACATAAACCTTACTAGAGAGGAGATTGATTCTCCTTATTCAATTCCCATCGAACTTCCATAGGCATCGAATCTTCCTTATCCACAAAAGCCACTCCTCTAGGTGTTTTTGAGCAGAGAGGAACCAATTCCCCAACCCCGACAACCAAATTTGACGAGGGCGGTTGAGTTGCAACAATTGTAGCATCAATCCGACTAGAAACCGACTGCAAATAATCCGCCAGAACCGCTCGTGGAGGTGCCTTATACTCTGTATATGTTTTAATTCATAGTCCCCACTTAGTACATCCACCTGAACCTTCTTAGATCCCCTACCATTCGACTGAACCAATCCTTTTGTCGCTCCCATTTTTTCCATGACATCTTACCTTATAGAAACAACAAAATGGTTACCACGAAGAACCATTGGCTTATGAGCCAATACCTCTAGGATAATCCCATCCTTCATAGCCACAACTATTGAGTGGATCAATTGAGGTGAAATTGCCAAGAGTGGGTGAATTGGCTTTTAAAAATTTGATGGAGTGAATTGGTAAAATAAAAATTGAAGGACAAGGCGATTTAGAGTGGTTCAAGCTTAGAACAAGCTCTACATCCACTACCTTAGCTACCACTAAGGATTTTCAACCAACTTCACTATAAGTTATTCCCCCTTTTCTACGCTTAGGAGGAAACCTTTACAAATGATCAATCTTTCTACCCAAAGATTAATCTTCAAGACTCTCTTTTGAAAAAAGAATTCGATGGCAATTCAATTATCACTCAAAAGAGAAATCTGTTGCCCAAATACAATCAAACTCTCACCCAATTCTTAATAAAAGATATACAATGAAGATTTTAAAAATTAGGGACAAAAGATGAACAATAAGGCACAAGGGTTTGGATTAATACTTGGATGTTGCTTGAATGTTCAATAGTTGTTGTTGGTGCTTAAAATGCTTGCTTTTATACCTTTTCATTGATTTCTAGTCGTTTGGGTGGTTGACATCATAAATAGAACCGTTGAGACTTCATCTTCCCACCATAAATGCAGTTCTGCAACTACCCATATCGAAACGGAAATACCTATATCGAAATAAGACCAAAACAGAAAGAGCCGTTGGGGACATTTAAGAGGGCGTATCGAAACGCTCGGGGGCATACCGAAACACCTGGGGCCTGTTCCGATACTGGATAGGGTCGTATCGAAACAGTTGAGTTCACTTATGAAACTGTCAATATCTATTTCAAAACGCACTTAAGGTGTATCGAAACACATAACTGATTTTCAATAAATTCGTTTCTGACAAGTAACGGTTAAGTCATTAAATGCTCAAATTTAAAATTTCATAACCCCCGTATCGAAACGGTTATAACCATATCGAAACACTAATAAAAATAAAGCTGTCTAGAAGGAGACCGTATCGAAACGGTTTGAGCCGTTTAAAAACCCTTGTATCAAAACAGGTTCTTCCGTTTCTAGGCCAAATTTTATAGTAATGAGCCTAAGTTGGGCTGTTTCGAAACACTCTAAAGTGTATCGAAACGCCTGGGCGAAATTCAATGATTTTTCTTGAAAACACATAGAAAATTCCATGGGGATTAAGTTTTGACTTTAAACACTTTTGTTTAAATATTACTTGTCAATTTTGAGCAACTTGAGTACTTAAAAATTTATTTTCTTTGCAAATTGGTCCTTGAAATGTTTGTTATATCAAAATCAAAATTAAGGTTTTACAATCTCCCTTTTTTGATGTAACAAAACCAAAGTAAAAATTTAAGTGAACTCTCCCTTAGTTTAAGCTAGGTTTTGAAAGACTTTTTTAAAAAATTTAGCTTTAGCTTAACACTTTTCTCCCCTTTTTGTTAGATCAAAATCATATATATAATCCAATGAGTAATAAAAATTGTTCAAGATTAAAGCAAACAACATAAAATTCATAGATAACATAAATCCAAAGCAAGATATAATCCAAAATTAATCTTAAAAGTATAATTCAAAAGACAAGAAAATCAAAGCATAGGTCCTAAAAACATAGATAGGTGCATAAGAAATATAGTCCTAAATGACATGATATGATATGCAATACTAGACTATGGCTCTTTATCATCTTCATCTTCGTCTTTGTCTTCATCTTGACTCCTTCGAAATTGCCTCCATTCACCATAGAAGCCGGTGAGGGAGAGATCCATGGATGTTTGTTGAGTCTCAAGAGAAGTGAGACGATTCTCCACACCAAGGACTCGTGCCTCCAAAGAAGTGAAACGAGTGTTGATGGCAGCAAATCCGGAGGTGATGTCGGTGTGCAAGCAGGTAAATTGCTCATTAAGAAAAGTCATAAGAGCATCATTGTTTGGAGGAGCAACTTGGGCTTCAGATGGAAGATCAATCGGAGGAGGTCTCGCCTCACGAACCCATTCTCCATTGATGTAACGAAAATGGCACCGTATGAGAGTGGTCTCATTAAGCTTTTCTTTGAGGGGGCTTCAGAAAATCATAGGAGCAATCAATCTCGAACTTTGAGAAGATGTGATGCAAAACAGTCTCACGGGTGAAAGAGGAGATGGAATCAGATTTACGATGCTTGACCAAGTGCACCATCTCGAGAAACATGAATTTCACAAGGTTTGGTTGTCTTTCTTGACGGAAGAATTTGAGCCAAAAATTAATCAACCTGGAAAATATGAGCAAACTTGCCTCTGGAAGGGCGAAACCACCAAGATATGAGGAGATGGAGAAAACGATCATGGACATCTAGAGCGTTAACCGAGCCGCTTTGAGGGCCAAGGGAGTTCTCATCTTCAAGACCTAAAAGATTTACCAAGGTGGAAGGTTCGATTCGAATCTCCTTGCCCATGATGAAGGAATCAGTAGCAATGACTTGGGAATGGTCGACATTGTTCACACACCGGGCATTAGCATAGAAAAGCAAAACAAGGTTACGGTAAAGGATGCCGGGTATGGACAAAAAAGTCATGAAATTCCAACATTTTAAAAGATAAAGATATTTAAATTGAAAACATTAGAATCAAGGAAAGAGATGTCAACAACACGCTCACGTCGAATGATATGGTTTTGAAAGAGCTTGAAATTGAGACGTGCTTCGTTGATTCGGAGACTCTTTTGGAAAAGAAGAGAAAGATTTGGACGAGGGACATTCTCTTCATCAGCAAGATGAGATCCTTCACCCGCCTCTTCAGTCCTAACTCTCTTCTTTGGTGCCATTAGCAAAGCCTAAAAAATTAAGCAAGCAAAGAGATGTATGCATAAAAATCCATATTCAATCCAATGGAAATCCTACAATCAAGGTTTGAAATTATAAAATATAGGTTAAAAGAATATACATAAATACTAAAAAAAATTTGTGAAAGAAAAATCTGAAAAATAGAATAAAAAAATAATGTGAAAATATTTTATATTCGTATATTTTTTTTCTTCGAATTTTAAAAACTTTTTGCAAAATCTTAAAAACCCATAGTATAGGTATACAATATATACAAAAACAATATAATTACACTATATAATTGAAACAAAAATTGAAAAGAAAAAAATAGGAAAATACTTTGATTTGGGATTGTGGAAGAATGGATGGATGATAATGCACTAGATTGATGAAACTTGCTTATTTTTTATGTGAAGATCAAAAACCCTCAAGATTTGTAAGAAAAATGTTGAGGTTTAGTGGGTATTTATAGAAAAAATTAGGGTTAGGGTTTGAGGAGTTTGGGTTTGTTTAAAGTTTGATTTAAACATGGAAACTCATTAAATAAAGGCTGCAGCGGATACGCGTTTCGATACAGATAATAGACGTATCGTAACTAGCGTATCAGAACACTTTGGACCATTTTGATACACGAGGCCGTTCCGATACAGGTTTGACTGTATCGATTCTCATAAGATGCTCGTATCGAAACACATTTTTGTCGTTTCGGTACAGATGTTTCCAGAGACGCCCCTTTCACAATCCCGTATCAAAACGCTTTTTAGCCGTTTCGATACCTTTGAGGTCAATAACCCCCTTTGATGAATGAGCAATGTCTATAGGCAAAAACACATACATACTCCCCCTAACTACAGTCATAGGTGCAAATAAGATCATAATCATATAAGCATGAAAATTAAAATGGATTCAAGAAAATTTTGCACAAAGTGGCCCTAAAAGGTCAAGAAAGGTCAAGATCATTTTTTAAGACACGAATCCTAATGAAATGATGTCTTATTTCTATATGTTTGGTTCTAGAGTGTTGGATGGGATTTTTAGTGAGACATATGACACTAGTGTTGTCACACTTAAGGGATGCGATACGTACATCAATTCCATAATTTAAAAGTTGTTGCTTCATCCAAAGGACTTGAGCACAACAACTTCCGGCCGATATGTATTCCGCTTCAGTGGTAGATAAGGCTACACTTTTTTGCTTCTTAGAGAACCAAGATATGAGCATACTACGTAGGAATTGACAAGATCCGGAGGTACGTTTTCTATCTATCTTACATCCCTTATAATCCGCATCTGAATAAGCATGAAGGTTAAAGGAGGAATCTCTAGGATACCAAAGACCTAAACAAGGTGTGTCTCTAAGGTACCTAAAAATTCTCTTAACGGCTATAAGGTGCGATTCTCTAGGACTAGCTTGAAACCTAGCGCACAAGCAAACACTAAACATAATATCTGGTCTACTTACGGTAAGGTAAAGAAATAATCCAATCATTGAACAGTAAAGCTTGGAATTGACACACTTACCTCCTTCATCTTTTTCAAGCTTTATGGATGAGGTCATTGGAGTAGCTTGAGGCTTCACATGCTCCCAGATAAACTTCTTGAGCATTTCTTTGATGTACTTAGCTTGATTGATGAAGATGCCATCCTTCATTTGCTTGATTTAGAGTCCCAAAAAGAACGAGAGCTCTCCCATCATGCTCATTTCGAATTCACCTTGCATTAACTTAGAAAAATCTTGAGAAAGGAACTCATTAGTAGAACCGAAAATAATATCATCAACATAAATTTAAACTACTATTATGTCTTTGCCATTGCTTTTAATGAAGAGTGTGGTGTCCACCTTTCCTTTTTCAAAACCTTTTTAACCAAAAAATTTGAAAGTCTTTCATACCAAGCTCTTGGAGCTTGTTTTAAACCATATAAAGCTTTTGTTAGTTTAAAAACATGGTTTGGAAATTTTGGGTCTTCAAAACTAGGTGGTTGTTCCTCATACACTTCTTCATTTATAAAATCAGTTAAAAAAGCACTTTTGACATCCATTTGAAAAAGGTTGAATTCATTATAGCATGCAAATGCAAGAAGCATCCTAATTGCTTCCATTCTAGCTACGAGTGCATAGGTTTCATCAAAATCAATTCCCTCTTCTTGAGTGTAACCTTGAGCAACAAGCCTAGCCTTGTTCCTCACTATGTTATCACTCTCGTCTAGCTTGTTTCTAAAAACTCATTTAGTCCCTATAATAGATTTATTTTTAGGCCTATCAACTAATGTCCATACTTCTCTCAAATTGGTTTAATTCCTCTTGCACAGCCATTATCAAAAAATCATCATTAATGCCTCTTTGATATTTTTAGGCTCGATGCATGAGATTAATACAACATTATTCATAAGTTTAAGAGAAGATTGAGTGGTTACCCCCTTGGATGGATCACCCAAGATTTCACCACCTTTGACATAGTTGTACTCCCTTGGGTAGCTCACTTCCTTTTCCTCAAGAGACATGTCTTGCAATGATTCTAGAGGTGGATCTTGTGCTTCTTCTTCTTCTTTGAATGGAATCTCAATCGCCTTTGATGATTGTCCACCATCGTTGGCTTTAATAATCCCTACATCATCATCATCATCACAAGAATCCTTCCTCGAAAGGAGGTTATCATCGAAAACCACATGAATAGATTCTTCTACAACTAAGGTTCTTTTGTTAAAAACTCGATAGGCTTTAGAGTTTAAAGAATAACCTAAGAAAATAACTTCATCACTTTTTGTATCAAATTTACCTAAATTGTCTTTTCCATTGTTTAAAACAAAACACTTGCAACAAAATGGATGAAAATAGATAATGTTAGTCTTTTTGGATTTTAAAATCTCATAAGGTGTTTTCTTTAAAATAGGTCTAATCATTACTCAATTAATAATATAGCAAGTGGTATTAGTGGCTTTCGCCCAAAAATATTTAGGTAAATTATTTTCACAAAGCATAGTTCTAGTCATTTCTTCTAAAGTTCGATTTTTCCTCTCAACTACCCCATTTTGTTGAGGAGTGCGAGGTGCGGAAAAATTATGGCTAATACCATTTGAGTTACAAAAGTCATCAAAACCTAGATTTTGAAATTTTGTTCCATGGTCACTTCTAATATGTGAAATGTTTTGACCAAGTTCATTTTGAGTAATTTTTGAAAATGTGATGAACTTTTCTAAAACCTCATCCTTAGCACTTAAAAATAGAACCCAAGTGTATCTAAAAAATCATCAACAAGCACAAATGCATATGATTTTCCACCCAAGCTAGTTGTCCTAATTGGCCAAAAAAGATCCATACGAATTAATTGTAAGGTTCTACTTGTTGAGACATCATTAATGGATTTAAAAGAAACTCGTTTTTGTTTGCCTTTAGCACAAGCATCACAAATTTTATCTAATGAAAATTTAAGCTTAGGAAAACCTCTTACTAGATTTTGGGAAACCAATTTTTCTAAAACACTTATGCTAGCATGTCCCAGTTTCCTATGCCACAGCCATGCATCATTTTTATTTTGAGCTACTAAATATGCATGAGATGTGTGAATGACATCTAAATACACCATGTAAATGTTTCCTATGTGATGACCTATGAGCATTATCTTATTTGTTTTAATGTCCACAATTTTACACCCATTAACATAAAAAGAAACATTAAAACCTGTCACATAATTGACTAATGCTCAACAAATTATGCTTAAGACCATTGACATATAAGACATTTTCCATGAGTATAGAAGAGTGATTACGAATGGAACCAATTCCTTCAATGTGGCCTTTGGATTTGTCACCAAGTGTTATTACTCTACCACCATTTGGCTTGAGTTCCATGAATCTACTATTGTCTCCGGTCATATGTCTTGAGCATCCACTATCAAGGTACCATAAGTTTTGACTTGAAGCTTTGGCCTTGTAGCAATGCTCCCCCTACAAACAAAGAGTTAAGCTTTGATTTTTGGTACCCAAATCATTTTGGGTCCATGTGTGTTAGCTCCCAAAACATTGGTTCCCTTAGGAATCCAAAGAGACATAGCATCATAATTCTTAGAAGTTACAAGTTCCTTAGGAACCCATACACTCCTAATCCTCTTACCTCTAGAGGGCCTTTGGAAGCCTCTTTGTTTGTGACCCTTAAAGTTTCTCTTTGGACAGTTGGGTTTTGAAGAACTTAATTTTTTCTTCTAAATTTTGTTTCCAACTACCTCAAGAGAGACTTTAAGCTCATTCACCACCTTATGGTGGTCATCATGTACCTTTGAGAGAAGACTATTTAAATCAATATTTTCATTTTGAAAATATTTTAAATCATTTTTAATCATTAATCTTCTCTTCAAGTTCCAAATTGGTTTTGGATAAAAATCATTTTGAGCTTTTAAATCGAAAATTAATTTTTTTTTGTTTTTCAAAACGAATTCTTTATATTTTTTCAACCAATTCGTCATAAACCTCTTGCAACTCATCATATGCTTCATGAAGCTCATAAAAAATAAAATTGAAATTAGATGAGTTGAGGTTTACCTTTGGATCATCATCAATGGCCATGAGGCAAAGGTTGGCTACTTCATGTTCCCCTTCATCGGATGATGTTTCCTCATCACTCCAAGTAGTAATGTTGGTCCTTTTGCTTTTCTTCTTGTCGAACCCCTTTTTTGAGTTGAGGGCAATCCGATCTAATGTGGCCGGGCTTCTTGCACTCATTGCAAATAATTTGATCATTATCCTCTTCTTTGTTCTTTTTCTTGAAGTCCTTTCTTCTTTGGAATTTTCTTCCTCGGTTAGACTTCATGAACCTTGAGAATCTTTTGGCTATTATAGCCAATTTCTCAAACTCGCCATCCTCACTAGAATTGCTCTCCTCTTGAGGTAGAGAGGCTTTAAGAGCAATCCCTTGCCTTTTCTTCTCAACTTCTTGCTTATCTATTCTATTCTCTTCTCCTATCTCTTCTTTTCTTCTTCTCTTCCTTGCTTCACGATCTCATGAGTAAGGAGATATCCAACTAACTCCTTGAGCTTTAGAGTCTTCAAATTCTTGGCCTCGATGATGGCAGTTCTCTTCCCATCCAATGATTCAGGAAGAAAGTAGAGTAGCTTCCGGACAAGCTTGTCTTCGGGGATGATCTCACCGAAGCCCTTGAGACCATTAACAATGACAGAGAACCGGTCAAACTTTTTGGAGATGCTTTCATCCAGCTCCATCTTGAAGTTCTCGTAGTTTAGATTGATGAGTCCAATCTTGGTATCCTTCACATCGTTTGTGCCCTCATATGTGGTCTCTAACTTGTCCCACACCTCCTTAGCACTTGTGCATGATGGCATCTTGGCATACATATCAGGTCCAAGTGCACAAAAGATGTAGTGGAGAGCTTTGTTGTTGACTTGCAACTTCTTCTTATCATCATCGCTCATCTCCACTTTGGTCTTCAAGACTAGCCTCTCTTCATCCGTCCTCTTCATTAGGATAGTCAGACCATCTTCGATCACGTCCCATAATGTGTAGTCGTTGGATTTAATGAAGAGTCTCATCCTATTCTTCCAATACGGATAGTTGTCTCCTTTGAAGTATGGTGGCTTAGTGACGGATTGTGACACGTACAAGTTCGAACCGAAGGTGGAAGCCATGGCAATGATTGGATTGATGATCAACACTCTTTTAGGATCTCCTCTTGTGGTTCTGAAGCCTTCAAAGAGTTAGGCTCTGATACCAATTTTTGGGTGGATCTATTGAGGTGAAATTGCCAAGGGGGGGTGAATTGGCTTTTAAAAATTTGATGGAGTGAATTGGTAAAATAAAAATTGAAGGACAGGGCGATATATAGTGGTTCAAGCTTAGAACAAGCTCTACATCCACTACCTTAGCTACCACTAAGGATTTCCAACCAACTTCACTATAAGTTCTTCACCTTTTCTAGGCTTAGAAGGAAACCTTTACAAATGATCAATCTTTCTACTGAAAAATTGATATTCAAGACTCTCTTTTGAACAAAGAATTTGATGGCAATTAAAGTATCTCTCAAAGGACTAATCTATTGCCAAAATACAATCAAACTCTCACCCAATTCTGAATAAAAGATATACAATGAAGATTTTACAAATTGGGGACAAAAGATGAACAATAAGGCACAAGGGTTTGGATTAATGCTTGGATGTTGCTTGAAGGTTCAATAGTTGTTGTTGGTGCTTAAAATGCTTGTTTTTATACCTTCTCATTGATTTCTAGCCGTTTGGGTGGTTGACATCATAAATAGAGCCGTTGAGACTTCATCTTCTCACCATAAATACAGTTCTGCAACTACTTGTATCGAAACGGCAAGACCTGTATCGAAACAACACAAAAATAGAAAGAGCCGTTGAGGACATTTAAGAGGGCGTATTGAAATGCTCGGGGGCGTACCGAAACACCTTTGGCCTGTTTCGATACTGGATAAGGTCGTATCGAAACAATTGTGTTCACTAATAAAACTGTCAATATTTGTTTCGAAACACATAACTAATTTTCAATAAATTTGTTTCTGATAAGTAACGATCAAGTCATTAAATGCTCAAATTTAAAATTTCATAACCCCCGTATTGAAATGATTATGACCATATCGAAACACTAACCAAAATAAAGTTGCCCAGAAGGAGACCGTATCGAAATGGTTGGAGCCGTTTCGAAACCATTGTATCGAAATGAGTTCTTCCGTTTCGAGCCCTAATTTTACAGTAATGAGCCTAAGTTGGGCTGTTTCGAAACACTCTAAAATGTATCGAAACGCCTGGGCGAAATTCAATGTTTTGGCTTGAAAACACTTAGAAAATTCTATGGGGATTAAGTTTTGACTTTAAACATTTTTTGTTTAAATATTACTTGTTAATTTTGAGCAACTTGAGTACTTAAAAATTTATTTTCTTTGCAAATTGGTCCTTGAAATATTTGTTATATCAAAATCAAAATTAAGGTTTTACAACCTTGCCACTTCTTAAACCCTTGGTGTTACATTTGGCGATGTTCGACACCCTAGCTTTAGCACTCGAGGGACTATTAACTTGGAAAGGTTGCACACGATCACCCACAACCTTATCTGGTACAGTTTCTGGAACCACTTCCTCAATGTCTACATCTCATTTTCCTTATCCACTTCAAACTCATCGTTATCTAAAATTCTGAAATGAGAACCCGAAGCTTTTGTAGCATCATCCTGACCTTCGGCCATTGCAAGATGAGACTTCTTTGGATGCCTTTGCCGCGACTCCGCCTTCAACTATGGACCATATAACGAGATAGGTTGATCTAAGTCAACGGAATCACTATCTCGTTTATCTAGTACTTCCCCATGAGCTTTACCCACGTCACATATATGCTTCTCATGGCCATACACTCCACACTTTTAACATATCTAGCTTAGCCCTTCATATACTAATTTTTATAAGAACCCATCAATCCCAATATACGACACAAGGGGTTTGTTTAAATTGGCCATAATAGCCAAACAAGAAAACTTGCCTCTATTACCTGCTTCAGTGCTATAATAAATTTTGATCACCTTACCAATTTCCATCGCTATTCGCCGAAAGAAAGCTTTGGAGTAGTACTTATAGGGCAGCCCAAGCAACCTCACCAACACAATGACATGAGACGGATGTACCTCAAGCAACGACAACGCTCTAGACTATTGTTGCACCGTAAGGTAGGATCTATAAATAGTCTAGGGACCTACAGTTAGAACATGAGAATAGTCAGACTCAAGAGCAAACCGTACCAAACCATAATCATTCTCAATGTCCACCACTTGGAATTCCCCACACGGTTGCCACAACTTCCTAATACAGATCATCATAGCCCTATAACCTATCATTCGGCCAAGCAGACGAACAATCACAGTTTTCCTCATACTCCAATCAAGCATAACATGAGTACGATCCAAAAATTAATTTTGGGAAAGGGACCAGACCGATCAACTTAAATATCCTTATCCCGTATCTCAAATTCCATGGGAATATTGTTTTTTTTTTTTTTGTAATGTGTATGTTATTTTGACATGTTTTGTCCACATATGTGGCGGTATATTGAAACCTACGCAAGACATATAAAAAATATGTCAAAATGACAGACAAAACAATGTGTAAGTCTTCTTTTACAAATGTATTTTATCTCTTTTGGGTCAGAGTTATTCATAAAATTTGAATTCTTTATAGTGAGCAAATTGTGTTTTAGTAATTACGTTGAATTTTATTATATGAACAAGAATGAAGAATACAAAGAGGGAGTTGGTATTTACTTTTTCAGGTTTTCATGCCCTTTTTTTGATTTTTAGTTGCAATCTTTTATTTTCTATAAGTTGACTCTATTTTCAAGATTTTTTTTTGTATCTTAGGGTGTGTATATATACACGCTTTCACTTTCTTTTTAAAATTCAGTATTTTATTAAGAGAAATTTTTCAAAAAGGTGTGAAATTTTATCTTTTCATTTTTGTCAAAGACATTTTTGAATAAAATTATTTATTTGTTTCTATTTGTATAATAAATATTTTTTTATATTTAAAAATAATATTTAAAATAAATGTTTTAATTATTTAAAAGTAATTTTTGATGACGATATTAAATATTTAAAATTTAAACTAATAATTCAAAAAAATCACCGTACTTTAATATCAAATTGGACAAAACTACAAGTTCAAGCCATGCAATTTCTTACCGCTCATCATTTTTCCATTTTTCCTTTAGATTATTTAAATCTATGATTTAACAAACTATTTTTTAAAAAAATTAAGATTAATTTAAATTTTCTTCACTAGAATTGAAGTATTTTTATTAAATAGTTTTACATAAAAAACGTTTTTTCATGAAAACAAAATTTATTCATTCTTTCATAGCAATTGTCACATGCTTCACATGTACTTTTATATATAAAATGCACAGAATTCAGTGAAGATGATAAGTTAAAGAGACAGTAGCTACCGACAAGTGTTGAGTGTATTGATAAAGTACATTGTACTATCAAAGAAAGGACACAAATTTAAACTGTGGAGACAACATTGTTGAGAGAGGCAGTCACACACCTCAAATATAGACCATAAGACGAACATACATATTACAAAAAAAACTGGCAGCCGGTGATTAAAACACTCAGTAATATAACGTGGGGAGCACGATAATTGATGGCGTGCAGGTGCAGCTGATTTCCGAGAATAATGGCGTGGAAATAGAACAAGAGGCAGGTGTTTAAACAAGGTATGGAAGCTGATGTTAACATTAAGGGTAAACTACAGAAATAATCACCAAACTTTTAGGGTACTTTCATTTTGGTCATTGAAAATTTAAAACTTGTAATATAGTCACCGAACTTTTAGTTCATTTTCATCCTGGTCACCGAACTTTTAGAGTGCTTTTAGTGTGTTCCCTCTCGTTAAATGTTGATGATGTGACACCTTAGTTTTCTTTTTTCATGAATAAAATAATAGATAAACTACACCATCCATCACTCAACTTTCTTACAACTCCTATTTTGGTCACTAGAGTATAAAAATTTTCAATTTAGTAGCTCAACTTACGAATTGTTCCTATTTCGATTAATTGCTTGAAACCGTGAATCGTAACCAAATCGAAATGATTTATTTAAGAAAATTTGCAATGTAATCAACTTCGGTTAATCCTTAAAATTATTTTGATTAATTAGTAAATTCGTATTATTCAATTCTCAATCTTATATTGTACCAATTAAATCGGATAATTGATTAACCAGTTAAATAGAATATTTGATTCGAGTAATGAATTTTTTTACTTTGCTTATTAAAATATCAAATATGATAATATCGTAAAATTTATAAGTGTTCAGTTGTGATAAGTGTAAAAACAATTAGAATCACTAGACTATAAAATATTTTAATGCATAAAATTTACAAATAGTGTATATAACTGATTAGATTGGTTAATCAATTTTGCTTAAAACTGTGAACTGTAACCGAATCAAAAAAATATATTTAAGAAAACCTGCATCGTAATTGTGTTTGACTAATCCTTAAAAAATCATTTTGATTAGTCGGTAAATTTGAATTATTCAATTCTTGATCTTATATTGTACCAATTAAATCAAATAATTGATTGACCAGCTAACCGAAATATTTGATTTGAGAAATGATTTTTTTTTGCTTTGCTTATTAAAATATCAAATATGATAATATGATAAATTTAATAACTGTTCGGTTGTGATAAGTGTAAAAACAACTAGAATCATTAGACTATACGATATTTTAATGCATAAAGTTTACAAATATTGTATATAACTTATCAAATTGATTAATCAATTTTGCTTAAAATTGGAACTGTAATCGGATCTAAATATTTTTTTATGAAAAATCTATAGAGTTATTGAGTTCGATTAATCCTTAAAAAATATTTTGATTTATTGGTAAATTCGAATTATTCAATTCTCGATCTTATATTGTACCAATTAAATCAGATAATTGATTGGCCCGTTAATAGAAATATTTGGTTCGGGTAAGGATTTTTTTTACTCAGCTTATTAAAATATCAAATATGATAATATGATAAATTTAATAATTGTTTGGTTGTGATAAAAAAACATAACCAATCTGATCAATTATATACAATATTTGTAAATTTTATACAATAAAATATCTTATAGTCTAGTGATTCTAGTTGTTTTTACACTTATCACAACCGAAAAATTATTGAATTTACTATATTATCATATTTGATATTTTAATAAGCAAAGTAAAAAAATTCATTACCTAAATCAAATATTCTTGTTAACTGGTCAACCAATTATCTGATTTAATTGGTACAATATAACATCGAGAATTGAATAATCTGAATTTACCTATTAATCAAATAATTTTAAGGATTAATTGAACCTGATTACGGTGTAGATTTTCTTAAATAAATCATTTCAATTCGGTCTCGGTTCACAATTTTAAACAATTAATTAAAATAAGAACAATTCGTAAGTTGAGTTATTAAATTGAAAATTTTAAAACTCTAGTGATCAAAATAGGAGTTAGAAGAAAGTAGGATGATGAATGGTGTAGTTTACCAATTATTTTATTCAGTGAAAAGAAAACTAATGTGCCACATCATCAGCTTCTAACGGGAGGGATCATACTAAAAGAACCTTAAAAGTTCGGTGACCAAAATAAAAATGAACTAAAAGTTTGTTGAGATGTGTGGGGCTCGATTCGTTCAACCGATCATGCTCACCAAGTGGTGGAGAGGTGGATATTTGGGTGTTAGGGTTTAGGAAGCTAGAAAGGAAATAGACACAATGATTTTAGAGTGGTTCGGTCTTCTAACAAGCACCTACATCCACTACCTTAGCTCCCCACTAAGGATTTCACAATCAATTCACTAATTGATTCGTCCCCTTTTCTAGGCTTAGAAGGAAACCCTTACAACCAATCAAGCTTTCTACCCAAAGCCTTGATTGAAACCCTCTTTACAAGAGATAAACAAAGCAAACTTGTAATCCTCTAATAGGAGTTTGTTTGCACAATTAAGCACTCACCCAAACCTAAAACACTTGAGCAAATTTGACAATTTTGGCTCACTAGTGTTTGTCTATACAAGAATTGACAATTTAAGTGCTAAGACAATTTCTTGATCATTTGATGTTTGACAATCTGAGCATTAGCCTTCTCTTGATGCTTGGAGGTCCCTTTTATACTCCAAAATGAGTTTGTAGCCGTTACTAGCCGTTGGGATCAAATTGGAGCCGTTGAGGACTTTATTCCCACCATAAATGCAGTTCTGCAGCTCCCCGTTTCGAAACGCTCGAGGCCGTTTCGAAACACTCTCAATGTAGAAAGAGCCGTTGCAGTCTGTCAGGGTACCCGTTTCGGAACACCCCCTTGTCGTATCGAAACGCGTATCGAAACGCTATAAGCCCGTATTAAAACGCCTGCATTTAAAAGTTAGTTGGGAAGATAGCCGTTGGGGTTTATGACCGTTGTGGTCATTGCCACGTGGGCGTATCGAAACGGCCTAGCCCGTTTCGAAACGCTGGGCAAAAATCAAGTCCAGGGAAAGCCCGTTTCGAAACACGTTTCGAAACTAATATGCTACTGGAATCCCCTGTTTCGAAACGCCCTATGGTGTTTCGAAACACCTGGACAGGTTTGAGAAATTTGGCTTTGAAACACATTAAAAACCCATTTAAAAACATCCCTAAACATAGTTTCAGAATATTTGGACTTTGGAAATTGTTTTAAATACTTTTTAAATAAGTCCAAAACATTTTTCAATTATTATATCAAAACATTAGTTCTACAATCTCCCCCTTTTTGATATAATAAAACTCTCTTGAAAAATTGTTTGGGATTCTCCCCCTTTAACTTTGTAAATGTGAATAAGAGACTAAAGATATGAAATCAAATAAAGCTCCCCCTTATTCAATTGAAAATTCAATTTTTCAAACCCTTTAATTGAAAATTCAATTTTTCAAACCCTTTCTCCCCCTTTTTGTTATATCAAAAAGAATTTAAAACAATAAGTTCAAAAATAACAATACAGGTAAAAGTTTGACAAAAGTAAGATTTTGGTTTTAAAATGGCTCCCCCTTACTCAAAGCATCATCCAAATGTTAGTCACAACATATATGATCATCTAGTTGAATTTAAACAAAGATAAACAAATAAAATCAAAACAACTAGAATTTTACCACACTTGAACTCAAGGTAGGATGTGAAGCCTTCCTTCTTCAAGTGTTCTTCCTTGTGTGCATGGAGCTCCCCCTTAATGTTTGACTTGTTGAACATCTCCATCACACCTAGCAAAAGACAATCAAGTAACTTTTGGTATCCAAATTACTTTGGATCCATGAACGTTAGTAGCACAAATTTTTGACCCCTTAGGAATCCATTTTTCAATGTCATCCTTTTTAATTGAAGTGGTTAGTCCTTTTGGGACCCAAACACTTCTAAAACATTTACCATTTTTAAATCTAGGGGCACTAGATTGTCTAACATAAAAATTTGATTTTCCAAAATTGTTTTTCTTTTCAAGCTCTTTGGAAATCAAATCTTTTTATTCTTGAACATTTTGAAGCAATTTTTGTAAATCAAAACATTTTAATTCAAACTCTTCAAGTTTTGCTTCAAGTTCAAGTTTGGTTTTAGAAAGCAAATCATTTTGAATTTTTAACTTTGAAACCAATTTTTTGTTTTTCAAAATGTGGCTTTTAAAATCTAAAACCAAATCATCATAGGCATCTTGTAATTCATCAAAGGAATAAGAACATGAAGTAGATGAATTAGAAGTTACCCTTGAATCTTCTTCGATGGCCATAAGGCAAAGGTTGGCTTGTTCATCATCGGTGGAGTCTTCATCACTCCAAGTAGCCAAATGTGCCTTCTTCTTATGGCTTGAAGTGCTTGCCCTCTCCTTTCTCTTAGGTTCTCGTTCAAGCTCTCTCAAGGCTTTCTTCATGAACGTGGCACACTTCTTGAAGAGATGAACTATCTCTTCATCTTCATCCTCCTCTTCACTTGTGTAGACATGATGGAAAGTGGAGGATTTGAGAGCCATGGCACTAGCATTGATGCCAAGCCCTTTGATTTTCTTCTCTCCCATAGCTCTAATTTCTTCCCTTTTCTTCTCCTCTTCCTTGTTCTTCTTCATAATTTGATGAGTGAGAAGAGACCCCATAAGTTCATCAAGCTTCAAAGTCTTCAAATTTTTGGCTTCGATGATGGCGGTCCTCTTTGAGTCCCAAGACTCGGGAAGTGAGTAGATGAGCTTTCGGACAAGCTTCTCTTCCGGGATGGCTTCTCCATAACCTTTAAGACCGTTGGTGATGGTGGAAAACCTATCAAACATCTTCTCGATGTTCTCTTCCGGATCCATCTTGAAGTTCTCATACTCTAATGTTAGGAGCCCAATCTTGGTCTCCTTGACTTCATCGGTCCCCTCGTATGTGACTTCAAGCTTGTCCCATACCTCCTTGGCACTCTCACAAGAAGACATCTTCTCATAGATGGATGGGCCAAAAGCACAAAACAAGATGTGCAAGGCCTTGCAATTGAGCTCCATCTTCTTGCGATCGTCGGCACTCCACTCCGCTTTGCTCCTTTGAGGCACGAACGGACCATCTTCAACTATGTCCCATAGCTTGTAATCTCTAGACTTGATGAAGAACTTCATCTTTATCTTCCAATGGGCATAGAATGTTCCGTCGAAGAATGGCGGTTTGTCTATGGATTGCGCCATTTGAGCCGGTTGATGAACTAGTGATCGAGCTTGCCGGATCTTCTCAATAGGATGTTAATCCTCTTCGATTGAGCCAAGCTCTGGTACCAACTGTTGAGATGTGTGGGGCTCGATTCGTTCAACCGATCATGCTCACCAAGTGGTGGAGAGGTGGATATTTGGGTGTTAGGGTTTAGGAAGCTAGAAAGGAAATAGACACAATGATTTTAGAGTGGTTCGGTCTTCTAACAAGCACCTACATCCACTACCTTAGCTCCCCACTAAGGATTTCACAATCAATTCACTAATTGATTCGTCCCCTTTTCTAGGCTTAGGAGGAAACCCTTACAACCAATCAAGCTTTCTACCCAAAGCCTTGATTGAAACCCTCTTTACAAGAGATAAAAAAAGCAAACTTGTAATCCTCTAATAGGAGTTTGTTTGCACAATTAAGCACTCACCCAAACCTAAAACACTTGAGAAAATTTGACAATTTTGGCTTACTAGTGTTTGTCTATACAAGAATTGACAATTTAAGTGCTAAGACAATTTCTTGATCATTTGATGTTTGACAATCTGAGCATTAGCCTTCTCTTGATGCTTGGAGGTCCCTTTTATACTCCCAAATGAGTTTGTAGCCGTTGGGATCAAATTGGAGCCGTTGAGGACTTTATTCTCACCATAAATGCAGTTCTGCAGCTCCCCGTTTCGAAACGCTCGAGGCCGTTTCGAAACACTCTCAATGTAGAAAGAGCCGTTGCAGTCTGTCAGGGTACCCGTTTCGGAACACCCCCTTGCCATTTCGGAACGCGTATCGAAACGCTATAAGCCCGTATCGAAACGCCTGCATCTAAAAGTTAGTTGGGAAGATAGTCGTTGGGGTTTATGACCGTTGTGGTCATTGCCACGTGGGCGTATCGAAACGACCTAGCCCGTTTCGAAACGCTGGGCAAAAATCAAGTCCAGGGAAAGCCCGTTTCGAAACACTTTTCGAAACGAATATGCTACTGGAATCCCCTGTTTCGAAACGCCCTATGGTGTTTCGAAACACCTGGACAGGTTTGAGAAATTTGGCTTTGAAACACATTAAAAACCCATTTAAAAACATCCCTAAACATAGTTTCAGAATATTTGGACTTTGGAAATTGTTTTAAATATTTTTTAAATAAGTCCAAAACATTTTTCAATTATTATATCAAAACATTAGTTCTACAAAGTTTGATTACTATATCACAAGTTTTAAAATTTTGGTGACCAAATGAAAGCGCCGTAAAAGTTCGGTCACCATTTATATAGTTTACACTAACATTAATACAACAATTGGGTTTGAAAAAAATTGGCATGACATGCCTAATACTAGTAAAAGTTACAAAACGCTCACTTGACTTAAAATAAGTAATAAGTTGATCTAGTGTCGTTAAAAATTTAACGATTGATGATATGAAAGATAATAAAAATTGACATAATAACACATTTAATTCTCCATATTTACACATTGAATCAATTTGGTCTTAATTCGAAAAAAATCAATAAACTTGGTTCTCTTTGTATCCCCCTTGACCCGGCCTAGCTGAAAGACCGAACCGATCGGGTCACACGGGAAATATTGAAGTAAATCGGGAAGGTTTACCTCAATAAACGACCCTATTTTTTTTAGTTTTTATCTTCTCTAGATGCAAGTTAGGTTCCTATGTGCTCAATAAGCAGCGGATTAAACAATAACACGTACGCTAATCAATTATTACCAATTTTAGTTTTAGGGACCATTTTGAAAACTTAACCAATGGCAAGGGTTTTTCCCAATTTTGGTTTTCCAATCTTTAATTAAACTCATTTCATGCATCTCTATATAAACTCAGCTCAAATTAACCACTAAAGCACAATTAATTGCATCCATAAGAATCAGGGACTAAAACGTAAAGATTCAGAACATTCACGATGACACCCAACCAATTTAACTAAGAGCGTATCGGTACCCTTAGGGAGTGTATCGATATGCCCTCGACAATCAAGCTTCCCAAGCCCAGCATTACAAGGATCGTATCAGTACGCTAGGGCACCGCATCGATACACCCTAGACCAGTGGCTAAAAAGGGTATCGATACGTCCCCGTGTATCGGTACACTCCTCCCATTTATGAATGTTGTATCAATACACTACTAAGTGTACCGATACGCTTCAGTCTGCAATTTCCCAAAATGCTGGTTTAACTCACATTAAACCATCTTAAAACATTCCAACATGCATTTAAACATATATACTACTCAAATACAACTCAACCATCAAGAACACATGGCAGAAACATCATCAAAGCAACATTATCAACAACATTGAGTTCTAGATGAATGCTTCATATGAAAATCAAGCATCAAAAGGTCAATTAACAAAACCAAGCATAAATCAACATTTAGAGGCCATTTACAAACTAGAATATGCATACCAAACTTGAACCAAACCAGAAAATACCAAAACAACTAACATTCATAGCTTTGGACACCCCTATTGCCTTTATTACACTAGTCCAAAACCAAGACATATATTTAATGAAGTCTCTTGGAAATCCTTGAAAAGTTGCTGCCTCCAATCACTTAACTATCTGCATTGACGAGCAAAAGAGAGCATAAGCATACAAGCTTAGTGAGGAATGCTCAAAACCAAAAACACCATCAATGCTCAAAACCATTTTCACTCTTTTGAAAACCATCATGCCCTCTTTGAAAATTCATGCACTTCATCATTAAAAATCAGTATGCTAAACACCATGCAACAAGTATCACATACTTCACAGTAATTAAACCATTGCTAAACAAAAATCAAGCCTTCCAAGCATATTCGCCTAATGCAAAGCTTAAGGTAAACGTTGAGTGGATCGAAAGATCGATATGAACCAAGAGGGGGGTGAATTGGAAATTAAAAGTTTGTATGGTGGAAATTTGCAAATAAAAAGATTGACAAGGGATTTTAGAGTGGTTCAAGTTCTCCAAATGAACTCTACATCCACTACCTTAGCTTCACTAAGGATTTGCAACAATTCCACTAATTGATCTTCCCCTTTTCTAGGCTAAGGAGGTAACCCTTACAATTTCGGTTGAACTTTCTACCTAAAATTCAACCCAATCCTCACAACAAGAGAACAAAGAAAATTGTTGGCTAATGAAGTATCTCTCAATACAAATGATAGCCCAATTACAAGCACTCAACCCAATTGAACAAGATATGAATGAAAATTACAATTGGGGTTTCTAGACAAATAGGAATTTTGACACAATTGCTTGGATTTGATGAATAGATGTTTTCTTGAAGATGAATAGTTGTCGCTGATGCTTTTAGATGTGTCTTTTATACCTCCTCATTGATTTCTAGCCGTTTGGGTGGTTGGGAACATAAATAGAGCCGTTGGAACCCTCTCTTACCACCATAAATGCACTTCTGCAGCTATGCGTATCGGTACGCGGGAAGGAGTATCGATACCTGTCTCAGAAAAGAAAGAGCCGTTGTGTGCAATAAATGGGGCGTATCGATACGCACATAAGCGTATCGATACGGGGTATCAAAACGGTAAAGGCCGTATCGATACCATTTTCTCAACTTAGCTCACTGCCGATATCCGTATCGGTACGGTGGTTATGCGTATCGATACGAGTCAACTACTTTTTAAAGTTTGGTTACCAACCAACTGACACCAACGGTCATGTTTTTAAACCGACTTAATATTTAAAAATTATAAAGACCGTATCGATACGAGGGTTTGCCATATCGGTACTCTATTCAAACTCTTTGAATTTTAACACAGGGGCGTATCGATACGAGGGTTTGCCATATCGATACGTGTTCCGACAGTAACCAAGTTTGGCAAAATGGTATCGATACGCTTGGGAGTGTATCGATACACCTGAACGATTTTCAATGGTTTTGCCTTGGAACACTTAGAAAATATTTTGAGTTTGAGTTTTATAAATCAGTTTTAAAGTGTTGGTGTTTTGAAACTTATTAAGGGACTTATAAAAACAATTTTAAGTTTTACAAGTTGATCCTTAAAGATCTAATTATATCAAAATCAAACATAGGTTTTACAATCTCCCCCTTTTTGATATAACAAAACCAAAACTTAAAATTTTTGACATTTTTGAAAAACCTTTACAAAGTTAACTCCCCCTTAATATAAGCTTGGCAACCTTTGAGTTAAAATCAAAATATTTGAAGTGTGAGCTAGTTTCTTCTCCCCCTTTTTGTTAGATCAAAAAATTCTTTGAGACAATTAAGTGC
The DNA here is from genome assembly GCA_030270665.1 of Hibiscus trionum. Classification (NCBI taxonomy): domain Eukaryota; kingdom Viridiplantae; phylum Streptophyta; class Magnoliopsida; order Malvales; family Malvaceae; genus Hibiscus; species Hibiscus trionum. Next base: position 20,634,319 of record BSYR01000004.1, read on the forward strand.
ATAAGGAAATCAAAGGTATAATAATAATAAGCAACATAATTTTATTCATCATAGCATCAAACTTGAAATCCAAACAAAAGCAAAAAGAAATCAAAGCATAGGTTTTAATCCTAAAACAAACTTAATCCTAAGAACATAAAACATAGGTGCATAAAATAGAAAATCCTAAATGATATGAATGATATGCAAGAAGAAACGTCTAGGCATTGTCTTCGTCATCTTCATCATCAACTCCCGTTGGCTCATTATCCCTCATGCTATTACGCCATTCATCATGGAAAGCGGCAATGGAAATATTCAAAGACTTGTGCCCGCTTTCAAGGGAGGTGAGGCGATTCTCCATACCCGTCAACCTTGTATCAAAGGTAGTTTCCATGGAAGTAAGACGAGTATTCATGTCCGTGCGCAACCCGGCAAATTGCTCATTGAGATAGGTCATGAGAGCATCCATATTGGGTTGTGGGACTTGAGGAGCTTGAGCCTCTTCAAGTACGGCGGCAGCTTCGGGAGGTAGCTCGGCAAGACGTACCCATTCACCATTAAAATATGAAAACTTTGCCCGAGCGAGAGATCGCTCATCAATGGGATCGGTGAGAGGAGTTGGGTAATCATAAGAGCAATCAATATCCTTTTTAGTAAAGAAATAACTCAAAGCCGTACCATATGTAAAGGAGGTGACGTGAGGTGTGTGACGATTTTGCACGAGGTAGACGATCTCCTAGAACATAAGACGAGCTAGATTTGGTCGCTTTTTCTCACGGAAGCACCGAATCCAAAAATCATCCACTTGACGGATGGTGGAATATTTTCCTCCGGAGGGACGAAACCACCACGACACCATCAAATGTAAGATCTGGTCTTGAGCATTTAGGGCGGTGACGGATCCACTAAGAACATGCCCTAAAGCATGCTCGTTGTCAAGGCCTTCATCCTCTAATTTGAAAACCTCGCAAATGGATTTGACATCAAGAATAATTTTCTTCCCCATGAGGTAAGAGCTAATGGAAACAACTTCCCCATCACGACTAATACATCTTGCATTAGCATAGAAAATCAAAACCAAAAGGCGATAGAAAATACCGGGAATAGAGATGAACTCTATGAAGTTCCATCGACGAAATAACGGAAGATATTCAAACTTAAAACGCTCGGAGTCGAGAAAAGGAACGGAGATAACCCTTTCGGCACGGATCTTATAGTTCTCATATTGACGAAAGTGAGTTAGACCCGAATTGCCTTCAAAGCATTGCTCATAGATGATAGAGTAGTTTGGACGAGCAATCGCTCCAAGGGTGGAAGATTCACTGGCTTGAGAAACCCTTGTACGCTTCCTCGAAGGTTCTTTTGGTGCCATGATCTAAAAGAGAATTAAGCAAAAGGATTTCTTCAATTTGAGTAAAAATTAAGGTAAAAAAAATTTTAAAAAAAATTGAAGAAAATTTGAAGAAAAACAAAGGTTTTGATAAAAGATGAAACAACAAATAAAATCAAAACAAATAAAAAGAAATTGAAAAAGAAAAAAAGAAAGATTACCATGATAGAAACTTGGAAGATTGAAGAAAGACTAGCACAAAAGATGAGAGAGAGAGAGCACAAATCCTTGCTTGATTCAAAAACTCTTTTAGAATTGAGTTGAGGTGTGAAAAATATGAAGGAGGAAGGGCCTTTTTATAGGCAAAAAACGGCTAGGGTTAATTAGGTTTTGAAGAGTTTGAATTTAGGTAAAAGTTGAACTCATTAAAAGCTAATTTAATGCCATCAGCGTAGTCATGTATAGATACGCCTGAGTCGAGTATCGATACGGGGATAGAATTGTCTTTTCCGCAAAAAATGCCCGTTAGAAAGTCGTATCGAAACGGAGGGGTCCGTATCGAAACGACCCGTATCGATACGAGTTTAATCGTATCGATACCCGTGAAGCGAAGTGAATTCTGGGAAACAGAATGAAGAACAGGCATCGATACGCGTAGAGCCGTATCGATACTGTATGCCCAGAAATGCATATTTGGTTCAAAGAACAACCAAAGGCTCGGACTTAACATCTCCTAAAGGTATGCAAATGATGAATGAGCAGTTCTAAGCATATTTTAACAGAAGCAAACTCCCCCTAACTATAGGCATGGATGAAATTAGAAGTCTAAGCATACAAACATGGCATTTCACAAGATCAAGCATATTTAACCATAAAAGAGGTCCTAAAAAGGTCAAGATAGGCTAGCTAGACCTAACTCTCTCCTAAGGGACCAAAAACGCTCTTTGTCTAAGGGTTTTGTAAATATGTCCGCTAATTGATTCAAGGTGTCTACATACTCTATAACCACATCTTTCTTAAGGACATGATCTCTAATGAAATGATGCCTTATTTCTATGTGTTTGGTTCTAGAGTGTTGGATGGGATTTTTTGTTAAGCATATTGCACTAGTGTTGTCACATTTTAGGGGTATGGTTTCAACTTTAATTCCATAATCTAAGAGTTGTTGCTTCGCCCAAAGGACTTGAGCACAACAACTCCCTAAGGATATGTACTCGGCTTCGGTGGTAGATAAGGCTACACTATTTTGTTTCTTAGAGAACCAAGATATGAGCATGCTACCTAGGAATTGACACGTTCCCGAAGTACTTTTCCTATTGATTTTGCAACCCCCATAATCCGCATCCGAGTAAGCATGAAGGTTGAAGGTAGAGTCTCTAGGGTACCAAAGACCTAAACAAGGAGTGTCTCTAAGATACCTAAAGATCCTCTTAACGACTATAAGGTGAGACTCTCTAGGATTAGCCTTAAACCTAGCATACAAGCAAACACTAAACAAGATATCCGGTCTACTTGCGGTAAGGTAAAGCAATGATCCAATCATAGAGCGATAAAGCTTAGAGTCAACACACTTACCTCCTTCATCTTTGTCAAGCTTTGTAGATGAGCTCATAGGAGTGGCTTGAGGCTTTGCATTCTCCAAGCCAAACTTCTTGAGCATATCCTTTATGTATTTTGCTTGGTTGATGAAGGTGCCATCCTTCTTTTGCTTGATTTGGAGTCCCAAAAAGAATGAGAGCTCCCCCATCATGCTCATCTCAAATTCACCTTGCATTAACTTAGCAAACTCTTGACAATGACATTCATTAGTAGAACCAAAAATAATATCATCAACATAAATTTGAACTACTAAGATGTCATTTTTATACATTTTTATAAAAAGTGTAGTGTCCACCTTACCTTTTTCAAATCCTTCTTCAATCAAAAAATTTGAAAGTCTTTCATACCAAGCTCTAGGAGCTTGTTTTAAACCATAAAGAACTTTGGTAAGTTTGAAAACATGATTTGGAAATTTTGAATCTTCAAAACCCTGTGGTTGTTCCACATACACTTCTTCATTTATAAAACCATTTAAAAATGCGCTTTTAACATCCATTTGAAAAAGCTTGAAATTATGATAACATGCATATGCAAGCAACATCCTAATGGCTTCCATTCTAGCTACGGGTGCATAGGTTTCATCAAAATCTATTCCCTCTTCTTGAGTGTAACTTTGTGCTACAAGTCTAGCTTTATTTCTTACAATGTTACCACTCTCATCTAGCTTGTTCCTAAAGACCCATTTAGTTCCTATTGTAGATTGATTACTAGGCCTGTCAACTAATGTCCAAACATTACTTCTCTCAAATTGATTTAACTCTTCTTGCATAGCCATAATCCAAAAGTCATCTTTCAATGCTTCTTTAATATTTTTAGGCTCTATGCATGAGATAAATGCAACATGATTCATTAATCTAAGAGAAGAACGAGTGGTTACCCCCTTGGATGGATCACCCAAGATTTCACCATCTTTGACATAGTTCAACTCCCTTGGGTAGCTCACTTCCTTTTCCTCAATAGCCAAGTCCTTCAAGGCTTCAAGAGGTGGATCTTGTGTGTCCTCTTCTTTTGTTGGAATCTCATCCTCCTTTGAAGTTTGACCTCCATCAAAGGCATTTATGATTCCTACATCATCATCATCACAAGAATCCTTCCTAGGAAGGAGGTTATCATCGAATACAACATGAATAGATTCTTCTACTACTAAAGTTCTTTTGTTAAATACATGATAGGCTTTAGAGGTTAAAGAGTAACCTATAAAAATGGCTTCATCACTTTTTGCATCAAATTTACCTAAGTTGTCTTTTCCATTATTTAAAACAAAACACTTGCAACCAAAAGAGTGAAAATAGCTAATGTTAGGCTTTTTGGATTTTAAAATCTCATAGAGTGTTTTCTTTAAAATTGGCCTAATCATTACTCGATTTACAATGTAGCAAACGGTGTTTGTGGCTTCCGCCCAAAAATATTTAGGTAAATTGTTTTCACAAAGCATAGTTCTAGCAATTTCTTGCAAAGTTCTATTTTTCCTCTCAACTACCCCATTTTGTTGAGGAGTTCGAGGAGCCGAAAAATTATGGCTAATACCATTTTCATTTAAAAAATCTTCAAACCCTAAATTTTGAAACTCGGTTCCATGATCACTTCTAATATGTGAAATTCTAAGTTCAAGATCATTTTGGGTTAGTTTTGAAAATGTGATGAATTTTTCCAAAGCCTCATCTTTAGTACTTAAAAAGAGAACCCAAGTAAATCTAGAAAAATCATCAACAAGTACAAAAGCATAAGACTTACCACCCAAGCTCATAGTCCTAATTGGCCCAAATAAATCCATATGGATAAGTTGTAAGCATCTACTAGTAGAAACATCATTAATGGATTTAAAGGAAGACCTATGTTGTTTACCCTTAGAGCATGCATCACAAATTTTATCATTTGAAAATTTTATCTTGGGTAAACCTCTAACTAGGTTAAGAGAGACTAGTTTTTCCAAAACACTTATGCTAGCATGTCCTAGTTTCCTATGCCACAACCATGCATCATTTTCATTTTGTGCAACTAAGCATGCATGAGATGTATGTATGTCATCTAGATGCACCATATATGTGTTTCCTATGCGATAACCAATGAGCATAATATTATTAGATTTAATGTCTATAATTTTGCATCCATTTTTATCAAATAAAACATTAATTCCTTTATCACACAATTGACTTATGCTCAATAAATTGTGTTTAAGACCATCGACATATAAGACATTTTCAATGAGAATAGTAGAGTGATTACCTATGGAGCCAATACCTTTAATGTGGCCTTTGGAGTTGTCACCAAATGTTACTCCTCCTCCACTTTTTGGCTTTAGATCCATGAATCGACTCTTGTCTCCGGTCATGTGCCTCGAGCATCCACTATCAAGGTACCATGAGTTTTGACTTTGTGTTTTGGCCTTGTAGCAATGCTCCCCCTACAAACAAAGATATTAAACTTTTGTTTTTGGTACCCAAATCATTTTGGGTCCATGAGTGTTAGCTCCCAAAACCTTGGTTCCCTTAGGAATCCAAGAAGACATAGCAATAACATTATTAGATTTTACAAGTTCCTTAGGAACCCATACACTTCTAATTCTTTTAGCTCTACTATATCTAGGGTAGCTACCTTGTTTGTAGTAGTTAGTCTTTTTCTTAGGTTGGTGTGTTCTAGAGGATTCACCTATTTCATGCTTGACACTACCAACATTTTTCAAAGACTTTTTGAGCTCATTTAGCTCACCCAACACCTTTTGGTGTTCACTATTACATTGAGATAAAAGATTATTAAGATCAACATTTTCATCTTGAAAGAATTTTAGTTCATCTTTTAATCCTAATATCTTTTTTCTCAAATTTTGAATTAGCTTGAGTGAGTGAGTCATTTTTCTCATTTAGTTCTAAAATAATTTTCTTGTTTTTAATGACCGACTCTTTAAACTTCTCAACTAATTCATCATAGACCTCTTGTAACTCATCATATGCATCATTCAATTCATCATATGAAATATCTAAAGTAGATGAGTTAGAGGTTACCAAGGAGGAATCTTCCTCAAGTGCCATGAGGCAAAGGTTAGCCACTTCTTGTTCGTCATCCTCCGATGACTCCTCATCACTCCAAGTAGCAAGCTTCACTTTGAGCTTCTTTCTCTTCTCAAAGCCCTTCTTCTTGAGTTGAGGGCACTCCGAACGTATGTGGCCGGGTTGTTTGCACTCAAAGCAAATGATTGGATCCTTTCCTTCTTCTTTGTTCTTGCTTTTGAAGTCCATCTTCCTTTGGATTTTTATTCCCCGGTTGGACCTCATAAAACGTGAGAATCGTTTGGCTATCATAGCCAATTCTTCGAGTTCATCCTCCTCACTAGATGAGCTCTCATCATGTTGTGAAGCTTTAGCCTTGAGAGCTATTCTCATCTTCTTCTTCTTCTCAACCTCAAGCTTCTCTACTCTTTTCTCTTCTTTCTTCTTCTCATCTTCCCTTCCTTGCTTCATGATCTCATGAGTAAGGAGAGAACCCACAAGCTCATCAAGCTTCAAAGTTTTCAAATTCTTTGCTTCGATGATAGCGGTTCTCTTCCCATCCCAAGACTCGGGAAGTGAATAGAGTAGCTTCCGGAAAAGCTTGTCTTCCGGTATGATCTCTCCAAAGCCCTTTAGCCTATTGACAATCGTGGTGAAACGATCGAACATCTTTGACACCGTCTCATCGGGCTCCATCTTGTAGTTTTCATAACTAAGATTGAGAATTCCAATCTTAGTTTCTTTAACATCGTTGGTGCCTTCATATGTAGTCTCTAGAGTGTCCCATACTTCTTTGGCACTTTCAATGGATGAGACCTTAGAATTGATGTCCGGACCGAAGGAACAAAATAGCATGTGGAGAGCTTTATCATTGACTTGAATCTTTTTCCTCTCCTCTTCACTCATCTCCACTTTCTTCTTTAAAACCATCTTGCCTTCACCATCTTGCTTCAATGGAATATATGGCTCATCTTCAATGACATCCCACACTAGATAGTCATTTGACTTGATGAAGAGACGCATTTTATTCTTCCAAAAAGAATAGTTATCACCGTTGAAGAAAGAAGGCTTTGTAGTGGATTGTGACCCGTACATGCCCAAACCGGAGGTTGAAGCCATCTCTTGATATATGATGATCACACTCTTCCAAGGAACTCCTCTTGTGGTTGTTAATCCTCAAAGAGGTAGGCTCTGATACCAGTAAAACATGCATTTTCCACAATATGCATCATCAACATTTCCATAACATTTCAATCCATTATATTGGCTTACAAGTGATTAACAACATTCTCAATTCTCAAAAAGCATACCGGATACACGGATTACCAAGTGTTGTCCCAAACACTTCATACACTCTACCGGCATCTCAAGGCTCACACATGGGAGCAACCCTCCACCGTTGTGACACCCGTGGTGGGGTATTTGGTACAATTACAACCCTTCAACACCACTCATCGGTAGATGTATAGACCACTAACGAGAGACGTGACACATACAAGGTTCGCACTCGGGAGCTACCCTCTACCGTTGCAACCTTAAACATTCCTCAATCGTTAGGGTACTTGGATGAAGTTTTTGGTACAATCACAACCCCTCAACATCCAAGGTGACTTGTTTATAGTGCACTCAATCCTATATCCGACTAACTATATCCGATTTCATTTACAAAACACTTTATACAACACCACTTGCCAATATAATCCACATTTCATGCATACCTCACTGTTTTTTCCAAAGCATTCATAATAAGCCACATTTCAAGCATTAAACCATGCTTCAAAAACCATGCATCAACACATGCATAAAAGGATCATTTACCTAGTGCATCCTTAAACCATATGGCATCATCAACTACACCTTATAAACTCAAAACATGCTTTAAAACAGTAGGTAAACCCGCAATAAAAAACAAGTGCATCCAAAAGCTCCTAATAGCACAATTCGAGGGAGAAATTCACTTCACTTACTTCTGAACTTAGTAAAGTGTTTCAAGCTTACATTAAATTCCCAAAACCTCTTTTATGAAGTTTTAAAGCTAGAAATCTCATTTTCACTCACCGACTTGCGAAACCACACTTGCCGACGCAACAATCAACCATCTGAAGCCTCTAAAACCACTTCGATCGGTTCCAGAACACTATCCCCTGTTTTCAACACATTAAAAACATAGATTCAATGCATCATAATGCCTCCAAACACCAGCACATAACTAGAAACCCGCTGCCCTGCTCTAAAGCATCAAAATACCAATCTAAAACAACCGAAATCACAATCGATTAATATCTAAACTTAGCCCAGCCATCAACCAACACATTTTAACCATAAATCAACATCTAAAAATAACCTAAAACCATCCTTATAACTCCAACAACTCAGATCTCACATAACACCCAAAAAACCCAACCATAAACACCTTAAAAACCAAAGATCTCAAGGATTTCGGGATTAATATGATTAATACTCTATTTCAACATCATAAACCTTTCAAAACTTGATTAGAAATCATATTAAACAAATCAAATCAAAACAACACCGAAAATCACATTAAATCATCTTTTTCAACAAGATTTCATCATTTTATCAAAACCACAATGAAACTTCAATCAAAAACATAAATAAAGAGTCAAATATCTTTGTAATTTCATTAAAGAACCTCTTTAGAGGGTTAGCATGAAATTTACCTCCAATCCTTGCTTCTCTTCTAATTTGGCAAGTTTGCTTTCAAGAATCTTGAAGAGATTTGAGAGAAATCACAAGAGGGAAGTTGAAAATCAAGAGAGGAAATGAAAGTGAAAGAAATCTGGAAAATGAGAGAATTGAGAGACTGTTTGGCTGATGTGAAATGAGGAAAATGAAAATGACGTTCATGTTTTTAACCAAAATAACTACCTTTTAATTAAATCAATAAAAGTCACTTTTATTATTTAATAAACCATTTCAAACACATGCCAAATTAGAAAAATACTTAATTTCCATTTAGCTCCCTAAAGATTCTAAGATTTTGACTCTTTTGAAAAACACCCTTTTTTCCACAGTGTTAAAACTTTACATTTTGGTCACTACCCAAAATGTATACTTCCCAAAAATCATTTTGCAAAATTGATTTGACCAAACTCTTAAATATAATTTTAGAGGATTTTAGAATTTTTTTACCACATTTTTATCCCATCCCGAACCTTGATTTCCTTGAACCACCTTTAATGTCTCGAACAACCGATTACCGGTTCCACTAGCCTGACCCAACGCACAAAAAACCTAGGCCCAGAACCGGGGTGTTACACTCTTTATTCAAACATTTTATCAACCTAATCCTATTTTAAATTAGAAATTTATTTTATATGTTTCCTTTTCAAGGAATGATTAGGGGTGTTCATTTTCGGATATTGGATCCGAAATTTCGGATATCAGAAAATTTTGGATCGATAAAATAGTGATCCGTATCTGATTTGAAAAAATCGGATATTCGAATAATCATATATCGGATACACAAATCAGATATTCGAATATTCGGTTATCCGATATATGATTATTCGAATATCCGATACACTATGTAAAAATCAATTACTTTTACACCTTTTTTGAACCGTTAAGGGTAAATAAATGGCTAAGATTATTTTCTTGTCTTTTTTATGTGATAATCTTCAGATTTCCTACTGTTAATCTCAATCATCCATTTACCTTCTTCCAACAATCCAAAAAAGTGCAAAAATTCTGTGTTTTACATTGTATAAGAGGATATATATATATATAGAAACTTCCCATTAGGCAAGTTTGAATCTCCTCTCTTCCATTTTCATTCCTTTAATTTTCCTCCAATCAGATGGTGAATATTAAATAAATTTGAATTAAAACTAAGATCAAATTCATAAAATACATGTCCTAAATAAAGAGGAATAAATTGAATTTTTTATTAGGACTAAAAATTGATTGATTATTAAATATAGAGGACTAAATGTGTTATTATACTAATTTTTGTTAATTGTCACATCATCACCCGTTAAATTTTTAACGACACTAGACCAACTTGTTATTTTAAGTCAAATGACCATTTTATAACTTTTCATAGTCTAGGGACTAAAAAAATTCCCTATAGTTGGGGGACTATTTATAGAATTTACCCACAATTTTAATAATGGAATTCTAACGTGTCCTCGTGGGTGTTTGGGGGACTATTTATAGAATTTACCCAAAATTTTAATAATGGAATTCTAACGTGTCCTCGTGGTGTTTCAGGAAGTTCTAAAATTAGGCAACTTACCGTTAGGCTAAAATTAGGTGAATTTTTGTGTAGCTACATAACTTTTTACCATTTTGGTAAGGATTTGTGTATGATGGATAAGAAATTGTGTAACTACATAAATTTTTATCATTTTTTGTAAGAATTTGTGTAATTATATAAATTCTTATCAACTTGGTAATAATTTGTGTAGATTATACTTTTTGATAAGAATTTGTGTAATACAAAAATTCTTATATGATAACTTAGATTCTTACCATTTGTGTAAGAATATGTGTAGATTGTGCACACAAATCCTTGCAATTTTTGTAAGAATTTGTGTAAATCCGCCTAATTTTAGCATACGGTAAGGGTGCCTAATTCTAGAACTTCCCAGGTGTTTCGTGGGCCCTAATGAACTTAAATATCTAGAAGCAATTTTCAAAGCAGACCAGGGTCAGCTACTCCTATTTTTCGGGTATGTATGACTGCGGATAAAAAACGTAAAGTTTCGAATTTGTCAATGAACTAAAAATGTTAGACTTTTTGATAATGTTTTCGGTTGTTTTTTTTTCAAGTATCGAAACTTATTTTGTAAGTATTGATACTTAGTTTTTTTTGTTAAATTTTCAGTTTGGGACAAAGTATCGATACTTGCAAAATAAGTTTCGATACTTACAAAAGAAACTAAAAAAACCAACCGAAAATGTTATCAAAAAGTCTAACATTTTTAGTTCGTGGACAAGCTTTGAAACTTGTCTTTTAGCCGCACCCTAGACATGCCGCTCGTTAGACTCACCCCTATTTTTCAGTTGTGTTTTTCAGAAACAATGTCAACAAGATGCCGTTAACGTTTCATTTAATAATTATTTTGTTTTTAAGCATTTTAACCATCAACATCTCAAGTTGGCCCAAAATAGCTTTCTCATGGATGAATATTGTTATTTAACTAGCGGTAAATGATGTGACAAACTTACATGACATTGCACACTGACATAGCATTGCCATATATACAAATATGTTGAATTAACAAAATAACACATGAGTCAACAATTTGTCTTATAAAATTATATAAAATACAAGTTCATTGGGCATTGTTTAAAAAAATATAGACAATTTCCTTTTATTATAATAATAAATTGACTAGTATCCAAACTGACTGGATTGAAAATTGATTATTTTTTCAAATAGAATAATATTTTTCTAATAAATTTGAGTGGGCAATTATTTAAAATCCCCCTAATTATTTTAAAAAATATACATTATATTTAAATAAAACATTGCATTCATGAAAGGAAATTAATTTAAAATTTAATTTGAACTTTACAAAATTCACTATTAAAGCAATGAGAAATTAATTAGGTATCAGTTTTGGACGTTGTAAGGGTGTTAATACTTCGTCATACGTAATCAACTCCCGAACTCAAATCAAAATTTCTCTAGTTATAATTTTAGATGTCAGATCTACCTAGTCTAAAGATCGTTGACAACTCATTTTCATTTAAAAAGGCTTGTGTATTTAATAAATCTAATTAAACCCAGAACACATTCATTGAGGCCAAATATTCCAAGTGTTTAATTCTTTTGTAAGAAAAAACAGTTACGGACGGGGAATGGATTTCTCTAAGTTTATTAGGATATGTTACGTAGTGAAAGTCGAGTTGTGAAGAGTATATGAAGGAATGTGTTGTGCTGCTAGTATAAGGACAAATCTGATTATGATGGAATCATATAATTTTAAAGTGGTGTGCATGCTCCAAAGCAGGTCAAGATATGGTATGTACACTACACTCTTACTTCATATTGATGAGTTAGCTAAGAGTTCTTCAGAGGTCACTTTTTCTCCATAGAAGTTTCCAAAGGTAATCATCACTCTTACCTTGGCTTTTGTTTATTGAATCTTATCTTTTTAAAAATCTTGATTTTTCACGTAGGGTTCCAAAGTTTTTATGGAAAAGAGATGTGTTGTGCAATTTTTGTATGGGTATTTAATGGGTTCTTGGTGGGGTGATTTTGAACTAATTTTGGTTGCTAAATAATGTTAATAAGTAGCTCAAACCCATAAAACCCGAAACTAGGTGCAATGGGTGATTTTTGAAGGTGAAAAAGTGGTGTTTTGGCTTAGTTATGTGGTAAAACGAGGGCTGAAGGTATACAAACCTATGTTGGGTGTTTTTAGATGATTTTGGTGTGTTTTGGATGTTTAATTTGATGAGTTATTGATGGGCTTTGCTTAAGAACAGATTTGATGTTATTTTGATGGTTTTTGGCTTTGTTTTGATTGGGTAAATGTGTCGATTGATGGGCTGTTGCTATTCAGTGAAATTATGGAAGAATAGGGGAGTAATACTTTGTTTTTGGTTGATTAGAAACAGGGGAAACGAGTTTGGGTCCTTTGGACGTGATACCGGGTGATACGGGGGCTTGAGATCGGTGTTTCGGCTTATGTTTGGACTCTATCGGTGAGTGGTAATGTTTTGAAGTTTAAAATGACTTCAACGTGGATTCTTGGGGGTTTGGGTGGAGCCTTAAGGGCTAACCTAAACCCAAGTGTAAGTTTGCCTATACTTGCCTTGCTTGGTTGATTGTTGGTGTATGTGCTTATGCGTGTTGTGATATTGAATTCGGAATGCTTTTTTTACCGTTTTAATGTTGTTGTGTTGTCATAGTGGATGTCAAGCCTCACGTGATGGTTAGTTGTTGCGAACGTTGATGTGTACTCCCACCGGTTGTGACTAGTAGAAGAATACGGTGATGTGTAGTCCCATCGGAAAACTACTAGTTGTTGTGAACGGTGATGTGTAGTCCAACCGGGAATGGTTGTGCATGTGCAAATCATGTTTGACCTATGCTTGTGTTTAGTTCATCTCTTACTTATATGATTTTGATTTTCAAAACTAAAATATTTGCTTGAAACTGCATTGTTGTTGTGTTTAGAGCTCCGCTCAGTAAACTTTTAAGCTTACGCTCTCTCCTTTACCAATAATGCAGATCGTTAGAGGCTTTGGGAGGCAAGTGGGCAAGTGAGGAGTTTCTTGGAGTTCTTGCTAAGCTCAAGTATGGTTTTTATGTTTGTAATAATGCTTAGAAAATGGGAATGCTAGGCTTGTTGTTATGAAGTTGGTGTTCAAACTCCTAAGTCTTGGTATTGTTAATGTTGTTAACATGTTTAAATGTTGAAGCATGTCTTATTTTGGCCTTCGACTCCTTTGGTGGATGTTAAGCATGTTTTATTGCTTTTTATATCATGTTCGTTGAATTGAGCTCTGATTTGTGTTTGAATGCCTTAAATGAATGTTTCTTGCTTGCCTAAGGTTGTATGCATGTTTATATGATGTTCTAATGCCTGCTTAAGTTGTTTAGGATGATCCCTTTGTGTTTAAAATTAGAATTTGCAGAGTGTCTGTGCAGGGCGTATCGATACACTCAAGGGCGGTATCGGTACGGTCCCTTGTTTTTGAGCCTAGCGTACCGATACACGGGGGCATATCGATACCCAATTTGCTCTCTGGAAATCTGAGAAATTGATGAGAAATTTGGGTATCGGTACGAGCCTTAGGCGTATCGATACGGTCTTAGGGTTGACTTTGAGATTTTGATCGTTGAGAGCGTATCAATACCATCCTTGGAGGGTATCGATACGGACTATCAGAGTTGACTCTGGGGAAGGTTGGCCGTTGAAGGTGTATCGATACGGTTCTTTGGAATATCGATACACCCTGAGCTAAATGGATAAAAAATTGTCTTAAAATGTTAGTTTTGCTTGGATCGAATTAGTGGTTGCTTTTCCACTGTTTGCTTATCTCATGTAGGGTAAAGTAAAGCATTTAGACAAGATAATTAAAGAAAAAAATATGGTTGCTAATCGGGGTGAGACCTTAACGAGTTTCGCTTCAGTTTTTCCCGTATAAGCCATTCGGTTCGGTCTGTTGGCTAGGCCGAGATGAGGGGGTTACATTTTGTGGTATCAGAGCATCGGTTACGACGTCTCTCGGGAAGGTAAGTCAGGTAAGTTGGTTTGTTTGATTGTTTACTATTGCACGGTGTATGAAAGTATGCTTTAATGATCTTGTTGTTGGTTGAAGTTTAGTCTAGTGTTCCCATTGCTAGGTGTTGTTATTGGAAAATGGTTTTGGTTTAAAGAGCTTGAGAACTTGGATCCTTGCCCTTGCTAACCTCAACTTTTCTTGTGTGTGATGTGTTTGTTTTTTTAGATATTATCTATGTTATGGTAAGACCGAGAGGACGACCTAGAGCGGGTGACCATGCACCCGGGGATGTGCCTCATGTTCCTCCTTCTCCCGATGGTAATGGGGTGGGTGGCGAAGGTAATGCGCTTCAGGCTGGTGCAAATGCTAGAGGTGGTGGTAATGGACCTCAGGCCAGTGCAAATGTTGGGGGTAATAGAGCTCAGGTAGGTCAGGGTCCGACATGTGCGGACATGACTCATTTGATTCAGACAGCTTTAGCCGCTATGCATGCTGCAGCACCACGTCAGGGTGCGGGGACTGGTTTACCCCTTGAGGGACTCTGTAGCTTGGGTGGAATCGAGTTCCGTGGTTTGACTCCCGAGGGTTCAGAAGCTTGGCTCGAGAGTACTACATGCATCTTGGGTCAGATGTAGTGCTCAAACACTCGTAAGTTGGGTTGTGTTGCCTCCTTGCTTCAGGGAGATACGTATGCTTGGTGGACCACCGTTACTTCGGGTATGGCAGAAGCGGATGTCACTTGGGAATTCTTCAGAACAACTTTTAAGAAGAAGTATCTTGGAGTCCAATATCAGGATGAAAAGAAGAGAGAATTTATGGCCTTGGTTCAGGGTAGTAAGATAGTGTCCGTGTATGAGGTTCAGTTTGTGAGGTTGAGCCAGTATGCTCCCGAGTTGGTTCCCAGTGAGAGGAAACGGTGTGAGCGCTTCCGTTATGGGTTGACTAGAGATGTTAAGACTTATATGCTTGCCTCTGACTACACCGAGTTTGATGTTTTGGTCTCTAGGGCAAAGGATATTGAGTAGAACTTGGGCTCGAGTACCCGTGCTAGAGGGTACGATTCTGGGAAGAGACATGTGGATTGGGAAAGAGATCATGCCAAGAGGCATAGAGATAGGAGGTATCAACCCGATTCGAGACATAGGGGTGGTAACCATGGACGGGGCCACCAGGGCCAAGGAGCTGTTGTTCACGCTCCTGAGTGCACTAGATGCGGGAGACACCATCAAGGCGAGTGTATGGGTATCTTTGGGGTATGTTGGAACTGTGGTTCCCGAGATCATTTGAGGCGTAATTGTCCACACCCGGATAGGGGCGGACCGACTCTAGCTAGGGCTTTGAGCATCAGAGAGGCCGTGGGCGCGGTCAAGGTAATTTTTAGCCGAGGAATGATGGTCAGAGGAACTTAGTCCATGTGGTGGCAGTTCAGCCCGAGGGTGGAGGACCGGCTAGGGTGTATGCACAGTGAGAGGCTGGGAATGACACGGATGTCATCGCAGGTAATTTTTTGTTACAATCATTGACTTTTCCTTCTTTGATAGATTCGGGTTCAACACATTCGTATATTTTGGGTGAACATGCAAGGTCTCTAGGTCTACCGTATGAGTGGTTAGAGGTAGGTGTAAATGTTACTAGTTCTTTTGGTGAGACTGTGGTAGTTAGAAAGATGTATATGATGTGTCCTTTGATGATTCAGGGCTATGTGTTTCCGGTTGACATGATGGAATTACCGTTCTATGGTTTTGATGTGATTTTGGGCATGGATTGGCTTGTAGAGCATAGAGCTAGGGTAGACTTTGAGACCAAGAGAGTCTCCTTGAGGCTTACAGATGATTTTGAAGTTGTAGTGGTGGGAAAGAACTTTAAGTTCTTGTCCAATGTTGTTTCTGCTCTAGAAGCTCAGAGATTGGTGGATTTGGGTTGTCAGACGTACTTGGCTTATGTGATGAATTCGAATATGAGTGAGGTTAGACCGCAAGACAATAGGACAATTTGTGATTTTCCGAGTGTTTTTCCGGAAGAGTTGTCGGGTTTGCCTCTAGATATAGAAGTTGAGTTTGCTATTGAGACGTATTATGATTATGCACTTGTGTCTATTGCTCTGTATAGAATGGCACCGAAAGAGTTGAAAGAGTTGAAGACACAACTTCAGGAATTGTCAGATAGAGGTTTCATTAGGCCTAGTATTTCTTTGTGGGGTACCCCGGTTTTGTTTGTGAAGAAAAAGGACGGTAGTATGAGGATGTGTATAGGCTATAGGCAGTTGAACAAGGTAACAATGAAGAACAAGCACCCTTTGCCTCGGATAGATGGCTTGCTTGATCAGTTGAGAGGTGCTTTAGTGTTTTCGAAGATTGATTTGAGATCTTATTACTATCAGTTGAAGGTGAAAGATGTGGACATACCGAAAACAACTTTCCGTACACGTTATGGGCACTATGAGTTCTTGGTAATGCCTTTCGGTTTGACTAATGCTCCAACTGCATTTATGGATATGATGAACCGAGTGTTTCACGAGTTTTTGGATAGGTTTGTGGTAGTGTTCATAGATGACATCTTAGTGTACTCTAGGACGGAGGAAGAGCGTGATGAGCATTTGCGGCTCGTACTGCAGACTTTGCTTGAGAATCTGTTGTATGCCAAGTTGAGTAAATGCGAGTTTTGGATTAAGGAGGTAGTCTTCCTAGGTCATGTGATCTCAACCCATGGAATTAGTGTGGATCCCAAGAAGATAGAAGCCATAGTGAGTTGGAAACAACCGCAGTCAGTGGCAGAAATCTATAGTTTCCTCAGCTTGGCGGGGTATTATCGAATATTTGTTGAGGGATTTTCAAAGATTGCGGCACCTTTGACTAAATTGCTTCAAAAGAATGTCCCTTATGAGTGGTCAGATGCAAGACAACAAGCGTTTGAGAAGTTGAAGAAAGCTTTGACCGAAGCTCATATTTTAATTCAGCCTTAACCAGGGAAAGAGTTTGTGATTTACAGCGATGCATCGTATGTAGGTTTAGGTTGTGTGCTTATGCAAGAAGGTAAGGTTGTAGCTTATGCTTCGAGACAGTTGAAGGTTCACGAGAAGAACTACCCCACTCATGATATTGAGTTAGCCGCAGTAGTGTTTGCGTTGAAGATTCGGAGACATCACCTTTATGGTGAGAAGTGCACAGTTTATACCGACCATTAGAGTTTGAAGTACTTGATGACTCAGAGAGAGTTGAATCTTAGACATCGTAGGTGTTTAGAGCTTCTTAAGGACTATGACCTTACAATAGAATACAATCCAGGTAAGGCAAATGTAGTGGCTGATGCTTTGAATAGAAAAGTGGCAGTTAAGTTGCGAGCTATGTTTGCGAGATTGAGTGTTTCACGGGATGGCAGTTTGATAGTCGAGCTATAGGTTAAACCATCGTTGGTTATATTGATTCGAGAGAAACAGTTGCAAGGCGAGTCTTGGGCACCTCACGTGCAAGATATAGCCGAGGGTAGGCCTACAGATTTTTGTTTTGGCGAGAATGGGATCTTATGTTTCAAGGATAGGGTAGTTGTTCCGGAAGATTCTGAGTTGAGGCGTACTATCTTAAATGATGCTCACAACAGTCCTTTCGCTATGCATTCGGGTAGTACGAAGATGTACGGTGGGTTCAAAGAAGAGTACTACTGGATTGGGTTGAAGATGGATGTGGCCGAGTTTGTGAGTAAATGTATGGTATGTCAATGAGTTATAGCCGAGCATCAGTTTCCTTCAGGTTTGTTACAGCCGTTGAAGATTCCGGAATGGAAGTGGGAACGTATCAACATGGACTTTGTGTCGGGTTTACCGTTGACTACTTCGAAGAAGAATTCAGTTTGGGTGATAGTCGATAGATTCTCTAAGTGTTCCCATTTCATATCTGTTCATACTACCGACACCTTAGATAAGTTGGTCGATCTGTATATCAGAGAGATAGTGAGATTGCATGAGGTATTGAAATCGATTGTATCAGACCGAGATCTGAGGTTTATAGCTAGATTTTGGGAGTGTTTGCATCGTGCCTTGGGTACTTGGTTGAACTTCAGCACTTCGTATCACCCGCAGTCATATGGTCAGTCAGAGAGATTGATTCAGGTATTGGAGGCCATGTTGAGGTGTTGTATCATCGAATTTTAGGGTTCTTGGGAGAAACACCTACCGTTAGTAGAGTTTGTGTACAACAACAATTATCAAGCTAGTATTCAGATGGCACCGTATGAGGCTCTGTATGGTAGGAGGTGTAGAACACCTATTTGTTGGGCCGAGGCCAGAAAGAAGCTTGTACCTATGCCCGGCTTGCTTAAGGGAACTACCAAGAAGGTAAAGTTGATATGTGATCGCTTGAAGGCAGCTTCAGACCGGCAAAAACCGTATGCCGATTTGAAAAGAAAGGAGATAGAGTATGCCGTAGGCGAAAAAGTGTTTTTGAAAGTCTCACCTTGGAAGAAGGTGATGAGGTTTGGTAGGAAGGGTAAATTGAGTCCGAGATTCATTGGACCTTACGAGGTAGTTGAGAGGATCGATCCCATTGCGTATAGATTGAGACTGCCGACAGAGTTAGAGAAGATTCATGATGTGTTCCACGTTTCGATGCTTCGGAAGTATAGATCGGATCCGTCTCACGTAATGCCGGTGGAAGAGATCGAGTTGAACCCTGACTTATCGTATGACGAAGAGCCGGTTGAAATTATTGCTATGGATAGGAAGGTGTTGCGCGGGAGATCTATCGAGTTGGTCAAGGTTTTGTGGAGACACCGAGGCGTGGAAGATGCTACTTGGGAGAGGAAGGAAAACATGGAAAAATAGTTTCTGTATCTTTTTCCGTCAAATAATTTCGGGGACGAAATTCCTTAAGTCGAGGAGAGTTGTAACGCCCCAGTTTAGGGCCTGGGATTTATCGGTTTTGATCTAGGACTAGTTTTAGGTTAAAAGTAAATTAAAATACTTATTTTATAAAAACATGCCATTATTTACAATAACACCTTTATTGAATTTGAAAAGGGGATTTGAGATTTAGGTGTCATCTTCATTTCAAAAAGAAAACCTAAAGCTAAACTTTCTTTTAAAAGCTCTCCACCACCTCTCCTTTGGCTCAAAGGTTTCCATAGAAGTTTCGAAAGGTAATCATCACTCTTACCTTGGATTTTGTTTATTGAATCTTATCTTTTTAAAAGTCTTGATTTTTCACTTAGGGTTCCAAAGTTTTGAATGAAAGAGATGGGTTGTGAAATTTCTGTATGGGTTTTTAATGGGTGCTTGGTAGGTTTTTTAAACTAATTTTGGTTGTTAAATAATGTTAATAAGTAGCTCAAACCCATAAAACCCGAAACTAGGTGCAGTGGGTGATTTTTGAAGGTGAAAAAGTGGTGTTTTGGCTTAGTTATGTGGTAAAATGAGGGCTGGAGGTATACAAACATAGGTTGGGTGTTTTTAGATGATTTTGGTGTGTTTTGGATGTTTAATTTGATGGGTTATTGCTGGGCTTTGCTTGAGAACGGATTTGATGATATTTTGATGGTTTTCGGTGTTGTTTTGATTGAGTAAATGTGTCGATTGATGGGCTGTTTCTATTCAGTGAAATTATGGAAGAATAGGGAGTAATACTTTGTTTTTGGTTGATTATAAAAATGTGAAACGAGTTTCGGTCTTTTGGTCGCGATACTGGGTGGTACGGGGGCTTGAGATCGGTGTTTCGGCCTACGTTTGGGCTCTATCAGTGAGTGGTAATGTTTTGAAGTTTAAAATAATTTCAAAGTGGATTCTTGGGGGTTTGGGTGGAGCCTTAAGGGCTAACCTAAACCCAAGTGTAAGTTTGCCTATACTTGCCTTGCTTGGTTGATTGTTGGTGTATGTGCTTATGCGTGTTGTGATGTTGAATTCGATATGCTTTTATTCCCGTTTTAATGTTGTTGTGTTGTCATAGTGGATGTCAAGCCTCACGTGATGGTTAGTTGTTGTCAACTGTGATGTGTAGTCCCACCGGTTGTGACTAGTAGAAGAGTACGGTGATGTGTAGTCCCATCGAAAAACTACTAGTTGTTGTGAACGGTGATGTGTAGTCCCACCGGGAATGGTTGTGCATGTGCAAACCATGTTTGGCCTATGCTTGTGTTTAGTTCATCTCTTACTTATATGATTTTTATTTTCAAAACTTAAATATTTGATTTAAACTGCATTGTTGTTGTGTTTAGAGCTCCGCTAGCTAAGCTTTTAAGCTTACGCTCTCTCCTTTTCCAACAGTGCAGATCGTTAGAGGCTTTGTGAGGCAAGTGGGCAAGGGAGGAGTTTCTTGTAGTTCTTGCTAAGCTCATGTATGGTTTTTATGTTTGTAATAATGCTTAGACAATGGGAATGCTAGGCTTGTTGTTATAGAGTTAGTGTTCAAACTCCTAAGTCTTGGTATTGTTAATGTTGTTAACATGTTTAAATGTTGAAGCATGTCTTATTTTGGCCTTTGACTCCTTTGGTGATGTTAAGCATGTTTTATTGCTTTTTATATCATGTTCGTTGAATTGAGCTCTGATTTGTGTTTGAATGCCTTAAATGAATGTCTCTTGCTTGCCTAAGGTTGTATGCATGTTTACATGATGTTCTAATGCCTGCTTAAGTTGTTTAGAATGGTCCCTTTGTGTTTAAAATTAGAATTTGCAGACTGTCTGTGCAGGGCGTATCAATACGCTCAAGGGTGGTATCGGTACGGTCCCTTGTTTTTAAGCCTAGCGTACCGATACACAGGGGCGTATCGATACCCAATTTGCTCTCTAGAAATATGAGAAATTGACGAGAAATTGGGGTATCGGTACGGGCCTTAGGCGTATCGATATGGTCTTAGGGTTGACTTTGAGATTTTGACCGTTGAGAGCGTATCGATACTAGCCTTGGAGGGCATCGATACGGACTCTTAGAGTTGACTCTGGGGAAGGTTGACCGTTGAAGGCGTATCGATACGGTTCTTTGGAGTATCGATAGGCCCTGAGCTAAATGGATAAAAATTTGTCTTAAAATGTTAGTTTTGCTTGGATCGAATTAGTGGTTGCTTTTCCATTGTTTGCTTATCTCATGTAGGGTCAAGTAAAGCATTTAGACAAGAATATTAAAGAAAAAATAGGGTTACTAATCGGGGTGAGACCTTAATAGGTTTCACTTCGGTTTTCCTCGTGTAACCCATTCAATCCGGTCTGTTGGCTAGGCCGGGACGATGGGGTTACATTTGGTGGTATCAGAGCCTCGGTTACGAGGTCTCCCAGGAAGGTAAGTCAGGTAAGTTGGTTTGTTTGGTTGTTTTCTATTGCACGGTGTATGAAAGCTTGTTTTAATGATCTTGTTGTTGGTTGAAGTTTAGTCGAGTGTTCCCATTGCTAAGTGTTGTTATTGGAAAATGGTTTTGGTTTAAAGAGCTTGAGAACTTGGATCCTTGCCTTGCTAACCTTATGTTTTCTTGTTTGTGATGTGTTTGTTGTTTTAGATTTTATCTTCGTTATGGTAAGACTGTGAGGACGGCCTAGAGCGGGTGACCAGACAACCGGGTATGTGCCTCAAGTTCGTCATGCTCTCGATGGTAATGAGGTGGGTGGCGAAGGTAATGCGCCTTACGTTGGTGCAAATGTTGGGGGTAATGGAGCCCAGGCAGGCCAGGGTCCGGCAGGTGGGGACATGACTAATTTGATTCAGACTATAGCCGGGGCTTTTCAGACAGATTTAGCCGGTATTCATGTTGCAGCACCACCTCAGGGTGTAGGGACTAGTTTACCCCATGAGAGACTCCGTAGCTTGGGTGGAATCGAGTTCCGTAGTTTGACTCCCGAGGGTTTAGAGGCTTTTCTCGAGAGTACTACATGCATCTTGGGTCAGATGGAGTGCTCAAATACTCGTAAGTTGGGTTGTGTTGTCTCCTTGCTTCAGAGAGATGCGTATGCTTGGTGGACCACCGTTATTTCGGGTATGGTAGAAGCGGATGTCACTTGGGAATTCTTCAGAACAACTTTTAAGAAGAAGTATCTCGGAGTCCAATATCAGGATGAAAAGAAGAGAGAATTTATGGCCTTGGTTCAGGGTAGTAAGACAGTGTCCGAGAATGAAGTTCAGTTTGTGAGGTTGAGCTAGTATGCTCCCGAGTTGGTTCCCAGTGAGAGGGAACGGTGTGAGCGCTTCCGTTATGGGTTGACTAGAGATGTAAAGACATATATGATTGCCTCTTAATACATCGAGTTTGATGTTTTGGTCTCTAAGGCCAAGAATATTGAGCAGAACTTGGGCTCGAGTACCCGTGCTAGTGGGTCTAATTCCGGAAAAAGACATGTAGATTGGGATAGAGATCATGCCAAGAGGCATAAAGATAGGAGGTATCAGCCCGATTCGAGACATAGTGGCGGTAACCATGGACGGGGCCACCAGGGCCAAGGAGCTGTTGTTCACACTCCTGAGTGCACTAGATGCGGGAGACGCCATCAGGGCGAGTGTATGGGTACCTTTGTCGTATGTTGGAACTGTGGTTCCCGAGATCATTTGAGGTTTAATTGTCCACACCCGGCTAGGGGAGGTCCGGCTCCAGCTAGGAGTTTGAGCATTAGAGAGGCCGTGGGCGCGGTCGAGGTAATTTTCAGCCGAGGAATGATGGTCAGAGGAACTTAGCCCATGTGGTGGCAATTTAGCCCGAGGGTGGAGGACTGGCTACGGTGTATGCACATCGATAGACTGGGAATGACACGAATGTCATCGCAGATAATTTTTCGTTACAGTCAATGACTTTGCTTCCTTTGATAGATTCGGGTTCGACACATTCGTATATTTTGGGTGAACATGCAAGGTCCCTAGGTCCATCGAATGAGTGGTTAGAGGTAGGTGTAAATGTTACAAGTTCTTTCGCTGAGATCGTGGTAGTTAGACAGATGTATAGGAGGTGTCCTTTGATGATTCAGGGCTATGTGTTTCTGGTTGACATGATGGAATTGTCGTTCTATGGTTTTGATGTGATTTTGGGCATGGATTGGCTCGTAGAGCATAGAGCTAGGGTAGACTTTGAGACCAAGAGAGTCTCCTTGAGGCTTACGGATGATTTTGAATTTGTAGTGGTGGGCGAGAACATTAAGTTCTTGTCTAATGTTGTTTCTGCTCTAGAAGCTCAGAGATTGATGGATTCGGGTTGTCAGGCGTACTTGGCTTATGTGATGAATCTGAATATGAGTGAGGTTAGACCGCAAGACAATAGGACAATTTGTGATTTTCCGAGTGTTTTTTCGGAAGATTTGTCGGGTTTGCCTCCAGATAGAGAAGTTGAGTTTGCTATTGAGACGTATTCTGATTCTGCACTTGTGCTTATTTCTCCGTATAGAATGGCACCGAAAGAGTTGAAGACACAACTTCAGAAATTATCAGATAGAGATTTCATTAGGCCTAGTATTTCTCTGTGGGGTGCTCCAGTTTTGTTTGTGAAGAAAAAGGACGGTGAACCGAGTGTTTCACGAGTTTTTGGATAGGTTTGTGGTAGTGTTCATAGATGACATCTTAGTGTACTCTAGGACCGAGGAAGAGCATGATGAGCATTTGCGGCTAGTGCTACAGACTTTGCTTGAGAATCAGTTGTATGCCAAGTTGAGTAAATGCGAGTATTGGATTAAGGAGGTAGTCTTCCTAGGTCATGTGATCTCGACCCATGGAATTAGTGTGGATCCCAAGAAGATAGAATCCATAGTGAGTTGGAAACAACCGAAGTCAGTATCAGAAATTCGTAGTTTCCTAGGCTTGGCGGGGTATTATCAATGATTTGTCGAGGGATTTTCGAAGATTGCGGCATCTTTGACTAAATAGCTTCAGAAGAATGTCTCGTATGAGTGGTCAGATGCAAGACAACAAGCCGTTTAAGATGTTGAAGAAAGCTTTGACGAAGCTCCTATTTTGATTCAACCTGAACCAGGGAAAGAGTTTGTCATTTACAATGATGCATCGTATGTAGGTTTAGGTTGTGTGCTTATTCAAGAAGGTAAGGTTGTAGCTTATGCTTTGAGACAATTGAAGGTTCACGAGAAGAACTACCCCACTCATGATATTGAGTTAGCCGCAGTAGTGTTTTCTTTGAAGATTTGGAGACATCACCTTTATGGTGAGAAGTGCACAGTTTATACCGACCATAAGAGTTTGAAGTACTTGATGAATCAGAGAGAGTTGAATCTTAGACAACATATGTGGTTAGAGCTTCTTAAGGACTATGACCTTACGATATAATACCATCCGGGTAAGGCAAACGTAGTGGCTGATGCTTTGAGTAGAAAAGTGGCAGTTGAGTTGCGAGCTATGTTTGCGAGATTGAGTGTGTCACGGGATGGGAGTTTGATAGCCGAGCTGCAGGTTAAACCTTCGTTGGTTCAGTTGATTCAAGAGAAACATTTGCAAGACGAGTCTTTGGCACCTCACGTGCAAGATATAGCCGAGGGTAGGCCTTCAGATTTTTGTTTTGGCGAGAATGGGATCTTATGTTTCAAGGATAGGGTAGTTCTGGAAGATTCCGAGTTGAGGCGTACTATCTTAAATGAAGCTCATAACAGTCCTTTCGCTATGCATTCGGGTAGTACGAAGATGTACCGTGGGTTAAAAGAAGAGTACTACTGGATTGGGTTGAAGAAGGTTGTGGCTGAGTTTGTGAGTAAAATGTATGGTATGTTAGCGAGTTATAGCCGAGCATCGGTTTCCTTCATGTTTGTTATAGCCATTGAAGATTCCGCAATGGAAGTGGGAACGTATAACCGTGGACTTTGTGTCGGGTTTACCGTTGACTCCTTCGAAGAAGAATTCATTGTGGGTGATAGTCCTCAGATTCACGAAGTGTGCCCATTTCATACATGTTCATACTACCTACGCCTTAGATAAGTTGGACGATCTGTACATCAGAGAGATAGTGAGATTGCATGGGGTACCGAAATCGATTGTATCAGGTCGAGATCCGAGGTTTACAGCTAGATTTTGGGAGTGTTTGCATCGTGCCTTGGGTACTTGGTTGAACTTCAGCACTTCGTATCACCCGCTGTTAGATGGTCAGTTAGAGAGAATGATTCAGGTATTAGAGGAAATGTTGAGGTGTTGTATCATCGACTTTCAGGGTTCGTGGGAGAAACACCTACCGTTAGTAGAGTTTACGTACAACAATAGTTATCAGGCTAGTATTCAGATGGCACCGTATGAGGCTTTGTATGGTAGGAGGTGTAGAACACCTATTTCTTGGGCCGAAGCCGGACAAAAGCTTGAACCTATGCCCGACTTGATTAAGGGCACTACCGAGAATGTAAAGTTGATCTGTGATCGCTTGAAGGCAGCTTCAGACCGACAAAAATTGTATGCCGATTTGAAAAGAAAGGAGATAGAGTATGCCGTAGGCGAAAAAGTGTTTTTGAAAGTCTCACATTGGAAGATGGTGATGAGGTTTGGTAGGAAGGGTTAATTGAGTCCAAGATTCATTGGACCTTAAGAGGTAGTTGAGAGGATCGGTCCCGTTGCGTATAGATTGAGACTTCCGACAGAGTTAGAGAAGATTCATGATGTGTTCCACGTTTCGATGCTTCGGAAGTATATATCGAATCCGTCTCACGTAATGCCAGTGGAAGAGATCGAGTTGAACCCCGACTTGTCGTATGACGAAGAGCTGATTGAAATTCTTGCTATGGATAGGAAGGTGTTGTGTGGGAGCTCTATCGAGTTGGCAAGGTTTTGTGGAGACACCGAGGTGTGGAAGAGGCTACTTGGGAGAGGAAAGAAGACATGGAAAAACAGTTTCTGTATCTTTTTCCGTCAGATAATTTCGAGGACGAAATTCCTTAAGTGGGGGAGAGTTGTAACACCCCGGTTTAGGGCCTGAGGGTTATCGGTTTTGATCTAGGACTAGTTTCGGGTTAAATTTAAATTAAAATGCTGATTTTATAAAAACATGTCATTATTTACAATAACGCCATTATTGAATTTGAAAAAGGGATTTTGAGATTTAAGTGTCATCTTCATT
This sequence comes from Hibiscus trionum, assembly GCA_030270665.1. NCBI lineage: Eukaryota > Viridiplantae > Streptophyta > Magnoliopsida > Malvales > Malvaceae > Hibiscus > Hibiscus trionum. The sequence continues at coordinate 20,660,418 of BSYR01000004.1, forward strand.
TCTAAAAAGAAAACCTAAAGCTAAACTTTCTTTTAAAAGCTCTCCTCCACCTCTACTTTGGTTCAAAGGTTTCCATAGAAGTTTCCAAAGGTAATCATCACTCTTACCTTGACTTTTGTTTATTTAATCTTATCTTTTTAAAAATCTTTAGTTTTCACTTAGGGTTCCAAAGTTTTGATGGAAAAGAGATGGGTTGTGAAATTTTCGTATGAATTTTTAATGGGTGCTTGGTGGGGTGTTTTTGAACTAATTTTGGTTGCTAAATAATGTTAATAAGTATCTCAAACTCATAAAACCCGAAACTAGGTGCAGTGGGTGATTTTTGAAGGTGAAAAAATGGTGTTTTTCGCTTAGCTATGTGGTAAAACGAGGGCTAGAGGTATACAGACCTGGGTTGGGTGTTTTTTTGATGATTTTGGTATGTTTTGGATTTTTAATTTTATGGGTTATTGCTGGGTGTTGAGTGTGCAAAAGTTCTACTTTTTACCCCTTATTTAACCCATATTTCTGCTGCATTCAAGCATAATTCATTGCATTTAGGATAGATTTCACATATACATCACAATTATATAAAATGGCACAGTTGCTACTGATTTTGGCTGTTTTTGCAGGTAGCTGATGTGGCAGACTCAGGGCAGTGAAGAAGCGGAGCGGGAACATAGGACTGGAGTCAAGAAGGAGGACGCTGCCGTGGCCACTGCCGTGGTAGCCATGACGACATCAATGGTGAAGGGAAAAGTGAAGTGGATCTCGATATATAAAGGAAATTAAGCCGGTCTGTCATGGGCCACTCCTATTTTTTTCTGAGCCCTAGATCAGAATGAAGGCCAAGCCCAAAGTTCAAGGAAGAAACCCAAAGCAAGAAAAGAGGACGAATTAAAGGCATCTTCTCTGGAGATTTAATCTTAATTAGAGTTGTACTTTAGTTTGAACTTGTATTCTTACCTTATTAGAAAACTTGAACTCAAGGCCTTTATAAAGGCATGTAATTTGACCTAGGGAAAGATATCTCATTCTCTAGCCGTCTTCCCCAAAACCCTAGTCGTTTTCCCTTTCTCATCATGTTCTAAACTTCCCCTAGGGCTAAGGGTTGATTTTGTAAAGTAGTTGCAAGGATTGTACTGTTTTTAGGAATTTTCTGTTCAATAAAATAAACTTCAAGTTTGCTTATTCTGGTTTCAACATCTTGCAAGAGTATCGGGAGAGCATTGTGAGATTATTTATTTACTTAATATCGGGAGAGTTAAGTATACGAAAGGAATAAGTGTGGGTTCTCTAGTTTATGGTTGAACTATCTCGGACCTAGGGATAGGACGAGGTTAAGTGGCTAAGGAAGAATTCAACAACATTGGTGTTCACCCTTTGATTTGCGCCGGGAGGTATCATCCGAGAAGTGTCATCAACAGTACTTGGGCCTAGGGATAGGACAAGTCACAGCAGGGATTCTTGCCAAGCTTGAAGTACAGAGTTGTGTGATCGCTGCCGCGACAACAACGGACTGCTGCCGCGACAAGGACGACGACAGAATAGGAATTCTTATACAGTGCAACACCTGCACTACCGAGCAGATCAATACCGGCCTATTTCTTAACCCTGAAAACTCCGTTATTTCATATTCAATAATCTTCAATATTACTCTTCAACAATTTAAACTCTCTTCTTTCTCTCTTGTGCAGCAATCCAAGGATAAAGCTATTTCCAGTCCCTATGGATTCGACATCTGATACTTTGTGTATCACTTTACTACTTGAGTCGTGTACACTTGCACTCTATTGCGATAGACTATTTTACACGCAACAAGTTTTTGGCGCCGTTGCCGGGGATTGGCAACATATCTTTACCCTACTTTTACTGCACTTTCTTTTTAATTCTTATGTTTTATTTAGGACTGTTTACCCTGTGCTTTTCACAAGGTTTTTCGTTTGCTTATGCGCAGATCAAGATGAGGCAAAGAACCTGAATACAAACTAGATCCTGAAATCGAACGCTCGTGCAACCTCAAGAACCGAGTCCGTCTTTTGATAGCCAGAAACGATTATCTTGAAGAACAGTTAGAAGCAATGCATAACGGGAGAAACAATCCGAGGAATCCTGAAGATCCTTTCGTCGATGACGGGAACGGACAGCCTGCTGCCATGGCCGCACGACGGTCCTGCCGTGATTACATGATCAACGATCATGTGGAATTGGAGACCACCCTGCCAGACGTGGAAGCTGAAAATTTCGAGCTGAAACATGTGATGTTCAGCATGATCAATTCTGCTGGCCAATTTAGTTGTGCTGCTACTGAGGATACCAGGGAACATCTGAAAACGTTCTAAGAAATCTGTGGATCGTTTAGATTACCATGAGTAAATCCGGAGATACTGAGGATTCGGTTATTTCCTCATTCACTGAGGGACAGAGCGAAAACTTGGTGGAATAAACTAACGTCAGGTTCAATACGAACTTGGGCGGATCTCACTCGTGAATTTTTATCTCGTTTTAATCCTTCCCATTTATCTGAGCGATTACGTAATGAAATTGCTACTTTTCAATAGGAAGATGACGAGGCAATGCACGAGGCATGGGACATGTTTACCACTCTTCGAAGGAATTGCCCGATGCATGGATTCCCTATATAGAATCAAGTCATCAAATTCTACAATGTTGCCAACACAAACACCCGGATGAGAATAGATTCAGCAGCAAATGGATTGTTGTTAGAGAAAGATCCAAACGAAGCCATGGTAGTATTGAAAAATCTAGCAAAGAATGAAGAGCAATTTCCCACCGTGAGGAGAGGTAAGCGAGTGCTAGCTGTGAAAGATTATGAAGCCGACAATTCCCTAAAGACACATGTTGCGTAGCTCACAAAGGCAGTTGAAAATTTGCTAAAGAAATATTCAAAACCAGTCTACTCTGCAGAAGAGGTATGTGAAACTTGCAGTGGGAATCACAGTTCGAAAGACTGCCCATTACAGCTAGAGAAAGGGATGTATGTTGGAAACTATAACAAGCCGAGAAATTACGACCCCAACAATTACAATTCCAACTGGAGGAAAGACCCCAAGTTCTCCTAGAGTAACCCAAACAACGCACTGAATCCTCAAGTGCAGAACACTCAAAACCAGGGGGCACCCAGAATCCTAACACGGCAGCAACCGCAACAGCAGCCGGCAGTTGCACCTAGTATACTGGAGCTGACTTTGGCCACTTTTATGTCATAGACTTGAGCTTACATGGCAAACATTTATCACTTTGTCAAGAAGACTGAGTCATTCATGGACAAAACAGAGATGAGAATGACTAACCATGAGGCTACACTGAAGTCACTGGAGACACAGATGGGTCAGGTTTCCCAGCATATTAAGCCAAGGCAAAATGGATGATTCCCTAGCGATACTGAGGTCTATAGACAACCCACACATGAGCAATGCAAAGCTATTACAACTAGGAGTGGGAAACAACTGCCAGGGCCGGTGATGAACACCATACCGATTGAGGAACCAGCCCTAGATACACCTACCGCGAACACTGCCCCGGCAGAAGAGGAGAAACCTTCTACCGCCACACATGTCACGGCAGCAGAAGGGATAGAGGAGAAAGTCAAAGATGTTGAAGACCCTAAGCCTCTTCAAATCCGAATACCATGTGAAGGACGTCTGGAAGATTACCGTCCTCCACCTCCTTTTCCAAAGAGGTTACAAAAGAAGAAACATGAGTACCAGCTCAAAAAGATCTATGATATTTTTAAAGCAGGTTCACATTAATATACCGCTGTTAGAGGCCATCAAGAAGATACCCGGTTATGCGAAATTTCTCAAGGATGCTATGTCGAAAAGATCCAGACTTGGGGAATTTGAAACGGTTAAAATGACAGAAGGATGCATGACTATCTTGCACAGGCATCCACCCTAGAAAAAGAAGGATCCTGGGAGCTTCAACATACCGTGCATAATTGGTGACAAATCCGTGGGTAAGGCACTTTGTGATCTAGGTGCTAGTATTAATTTAATGCCAAAATCTGTGTGTCAGAAATTAGGTATTGGACGAGCACGGCCCACGACAGTTATGCTGCAGCTGGCAGACCGCTCTTACGTACAACTAGAAGGGAAGATCGAAGATATTCTGGTAAGAATGGATAAATTCATTTTTCCTGCTGACTTTCTTGTTTTAGAATGTGAAGCAGATGAGAATGCACCAATCATCCTGGGGCGACCCTTCCTAGCCACAGGCAGATCACTGATTGATGTAAAAAAGGGAGAACTAACAATGATAGTAAACGATCAAGAGATTAAGCTCAATGTTCTCCAAGCAATCAAACATGCTGATGCAAAAGAAGAATGCAAGGCTATCACTGAAGTAATCCTTGACCAACCATGCATCAGGTCGAGCTGCCATGACATCAAGTTTGGTCACTGCCACGGCAGCCATTTGGAAGACTGTCACAGCAGCAACGACGATAGCAACTCCTCCGATTCAGACACATCTGACACTAAAGATCATGAGGAGGTAAATTGGATAGGAAATCGTCCAAGTAAGTTATTCGAGCCCCTAAACTATACCTCGAATGAACACATAATCCAAAAGCCTTCAACTATAGAACCACATGTTTTAGACCTTAAGCCCCTGCCATGGGAGCTTAAATATGTTTTTCTTGGTTTAAATGATATGTTGCCCGTAATCACCTCTTCCAAGTTAATGCAGAAACAGGAACAACAGCTAATAGGGATGCTGCAGCAGCACAAAAAGGCTATTGGATGGACGATAGCTGACATCCAAGGCATCAGTCCGGCCCTATGTATGCATAAAATTCTCCTAGAGGATAATCATAAGCCGACCATTGATGCTTAGAGACGCTTAAACGACGCTATGCAAGAAGTGGTGAGAAAAGAAATTATCAAATGGCTTGACGCTGGGATAATTTATGCCATCTCGGATAGTAAGTGGGTGAGCCCGGTGCAATGTGTCCCTAAAAAGGGAGGAATAACCGTGGTAACCAATGAAGAGAACAAACTAATCTCAACCAGGACTGTGACCGGTTGGAGGGTTTGTATGGATTACCGGAAGCTTAACAAAGCTACCCGGAAAGACCATTTCCCTCTACCTTTTATTGATCAAATGCTTGATAGATTAGCAGGAAAACCTTATTATTGTTTTCTTGATGGTTACTCAGGTTATAACTAGATAGCGATCGCACCGGAAGATTAAGAGAAAATGACCTTCACTTGCCGATACAGGACTTATGCCTTTCGGAGAATGCCATTTGGACTCTATAATGCACCAGCAACATTCTAGAGGTGGATGATGGCAATATTCTCTGACATGGTGGAGGACTTCCTGGAAATATTCATGGACGATTTTTCCATCTTTGGAGATAGTTTTGAAGGCTGTTTAGGCAACCTACAGAAGGTGCTCGAAAGATGCGAGAAAGCGAACTTGGTATTAAACTGGGAAAAATGTCACTTCATGGTGGATGAGGGGATAGTCCTAGGCCATAAGGTAAGCTGTCGTGGCATAGAGGCCGATAGAGCAAAAATAGAAGTGATTGAAAAGTTGCCGCCACCCACCACAGTCAAGGGAATCCGGAGTTTCCTAGGGCATGCTGGGTTTTATCAAAGGTTTATAGCAAATTTTTTGAAGATTACCAAGCCTTTATGCCACCTAATGGAACAAAATCGTCCCTTTGACTTCAATACTGAATGTACTGAGGCACTCAGAATCTTGAAAGAAAAGCTAGTAACAGCCCCGATTGTACAACCACCAGAATGGAGTTTGCCATTTGAAATTATGTGTGATGCCAGTGACTACGCTGTAGGGGCAACACTTGGGCAGAGGAAGAACAAGCTGTTCCACGTTAATTATTACGCCAGCAAAACACTAAACGATGCCCAAGTAAATTACACCACAACAGAAAAGGAACTGTTAGCAATGGTTTTCTCGATTGACAAGTTCTGTTCGTACATACTTGGGACAAAGGTGGTGGTCCACACAGACCACTCAGCACTGAAGTATCTGTTCGCTAAAAAAGATGCAAAACCTAGACTGATACGTTGGATTCTACTACTACAAGAGTTTGGCATTGAAATCAAGGATAAAAAGGGGACAGAGAACCAAGTTGCAGACCACTTGTCAAGATTAGAGATGGGAAAAAGTCTACTGACAGACAAGACTCACATACTGGAGACTTTCCCTGACGAGCAGTTGTTTGCTGCCACAAGCACTGCTGCGATAGCCATGGCGGTAGGTAAGTTTTCTAAACTTCCTTGGTACGCTGATTTTGTTAATTACATAGTTAGCGGAATACTACCTCCTGAACTTAATTATCAAGCTAGGAAGAGGTTCCAAAATGATGCAAAACATTATTATTGGGACGAACCTCTTCTTTTCAAACTTTGTGCAGATCAAATTATCAGGAGGTGTATACCACATGATGAGCAGGAAGCTGTGCTTCACCATTGTCATGCTTCCCCATATGGAGAACACTTAGGTGGAAACAAGACCGCTGCCAAGGTTTTGCAATCTGGTTTTTATTGGCCCTCATTGTTCAAGGATGCCCAAGCATTCTACAAAGGTTGTGATAAGTGCCAACGGACTGGGAACATCTCAAGAAGACATGAGATGCCACTGCAAAACATCTTAGAAGTAGAAATATTCGATGTATGGGGAATCGATTTCATGGGACCGTTCCCAGCATCTTGTGGGAACCTCTACATCATATTGGCAGTGGATTATGTATCCAAGTGGGTTGAAGCGGTCGCCACACAGAAAAATGATGCCAAGACTGTTCAGAGATTTTCTGCACAAAACATTTTATCCAGGTTTGGCATACCTAAAGCGATCATCAGTGATGAAGGGAGACATTTCGACAATAGGGTAATCACTGCTGCCTTAAGAAAATACGGTGTAAAGCACCGGATTGCAACATCATATCACCCTCAAACCAATGGACAGGCCGAAATATCCAACAAGGAAGTAAAGAACATTCTTGAGAAGATGGTTAAACCTACTCGAAAGGACTGGTCTTTACACTTCAATGATGCACTATGGGCCTATAGAACAACATTCAAGACACCATTGGGAATGTCACCCTACAGACTTATATATGGGAAAACATGCCATTTACCTGTCGAGATAGAGCACAGAGCTTACTGGGCTATCAAGGCAGTAAACATGGACTTAGATAAGGCAGGACAGAAGAGGCTACTCGACTTGAATGAAGTTGAAGAAATTCGAGCAATGGCCTACGACAACGCAAGAATTTACAAGGAAAAAACCAAGAGGTGGCATGACAAGAAGTTGCCGCCACGACAGTTCTGCCCAGGGCAGCTTGTGTTGTTGTTTAACTCTAGGTTGAAACTTTTTCCAGGGAAGCTTAAATCTAGATGGTCTGGCCCATTCCAAGTTGTGCAGGTTTTTCCCCATGGTGCTATCACGATCAAATCCTTAAAAGACAGGCACCAATTCAAAGTCAACGGACAAAGACTAAAGCATTACCAGGGGACTGAAGCCCCAAGGATGCAGGAAGTGGTTACTTTAGGAGATGCCCCTCAAGGCATCCCTAATTTAACTTAATTTTATTTTCTCTATTTTATTTTTCTATTATTTAATTATTAGGAATTAAGAATTATTTTATTTTATTTTATTTTTAGGAACTTAAGTTTTATTTTAATTATTTTTAGGAAATAAGTGAAACAAGGAGAGGAGAAGAAGTGAAACAGCCCACCATCTCAACAGCAGCCCAAAAAGCCCAAAGGATGAGTCTATCATCACAGCCTGTCATCAACTGTCGTGACAGATGCGGAAAATACAGCATGTCACCACTCTGTCGCGACAGACACGCAAACGCGTAACAGACGCGCAGCAGACACGGAAACGCGTGACAGACGCGTCAGAAACTGCGTAACAGCTGGCCCCGTTATTTGCGCCTGCCGTTACAGCTCCAACGGGCAGAAAACCATTCATCTATATAAACCCTATTTACTATTCATTTTTCACGTCACTTTTACTCTCTCAACTTGCTTTTTCTCTAGATCTCAAATTTTTCTTTACTTTCCACAGACCTTGCAACTATGACTACCAGACAAACTCGTAGAAGTGCTGCCTCCAGCTCTGCTGCAATAGCCAGCACACCCAGCCACAGTGCCATCCCAAACCGCTTCGCTTCAACCGACACAGCCGACAGATATTACCGCTCCAACCAGAAGAGATGAACGTCATGTTGGTCCGGGAATTTTATGCTGCCGTCGACATAAAGGATACCAAGACCGTGACAGTGCGAGGTAAAGAAGTTACTTTCGAGCCTGCTTACATAAACACCCTATATGGCATCTATGTCAGCAAAAAGGAGAACAGACTCAAGAGATTTGTTGAGTGTCTGCCGCCGGCAGACTATGATGCTGTGATGGCAGAGGTAACGGAGGAGGGGACAGAGTGGAATACCGAGCTCAAGCATCGATGGACGGTAAAAAGAACTCAGCTCACTCCCGAGGCCAAACTATGGAACCACTTCGTTAAGAAAAGAATCATGCCTTCCTCTCATAACAGCACGGTCGACCGACCCAGGTTAGCATTCATCCATTCAATTCTCAATGAAAGACCCATAAATGTCAGCCGGTATATACGGGAGGGGATTTTGGAATGTGCCCTCCGACCGTTGGGACCTCTTGTCTTCCCGTACCTCATCACCAAAATCTGCCGAGGCCACAATGTCCCAGAAATTGCCGAAGACTTCAAAGTCTGAGGGAAAGGATGGACGAAGTGTAACATCTTCAGCCTCATGGAGCTGAAAGCAGCCACGCCACTCTCCTTCTTCAACCCGTCTACCACAGCATAGGAGTCGGCAGACCCCAATCAGCCTGAACCTGCCGCAGCAGAGCAGCAGCAGCAGCCCCTCTAACAGACGCCTCCACTCAGATTCTGGCCACACTAAAAAGATGGAGGAAAGGCAGCTTGGTTTGATGAGTTTTGTCAAAGACTTCACGGCAGCCACGATACATTTTATTCAAAATAATTTAAATTTTGCAAATGTACAATTTCCTGCCTTCCTATAGCAATACTTTGCTACCCCTACACCTGCACCTACTCTTACTCTTGCTGCCACGCCAAAAACACCATATGCCGCATCTACTCCAACTCCGGCCGCGACAGCTGAAGGCGGCAGCCACCCAGCCACTGTCTCTGCTCTTCGTCTATCTGGCAAGACTCTGACAGGGAGCCGCTACCAGAACTCGATGAAGACTACTTCACAGGGTTCTCCTCTTCGTCTATCTGGCAAGACTCTGACAGGGAGCCCTCTGTTGCTCGAAACCTTTCAAATGAGTTCACTCCTATGAAAAGGCAGAAGCCCAACACCGGTGAAGGACCATTCGGTCAGGGCAAGTCTACCAACAGCAGCAGCAGCTCGGAAGACGAGGTACAAGTGTTGGAAAAGCTACCCTAGATCTCACCCACTCGTATCCAGCCGCCAAGGGAAGCCAAGAAGAAAAATGTCTCCGCCTCTTCTAGCACTCTACCGGCACCCACAATGAAGGTTACTGTCTGCCGGCAGTTATAGATTAGCAGCAGCAGCAGCAATGACAGCTCCTCAAATTAAGTTTCTATCTTATTTTTGCTGTCCTACTATTTTATTTATATTGTGATGTATTTTGTTTTTATTTCTTTTTCTTTTTCATCTCTGTTATCATGCATTGAGGGCAATGCAACCCTCCAGTAATGAAGTGTCTTTTAGGTTTTAAATTTTTTTGTCTAAGTGTTAAGTGTTATTTAAGTTTATTTTTGTCAAAAAACGACTTAAGTCTTTGAACTGAACTTACCTGCCGTGACAGACTCTGTTGAGGTAGTGCCTTTAGGATATTTTTAGGAATAGTTTAGAGCCTTACCATAGTTTTGATCTTTAAACACCCTTTGTGACTCTTATACTGTCTAGACTTCTACCGGTAAACTAGAATAGGAAAAGCTTGAACACTTGAGTTGCCCCTAGAGGTGCCTAACACTGGCTCTAGGAAAAGAAGTTAAGAAAATTTAGACTCAATACACCTAGAGGTGCCCAAAATCGACTCTAGGAAGTTAGCTAGAGGTGCCCAAAAATAGGCTATAGTCAAACTTAAAATAAGAAAAGAAAACCGAGTCTAAGAAAAACTAAAGGAGCCTAAGAATTGCCTCCAAGAAAATGAAAGTTGGCATAAAAATTCAAGTGAGTGGCTCAACTATTCTAGTAAACTAAAAGAGTCTAGGCATATAATTGTTCACAAAACATGCACACACTACACGAGAACTATAGCAAGGTTCCGAACAAGTCCAGAAATGTCCCACAAGGTGTTGTTCGCGATAGGGCATGAATGGTAGGTAAGAAAAGGTTCACTGAATTAAGACAAACAAAAAGTTTTAATTATTTTTTTAGTTAGTTAGGTCATAATTGCTTGAGGACAAGCAAGAACTTGAGTTTGGGGGTGTGTTGAGTGTGCAAAAGTTCTACTTTTTACCCCTTATTTAACCCATATTTATGCTGCATTCAAGCATAATTCATTGCATTTAGGATAGATTTCACATATACATCACAATTATATAAAACGGCACAGTTGCTACTGATTTTGGCTATTTTTGCAGGTAGTTGTTGTGGTAGACTCAGGGCAGTGAAGAAGCAGAGCGGGAACATAGGACTGGAGTCAAGAAGGAGGACGCTGCCGGGGCCACTGCCGCGGCAGCCATGACGACAACAATGGTGAAGGGAAAAGTGAAGTGGAGCTCGACAGATAGAGGAAATTAAGCCGGTCTATCATGGGCCACTCCTATATTTTTCTGAGCCCTAGATCAGAATGAAGGCCAAGCCCAAAGTTCAAGGAAGAAACCCAAAGCAAGAAAAGAGGATGAATTAAAGGCATCTTCTCTGGAGATTTAATCTTAATTAGAGTCGTACTTTAGTTTGAACTTGTATTCTTACCTTATTAGAAAACTTGAACCCAAGGCCTATAAAAAGACATGTAATTCGACCTAGGGAAGGATATCTCATTCTCTAGCCGTCTTCCCCAAAACCCTAGTCGTTTCCCATCTTCTCATCATGTTCTAAACATCCCCTAGGGCTAAGGGTTGATTCTGTAAAGTAGTTGCAAGGATTGTACTGTTTTTAGGAATTTTCTGTTCAATAAAATAAACTTCAAGTTTGCTTATTCTGGTTTCAACATCTTGCAAGAGTATCGGGAGAGCATTGTGAGATTTTTTATTTACTTAATATCGGGAGAGTTAAGTATACGAAAGGAATAAGTGCGGGTTCTCCAGTTTATGGTTGAACTATCTCGGACCTAGGGATAGGACGAGGTTAAGTGGCTAAGGAAGAATTCAACAACATTGGTGTTCACCCTTTGATTTGCACCGGGAGGTATCATCCGAGAAGTGTCATCAACAGTACTTGGGCCTAGGGATAGGACAAGTCACAGCAAGGATTCTTGCCAAGCTTGAAGTACAGAGTTGTGTGATCGCTGCCGTGGCAGGTGCTTCCGCGACAAGGACGACGACAGAACATGAATTCCTATACAGTGCAACACCTGCACTACCGAGCAGATCAATATCGGCCTATTTCTTAACCTTGAAAACTCCGTTATTTCATATTCAATATTCTTCAATATTAATCTTCAACGATTTAAATTCTCTTCTTTCTCTCTTGTGCAGCAATCCAAGGATAAAGCTATTTACAGTCCCTGTGGATTCGACATCCGATACATCGTGTATCACTTTACTACTTGCGTTGTGTACACTTGCACTCTATTGCGATAGACTATTTTACACGCAACACTGGGCTTTGCTTAAGAACAGATTTAATGATATTTTGATGGTTTTCGGCTTTGTTTTGATTGAGTAAATGTGTCAATTGATGGGTTGTTGCTATTCAGTGAAATTATGGAAGAATATAGGAGTAATATATTGTTTTTGGTTGATTATAAACAGGGGAAACGAGTTTGGGTCCATTGGACGCGATTCCGGGTGATACGGGGGCTTGAGATCGGTGTTTCGACTTACATTTGGGCTCTATCGGTGAGTGGTAATATTTTGAAGTTAAAATGATTTTAAAGTGGATTCTAGGGGGTTTGGGTGTAGCTTTAAGGGCCAACCTAAACCCAAGTGTAAGTTTGCCTATACTTGTCTTGCTTGGTTGATTGTTGGTGTATGTGCTTATGCGTGTTGTGATGTTAATTTCAGAATGCTTTTATTCCCGTTTTAATGTTGTTGTGTTGTCATAATGGATGTCCAGCCTCGCGTGATGGTTAGTTGTTGCGAACGATGATGTGTAGTCCCACTGGTTGTGACTAGTAGAAGAGTACGGTGATGTGTAGTCCCATCCGAAAACTACTAGTTGTTGTGAACGGTGATGTGTAGTCCCACTGGGAATGGTTGTGCATGTGCAAACCATGTTTGGCCTATGCTTGTGTTTAGTTCATCTCTTACGTTTATGATATTGATTTTCAAAACTAAAATATTTGCTTTAAACTGCATTGTTGTTGTGTTTAGAGCTCTGCTCACTAAGCTTTTAAGCTTACGCTCTCTCCTTTTCCAACAATGCAGATCGTTAGAGGCTTTGGTAGGCTAGTGGGCAAGGGAGGAGTTTCTTGGAGTTCTTTCTAAGCTCAAGTATGGTTTTATGTTTGTAATAATGCTTAGACAATGGGAATACTAGGCTTGTTGTTATGGAGTTGGTGTTCAAACTCCTAAGTCTTGGTATTGTTAATGTTGTTAACATGTTTAAATGTTGAAGCATGTCTTATTTTGGCCTTTGACTCCTTTGGTGGATGTTAAGCATGTTTTATTGCTTTTTATATCATGTTCGTTGAATTGAGCTCTGATTTGTGTTTGAATGCCTTAAATGAAAGTTTCTTGCTTGCCTAAGGTTGTATGCATGTTTATATGATGTTCTAATGCATGCTTAAGTTGTTTAGGATGGTCCCTTTGTGTTTAAAATTAGAATTTGTAGTGTCTGTGCAGGGCGTATTGATACACTCAAGGGCGGTATCGGTATGGTCCCTTGTTTTTTAGCCTAGCGTACCGATACGCGGGGGCATATCGATACCCAATTTGCTTTCTGGAAATCTAAGAAATTGACGAGAAATTGGGGTATCGGTACGGGCCTTAGGCGTATTGATACGGTCTTAAGGTTGACTTTGAGATTTTGACCGTTGAGAGCGTATCGATACCAGCCTTGGAGGGTATCGATACAGACTCTCAGAGTTGACTCTGGGGAAGGTTAACCGTTGAAGGCATATCGATACGGTCCTTTGGAGTATCGATACGCCCTGAGCTAAATAGATAAAAATTTGTCTTAAAATGTCAGTTTTGCTTGGATCGAATTAGTGGTTGCTTTTCCGTTGTTTGCTTATCTCATGTAGGGTCAAGTAAAGCATTTAGACAAGATAATTAAAGAAAAAATAAGGTTGCTAATCGGGGTGAGACCTTAACGGGTTTCGCTTCAGTTTTCCCTGTGTAACTCGTTCGGTCCAGTCTGTTGGCTAGGCCGGGACGAGGGACCGAACGGGTTACATTCCAGTCCATGTTCTTATCTTTAAATACCAAATCATTTCTACATAACCATATTGTCCAAAGAATAACGAAAGGGGTGAAGGGCTATACCTTGCTAACCGAAGGCAAACGTAAGGCTCCCAAGCCTAAAAAAATACAATCAGTGGTTCTCTAGCCAGAATAATATGTATTCCCAGCCAGCTACAACAGTGCATCCAAACCTTCCAACTAAACTAGCAATTTAGAAAAGGTGCTCAACAGTCTCAGGAGAGCTAAGACAAAAAGGGCACAGATTAATAGTAACCAAAACACCCCACTTTTAACTAATTCCACCTTTATCGGAACACGATTCAACATAACAAGCCAAACAAAGAGTTTCACTTTAGGAGGAGCGAATCCAATCCATACAATTTTTTCCCAAAAACAAGAAAGCAAAGGTCTGCATACGAGCTTTGTCAATGATTTCACAAAGAAAGAACCATCATTTGCGCCAGTCCAGCAGACCCAATCATGGCTTAGATCACTAGCTTTAAAATTATTAAGACTCGCTATCAAATCATTGCAGGAGGGCAGATCCCCATCAAAAAGATTTCTCTTAAGGATTATATTCTAGGTCCAACCCGACACACCTCGGGTCCCCAAATCAGCAATTGGTTCTCCTTTATTTATTGACAATGCATACAACCAAGGGAAATGAGACCTTAGAGATGACTCACCCAACCATATATCATCCCGAAAAGATATATGTTTGCCACCCCCATCTCTAAGGGAAAGATTCGTTCTCACGCAAGAACCAAAATAATTTTTGCAATAAAAGGATTTTAATATACCATTCCAAATCCAAGAAAATACTTGTTAGGGGAGTTTGATGGAAGCAAGCCCGACTCACCACCGGGGGCTTTGCATGAAACCACACTTCTCCACAAACTCTCATTTTCATTCTCATATCTTCAAACCCATTTACTAAGTAGGTTTTTGTTGACAACCTCTAGGTTTGCCATACCCAGACCCTCCCTCTTGAACTGGCTTGCATAAAGCATCCCATCTTACCCAATGAATTTTTGATTTATCCGCAACCCTAGAAAAAGAAATCCATGAGTTTATTCAAATGGTTAGAGAATGTTGTCGGCATACAGAATAAGGATAAAAAATTAAATTGAAGACTAGTAAGAATGAATTTAATAAGGGTGAGTCGACCCCCAAAAGAATGAAACTTGGGTTTCCAACCTTCCAAAATTTTAGTAAACTTACTTACCACCGGCTCCCAAAGAGAATTCGAATTACGGTTAGCACCCAATAGAAGACCAAGATAATTAGTGGGGAAACGATCCACCAAGCACCCCACTATATTGGCCTAAACTTGGAGCGAAGAATCCACCACATTAATCCCCAAAATTTTGTTTATTTCATATTCAATTTAAGCCCCGATACAAGCTCAAAAACTCTAAGAACGTGTATTACATTCCAAACTTGAGTTTTAAAGGCTCCACAGAAGATCAAGAGGTCCTCTGCAAATTGCAAGTGAGACACCATCATATTCTCATTCCTGTGACTTATCAAAAAACCCGAGAAAATGCCCATTCAGACAACCTTATCAAGCACAAGATTCAAGGTTTCACCCACAATGTTGAAAAGCAACGGAGATAATGGACACCCTTTCCTTAAACCTCTTGAAATAGAAAAGGCCTCAGTGGGAATCCCATTTACCAGAATAGAGATTTTAGCGGAGGAAATACATTGTAGTGTCCATTTGCACCATTTATCTCCAAATCCACACTCCGACATCACCCGAATCAAAAATTTAAAATTAACAGTATCATAAACCTTTTAGAAATCAATTTTGAAGGTCACCCCACTTTGCCCAGACTTAGAAACAAAATCAATAGTCTCATTAGCGATTAGTGATCAATCTAGAATTTGACGCCCAGATATGAAAGCAAATTGAGAGCCCCCAATAATTTAACCCATACACGAACGAACTCTCCTAGTAAGGACCTTTAACAGTATTTTATACAACTCCCCAACCAAGCTGATAGGGCAAAATTCGTTAAGAGATTTCGGATTGCTTATCTTTGGGATAAGAGTGATGAACGAGTGATTAATTCCACCTTCCCATTTACGACCATGATAAAAATCCTAAAAGAAGTGCATGATATCCATCTTTAAGTGTGACCAGAATTTTTATAGAAACCGACGTTAAAACCATCAGGACCAGGTGCGCGGTTACTGACCAAAGAAGAAAAGGCTTCCCCTTATGTAAACTCCCTTTCCAGCAAGAAAGCTTGATCTGTACTGATTTTGTTGAAATTCAGGTTAAAATCTAGAAGCTCCAAGGCATGATTATTGTTGTATATAAGTCAAAAACATGCTCTTTAACTTGGACTGGATCCGAGATACTCCTATCATCCTGTTTCAAACATCTGATTGTGTTGGCTCTGCGCCTAGACGAAGCAGTCATATGAAATATTTGGTGTTTTTGTTCCCTTCGTTAAACCATCTTAATCGAGCTTTTTGTAACCACGCACTCTTTTCCTTACGATACTTCTCCCATAATTGTTTTCTCAAATTAACAAGACGAGTTGGGACTAAAGGATTAAAATTCCCATTTTGAATGTTGTTTTCCAAACCAGTGATCTCCATTTCCAAGCATGAAATCGATTTGAAAGAACCACCCGAAACCCTCTTGGACCAGTCTTTTAAAGTCAATTTGGAACCTTTAATCAAGCCACCAATTTTGATAGAGGGATTCTGCAGCTTCGATGAAACAAAAGATTTGACAGCCACATCTTCGAAACCCTCCATTTTGTAACAGTAATTAAAACATTTGAAGGGTTTAGGACCCAGTTAGAGGATTACTCTGATAGATGCACAACATTATGGTCCGAGAGAGACTTGTCTACTAAACTTTGAGAGATTTCAGGAATAGCAATTTCAAACTCAGTAGAAATCAAAATATGATCTAGGCGAACGAAAGTTGAGGGGTCGCGATTGTTGCTCCATGTATACTTGCCACCCATTAAAGGGAGATCCTTTAAACTAGCCTTGAAGATAAAATGTTTGAAGAGGTCCATGAAATACCTGTTCAATGTGAAGCCCAATTTTTTCTTCGGATCAAGAATAAGATTAAAATCACCACCTATACACCACGAAATCTACTAAGCCCCCATGAATTCTAATATATCATTCATAAAACTATTTTTTTAAAATCTGTAGACGAGCCATATACATTAATAAAACCACACCTAATATGCCTTGGCGAGAACTGGCCAATGAGAGCTATGAACCTTGGAAACACAAACTGATCAGAAAACTGAAACACATCAGAATCCCACAAACATAGCAATCCACTCGAAGACCCAACTGAAGGAGTATCCACAAATTTCATAGTCAAATTAGTCCAAATAATTTTACTCATTAAACTATTAATCTTAACCAATTTAAATTCCTGGATAAACATCAAATTAGGTTTGTATTTCTGGATAACGCCTTTCACAGCGCGTTGTTTTTCCTTTCTCCTTATACCCTTGATATTCCAACTTATAATGGATAAATTCATAATGAAAAATTAAGTAATACTTGGAGATTACCTCAACAACAATTGTGAAGCTCACTTTCAAGCTCACAGACCCTTTTAAAGACAACCTCATTCCCTCCTCGAAATGAAAACCAAGTAAATTACTGAATTCCCACACATTTTCATCATTTACTTCTTCCACTGAAATGTTATCCTATAAGCTAGAAAGGTGAACCGATTTGCCATCATGAAGGGGAATACCATCCAAAGAATCCGTAATCTGACGAAGAAGAACTCTTCTATAGCTTTCGCAGAAGAAACCTTTAATTGGAGAATGAGAAGTCTCACTCAGGCTGGGCTGGCCTGTACCACTAAACCTATTGAGATCGAAATCTTCTCCATCTTTACCAATTCCCTTGAAGCTATCCAGAACAATTTCAATGAAAACCCCCATTATTTTGATTTGAGATAGTAGAAATATCAGACTCCTGGGCGATGCAATCATCGATCCTAAAATCCTCATTATATATCAATTATTTATCGGACCCCACAAGAAAAAAGTCTTGGCCCAACGAGTTATTGTAAATGGGATCAATGTCTGAAGGTATAGATACTTCAGGCCCACCAGCCATGCAGATACATTACCCAGAATAGGCTCCACTCTCATATCCAAAGGATTAGTAGGATATTTTGGGTTTAAAAAAGACAGAATATGAGTCAACAATTCCTTCATTATTACTTAATGGATTTGGTCTAGGGACATAAGATTTAGGGGACTTGTTCCCACATTAATTTCCAACCTTGTGGAAGCCAAAGCGGTACGAGGAGAGTTAGGGGCCACCGTCGGCCGGCCAGAAACCATCAGAGACGAAAACAGCTCAGGAACGCCGATGAAGCTCTTCCCAACTTCCAAATCACTAGGATCATTAGGCTATAAATTCGCAAAGTTTTCATCGACATGATAACTAACAGAACTGCCAGCATCGTCAATGATCTTGCCAACACCGATATTGACTCGAAATGAGAAACCCATTGATCATACCATAACAAAGTCAGGAATACTCATGAGACTAAGAACTCTTATAATCATGCAAGCTCGATCCAGACAACCCTTTTTCATAGTACATTCATCTGCACAGACAAACACTCCCCAACGATTGCCAATACTTGAGAAGAAATCTGCATGCCAACACGTTAATGGAATTCCAGATAGTTTGACATAACAATAATGGAAAGGGATACAATTGATAATAAGAAAATCAATCTGATCAAACCAAAAACAAAGAGCTTCCCTCTTAAGTTCCTATACACCCTCCATCCCTGATACAGACTTGAACTTAATGATAAGTGATTCCCCACTCCATTTGACGATCTTCACCTTAATTCCGTCATTTTGAAGTGCCCATTGAACAAATTCATGTTCAAAAGAATCTTTTAGAATTCCAATTGATAAGTCATTAATTTGCATGTATTAAATCCAAATTTAGGCACCAAATAGGTATTAAAAAATCAAGTTCCAACTAGGCACTTTTTTGACAAATTCTAATCCTAATCCTACCTAGAGGGGAGGGGAAGAGGAAACTCTAGGAGAAGGTGTAATCCCCTCGACCCGGCTTAGCCACCAGACCCACCCGAACGGGTTACACGGGGAAAACCAAAGAGAACCCTGTTAAGGCTCCGCTCCGATTAGCAACCCTAAACTTGTTTTTAAAATTTATCTTGTCTAAATGTTATATTTAAAACCTATGTGAGGAGACAAGCAGTGGGAAAGCAACGCACACATAATCCAAGAAAAAACAGACATTAGAGGTTACTTTTAACAATTTAACCACAAGTTGTATCGATACGCCTAAGGCTCGTATCGATACGCCTTCAACGATCAAACTCCCTAAGGTCAACTCCCAGAAACCGTATTGATACCCTACCAACTGGTATCGATACGCCCTTGATGGTCAAGCTCCCAAAGTCAACACCAGGGACCGTATCGATACACCCAAGGCTCGTACCGATACCCCAATTTCTCGTCAAAATCACAGATTTCCAGTGATCAAAGTGGGTATCAGTACGCCCCCGCGTATCATTACGTCATGCTTAAAACAAGGTGTCGTATCGATACTACCCTTGAGCGTATCGATACCCCCTACACAGAAAAACATATTTCTGCAGTTTTAAGCACTAGGAAAACCAACACAACTCACTAAACAAGCATCTAATCAACTCTAAACATGCACACAACTTAAGTCAACCATGAGCATTCATTTAAAACAAGTTGAACAACCAACGAGAAAAGATTCAACATGGCAAAATTCATTAAAAGAAAACATTCATGCTTAGCATTCACAAAAGGGGTCAAAAGACAAGCCATGGCAAGTTCAACATATTTAGAGGCATTACAAGCCAAACATAACTAAACAAACTTGTCTAAAACAAGAGACATAACAAATAACCCCTTTAAACATAAAAGTCTTATCACATTGCTTAATATTATTTATTTAAGTCTAAAACCATACTTGAGCAAACCAAACCCCCTTGGATTCTCCCTTGTTCCCCGAGCTGCTCCGTACATCTAAGGGTCTGTATTGTTGGATAAAGGAGAGTAAGCATTTAAGCTTAGTGAGCGGTGCTCAAAACGGTAACTACAACAATGCAGTTTTAAAACCATAGTTTGCTTGAAACCAAAACCATTTCCAAATCATTTCCCTTTATGCATGAACACATAACAACATTTATTTAACATCTCGTGCATTTACCAAATGCATCCACAAGCCACGAGCTTACCTCATGCTTATTCTCAACACACAAGCAAGAAACCAACTACTTGCATAAGCATAAATGGAAATGAGCAATATAACATGCTTAACATGAGAATTTAGAGCACCATGGGTATATTGACATTTATCACTTTTACTCGAATATGCGGATAGTCCTCAAAACCCACTAGACACTTCCGGTGGAATCTCACATCACCGTACTCACACGTTTAGTAAAACATAGCTTCCGGTGGAATCTCACATCACCGTAATCCTCCTTAGTGGAATCTAGCATCACTAAGGCCACACGCGACTTTTTATCTCGAGTGCACTCACATCCTATTGGTCGACCAACTATATTTGGTAATAAGATTTCACATTGTCAATAACCCACCAAACCAACACTTACATTGTGTTATCATGGTCGCAACCATAACCAACATGGATCGATTAAGGAAATCAAATGCATAACACAAGGATGTTCATAGCATCATGCATTATGGAAAGTCATTCAAAACACATAGTTGATATTATCGAAAATAAAGACTATAATGCTTAAAATTTACTCTCGCGCTTAGATTGGCTTATTAAGCTCAATCTAAACCCTCAAAACATATCATTAACCAAGTTAAGGCTTAGAAAACAATTCCACTCACCGGTACAACCCAAACGACCGCCGAAACACCAATTTCTAGCCTCCGCAACACCGAGTATCGCGTCCGAAGTACCCAAATTCGTTTCCGCTGCTTCTAAACAATCTAAAACATAGTATTAACACTCTTTTCAACATACATACCCACTAAAATTCACAAACACAATATTCAACAACATTCGATCATCGATTCGTAGTCGAAATTATCCGAAAACATCATCAAATCAGTTCTAACCAAAACCCAGCAATAACCCAGCAAATTTACCATCAAAACTACACCTTTCAACAACCAAAACACTTACCCAAAGTCTAGAAACCATAAGCCCAAAGTTCCTCACAAGAACAAATCAAAAGCCCAAATTTTCAACTCTAAAACCCCCTCATTTTTACTAGTTTTGGGTTTCCCATCATTAAGCCACTAGCCTAACATTTTTAGAACATCAAAACAAGGTTAAAAACACCTTTAAGCATAGGATCAAACAACCCAAACGAAAATTCCTTCATTTTCCTCTTTTTCCAACACAAAGCATTTTGGAAACAAATTTTAACAATGGGTTTAGGGAAAGATTTCATCTACATCACGTTTAAGGAAGAGAAAATCAAAATAAGAGAGATTACCTTGAAAACTTGCTTGGAGGAAGTGGTTGAATCAATGGAATAGTAGAAATGGTGCTTGGAGCAAAATAACGTGAAAAGAGTTTGAAGAAGATGATGGTATTTTCAAAAACCCTTTTAAAATTCCAAAATCCCCTTTTTTCCCTTATTCATTAAAATCCTTTAGTTGTTTATTAAAAATGGTTTTTCCCTAAATTAATTTAACCCAAACCGGTTTAACCAACCCAATTATCTCCCAGACCCTAAACTCGGGGCGTTACAACTCTCCCCCACCTAAGGAATTTCTTTCTCGAAATTTACCTGATGAAAAGAGGTACGAAAATTTCTCTTCCATATCTGCTTTTCTCTCCCAAGTAGCTTCTTCCACACCCTGATGTCTCCACAAAACCTTGACTAACTCAATGGTCCTCCAACGCAAAACTTTACTATTCGTAGCGAGAATCTGAACTGGTTCTTCTTCATATGACAAATCCGGATTCAATTAAATCTCTTATACTGGCATAACATGAGACGGATCTGATATATACTTTCGAAGCATCGAAACATGGAACACATCATGAATCTTCTCAAGCTCGGATGGCAATCTCAACCTATATGCAACATGACCAATCCTCTCAACTATCTCGTAAGGACCAATGAATCACGGACTCAACTTCCTTTTTCTACCAAGCCTCATTACCTTCTTCCACGGGGAGACCTTAAAGAACACTTTATCGCCAATAGCATACTCAATCTCTTTTCTCTTCAAATCTGCATATGATTTCTTTCTGTCTAAAGCTGCCTTCAATCGATCATAAATCAATTTTACCTTCTCGGTAGTGCCTTTAAGCAAGTCTGGCATAGGTACAAGCTTCTGTCTGGCTTCGGCCCAACAAACAAGTGTTCTACATTTCCTACCATACAAAGCTTCATACGGTGCCATCTGAATACTAGCCTGATAACTGTTATTGTACGCAAACTCTACTAGCGATAGATGTTTTTCCCATGAACCCTGAAAGTCGATGATGCAACACCTCAACATGTCCTCTAACACCTGAATAACTCTCTCTGACTGCCCATCTGACTGTGGGTGATACGAAGTACTGAAGTTCAACCAAGTCCCTAAGGCACGATGCAAACACTCCTAAAATCTAGCTGTAAATCTTGGATCTCTGTCTGACACAATAGACTTCGGTACACCATGCAGCCTCACAATCTCACTAATATACAACTCGGCCAACCTGTCTAAGGTGTAAGTAGTATGAATAGATATGAAATGGGCACACGAATCTGTCAACTATTACCCATACTGAATTTTTCTTCGAAGGAGTCAACGACAAACCTGACACAAAATCCATAATAATTCGTTCTCACTTCCATTCCGGAATCTTTAGCGGCTGTAACAAACCTGAAGGAAACTGATGCTCGGCCTTAACACGCTGGCAAACCATACATCTACTCACAAACTCGGCCATATCTTTCTTTAACCCAATCCAGAAGTACTCATCTTTCAACCCACGGTACATCATCGTACTACCCGGATGCATAGCAAAAGGGCTGTTATGAGCTTCATTCAAAATAGTATGTCTCAACTCGACATCTTTTAGAACAACTACTCTATTCTTAAAACATAAGATCTCATTCTCACTAAAGCAGAAATCTGTGGGTTTACTCTCGGCTATATCTTGCACGTGAGGTGCCAAAGATCTGTCTTGCAACTGTTTCTCTCGAATCAACAGAACTAACGAAGGTTTAACTTGTAGCTCGGCTATCAAACTGACATCCTGTGACACACTCAATCTCTCAAACATAGCTCGCAACTCAACTGTCACCTTCCTACTCAAAGCATCAACCACTGCATTTGCTTTACTCGGATGGTACTCTATTGTGAGGTCATAGTCTTTAAGAAGCTCTAACCACCTATGTTGTCGAAGATTCAAGTCTTTCTCAGTCATCAAATATTTCAAACTCTTGTGGTCGGTGTAGACTGTGCATTTCTCACCATAAAAGTGGTGTCTCCAAATCTTCAAGGCAAAGACCACAACTACTAACTCTATGTCATGGGTGGGGTAATTCTTCTTGTGAACCTTCAATTGTCTCGAAGCATAAGCTACAACTCTTCCTTCTTGCATAAGCACACACCCTAAACCTACATACGACACATCACTTGAGATTACGAACTCTTTCCCTAGTTCAGGCTGAATCAAAATATGAGCTTTTGTCAATGCTTTCTTCAACTTTTCAAATGCTTGTTGCCTTGCATTTGTCCACTCATACAGAACATTTTTCTATAACAACTTGGTCAAAAGTGCAGCAATCTTTGAGAATCTCTCAACAAACCTTCGATAATACCCAACCAAACCTAGAAAACTATGAATTTCGATCATTGACTTCGGTCGTTTCCAACTTACTATTGCTTCTATCTTCTCGGGATCCACACTAATCCCATCGGCCGAGATCACATGACCTAGAAAAACTACTTCCCTAATCCAAAACTCGCATTTACTCAACTTGGCATACAACTGATTCTCAAGCAAGGTCTGAAGTACTAATCGAAAATGCTCATCATGTTCTTCCTCGGTCCTGGAGTACACTAAAATGTCATTTATGAACACTACTACAAATCTATCCAAAAACTCGTGAAACACTCTATTCATCATGTCTATAAATGCAGCTGGGGCATTAGTCAAACCGAAAGGCATTACCAAGAACTCGTAGTGCCCATATCGTGTACGCAAAGCTATCTTCGGTATATCCACATCTTTTACCATCAACTGATAGTAACCCGATCTCAAATCAATCTTCGAAAACACTGAAGCACCTCTCAACTGATCAAGCAAATCATCAATCTGTGGCAAGGGATACTTGTTCTTCACTGTCACCTTATTCAACTACCTATAATCTATGCACATCCTCATATTGTCATCCTTCTTCTTCACAAACAAGACCGGAGCACCCCAAGGTGAATAAAACCTCTATCTGACAGTTCCTAAAGTTGTGTCTTCAACTCCTTCAACTCTTTAGGTTCCATTCTACACGGAGCAATCGATACGGGAGCAGAATCTGAATACGTCTCAATAGCAAACTCAACATCTCTATCTGGAGGCAAACCAGGCAATTCTTCTGGAAAAACACTCAGAGAGTCACAAACTGTTCTGATGTCTCGCGGTCTAACTTCACTCATATTCGGATTCATCACATAGTTAAGTAAGCTTGACAACCCAAATCCATCATCCTCTAAGCCTCTAAAGCCGAAACAACATTATACAAGAACTTAATGTTCTCGCCAACTACTACTACCTTGTAATCATTAGAAAGCCTCAAAGAAACTCTTTTAGTCTCAAAATCTACCCTAGCTCTATGTTCCACAAGCCAATCCATGCCCAAAATCAAATTAAAACCATAAAACGGCAATTTCATCAAATCCACGGGAAAGACATGACCTTGAGCCATCAAAGGACATCTTCTGTACATCTTTCTAACTACAACTGTCTCGCCAAAAGAACTCATGACACTTATACCCACATTTAATATCTCAACCAGAATATCTAACAGCTTCGCATGCTCACTCAAGATATAAGAATGTGTAGAACTGGAATCAATCAAAGAAAGCAAAGTTAAAGACTATAACGAGAAATTACCTGTAATCACATATGTGTCATTCATGTCCTCATGGTGCACATACACTCTAGCCGATCCACCTCCCTCGGGTTGAACGACCACAACACGAGCCATATTCCTATGACCATCATTCCTAGGCTGAAAGTTACCTCGACCGCGCCCACAGCCTCTCTGATGCTCGACAGCTCGTGCAGGGGCCTGTCCATCCCTAGCCGGATGTGGACAATCACGCTTCAAGTGCTCTCTAGACCCGCAGTTCCAACATGAGTCATAAGTGCCCCAACACTTACCGAAATGACACCTACCACACTTGGTACACTCAGGAATATGATTTTCAGTCCCTTGGCCGTGATGGCCTTGCCCCAGATTACCATCTCCGCGCCTATGATCATGATGGGGTCTCCTATCCTTGTGCCTCTTGGCACGGTCTCTATCCCACTCGGTGGTCTTTTTTCCTGAACTAGATCCACCTCTATGATCAGCAAGTCCCAAAGATTGTTCAATGTCATTGGCCTTAGCGACCAACACATCAAAATCCGTATAGTCAGAAGCCAATATGTAGGTCTTCACCTCCTGGATCAACCCATATTGGAAATGCTCACATTGTTTCCTCTCAGTGGGAACCAACTCAGAAACATACTGACTCAGGCGTACGAACTGCACCTCATACTCGGATACGGTCATGCTACCCTGAACTAGAGCCATGAACTCTCTCTTCTTCTTGTCTAGGGCCATGAACTAGAGCCATGAACTAGAGCCACCAACTCAGAAACAAAGAGGACCTAGATACTTCTTACGAAAAGCAGTCCTAAAGAATTCCCAAGTAACCTCGGCATCTGGCATACCCGTTTTGATAGTAGTCCACCAAGTATAGGCATCTCCCTGAAGCAAAGAGATGATGCAACCTAACTTATGTGCATTAGAGCACTCCATCTGTCCCAAAATACGAATTGTGCTCTCAAACCATGCCTCTGAACCCTCGGGTGACAAACCCTGAAACTCGACTCCGCCCAAGCTACGAAGTCGTTCTAAGGGCATACCAGAACCTGAACCCTGAGGCGGTGCTGCAATCCAAACACCCGCTAAAGTTGTTTGAACAACCCTGGCTATAGCCTGAATCAACGGATTCACATCAATGTCAGCCTGCCCCTGACCAACCTGGGGTCCAACACCTCCGACATTCGCTCCACCACCCGGAGGAGGACGAGGAGGCAAGTTCTCCCCTCGCACATCCTCAATGTTCTCAATCTGTTCAACCCTCGGGTCATCCATTCTAGGCCTTCCCCTTGGTCTCACCATGCTAACAGGTGCAAAACTAAACAATAACACAACAAGTGAAATGATTTGGGGTCAGCAAGGAACAAGGTCTAAGGCCCTCAAGTCTTTAAACTCAAAACCACTTACAATAATAGTATACAAGCAATGGGTGCCTTTAACTATCTCACAACCAACACAAAGAAAATCATAAGCATGCTTACAATAACCGTGCATCACAACCAACAAGCTTACACAATAAAACTTACCTCACTTACCTTTCAGGTTTGCGGAAACTCAACGAACCTAGGCGAAACCTAGGCTCTGATACAATCAAATGTAACCCCCTCGACCCGGCCTAGCCACTAGACCGACCTGAGCGGGTTACACGGGGAAAACGAAGCGAAACTCGTTAAGGCTCCGCTCTGATTAGCAACCCTAAAGTTTTTTTTTAAATTTATCTTGTCTAAATATCATATTTAAAACCTATGTGAGGAGACAAGCAGTGGGAAAGCAACGCAAACATAATCCAAGCAAAAACGAACATTAGAGGTCACTTTTAACAATTTAACCACAGGTGGTATCGATATGGCTAAGGCCCATATCGATGCGCCTTCAACGGTTAAACTCCCTAAGGTCAACTCCAAGAAACCGTATCCATATGCCCTTGATGGTCAAGCTCCCAAAGTCAACACCAAGGACCGTATCGATACACCCAATGCACGTGCTAATACCCAATTTCTCGTCAAAAATCAGATTTCTAGTGATCAAAGTGGGTATCGGTACGCCCCGCGTATCGGTACGCCATGCTTAAAATAGGGGGCCGTATCAATATTTCCCTTGAGCGTATTGATACCCCCTGCACAGAAAGATAGATTTCTGCAGTTTTGAGCACCAGGAAAACCAACACAACTCACTAAACAAGCATTTAATCAACTCCTAAACATGCACACTACTTAAGCCAACCATGAGCATTCATTTAAAACAAGATGAACAACCAACGGGAAAAGATTCAACATGGCAAGATTCATTAAAGGAAAACATTCATGCTTAGCATTCACAAAAGGGGTCAAAAGACAAACCATGGCATGTTCAACATGTTTAGAGGCATTACAAGCCAAACATAATTAAACAAACTTGTCTAAAGCAAGAGACAAAACAAAAAACCCCCTTAAACATAAAGGTCCTATCCCATTGATTAATACTATTTATTTAAGTCTAAAACCATACTTGAGCAAACCAAACACCATTGGATTCTCCCTTGTTCCCCGAGCTGCTCCATAGGTCTAAGGGTCTGTATTGTTGGAAAAAGAAGCGTAAGCATTTAAGCTTAGTGAGCAGTGCTCAAAACGGTAACTACAATAATGCAATTTTAAAACCATAGTTTTCTTGAAACAAAAACCATTTCCAAATCATTTCCCTCGTGCATGAACACATAACAACATACATTTAACATCTCGTTCATTTACCAAATGCATCCACAAGCCACAAGCTTACCTCATGCTCATTCTCAACATACAAGCAAGAAACCAACTACATGCAAAAGCATAAATGGAAAGGAGCAATATAACATGCATAACATGAGAATTTAGAGCACCATGGGTGTATTGACATTTATCACTTTACTCGGATATGCGAATAGTCCTCAAAACCCAGTAGACACTTCAAGTGGAATCTCACATCACTGTACTCACACCTCTAGTAAAACATAACTTCCGGTGGAATCTCACATCATCATACTCCTCCTTAGTGGAATCTAGCATCACTAAGGCCACGCACGACTTTTACCTCGAGTGCACTCACATCCTATTGGTCGACCAACTATATCCGGTAATAAGATTTCACATTGTCAATAACCCACCAAACCAACACTTACCTTGTGTTCTCATGGTAACAATCATAACCAACATGGATCGATTAAGGCAATCAAATGCATAACACAAGGATGTTCATAGCATCATGCAATTTGGAAAGTCATTCAAAACACATAGTAGATATTGTCGAAAATGAAGACTATAATGCTTAAAAGTTACTCTTGAGCTTAGATTGGCTTATTAAGCTCAATCTAAACCCCCAAAACACATCTTTAACCATGTTAAGGCTTAGAAAACAATTCCACTCACCGGTACAACCCAAACGATAGCCGAAACACCGGTTTCAAGCCTCCACAACACCGGGTATCGCGTCTGAAGTACCCAAATTCGTTTCCGATGCTTCTAAACAATCCAAAACAGAGTGTTAATACCCTTTTCAACATACATGCCCACTGAAATTCACAAACACAATATTCAACAACATTTGCTCATCGATTCGTAGACGAAGTTATCCGAAAACATCATCAAATCAGCTCTAACCAAAACCTAGCAATAACCCAGCAAATTTATCATCAAAACTACACCTTTCAACAACCAAAACACTTACCCAAAGTCTAGAAACCATCAGCCCAAAGTTCCTCACAAGAACAAACCAAATACCCAAATTTTCAACTCCAAAAACCCCTCATTTTTACTAGTTTATAGTTTCCCATCATTAAGCCACTATCCTAACATTTTTAGAACATCAAAACAAGGTTAAAAAACCTTTAAACCTAGGATCAAACAACCCAAACGAAAATTCCTTCATTTTCCTCTTTTTCTAACACAAAGCATTTTGGAAACAAATTTAAACAATGGGTTTAAGGAAAGATTTCATCTACAACACGTTTAAGGAAGAGAAAGTCAAAATAAGAGAAAGATTACCTTGAAAACGTGCTTGGAGGAAGTGGTTGAATTAATGGAATTGTAGAAATGGTGCTTGGAGCAAAATAACGTGAAAAGAGTTTGAAGAAGATGATGGTATTTTCAAAAACCCTTTTAAAATTCTAAAATCCCCCTTTTGCCTTTCTTCATTAAAATCTTTTAGTTGTTTATTAAAAATGGTTTTTACCCAAATTAATTTAACCCGAACCGGTTTAACTAATCCGATTATCTTCCGGGCCATAAACTCGGGACGTTACAGAAGGAAAGAGGTGCTCATATCGGGTCTAGAACCTATAACCTAAGATAATGCGAGGGAACAAAGGTGAGCAGCTTGGTCAATCGGTAAATGTATTGATTAACTAGATGTGACAAATTAGAAAATTTTAACAGGATTAAAATTGTGAATTAATGTATGCAACGTGTAACAATTAGTCCAAACTAGGTAACTAAAGCCAAGTTTACGTATCAAATAAGTCTAAAATAATCAGAGTCAACAAAGTACTTAAAGGTCAATTTCAAGGACTAATTAGATACCTAAAATTAAGTTCAAAGGTTGAATGAGTAAAAAACAAAATCAAGAGCCAAATAGATACCTAATACTATCAAATTCATAGGACAAAAATATACCTTAACCACGTAATCTAACATGGTTTAGTTAACTTTAAAATAATGTGGTTTTTTTTTGACAAATTCTAAATTTAATTCTAATCTTATTTAGTGGGAAAGAGGATCTCTAAAGAAAGGAAGGAGAGTGCTCCTAGTAAATATAAAACCCATGACTTTAAAAAATATAAAAGAACGAAAATGAACAGCTTAATTAACAGACCAAATGTGTTTGCTTCAAAAAAAAATATTCTAGTTGATATGGCTGCTTGCTTCATTGATTCCTAGGGCTAGGATACCTAGGCTTAAAAAAATACTTAGTTGTCTCCCCCTATACATAATTATATATGTTCTATTATTTTCTTTAGTAACAGACAAATAACTTAGCTGTCTTGCACAATGTTGTCTTTATAAACTGAAAAAAAGTCAATATTTAAATAGCATTGAAAAAGATATGAATGCTTTCCACGTGAGTTTGGAGTAAGATAAGTTTTGGAAGTGTGGCATAATCTCTAAAATTTTGAAAAATTACAATTTAATTTTTTTAACGATAAATTGTCTCTTTTAAATTTCCTGGTTATGATTTAAATATTTTTTTATTAAGTTCTCTCTTCAAAATTTTAAAATTTTTCATTAAGTAATATTTTACACTGGCCTCAAATTATTTTTGGAAATTTTGAATTAGACCTACAAAATTTTTGAAAATTTGAATTCCAACCTTCAAATTTTTTGAAATTTTTTAAGATGGTTTTTAAAATTATGTTATCAAGATCCGTCCCTATTCATATACCAAATTTGCATTATTGGCGGAAGATATTAAACGATTGAAATCTATGACTAATATGATCAAAACGACAAAAAATCAAAATTAAAGATCCAAGTTTTAAATCAATAAGTGTTGGGTGCATTGAAGCATATTGCACTCTCAAGGAGAGGACTTGAGTTCAAACTTTGGAGACGATATTGTTGAGAAGGACAACCTCTCACCTGAAATATAGACTGTAAAACAAGTATTCATATAACAAAAAAATCTAAATTTCATACATTGGGTATACCCACCTTGCCCTCAGAAACTCATCTACTCCATTCCAATAGGTTTCAACTTTCAATAGCTACTTCTTTTGTTCGTTTCTAGAAATTCATAATGCAAATCCACTTATTTTTTCGAAATTGTTTATTAAATCCACAGTATTAGTTATTTTAATATAATCATTGTTGAACCTATCTATGGCAGCACTTGAGGAACTTTGGCCAATGATTCTTTTATTTTCTGCTCTTCAAATGATAAGCCATCTATATTTCCCTGCAAATACTTGTCGTAAGATGCCGAATCAAAATGGCCATGTTCACACATCGCCATCAGAATCACCTCTCTGTACCTCTATGTGAAACACAAAACTTTATGTTAAGAGGTAAACTTATAAAATTTTAGGGGGCGAAAATAAATTTTAAATAGGAAATACATAGAAAAATTCTAAAAACTTTTCAAATTAGGGGGCGGTCCAACCCCCTCTAAGTCCATCCCTGTTTAATTCCCCACTATCTCTGCAACGAACAGCTTCCCGGGTCGTCGCTGTGATTGCATGAGTCGGCTCGGGTGCTGGAATCAGCCCTTCTGATCGAGCGAATCGTATTGCACCTGCAAGCAAAAATTGTACCCATTAGCTTCCTTAAACCACAAAAACAATATACTGTCATCAGTTGTAGCATACATTGGATCGAAGTTAAGATCCTTGTAGGTTTAGATGTCCGTTGCTGGTTTTCTAGCATACATTCCGAGATCAACTTGCTCTCTGTAGAACATTTATAAAATGTAAGTTCCAGCAGCTTCTTGTTGCATTTATGAACCATATTAGAGTCCTTAATGATACCAAAACTGAACAAGACAGCTCAATTTAGACAACAGTAGTGACCCTATATCAACTCATCAAGCTACACCTAAATCTAATCACCAAATAAACTCTAAATCACAAAACCAAAGTTAAAAAAAAAAGAACAACAATAAAACAATTAGCTTGCATTTTTTTTAACACAAACCATGTAATTTTCTCTACCCAAGGAACCGCTCCTAGACTACATTGACTGTAAATCTGTAATCAATCCAAACCATATAATTTTAGGGTAAACTACCTGGAATACCACTCAACTTTAATGTGTGACTCTAATATGCCACTGAACTAAAATTCGATACTATAATACCATTGAACTTCACTGTGTGATTCAAAGTTAGCACTCCACCGTTACTTCCGTTACAGAATTCTGACGTGGACTCTAACTCCCATTACAGGGATGACGTGGTATAAGACTTAAAGAAAGAATAAAAGAAATACAACTTATACCGGTATAAGACTATAACCCTAAACCATTTCTCTTCCCAAACCTTGTCTCTTTAGCCCTCACACTAACCTTAAACTCCCCACTTCCTTCATTAGCCATCCCTTCTCTCAACTCTCTATCTTCCCCTCAAGCCCCTCCCACCACCACCCCTTTTACTGAATCCAAGTTCTTGCAGCTTGGACTTGAAGATGGGTCTGTCTTAAAAATCATACCTTTTTGTATCTCTTTACTTTTGTTTCAATTAAGCCAATGTATGTATGTATGTATGTATGTATGTATGTATGGTTAGTGTTTAGTTGTTTTTCTTGATGGTGATGAGTGTTGTGACGGGAAAATTAGGCCTTGCCCATCAACAAATCCGGGTTGTATTTCAACAAATGCAAAGTCATCATCTTTTGCTTTCCCATGGATTGTTCCTGAGAGTTCTAAAGAGAATGCAGTTCAGGTTTGACAAATTTGTTCTTTGAGCAATTTGCAGTTCATGTTTGGTTTTTTTTAGAGCTTGTTTCATTGCAGGAACTACAAGAAGCAATTCTCAAAACTCAGAAGAATCCCAAGATTGTGCTTGTTGAAGATACCCCAAATGGTATGTAAAGACTAAACCAGCTGCATTGTTCTGTGTTTTCATATTTCTCGAATTGCTCTCGTTTTCGGATACGGTTTCGAATATATATGATGTTGCAAATTGGGGTTTAGGCCTTTTGATGTTTGAGATTTAATGATATGGGACTGAAACAAATCAGGGAAATATATGCAAGCTGAGGTGGATGGAAGGTTTGGTCCTGATGTGATGGAGTTTTTAGTGAAAGGGGATGCTGTTACTTACAGGTCCATGGCCATGAAAGTGACTTATACCATGAAGACAAACACGTGTAAAGTGACTTATAACAAATCAGGGAAATATATGATGTTGCAAATTGGGGTTTAGGCCTTTTGATGTTTGAGATTTAATGATATGGGACTGAAACAAATCAGGGAAATATATGCAAGCTGAGGTGGATGGAAGGTTTGGTCCTGATGTGATGGAGTTTTTAGTGAAAGGGGATGCTATAGTCTTATACCGGTATAAGTTGTATTTCTTTTATTCTTTCTTTAAGTCTTATACCACGTCATCCCTGTAATGGGAGTTAGAGTCCACGTCAGAATTCTGTAACGGAAGTAACGGTGGAGTGCTAACTTTGAATCACACAGTGAAGTTCAATGGTATTATAGTATCGAATTTTAGTTCAGTGGCATATTAGAGTCACACATTAAAGTTGAGTGGTATTTCAGGTAGTTTACCCATAATTTTATCCACCAACAGTACAACAATTAGGCTAGATTGAAATCTTTTTAACACAAGAGACCACCAATCCTAAATGGGAAAGTAGAGAAAAAATCAAAACAAATTGGTTGAAAAAAGTTATATGGAGAAGAAGACATTTCTGGAAATAAAGTCTGAAGTTTTGGATGCGTCAGAGTACAAATATCTTGTCGGCGCTGTTTTCTTGAACTGATGTCACCCACTTTTTCTTTCCAATCGGCGATTAAGAAAACAAATGAGATGATTTTGTTTAACTTTAAGAACAGAGGCAGCATGTGATAGTCACATGCCGTCCT
Source organism: Hibiscus trionum (assembly GCA_030270665.1). NCBI lineage: Eukaryota > Viridiplantae > Streptophyta > Magnoliopsida > Malvales > Malvaceae > Hibiscus > Hibiscus trionum. The sequence goes on from BSYR01000004.1 coordinate 20,693,568, forward strand.
TGAAACATCCACAAGTAGACATTGAACGTCCCTAAATTTGTTCAGCTGTACCACACCATTGTGGCACGTTCCTGGTAAGTACCCCAGCCGTTCCCATGTTGAACCCGTGTCTAGAGATGGACCAAAGGGGGGCTGGCAGGGGCGGTCGGCCTCTAAAAATTTAAAATTCCTACATTAGAAAATTTTTAAAATTTTTCTATGTATTTTTTATTGAAAATCTATTTTCGCTCCCCTTAAAAATTTATAGGTTCGTTAACCCTAATTTAAAATTCTGCGTCCATCCCCCGTGCGTACCGATTACTTGAAATGTGGTTCCTTTGCCGTCCTCGTGCTTTATAGAAAGTAACACTGTTAAGCATATCATCCGTAGTTAATGTTTGATTGTTAAAACAGCAGGCTCCGCATTGTCCTTTCATTTCCTCTGGACAATGTTACGCGCAGCCTTGCTTGCTTTTGCTTTTGGGTTTAGAAGAAACCATGAAACCGGAGCCTGCGGTTTTAATAATCAAACATTCTGCTACTGCCGCAAGTGCAATGCATGAACTTGCAGAAAATTTCAAATGAAAAAGTCCATATCTTTACAATGCGAAGAATTCGATTGCAGTAGAATCCACATTTATATCTCACATGACAGATGGTATTCAAGTTTTGAAAGTTGAAGTAGGCAGATGAATTTATGTTAATCACATGTTTCCATTCCATGTAAAACAAAAACAATTACTATTAACTTTCACTAAACCCGGGTAAATGGGTAATGCTATAACTACCCACTGGGTCATTTACCCAGCTGAAATGTATATGACAAGTCATTTAAGATGAATATGGTTGAAGGGAAAAATTAAAATATCTTTTATCAATTAAGAATTTTCAAGACTATAAATACAATGCAATTAATACATATTTTTATTAATAAACAATCTTTAAAATAATAAATGCAATGCAAGTAATACATCTTTTACTCATAAATACTTTTTTAAAAATATTCAATTATAGAATTAATTACAACAAATAAAATATTGATGATAAAATATTAGTATAATATAAAATATGCTTGATATACAAATAAGTGTCTAAACTATACATATTATTAACTTTATGTGCCTAAACTATTTTTTGGTAAAAATAGTTGTCTATAGTTTCATTTTGTTAATTTTAGGTGCACAAAGTTTCAATCAATTACTATTTTAAGGTTGTGTTGTTAAAGAAATTTATCACCCAATCAAATTTAGACCTGTGGTATTTATTTTTATTTTCTATTTTTTTAATTAAAATAAAATAATTTTAAAAGAAATCTTAAAATCCTCCAAAATAGTCTTAAATCTCTAACCTAAAATCCTTAAAAATTGTCATTCTTGCTACCGTAATAACCTTGCTAGACCTCACGACTGTCGTCGGCGCCCATTTCCCCTAACCACTCATCGTCGGTACTGACGATGGGTGGTTGAAAAAATAGACGGTGGCGTCCGATGAAGATAGTGATGAAGTTCGACAAGGTTATCGACAGTGGTAACAATGAAAAGTTTGAAATTTAGGGTTAATGATTTGAGATAGTTTTAAAATATATTTATTTTCATTTTTTTTGAAAAAAATAAAGATAAAAACATGCCATGTTTTGATTGGATAACGAATGTTTTTAATGATGGCTAACAACCAAGCACCGAAAATTAACAAAACGAAACTTTAGGTACATGTTTTTAACAAAAAATAGTTTTTTAGCATATCCAAAAAAATATATAAACTAAAAAAAATTTAGACACCTAAAATTAAAAAAAGTGTATAGTTTGATCACTTATTTTTTTTATTAAGCCTTAAAAATAATCATTTTAATTTTTATTCTTCAAAACAGAATTTATTTTAAAGATAGAAAAATCATAACATTAATACTATACAACTAAATTACATCATTCTCCTTTTAGCACTGTACAACCATAAATTGTCTAAATGGTTGTTTTTTCATATAAATTGAGATGAGACAAAGCTTAAAACTCATAGTTCATATATGATATTTTATTTATAATTTAATTGAAAACAATAGTAATTTTATTGTTTGTTTGTTGGGTTATTGAAGAGCTGAAAAATTAATTAGAAATTTTAAATTCAAGAGAAAAGAGAAACTTAATGTCGTTTATTAAATTGAACAATGTCTAAAGGAAAATACAAATTTAAAATATTAAAATCATAATGTTGATTAAAATCTCAGTGTTTAACAAATATCTTATCTTAAAGAATTTCTAAAGAAAAATAAAAAAATTAATATACTAAAATCATAATGTCAATTGAAATCTCAGTATTTAACTACTAATTTTTAGAGAAAATACAAAATTAAACTACTAAAATCATGATACAAATATGTAAATTTAATTTATTACATACATAATTTATCTCTTAAAACATTAAGATGAATTGTAAAATTAATTCATTTTAACATGTTGAAATTTGTCCTTTATATCTATATTATAACATTAAAATCATGTGAAGATTACTAAATAATAAATGAAAGTTGAATATGTTTGAATGTTTCATTTAGTGCATTTATGGTTATTTATATAAGAATAATAAATACATAATTTATTATCTTCCATCCAAGCTGTCACATCAGTTGGGTAAGATACCCATTGAGTATCTAAAGTGTTCTCCCTATTTTACATTGTTTTTCTTTCGGAATTAATAATATTTAAATTAAAAAATATAATAATTTATTAAATGTTTAATCAAAGTAAGGTCGAAACAAAGAAAGACTAATTCGTGTTTTCAAACCCCTATTTTACATTGTTTTCCTTTTGGATTTTATCGTATTTTGAACCAAAAATTAATATAAATGAAGTAATTTTTTTTTTAAAAAAAAATCTTAGTTAAAAAATAGTTTTTAAGAAGATGAAATTCTTAGTTTTAAATTTGAATTAAAAGCATTTTTGAAGAAAATTATTTATTTATCCTAATTTACATCATCAAATTCTTTTATATTTTCAGAAAATATATATATTAAAATTATTTATTAGTAATATTGGCATTTTGTATATATTATCGAAATTGTGATTTGGTCACGTGACCCCAAAATCTGTTGTTTCACAGAACCCCACCAATAATAATTTTATTGATGCATTCAATAAATAATAAATATTAAACTCTATTGGCCACCTCTTATATAGATTATAGATAGGAGTGAGTATGATAGTAATTAGTAAACCCTAACTCAATTTCATGATATAATTCGAAAGAAATGACGTTTTGGTGGAAGTTCCTTTAAATGTTGGATTCTTTCCCTTCCCCACCCTCTAAACAGTATAGTACTATATTATGACACTTTAATTAACTTGTATTTTATAATTTTAATGATAAACAAATACTTTTCCAAAGTGGTTGTTGAAGAATGCAAATAAGGAAAAGAAATTGCGTATGAATACGTTATCTTTGGAAACCATTTGCATGCGAAAGGGTTGTAACCATCTATTAGGATATGAGACACAAACTCCTCTTTTTTTTAACTCTGATGTCCTTTTACGTGTAATATTTGACGGACCACAAATTTTAAAATAATCTTAAATATTATTATATCCAGGTTGGTTTTATTTAGGAGTGATGATACGGAAGTCAAGATGCAAGGATTACCTTAAAATTTAGGAAGTTTCTAGAAAGCAATTAATCTAGCAAACTTACTAATATGATTCGAGAAAACTTCAAAACTCCAAATTCAGCGAATTGGTAAGAAAGCATGATCTTGATGTAGAAAACGAGATAATTGTCCTCAAGCACCCTTTTAATCACAATTAATTAGGCAAACAACCTCAAGCGGCTCTAACCCACCCTCTCAAACGCAATTGAATGGGCAACTAGGAGTGTGAAGACGACCTCTCTCACGAAAAATAGAAGATTCGTGTCGAAGAAAACTTCGATAGAAAAATTAACGAGGTTAATCCACAACCTTGAAAAGAAAATGGCTCATGACCAAAGATTTTTGTAACTCAAAAATTTATAATGTTGTTTTTTATTAATGAAGCAAATATGCCTTTAAATAGACTACAAATAAAGAGTTTAACTTTAACTAGGAAAAATAAAGATAATAATAAAATAAATAAATAAATTTTATCTAACTTAAAAAACTAATAAATAAATAAAAAATCTAATCCTAAATGATCTAAATATCTTCATAAAGAATCCTAGATTGAATTTAAGTATAAAGATTTCTGCTTGACAATCTTCACTAAAATGAACATAACTTGAGCTCCCGACATCAGATTGACACGTTTTAAGATGCGTTGGAAAGATAAGGGATAGAAGAACGTGTTTGAAGAAGACATGTCGACCCAGAAGTGCCCGGATCCCATCCAAAAATTTGATGCAAGTTATTTGATATTCCAGACTTAGAAACCAGCTTTAGATGTTTGGCTAAAATGCATCGTTTTAGCCCTCCTATGCATGTATCAGGTGAGCATTCGATCGAGTCGAGTGAAAAAATTTTGAGTTACTCGAGTTAACGAGTCTTATTTTATAACTCAAACTTTATTTGAAATTTTTTCGAGTCAAGTCGAGTTGTTCGAGTTTCTGTTCAAAATCAATTGTAAACATTTATAATGTTGTGGTACTAATTAGTTCCCTGTTAAACGGCTTTCTATAATATATATGTAACACCCTCGACCCAGATGTCACAGTTCTGCCTCAAGCCCAACCCAAAACCATACAATAGCACAACTAAATTTAGCCCAAATCACATTCATTCATTACATCCATTAAGTTTGAAACATTTCAAAATAGAAATATAGTTTAAACGTTACATGAGGAGCTCCATTTAAAATTACATAATAAAAGCATCCGACACTTAAAATGAAATCCAAGATAAGAGTTACAATACAACATAGGGTCCTACGAATACATAGCCCACTAATCTAAGTACTGTACTCGGACAACAAGTCGACGCCAAAATCCTACTCCCATGGTTATCCGAAGAAGCACGTTAATCTACAAACATGCGAACGAAAACAACAATTTTGAACGCTAAGCTAACGAAGCTATGTCGATACACTTCCAATCAACCATGCTTCATGCAAATCATAAATCTGAGCATGCAATTAAGGATAATAACATGGCAATGACATCAAATCAATAGGGCGCTACTTCTAGCCGCCTAAACACATATATCAACAATAAGAATGTAAACAATCTCACATAGCAACCATACATATAATACAAGAAAACTTGGAGTGAGGCCCGGTTCCAATAAGCATTGGGTACACACACTCTGAGTGAGACCCAGTCCCACTCAGCATCGAGTTCATACACTCATTCTCGGAATCTCTCATCGAGCAACTTCGAATGAGTCCTGGTCCCACTAAGCATCGGGTTCATACATTCAAAAATCCTTAATCATGGTGTTGCAACACTCTCTTTTCACACGGGTATCCAGAATCCCACCAAACAAGGTGACTCAACCAAAAGGATTCCCTTTACCTGGCATACATTCATCATTTGACTCACCAAGGATCTTTATTAATATAACATCACAAATTATCCCAAGGTTTTAATTAAGATATTACCCATTAAGCTCGTATATGAGGTTCTCCACCACGAAACTTAGAGTCGCCATCCATTATCGTCGTTTATAAGTCCTAACAACCTTATAATTCTAACACAAAATTTAGCATCGATGACATCAGTAAAAATTCTATAGAGATGGAACCTTGGTGCCCACATAATTAGTTCAAGATGCAACCCAGAGGAAACACAAAACACAAACAACTTTTCAAGGTTTTTTCAATCTGAATTCGGACTAAAAAAATAAGAGTCGCAACAACCAAACACTAGACTAAGAAGATATTTGTGTCGATGGTTCAAATCCACTTCTAAACCCCAAAAAGAGGACCGCCTTGCATCAATAAGAAAAACAAAGGAAAATCAAATTAAATATCTCATTATTTTAAACCCAGGAAAAAGAAGAATACGAAATTGAAAGAAATACAAATTAAAAGTTTTTATTTTTACCCATCTTAGTTCATTGAGTTTGAGGTTGTTTCACTCAATCGGACGGTGTGAAGTGAAAAAGCTCGTGATGAAGAACATACTCAACTGTGGATCGATCCAGCAGTGATGCACAAAGATTCGTCGATATTTCTTTTTTGAAATTTTAGATTTGATTTCAAGAGGTTTTCGGATTTTTTAGGGAAAGCTAATGTGATAGAACAATAGATGAGAAAAACGCTTCATATTGGTGGTGGTTATTGACCGAATGATGAGAAGAATCTTTGACGGTGAAGGCAACAATGGTGGAAAAGAAGAGTTGCAGAGTTGTAGGTTTTTTTAAGAAAATGAATAAAGAAATATCGTCTAACTTAATCAAGAAATGCATAACATAAATTGTTCTCATGCCCTCTAGTCTATGTTATTTTGTATATACATCTAAAAAAGGGATAATGACACAAATGCCCCTTGTACTATACAAATTTTTTCAATGTGATTCCTATACTTTGTAAACGTTCAATCAACCCCTTGTACTTTCCTTCTATCATACAAAATACCCCTCACCCCTAACAGCATTAGGGGAAACGAGCACTTTGTATGACGGAAGCAAAGTACATGGGACTGATTGAACATTTTCAAAGTACAAACCTCACATTGACAAATTTTGTATAATACAGGGGGCAAATGTGCAGTTATCCCGTTTCAAAATTTGTTAACCGGTTCCCGAACAGAATTATAAAACTTATATTGAAGCTATTCTGCCCAATGCAACAATTAACAAGACATTGAAAAGACATGTATTTAATGGGAAGACGTGTCTTTTGAAATTTGAACCGAGAATTTTTACTTTTTTATTGAACATACCAAATAATATTTTAAAATATCGTAATCTTTTGATATTAGAACTAAAAAGGCATTTTTCGCGGGAACATCAAACTTTACGTTATTTGAACCACTGAATATATGTTTCGATATATGTGCATTGACAATTTAACGGATATCGTCAGTGAAAATATAATAATGTAGGTTTTTTATAAAAGTTCAAGACTGTATATGTTGACGTTCAAAACATTTAATGGTTAATGTTTACATTGGGAACATGCGTCTTTAAAATGTATTGAACACGCTAAATTTAAATTACACCTTTTTCTTGTCGGTACATAACGTATCCCGATGAACTGTTGCATTTATGGCACCGTGTAGTATAACAACGGGAAAGACAATTCGGAGTGGGAAATGTAACTAGTATCAAGCCGAGGGAAATGGGTTTGGAGGCGTTCGAAACGTAACCTAAACTAAAATCGCAGTCGCTATGAACTATTTCCTGTTCATGGTATTGGTAACGATGATTCTAACATGAAATTTATTTTTGATTGTTGCTATTTTTTTCATTTTAGAACCTAAGATGTAATTTGTACACTAACCCTAGTTATGTAAATTTAAATGGGTTTCAATACGTTTTAATGGAAACTAAAATCCGCACTACAACATGTAATATTTTAGGTTTCACAGCCAAGGCTCAAATCATTATATGCAGATCTTCGGTACTACTCCTATTACCAATGTTTATTAAAACTGCTAATATTCCTTCAACAGACATTAAACTTGTTCATTATTACATAATATGATAATATTACCGCGGTCTACTTATTATTTTAGTCTTGACTTTATGCAAATTTATTATTCATTTATTATTTAAATCATGCTTCGAAAGATGAGGTATATATTACTAATATGATAAGTATAATTAAAGGGTACAGCATCATACCTAACGTTAGTCACGGACAAACGGAGCAGAAACACATAATTAAATTTAGGGATTAGGTTTAAAGTATAACTTGTTAAAATGTTAAATATATCAGAAGGGGTTCGGTACATATAATTGGAATCTTAAAGGGTTTCGGTACATATAATTGGAATCTGAAAATTAAAATCAATCGTAAAACATCTGATATATATCTTAGGTTTTACCTAAACTAGTTCGACACTGTATATGCATATTGTTACCTCTCCAAAAGTACTATTTTTAATGCCAATTTTACAACACTCTTGCTTGTTTTTAGGTACATTTAGTTGCATTAGGTTGCTAGAATCATGAATTTGCATAAGGAGTTTAGTTTTTTTGTCTATGTCAGGGTGAAAGGTTGTTTTGTGGTTATTTTGCAGGTTTGGCATAGGATTTGACGCAAGAAAGCAACACAGTTAGGATTGCCAAGAAGAATGCCAAGTGTTGTTGGCATAGAAGGACCAAATGGTGCCAAGCACTTGTTGGTAGAGAAGTGCACTTGATGCCATGTCAAGAAATTGTTGAACCCCAAAAAATAGGAAATGATCAGGCTCCTAAAACATCGCTAATGGATCAATCTCCAAAAAAAGAGCGGATAAGGTGATGCCAAGCTACGTCATGCCTAGCTCGTATGCAAAGGAAACACTAGCAAGATGACGTCAGCCATAACTTGATAAGCCATCACACCGATCGAATGAGGCTTATCTCTTATCCTTGGAGCATTTTGAAATTCAAATGAGGAAGCTATCCTATTCCCTTCCCATCCACGCCTATAAATACAACCAACCGATCAAGCATGAAGAAGAGAGAAGTGAAGACTTAGAGTGATTGAAGTGAGGTGTTGGAGAGTTTGACGAGTGACGGTTGACTGCACTGAGAAAGAGTGGTTCAACCATTTGGCCGAGAGCCTAGATTTGAGGGCTACATCGAGAGACCCCTCTCGCCCATTCTTTTGGTTTTAAGTTGTTTTACTTTTATTTTAAAATGATGTATCTGAAAACGGTTATGGTTTTGTTGGTTAAATCCCCCACCATAAACTAATTTCATAGTTGGTGAGGTATGTTTGGTTTTAAACGTTGGTTTTATGCCTTAGTTCTTTGAATACAATTATGTTTTGGCAAAGTTTTTCTATTTGGCATGCTTTATTTTTCTAACTGTAAATGCCAAGAGAGAGCTGGCATTACTGTTTTTCTAAATACTTTTTCAAAGAAAGATTTGTCATAGTTGGCCTATTGCTCCTCAATATCTTAATAGACTTGGGAGGCAACGATCAGTTGGTGGATACTTGGGAGAGAATCTTCCAGAGAAATCGTTTAAATAGATGAACTTACTTCAGAAGTGATATCTACCCCCTTAGAGTATAGATTGGTTCTTAATCAACTTGATTCATTTAAAACATGCATTGTAGAGATATATGGTTTTTTACATAATCGACTTAGGGCAATGACCATCGAGAGATGCTTTGTTAATGTTGAATCTGCTCGGCAAACAATGCCAAGACAGTTTGCCAACAAAGGCTGGCATGAACAGTGTTAAAACCAGACATTCCCTGCCAACACTCATCATTCATTAAAAGCACCCTCATTGCCAACGTTTTACTCCATTGTTTTCTTATCTTTTAAGTAGTTTCTATAACAAATCCAAAACAAATCATCTTTTTCCCAAGACAAGTAAACCATCAAAGAAATCGAATTCCAAGTCAATCTCTATGAGATCGATAACTCAGCTTACCAAGTTGTATTACTTGCAGACCGTGTATACTTGCACACAAAGGACTCTTGGCATAGAATTGCCCATTATCCATAAATTGCCCCTTTTGCTAGCATTATTTTACACATCTTCTAAAGAGTCTACAAGTTTTTGGCATCATTGCTGGGAATTGCAAAGGAATTGATTGTTTTTAGATTTTTACTTGTTTTGTTTTTGTTTTTATTTTATTCTTGTTTTTATCGATGTATGACCAGGAACCGTACTGAGACGGAAGCTTGTCCATTCGCCCTTGAGATTGAATGCACCTTGCCCAGATTTAAAAAGAGAATTCGAGAGATGAATCATGGAAATCAAGGAAACGGATGAGCAAATGGTGTTAACAACAATTAGGATCCACCAGAAAAAATAACCATGCCGCTCCTAATGCTAAAGAAGAAAGACCAATATGAGAACATTCAGCACCTGACATTACAAATTTGATGCCAGGTCTCTTTGGCACTAAGGCTGACGAGCCAAATTTTGAACTTAAACCCGTAATGATTCAAACTCTTTTGAATGTAGGCCAATTCGATGGAGCACTTACTGAAAAACCGAGGCAACATCTTAAGCAATTCATGGAGATATGTCAATTATTTCAGCAGACTGGAGTATTTGGAGATACAGTGAAGCTCAAGTTATTCACTTTTTCTTTAAGAGAAAGAGCCAATGCTTGGCTTAATTTTTTGCCACCCGGTTTATTCACTTCCTTGGTAGACCTGTGCTAGAATTTCCTGACACGGTTTCAACCACCAACACTCATTGCCAAGCTGCGCAGTGAGATCATTACATTCAAGAAGGCTGATGATGAAACTCTCTGTGAAGCTTGGGAAATGTTTAAGGATCTTTTGAGAAGGTGTCCAATGTATGGATTCCCAAATTGGACCCAAATACAAACCTTCTACAACGTACTGAATGCACAAACAAGGACTGTTGTTGATGCTTCAACAGCTGGCTCATTGCTAGATAAGAGGTATACAGAGGCTGTTGATATCCTTGAGAGGATCACGATTAATGATTTTGAATATCCTATTACTAGACTTGGGACCATAATTAAATCTAGTGGGAAATTGAAGGTTGATGAACTTACGTCCATTCATGCTGAAATTTCCAACCTCACTAGCATAGTGAGAACGTTGCAAAAGAACAATGAGGCCCAAGAAGTCAAAGCACTTGATCCATTCTAGACCATTTATGGAGAGAACCACCATGTGGATGAATGCCCTGCCAACCCTGAGTCGGTAAATTTCGTTGGTAATACTGGCTGTTATTATAATACTAACTCCAACACTTATAATCCAGGTTGGAGACAACACCCTAACTTAGCATAGGAAAATCGATGAGGTAATCAATATAATGCCAGCGCCATAATGTCCAGCGGTAGAACAATAATGTCATACCATAGAAAGCTCAAAACAACTTTCAGCAAGGGCAAAGACTTAATCAAGGAGGCACTCTCACAGAATACATTGAACGGAATGATGCCACAGTCCAGATTTTGGCAACATCAATGAGGAACTTGGAAGTCCAGATTGAGCAGATTGCTAATGCACTCAACAATCGACCCCAAGGAGCCTTGCCAAGTGACACTAAAGATGCTCGACACAAAGATAATGAGCATTGCAAGGCCATAACTCTTTAGAGTGGTAAGCGGTGCGAGACAGAGATGGCTACCAAACAACCAATTAATTACCAAAATGTGCCGGCAGACAAGCCCAAGGAAGTAGAAAAAGAAGAAATTAAAATAGATGTTGTCATTGGTGATGCCAGTACTAGTGCCAAAACTGATGCCAAATAAGATGTCAACAACGATGACAAGCAGACTGAGGCGAAAAAGCATATTGATGACAAAACTAATTCCAGCATTGCCTTGGCAAAATCGGCAACGCAAGCATATGGTTATCCACCACCACCATTTCCAGCAAGACCAGAAATTTAAGCGCTTTTTAGAAGTTCTTGAGTAGTTGCAAATTAACATTTCATCGGTAGAGACCCTTGAGCAAATGTCCAACTATGTAAAATTCATGAAGGACATATTGTCCAAAAAGAGGAAGTTGGGAGAATTTGAAACTGTCGCTCTTACTGAGGGATGCAGTGCCATGATCCTAAACCGATTTCCACCAAAGATGAAAGATCTAGGGAGTTTTACTATCCCCTGCACAATTGGAAATAAATTCATGGGTAAGGCACTGTGTGATTTAGGAGCCAACATCAAATTGACGCCACTATCAGTCTTTAAGAAGTTTGGCATAGAAGCAAGACCTACCACGGTGACACTTCAATTGGCATACCGATCTTATGCGCATCCCAAGGGTAATATTGAGGATGTGTTGGTAAAGGTAGACAAATTTATATTCCTAGCTGATTTTATCATTTTAGATTATGAAGCTGATACTAATGTGCCAATTATTTTGGGTAGGCCATTCCTTGCCACAGGTAAGGCTCTTATTGATGTTCATAAAAGGGAACTAACCATGCGAATGAATGACCAATATGTTACTTTTAACGTGTTTCAAGCTTTGAAATGTATAGATGAACCTGATAAATGTCAAGCCGAGGAGATGATGGAGTCTATCTATACTTTGGATGTGGCACAGTTGTGCCAGGATGTAAAATTTGATGCGAGCATGTTTGATGGCATAGCTGAACTATTTGAGGAACCTGAGGAATTAGCCTTGGATCTGAAGATGTGAGCTACTTTTAGCCACTAGAGTTAGCCGTCAGAGAGATAAAGAAACCTAAACCATCAATTGGGAAACCACAAGAGTTGGATCTTAAGCCACTGCCATAACACTTAAAGTATGCTTATCTAGGTGAGCACTCGACTCTACTAGTGATTATTGCCACTAATCTCACTAATGACCAGGAGGCAAGATTGCTGGCAATATTAAGTGAATATAAGCAAGCGTTGGGTTGGACCTTGGTAGACATCCAAGGTATTTGCCCAACCATTTTCATGCACAAGATCATTCTAGAGGAATACAATGAGAGGACTATTGAAGATTAGAGACGGCTAAACCCGAGCATGAAAGAGGTAATTAAGAAAGAGATCATAAAATAGCTTGATGTCATGATTATTTATCCCATTTTCAATAGCTCTTGGGTTAGCCCTGGTGCAATGCGTGCCAAAGAAAGGTGGCATGACTGTGGTGTAAAATAGTGAAGCTAAACTGATTCCCTCTAGAACCATTACCAGATGAAGAGTGTGCATGGATTACAGAAGGTTGAACAAGGCTACAAGGAAGGACCACTTCCCATTGCCTTTCATTGACCAGATGTTAGACAGGCTGGCAGGTAAAGCTTTTTACTGTTTCTCGGATGGCTATTCGGGTTATAATCAAATTGTCATCGCCCCTAATGATCAAGAGAAGACCACGTTCACGTGTCCATATGGGACATTTGCCTTTAGAAGTATGCCATTAGGTCTATGTAATGCGCCAGCAACATTCCAACATTGCATGATGGCCATTTTCTCTGATATAATCGAACACAACATGGAAGTATTCATGGATGATTTCTCAGTGTTTGGTACAAAATTTGAGGAATGCATCCATAGATTGGAAAAAATCTTAAAGAGATGCATCGAGACAAACCTAGTGTTGAATTGGGAGAAATGCCACTTCATGGTGATCAAGCAATTGCCACCTCCAACGAGTGTTAAAGGTGTAAGGATTTTTTTTTGGGTCATGCCGGTTTTTATCGGTGATTTATTAAATATTTTTCAAAAATCTCTAAACAGTTATGCTTGTTGTTAGAGAAGGATGCCACCTTTGCTTTAGACGATTCTTTTTTAGAGCATTTCAGGAACTTAAAAAGAGATTGATCAATGCCCCTATATTTGTAGCACCAGATTGGAATGAGCCTTTTGCGCTCATGTGTGATGCCAGCGACTATGCCGTTGGAGCAGTTCTGGGACAACGACATGACAAGATCTTTCATGTATCTATTATGCCAGCAGAACCTTGAATGAAGCACAACTTAACTACTATACAACTAAGAAATAATTCCTTGCAGTTGTATATGCTTTTGATAAATTTAGATCGTATCTAATTGGTAACAAGCTTGTGGTTTATATAGATCATTCGACATTGAAGTATCTCTTCGCAAAGAAGGATGCCAAGCCCAAACTTCGAATACTATAGAGGATGAGCACTTCGACTATGTTGCATCTATGATCGTTGCCAAACACAAGAAACTACTGCCAGACTTGTTTAAGCCTGGCACAGATTGGACAGTCTCATCGACGGGCCACCGGACGGTGAAGAGGTTGGCGTTGAAGCCACCAATGTGAGGCTGGAACCATTTCATTTGCCACCTAAAATGTTACAGGAAAGGAGTTTCAGTGGTTAGGGAACCTAAAATATTACGACCTTTGTAACCCCCTCATCCCGGTCTGGCCGGATGACCGGTCCGAGAGAGCCACACGGGGAAAACCGAAGCGAAACCCGTTAAGGTTCCCCCTCGGTTAGCAACCCTATTTTTTTTTATTAATCTTGCCTAAATGCCTTATTAAGTCCTATGTGAAACATGACAGCGGGAACACAAACACCATAGCAACGACCAACCAAAACAGCACCTTAAAACAGCCCATTTATCCTGCATAGGCAGGTCGTATCGATACGCCTTCAGAGGGTATCGATACGCCTGACCAAGGTCAACACCCTACAGTCAACCTAAGAAGACCGTATCGATACAGCCCTTAAGCGTATCGATACGCCCTTCTCGGTCAACACCACTTGGTCAACTAGGTTGGACCGTATCGATACGCTTGGACACCGTATCGATACGCCATGCACTCTACAACTCCCCAAGATTTCAGAGAGTTAAGAGGGTATCGATACACCCTTGTGTATCGATACGCCCAGCCTAACCTGAATTTCAGAGAGTTGGGACCGTATCGATACACCCCACGTATCGATACGCCCAGCCAAAACTGTTTCCTATGAGCAAGGCCGTATCGATACAGCCCTTAGGCGTATCGATACGCCCTGCACTGCAAGTCCACAATTTTTAGCTAAACGACCCCAAACACGACTCTAGATGCAATTCTCGACTCACCTAAGCATATACAAACATGTAAGCACACATATTTAAGCCAGAGGAATCACTCAAACATGGATTAAAGCATTCATACATAGCATTCTAACAAAAGAGCAATTTATGCATATATGGTCACTCAAGCACTTAAGATATCATGCCTTAGCAACCAAAACATGTAGACATTCATGGCATGTAACATAGACAATATTTACAATCGAACAAGGCATCCACGAACCAAGCCAACAACGACATACATCAAAACTCAAATCAATAACACCTATCCCATTGCTTAACTATTACATTTTATTACTTAAAACTCATACATTGAGCTCACCAAAAGCAACACTTGATGACCTTTCCTTGCCTTTGCCACCCACAAGCTATTTATCTACATTGTCGAACAAAAGAGAGCGTAAGCATAAAAGCTTAGTGAGGGTAAGCTCTTTAAAAACAAACCTCAACAATGCAGGGTCCAAGCACGAGCTACAACTGAGATAAAATGCATGTTCATACCTCCGGTCCACACGAGCCATGATCATAGATGATGCATGAATATATACTCAATATCATGTCATGTTCAACATATTCAAAACCACAATACATGAAATCACATATATTAAACCATATAATGGCAACATAACCACAATTCGTATTGGCACCTAGCTATGACTCGAATACACGGATAACCGTTGGAACTCACATCCAACAACACAACCATTACCTGGCGGTGGGATTCCACTCATCACCGTTCACGCGGAGGGGATTCCACTCATCCTCACGCCTCATTTCACGCGGAGGGGATTCCACTCATCCTCACGCCCGTCGATGGGATTCCACTCATCACCGACCCTGCATGGACGGGATTCCACTCATCGCCACATGCCCTACGGATGGGATTCCACTCATCATCACGTAGAATATATATAAATTTCCGAGCGTACCCGTACTCCTCCTTGATGACTCAACGCCACCAAGGCCACGCGCGACTTTTGACTCATGTGTACACACTAACATCCTAATGATCGATCATTTGTACCCAAGTATACTAGTGCCAATACTAATACATTCCACAATATCATTTATTAACAACTTCCGTGCTTAGCACGTACTCACAATGACTTACTATCATGCACAAACCACATTTCCATGCCTAGCATGTACTCACCATGATCCTCGGATCAAGCAATCACCTCATAACATCATATGTATATTTCCATCACATTTATCATCCACATGCATGTAACAATGCATAAAGCCATGCCTCCACATACATGTATAACAACGTAAGCATAACCACCATAAGCATGATTAACCATGAGGCATAATTCAACACTTTAAAGATCAACCAAGGTCTCTAACTAAAGTTTGGGATTAGGCCATCACCCTAATCCCAACTCTAGGTGGGTCTACCAATCCCAACCTAGTTCACATGCTTGAACCAACACTTGAAAACCATTTAAAAGTATTTAACCACTCACCTCTACCTCCAAGCTCAATTACCAAGCAAGCATCACCTTCAAGTTTCCGGATTCCTTCCCGATGCTTCTCCAACGCAAATTCTCGCTTCTAAACAACCTCAACACAAGTAAATTAACCTCAAATCAGTCCACAACACAACGTAGCAAACCCGGAATGAAATTCAAACATCAAACACTTGTTTTTTGAACCAAGAACAACCACCAAAAGCCATTCCCGAGCAGCCCTTTTACACAGTCCAAAATTTGTGATTTTAACACATTTAACACTTCCAAATGCTTCCAATACGACCCCCAACCAATACTCTAACATCAACCCTCAATTTCCAACACAAACCACACCCAAAACTCAACTAAAAACCCTCCTAAAAACCCTCCAAAACACAAATTCGGGAAACTTAACAAAACCCTTTAAAAATCATATATGTTGAACCCTTTGGTTCATAAACTTCATATCTATCATTGTTTAATCAAAATCTCAAGTTAAACACCATAAAACTACCATTTTTATTCAAATCTCCAAAAATTCAAATTTCTAAAACATGGATGAAAATGAAAACTACTTGTACTTTTGAAGAGAGGAAGTTGAGAGCAAGTAAAAAACGTAATTACCTTTCAAAACCGAGCCAAAACGAGGGAGGAAGGAGATGAAATAGTGACTTGGAGAAAACCCTCTCCTTTGTCGTGAGAATGAAATAATTGGGGAGGGAGGAAGATGATGACAATGCTTATCTTAATATAAAGGGGTTTTAAATTTAATTATGAGTAAATTACCAAAAAGGCCATTAATAAATGGCTATTTCATTGATCCTTAAAAAACTCTTCAACTTGCAATTAAATCAATTTGTCCCATTTAAATTATTTATTTTGAAACCCGAAATTTGAAAGAATCATTTTTATAATAAAACCGAGCCCAAATAATATTAAAATATTATTTTCACCCGACCCCTAAACCCGGGTGTTACAACTCTCCCCCACTTAAGAAATTTCGTCCCCGAAATTTATCGGACAGGATGAATCACAGAAACTGTCTCTCCACACTTCCTTCTCACCACAACATACTAACCAATCTCAGTGGACTTACCCCACAACAATAGCTATCTAATGCTGAGATTCCCATTGGTTCTTTCAAGGCATGTCAATATAAAACTCAACTCAATCTCTTCAACAACATAGCACGGGACAAATCCAACTCACACTTCTGAATCATAGATACATAAACCACATCACAAACCTCTTTCTAACTCTGGTGGTAACCGCAACAATTAAACAACTGAACTAGTCTGATTCACAATCTCAGGCAGCACTGTACGAACACTTGGATCATAACCTTCTCTAACTGAACATCTGCCTTCAACGGATAACCAGACACTATGCAAACGTCTTCAAAATAATCTAGCAGAAATTTCGGATCTCTATTATCCACCTTCATTACGAATCTTCCACAAATGTAGCAAACTAGAAGAAACTGAACTCGGTCTTGACACGCTGGAAATTTACATACTTACTCTCATACTGAACCACATTATTCACCCACTCAATCTAGAAACACTCATCTTCAATCCACAATACGTCTTCATACTACTCAGAAGCAATATAAACGAACTACTGTGTGCTTCGGCCAAATCAATACGTCTCAAAACACTATGTCAATCTGTACAACTATTCTGTCTCTGAAATACAAAACTCTATCATCTCTGAACTGTATTCTGAAGGTCTTCCTTCTACTATGCCTTGCACGTGAGGTGCCAAGAATCTATCTTGCAACTGTTTCTCTTCAAACATTCTGACTCAAAGTATGTTTAACATGAACTTGGCCACAAAACTACTATCATTCAGTAAGTTGAATTCGGCAAATACAACTCGCAACTCAACTACTAAGCTAACAACAACATAGCTCGGAACATCGGTTTCTACGTTGACTATCTTCGGATGGTACTCAATCTTGATATTACAGTCTTCAAGCATTTCTAACACTTTATACGGTTCAAGTTTCAACCCTTCCTAAGTCTTCAAATATTTCGAGTTCTGATGATACGTACATATACGCTGTGCATTTCCTACCATTCAAGTTTGTCTCTAAGTCTTCGAAGCAAATACAACTGTAACTAACTCTATGTCTCATATCAGATAACTCTTCTCACAGTCTTCCAACTATCTCGATGAACAAGTCACAATCTTCCGTCTTGCATAAGCACACAACCTAACTCTACAGGTACTGCATCACTGCGGTTCACAACTCTTTCTCTGACATAAGTTGATTCAAGGTCGAAGCTCTCTTCAAAGTCTCTTTCAGTTTCTCAAGGCTCATTGTCTCGCATCTAACCGCACAACTGAACATTCTTCTGTAGCAATCTATCAATGGAGCAACTATCTTCAAACACTATTTACAATTCTCTGAGAGTAACAAGGCTAGACCTAGGAACTATAGATATCTGTCACAGTCTTCGATTTCTTCCAACTCACATCTTCTTCTGCCTACTTGGGATTTTCTCTAACACACTCGGCTGAACTACATGTCCTAGGAGAACATCTTCATTAACCCGGAGTTCACGTTGGCTCAACTTGGCATACAACTGATTTTCTAATAGAATCTACAATACTAACTCTAACGCTTGTCATGGTCTTCTTCGGTACTTGAATATACTCGTGTATCATCTATGAGGACTACTATAAACTGATCAGAAAGCTTAGGAAAATATTCTGTTTAACATCTCTATAAAAGTAACCAACACACTAGTCCAACAAGACAGCATAACTCGGAACTCAAAACGGTCACGTCTTGCCTCAAAAGTTGTCTTCGGTACTTCAAATTTTCTCACTTTCAACTGGTAGTAAACGGATCTCAAATTAATCTTCGAAAGACTGAAGCACACACTACTGACCAACTAATCACTGACATTCAGAAACGGATGTTAATCATTCACTGTCATTTGTTTCAATTATCTGAAATCTAAACACATCCTCGTACTGTCACTCTTCCCTCTTCACAAATTACACTGTAGAACTCTGAGATGATGCACTAGGCCTAATGAATCTAAGGTCTAACAAGTCTCGAAGTCAATTCTTCAACATTCTCAATTCTTCTGGGATTCGTAAGTCACAGAGCAAACAAAACAGAAGCAACCTCGAAAACGGTCTCAATAACAAACTCTTCTCCTCTAGCAAGAGGTAAACCGGCAATTCTTCCAGACACTTCTAAGTAAAGAAAACACAACTATTCTAACATTCTGTGATTTAATCTTCATTCAAAATCAAATCCATCACAATTGCTAAGCAACCCTGTCGACTAAACTCAACCAATCTTTGACCTCTAAAGCTGGGTCAACATTCAATAAGGAGTTCGTCTCCTCACCTACTACTACAGTCACACAGAAATCTGCAACTTCAAGGCAACTCTCTCTTCATCTCAACGTATACACTAACTCTGTGCTCTTCAAGCCAAACCTTGTCAAAAGGCACATCAAAACCGTAGGAAGACGATCACTTCACCTCTACTAGAAACTAGTAACTCTGAACCACCAACAACATCTTCTGTACATCTTTTTGATCACTACTATCTCCCAAAGGCTAGTCACAGATGTCCCTACATCTAAGGTCTCAACTAGGATATCTAATTTCTTACATGCTCACGCAAAAGGAGGTATTCGCAGAAACTGCAACTTCACATGCACACAACTGATAGTCTTCGGTCCTCTTGTTTTCAGACTGGTTCTTCAACAGAATCCAACTCCTCTAAACTGTTCTTAGAGCATCTCGTAACTTCAAGATTCAATTCTGATCACACACACAAACAGTCATGTTGGACTTGTTCTACCCCTAGCAAACAATCTGGAGTCAAGGCTCGAGACTCCCTTCTCGGCTCAACTACATCGAAAGTGGCTTCATCTCTTCCGCTTGCTGGAAGACAACTCAACGTACACCGACCCAATCACACAAACTAGCTCCCACTCACGAACACTGACCGACTGTCTTGCATTAAAATCGTAGGCCGAACCCCAACGGTCACCAACTAACACTTCACCAGGCATGTTCCACTTGCATACTTGCTAACAACGTACAAAGATACGGATTCAGAGTCAACTGGAGGAAACAACTTGATACTGTACCAAGGGCTCATTCGATAAAACAATCAGACTACTCTGACCCCCTCTCATAGACCTTCACTTCTTCTTACCAACTGATGCCAGAGTTGATCACACCGTTCCTCATCCACAAGAATCAACCCCTATACACACCGTCTCAAACGGACAAATTGTACCTCAATTCCGGTACGACCACACCTCTCTAACTAAGGCGATGGACTCCCTCAACATCGTCCACCCTTTCAGAAACTACGACTTCTACTTACCGAAAAGCAATTAAATCAACAACAATATCAACAGTAAAACATACAAGATTGGGTTAGCAAGGCAAGGCTTCCAAGTGGCTCAAGTATGTTTCCCTCACTTAAAATCTCTTTTTCAATGTAATAGTAGCAATGGGACTCTACTAAACATGTTTCAACCAATCAACACACATACATGCTCAACCAAGCGTATAACAAGGCTTACTTGCTAAACAAGTAAACATATGCGTACGATCAAACAACATACGTTCTCAATCAGACAATCACACATCACAACATACACTGGTAACGAGCAACATGCTTTTAAACGAACAACCAACATACTTGTCACACAAGCAATCATACTTACAAAGCAAGCAATCATTCATTATAGCATACTCGAATAACAAGCAACATGCTTACATGATAAGCAAACACCGTGCATCTTAATCATAAAACACAACTTACTCACTTACCTGCCCAAGGTCTCGGAAACCTTAAGCTCTGATACCAACAAATGTAACCCCCTCGTCCCGGTCTGGCCGGATGACCGGTCCGAGAGAGCCACACGGGGAAAACCGAAGCGAAACCCGTTAAGGTTCCCCCTCGGTTAGAAACCCTATTTTTTTTTATTAATCTTGCCTAAATGCCTTATTAAGTCCTATGTGAAACATGACAGCGGGAACACAAACACCATAGCAACGACCAACCAAAACAGCACCTTAAAACAGCCCATTTATCCTGCATAGGCAGGTCGTATCGATACGCCTTCAGAGGGTATCGATACGCCTGACCAAGGTCAACACCCTACAGTCAACCTAAGAAGACCGTATCGATACAGCCCTTAAGCGTATCGATACGCCCTTCTCGGTCAACACCACTTGGTCAACTAGGTTGGACCGTATCGATACGCTTGGACACCGTATCGATACGCCATGCACTCTACAACTCCCCAAGATTTCAGAGAGTTAAGAGGGTATCGATACACCCTTGTGTATCGATACGCCCAGCCTAACCTGAATTTCAAAGAGTTGGGACCGTATCGATACACCCCACGTATCGATACGCCCAGCCAAAACTGTTTCCTATGAGCAAGGCCGTATCGATACAGCCCTTAGGCGTATCGATACGCCCTGCACTGCAAGTCCACAATTTTTAGCTAAACGACCCCAAACACGACTCTAGATGCAATTCTCGACTCACCTAAGCATATACAAACATGTAAGCACACATATTTAAGCCAGAGGAATCACTCAAACATGGATTAAAGCATTCATACATAGCATTCTAACAAAAGAGCAATTTATGCATATATGGTCACTCAAGCACTTAAGATATCATGCCTTAGCAACCAAAACATGTAGACATTCATGGCATGTAACATAGACAATATTTACAATCGAACAAGGCATCCACGAACCAAGCCAACAACGACATACATCAAAACTCAAATCAATAACACCTATCCCATTGCTTAACTATTACATTTTATTACTTAAAACTCATACATTGAGCTCACCAAAAGCAACACTTGATGACCTTTCCTTGCCTTTGCCACCCACAAGCTATTTATCTGCATTGTCGAACAAAAGAGAGCGTAAGCATAAAAGCTTAGTGAGGGTAAGCTCTTTAAAAACAAACCTCAACAATGCAGGGTCCAAGCACGAGCTACAACTGAGATAAAATGCATGTTCATACCTCCGGTCCACACGAGCCATGATCATAGATGATGCATGAATATATACTCAATATCATGTCATGTTCAACATATTCAAAACCACAATACATGAAATCACATATATTAAACCATATAATGGCAACATAACCACAATTCGTATTGGCACCTAGCTATGACTCGAATACACGGATAACCGTTGGAACTCACATCCAACAACACAACCATTACCTGGCGGTGGGATTCCACTCATCACCGTTCACGCGGAGGGGATTCCACTCATCCTCACGCCTCATTTCACGCGGAGGGGATTCCACTCATCCTCACGCCCGTCGATGGGATTCCACTCATCACCGACCCTGCATGGACGGGATTCCACTCATCGCCACATGCCCTACGGATGGGATTCCACTCATCATCACGTAGAATATATATAAATTTCCGAGCGTACCCGTACTCCTCCTTGATGACTCAACGCCACCAAGGCCACGCGCGACTTTTGACTCATGTGTACACACTAACATCCTAATGATCGATCATTTGTACCCAAGTATACTAGTGCCAATACTAATACATTCCACAATATCATTTATTAACAACTTCCGTGCTTAGCACGTACTCACAATGACTTACTATCATGCACAAACCACATTTCCATGCCTAGCATGTACTCACCATGATCCTCGGATCAAGCAATCACCTCATAACATCATATGTATATTTCCATCACATTTATCATCCACATGCATGTAACAATGCATAAAGCCATGCCTCCACATACATGTATAACAACGTAAGCATAACCACCATAAGCATGATTAACCATGAGGCATAATTCAACACTTTAAAGATCAACCAAGGTCTCTAACTAAAGTTTGGGATTAGGCCATCACCCTAATCCCAACTCTAGGTGGGTCTACCAATCCCAACCTAGTTCACATGCTTGAACCAACACTTGAAAACCATTTAAAAGTATTTAACCACTCACCTCTACCTCCAAGCTCAATTACCAAGCAAGCATCACCTTCAAGTTTCCGGATTCCTTCCCGATGCTTCTCCAACGCAAATTCTCGCTTCTAAACAACCTCAACACAAGTAAATTAACCTCAAATCAGTCCACAACACAACGTAGCAAACCCGAAATGAAATTCAAACATCAAACACTTGTTTTTCGAACCAAGAACAACCACCAAAAGCCATTCCCGAGCAGCCCTTTTACACAGTCCAAAATTTGTGATTTTAACACATTTAACACTTCCAAATGCTTCCAATACGACCCCCAACCAATACTCTAACATCAACCCTCAATTTCCAACACAAACCACACCCAAAACTCAACTAAAAACCCTCCTAAAAACCCTCCAAAACACAAATTCGGGAAACTTAACAAAACCCTTTAAAAATCATATATGTTGAACCCTTTGGTTCATAAACTTCATATCTATCATTGTTTAATCAAAATCTCAAGTTAAACACCATAAAACTACCATTTTTATTCAAATCTCCAAAAATTCAAATTTCTAAAACATGGATGAAAATGAAAACTACTTGTACTTTTGAAGAGAGGAAGTTGAGAGCAAGTAAAAAACGTAATTACCTTTCAAAACCGAGCCAAAACGAGGGAGGAAGGAGATGAAATAGTGACTTGGAGAAAACCCTCTCCTTTGTCGTGAGAATGAAATAATTGGGGAGGGAGGAAGATGATGACAATGCTTATCTTAATATAAAGGGGTTTTAAATTTAATTATGGGTAAATTACCAAAAAGGCCATTAATAAATGGCTATTTCATTGATCCTTAAAAAGCTCTTCAACTTGCAATTAAATCAATTTGTCCCATTTAAATTATTTATTTTGAAACCCGAAATTTGAAAGAATCATTTTTATAATAAAACCGAGCCCAAATAATATTAAAATATTATTTTCACCCGACCCCTAAACCCGGGTGTTACAACCTTATTCACTTTCTAAGTTCAAAGGGAAACAATTAGCTCGGCACCTAAAATGTTAGAAAAAACCAGTTTAAAGGTCAAACTTTTCACAGTGTAAGAGGATCTCTCTCTCTCTCTCTCTCTCTCTCTCTCTCTCTCCCTCTCTCATTTTTTAAGGATAATGCTCTCATTTTACCTTTTGTATAACAATCATTCTTTGTAAGTAAATTAGCGATAAAACCTTTGAATTTCATTGGTTAAAAGGGTTCTTTACTCTTATTAAAAGTGCATGCAAGAGAAGATAATAAGATATTGAATAATAATTTTTTATAGTTTTCATAATAATAAAAAATGCTTAATAATCAGTAAATTTGTAAATACGAACAAAAAATTAAAATTATTATAAAAATTATACAACCTTTTTAATGAAAATACACACACTTGCTAAGAATTTAAGAAATTTGTTTAATAATAAAAATTCAGTAACTTAAAAAATTTAATTATTAGTTTATTTTAAAATAAAAGGGAAATAATGAATTCATTCAAAAATATAAAATTACTTAGAAATCTGTATAATAATACGAAAACCTTAAATTTTGTAGAGAATTACGGGGTAGAAATAACTAAAACTGAAGGTTCTCATAAGTAATTTAAATATATTTTAATGAGTTTAATTTTAATATAGATACAATTACATATTTAACATTAAAAAAATATAAATATATTTACATTTATAGTTTTGTGTTGAGAAATGAAAATGACTAAATTGATGTCTTTTTTAAATATTAAGGGTTAAGTTTATTTAATTATTTTGGATTGAGACTAAATTGGTAGAATAAATAAGTTTTGAAGATTAAATCTGTCATTACACCAAATCTTATTTGATGTATGTTTGTAATTTAACGAGGAGTGACCTAATGGTAACTAAAACTTAATTCAATGACTTAATTGTAACTTTTAATAAGTAAGTGGCTTAATCATATTTTTATTAATAATTGAGTGACCTCTAATGTAGTTTTTTTTAAATTTTTTATATTAGGTCAAGTGACCAACCATGACCTATGGTAGATACAACCCTGGGTGAAGAGAAGAAATGAAAAGGCTAAAAATCTTGACCTAATATATATAGGGATAAGATCTAGTTAAACAGTGTAAAACTCTTTAAGTTTTACATGTTTTTTGGATCGTTGGATGAGTGGAACAGATGACTGAGATTAACAATAAATATGTGAAGATTATCAATTGGGAAAAAAAGTAAGGAGTTAATCTCAGCCATCCATTTCGCCCATCTAACGATCAAGAAAACGTGTAAAACTTAAAAAGTTTTACACATTGTAAGTGGATCCTAACTCATATGAGATCCACTTACATGGTGTAAAACTCGTTTAGTTTTACACTAATCCATGGCCATTGGATGAGTGAAATGGTTGGATGAGATGAAAAGTTAATGAAGATAATTTTAAGGAGAAAAAATAGAAGTGTTTAATCTCATTCATCCATTTCACTCATCCAATGGACATGGATTAGTGTAAAACTAAAAGAGTTTTAACCATGTAAGTGGATCCTAACACACACACACGCACGCACGCACACACGGGATATTATCCACTTACACTATGTAGGAGTTTTTAAATTTTACACGTTTTTTTGGATCGTTGGATGAGTGAAATTGATGGATCATATTAACTCCTTAATTTTTCTCAAGTGATAATCTTCGCATATCCTACTGTTAATATGAGCCATTCATTTCACTAACCCAACGATCCAAAAAACGTGTAAAACTTAAAAACTCTTACATTGTGTAAGCGAATATATATATGGTAATTTCGTAATTAAGAGTAAAACTATATAATTGAAAATATATCAGGTTGGATCAGTGGATTTTGTTTCTAATCCCGAATCTGCCTCGCTCCAACTTCATCTCTCTTAAAATTCGTCCCAAATCCAAAATTAAAAAATACACTCCCCTAAATTGTCATCCTAATTTTATCCTATGAATTTGATATTAGGTATATATTTATCTCTTGATTTTTTTACTCATTCAGCCTTTGAACCAATTTTAGGTATCTAGTTGATCCTTAATTAGTTGGAGGTAACATGTAAGCAAAGTTTTAATGAAGTTAAGTAGCTAGATTAAGAGTAAATTTTTGATAGACATGTTGTATAAACCCATACTTATTTGAACTATAAAACCTAAAGTCATAAGTCATAAACTCTAAAACTCTAAATTATAAACTCTAAAATTCAAACCCTAAATAAAATTCTTAAACTCTAAAATATACAATGTTGTATAAACTAAAAGCTACACAACTTGTGTATCAAATAATTTTCTTAAATTAGTAAATGTGACGATTTTCATGGTGCCAAGTAGGTCAAGAAAAAAGTTCAAGTATAAAAAATTTCTAAAAAAATTATTATCAACTAGTTACTTCAATGTCAAATTCAAGTACCAACTAGGTATTTAAAGTCAAGTTCATAGCTCTATTTATAAAGACACTACATCCATTAATTGACTAGAGGTGGCACATTGGTGAAATTTTAACAAAGTTAAGTTGTTGGATTAATGGATGTAATTGTTTCCAAATTCAGGTACCAATTAGATGCCTAGGACTAAGTTCAGGGGTCTAATGCCTTAGAAATGGGTTCATGGTCAGGGTACCTAAAATTATTTTTTAATATGATTGCGCTAGTTTTATTAAAAGAGGAAAACTCTAAAAATACAATGAGAGTTTACAACTTAGGTAAATAAAATTGTTTCGGAAATATTCTTAAAAGAACATTAAACTAACGCCCCCTAGATTATAAACATGGCCATACAAAGAAAAGGTAAAAACCTTAACTCAAAAGCTCAAAATAAAATAAATACAATTGTCACCAAAGCTCGATGATGGAAGGTAAAAACCAACAACAAACAACATTAAAAAGTGCATATTACAATAATAAGGCACGTTCACAATACGATCATTACCACAACTCAATCGTGAACAAAAGCGGTGACTGTGAGCTTCTATCTAAATCTAGTTCGAAAGTCCAGAATAGAGAGAACAATAGGATAATCAAAAGAGTGCCATCTTGATCAGTCGTGACGACATCAAATTCAACCCTGATCGAAAATCAAAAGAAAAAAAAAGAAACGACCAAGCGACCGATTAAGAGAAAAAAGCGTACCAAAAGGCAAAAAATACGTACCAAAAGGTATAGAAAAACGTGTTACAATGACAGAATTATTAAATTTAAAAATTATAAAATAAAGATCTAAACAAAAAAAAAAACAAAAAATTATTGACGGTCGACAATCAGCATTATAACGCAGTCGTCGGACACGTAAAGATAAAAAAAATTGTCGAAACTATACCTTTTTTTTGTTCAAAGATGACTTCATTTCATATCAAGAAGAAATACAAAGAGTCAGTAAAAAAGCAGGGTCCCGCAATGTATGGCCCTTATAGCTTTTAGCAAACTTGGCCAAGCGATCGACCGCCTGATTACAAGAGCGGGGAACGAAAGAAAAACAACAAGAAAGAAAAGCTCTAGCAGTCAAACGTATATCCTCTTCAACGGCCGCTGAGGCCCACTCGGAAGGGGATCCCCCATTAAGCCTGTTGATAACAGCTTTACAATCAGCTTCGATGGTGATGTTGTCAAAGCCTTTCGCCAAGGACAACGTCATACCTAGCCTAATTGCCAGAGCTTCCGCCACTGCCGCTGAGGGAGCACAAAATGATTCTGACGCTCCTTGAATAAAACAGCCTGAGCTATCTCTTGCTATAGCTGCAGCTGAAACAGCCCCCGTCTGTGGATCGAAAGCAACATCACAGTTGATTTTGATTTCGCCCGGAGGAGGTGGTGACCAACCACTTTGTTCCTGAATAAGAAAGTGTTTTCCTTGTCGGGAGGAGGAGAAGGAAGATTGTTGAAATTCACTGAAGGCTTATTCCGCCCGTAGCCAAACATCCCAAAGGAGGTCCTTCTGACCCTCAAAGAACCAGTAATTCCTCGACTTCCAAATAGACCAAATGAGGAAAGCAATGAGAGCACACCCATCCTCAAAGTTGCCAAAAAGTCTAAGATCATTAATTTTGCCTCACCATTTCGGAAAACCAGGAAAACCAAGGAAATACGGAGAGTAGCTAAAACCAGAAGCCTTCCAAACCCCCTGAGCGAATAAGCAAAAGAACAGAGTATGTTCAATCGATTCTCCTTTCTCCCCGCATCGCGGGCAGCAGTCCGAGTCTTGAAAATTTCCATGCATACGAGAAGCCAAGTTTCCTTTAGTTGGGACAATATTATGACATAGCTTCCAAAGATAGGACCTGATTTTGGAAGGCACCCCTAAACTCCATATAGACTGCCAAAAACTCTTCTTTGCATCCGGATCTTCACTGGCAGAAGGAGAGGTTTTTTCTGAGGCAGAAGCCTCAATAAAGCGGTATCCTGATCGGGCAGAGTACTCCCCATTCTTCGTGCCAGCCCATATGAAGGAGTCTCGAATCTGTGGACCCCCAATCGGAATGTTAAGAATTTCTTTGGCTTCGTTCTCATCAAACATCATCTTCACCTTTTCACAATTCCAAGATCGACCATCTGAGTTCATGAGACTGCTAACCGAAGGCGAAGGAGCATTTTGGGGCATTGGAGTAGAAATCCGAAACTTTGGAAGCAGAGGAACCCAATTATCCTTCCATGTTGCAATGAACCTTCCATTCCCAACCCTCCATAGACCTTCTTCTTTCAATATCTTTACCCCTTCCTTGATTCCACTCCAAGCCCAGGATGGGTTGGAGCATTTAGGAGCTTCGAAGATATTCCCGTTTGGGAAGTAAATCCCTCTGAGCGTCCGAGCGAGGATGGACTCTGGGTTCTTAATTACTTTCCACGTAATTTTTGTTACCAGGGCTTTGTTAAACATTCTCAGGTTCCTAAAACCCACCCCCCTTGATCTTTTGGCCTGCAAAGTTCCTTCCAGTTCAACCAATGAATGCTTCTGTCCTTATTGGCACAACTATTCCACCAGAATTTAGCTACCATCGAGCTAATCTCATCACATAAAGTTACTGGTAGAAGAAAACACTGCATAGCATAAGTGGGGATGGCCTGTGCAACAGCCTTTATAAGAACTTCTTTTCCAGCCAAGTTCAGATACTTGGTTTTCCAACCTTTAAGCCTGTTCTGCACACGTTCTTTAATATACCTTAGGGTTTCTCTCTTGCTTCTTCCCCAAAAAGTCGGCAGCCCTAGATACCTTACATCTTCCTCCATAAGACTGAATCCCAACATATTAGCCAAGTGTGTTTTATAGCTGCAGCTAACATTCAGAGAGAAAAATACATAGGATTTCTAGAAACTGACTGATTGTCCGGTTGCATTTTGGAACAGCTGGAGTATACGGAGGGTGGCTACACAATTTTCTTCATTTGCTTCAGAGAAGAGAAGGCAATCATCAGCAAAAAGTAAATGGCTCAAGACCGGGCACCGTCTTGTAATTCTCAAGCCGAAGAACTGATTTCTGTCTATTTCTTTAGCAATGATCCAGGTCAAGATGCTGGAGATAAAAGTGAAGAGAAAATGGGATAAAGGGTCGCCCTGCCGCAGACCCCTACTTGCTTGAACCTCCCCAAAACGTTCCCCATTGAACATCAAAGAAAAGGAGACAGTCGTAACACACTTCATAACTCTATGGATCCACCATTCATCAAAGCCCATCTGTCTCATGACAAATTGGAGCAAGTCCCAATCAACCTTGTCGTATGCCTTTTCCAAGTCAATCTTCAAAGCCATGAGCCTTTTTCTACCCTTCTTAGCTCGCTTGATTGCATGGAAAGCCTCGTTAGCAAGAATGATATTATCGTGGATTGACCGACCATGCAAGAAGGCTGATTGGGATTGAGGAATGATATCGGGGAGAAACGCCTTCAATCTGGTAGCGAGGATCTTGGTAATCACTTTGAGAGAGAAATTACATAGGCTGATAGGTCTAAAGTGTGATACTTCTGTTGGATTTGTTTTCTTGGGGATTAGCACAATATTGGTCTTGTTTAACCCTGCTCCCATATTTCCCTCCCTAAAGAAAGACAATACCATTCCGATCAGATCCTCTTTCACCGTATCCCAATAGGTGTGATAAAAGTATCCTGGAAGGCCGTCCGGTCCAAGGGCTTTTGTAGCTCCCATACTGAAGACAACATCTTTTATCTCCTCCTCTGTCACGTCTTTTCGCAGCACACGGTTCATGTCCTCAGTTACCAAACATGGAATAAAATCTCTGAGGCTTTCATAGTCAACCGATTGATCTTTCCTGAACACCTTTTGGAAATAGAGCTGCAGAAAGTTCACAATATGATTTGGTTCCTCAAGCCAGATACCATCCTCCCCTTTTAGCCTAACAATGGCATTTGTTATGCGGTGTTGAACAGTCGTTGCATGAAAATTTTTTGTGTTTTTGTCCCCCTATTTCAGCCAACTAATCCTGGACCGTTGATGCCAGTATCTTTCCTCTTTTTCCCATTCAGAATCAATCTCCTTCGTGAGCTTCTTGAGTTCTTCCAGCTCCGACTCTAAAAGTTTTCTTCCCTGTAGAAACTTGATTCTTTCCATAAGCTTAAGCTTTCGCTCATTTTTTTGCTTTGCTTTACCTATGCTCCATTTTGCTAAAACAGCTCTAGTGTTTCGGATCTTTCTCCCAAATCTGCATGTCGCTCTCTCTCCAGGCGAGATACTCTACCCCTCAGCAACCTTCTGAGAACAATCCTCTTCAAGAGTCCATTTCGACTCAAATTTAAAGTCCTTTTTATATTTTCTGGAAAATCCCTTAGAAATGAGAACAATGGGTGCATGATCCGAAGCGACTACAATTTCCATTAACCCCACTGCGTTAGGAAAAGAAAGGCTCCATTCAGAGGAGCACAATACTCGATCAAGCTTTTCAAGGATTGCATTTTCACCACACCTCTGGTTGTACCAAGTAAAAGGACCGCCCTTAATGGGAAGTTCGATAAGCCCCGCCGAATACACAAAGTCATTAAAGATTCTAGCCTCCTCAGGGTTTACAGGGTTGCCACCCTCTTTCTCCTCTTGACTTGAGACCATGTTGCAGTCCCCTACAATAAGCCACTTGGAATTATTTGTTCCCCGAAGATTTGGCATCCTCTCCCAAAAAGCTTGTCTTTCATCTCTGTACGGTGGGCCATAGATGAAGGTTCCATACCAAGTATCTCCGTTCTTGAAAGCCACCTCGGTGTCGATAAGGTTCTTGGTCGAGTTGAGCACCGAAATGTCCACTTCTTCATTCCACCATAAGGCTAGTCCTCCCGCTATGCCGTTTGGTGCAACATAAAAGGAGAAGCTTAATTTCATCTTCATCCTGATTTTTTCTAAGTATCTTTTTTTCTGCTTTGTTTCATTGAGGAAGACAATGTCTGGTTTATACTCAGTTATAACATTTCGGAGAGCCCTAACTATTTCGGTCTTCCCCAAACCACGAACATTCCAAGCAATAGTGGTCATTGATAGACCCCAACAATAGGCAGATCCCAGAGACCAAAAATAATATTTAACCACGCCAACCAAAGAGCACCCATGTTTTAAAAGTTCAATTAAGCACCCAATCGAAGAAGACCAACACGACCAGTGCAATGAACACCCAAATCCACCGCGATCAAACCTTAACAACAAGCAAACCCAGTTAAAGATTAATGTTGTACACCAATGAAAACACTGCGAGGGGAACTAGAAGCCGTCCCAACCTCAAAGCTCCAAACAAAGGACACCCGACAAAAGCTCGCAAGAAAACGACACACACCAACCAACTGGAAAACCTCTGTCAAACCCAAAAAACAACAACAACCAGAAAGCACCGAAAGGCCACAAAACAAGACAAACCAATCACTCGCCCAATTAAAACATTATACGAACAGAGCAAAAAATAAAGAGGCAATCCACAAATAATTTCATTCCACTACAACAATCAAACCAATAGAGAATGGGGATCAACCACCAGGAAACGGGAAAGGCGAGGGGAAGGGAAAGCAAACCAGAGGTGGGGAACGCCAAAGGGGGAAGAAAGAACAGAAAAACCTGTTACCGGGCCATCACCAAGATCAGAGCAGTGACCGGCATCAGCATCTTCAAAAAATTGCAGCGGTCCGAGCCCTCTAGTCGTTTTCGCCGTACTTTCAGCAGAAATCCGGCGACCAAACCCAGAACACCAGAGCTCATGTGCCAACAAACAACGACAAGGAAGATTCGGCGGGTCCCTGCTGCTAGAGAGACTTCGGAGATAGCTTCGGAAGGGGCGAAAGTCAGATATTTTCTAAGCCACGACAAAAAGAAAACAAAAACCATAAAAAAACCGGTGGAGCAAGACGGAAGTGAGGCAAGTCGCCAACCACCCAAAGAACCGTAACCACCGCGGCTCCACTGAGTAAACCACCAGACACCACCGTCCTCTAGTACCCGGCAACCGATGACTTCTCACAGGGACCAAGTCACCCGTTTCGATAATCAAACAACAAGACGGGGGGAGATCGCAAAGACGCCTGAGACTCGGGACCTAGTTGGGAGAGAAACTTTGGGGGCGCGTGCTCTCTACGCAAGTGCTCCAAGATTTTCTTTTGTCGAAACTATACCTATAATCAAATTTAAGTACCAAATAAATGTGAAAAAAATATAGGGCCTAACTAGTACATAGGCAAATTTAAGGGAACATAAAATGCATTAAAGTTGACTTAATAAGAATAGTTTTATTTTTATATCTATCTTTTTAATAGTCTTAAGGTGATTATAAGGTAGTATATGTCCATACATATTCTTAATTCTTAATAATGCACACACACTTTGCAGACAAAATGACCAAAAATTATTTCAGCCAATAAGATGTTGACACATCACAAAGATTTATTGACCAATATATAGTTTAGGGACTCAAAAAAAAATAACATAGTTTACGTACTTATTTTGACCAAAAAATAATTTAAGGGTTAAAAGAAAAAAAAGACATAGTTTAAGGGCTTATTTTTCATTTAAGCCTATTTTCTCATACCGATTGTCTATTTTTGTTTAAAAAATATTTATCCAAATTAATTAATTCCAAATGATACTCCCTCCATCCCACAATTTTTGTCCTTTATTGACTTTTTTTGGTCAATTTTTTTCAACTTTGACTCATAATTATTTAAAATGTATTATTGATAAAAATATGAAAAATCTATTTTAAAAACCTCTAATCGAGTAGTTTTCAAATATATATTTTATATAAATTAATTATTTAAAATATTTAATATAATAATTGTCAAAGTTTAAAAATTTTGACTTTCAAAAAGTCAATAAAGGACATTTTTTATGGGACGGAGCGAGTAATATTTTGAAATAACACATTTTAAAAAATCTTATTTCAAAATGTCTTTAAATATTTTTAAATTTTCTATCCAAACGCAAGTATAATTTGCAATTAGAATTTAAAATTCGAAGTTTTTTTTAATTTCTTTGATAATGACAACTATACTCAGATTTTTTTTTGAAAGTCTAGAGAAGCCTATTCGCATATAATAATAGGGGTATGCAAAATTTGACTCGAAAAAATCGAAAACTCAACTCAACATAAAAAAAACCCGACTTGTAATTTCAAAAACTTGAGCTGAACAAATTTCAAATAAATTTTGAATTATAAAATAAAATTCAAATAACTCGAATAAATCAAAAGTTTTAGTAATTAGTGGATTACTTTTCATGTTTGAGCCGAGTCTCTCAATTCTACTTGATATATATATATATATATATATATATATATATATATATATATATATATATATATATTGTAACGACCTTGATTTCGAAATTCGATGGTCGGTTTAATCTGAAGCATGGGCTTCACGTTTGGGCCAAGAGTTTTAGCCTTTGTGAGCCTTGGCGGGCTAACATTTTGTTTTTGGGCTTGGGTTCTTAGTAGGGTGTTGGGTTGGAGAGACAATGGGTGGGTAGGATGGTAAATTCCCTCTTTTTGAAGAGAGGAAGGGTTGGGGTTCTTAATGGTTTTGCAAAAAAGTGAAGAAGATGATTATGGGTGTGCATTCGGTTAATTCTGTTAACTGGCTGAACCGAATTACACAAAATTTATTAACCGGAATTTTTTCCTTTTAACCGTTAACCGAAACAAATTTTTTTGATTAATTCGGTCGATTTTCAAGTTAACCAATATTTGTTATAAAATTTTGGGTAAATTACACAATTAGTCACTAAATTATGCTAAAATGATATTTTTAGTCACTAAACTTTCATTTTATGCTAATTTGATAAAAGTTTAATAACAATTTTATAATTTATCAAAAAACTTAAAGATCGATTTATAATTTTTAAAAGTTCAATGACCAAAAATAAATATATGTAATATATAAAATATTTAATATATAATCATTTTGTTTTATTAATCGGTTTTGAACCGAACTAATCGATAACTGACTTTCCCAAAAAAATTAATCATTAACCGAACCTACCTAAAATTAACCGAAAAAATTCGATTCGGTTAGTTAATTCAGTTAAAACCGAATACTACACACCCTAAAGGTGATATTACCTTGTCTTTTTGCTTTTCCCCATCTCTCTCATTTTCACCCCCTTCCAAGAACCAAATGTTAAAGCTTCAATGTAAAACCTATGATTGATTTTGATATAACAAAGTGCTTTAAGGACTAAATTGAAAAACTTGAAATAAATTTTTAAGTCCCTCAAAAGGTTTCAAATCAACAAGGCTTTGCTCTAGTTTGAAAAACTCAAACTCCAAAATATTTTCTAAGTGTTCCAAGGCAAAATTGTTCAAAATCATCAATGCCTATCGATACGCTCCTTGCCGTACCGATACCTTTTTTTACAAACTTGGCTACTGGAGAGAATTATTTCGATACGCCCTTTATCGTATCGAAACAGGGTATCGAAATAGATTGCATCTGTATCGATACACTCTTTCTATAAAATCAGAAGAAGTTTGAATGGTGTACCTATACGGTCTCACCTGTATCGATACAGTTTAAAAAGAATTTTTAAATTCTAAGCCTTAAATATTTTGACCGTTGTGTGTCAGTTGGTTGGTAACAAATTTTTAAAGAGTTGGTTAACCCGTACCGATATGCTCTTACCCGTATCGATACGAATTCCTCCAGTGAGCTATGTTGGAAAAATTGCATCGATACGGTCTTGCCCGTATCGAAACGGTGCCCTAACCCATATCGATACGCCTACACGCTTATCGATACGCCCCTCTTGTAATTGTGCAACAACTCTTTCTTTTTTGAGACAAGTATCGATACGCCTCCCGTGTACCGATACGATAGGCTGCAGAAGTGCATTTATGATGGAAAGAGAGGGTCCCAGCGGCTATAATCAATTCCCTAACCACCCAAACGACTATAATTAATGGAGAAGGTATAAAATCAAGCCTATTGAAGACAAACAACAACTATTGCATCCAAGAGAAACATCTATACAAAAATCCAAGCTCAAGTGCTAAAAAGTCTCATTCTTGTAAAATCCCAAATTGTCTTTGAGTGTAATTCTTATCGTGTATTTCAATTTAGGTTGAGTGCTTGTATTAAAAGGGGCAAATCTGTATCCCAGTGAGGGTTTGGTTAATTTTGGGTAGAAAATTGACCGGTCTTGTGAAGGTTACCTCCTAAGCCTAGAAAAGGGGAAGAGCAATTAGTGAATTATTGGAAAATCCTTAGTGGGAGCTAAGGTAGTGGATGTAGAGTTCATTTAGAACTTGAACCACTATAATTACCTTGTTCTTCATTTTATTCATACCACTTCTCATACAAAATTTTAAAGACCCAATTCACCCCCATCTTGGCTTTGATCAATCCCTTTATCCACTCAACAATTAGTATCAGAGCCTACCTCTTTGAAGGATTAGCAACCGAAAGATGAGATTCTAGGAAGAGTGTGATTATCTACAAAGCAAGCCATGGCATCTACCTCCGGCTCTAGCATGTACGAGTCTCAATCGGTCACCAAACCGCCTTTCTTCAATGGTGACAACTATCCTTTTTTGTAAGAACCGGATGCGTCTCTTCCTAAAGTCTAGTGATTATCTTGTTTGGATGCTATAGAGGATGGTCCCATCATTCCGATAAAGAGAGGCGATGAAGGTAGACTTGTGCCGAAAAGAAAAATAGAAATTAGTGAAGATGATCGAAAAAAAGATTCAAATCAATGACAAGGCCCTTCACATGCTATTTTGTGCCTTTGGACCGGATGTCTACTCTAAAGTTTCTTCCATCGAAAGTGCTAAAGAAGTGTGGGATACACTTGAGACAACCTATGAAGAGACAAGCGATGTGAAGGAAACAAAGATTGGAATTCTCAATCTTAGTTATGAGAATTTCAATAAGGAGCCCGACGAAACCGTATCAAAGATTTTTGATCGTTTTTCAACCATCATCAATTGACTAAAGGGTTTTTGGAGAGATCATCCCGGAGGACGAGCTAGTCCGGAAGCTATTCTACTCTCTTCCCGAGTCATGGGATCAGAAAATAACCGTTATCATCGAGGCAAAGAACTTGAAGACATTAAAGCTTGATGAGCTAGTTGGTTCTCTCCTAACTCATGAAATCATGAAGCAAGGAATGGAAGATGAAAAGAAGAAAGAAGAGTGGAGAAGCTTGAGGTAGACAAAAAGAAGAAGCTAGGAGTGGCTCTCAAAGCTTCTCTACATGAGGAGAGCACTTCTAGTGAGGAGGAAGATCTTGAAGAATTGGCTATGATAGCCAAAAGATTCTCACGATTTATGTGGTCCAACCGGGGTAGAAAATTTCAAAGAAAGATGGACTTCAAGACCAAGAACAAAGAAGAAGAAGAGGATCCGATCATATGCTATGAGTGCAAGAAACCGGGTCATATTCGTTCCGAGTGTCCTCAACTCAAGAAGAAGGGCTTTGAGAAGAAGAAGAAGGTCAAAGCAAAGCTTGCTACTTGGAGTGATGAGAAATTATCCGAGGATGAGGAACAAGAAGTGGCCAACATTTGCCTCATGGCTCTTGAGGAGGATTCTTCTATGGTAACCTCTAACTCATCTACTTTTGATTTTACATATGATGAATTGCATGAAGCATATGATGAGTTACAAGAGGTGTTTGACGAGTTAGTTGAGAAGTATAAGGAGTCCATTTTGAAAAATAAAAAAAGTCATTTCAGATTTGCATGCTAAAAATGATTTAATTTCTCAAGCTAACTTGGAATTTGAGAAAAAGATTTTAGGTCTACAAGATGAACTTAAATACTTTCAAAATGAAAATGTAGATTTAAATAATCTTATTTCTCAATGTAACATTGAACACCAAAAGGTGTTAGATGAGCTCAATGAGCTCAAAAAGTCTTTCAAAAGTGTTGGTACTTTGAAAATTGAAATAGGTGAATCATCTAGAACAAATCAACCTAAGAGAAAGAACTTTAACTACAAACAAAGTGGCTCCTATAGGCATAATAAAACTAAAAGAATTAGAAGTGTATGGGTTCCTAAGGAACTTGTCAAATCTAATAATGTTATGCCATGTCACCTTTGATTCCTAAGGGAACCAAGATTTTGGGAGCTAACACTCGTGGACCCAAAATGATTTGGGTACCAAAAATCAAAGCTTAATCTCTTTGTTTGTAGGGGAGCATTGCTACAAGGCCAAAACTCGTGGTACCTTGATAGTGGATGCTCGAGGCATATGACCGGAGACAAGAGTCGATTCATGGATTTAAATCCAAAAAGTGGAGGAGTAGTGACATTTGGTGACAACTCCAAAGGCCACATTGAAGGTATTGGCTCCATAAATAATCAGTCTACCATACTCATTGAAAATGTATTGTATGTCAATGGTCTAAAACACAATTTATTAAACATTAGTCAATTGTGTGATAAAGGGTTTAATGTCTTATTTGATAAAAATGAGTGTAAAATTGTTGATATTAAATTTAATAAAACAATGCTCATTGGTCATCGCATAGGAAACATATACATGGTGCATCTAGATGACATTCATACATCCAATGCATGTTTTGTTGCACAAAATGAAAATGATGCATTGTTATGGCATAGGAAACTAGGACTTGCTAGCATTAGTGTTTTAGAAAAATTAGTTTCCCTAAATCTAGTTAGAGGCTTACCCAAGATTAAGTTCTCAAATGATAAAATATGTGATGCATGCTCTAAGGGTAAACAACATAAATCATCCTTTAAATCCATTAATGATGTCTCTACTAGTAGATGTTTACAATTAATTCATATGGATCTATTTGGACCAATTAGGACTACTAGCTTGGGTGGAAAATCATATGCCTTTGTGCTTGTTGATGATTACTTTAGATATACTTGGGTTCTCTTTTTAAGCACCAAGGATGAGGTGTAGAGTGTCTAGAAGTTCTATATTTTATGCACATTCCTGCCCTTATTATTGTTGTTCTTAAGCTTAATTAGGCATAATTAGCTGCATGTCATGCATTATAACAGTATTTCTTCTTTTACCACACTTTTATTGAATATCTTATATTTGGTAGAGAAAAGGTACTGTTTTAGTTAGTTTTCTATTTCAGGTGCTGGTTGCTGATCAGAGGAAGAGAGGACAAGAAAGTAGGGAGCAGAAGGAGCTGTAATGAAGTAGTTCCAGTTGCCACCAAAGACGCTACCGCTGCAGAATGCCACCGCCAAGAATGTCGCCGCCGTAGAATGCCGCCCATACGACAATATGCTGACATAGTCAAGATGGGCCTCGTTTGATAGAGGATATTTTTCTAAGTCCATTTTGCCCAATCTTGCATTTTTCTAAGGCCTAGAGCGGTGTATAGAGCTGATTGAAGATCGATAAGCAAGGTGGCTTATACTTACTTGTTGAACAAGTAATCATCCAAAGAAGTCCATATTTAAGTCAGAATTGAATGACGCATTAAATATTAAAGCTATTTTATCATCAACGAAGACTTCTACTCCTAGGAGGATTTAACCTTAAGCCAAGCTCTATATATACCCATGTATGTGAGGGTATAGAGGCATAGAGATCAATAGAGATAGATAGAGGGAGTCGGCTATGTTCTAAACTCCTTAGGGTTTAGGTTTTTGCTTGTAAAGTAGTTGTGAGAAACGATTGTATTAGGTTAAGTTGTTTTGCAATAAATATTCCAAGTTTGCTTAATCTATGCACTTCATTCTTTCAATTATTCTACACCAGCTAGTTGAGAGAATCCATTTGTCGGGCACGAAAGTGCAAGGCTCACGAAAGGGTTAAGCACGGTCACAACATGTTGGGGCGTGACTAACTTGGTTCCACATCAGTCTACAAGTTTCAGCGGCTAAAAAGGATTACCAACCAAGTTGACTAGCTCGTGTTAGGTTGACGCTGAGATTGCTAGGTATTGCCTACATCACGTTAGCTCTCGAGCATCCTAACCTAGAAATAAGAGGGATCACTACCGACTATCCTGCCGAACTTGGAGTATCTGCCATACTTGACGTCAGGACTTTTTTCAATTCCACTTGCCGAGACAGTACACTCCTGCAGTGGTAGTGACCCGCTGCGGCCGCATGATAGGGTCGTAGCCTGCCGCCTGCCATACCCGCCGAGGCAGCATATTGTGGTAGTGTAATCCAACCTTAACCTATGCAATGTAGTCTACACACTGTTGAGCATCAATTACCTTGCCCATTCTACCACTCTGATCTCCCTACTTTAATTAATTATGTTTTTAGTTTTATTCCTTTAACCAAACCTAAAATTAATTCTGCATTTAAATTTCTTGTGCAAATACACACTCGAAGAAACTATTCCAATCCTCGTGGGATTCGACATCTTATATATTATAACTTGGCAGAAGTTTGCACTTGCGCTCTCACAAAAAGGGAACACCTACACGCCCTACATGAGGCTTTAGAAAACTTCATCACATTTTCAAAAATAACATAAAATGATCTTGAGCTTAAGATTTCTCACATTAGTAGTGATCATGGAACCGAGTTTCAAAATCTAGGTTTTGAAGAGTTTTTAAATGAAAATGGTATGAGCCACAATTTTTTGGCACCTCGAACTCCTCAACAAAATGTGGTAGTTGAGAGGAAAAATAGGACTTTACAAGAAATGGCTAGAACTATGCTTTGTGAAAACAATTTACCTAAATATTTTTGGGCGGAAGCCACTAACACCGCTTGCTATATTATTAACCGAGTAATGATTAGGCCTATTTTAAAGAAAACTCCTTATGAGATTTTAAAATAAAAAAGGCCTAACATTAGCTATTTCATCCTTTTGGTTGCAAGTGTTTTGTTTTAAATGATGGAAAAGACAATTTAGGTAAATTTGATGTAAAAAGTGATGAAGCTATTTTTCTAGGTTACTCTTTAAACTCTAAAGCTTATCGTGTGTTTAACAAAAGAACTATAGTTGTAGAGGAATCTATACATGTTGTTTTCAATGATAACCTCATTCCGAGGAAGGAATCTTGTGATGATGATGATGTAGGAATCCTTGATGCCTTTGATGGAGGACAAACTTCAAATGAGGATGAAATTCCAACTAAAGAAGAAGATGCACAAGATCCACCTTTTGACGCCTTGAAGGACTTGGCTCTTGAGGAAAAGGAAGTGAGCTACCTAAGAGAGTACAACTATGTCAAAGGTGGTGAAATCTTGGGTGATCCATCCAAGGTGGTAACTACTAGATCATCTCTCAAACTCATGAATCATGTTGCTTTTATCTCATGCATTGAGCCTAAGAATATTAAAGAAGCATTAAAAGATGATTTTTGGATTATGGCTATGCAAGAAGAGTTAAACCAATTTGAGAGAAGTAATGTATGGACATTATTTGAAGGGCCTAGTAATCAAGCTACTATAGGAACTAAATTAGTATTTAGGAATAAACTAGATGAGAATGGTAACATTGTAAGAAACAAAGCTAGACTAGTTGCTCAAGGTTACACTCAAGAAGAGAGAATAGATTTTGATGAAACCTATGCACCCGTAGCTAGAATGGAAGCTATTAGGATGTTGCTTGCATATGCATGTTATCATAATTTCAAGCTTTTTCAAATGGATGTGAAAAGTGCATTTTTAAATGGTTTTATAAATGAAGAAGTGTATGTAGAACAACCACCGGGTTTTGAGGATTCAAAATTTCCAAATCATGTTTTTAAGCTAACCAAAGCACTTTATGGTTTAAAACAAGCTCCTAGAGCTTGGTATGAAAGGCTTTCAAACTTTTTGATTGAAAAAAGTTTTGAAAAAGGTAAGGTGGACACTACACTTTTCATAAAAAGATATAAAAATGACATCTTAGTAGTGCAAATTTATGTTGATGATATTAACTTTGGATCTACTAATGAATGTCATTGCAAAGAGTTTTCTAAGTTAATGCAAGGTGAATTCGAGATGAGCATGATGGGGGAGCTCTCATTCTTTTTGGGACTCCAAATCAAACAAAGGAAGGATGACACCTTCATAAATCAAGCAAAGTACGTAAAAGATATGCTCAAGAAGTTTAGCTTGGAGAATGCAAAGCCTCAAGCCACACCAATGAGCTCATCTACAAAGCTTGACAAAGATGAAGGAGGTAAGTGTGTTGACTCTAAGCTTTATCACTTTATGATTGGATCTTTGCTTTACCTTACCGCAAGTAGACCGGATATATTGTTTAGTGTTTGCTTGTGTGCTAGGTTTCAAGCTAGTCCCAGAGAGTCTCACCTTATAGCCGTTAAAAGGATCTTTAGGTACCTTAGAGATACTCCTTGTTTAGGTCTTTGGTATCCTAGAGACTCAACCTTTAACCTTCATGATTATTTGGATGCGAATTATGGGGTTTGTAAAATTGATAGGAAAAGTACTTCCGACACTTGCCAATTCTTAGGTAGTATGCTCATATCTTGGTTCTCTAAGAAACAAAACAGTGTAGCTTTATCTACCACCAAAGCTGAGTACATATCTTTAGGGAGTTGTTGTGCTCAAGTCCTTTGGATGAAGCAACAACTCTTAGATTATGGAGTTAAAGTTGAAACCATACCCCTCAAGTGTGATAACACTAGTGCAATTTGTCTCACCAAAAATCTCATCCAACACTCTAGAACCAAACATATAGAAATAAAGCATCATTTCATTAGAGATCATGTCCTTAAGCAAGATGTTGTTATAGAGTATGTTGACACCTTGAAACAACTAGCGGACATTTTTACCAAACCTCTAGACAAAGAGCGTTTTTGGTCCCTTAGGAGAGAGCTAGGTCTAACTAGCCTATCTTGACCCATTAGGACTCTTTTGAGGTTAAAATTGCTTGAATTTGTGAAAATGCGTGTTTATGTGTTGTTGATCTTGATAGAAATCATGCTTATAGCTAGGGGAGTATGCTTCTATTAGTATATGCTTAGACATGTTCATTCATCAATTGCATACATTTAAGAGATGTTAAAGTCGAGTCTTTGGTCGTTCTAAAAGCCAAAAATGCATTTCTGGGCATAGGGTATCGATACAGCCTTATGCGTATCGATACAAGTACTTCATTAGTTTACCATATTGCATTTTCTCTCTTGCGGGTATCGATACGGTTAAACCTGTTTCGATACAAGTTGTGAGCGTTTCGATACGGATTCCATCTGTTTCGATACGGTTCCTTGATACGTGGTTCCAGGGCAAAA
Source organism: Hibiscus trionum (assembly GCA_030270665.1). Taxonomy (NCBI): domain Eukaryota; kingdom Viridiplantae; phylum Streptophyta; class Magnoliopsida; order Malvales; family Malvaceae; genus Hibiscus; species Hibiscus trionum. The sequence goes on from BSYR01000004.1 coordinate 20,736,141, forward strand.
TTGTTCAAAATCGGCAATGCGTAACGATACGCTCCTTGCCGTATCGATACATTTTTTACAAACTTGGCTACTGGAAAGAATCGTTTCGATACGCCCTTTACCGTATCGAAACAGGGTATCGAAACAGATTGCATCTATATCGATACACCCTCTCTATAAAATCAGAAGGAGTTTGAATGGTGTACCGATACGGTCTCACCCGTATCGATACGGTTTAAAAAGAATTTTTAAATTCTAAGCCTTAAATATTTTGACCGTTGTGTGTCAATTGGTTGGTAACAAATTTTTAAAGAGTTGGTTAACCCGTACCGATATGCTCTTACCCGTATCAATACGAATTCCTCCAGTGAGCTATGTTGGAAAAATTGAATCGATACGGTCTTGCCCATATCGAAACAGTGCCCTAACCCGTACCGATACGCCTACACGCGTATCGATACGCCCCTCTTGTAATTGTGCAACAACTCTTTCTTTTTTGAGACAGATATTGATACACCTCCTCGTGTACCGATACGGTAGGCTGCAGAAGTGCATTTATGGTGGAAAGAGAGGGTCCCAACGGCTATAATCAATTCCCTAACCACCCAAACGGCTAGAATTAATGGAGAAGGTATAAAATCAAGCCTATTGAAGACCAAAAACAACTATTGCTTCCAAGAGAAACATCTATACAAAAATCCAAGCTCAAGTGCTAAAAAGTCTCATTCTTGTAAAATCCCAAATTATCTTTGAGTGTAATTCTTATCATGTATTTCAATTTGGGTTGAGTGCTTGTATTAAAAGGGGCAAATCTGTATTGTGAGATATTCTACTTGCCTTCAACTTCTTCTTTGTATCCCAGTGAGGGTTTGGTCAATTTTGGGTAGAAAATTGACCGATCTTGCAAAGGTTACCTCCTAAGCCTAGAAAAGGGGAAGAGCAATTAGTGAATTGTTGGAAAATCCTTAGTGGGAGCTAAGGTAGTGGATGTAGAGTTCATTTAGAACTTGAACCACTATAATTGCCTTGTTCTTCATTTTATTCATACCACTTCTCCTACAAAATTTTAAAAACCCAATTCACCCCCTCTTGGCTTTGATCAATCCCTTGATCCACTCAACATTCAACCTTTGTCCGTTTGGGATAGAATTTCAGAATTTGAGTTGAGGGCATTTTGAGGTAAAAATCATCAAGATTGGTGGATGATGAGTTTTCATGGGGGGTTGGAAGAAAAAGAACGAGAATGGGGTTTTGACTCAATTCCTTGTAGTTAAATCATCGCTTTAGTCTCTTTTAATCTTCTAGCAATGTTGTAATTCGTTTTAAATTGTTAATTTGGTTGCTTTTTGGTTTGGTGATATTTGGTCCTTCATCTTGGAAATCATTAATTTGGTTGCTTTTTGGTTTGGTGATATTTTGGTTGCTTAAATGCTTGAGAACTCTATAATGGAAAATCTTAAGATTGGAGTGAAAACAACATAAAAATAGTAGGAAACCACTTAAACCACTCTCCATAACTTTTAGGTTCATTTTGGGTCTTAATTCTGGGTTTTGGGGGGGTATGTGAGTTGAATTACAAACTCCAGAATGTAAGTTCTGGGTTCGAGTAGTGATACGTGTTGAACGCGTATCGGTACCTCATGTTAAAATTTGGTAAAACCAAGCATTTATTAAAGAGAGTATCGGTACACCATAGAGCGTATCGGTACACCTTATTCCATCCAAATTCCAGTACCAAATTTGGGTATTGGTACGCTTGTGAGCGTATCAATACCGTTCTCATATCGGTACGCCTTCCCGTGTATCGGTACGGTGTTTTGGATAAAAGCTCCCTATAAGGAAAAATGAGTATCGATACGCGCATGAGGGTATTGATATAGAGTGTATCGATACACGCATGGGGGTATTGATACAGAGTGTATCGGTACGGGACAGAGAGTATTGGTACTCGCTGGGCAATCTGCCCGAAAAATACATTTTGAGTTCGAGGGACCTATAATTCGAGGACTAAGGCCTGATGGGTTTCTAAAGGGGTAAAATGAACAGTACAGTCAAGAAACCGAGTTTTAAGCCTCATATACGAGCTTAATGGGTAATAACTTAATTAAAACCTTGAGATGACTTGTGATGTTATATTAATAAAGATCCTTGGTGGGTCAAATGATGAATGTATGCCACGTAAGGGCATCCTTTTGGTTGAGTCACCTTGTTTGGTGGGATTCTGGATACCCGTGTGAAAAGAGAGTGTTGAAATACCATGGTTAAGGACTTTCGAATGTATGAAACCCGATGCTAAGTGGGATTGGGACTCATTCGAAGATGCTCGTTTAGAGATTCCAAGCATGAGTGTATGAACCTGATGCTTAGTGGGACTGGGCCTCACTCAGAGTGTGTGTACCCAATGCTTATTGGAACCGGGCCTCACTCCAAGTTTGCTTGTATTATATGTATGGTTGCTATGTGAGATTGTTTACATTCTTGTTGTTGATATATGTGTTTAGGCAGCTAGAGGTAGCGCCCTATTGATTTGATGTCATTGCCATGTTATCATCCTTAATTGCATGCTCAGATTTATGATTTGCATGAAGCATGGTTGATTGGAAGTGTATCGACATAGCTTCGTTAGCTCAGCATTCAGAATTGTAGTTTCCATTTACATGATTAACGTGCATCGTCGGAGAACCATCCGAGTACAATACTTAGATTAGTGGGCTATGTATTCGCAGGACCCTATGTTGTATTGTTACTCTTGTTTTGGATTTCAAAATAAGTGTTGAATGCTTTAATTATGTAATTTTAAATAGAGCTCCTAATGTAGTGTTTAAACTATATTTCTATTTTGAAATGTTTCAAACTTAATGGATTTAATGAATGAATGTGATTTGAGCTAAATCTAGTTGCTCTATTCTATGGTTTTGGGTTGGGCTTGAGCCCCAAATGTGACATCCGGGTTGAGGGTGTTACATTTAGTCGTATCAAAGCCTAGGTTTAGCCGGTTCTAGGAAGCCCCGGGGTTGTCTAGAGAGTTTTGTATAGGTATCTAACAAATATGTTGCCCATAAGTCTAATTCGTACTTGTTTAAGCTAATTATTCGATGGTGTAACCTTATTTGTTTGCGCGTGCAGAAAGAAATCATGTCAAAGAGAGCGTGCGCGAGAGAGAGGAGATTTGGGGCTCTCAGAAAGATAGCTATGATGAGGATTAATCCTCGATGCGGAGGAGGTGTCGGAGGATGATAGGGGTGGAGGAGCCAATTATTTCTCTCATTTGTATCAGGCCCTTCACCGGATTGTGAGGGCCATACCGAGGCCTTTTGCTACCCCTCGGGAGGCACCTATTGAGAGGGTGCGTCGCCATGGTGCTACAGAATTTCTTGGATCAGGAAAAGACAACCCGGTTAAGGCTGATCAGTGGTTGAGTGACACTCGTTGGATCATGTGTCAGATGAGGTTGAGATCTGAGGACAAGTTGACATGTGTTCTTTCCTTGTTGAAGAAGAATGCCTGAGAATGGTGGGAGACCGTAGAGTTGGGTTGGTATCCTAACCGACCTACATGAGACGACTTCTTGGATGAGTTCGAGAAGAAGTATGTGGGAGAGGCCTACATTGATAGTTTGAGGGATTGGTTCAACCATTTGGTCCAAGGGAACCAGTCAATATTTAAATATGAACAAGAATTCCTATAGTTTAGTATGTATGCCCCTGAGTTGGTTGCTACTGAGAAGATGAGGTGCAAGAGGTTTTTGAAGGGTTTGAGGAAGGAAATTCAGACTTATCTTACTGCTGCCCCACCGAAAGTGTTTTCAGAGTTAATTGCTAGTGCCAAGTCGCTTGAGCAAGTGCAAGGTTTGACCTATAGCCCGTCTGGTAGGAAAGGGAGCTCAAGTGGGAGGTCTCAGAACTTCTCCAACAACTCGCAGTCTTACTCCGGGAGGAATAGAAATTGTTGGAACCAAGGTAGATGAGCTTCAAACCAGAATTTGAGATTAGGCAGTAGGTCGTCAGGGCATCAGCAAGACAATACGTAGTCAAGGCTTAAGAGGACTGTGAGGCTACATGTCTAGACATCATAGTGGGAGTATGATCCAGTCTACCGCTAGGGCACCAGCAAGACAATACACAGTCAAGGCTTAGAAGGAATGTGAGGCTACAGATGTTATCTCAGGTACATTACCTTGTTTTATGTTCTTATTTTTTTCTCTTGTGGATTCGGGGTATACTCATTCCTACATCCGTAGTGGAATATCTCAGTAGTGGGGTATTCTGCTGAGGACCTTGAGATAGGGGTTCGTGTGACGAGTCCTTTAGGGTATGATGTTTTGGTGGATAAGTTGTATCAGAGATGTCCGATTGAGGTTCAAGGTTAGATCTTTCCAGCCGATTTGATGGTGTTAATGTTCTAAGAGTTTGATGCTAACCTAGGGATGGATTGGTTGTTTGAACATGATGCGTGTTTGGGTTGTAGAGCGAAGAGTCTGAAGCTTCATGGTTGGGATGGGGAAAAGTTAGTAGTGAAGGGTGAGAGGAATCTTGCCTTTACAATGTAGTGTCGGTCTTGGCGGCACAAAGAATGATCCAACAAGGATACGAGGCCTTTTTGCTCGCTTGGTTGAAACAAGTGTTTAGAGTCCGATGCTTGAGAGTCTTTAAACTGTTAAAGATTTTGTCGATGTGTTTCTGGAAGAGTTAGCCAGACTTTCTCCAAATCGTGAGTTAGAGTTTCAGATAGATGTAATGCCCGGCACGACACCAGTGTCCATTGCTCTGCATCGTATGACACCAACAGAATTGAGAGAGTTAAAGAATTAAATCCAAGAGTTGTTAGAAAGGGGTTTCATTCGAACAAGCATCTCACCTTGGGGTGCACCGATCTTGTTTGTTAAGAATAAAGATGAGTCAATAAGGATGTATGTCTATTAACGTCAGCTCAACAAGGTGACGGTGAAGAACCGTTATCCTCTACCAAGGATTGATGACTTGTTTGATCAGTTGGGAGGTGCTTGTGTGTTTTCAAAGATCGATTTGAGGTCAGGTTATTACAAGTTGAAGGTAGTAGAGGAGGATGCTCAGAAAACCGCTTTCAGGACGCGATATAAACAATATGAGTTCTTAGTAATGCCTTTTGAGCTTACCAATGCACCAGCAGCTTTCATGGACTTGATGAACCGAATTTTCCAGCCTTATCTAGATCAGTTTGTGATGGTCTTCATTGATGACATCTTGGTTTATTCGAGCTCGGAGGAGGAGCATGATTTTCATCTTTGTATTGTTTTTTAGACCTTAAGGGATGTAATCACTAATTTTGTCCCGGTTTTAAACCTATCTATCTTTATGTTTACAAGCTTGTCAAAATTGGGCTTTTATTAAAGAAAAAGAAAAAAAAAGGAAAAAGGAAAGAAAAAAAAGGAAAACGAAAAATTAAAAATTGTTAGCATTACCATGACAGTTTTGTTTCTATTAATATTTGTTGTCCATTATAATACTATTAATATAACTAATTATTATTAATAACTATTATTATTAAATATCATTATTATTACTATTCATATTATTAATTATTACTATTACTATTATGATTATGATTATCTTTTATTACTATTATTACTATTACTATCATTTATTATTAATATTATTATTATAACATGAATAAAATAAATAAACAAACCCAAATAAGAATAAATAAATGAAGCTCGTATATTAGAAAATAAGAGTCCATTACAAATACAAAAAATACAAAACCCAAAATAAATAAACAATACAACCCAAATATTTTGAACCCAACAAGCCCATTACACCCGAAACCCTAACTTCCCATTTTGTTTGCGCAGCTCACCCAGAGCCGTTAGATCTAGAGAGTGTATCTAACGGTCCAGGATTACACCGCGCCAAAGCAAACCCTAGAGATGCAGGCCCTTCAACTCTAGCGCCGCATCACCAGGTCCGTTCGATCTAGTCGCCTATCAACGGTCCAGATCTGCCAGAAACCAAAACCCTAGTACGCCCCGGTTTCTATCACGCGTCGCACGTGCCTCGACCGTCCGATCCAGAATGCATCGTACGGCTGAGATGGCTCTAGATCCCCCACGCTTCCAACGCGCGCGCGTCGTCGTCACGAACGGACGATTGGCCTTCCACGTCAACCGTTGACATTCTGGATTCCACACGCCTGAAGCCCCCTACCACCAGCACGCCCGGTCACTGGCCTGTCTCCTCCCTGCTCTGCCACCAGCACGCTCCGACACTCCCCATCGGGCCAAAACCGACACACGCAGACCTAAGCAACAGAAGCCAGACAACCCCAAAACATTAAAGAGACAAAAAAACAAATAAAAAAGGGTCAGAGTTAGAAGAAAAATTAAAAAGAAAAAAGCAAGCATGCAAATGGAGTCAATCAGATCGGAATAGACACAGAGAGCAGAGAAAATGATGTAGTTTGTATTTTTTTTCTTGTAATCGAAAACATAATCGGCTATAAAAAGCCACAGCAAAAATTGTAAGGGAGGTTTTTTTTCCGAACTCAAGCAATAAAAAAAACATCAAAGTTCCAGAGGTATCTCGTCTTCAGATTTTTTTCACTGCATGCAAGTGAGAAAAGAGAAAAAATGAGAGTTTTTTAGGTTTTACCGTTCATCGTTTCGACGTCCTCTTCGCTTCGTTTCCTCTTCCGTCTTCGATAAGCCATCAGGCCGTTGACTAGGTTGCATATGGTGAGACGCCGATGAGGAGAACAGAGTTTTTTCTGTTCCGAAAGGGACACCGGCGATAGGGAGGCGAGAAGGGTTTCGAAAGAGAGTCAGTTTTTTTTTTGGGATTTTACAAAAATCAAATCTGCCAAAAGAGGCAAATTTTGGCATGAAAGGGCATTTTATATTGTCGCGATATTTTAAAATGGATTTATTTACATGTTAGGTCCCTTCGTGTTTTTCAAACCTTAGAAAAGGGTTTCCGCCCTTCAAAGTTCTGCCCGTGGTCCCTCAAAGTTTTTAAATACCTTTATTTTCCTCCTTAATTTTGTTGTAACCTGTTTTCCAATGGTCCAATTGCCCCTTTGGCCCCTCGAATTTGTTGCGTTCTTTTAATTGTGTCCTTATTTCGTGAATTAATTAGTTTTTCGAATGGTTTTATTACTATTTTGTCCCCCTAATCCTCGGTTTAATTGCTTTTTTTGTCCCCACCTTTATGTATGTTTAAATTTTAGTCCTTTATTGTTCATGTTTATATTTTGATATTAATACGCTTTAAATTCGGTTACGGCATATTATTGCATTAATCTATGTGGTGACGTCGCTCGTAGTGTAATATGTATGATTATATATTTATCATTTTGTCTTGTGAAGCCATCTATTAACTTTATTAGATTTTATGTATCTAGATCAATGTGCATATTAGTTGGTTTTTTTTTATTTTGTTTTTATGGAAATATGCATATAAATGTTATAAGTTTTTTTATTTAATAATTACACCCATATATATGTCATCTAATTTTTGCTTTATGTAATAATACGTATGTATATTATAAGGTTCTTATATATATGTATATATATATATATATATATATATATATGTATATATATATATATATATATATATATATACACGTGAACGTATGATTTATCTAATTATCGTTCTTTAATTTTTGTTTTCATTCGATCCGGTCCATTTCCGGATTTTTCAGCTTTAGTTTTTTTTACCTATTCGTCATTAGCTCACGGTCCCGGTGTCCGCGTGGGAACGGTATTCCGAATACTCGGATATCGACTCCTTTAGCGCCGTAGGACTTTAGATTAGATTTAATTTTGTATTCATGCATTTCGTCTTTTAGAATTATTTTCAAAGGTGTGATGTCCATTTATTCAGAAACGAACGGGGCCAGCACCAGTCGTAGTGGTGGTGGTTTAGGCGTTCGTTCTCGAATATTAGGATTTTTTTCGAAATTTACTCGCGTACATAACCAAGTTAAAGAGGCTGTTTAAGAGCCTATAATGGGCTCGACTACCTTATATCTTCGTAGGAATATCGTTTCTCCGTACGGATATAGCTAAAGGGTCCCCTCGAACTGAACTCGATTGAAATAAGCCTATAATGGGTGACGACCGGGGGCCTTGCTACCCTTAAGAGGGGACAGTAAGAACAATTCGAGTACCTTCTAGAACCAAAACTGCATGTAGCGAACTAGAAAGTCTTCCCTTTAGAGCCATGCGGAAGACCTAGGTGCTAGACAAAAAAAGGGTGTATTTGTGCTTGTTTATCTATGTTTTATTTTACACTAACCCATTTGTTTTGATGTTTTCATACATCATATTTAATTTCTACATATCATAATCGCATAGCATCATCATAAGCTCATTACCCATCCATTCATAGTTGCATCATCACATTACGACATTCATCATGCATTTTCATGCATTTACTTCCGAGATGTTGTGATTAATCATCGGGATGTTCCTTAGGAGTGATACTGGGTAAGGAAAAAGATCAGCTGAGTCAGCACCCTTACGGAACCCTACGAAGAACTAAGATGGTGAACGAAGATCGATTGGACCAAATTGAACAGACTCAAAGGGATATGCAAGCGGATTTGACCAAGAAGTTGAAGGACCAGTTAGCTAAGGCCCAAGAGGAAATGAGGGAGCAGCTCAAGAAGTCTCAAGAAGATATACTAGCCCAGATAGGCCAGATGCTAGGAACCCGACCTTCCGTACGAGGGGAAGCCTCAAACGGTAATTCGCAAACAAGACCTATCGTTGAGAATGAAGATCTCCCGTATCGTCCGGGATTTACCCCCACTCATGTTAGGGTCCAAGCTACCCCTCAGGTGATACTCGATCGAGGAAAATTGCCACTTCATCAGACCGACGCCCCTTTCCCTGCTAATATGCCCTCCGCACCGGAAGAAAGACCCGGAGGAAACCAAGCCGAGAATTTCGTCTCAGACATTGATCAGTTAATGGAAATTGAGAAGCCGAGATTTGAAGCCTCTAAAGAGATCGCGGGCCGTTGCAAGCGACTCGAGGAAAAGTTGGAAGCCATGGAGGTGGTCGATGCTTTCATCGGTTTTGACGCCACCGAACTCAGTCTTGTCTCAGATCTAGTACTACCCCCTAAGGTCAAGGTCCCGGAGTTTGAGAAATATGATGGAACGAGTTGCCCCCGTGCTCATCTCACCATGTTTTGCCGAAGGATGACCGGGTATGGCGGGGATGACAAGCTGTTAATCCATTGTTTCCAAGACAGTCTCTTGGGATCCACCATCCGGTGGTACAATCAATTAAGATGTCATCATATCAAGACGTGGAAGGATTTGGCCAAGGCCTTCCTAGCATAATACAAGCATGTCAGTGACATGGTACCGAACCATTGGACCCTACAACACATGAAACAGAAGTTAAATGAGAGTTTTAGGCATTATGCACAACGATGGAGAGATGTGGCAGCTCAAGTGCAACCCCCACTTCAGTGAGTAAGAAACGGTGGTCATATTTATCCAGACTTTGGAGGGGCCAATCTTGGATCGCCTCATAGGAAATGCAACCACCAACTTCTCCGAGCTAGTGCTATCTGGTGAGCTCATTGAAAATGCCATAAAGAGTGGTAGGATTGAGACATGAGGAAGCTTGTCCCACAAGAGGCCACCTCACGGAAGGAAGGATAACGAAGGGAACGTTTTGGACGTCTACAATATTAAGCCAGTGGCGGTTGTGCAACCTAAAGCGGCCTCAAACGCCCAAGCTTCCTCAAGCCAAAACTTCAATCAACAAAAAAGCAATGAAAGAATTGAGTTCACTCCGTTACCGATATTTTATGGAGATTTATACAAGCAGATCTCCGATATCCACGTAGTGACACCTTACTACCAACCTCCTTTGCAGCCCCATTCCCAAAGTGGTATGACGCCAACACAAAATGCGAGTACCACGGCGAGCAAGTGGGGCATTCGATCGAGAATTGTTTCAGTTTCAAAAGGAGTGTGGAGAGGCTCATCAAGCTTAGGGTCATAAGCTTCGAGAAATCAGGTGGACCAGCTACGACCACAAACCCTCTACCAAGTCATACGAAAGGGGTGAATGCCATTTCCAAGGAGGATAACCGGAAAACCAAGACTAGTGTATCTGAAGTCAAGTCACTCCTCAGTTGGGTATGGATGGAGCTCTACAAAGCGGGTCTAGTTAGCCAAGGGGAAATGAAGCTCGAGGGACATGTTGTTCCTTATTGTGAGTTCCACACCGAAGGCGGACACACTATCCAGGACTGTTGTGAGTTCGCAACTATAGTTCAGGGGCTAATGAACAACAAAGAGATCGAATTCTTTAAGGAAGTCAAAGAGACTGTTGAAGAGCCAACCCCGGGGCTTATAACCGCTTCTGTCAAGGGAAAGCCCCCAATATCTGATTTTGGGGCAAACATGGCTGCTAAGAGAGACCACCTCGATTTAGGGTATGAGCCTAAGGAAGGAGAAGAAACAAAAGACCAAGGGGAGGTGGAGCCTATGTTTTTCCCCCTCTAGATCAGATCTTTGTGTCGAGAGGATTCATTGGTCCAATTGGGTAATTTGAAGCACCGGTCTAAAACTCTCGTAGGTTTTCATGTTGCTTTTAATCTCTTTTTAAGTAGTGCATTGAATCAAACTCACCCGCTTAAGCCCAAAGGTGGTGATGATCTTTTGTAAGGGCCTATGACTCCATGTTTTTTATTTTCAATGAAAGGATGCATCGCATTTTGTGTCTCAATTATCTCTTCTTTTCATGTATATCTGCTTATCGGACCCTCGTATATCAATTGTGCGAGGGACATTGATTGTGACCCGAAGGTTGAATTCGAGCAGCTTGTGTCTATTAGAAATCGGAAGTTGCGAAGATAACTAATTTGTGACTAACATCCCGACTTAAGTTGGTCATTTGTTTAAGCCCGTAGGGCATTAATGCATCCTTAAAATAAAAAGGTCTAAATTGAGACCAAGGTCAAAAAAATCAAAAATAAAAAATCAAATCACCCAAAAAGGGAAAAGGAACAAAATAAAATAAAAAAGCACTTCAATGTTTGAAGCCTGGTAATAGGCATTTCAGATAAGAGTGTGGCAATTTTGGGGCACTCCACTGTGGCAAAAGGGTAAATAAGGTTGTGTTGCGCCATTTAAAATAAAAACCTTAGCTTCACGAGTGATTGTAATATTTTCAAATCATGACAATGCCGAGTAACTAGGGGTTTTGGTGTTTGCTCCATCTTTAACTTCAAGCCAAATGAATGTGATGATTTGATTTCCCCAAAACTCTACTAAAGCAAAATAACGCCAAAATCTGCAAATGGTACTACGGAAAATAAAAAAAAAACCAAAATAAGTCAAGTTGTACTTCACATTTTAGATATTAACCCAACTTATGAGGTCTTCTAGACACAAGATATGCTTGGGGCATCCCCGGTAAGTCATTTCACTGTCGCTCCTACACTTGATATTCAAGGTATCTGATGTAGCTTGGGCTATCCATGATCCGAAGAGAAAAAATCGTTTTCTCTAACAAGCATCTCACATTGGAGTAAAAAGCATACGGTCTGAGTTTTGTAGTGAAACAAAAGATTTCTCTGCATTACTTTACAAAGAGGTCCAAAAGTACAAGGACCAACGATGAGTGTGCCAACCATTTAAACGAAGGCATAACTCTAACCAAAGAGACACCCATGAGTTGACATTCCCCCAAGGAGGTGACATTTCACAAGAATATGGTCAAGACCACGAAAAGTCAAGGGGCATCATCGTACAAGGCAACATAATCATTCGCCCAAGGCTACAAGACAAAACTAAAATAGACAAGACCGAGCCAGTATGACTATGAAATCATGGGGCATCCCTTTGAATGTCAACATCAGGACAGCTGCATTACATACCATTTGCATCAACATCAGTACATTCATCATGCACTCACGTCAAGCATCTACATCATGCATCAAGTTACATGCATCCGTAGTAAGCACAAATACCTCATTCATACATAAAAAATAGGTAAAAAACAAGGATGGCGAACCCTCAAAAGAAAGCCACCCCAACAAAACCCAAATCAATAAAGAAGTTGAACATGCCAAGAGGAATAACTACAACACCAACTATAATTTTATCCAGGTTTCGTTCTACCGTTGATGGCAGCGGATATTCCCCTTTAAATCTTGTTGTCCCGATGATGGTGCAGAAGATCTCCTTCCTCCGGACTTCGTTCTACCGTTGATGGTAGCGGATCTTCTTCTTTGGATCTTGTTGTGCCGTTGATGGTGTAGCGGATCTTCTCCCTTCAGATCTCGTCCTACCGTTGATGGTAACAGATCTCCTCCAAATTTGGATCTTGGTGTGCCGTTGATGGTGTATCAGATCTTCCCCTCTTCAGGTTTCATCTTACCGTTGATGGTGTAGCGGACCTTTGATCATACCTCTACGTCAAAGTCGTAGCGTGATCAACCCTTCTATTTGGATCTCGTCCTACCGTTGATCGTAGCGGATCTCCTCCAAATTTGGATCTTGGTGTGTCGTTGATGGTGTATCAGATCTCATACTCTTCAAGGTTTCGTCTTACCGTTGAAGGTGTAGCGGACCTTTGATCATGCCTCTTCGTCAGAGTCGTAGCTTGATCAACCCTTCTATTTGGATCTCATCCTACCGTTGATGGTGCGGATCTCCTCTAATTTGGATCTTGGTGTGCCGTTGATGGTGTATCAAATCTCCTCCTCTTCAGGTTTCGTCTTACCGCTGATGGTGTAGCGGGCCTTTGATCATGCCTCTTCGTCAGAGTCGTAGCTTGATCAACCATTCTATTTGGATCTCGTCCTACCGTTGATGGTAGCGGATCTCCTCTAATTTGCATCTTGGTGTGCCGTTGATGGTGTATCGGATCTCCTCCTCTTCAGGTTTCGTCTTACCGTTGATGGTGTAGCGGACCTTTGATCATGCCTCTTCGTCAGAGTCGTAGCTTAATCAACCCTTCTATTTGGATCTCTTCCTACCGTTAATGGTAGCGGATCTCCTCCAACTTGGATCTTGGTGTGCCGTTGATGGTATATTGGGTCTCGTCCTCTTCAGATCATGTCTCTTCGTCAGAGTTATGGCTTGATCCAACCTAATCTCCCGACCGTGTCTCGTCATCGGTGGCGTAGCGGGTCACCCGCATCCAACAGGGAAGTGGGACAAAATTAGTGTTTATGGTCTTTGCTTTATCCTTGTTCTACAAGCATAAGCAAAGAGGGGCAGCTGTAATCACTAATTTTGTCCTGGTTTTAAACCTATCCATCTTTATGTTTACGGGCTTGTCAACATTGGGCTTTTATAAAAGAAAAAGAGCAAAAAGGAAAGAAAAAAAAAGAAAAAGAAAAATTGTTAGCATTACTATGGCAGTTTTGTTTCTATTAATATTTGTTGTCCATTATAATACTATTATTATAACTAATTATTATTAACAACTATTATTTTTAAGTATCATTATTATTGCTATTCATATTATTAATTATTATTATTACTATTATTATTATGATTATCTTTTATTACTATTATTATTATTATTACTATCATTTATTACTATTATTATTATTATTATAACATGAATAAAATAAATAAACAACCCCAAATAAGAATAAATAAATGAAGCCCGTACATTAGAAAATAAGAGTTTATTACAAATACAAAAAATACAAAACCCAAAATAAATAAACAATACAGCCCAAATATTTTGAACCCAGCAAGCCCATTACACCCGAAACCCTAACTTCCCATTTTGTTTGCACAGCTCACCTAGAGTCGTTAGATCTAGAGAGTGGATCTAATGGTCCAGGATTACACCGCGCGGAAGCAAACCCTAGAGATGCTAGCCCCTCAACTCTAGCGCCGCATCACCAGGTCCGTTCTATTTGGTCGCCCTTCAACGGGCCAGATCTGCCATAAGCCAAAACCCTAGTACGCCTCGGTTTCTATCGCGCGCCGCACGTGCCTCGACCGTCTGATCCATAATGCATCGTACAGATGAGATGGCTCTAGATCTCCCACGTTTCCCACGCGCGTGCGTCGTCTTCACGAACGGACGATAGGCCTTCCACGTCAACCGTTGACCTTCAATATTCCACGCGCCTGAAGCCCCCTGCCACCAGCACGCCCGGTCACTAACCTGTCTCTTCCTCGCTCTGCCACCAGCACGCCCGATCACTAACCTATCTCCTCCTCGCTCTGCCACCAGCACGCTCCAACACTCCCCATCGGGCCAAAACCGACACACGCAGACTCAAGCAACAGAAGCCAGACAACCCCAAAACAATAAAGAGACAAAAAACAAATAAAAAAGGGTCAGAGGCAGAAGAAAAATTAAAAAGAAAAAGCAAGCAAGCAAATGGAGTCAACCAGATCGAATTAGACACAGAGAGCAGAGGAAATGATGTAGTTTGTATTTTTTTCTTGTAATCGAAAACATTGTCGGCTATAAAAACCCACAGCAAAAATTGTAAGGGAGGTTTTTTTTCCCGAACTGAAGCAATAAAAAAACATCAAAGTTCCATAGGTATCTCGTCTTCTGATATTTTTTTTCATTGCATGCAAGTGAGAAAAGAGAAAAAAATGAGAGATTTTTGGGTTTTACCGTTCGTCGTTTCGGCGTACTCTTCGCGTCGTTTCCTCTTCTGTCGTCGATAAGCCATCAGGCCCTTGACTAGGTCGCATATGGTGAGACGCCGGTGAGGAGAATGGAGTTTTTTCCGTTTCGAAAGGGACACCGGCGATAGGGAGGCGAGAGGAGTTTCGAAAGAGAGTAAGTTTCTTTGGGGATTTTACAAAAATCAAATCTGCCAAAAGAGGCAAATTTTGGCACGAAAGGGCATTTTATATTGTCGCGATATTTTAAAATGGGTTTATTTACATGTTAGATCCCTCCGTGTTTTTCAAACCTTTCGAAAAGGGTTTCTGCCCTTCAAAATTATGCCCGTGGTCCCTCAAAGTTTTTAAATACTTTTAATTTCGTCCTTAATTTTGTTGTAACCTGTTTTCCAATGGTCCAATTGCCCCTTCGGCCCCTCGAATTTGTTGCGTTCTTTTAATTGGGGCCTTATTTCGTGAATTAATTAGTTTTTCGAATGGTTTTATCACTGTTTTGCCCCCCTAATCCTCGGTTTAATTGCTTTTTCTGTCCCCACCTTTATGTATGTTTAAATTTCAGTCTTTTATCGTTCATGTTTATATTTTAATATTAATACGCTTTAAATTCGGTTACATCATGTTATTGCATTAATCTATGTGGTGATGTCGCCCGTAGTGTAATATGTATGATTATGTATTTATCATTTTGTCTTGTGAAGCCATCTATTAACTTTATTAGATTTTATGTATCTAGATCAATGTGCATATTAGTTGGGTTTTTTTATTTTTTTTATGGAAATATGCATATATATGTTATATGTTTTTTATTGAATGATTAAACCCATATATATGTCATCTAATTTTTGCTTTATGTAATAATACGTATGTATATTATAAGGTTCTTATATAAATATATATATATATATATACACGTGAGCGTATGATTTATCTAATTATTGTTCTTTAATTTTTGTTTTCATTCGATCCGGTCCATTTCTGGATTTTCTGCTTTAGTTTTTTTTTTACCTATTCGTCATTAGCTCACGGTCTCGGTGTCCTTGTGGGAACGATATTCCGAATACTCGAATATCGACTCCTTTGGCGCCGTAGGACTTTAGATTAGATTTAATTTTGTATTCATGCATTTCGTCTTTTAGAATTATTTTCAAAGGTGCGATGTCCTTTTATTCGGAAACGAACGGGGACAGCACCAGTCGTAGTGATGGTGGTTTAGGCGTTCATTCTCAAATATTAGGATTTTTTCGAAATTTACTCGTGTACATAACCAAGTCTCAGATAAAATTGTCACTTTGATTCGTAAATTCGATATTAATTAAGCGGTAAAGTTTTGGTACCAATTCTGGGCACGTCGAGGGTGCTAACCCTTCCTCGCGTGTAACCGACTCCCGAACTCTTTCGATTCTCTGGTTTCTATTTCCGGTGTCCGATCTACCATTTTAAAGTGGCCGGTGGCGACTCATTCTATTTTTTAAAATCTTTTCTTAAATTCCACCAATTTTAAATTTATTTTCACAACCCCTTCTATTTTTAAAACCTTTTCAAACCCCCTACTTTAAAACAATTTTCAAAATTCATCTTTTTCTAATTTGAATTTTCTCTTTTATCCAATTTTATCTTTTTTAAAAATCAATTTTTTTTCATACCCCATTTTATTAAAATCTATTTTTTTTCAAAACTCCCTAATTTCCAAAATCTATTTTTCTCAGGAACCCTTATATTTCAAAATTTTCAAAAGTTCCTTTTCATACTCCCACACTTCTAAGAAATTTTTAAACGGGTTGTTACAAGGGAAAGGCAGATTTTTGCTAAGTTCAGTAAGTGTTAATTTTGGCTCTCCGAGGTGGCATTTTTTTAGCCATATTATTGTGACGAATGGGATCCGAGTTGATCCGCAAAAGATTCAAGTAGTGGTGGAATGGAAACCACTTAGGAATATCGTGAAAGTTCGTAGTTTCCTTGGGCTTGCAGGATATTATCGTCATTTTGTTAAAGGCTTCTCCACCATAGCGGCACCTATGACCAAGTTGTTACAAAAAAAAGTTTCGTTTGAATGAAATGAGAGAAGAAAACAAAGCTTCAAACATTTGAAGGCTTACCTTATGGAAACTTCAGTTCTGACGCAATTCAAACTAAGAAAGGATTATGTTGTGTTTAGTGATGATTCGTTAAATGGGATTGGTTGTATCCTTATGCAAGAAGGTAAGGTGGTTGCTTATGCCTCAAGACATCTTAAGCCTCATTAACGGAACTACCCTACCCATGATTTGGAGCTTGTCGCGGTTATCTTTGCGTTGAAGATTTGGAGACATCATCAGTATGGGGGAAAATGCTACATCTACACTAACCATAAGAGTTTAAAGTTTCTGCTCACCCATAAGGAGTTGAATTTGAGGCAAAGGTGATGGATTGAGTTGTTAAAGGACTACGATTGTATTATAGAGTATCATCCCGATAAAGCTAATTTGGTGGCTGATGCATTGAGCTGGAAGTCTATATCAAACTTGAGGGAAATGTTTTCCCGTTTGAGGATGACCAAGGAGAGTGGGTTGTTAGCCGAGCTTCGGGTAGAGCCTACCTTAATGCAAGAGATCAAGAGGATGCAAGCGTTAGACGAAGAGTTAGTGGCAAAGATTGAAATGGGAACAAGAAAATCTATCGGGGAGCCTTCACTTCCCTACGCATGCTCCACTCACATTCCCTCTCCTTACTGAGAAATCATGGTCCGACGAATCATAGTAACCCGTCGCAGCAACCAGCCTCCTCGAATGGTGAGGATCCCTAGTCCGCTATCTTTGCCTTCTTCTCCATCGTCTCCTGAATCGAATACGACAACCTCTGGTGATACGCCTAGATGGCTCCCCCAGCTGCTCCAAGTCATTAAGGGATTGAGAAAACTTGATGAAGTAGGCACTTTCTCAGCTTAGGACTTCTCTACACTACCAACTAAAGTCCTTCCACCTGCACCTACCACCAAGTCCCCCACCACCCCTAGGAAGAGACAACAACCAGATAATGATGTTGGTGCTACCTCCCACCCTACGAAGAAACCCACTTTTGGCTGGGACAAAGGCAAGGGCATCATCATCATCAGGGAACTACCTTCCCAGTATTAAAAAAATTCAACCATATGACGCCAAAAATTATTGCTTGATTATTCGCATCGTTATTATTTAAACTTCCCTATTTCGATGTATGTATGTATGTATGTATGTATGTATGTATGTATGTATGTATGTATGTATGTATGTATGTATGTATGTATGTATGTATGTATGTATGTATGTATGTATGTATGTATGTATGTATGTATGTATGTATGTATGTATGTATGTATGTATGTATGTATGTATGTATGTATGTATGTATGTATGTATGTATGTATGTATGTATGTATGTATGTATGTATGTATGTATGTATGTATGTATGTATGTATGTATGTATGTATGTATGTATGTATGTATGTATGTATGTATGTATGTATGTATGTATGTATGTATGTATGTATGTATGTATGTATGTATGTATGTATGTATGTATGTATGTATGTATGTATGTATGTATGTATGTATGTATGTATGTATGTATGTATGTATGTATGTATGTATGTATGTATGTATGTATGTATGTATGTATGTATGTATGTATGTATGTATGTATGTATGTATGTATGTATGTATGTATGTATGTATGTATGTATGTATGTATGTATGTATGTATGTATGTATGTATGTATGTATGTATGTATGTATGTATGTATGTATGTATGTATGTATGTATGTATGTATGTATGTATGTATGTATGTATGTATGTATGTATGTATGTATGTATGTATGTATGTATGTATGTATGTATGTATGTATGTATGTATGTATGTATGTATGTATGTATGTATGTATGTATGTATGTATGTATGTATGTATGTATGTATGTATGTATGTATGTATGTATGTATGTATGTATGTATGTATGTATGTATGTATGTATGTATGTATGTATGTATGTATGTATGTATGTATGTATGTATGTATGTATGTATGTATGTATGTATGTATGTATGTATGTATGTATGTATGTATGTATGTATGTATGTATGTATGTATGTATGTATGTATGTATGTATGTATGTATGTATGTATGTATGTATGTATGTATGTATGTATGTATGTATGTATGTATGTATGTATGTATGTATGTATGTATGTATGTATGTATGTATGTATGTATGTATGTATGTATGTATGTATGTATGTATGTATGTATGTATGTATGTATGTATGTATGTATGTATGTATGTATGTATGTATGTATGTATGTATGTATGTATGTATGTATGTATGTATGTATGTATGTATGTATGTATGTATGTATGTATGTATGTATGTATGTATGTATGTATGTATGTATGTATGTATGTATGTATGTATGTATGTATGTATGTATGTATGTATGTATGTATGTATGTATGTATGTATGTATGTATGTATGTATGTATGTATGTATGTATGTATGTATGTATGTATGTATGTATGTATGTATGTATGTATGTATGTATGTATGTATGTATGTATGTATGTATGTATGTATGTATGTATGTATGTATGTATGTATGTATGTATGTATGTATGTATGTATGTATGTATGTATGTATGTATGTATGTATGTATGTATGTATGTATGTATGTATGTATGTATGTATGTATGTATGTATGTATGTATGACATGGAAAGTCATTGACATCTGCCATTACTAAAGCAGAATCATGGTAATTATAAAGTGCCTAAAAACTAAAATTTTGCGCATATTACACCGTGACAGAGGGATGTTTAACAAAAAGTAGATCAGGGGCTACAAGTGGATTTTCTATGGCATTAGTACGGAACTCCCTTCGAATACGTGAAACCGAACCCATGTCGATCTCTTAAAGTAGATGAAGAAATAAGAAGAATTAAAGAACACTTTGTGGGGGTATTTATAGGCCAGAACGTGTCGAGCCATGACTTACTCTTGGAAGCTGTCGCTTCATTTCACAGCATCGACATAGCGTCAACTTCGTTCGGAACTCTTGAACTTTCAACCTAAACTATTTACCTTTTCTTCTTACATTTTCAGTTTTTATTTCATTAGTACCGAACATGTATTTATGAGTTCCGTATCTGATGTTCACAACTTTTATACATATACAAAGAAGCATACTAATAATAAGCAAGCGTCATTTCAGTGTCAGTTTTAAATATTTGTTTCCCGTTTCGATACGTCACCAGGAGATACGTCTTATCAATTTTACCATTAGGCACAACATTGTCGTCTCAATTTAATTGCCTGACGATTTCAGTTTAAGTTCAAATTCTGGTTCCCGCCGAAACTGTCTTCTCATTTATAAATAATAGCCCTAACTAAAAACATCTCAATTAAATACCCTGAAAAGACCATTGTAAATTCAACTTTCAACATGAAAAAACTCAAGGTCCCTCTGTCCGCTAAAAATACGTGAAGAAGAAGGAAGAAACAAAAGTGGATAGATGGATTCTGTCTCTCAGGCTAACGAAATTCTGACCTACAGCTGTAGAAAGCTTGTCGTATTGAAGACATCCTGGGTAGATAACAATCTGGGAAGAAGATTTTTTTTGGTGTTCTAACCATGGAAAAATATTTCTAAATTCATGTAATTTTTTTCCAGTGGTATGAACCACATATGAGTTCGCGTGCACAGGTACTTATTCTTGGACTCTTAAGGAAAGTTCGGGCCAATGATAGGGGAAGAAGAAACAAAAGGATTGTTTGGGTTCTGACTTTGTTTTGTTTTGTTTTTCTTTTATCGAATTGGTTTTTTCATGGATTGGAGATAAGGTTGCAGTTCAGGAATTTTTTAGATGGCACTTGAGGGTAGGACGTTACTACTAATGCACAAACATGTCTTGCAAAAATCATTTGAGTGTCATTTCCTTATAATACCACGTGTATCGAACGTTTGTAAATAAAGTAGCAAGCGTATCACATCAAACCTCAAATGTAACATGATTTCCTAAAGATTCCATTTTAACTTTTGCTTTAAAACTTTGCATACCCGCATCCATAGTTTCGAACATTTAAAGTCATAATATGTTAAATGTGGGGTGAAGAGTTCGAAACTAGTGTAAAAATACATAAAACCTCTGTACGGGATGTACAGTACAACAATATTTTTCTCACAAAAAGGGGGACGCGGCCAGATCCGCACAAAACCAAGATTGACCACTAACAATTTGTACATCTGCACAAACCTGCTTGCAAGCATAAGATCACCTGAATTAAGTACGATTAGTTGACACTAACATTTTTTAAAATTTAAACTTATCGTTCGTCAAGATGGGACAAATGAAAATTTCTCACAAAAAGTTGTCTGAGGGTTACAAATAGATGCAGAATATGGTGTCAATCCAAGTGGAAATGGGGACCAAGTCGCATAACTCATATTATAAATTATCCAAAAACCCAATTTTGTTAGTCCATAAAAGAAATCAATAACTATGATTGCATACCAAATTAATATGATATAATTGTGCAAAGATAATGGTTTAGATATGAGCTTGATGCATTCCTCTATGGTTTCGTGCGAATACTGAAGTTGAGTAATACTTCTCGGATGTTTTGCATTCTTTCCCAAGTCATTTCCCTGTATCGATTTCTTATGTTCTTCCACATCACGGTGTAGCGCAAATATGTTCGTGTTTTCTTCATGTACACATAGCTAGTATAGCAGCTGCATCCTGTCACATTCTCTAAGTCCCTATACTTGGAAATAAGTAAATATGATTGTACAAAATTCCCTTTCATCTTAAGCATTCAACGTTTGATTATAAATAAAACAGGATTGATAATCATTCACTTACGATATGCGGCAGATCACTGATTTGGGTACCTTTCCGTATGCTTTTAATCCATGCAATGACGAGCATACCATTTTCCTCTCTATCAAGTTCGATACGGTTCCACTCATTTAATTACTAATTTCATGATAACAATACAAGATATATGGAAAGCTGAATACCTTCATTCTTCTTTTACTTCGGGACGTTCAAATTTCAGCTTGTCGAATGCCACCTTCAGTTTGCCAAACACCTTCACGAAGTCCTCATGCTTAGCAAATTCTGCAAATGTGCCTACCTAAACAATAATGAAAACATAGTACAAATTTCATTCATAGGCGTTAATAACATACAATGCTAACAACTAACAAAGTAACAGGGCAAATGGATATGTTCTCACCATTTTCCTAACTGCTTACTCCCTACGCTGCCTCCCATTAGTATCCAGTAGGTTATCTAGTATCCAAACTTCCCCACGTGACATATGCAAAACACATAAGTACCAATCCCGTAAATCTTTCATGGGGATGAATACCTGCAAAATGTTTTCTCCTCAACTAAATTAAAATTTACCTAATCCTCAAACAAATTGTAAAACCTATAACCCATTTAACAACTAAATCCTTTAACCCATTTCTACTTACTATATCAGCGCCAGCAAAGTTCCCATAATACTTCATTGTACCAGCATAAGACTCTGCAAACGATGACGATGTGGCATGCAATGCCTCTCGTTTCTAGGTACGCAACAATTAATAACGTTTGTTATTTTTACAATCGAAAAAAATTTATCAAAAATGACCTATGGCATAAACACTGTATAAGATGGTAACAAAAAAAACATACATCAAGATAACAAGGCATAAAGGCCCGATATTTATTTTTTTCCACCGCCTCCTTGCGAGCCTCGCACACGGACACCATGTCAATAATCTTGAAAATATACAAAAAAATAATGACAACTTAGCAAAATAGGCTGCAAATGTTTCATATAATTTCAAGCCATACGCGTTATTTATTACACTAACCATTTCATCGGGTTGCTGATTGGGTCGTAACGTATCAATTTCTCTAATAGTGCAACAAAAGTTGTCGAATTTAATGACCACATAGCTGCATACAAACATTTTGTTATGTCTTTTATTTTACATTTCACAACATGACAACGTCAAGTTTTAGAATTGAAGGCTTACTCTTGCGTCAACGGGGTTTTCCATAGATAATCACAGTGGGCCCATTCTTCGTCATGAAGCCTATCACGTAGTACAACATACGGAAGTTCTATTGACTCATTCTCAGCCTTTGATGACAACAAAAAAAATCATAAATTATGTCACCAAAAATAATAATTGCATAACCATTAAGGTACACCATTTAATGGCAAAAAATAGTTTAATTTCCAATGTTCACTTCGATGGGCTAGGCCCAATCATGTTCAATGCATATGGCGGTTGTCATTTTCTATTACAACACTAAAACACAACCAACGCTTACCATTCTATTGAATGGTAATTAGTACACAACATAATCATTCCAAATTAACTTTCATAGTTATCTTTTCCAAGTTCTAGAGGATTTTTGACTAACATGGTGTAAAAGTGGCAGATCCTACAATGTAACATTACACTTGTCAAGACAAGAACAATATGATAATGATCGTTATTTAAATAAGGTTAGCTACTTTTACCTCATTCTTCATCAGCGCTAGACATTCATTGTTTCCATTTAAATTTAACCAGCGCCTAGCTCCACCTTCGGATGTTTTGAATTTAGAAGACATGGTATTTTTTGTTGTCTGTGACATCTCCCCCATTAAATTACGGGAAACAATCTTATTAAATTCATTCACAATATTTGCCCTACTAGCCTCCATATCCCTTGACATCTGCTGCAAAATACATTTCATTTCGTACAAATACGCTTCGACAGCCTGATGAACACCGTCGATTTTGACTTCAACATCGTTTATCTTCTCTACCAAGCTCTGCTTCAAGCAGGTCATGTTGGCTCACACTTCTGCGACATATTTAGAAAGAAAACTCAATTTCTCTCCAAACTTCTTATCATCTACCCCTTCATACTGTCCAATTTCTCCTCAACTTTTATTTGCTTCTCAATTCCCATATTTGCAACCTCTTTTAGCCCATTCACCTCAAACATTATTTGCTCCTCACCTTTAATTTGCTTCTCCTTTCCCCTATTGACAACCTCTTTTACCCCTTCCACCTCCGACATTTTTTGTTGAAGCATCTCTGACATCATCTCCATTGTTGTACCACCATCGTTGCATCTCGTAACGTCATACTCCGCGAAAGCAAATTTGTAAATTAAATAAATATTCAAGATTCGCCTTCAACATAATAAATGATTAATATAATGACTCATAACGTATTACCTTAGGTCTCGTCAAAGCTCTTCTGCCTTCGTTTTCTTCCAAGACTTCTGCAGATTCCTTGACTTTACGTGCTTTCTTGCTTAACTCTTTACTAACCTACGAATGACAAATTCAAATGAATTTAACATTCATTACACATAATAATCAACTGAAACCTACCTTAGTAGTCACTTTTTCCTCTCTTTGCTTCATCCTTATACATTCACCTTTACTATAAAACAATAAAAAAAACAAAGGTATTGTTGGGATGTGTGGTGCTCGATTCATTCAACCGTTCTTTCTCACCAAGTGGTGGAGAAGTGGAATTTTGGGTGAAAATGGTGTGGAAGCTAGAAAAGATTAAGACACAGATTTATAGTTGTTCAACCTTCTAACCAAGGTCTACATCCACTACCTTAGCTTCCCACTAAGGATTTCCAATCAATCCACTTTATTTCCCTTTTATATTCCTTTTTGTGTTTGTAGCCGTTACTAGCCGTTGGGGTTGAATTGGAGCCGTTGGAGATTTTATTTCCCATCTTTAATGATGTTCTGCAGCCTTCTGTATCGATACGCGTGGACCCGTATCGGTACGACCTTCTTCAGAAACTAGCCATTGGGCTCTTGCCAGCCTAGGCGTATCGATACGCTTGAGGGCGTATCGGTACGGTATGACGTTTAAAAGACCGTTGGGAAACTAGCCGTTGGGGTTGTTAAAATGGGGATCAGTACGCTTACCAGGCGTATTGAAATGATCCCTCTCCGTATCGAAACGGCAAGGCCTATTTCGATACGGGTTTTGGCAGTGACCAAACCTGGGCAAAAAGGTATCGATACGGGTTCGACCGTATCTGTACGGGCAACTTGAAAATACAAGTTTGGTTGTTTTAAATCATGAAAAACTTTGCCAAAAACTTTTTAAGATCCCTCAAACATTAATTCAAGTTGTTTGGACTTAAAGACAAGTTTTGAAATCTTTTCAAATTAGTCCAAAACATTTTTCAATTATTATATCAAAACATTATTTCTACAATCTCCCCTTTTTGATATAATAAAACCAACTTGAAAAAAAGTTTGGGATTCTCCCCCTTTAAGTTTAAAAATGTGAATAAGAGATGAAAAATTTGAAATCAATTTGAGCTCCCCCTTATTCATTTGAAAAATCAATTTTTCAAACCATTTCTCCCCCTCTTTGTTATATCAAAAAGAATTCAAAAGACATTAAGTTCAAAATAACTTAGGAGGTTTGAAAAGATGACAAAATAAGAATTTTGGTTTTAAAATGGCTCCCCTTACTCAAAGCATCATAAAAATGTTAGTTCAACATATATGATCATCTAGTTGATATAAAAGAAAGTAAATCAAATAAAAGCAAAAGCAACTAGATTTTTACCATGCTTGAATTCAAGGGAGGATGCGAAGCCTTCCTTCTTCAAGTGTTCTTCCTTGTGTGCATGGAGCTTCCCCTCAAAGTTTGACTTGTTGATCACTCTCCATCACACCTATCATAAGACAATCAAGTAATTTTTGGTATCCAAATTGCTTTGGATCCAAAGACATTAGTAGCACAAAACTTAGTCCCCTTAGGAATCCATTTTTCAATTTCATCCTTTTTAGTTGAAGTACTTAGTCCTTTTGGGACCCAAATACTTCTAAAACATTTACCATTTACAAATCTAGGGGCACTAGATTGTCATACATAAAAATTTGATTTTCCTAAATTATTTTTCTTTTGAAGTTCATTGAAAATCAAATCTTTTTCTTTTTGAACTTTAAGAAGAAAATTTTGTAAATCAAAACATTTTTGTTCAGAATCCTTCAATTTTGCTTCAAGTTCAAGATTTGTTTTGGAAAGCAAATCATTCTCATTTTTCATTTTTGAAATCAACTTTTTGTTTTTTGAAAATGATGCCTTGAATTCCAAAAGCAAATCATCATATGCATCTTGCAACTCATCAAATGAATGTGAATTTGAAATCACCTCCCCCTCATTGAGGGCCATCAAGCATAGGTGGGCTACCTCATCATTGGTGGAGTCTTCATCACTCCATGTGGCCACATATGCTTGCTTTGAAGATGATCCCTTCTTGTTGGACTTGTGGGATTCCTTCATCTTCTTCTTCGATTCATGCTTGGACTTTTCCATTTTGCTCTTCATGAACCGGGCAAATTTGTTGAAGAGATAGGCCATCTCTTCATCTTCACTTTCCTTCTCACTTGAATCTACGTGATGATATGTGGAGGATTTGAGAGCAATGACATTTGTGTTGATGCCAAGCCCTTTGAGCTTCTTCTCCCCCATAGCTCTAATTTCTTCCCTCTTCTTTGTTTTTCCTCATGATTTGGTGAGTGATAAGTGACCCCATTAGCTCATCAAGCTTCAAGGTTTTGATATTCTTGGCTTCGATGATGGCGGTCTTTTTTGAGTGCCATGACTCGGGAAGTGAGTAGATGAGCTTTCGGACAAGCTTCTCTTCCGGGATGGCTTCTCCATATTCTTTACGACCATTGGTGATAGTGGAGAACCTATCAAACATCTTCTCGATGTTCTCTTTCGGATCCATCTTGAAGTTTTCATACGCTAAGGCGAGGAGCCCGATCTTGGTCTCCTTTACATTATTGGTTCCCTCGTATGTGACTTCAAGCTTGTCCCATACCTCCTTGGCACTCTCACAAGAAGACATCTTCTCATAGATGTTTGGCCCAAATGCACAAAATAGGATGTGCAAGGCTTTGCAATTAAGCTCCATCTTCTTGCGATTGTCGGCACTCCATTCCGCTTTGCTTCGTTGAGGCACGAACGAACCATCTTAAACTATGTCCCATAGCTTGTAGTCCCTTGACTTTATGAAGAACTTCATCTTTGTCTTCCAATGGGCATAGTGAGTTCCGTCGAAGAAAGGCGGTTTGTCGATGGATTGCGACATTGAGCCAGTTGATAGAAATGATGATCGAGCTTGCCGAATCTTCTCAATAGGATGTTAATCCTCTTCAATTGAGCCAAGCTTTGATACCAATTGTTGGGATGTGTGGTGCTCGATTCATTCAACCGTTCTTGCTTACCAAGTGGTGGAGAAGTGGAATTTTGGGTGAAAATGGTGTGGAAGCTAGAAAAGATTAAGACACAAAGATTTATAGTGGTTCAACCTTCTAACCAAGGTCTACATCCACTACCTTAGCTTCCCACTAAGGATTTCCAATCAATCCACTATTGATTCGTCCCCTTTTTTAGGCTTAGGAGAAAACCCTTATACACCGATCAAGCTTTCTACCCAAAGCCTTGATCAAACCCTCTTTACAAGAGAAAAGATAAACAAACTTAAATCCCTCTAATAGGTATTTGTTTGCACAAATTAGCTCTCACCTAAAACCTAAAACACTTGAGCAAATCTAACAATTTTGGCTCACTAGTGTTTGTCTATACAAATAAATGACAATTAAGCACTAAGACAATTTCTTGATCATTTGTTGTTGACAATTGAAGCATTAACCATTACAAGATGCTTGGAGATCCCTTTTATACTCCTCTTTGAGTTTGTAGCCGTTACTAGCCGTTGGGGTTGAATTGGAGCCGTTGGAGACTTTATTTCCCATCTTTAATGTTGTTCTGCAGCCTTCCATGTTGATACGCGTGGACCCGTATCGGTACGACCTTCTTCAGAAACTAGCCATTGGGATCTTGCCAGCATAGGCGTATCGATACGCTTGAGGGCATATCGGTACGGTATGACGTTTAAAAGACCGTTGGGAAACTAGCAGTTGGGGTTGTTAAAATGGGGATCAGTGCGCTTACCAGGCGTATCGAAACAATCCCTCTCCATATCGAAACGGCAAGGCCTGTTTCGATACGGGTTTTGGCAGTGACCAAACCTGGGCAAAAAGGTATTGATACGGGTTCGACCGTATCGGTACGGGCAACTTGAAAATACAAGTTTGGTTGTTTTAAGTCATGAAAAACTTTGCCAAAAACCTTTCAAGATCCCTCAAACATAAATTCAAGTTATTTGGACTTAAAGACAAGTTTTGAATTGTTTTCAAATTAGTCCAAAACATTTTTCAATTATTATATCAAAACATTATTTCTACAGGTATACATTCAATCATTCATTCATTCTGCATTTCATTTCAATAAGAACAATATCAACTTACTAAAAATAAAATTTCATGAAGGGAGGACATGTTTTTTTCCCGTACCCTTTATCATATATGGCCAGCATCTCAGACGGAGCAACTTCATTACCATCTTTATGACCAACTTCTTTAGCATTACAATCATTATCAACAACTTCATCATAACCTTCTTTACCAACTTCATCAGTGCCATCTTTTTTAGAAAATTCTTTACCAATTCTATCAGCATCTTCTTCAAAAATGGGATTCAGATTTGCAGTACTCATCTTGAGAATTAAATCTTCACATGAATCAGTGCAAAAACAAACGAACTCACTCATAATAAACCCATCCCCATTACATACAAATGTAGCCTTTTTTTGGTTCAAACCGATTTTGTACCATTCTTAAAACAAATATATAAAAACTCAACCCGGACTATATTCAGTTTAAACAGATTTCCTCCAACACGAAATGCAATTCCATACAAAATTTTCGAAATGCAATCCCTAGATTTCAACTATTTCGCAAATAAACAAACCTTAAGGTTTTATGTTGTTTCCTTCGCGATGGAGACGACTGCACAGGTTCAGTTGCAAACCTAAGTTAAGGTTTTGATCCTTTACACTGACTGAAATGGAGCTTCAGAGGTTTATGCAGGTTTTCAGTCGGGAAATAGAAGGTTCGATTCTCATTCCAATGAGGGCTTTTTAAAAACCTACAAAAAACTGAAATATCTCTTCTACTTAAGGTTGCAAAACTCGTAGACACATTTTGATACTCCGCGATTAAGTAATATATAACTACTTCCTTCACTTTTACGGTTTCAGAACTTTTATCTATCCAACATACCTTTCTTCAGGTTTCGGTACTTATACGTGAGTTCCAAATTTTACTACACAAACATGTACAAAAGTAATGATATAAGGAGAAAAACGTCAACTGTTACGCGTTAACCCTTAAATGTTATTTTCACGTCAGACTATTTTGTTACTTAATATCAAATACTTCACTAACAATTTGGGTTTAAACTATTAACTATTGGTTTCGATAGTTTCGAAACATATGCGTCATTTTATCTTTTTACGTTGAAACACAATTTTTCTCCACTTACAGTAGCGAAACTTCATACAATGTTCCGATACTTACCAGTACCTCTTCTTGTTTCCGCGTGTTTTTAATGGGAATCTAAATCTAACGGTCAAAATCAGAAATTTTCCCATCTGACGACTATAACATCCCACCGTTTATTAGTCGTACACTAACCTGTTGTATTTTAGACAAGCCCTAGTTTGGCTGATTGCTTGGATACCTAGGAATGAAACCAGCATATTCCATATGTTTTTCCTTTTTTTTTTTAACAGCTTGTGTAAGTGTAACTTAGTTGTCTCCCACTAAATATACTAATGACTGATGTACTTGAACTCTCTATAAGAAAAAAAAAGAACTATCGAAAAAATCAATATTTGAAGAGACAACTATATAAATTCTTTAGATATCAAAGTAAATTGGCTTAAACGTCAGATAGGTGCCCAAACTATACCATTTTTTTCCAGTTAGGTGCCTAACGTTTGTTTCGGGCCACTTAGGTGCATAACGTTTCATTCCGTAACCCATTTAAGGTTTTAGCCGTGACGGACGTTAAAATTTTTCGTTATCCAATCATAAAGCGACATGTGGCACATTTTTTATTTGTCTGATATTAACCAAAATAAGAAAAACAAAATAAATTAATTAAAAATAAAATTTAACCCTAGGTTAAATCCCCTTAAACCCATTAACTCATCTTCTTTCCCGTGAAACCGTCCCCCCCCCCCCTTTTCAGTTTAATCATACTATACACATTTAGTAGTTTAATCATTAACCCCTCTTCTTTCTTTTCCCCCTTCCCCATCAAACCATGGTGGGGAGATGAAGTTTCTGCAATGGCCTTTATCTAGAAACCTGTAATGATGGGCTATGGGTGTGGAGTGGTGTTGGGACTGAGCACGGAATACATCGTATTCACGACTGGAAGACCATGGTGGTTTGTGAGAATGGCAGAGGAATTTTAAAAGATAGATTCATAGGATTGGAATTAAAACAAACTAGCCTTTTCATCTTTTTGTTACAGTGGAATTTTATAGAATGAATGCACCATCTCTGCCATTTCATGACAATTATCATTCATTTATAGAAACAAAGAGCCAAGTTTCTTTATCAAATTAAGCCATTCCATTGCCATTTACTAGCTTTTACTCGACAACGAAATGAGGCATGTATTCTGTCTACAACAGCAAACAAAGTTGCAGGCAAATAAATCAAATTCAGAACGATGATTGAACTTTCTATGTAAATTTTTCAATTAAGAAGACGGTTCAACACTGACAATTGACCTGAGTCTCCGTTCAACAAAAAAACTTCCAGAGGGACATACGGATAGATCTAGCGATTAGGTTTACGGAAAAGAAAAAAGAGGGGTTAATGGGTTTAAGGGGATTTCCAGATAAAGGCCATCATTATAGGTTTCCTGATAAAGGCCATTGCAGAAACTTCATCTCCCCACCATGGTTTGATGGGGAAGAGGGAAAAGGAAGAAGAGGGGTTAATGGGTTTAAGGGGATTTAAACTAGGGTTAAATTTTATTTTTAATTAATTTATTTTGTTTTTCTTATTTTGGTTAATATCAGAAAAATAAAAATTGTGCCACGTGTCGCTTTATGATTGGATAACGGAAAATTTTAACGTCCGTCACGGCTAAAACCTTAAATGGGTTACGGAATGAAACGTTAGGAACCTAAGTGGCCCGAAACAAACGTTAGGCACCTAACTGAAAAAAAGGGTATAGTTTGGGCACCTATATGACGTTTAAGCCAAGTAATTAATATGGTTTATCCCTTTTATTTTCGAGTTATTTGATTTTGACCGCTAATTAAAAATATGTATATTATGGTCACATACGTTATCAAAGTTATATTTCATAATTCAACAGATTTTTTATTTACAAAAGAATTGAAGATGTTAAAGACTTAAAAGATAATTTTTTTGATAAAATTTGTTTTAATGGAAGATTGTTAGATATTAACCCAAATCGTTAGATATTGGTAAAAAGTTAGAGAAAAAAATCCCTTAAAAGGATAATGTTATTTAAAAATTTGAATAATGGTGCTAAAATTTAATAAGAACTTTCAACAAATTCAGATTTTAAGATATTTCAACAAAATCATATTAAAATATTATAAAAATGTAAATATATGATCTGATATGGACCATCCACATTTAACAACAGAATTTAATGGTCATAATCATTTTATTAACGAAGTTACTGATTTAATGAATAAAATGTTATAAATCCATAACATAAATGACCAACTCGTTATTTTTTTCAAAATCCATAACGTATATTTGTTATTATGCGTATTCAATAATAGATATTAAAAAGAGAAAATTAAGTATATTTTTTAAAATTGATACTTGAGTTTTTTTATGAAAATAATTTAATTAATTTATATAGCATCCATTAACATTCAGTAATCCAACTCTAATTTTTAAGGGTAAACTACTGGAATGGTCATTTACGTTTAGTAAGTGTAAACTTTTGGTCACCAAGTTTGAAAATTGACTGTTATAGTCACTTACATTTTCATTTTTTAAACATTTGGTCACTCGGATATTAATAGTTGTTAGACACTAACAGTGTGCTGATTTGACACAATAAAAAAAGATAATATATAATGGGAGCAAGAGTTGAAATGTTGGATAGAGAGGCTGCCTTTTTTTTGGGCAACTTTAGATGTAACATATTACCAAAGTATGCCATTATCGATAAACTTGATAGCCTTCTTTCAATTAATGAAGGGTGATTTTGCCCTTATGGAATGATGTTCATCTCATATATGTTATTTTTTTCCCTGGAATGTTGTACATACAAGATGGATAGTATCTTCGACCATCCGACCCTGCTTATGAGCAAGTTCTATATTCTTTGGCTATGGTTGCACGATATACCTTTGTTCCTCTTCTAATGAAAGGTGATTTTATTCTTTTTTTTACTGTGCCAATACAGCACATTGTTAGTGTCTAACGACAGTTAACACACGAGTGACTAAATGTTTAAAAAACGAAAACGTAAGTGACCATAATGGTCAATTTTCAAAATCGGTGACCAAAAGTGTACATTTACTAAACGTAAGTGACCATTCCAATAGTTTAACCTTAAAATTTAGAGTTAAATTACTGGATGTTAATGGATGCTATATAAATTAATTAAATTATTTTCATAAAAAAATAAGTATCGATTTTAAAAAATATACTTAATTTTCTCTTTTTATTATCTATAATTGAATACGCATAATAATAAATATATGTGTGTTTGGTGGCCTAATAAAAATTTAAAAAATTCAAGTATCAATTTTAAAAATATATGTATACTTAATTTTCCCTTTTTATAGTAATAATTTAATTACTTTTTATGAAATTTTAAAGGATGGATTAAGTATGGTGGGGATTGAGAGGGATAAGATAATATTAGTCATAATTAAGGGATCAAAATAAAATATTGAATTATCTCTAACTAAAATAGGGGTCAAAATGAAATAATGAGGGTCAAATTTATTATTTTTTTTCGAATTAGAACTAAATGGTTTGAATGTGTAAGAATTGAGGACTAAATTTGTTATTATAAAAAATATTTTAACAGCCATATCACCCTTTTCACAGTTGTTAACGGTTCAGTGGCAAAATTGAAACAAAACTAAAAGATTAATGGTAACATTGAAGCAATTGGAAGTTTGGTTACCAAATTGAATAATTGATTAAAGTTTAATGATCATTTGTGAACTTTACCCTTAAATTAAAGTGAACGTGAGATTATTATAGTAATAAAAGTTTAATTATATTTTGAATTAAAAAATAAAAGAAAATCTAAAAAAAAATATTATAAAAATTGTTTTTTAAGATTTTATTCTAAAAGAGGATAATAATACTTTTTATCCTTAAAATTTTAAGACTAATTAAAATAGTTAATGGTACATTGTGGTACAAATAAATAGTGGTACATTACAGTACTAATTAAAAACATATCATTTATTGTAGAATTATCCTTTTAGCAAAATCATATTAAAATATTATAAAAATGCAAATATATGATCTGATATGAAACATCCACATTTAACAACGAGATTTCATGGTCATAATCATTTTATTAACTAAACGATTTAATGAATAAAATGTTATAAATTCATAACATAAATGACCAACTCATTATTATTTTTAAATCACTGACCAAAATCAAACACTAAAAAACAGTCGATCTCCTAATACTTAACACCAACCGTTTCAATAGTAAAACTGGAAATTCAAGTATGACGAATAATAATCACAACTCAGCACGAGGCACGACTTCATCTCTGCCTCATACTGTGTTGTGGTTATTATTTTTCATGCTTGGTTTTCCTGTTTCACTATTGAAATGGTTGGTGTTAAATATTAGGTGATGGATTGTTTTAGAGGTGTTTAATTTTGCTCGCCAATTCAAAAAATAAAAATAATAACGACTTGGTCATTGAAATCCTAGTTTGGAGCTTCATTGTGATGATCATGCCAATACTACCCACAGGCAGTACTTTGTATCATCATTTGCAGCTTCCGAAATAGCTACCCCTAAACTTCCTGGGCAGGAGGATCCATTTGAAGTATTTTACGACCTGCTGAAGGATGAACCTTTGCACCCCATGTTTGCATCATCAATTTCCGATTATAAGATGCACGAACTTGCCACACCTGCAGAAAATTTCATAGCTTTACAATTGGAAGAATTCGAAAAGTAAAGAAACTTATGATTCTTACTTCACATCCAAGACCAAATAAGCTGCAGGCAAAGGCCAACGAACAACCCCATTGGCCGGCACCGGTTTCAGTCACAATAGCTGTAGTTATTGAAACTTTTATCGAGTTTTATATTGCAATCCTTTTGTGACTTGTTCGGATGTCCCTCTACCTTTCACACCTTACCTAACTTTCCTCAAACTCCTCCCTACAACTTTATTCCTCAACCAATCACCTACACTCCATTTTAGAATAACTCAACATCTATATAACACAAATACTCCTATTATTTTACATCCAAACATACCAAGTGAGAACATTTATATTTGTTTAGTAAATTATTTCAAACTTGGTTTGAGTGTTTTTTTTTTATTAAATTCTTAAGATAAAACAGACCGATTCAATATTCGATTTAAGGTTTTAAAATACATTTGTCTTGATATTAATAGTCCTAATAATGAAGATAAAATATTCTTTTACTATCGGATAATAACTTTGAATCCATTCAAAATATATTATCAAAGATTGGATTCATATGAACGGGTCTAGCGGTGGTAGTGTTTAGGGAGGGGGAAGTCCACATGGGTTGGATTGAATGGAAGTGATTGATGCTTAATTATAGTCTGATTTTCTTAATGTGGGAGAAGGAAAAATTATATCTTAGGTCCGGCTCGCCACGTTATCTATGGTCCCAACCAATAAAAAGTATTCATTTTATTAAAAAAAATTCATGTCATCTTTTTACCAAGTGAATCTTCACACAAATTTACTGTAAATAAAATTAAAAATCATTTTTTACCAATTGTAAATTCACTTGGTAAAAAGATAATATAAATTTTTTTAATGAAATGTATGATTTTTATTGGTTGAAACTATAGATGACATGACGAACCGGACCGGACCTATAATATAATTTCTCGTGAGAGAAGGGTTTTGGTGGTCCAGCCATACATATTTTTTTTCTACGTTAATTACTTGTTCTTTCTCTTATTAGACATAACATGCAAACCACGAATTTCCATTCTAGGAAAGTTAAAAAATCAAGTCCAATAATTAATTTGGTTTCCATTTTTGTAATGTAAAACTTTGGATACATTATCGAAATTGTCATTTGATCACGTGACCACTGATGATTTTGTTCCAAAGTTTGGTTAATTTAAACAACTACATGTTTAGAGTGCGGTTAAAAGATAATTTTTGAAACTTGTTTAAGTAACTCAAAATGTTAGACTTTTTATACCATTTTAGGTTATTTTTTATTCAACAAATTTCGAAACTTTTTTCTAAAATTTAAAACTTAATAAAAATTACGAAAAAATCAACCTAAAATATTATCAAAAAGTCTAATATTTTATGTTTCTTAACAAATTTCAAAATTTATTATTTTTTAATTACACCTTAAACATACC
The DNA here is from genome assembly GCA_030270665.1 of Hibiscus trionum. Classification (NCBI taxonomy): domain Eukaryota; kingdom Viridiplantae; phylum Streptophyta; class Magnoliopsida; order Malvales; family Malvaceae; genus Hibiscus; species Hibiscus trionum. The sequence continues at coordinate 20,771,281 of BSYR01000004.1, forward strand.
ACACCCTAAACTCGTCCCGAAATTCGTTTCAACTCAATTTTATGATATAAAGTAGAAGAAAGAAATGAAGTTTTGAAGTGGGTTTGGTGGAAGTTCCTTTAAATGTTGGAATCTTTCTCTTCCCCACCCTCTAAACATTATACTATTAAGGTAAATTATGTCAGGTACCACTTAATTATAAGAGGTGATAAGTTTTTACCACAAAATATTTTAATTGATCTAAATTTACCATCAATTTTTTTTGACTCGTTTATACCACTCTACCGTTAAATCGTTAATTTCGTGATGACATAGACGCTACACCAAAACGGCGTCGTTTGGTGCCGCTATTTTGATACTAAATGGTCCAAAACGACGTCGTTTTGCTAAAGAAAATATGTAAAGTTATGCACTCAATAGGATTTGAACCTGAGACCTTAAGCATTAAAATCAACCTCCTAACCACTAAGCCAACATAATATCTTTAATTTATTCTTAACCATTAAACCCTAAAACCATAAACCCATTAGCAACCAAAATAGATGGATGGATTTTGAGGTTAAGCTTTAAGATTTTGGTGAATTTTTTGGTCTTTTTGAAAATTTTACATTTTAGTTTTTTAGTTTTTATAATAATATATTATTTGTTTATATATTTTAATATTATTTGTTTATGAATAAAATTTTAGGGTTTAAAGTTTATAGTTTAGGGTTATGGTTTATGGGTTTATGGATTAAGGTTTTGTCCAATTTTGGATTTTTTAAACAAATTTTATTTTAAAAATTAGTCTTTTAGTTTTTATAATAATATATTTATCTATTTATATATTTAATATTATTTATAATATAAAAATATTTATATATTTTCATTTTATTTATTATTTATGTATTAATATATGTATACCAATATTTGAATATTTTTATATTAGAAATAATATATTTTTATTATTCAGATAAAGTAATATTATTTATATGACAAACTACAGTTTAGAATATATATTATTTGTGCTAGAAATATTTTAAAAATATTATGTTGGCTTGGTGGTTAAGAGGTTGTCTTTAATACTTAAGGTCCTAGGTTCAAATCTCATTTAGTGCACATCTTTACATATTTTTCTCTAACAAAATGACGTCGTTTTGGGCCATTTAGTATCAAAATAGCTGCACCAAAACGACGTCGTTTTGGTACAGCGTCCATGTCATCACGGAATTAACGATTTAATAATAGGATGGTATAAACATGTCACCCAGATTATTCGGCGGTAACTAACATAATTTACCCTACTATTAAATTGTAACTTTGTTCACAAGTTTGCTGCAGCTGTCAAATCTCACATCCTTCATTTTTTTTGGCCTAATCACAATTTGACTCTTAAAAATTTATTATAGATTCAGTGGAGACAGCCCCCTCTCAATGTTTAGCGAACAAAAATCATATGTTGTGTTTTTACTTCTCTATTTATATTCTAACACTAAAAAGTTAAATTGTAACCATTAATTTTAAAATTTAAACTCTGAAAATTATACCTATATCATAAAATATAGGGTAAATTACATGGGTGGTCACTCAACTATCACCTTTTTCTTATTTTGGTCACTCAACTAACTTTTTCGTCAAAACCGTCACTAATGTTTCGTTTCGTTGTCATTTTGGTCACCGGACGTTAAAAAATTAACGGGATGATGAAGTGTCATGGTATAATAACACTTTTAGTCCTAAAACTTGTACATTCTATTAATTAGGTCATAATTCAAAATAACTCATCAAATATATGGGTCAAACCCCAAAATTCCGGTTTTCTTTATTCTATCCAACCGTTGATTTCAGAGCTTCTGGATAGAGAGACAAGCTACTAATTATTGAATTATCAGAAATTCTATTCCTTTGGTAAAAAAAAATCCACATTTATTCAATTCTATACGTAGGTTTAGAAAATATTCAATCTTCATGTAATTCTAACAGTCTCCAGCTTTTTATGCCCTTGTATGACGATGTTTTTACATTTTGGAATTTCAAGTTTAGTTTTGGATCACCTTATTCTATATGATCCAGCAGCACTTAGTTATAGGTGAAAAGACACTTATGTTCCACACCAGCAAGGCAGCAGCAATTGTGTCAGACATTGCTGCATGCATCTGCTGTTGTTTTTCCTTGCAAAATTGCAGTTGGTGTATGAATTGATAAAACATTTCAAGTTGCTTCCCAATCTATAATTGTTGGTATTAATTTTCCAGAGAACAATGACAGGAAGCTCATGCTCCCAGACAACTAATTGTTTTTTGTGGCATTTGCTTTGATCCATGTAATAAAACAAAGCATTTGGTTCATACATGATTTATTTTCCCAACTTATTGGAAACAAGTTAACAGTGAAATGAGTTAATTAATGGTGCAGTGCAGTAATGCATAAATGAGTTTGCTGCTCTCTTTTTTTTGTGTTGGTCTTGGATTATATGGAACTTTCCTTTGTACTAAAAACTTCATAGATTTCTTTCAATGTAACAGAGCTCTCCACTGAGTAGAAATGCAATTCGATGATGCTGGACATTTGGTACTGCAGTGCAGAGGAAGAAGAAAGAAAACAGAAAATTTAAGTTTGACCCATATATTTGATGATTTATTTTGAATTAGGACCTAATTAATATAATGTACAAGTTTTAAGACTAAAAGTGTTATTATCCCATGACACATCGCCATCTCCGTTAATATTTTTAACGTCCGGTGACCAAAATGATAACGAAACAAAATATTAGTGACGGTTTTGACGAAAAGTTTAGTTGGATGACCAAAACATGAAAAAAGTAATAGTTGGATGACCACACGTGTAGCTTACTCTAAAATATAATACTATATTCTGACTCTAAATTATAAACCTTAAATTTTAATTTTTAATGTTAAAGTACAAGTGAGGACACAAAAAGCCAGAGTATTCATGTTCTTGGAATGGTTGGTAAACAACGTTTTCAATTAAAATTAGAGAATTAAATTATTTTTTAGGAGTTTGATTAGTCAAATTAATTAATTTAAATTTGATAAACAACGATTGTAATAGCGGATTTGGGTAAATTCTCTGATTTTAAAATATATTCTCAAAGTCTTTTGGTTTAGAGGTTTGAATATAAAAGTTATAAAGATTTGAAATTATAAAGATATTCTTCAAATAACATAAATTTAAATAACTAATAAAATTAAAAATAATAATTTTATAAATAAAAAATTAATATATACATATCTAAATTTAATAAATAATAAAAATATATTAAAAATATAATTTCATTAATAGAAATTAATATATGCATCCTTCAAATATATTTAATAATATTATATTAAAAATTAATTATTTTCATAATCTAATACATATATAGATACTAAATATTTATAATCTAATTAAAATTAAGATTAAATTTAAAATTTATCAAAAAAAAATAATGTTGTGTTTATGTTAAAAAAAATTAACCATAATCAGGAATAACTAAAAATGATAATAAAATAATGTATCAACTTTTACATAAGTATGAATGTAATAAAATAATAATAAATTTGATTCATAGTAAATTAGAAGAAATAAAACTCTTAAATAAAGTTTATTTACGAGAAAAACTGTATCACACACCGATTTAAACCATTACTTTTTAATGGATGAATTGTGTAGATAGTCCTCCAGTTATTGAGTGTTTTTTTGTTAGTCCTCCAACTGTAACAAGTTACAAAATGATCTCTCAACTTAAAAAATGATAAATTGCTCAAATGCGTTAAATTTGTTACAATGTGTTTTTTTTTTTTTTTTTTGTTATTGCGTTACAAATTGGTCCTTTGGTAGATTTTGGATTGGTTTCTTTATGTTCTGGTCCTATAGCCTTATTCGAATCCTTTGAGTGTTTTTGCATGCTGTTATTTTGAGTTGTAAGGGTTGCAATAAGCAATAACAATGTGTGTTTTTTTTCTCCAGTTTTAGTGAATTTTTTAACGAGGCTGGTGTTTTTATTTTTAACCAAATCAATAAAGGATAAATATTCTACACACAGGTGGTGGAAACTGAAAGTTTCCACAAGCGCCTTAGTTTTAGGGTTTAGTGAGTTAGTTTAGGGGTTTAGGTGTAGGGGGTTAGAATTTAGGGATAGTTGTTTCAATTTAAGGTTTAGGGTTATAATTTAGCGTTTATAGGTTAAAACCTAAATCTTCACCATATTACCCTAAAAACTAAACCCTATCTATAAACCCTAAATTATAATTTTGGGTTAGGGCTTATTATTTAGGGTTTAAGGTTTATTGTTTTTATTGTTAAATAATTTAATTGAAAAACATCTTCATTATTTTAGGGTTTAGGATTTATGGTTTACTATTAGGGTTTTGGGTTTAGAATTTTTACTTTTTAAATAATTTAATTGAAAAATATCCAATTATTTAAAAAAATTAAAAAATATAATATGTATGGAAAATAATTTAATTGAATTATTATTTTAAATAATTTATAATTATATGTTGAGTCCTTGAGATTTTTAATCTTTATTAATTAATTTAATGATGTTCAGCGGTGTTCGTCGTTAGTGGTGTTCAGCGGTGTTCGTCGAACGTGGTAGACTCATCCTTTATTTTAATATATTTTCTTTATTTCGAGTTGTCTTAGGTTCGGGTTACTTTCGGTTTGGCTGAAATCGTTTCGGTTTCATTCGGTTCGGTTGAAAATCGGTTAGAGTCCATTTTCGGTGCAACTGAAATTCAGTTTGGTTTCAGTTTGATTTGTTTCGGGTTTCGAGTCATCGTGTTCGAGTCGATTTTGAGTCTCGGTTCAAATAAATCGGTTATGTTCGATTTATTTCGGGTTTCAGATTAAATTCGGGTCATTGTGTTCGACTGGATTTCGAGTCTCGGTCAAGTTTGCTGGTCTAGTTGAACAAAATAAATTGAAGAATGAATAGGAGGGGTGTAACACCCGGGTTCAGGGGTCGGGCGAAAAATAATAATTTAATAATGGTTCGGGTTTTGGTTCCTAATTTTTAAATAATAAAGTAATGGTTTGGGCCTCGGGTTTTAAGACAAATAAAATTAAGTTGGACCATTTTCAAAACAAGCCCAAATGGCCATGGGTGTCACCTAATGTGGTTTTCCTATTTCATTAAGGGCATTTAGGTCTTTGGCCTTTTAATTTAAACAAACCTAAAATAATGATTTTGGGTCATCCTCTTCCCCCCTCCATTTTTCTTCTCAACGTGAAATGAACCCCTCTCCCCCTAGATACTATTTCATCTCACATCTTGCTCATTGTTGGAGTTTTTGCAAAGGTAAAGTCGTTTTTGACCTGCCCTCATCATCCTCTTCGAGTTCATACCTTTATTTTCTATAAAACTCATGATTTGTGTATTTTGGGTGTTTTAAGTTTTTGATTAAAATGTCATTTTTAACATCTTTAACTTAGGTTTTTGATTTACTAATGTTACATGGGTTGTTTTCAATCTAAAAGGTCCATTGTGTATGGTATTTACAAGGTTTTGGGGTGTTTCCCGGAATAAGGTTTTGGGGAGGTTTTTGGGGGGTTTTAAGTTGAGTTTGGGGGGTGTTCTAGGTGGAATTTTGAGGGCTGATGGTTAGGCTATATGTAAGTGTTGTTTTGGAGGCTTTAGGGAGCAATTTAAGGGTTGGAATTAATGGATTTAGGGTGTGCTTAGGGGCTGCTCGGAATTATAGATTTTGGGTTTGTTTTCAATGGAAAATTTGATGTCTTGTGCTTGGTATGTAATCAGGGTTGACTATTTTGGAATGTGGACTGATTTGGGATTGTTTACTTTGTGTTGGAATGTTTAGAAGCGAGAAATTTGGTTGGTGAAACTTCGGAGACAAATCCGGGGATTTCAGAGTCTTGAGCTTGGTCTTCGGTCTTCTCTTGGGTATCAACGGTGAGTAGATTTGTTAATCTTTGGATTGTGCACATTATGGGATCTTTGGGGTTTGGGTGGGACCTTGAGGGTTCACCTAAACCCGAGTGTAAGCCTCTCTACTCCTATGTTGTTGTGATGAATGAATGGTTATGTGTTATGATTATCATGTGCATGTTAATGTTGTTAATGTGTAGTCGAGTTGAAGTCGTGCCTCACGTGATGGTGGTCTAAACTACGGTGATGTGTATTCCCACCGGTAGTGACTAGTAGGAAAGTACTTTGATGTGTAGTCCCATTGGAAATCTACTAGTCAAAACGGTGATGTGTAGTCCCACCGTATGTGTATGTTGGTTGTGCTTGTGCAAACCATGTGTTGTTGTTGAGATAGACATTTCGTGCATCCATTTCTTTTCTTGCATATAAAATGTGTTTTGGAAAACTGCATGTTGTGGATTGTAGAGCCTCTCTCACTAAGCTAGTTGGCTTATGCTCTCTTTGTTTCCAACATGCAGATCGTTAGAGCTCGGGAGGCAAGCGGGCAAGGGAGGAGCTTTTGGAGTTCTCGAGCTAGTTCAAGTATGGTTTGCGTTTTGTAATAATGCCTAGACGATGGGGTATAGAGTTTTAGGAGTTGGTGTCAAACTCCTTAGGTGATTGTGTTTGAGCATGTTAAACTCATGGATGTGTTATGCTTTTGTTTCATGGATTGTGGACTATGCTTATCATGTTGCTTAATTGAATATGCCTAAATGTGTGTGTTGTTGGCCTATGTATGCCTTAGGCTTGACTATCTTTTGTATGGGGCCTTATGCTTGCTAAGTATGCTCTCTTTGTGGAATTACTTGAAATCTTTGATTTGTATGATTCTTGTTAGATTCAATGCCTCGCATGCTAATTTTTTGTTGTAGTTTTGATGTATGTATGAGCTTAGGGGAGTCCAAAAATGCATCTAGAGTCGTGTTTGAGGTTGTTTAGTTAAAATTGGTGGAATTGCAGTGCATGGCGTATCGGTACGCCTAAGGGCTGTATCGATACGGCCTTGCCAAAGGCCTCAGTTTTAGCTGGGCGTATCGATACACGGGGGCGTATCGATACGGTCCCAACTCTCTAGAATTCAGATTGAGCTGGGCGTATCGATACACGGGGGTGTATCAGTACCCTCTCAACTCTCTGGAATTCTGAGAAGTGGGTAAGTGTAGGGCGTATCGATACGGGGTTTGTACGTATCGATACGGTCTGACTTCGTTGACCTCGGGGTGTTGACCGAGAAGGGCGTATCGATACGCCCAAGGGCTATATCGATACGGTCTTCCTGAGTTGACTGTAAGGGTTGACCTTGGTCAAGGCGTATCGATACCTTCTGTAGGTGTATCGATACAGCCTGTTTAAAAAGGGAAAATTGGACTGTTCAATTGCATGCCTTGTGGTTCCTGTATCCGTGTTTGTTCGTTGCGCGTTCCATCGCATAGGATTTAATAAAGGCATCTAGAAAAGAAGAAAAAAAATAATGAGGGTTGCTAACCGAAGGGGAGCCTTAGCGGGTTTCACTTCGGTTTTCCCCGTGTGGCCCACTCGGACAGGTCATCCGGCCAAACCGGGACGAGGGGGTTACATTTATTGGTATCAGAGCCTGAGGTTTCCGAGACCTCAGGCAGGTAAGTGAGGTGAGTTAAGGTATTTTGGGTGTTTTGCCATGTATGTCTAAATTTTGTCTCTAGCACGGTGTATGAATGCATGCTATAGTGACCTTGCTGTTGTTTGAGAGTTGGTTCAAGTCCCCATTGTTAGGCGTTGTTGTCAAAATAAAAAGGAAAATTGTTTTGGTTTAAAGAGCTTGAGAACCGGAGTCCTTGCCATTTTGCTAACCTAACATTTCTTTGTTGTTGTGTGTTTGCTGTTTTAGATTATTTTAATTGCTATGGTGAGACCGAGGGGACGGCCTAGAGCGGGTGACCAGGCACCCGAGAATATGCCTCCTGCTCTTCATGCTCCCGATAGTAATGGAGGGAACGTCGGAGGTGATGGTAATGGGCCTCAAGCTGAGGCTAATGTGGGAGGTAATGAGGCTCAAGCGGGCCAAGACCAGGCAGGTCCAGATGTGGCTCATTTGATTCAGACCATAGCCGGAGCTTTTCAGACAGCTTTGGTCGGCATGCAAGCTGCAGCACCACCTCAGGGTGCGGGGACAGGATTACCCCTAGAGACGTTTCGTAACTTAGGGGCAGTTGAGTTTCATGGGCTGTCTCCGGAGGGTTCAGAAGGCTGGCTTGAGAGTACTACTCGCATATTGGGTCAGATGGAGTGTTCGGATGCCCGTATGTTGGGATGCATCGTCTTATTTCTTCAAGGAGACGCTTATACTTGGTGGACCACTGTTATTTCCGGTATGGCCGAGGCGGATGTTACATGGGAGTTCTTCATAAATGCCTTCAAGAGGAAGTAGCTCGGGGTTCGGTACTTGGATGAAAAGAAAAGAGAGTTCATGGCTTTGGTTCAAGGAAATAGGACCGTGTCTGAGTATGAGATCCAGTTTGTGAGGTTGAGCCAGTACGCGCCAGAGTTGATTCCGAATGAGAAGGAGCGATGTGAGCGTTTCAGATATGGGTTGACTACAGATGTGAAGACCTACATGCTAGCCTCCGACTACACTGAGTTCGATGTCTTGGTTTCTAGGGCAAGGATATAGAGCAGAACCTAAGCTCTAGAGCACGTGCAGGTGGGTCTGACTCCGGAAAGAGACATGCGAACTGGGATAGAGATCATGCCAAGAGGCATAGAGATAGGAGGTATCAGCCGGATACGAGACCTAGGGGTGGTAACCATGGTCAGGCCGTCAGGGCCAGGGGGCTGTTGAGCACATTCCGGAGTGCACTAGGTGCGGGAGACGCCACCCAGGTGAGTGTATGGGTATGTTTGGGGCGTGTTGGAACTGTAGCTCCCGAGACCATTTGAGGCGTGATTGTCCACACCCATTTAGGGGCGGACCGGCTCCAACTAGGGGCTTTGAGCATCAGAGGGGTCGTGGGCGCGGTCGTGGGAACTTTCAGCCAAGGAATGAGGGTCAGAGGAACTTGGCTCATGTAGTAGCAGTTCAGCCCGAGGGAGGAGGACCGGCTAGGGTGTACGCTCAGCGAGAGGCTGGGAATGACACTGATGTCATTGCAGGTAATTTCACATTACAATCCTTGAGTTTGCTTTCTTTGATAGATTCGGGGTCAACCTATTCGTATATTTTGGGTGAACACGCAAAGTCATTAGGATTACCTTGTGATTGGTTAGAGGTGGGTGTAAATGTCACTAGATCTTTTGGTGATATAATGGAAGTTAGGAAAGTGTATAGGAGGTGTCCTTTGATGGTTCAGGGCCACGTATTTCCGGTCGATATGATGGAGTTGCCCTTCTATGGCTTTGATGTGATTTTGGACATGGATTGGCTTGTAGAGCATAGAGCTAGGGTTGACTTCGAGACTAAGAGAGTCTCTTTGAGGCTTACTGATGACTTTGAGGTTGTGGTAGTTGGGGAGAATATCAAGTTTTTGTCCAATGTGGTTTCGGCTTTGGAAGCTCAGAGGTTGTTGGGTTCAGGGTGTCAGGCTTACTTGGCTTATGTAATGAATCCGGATATGAGTGAGGTGAGACCTCAGGACAGCAGAACAGTATGTGATTTTCCGAGTGTTTTTCCGGAAGAGCTACCAGGCTTGCCTCCAGATAGAGAAGTTGAGTTTGCTATTGAAACATATTCTGATTCTGCACTGGTGTCGATTGCTCCGTATAGAATGGCACCAAAAGAGTTGAAAGAGTTGAAGACACAGCTTCAGGAGTTGACTGATAGAGGCTTCATTAGGCCTAGTGTATCCCCGTGGGGTGCTCCGGTCTTGTTTGTGAAAAAGAAGGATGGTAGCATGCAGATGTGTATAGATTATAGGCAGTTGAATAAGGTAACGGTGAAAAACAAATATCCCTTGCCTAGGATAGATGACTTGCTAGACCAGTTGAAGGGTGCTTCCGTGTTTTCGAAGATTGATTTGAGGTTCGGATACTATCAGTTGAAGGTAAAGGATGTGGACATACCAAAGACAGCCTTTCGTACACGTTATGGACATTACGAGTTTTTGGTGATGCCTTTTGGGTTGACCAACGCTCCAGCAGCCTTCATGGATATGATGAACCGAGTGTTTCATAAGTTCTTGGACAGGTTTGTGGTAGTGTTTATTGATGACATCCTAGTGTACTCTAGGACCGAAGAGAAGCACGATGGGCACTTAAGGTTAGTGCTTCAGACCTTACTTGAGAATCAGTTGTATGCCAAGCTAAGTAAGTGTGAGTTTTGGATTAGGGAGGTGGTCTTCCTAGGTCACGTGATCTCGGCTAGTGGGATTAGTGTAGATCCCAAGAAGATTGAAGCCATTGTGAATTGGAAACAACCAAAATTAGTGACAGAAATCCGCAGTTTCTTAGGTTTGGCAGGATACTATAGAAGGTTTGTTGAGGGGTTCTCGAGAATAGCGGCTCCGTTGACCAAGCTGCTACAGAAGAATGTTCCGTATGAATGGTCAGATGCGAGACAAGAAGCGTTTGAGAAACTGAAGAAAGCTTTGACCGAAGCTCCTATTTTTGATCCAGCCTGAGCCGGGGAGAGAGTTTGTGATTTACAGTGATGCGTCCTACGTAGGGCTAGGTTGTGTGTTTATGCAAGGAGGTAAGGTAGTAGCGTATGCTTCACGATAGTTGAAGGTCCATGAGAAGAATTACCCCACACACGATATAGAGTTGGCTGCAGTGGTGTTCGCGTTGAAGATATAGAGACACCATCTTTATGGTGAGAAGTGCACCGTGTACACCGACCACAAGAGTTTGAAATATTTGATGTCCCAGAGGGAGTTGAACCTCAGGCAGCGAAGGTGGTTAGAGCTTCTTAAGGATTATGACCTTACCATAGAGTACCATCTGGGCAAGGAAAATGTGGTGGATGATGCCTTGAGTAGGAAAGTGGTCGTTGAGTTGCGAGCAATGTTTGCAAGGTTGAGTGTGTCTACGGATGGTGGATTGATAGCCGAGCTACAGGTTAAGCCATCATTGGTTCAGTTGATTCGTGAGAAGCAGTTGGGAGATGAGTCTTTGGCACCTCAAGTGCAAGACATAGCCAAGGATAGGCCTACCGAGTATTGTTTTGGAGAGAATGGGATCCTATGTTTCAAGGATAGGATAGTGGTTCCGGTGGATGCCGAGTTGAGGCGTACGATCTTGAGTGAGGCTCACAATAGTCCTTTTGCTATGCATCCGGGCAGCACGAAGATGTATCGAGGATTGAAGGAAGAGTCTTTGGCACCTCAAGTGCAAGACATAGCCAAGGATAGGCCTACCGAGTATTGTTTTGGAGAGAATGGGATCCTATGTTTCAAGGATAGAATAGTGGTTCCGGTGGATGCCGAGTTGAGGCGTACGATCTTGAGTGAGGCTCACAATAGTCCTTTTGCTATGCATCCGGGCAGCACGAAGATGTATCGAGGATTGAAGGAAGAGTATTATTGGGTTGGTTTGAAGTAGGACGTAGCCGAGTTTGTGAGTAGATGTATGGTTTGTCAGAGAGTCAAGGCTGAGCAACAGTTTCCCTCAGGGTTATTGCAACCGTTGAAAATTCCAGAGTGGAAGTGGGAGCGTATCACTATGGACTTTGTGTCAGGACTTCCGTTGACTCCTTCGAAGAAAAATTCAGTGTGGGTGATTGTAGATAGATTTACTAAGTGTGCTCACTTCATACCGGTTCATACTACCTATACTTTGGACAAGTTGGCCGAATTGTATATCCGTGAGATAGTGAGACTACATAGGGTACCGAAGTCGATTGTATCAGACCGAGATCCGAGATTTACCGCTAGGTTTTGGGAGTGCTTGCATCGGGCCTTGGGTACTTGGTTGAACTTCAGCACTTCGTATCATCCGCAGTCAGATGGGCAGTCTGAGAGGGTAATTCAGATTTTGGAGGATATACGGAGGTGTTGTATCATTGATTTTCAGGGGTAGTGGGAGAAACACCTACCGTTAGTGGAGTTCGCGTATAACAACAACTTTCAGTCGAGTATTCAGATGGCTCCTTATGAGGCCTTGTATGGTCGGAAGTGTAGAACCCCGATTTGTTGGGCCGAGGCCGGACAGAAACTTGTGCCGATGCCCGAATTGCTTAAGGGAACCACCGAGAAGGTGAAGTTGATATGTGAACGCTTGAAAGCAGCTTCTGATCGACAAAAGTCCTATGCCGACTTAAAGAAGAATGAGGTAGAGTACTCCGCATGGGATAAAGTGTTTTTGAAAGTCTCACCTTGGAAGAAAGTGATGAGGTTTGGGAGGAAGGGCAAGTTGAGCCCAAGGTACATAGGGCCTTATGAGATAGTTGAGAGAATTGGTCCAGATGCATATAGATTGAGGCTCCCAGCTGAGCTAGAGAAGATTCATGATGTATTTCATGTGTCGATGTTTAGGAGGTATAGATCGGATTCGTCCCATATTATGCCAGTGGAAGAAATAGAGTTGAATCCGGACTTGTCTTACAGCGAGGAACCAGTTGAGATACTTGCTTCTGATAGCAAGGTGTTGCGTGGCAAGACCATAGATTTTGTCAAGGTATTATGGAGACATAGAGGTGTGGAGGAGGCCACGTGGGAAAGGAAAGCTGATATGCTTGAGCAGTTTCCGTATTTGTTTCCGTCAGGTAATTTTGGGGACGAGATTCCTTAAGTGGGGGAGAGTTGTAACACCCGGGTTTGGGGGTCGGGCGAAAAATAATAATTTAATAATGGTTCGGGTTTCGGTTCCTAATTTTTAAATAATAAAGTAATGGTTTGGGCCTCGGGTTTTAAGACAAATAAAATTAAGTTGGACCATTTTCAAAACAAGCCCAAATGGCCATGAGTGTCACCTAATGTGGTTTTCCTATTTCATTAAGGGCATTTAGGTCTTTGGCCTTTTAATTTAAACAAACCTAAAATAATGATTTTGGGTCATCCTCTTCCCCCTCCATTTTTCTTCTCAACGTGAAATGAACCCCTCTCCCCCTAGATACTATTTCATCTCACATCTTGCTCATTGTTGGAATTTTTGCAAAGGTAAAGTCGTTTTTGACCTGCCCTCATCATCCTCTTCGAGTTCATACCTTTATTTTCTATAAAACTCATGATTTGTGTATTTTGGGTGTTTTAAGTTTTTGATTAAAAATGTCATTTTTAACATCTTTAACTTAGGTTTTTGATTTACTAATGTTACATGGGTTGTTTTGAATCTAAAAGGTCCATTGTGTATGAGTTTTACAAGGTTTTGAGGTGTTTCCCAGAATGGGGTTTTGGGGAGGTTTTTGGGGGGTTTTAAGTTGAGTTTTGGGGGTGTTTTAGGTGGAATTTTGAGGGCTGATGGTTAGGCTATATGTAATTGTTGTTTTGGAGGCTTTAGGGAGCAATTTAAGGGTTGGAATCAATGGATTTAGTGTGTGCTTAGGGGCTGCTCGGAATTATGGATTTTGGGTTTGTTTTCAATGGAAAATTTGATGTCTTGTGCTTGGTATGTAATCCGAGTTGACTATTTTGGAATGTGGACTGATTTGGGATTGTTTACTTTGTGTTGGAATGTTTAGAAGTAAGAAATTTGGTTGGTGAAGCTTCGGGGACAAATTTGGGGATTTCAGAATCTTGAGCTTGGTCTTCGGTCTTCTCTTGGGTAACAACGGTGAGTAGATTTGTTAATATTTGGATTGTGCACATTATGGGATCTTTGGGGTTTGGGTGGGACCTTGAGGGTTCACCTAAACCCGAGTGTAAGCCTCTCTACTCCTATGTTGTTGTCATGGATGAATGGTTATGTGTTATGATTATCATGTGCATGTTAATGTTGTTAATGTGTAGTCGAGTTGAAGTCGTGCCTCACGTGATGGTGGTCTAAACTACGGTGATGTGTAGTCCCACCGGTAGTGACTAGTAGGAAAGTACTTTGATGTGTAGTCCCATTGGAAATCTACTAGTCAAAACGGTGATGTGTAGTCCCACCGTATGTGTATGTTGGTTGTGCTTGTGCAAACCATGTGTTGTTGTTGAGATAGACATTTCGTGCATCCATTGCTTTTCTTGCATATAAAATGTGTTTTGGAAAACTGCATGTTGTGGATTGTAGAGCCTCTCTCACTAAGCTAGTTGGCTTATGCTCTCTTTGTTTCCAACATGCAGATCGTTAGAGCTCGGGAGGCAAGCGGGCAAGGGAGGAGCTTTTGGAGTTCTCGAGCTAGTTCAAGTATGGTTTGCGTTTTGTAATAATACCTAGACGATGGGGTATAGAGTTTTAGGAGTTGGTGTCAAACTCTTTAGGTGATTGTGTTTGAGCATGTTAAACTCATGGTTGTGTTATGCTTTTGTTTCATGGATTGTGGACTATGCTTATCATGTTGCTTAATTGAATATGCCAAAATGTGTGTGTTGTTGGCCTATGTATGCCTTAGGCTTGACTATCTTTTGTATGGGGTCTTATGCTTTCTAAGTATGCCCTATTTGTGGAATTACATGAAATCTTTGATTTGTATGATTCTTGTTAGATTCAATGCCTCGCATGCTAATTTTTGGTTGTAGTTTTGATGTATGTATGTTTGTATGAGCTTAGGGGAGTCCAAAAATGCATCTAGAGTCGTGTTTGAGGTTGTTTAGTTAAAATTGGTGGAATTGCAGTGCAGGGCGTATCGGTACGCCTAAGGGCTGTATCGATACGGTCCCAACTCTCTGGAATTCAGATTGAGCTGGGCGTATCGATACACGGGGGTGTATCGGTACCCTCTCAACTCTCTGGAATTCTGAGAAGTGGGTAAGTGTAGGGCGTATCGATACGGGGTTTGTACGTATCGATACGGTCCGACTTCGTTGACCTCGGGGTGTTGACCGAGAAGGGCGTATCGATACGCCCAAGGGCTGTATCGATACGGTCTTCCTGAGTTGACTGTAAGGGTTGACCTTGGTCAAGGCGTATCGATACCCTCTGTAGGTGTATTGATACGGCCTGTTTAAAAAGTGAAAATTGGACTGTTCAATTGCATGCCTTGTGGGTTCCTGTATGCGTGTTTGTTCGTTGCGCGTTCCATCGCATAGGATTTAATAAAGGCATCTAGAAAAAAAGAAAAAAAATAATGAGGGTTGCTAACCGAAGGAGAGCCTTAGCGGGTTTCACTTCGGTTTTTCCCGTGTGGCCCACTCGGACCGGTCATCCGGCTAGACCGGGACGAGGGGGTTACAAGGGGACTCAAACATGGGCTCGGTATAGGCAACGAAGCATGCTAACCGCTGAGCCAAAGCCTTATTTATTTATTTATTAATAAACGACAACAAATTAAATACAAATCTTATATTTGTTGCCCAACATATACTTCTCTTCCCCGCCTCTTCTTTTTTGCTTTCCTAACATAATGGGGGTCATCTTCCAGTTCATTTGATCATTTGCCAGAACCAGTGGAAGGATTAAACAAACGATACCTTTACAAAGATAACTTGAAATTTTCTTGCAATGTCGGTATAAGTTTTTACACTATATTCGGATTTCAATATCATTATCGTAAATCCAACCTAAAAGCTTTGTTATGCGGTCAAAATCGAATGAAAATTCTAAAAGAAAATAACCTTTTTTATTTAAAATAGTTTAGTGATTATTTACGTACGATTATAATATTGTAAAACCGGATGTTCTTTATTGCAAAATATGGGTTATTTTGCTATTAGTTTAAGTTACAAACTACACTACAATTTGCTTTTCCTTATTTTAAACCGAAGTTGCTTGTTTTTGTTTCTTTGTAGCGGTAGACACATGATGCCTACTGCTTGAGAAAAGAACCTTTTGCTTGACTTGTATATATGGATGGATGAATCTCATGAGAAATGAAATGTTTTATTATTAATAAAAGATATATTAGTGGGAGTCATTAATAAAAGATTTTAAGAGAAAAAACCCTAGGATGTCTTTCGTTTTTCCTCCTAATTCTTCGGAGATCGACAAGACCAAAACAGCGGTATTATTTAATGATTCTGGCGGTCAATCGCCGGGAGGGTTGGTGGATGTCGGCCTAACGACCCCGTTGGAGCGACCAGGGTCTCTTGTCGCCGTGTCGGATCAGCCGGCTTTGAAGAAATCAAAGGATATCGACGCTGTGGAAATTGGCGGTGAAATCGATATGGAAGGCGGGTTAGAACAGATGTAGTCGGTGGAAGGTAGACCGCAGGTTGCTGAGTCGGTGGAGGGTAGACCGCAGGTTGCTGAGTTGGGCAGCGGACAGCCGGTTGGGGATGTTGTTATGGACGCCGAGACGGAGCAGGTTGCTAGGGAGTCGGTCAAGACTATGGTCGACGGCGGTGGCGGTGGTAGGAAATCTTATGCGGCTACGGTCGCGGATTCATCGAAAGGCGGGGGCAGTGCCATTGAAGGGGATTTGGATGATGGTTTGGAGGTTTTGGACACCGACGTGGTGGTGGACCGTAGTGGTCTTTTTCCCCGCATTGCTTTTTCGGAAAGGATTCATGCACGTATCGATGATAGTATGCAGAGGACTATAATTGTTCAGCCGCTTGGTAGAACGATAGGGTTTAAGACTCTGGTGTCTCGGGTACATGGGCTATTGAGAACGGAGAAGAATTTCCAAGTGATTGATTTGGATAACAATTACTTCTTGGTGAAATTCGAATCATTGGATGATTATACGAAGGTTCTCACGGGCGGTCCTTGGACTTTATTTGGTTGTTATTTAACTGTACAACCGTGGAGTCAAAACTTTACTACGGCAGAGAAGCACCCTTCAAAGATTGTCATTTGGATTCGGTTGTCGGGACTTCCTTACCGGTATTATTCGAAGGTGTTGTTTCGAAGGATTGCGGATGTGATTGGCCGTGTTATAAAGATTGATTATAGTACGTCGCTAGGGGAAAGGGGTCGTTTCGCGAGATTAGCGGTGGTTGTGGATCTTAGTAAGCCATTATTGTCGTGCATTGGGATTGATGGTTTTATCCAAAAATTGGAATATGAAGGACTACATTTAATTTGCTTTAAATGTGGGAAATACGGCCATTCCGTCGAATTATGTACAACGGAAAATATAGAGGGCGGGAGTGAAGTAGTGAATCGGACGGACAAAAATAAGCCGAGTGTTAAGGCTAATAAGGAGATGTCGAAGGAGGACTTATTTGGACCGTGGATGGTAGTCGAAAGGGCTCGGCGCAAGTCGAATAGGGTAACGGCTAAGAACGATGGTGCTGGCCAGGGGGTTAGAAGTGGTTCTCGATTTGGGGTGTTGCAAAGTTTGGGTGAGGATGAAGGCGGCGGGAATGATCATGCTTCTAAGCATGGAACCGGGGGAGAGCCGCAGCGTGAGGCTACGTTCGTGCATGGGAAGGGTTCGGCTAGCGGGGTGACGTCCGTGCATGGGCGTGGGGTGCTGCCACAAAAAGTGGGAAATTTATCGGGTGGGCGCAAGCCAATAGAGGCCGCTGGGCAGAGAGGTTTGGTTATCAAAGACAGGCCGGTTAAGGTGCGGGAAGAGGCGGCTAGTAGTGCAAGTAGGGTGGATAAGGGGAAGGGTGCAATGCACGATGGTGATGGTGTCCGTGAGGGGTTATGCCGTTCGCAAAATGGGTTGGGCAGGCTCCGGTAAGTAACGCGATACATCAACCGGTGGTAGTTGTGTCTTCGGTGACGAGAGGTGATACACAGGCTGTTCCACACAATCCGGGTATTTTGTTGGGGTCGCATAGGGCAATATCCATAGTGGAGGGTAGGACTGATTTTAAGTCGACATCACGTTTGCGTGGAGGTGTGGGTTCGAACAAAGTTGGGAAGTCTCTTTCCGCGGTACAACGGAAAAGCTTGAAGGTTTCGAAGAAGTTGGAATCTAAAGTTCCCCCACGCCCTGTTTTGACAGAATGGGTTTCTTCTCTTTCCTCGAAACTTGATCAGTTGCAAGATACAGGTCAGAATAATGTTCCGAAGGAGGTTAATGGTGTGGACGGCCAGGTGGTATGCCTCGATCAGGGGGCTAGTGGTGGTGACGGCGTGTGAGTGGGGAAGGAAAACCTCCCGCCCTCTCAGTAAGGGTTGATTGCTCTATTTTTTCTCTATCAAGATCTAATGAATTTTATGTTTTGGAATACTCAGGGCGCAAGAAGTGCTGAATTCCGATGTCATTTTAGGAACTTTATTCGCTTGAATAATCCGCAGATTGTTGCGCTTTTTGAACCTCGTGTGAGTTATGGTGAAGTCGATAGAGTAATTCAGCGTTTTGGATTTCTGAACTCGTATCGGGTGGAGGCACGTGGTTTTAGTGGTGGTGTCTGGCTTTTATGGCGCAATGATGTGGACGTGAGTATTTTGTCAATATCTAACCAGTTCGTGCACGGCAAAGCTCGAGAGGTTAGTTCTGATAATTGGATTTTCTTTACTGCGGTATATGCTAGTCCGAATATCGGTGTTAGGCGTCAGTTGTGGAACAAACTGAGCTGTCTGAGCCCTGGGGATGATGTTCCTTGGGTTTTAGGCGGGGATTTCAATGCTATTTTGCATAAGGAAGAACGTTGTGGTGGTTCGAGTGATGTGCTGGGCACTAGTTCTCTTTTTCAGGACTTTATTCTTGATACGGGTCTGATAGAGATTGATTTTAAGGGCGATGGTTATACAATGTTCATAGGTTGCAAGACGAGATTAAACAGTGGAATGTGGATGTGTTTGGCCATATCGCCAAGAAGAAAAAGAGGATTTTGGCGAGGCTTCGGGGGATCGAAAAGTCGCTCCAACGATCGCATTCGGATTTCCTGATAGTTTTGATGGGTACCTTACGGGATGAATTAGATGTGATTCTGGAACAAGAGGAAACGTTGTGGTTTCAGAAATCCCGTAGTCAATGGATTCTAGGTGGGGATAGGAATACCCGTTTTTTTCATGCTTCCACGATGGCATGTCGACGAGCGAATATGATTGTGGCGTTAAAATCTGAGAACGGTATGTGGAATACGGATCAGAAGCTGCTGCGTTCAGAGGCGATTGAGTTTTACAAGAAGCTGTTTTCGGCGGATCCGAGTTGTGTTGGTCACTACAATATTCGTGGGTTGTTCCCTAAATTGCAGGTTGATGTGCGGCAAGCTTTGAGTATTCCGGTAACAAATGTCGAAATTAAGGCCGCGATTTTTGATATGGATCCATGAAAGGCACCTGGGATTGATGGCTTGCATGCGGGGTTTTATCAGCATAATTGGAGTGTGGTGGGTGATAGTGTGTGCCGCTGTATTCGAAATGTGTTTGAGGGGGAATCGTTTCGGCAAGAGTTTAACATGACTATTATGGTTTTGATCCCGAAAGTTACCTCGCCGGAATCTATGAGTCAGTTCAGGCCCATCAGTCTTTGTACGGTTCTTTATAAAACAATCACTAAGGTGATTGTTAACCGAACTAAGCCTTTCTTATCAGATTGGATTTCAGAGAATCAAACAAGTTTTGTCCCTGGGAGAGCAATTACTGACAATATAATTATGGGTCAAGAAGTTATTCATTCGATGTCTAGAAAATCGGGGAGACGTGGGTGGATGGCTTTGAAAATCGACCTGGAGAAAGCCTATGATAGGTTGGAATGGAGCTTCATAGATGATACTTTACAGGATGTTGGCTTTCCGGATAGTTTGCGCGAGCTGATTCTACACTGTGTTTCTAGTACTTCGACTCAGATTAGCTGGAATGGATCTCTCACTGAGTCTTTTGCGCCAACTAAAGGTATCCGGCAAGGGGATCCTATATCTCCCTATTTATTTGTGCTATGTATGGAGCGGTTAAGTCAGGCGATTAATCAGAAGGTGGCTTTGGGACAATGGAAAGGGTTTTGCAGGTCCAGACATAGTCCGGTTATTCTCATTTGATGTTTGCAGATGATATGGTACTTTTCGCTGAGGCTTCTAGGGAACAGTTAGATGTAATACGCGAAGTTCTGATTGAGTTTTGCAGGTTCTCTGGGCTCAAGGTTAGTGTTCATAAATCCAGTATTTTCTTTTCCAAGAATGTACCCAGCGATATACGGAGTCTATTAAGCGATGTGGTGGGGTTCTCTGAAGTGTCTGACCTTGGGCGATATTTAGGGGTGCCAATGCTTCATAAACGAGTAACCCGAGCAACCTATGGTTAACTTATTCAGAAGGTACGTGACTGTCTGTCTAGTTGGAAGGCTAAATATTTATCTTTTGCGGGGAGGATTACCCTTGCGAAGGCAGTGTTGTCGACTATTCCTTTTTATGCTATGCAATCTACTAAACTTCCTATTGGGGTGTGTGAGGATATCGAAAGATTGATTCGTGATTTTTTCTGGGGGAATAAACCTGAAAAGAGAGGTGTGCACTTAGTAAATTGGGAGGAGTTGTGTAAACCGGTTAGTTGTGGTGGTTTGGGGTTCAAAAAATTAAGGGTTCAGAATGATGCGTTTTTGATGAAGATTGGGTTCAATTTGATTGATAAGCGAGATCATTTATGGGTGCGTTTCTTGCGCGCGAAGTATAAATGCAGGGAGGTATTGCCGAATTCTATTCACCGGAATAATTGTTCTTATCTATGGTGTGGGATTTTGGCTATTTGGAATATGGTACGTGAGGGTATCATTTGGCGAGTCGGGCATGATGGAACTATTGATTTTTGGCATGACAACTGGGTTCGAGGCGTTGGTCACCTTGCACGAGTGGTTACGGATACGGGTATGGTTCCGGATTCTTTTACGCCTTTGAATGCAATGACAATTAATAGTGGTTAGTGGGATTTGAGCCAGTTGCGAAGGTTATTTGGCCAGGAGGTGATCGAGAGTATCATGGCCATACTGGGGCCTTGCGATGGTGAGCTAGATGATACGCCGGGATGGAGATGGAACGCAAACTTGGCGTTCTCAGTGCGTTCGACATACGCAATGCAGCAGCTGATGGATGATGCTAATGCTAGTCGCATTTGGAAGTTGATACACAGGTTCCAAGGGCCGCAGCGGATCAAGTGCTTTTTATGGTTGGTTTACAAAGAACGGATCTTAACAAATGCCGAACGTGTCCGACGGCATATGGGAGAGTCAGCTGCTTGTGTGGTATGTGGGGCAAGCGGGGAAAGTGTTGACCACTTGGTTCGACAATGCCCAACGGCACGGCAGGTTTGGTCGTTGTTCGTTCCGGCAGGGAGTAGGCCGGCGTTCTTTAACTGCCCGTTGGGTGATTGGATGCAGCAGAATTTACAGCAAACATCGGCTGCATGGGGAGGAAGCGTGCATTGGGATTTACTCTTTGGTATCGTGCTGTGGCATTTATGGCTTGCGAGGAATAGCTTGATCTTCAAGGGTGTTGCTCGGACTGTTGGGGAGATCGCGGAACGGTGCCGACAGCTTGTGCAGGATGTTGAGCGTGCATTGGGGATGCGCAGGGCGATACGGGACCTTGTCGTTCCATCGACTTTGCGGCTGCGTAAATGGGAACCACCAGATATTTCAGCCTTGAAGCTGAATGTAGACAGGGTGTACAACAAGGTGTCGAGTTTGGCCTCATGTGGTGGGGTGATCCGAGATAGCACCGGCTCGTGGCATGGCGGTTTTTCGAAGTTCATAGGCCGATGTAATGCAGTGGAAGCGGAGCTCTGGGCGGTTCACGAGGGGCTAAGGTATGCGATCGATAAACATATTGATGCTCTCATTGTGGAATCGGATTGTATTGAGGTTGTCCGGGCATTGCAAAAGGACGGAGGGGTCATGGCGAATTCATCGTTTGTGCATGCAATCCGGTGTTTGATGAGTCGGTTTAGGAGATGTGATGTCCGTCATGTGTATCGTGAGAGAAATAGGGTTGCGGATGCGCTGGCTAAATTAGGTTCTTGGCAGGGATATGAACCTATGTTTTTTGGGTCCCCGCCTGATGAGATTTTAAATGTGTTGCATGCAGACTTGCCTAGTTCGGACTAGTAGTTCCAGTATTGTTTTTCATTTTGTTGTAATATCTTGGCAAGTACTCTTTTCCTCCATCTAGGTTAGGGAGGTTTTTAATGAGGCTTGCCATGGTATTTTTTTTCCTTTTCTAATAAAAAAAAAGATATATTAGTGGATGTATCTCATGAGAACTGAAATGTTTTTTTATTTAACTGAGATATATTAGGGATGAAATTATTTTCTTTAGAAATCGAGAATTAACTCTATAAGGATGAACTTTATTATTATTATTATTATTATTGAATTCTTGCATAATTAAATTTAGAAATCGAGAATTAACTATGTAAGGATGAAACTATTTTTTTAGCAATCGCATTTAGTCGGTTAACTAAACTGGTCATCTTTGTTCTCTTATATTTTCTTAAAATTAGGATTTGTCAAAAAAAATATATATGCTTGGTCTATTATCATTTTTTATTATTATGTTTTTTTATTTCTTAATTTTTTTAATAAGTAGTGTTACAATAATGTTTTCAAGATAAATGTTGAGATTAGAACCTACGTAAAGGGTGAAGTGGATGAGCATCTATGATCATTAGACTAATTAAAGAATCTTAGTTGTTGTTATCTCAAATCAAACATATGTTTAAAAGTTAAACTCAAATGTGATCTAATCGATCTTTGTCTTGAATTTTAAGATCTCGATTTTCTTTATAAATATAATTTGACTCTCTTAGATAAGGTATTATAGTTATTAAAATTCAAACTACATTTAAAAATTCCATGCTGGAACAATTATTATTATTTTTAACAATTTTTATCTAAAGGAGTGAAAGGTGAATTTTGCTCTTAATGAGTATTGAACTCATAATCTAAAGAAATGAGAAAATATTATCTGAGAATATTTTAACCACCTACTATAGAGATTGTTGACCAAACCAATAAATTATAATCAAAAGATTGGCTTTGAATTACCTACCATGAGGTGAAAAAGTCTTCAATAAGAAGAATGACATTTTGCGCATCGCATAACTGTGACTTAATTCCATTGTATTAGGTTTACTACTCAACAAATTTTGTCAACAACTTTGGAAATAGCATTTACACGAGACTTGAATTAATTTTGTCGAGATTAAAATAAATTTACCGTCTAGAAGAATAATTAAAATGAAGAAGACAATGAATTTTTAAGGCTTATATCACAAATAAGTATATAAAGTATATCAACTTTTTTATTTAGCTACCTAAAGTATATTTTTTGGTCAAAACAGGTACATAAAGTATTATTTGGTCAAAATAAGTGCCTAAAGTATATATTTTTCATCTAGGTTCCTAAAAAGTTGATGAGTGGCATTGATTAAAAAATACTTTAGGTACCTATTTTGACCAAAATAATATACTTTAGGTACAAATTTTAACCAAAAAATGATTTAGGTACCTAAATGAAAAGGTTATATACTTTAAGTACTTAATTGTTATATAAGCTAATTTCTAATGCAAATATATGAATTGAAATGGGCCAATGTGGCAAGCAAAGAAAAGAAAAGAAATGGGCCAATGTTACAATAATTGGCAGAAATTGCCATCCTCAGACGAAAGCATTTTTATGGCGTCCTCATGCCACCTGAGTTGGCAAATTGCAGGCCCTTTAATCTCCTCTTCAACTCCTTCCTAAGACGAACGTAGATTCCGATAAATCAAATGAGCAATCCGTATCTAAATGTATTCATGACTCAGACCAAACTAAGTTGGAACATTTTTAAAACATGTTGATTGGATCGACTTGAAGTAGAGAATAGTCCTCTATTCTCTTCAGCTCTCCTTAAAAGGTATGGCATTACCATGTCCACGGGTCCATAGGGTAAATATTTGCTAAGTTGGAACCCTGCACGACAGCGCGTCCGACATTCCATAAACTCTAGCTTTGCATTCCCCTTGTGAATACCTAGATGTGGTGCTTTCGTTGTTTCATTTGGTCGTGAAACGCATTGTTTCCAAATCTCCGGATGAATAAAAGTATCCATCCGCGATTTTCTCGAGCACAATCATTGAAGCAAGCATGGGTGTCTTGGATGCCGTTGTGAACCCTAAGGGGGAAGCCAAGTTGGTTAAGTGCCTCTCCGCGTTTTTCGACACATTAAACAGCCGCTCTCTCGTGTCTTTCAAGTAGGCTTGGATGGGATGGTCTTCATTGTACATGATGATTGATGGCCGATGAATAGGTGAAGTAATCGATGATCAAAGGGACATTGTAATGTGCGCATTTTTGGCAGAGCTTGTGTAGCCTTTGGTGTGCCGATTCAACATCTAATTCTTCTGTCGGTGAAGATGGGAAAAGTGTAGATAATAAAATCGACTCATTTGATTTTTCTGTAATTTTTTATTTTAGTATAAATAACATTAATCGTTGTCTAAATCTTGGAAAATGTGTACTTCTAAAAGATGACGAAATTCTTGAGTTAGAAATCGGTAACTATAAATTCATTTTCTGATTTAGCTATTACTATAAATTTCTATTTTAGAAGCTTAAATTGGCTTTTAAACAGTTTTTCCCGCTAACATTGTCATTAATTTAGTTATTTACTTCAACATCAAATATGTAGAAAAAACAATTTGATTTTACTTATATGATAGTATCTATATTTTGTTTTAAATCTAAATAAATTTAAAGACTAAACACTTCAAAGATCATCCAGGTAGAACGAGTAAAAATTTTCTGCCCCCTAACTATGTCTCCTTACATGCCTCTTACTAAAAAACACCAAAAAAATTAAATTCTAAGCCCTAACCCCAATTTTCATATCTTAAACTCTAAACTCTAAAAAATACATCATACCCCTAATTCCCTACACCCTAACCCTAAGTCCCGGCCTTAAACCCCAAACCCTAAACCCGCTATTTTAAAATGGAAGCACCAATGGTAGCATAGTTAAGGGTAGACGGTTTCAATCTAAACCCTAAACCCGCTATTTTAAAATGAAAGCACCAATAGGAGCGAGTAAAAATCTTCTGCCCCTAATCATGCCTCCTTCTATGCCCCCTGCCTAAAAATACTTAAAAATTAAATCTTACCTCATAACCCTAATTTTCATATCCTAAACCCTAAACTCTAGACCCTAAAAAAATACACCCTATCCCTAATTCCCTACACCCTAACCCTAAGCCCCAACCTTAAACCCCAAACCCCAAACCCTAAACCCACTATTTTAAAGTGGGGGCATACTTTGGGGTAGATGATTTTCATCCAATAGGAGCATAGTTAAGGGTAGACGATTTCAATCCAGTTTGAACACACCACCAGTTACCATTTGAAGACTAAACACTTATATGATAGTATCTATATTTTGTTTTAAATCTAAATAAATGAAATTCAATGAAGAAATCTTTAAAAGAACTTACAAATGAAGGCGGAAGCGACTTGGCGAATTCAATACTCTGTAAAAAAAACCCTCCAAATTCCGATCACAACCGGCGTTATCGCTCGTGTGTTCGGCCGCATAAATCAGCATGCTTCGCAGACCGGCGTCCTGGATTTTCCTCAAACACTCGGCGGCCTCCTCCGGGGTTTCGCCGGCACAAAATTGTTGAAAGAAGGTATGTTTTACAGTTTTCAATATGATATGACGCAGCAAAGGTGTTTGGATGAGGCGGGAATTCATAACCCACATACCTAAATCGAGGAATGTCTCATTGGAAACCAACCCGAGATTGAACGATGAACGTAAAAGCTTCGACGTCGACACCGAAGCAAAAAGCTTTTGGTGGTCATCAAAGTCAAGCGGGGTTGTTGTTGTTGTGTGATGTTTCTCGACGGTGGAAAGATCAGGTTTGTCACCGAAATTGAGGGGAGAAACAGCTGCGGAGGAGGAAGAGGTGGCGGAGTTGAGAGGCCTGATGAAGGAGCGGAGGTTCTTGAGGAGCTTTGGTGATGAGTGAACTCTGGTTGCCATACAAGGGAGAGACAAGACAAAAGGAGATTTTAGGTTTTGTTTAGTCAGAAATATTTTTTTTATAATTGTTTAGTGAGAAATATTATTATGGCAAAAAATGTGTTGAATATGATGGTAATATATAAGGAGAAAATGTGAATCTGAATAATTTACACGTCGGTAATTTGGTTATTTTCAATGCTGTAAATTGAAAGCAAAAGGAGCTTTAGATTTAGGCTTTGGTGATTAGGAAAGGATAATATTAAAAGCATGATATAGTCTATGAAAACCCCTGTTTAATTTTATAATCAGTGGCGTATGAATTAATAAATGACATTATATTATTAAAATTGACATATATAATACTAATATTAAATTTATTACAATTATTATCTTATACATTAACGATGAAAAATAAAATTTTTATTAGTGGTCTTATTTAGGAGTTTAGAGATTTAGTTTAAAGATTAAAAATTAAAAATTTAGGTGGTATGATTTACAATTTAGGATTTAAGATCTAAGATTGAAATTTTAAAATTGTAAGGTTAGAGGTTTAAAAGTTAAAATTGAACTTGAAAGCAGACAAATTTTGTTACCCTTATAATATTTCAAATATTCGCCCAATTTATTAATCAAATAATTAAGAACATTACATAGACATTTGTTTTTGTTGTTTTTTTCCCGGCTAACTTGACATGTTGGCATGAGTGACTAGGGGTGTAAACAAGCCGAGTCGAGCTCGAGTAGTGCTAAGCTCGGCTCGGCTCGTTAAGATTTCGAGTCGAGTTCGAGTTTGAGTAATTTTTAATGAGCTTGAGAAATTTGAGCTCGACTCGGTTCGTTTAGAATTCGAGTCGAGTCTGAGCTTAATTCGAGCCCAATCGAGTCAAGTATTGACCAATCTTTGACTGCATTGGACTCGAGTAACTCTTCATCTGTCACGTCTCATTTAAAGTCCTATGAAGAAAATTTTTTGATACACAAGTTGTGTAAACTCAAGCTTGTTAATTTTAGGGTTTAGGGTGTTAGTTTAGGGTTTAGAGGTTTAAGTTGTTGGGTTTAGAATTTAGGATTTAGATTTTAGGGTTTAATACTTATATTTAGGGTTTTAAGTTTAAGAATTTAGATTTTAAATTATAAAAAATAAAAAAAATTAATATATTATATTTTCGAGTAGCTCGTGAGCTTTTCGAGTCGGGTATCAAGTAGCTCGGCTCGGCTCGGCTCGTCAAGAACTTGAGCCGAGTTTAAGCTCAAATCGAGTCCAATCGAATCGAGCTTTGACCAAACTTTGACCGAGTCGAGCTCGAGTAGCTCGCGATCTGCCTCGTCTCATTTACAGCCCTAGGCATGACATTTAAGTGATTAAATAGCCAAAGGTTTTGGATATTTCGATTGGATGGGAGCATTGACTTTGTAAACCGTTCCGGTACTTGGAATAATTTGCAAGACAAGAACCTAATCTTTATCACTTTATATAAAATTTTGTTTCTAAATCTACATGTGGGTTTTATCACAGTAAACCTTTTTTTAAAAATACTAAATTGAAAGTTCTAGTGTTTTACAAATTCTTAAAAAAATTAACAATTAAATAAATGTTTAAATTATATTATTTTCAGATAGATACATAAATTATATTTTCAACCAAATGAATACCTAATGTTTTCTTTATTGATGAATTTAAGGTTTTTTGTCAAAGACCGTTAATTTTTTTTATCCAATCAAAACAAGACATGTGACTTATTTTTTATAATTTTAATTTCTAAATTTCTTTAAATATACAAATTTATTTAAAAATCCCAAAGTTTTAATTTCTTTCAATCAAACCCCCAAATCACATCTCTCTCATCATCCCACATTCCCCACAAGTCGGTGGTTCACCGTTCACCACCCAAAGCGTCGTTTACCTCACCGTTCGACATCCGCCATCCTCTACATGTCGGTGGGAACCCAATCGGCCTCTTTTTTCTTCATTGTTGGGTGTTCGTTGACAGTGTAATCGACGGTTCATTCATCGGCTTTTGCCGACGAGATGATGGGTTTTCAATAGTGGGGTCCGATGAAGACAAGAGTGGACAATGGTGGTTGAATTGAAGGTTGGAATGGAGGAATTTAGGGATTTGAGATTTTTGGAGAAATTAAAGATGGTTGGGTTAATTAATATTATTTTATATTATTTTAATTTTTCTCATTTTCTGATTTTAATTTCAAAAAATGAAAAACCATGCCACGTGTTCATATTTCATTGGATAACGGAAAAAATAACGTCTGTCACGGGAAAAGCTTAAATGGGTCACAAAAGAAAATGTTAGACACCTATTTAGCCCAAAATATAGTTCGTACGCCTATTTTTTTTTAAAAAAAAGTATAATTTGAACACTTATTTGAATGATAAGCCTAAGAATATTAGTTTTTTGATGTGTGTTATGTGTATTCGCGCATTTATTTGTTTTTGTTATTTAATAATTACTCTCATGTATAGGGATGGCCATGGGTCGAGTTTTTGTCAATCTGCACCCGACCCAAAAATTTAACACCTCCATCCAAACTCGACCCGACCTGACATTTTATGATGTTTCACCCGACCCGAATTTTAGAGTAAAAACTCGAACCTAACCCGATCTGAATCGACATAAATAAAAAATTATTATTTTCATTATTATTCGATAAAATATGATTTTAATTGAAAAAATATAAATAGAAATGGAGCATTATAATAATTATTCCATTTTTATTAGAAAAAATAGAGAGATAATTGAAATATATATATATATATATATATATATATATATATAAAGAGGGGTATTATAGTAATTATACCTAAAAATTTACAATAAAATTAAACTATTATTTCGGGTCGGGTAGAGTATTTTTCACCTTAAACCCAAACCCGACCTCATCCTCATAAAACCATACATGAACCCAATTTATTTTGAAAAACCCGACATATTACATATAATCAATTTAAGGGTATACTATATTGGTAGTTTTTGAACTTTTGGGACGTGTGCAATATAATCACCGAACTATTAAAACTTGCAATACAATCATTGAACTTTTAATTATTAAGATTAGTACTGTAAGCTACCGTTAAAAAAATTAATGTGGCATGTTATCTTCTTTCTCTCCCATCTTTTTCTTCCTCTTTCCATTTTTTCTTCTATGGTTGAACTTGCCTATGCTTTATATTTCACAAAATAAGAAAATAAAATGAAACTTGTAAGGTATGGAAACACCTTCAACTCCTATAGAGGTATATTTATCTCAATTAATATGACAAAAATCCTCTACCTCTTTTCGGTGTCCCTCTCTATGCCCCAACACTAAAAAAGTAAATTATAAGCCTTAACCCTAATTTTGAAATCTTAAATCATAAAACTTAAATCCTAAAAATACACCCTACCCCAAATTCCCTAAGCTCTAACATTAAACATTAACTTTAAACCCTAAACCTAAATTTGTAATGTGGGGGCATAAATAGGGGGACTGAAAGAGGGTAGAAGATTTCTATTCTACTTGAAAGGTCTGATGGTGCGATAAAATGATAAGAGGTAATCCATAAGTTTCAGGTAGAAAATTTAAGGGTAAACATCACCATTGGTCACTAAACTATTCTCGCTTTCTTATTTTGGTCACCAAACTATTATTTTTTTGGGCAAAACAGTCATTAATATTATGTTTTTTCCTACTTGGTCACCTGCCGTTAAAAAACTCACGAAAAAATATAAAAGATAGAATATTTTAGTGATAAAAATAGGAGAAAAATGTTAGCATTCAAATTGTTTAAGATCCGTAATATTGTCTTAAGGTTTCTTCAAGCATGCCTTCGAATGATCATTCAAATTGGTTGTAGGACCCCGATTTTCATGGAGTAAGTACTGTCACAATGAATGCATCTTGCCCTATTATCCCCTCCCTTTAGTCACATATTTACTAAAATAGTTCCAACAAGATGTTTTTGGTTGTTGTTCCATTCTAGCACTTTTGTTACTCATTCGGTCATTGACTTAGGGAGATAACTGTTTTGAGGGTGTTGTGTCGGCTCAGAACCCTTTGGTGAATGGGTTTCAAATCAACTCGACCATGGAGGTTCTTTATTCTATGCCTTTGCTGGTGATGAGCATTACCTCCCAGGGGGCTGAGTACCTTTAAGAAGTTGATGCTGATGGTCTACAAGATACTGTTACAAAGCGTACCTTGGGAGATGCAAGGCTGATGAGGTTACTTCCAGAGATCGTTGGTGAAGATTGTGAGATGATCTCTATTTTTTTCACGACATAGCATGGCAAGTGTGTGTTGATTCAGCAAATGACAATAGCATAACGGTCTCTCATGTTCGGGTTACTATATCTGGCCAATCGTTCTCGCTTCTTGAGCTTTAGGATCATAGGTTCAAAAAGAAATACGCCCCTCTAGCAGATTTTCAAGATAAGGCTCTAACGCTGAAGGAGAAAAAAAATAGGCAGGGCAGTTAGAAAAATGAAAGAAAACAGGTAAAGTGGAAATCCTGAGTAATTTTCAATAGAATCAAATATTTCTCAGAAACAAAATCTTACTAGGTCTGCTAGGAAAACTCTTGAATTTGGAAAAAGTT
Organism: Hibiscus trionum; assembly: GCA_030270665.1. Classification (NCBI taxonomy): domain Eukaryota; kingdom Viridiplantae; phylum Streptophyta; class Magnoliopsida; order Malvales; family Malvaceae; genus Hibiscus; species Hibiscus trionum. Next base: position 20,801,586 of record BSYR01000004.1, read on the forward strand.
TGGGCTGGAGATCATTAGAAATGAGGAGGAAGCTGTAGAAGAGTTGGTGAGGTTAGAGATGCAAAAGTAACAGTAAACATCTCTAGGAAGATGGTCTGGTTAGGTTGTTGGGATTTTTTTTTGTAAAGGTCATTCTTTTAATTTTATCATGTTGCATTGCATCCATAAGAGTCGTGTGTGTTTGGTGTTTGTTTGTTTTGAGAGGCTGAAGTGAATTTTTTAACCAGTTTTGGTTAAAACACTCTATCTCCCACCGCATTCTCAACTTCCTTACGCTTCAAATCTGCGTAGGACTTTTGATGATCCGGGGCACCCTTCAAACGATCACAAATGAGCTTCACCTTCTCATTTGTATCTTTCAATACATCAGGCAAGGAAACATGATTCTCATCTACCTCAACCCAACACAAAGGCGTTCTGCACTTCCTCTAATACAAGGCTTCGTAAGGAGCCATTTGAACGCTCGCTTGATAACTTTTATTATATACAAACTCTACAAAAGGTAACTATTTCTCCCACGAACCCTGGAAATCAATGATGCAACATCTCAGCAGATCCTCCAACACTTGGATAACCTTTTCTGACTGACCATCCGTCTGTGGATGATACGAAGTATTGAAATTCAAGCGCGTACCCAACGCTTGATGTAGGCACTCCCAAAACCTCACTATAATATGTGGATCTCGATCTGAAACAATCGATTTAGGTACTCCATGCAGCCTCACAATCTCGGTGATGTACAAATCCGCCAACTTGTCCAACGTATACGTAGTATGCACTGCCACAAAATGTGCACACTTCATAAAATGATCTACAATCACCCAAATGGAATCTTTTTTGGTCGACGTCAAAGGCAAACTTGTCACGAAATCCATGGTGATTCTCTCCCATTTCCATTCTGGAATTTTCAACGGGTGCAACAATCCATAAGGAAATTGATGCTCGGCCTTAACTCGTTGACAAACCATGCATTTGCTCACAAAATCAGCCACATCCTTCTTTAAACCCACCCAATAATACTCATCTTTCAAACCACGGTACACCTTTGTACTACCAGGATGCATAGAAAAAGGGCTACTATGCGCTTCATTCAAAATCATCCCCCTTAACTCAACATCATTAGGCACAACTATCCGGTTCTTGTAACATAGAACACCATCATCATTGAAACAAAAATCCGTTGGGTTTCCTTCTGCAATGTCCTGAACATGGGGTACCAAATAATCATCCAACAACTGCTTCTCCTTAATCAAATCCACCAACAAAGGTTTTACTTGCAATTCGGCTACCAAACCAACATCTCGCGAAATACTCAACCGAGCGAACATAGCTCTCAACTCAACAACTACTTTCCTACTCAAAGCATCAACCACTACATTAGCCTTCCCTGAATGGTACTCGATCGTCAAATCGTAATCCTTAAGCAACTGCAACCATCGTCGCTGCCTAAGGTTAACTTTTTTGCGTCATTAGATACTTCAAACTTTTGTGGTCCGTATAAACTGTACACTTCTCACCATAAAGATAGTGCCTCTAGATCTTTAAGGCGAACACCACCGCAGCCAACTCAATGTCACACGTACGGTAATTACGCTCGTGCACCTTCAACTGTCGCGATGCATAAGCCACTACCCTACCCTTCTGCATCAACACACAACCCAAACCAACATAATATGCATCACTATAAACCACAAACTTTTTTCCTGATTCCGGTTGAATCAGAATAGGAGCTTGCGTCTAGGCTTCCTTCAACTTTTCAAAAGCTTGTTGCCTAACCTCCGTCCATTTGAACTTAACATCTTTTTGCATCAACTTGGTCAACGAAGCAACAATCTTAGAAAACCCCTCCACAAACCTACGATAGTATCCCGCCAAACCAAGTAAACTACGTACCTCGGCCGACACAACATGCCTAAGGAAAACAACTTCCCTAAGCCAAAACTCGCACTTGCTCAACTTAGCATAAAGTTGATTCTCCAACAGGACTTGCAACACTATCCGCAAATGCTCATCAAGATCCTTCTCGGTACGAGAGTACATAAGAATATCATCGATGAACACTACCACAAATTTGTCCAAGAACTCATGGAACACACGATTCATCATATCCATAAACGTAGCCGGTGCATTTGTCAAACCAAAAGGCATCACCAAGAACTCATAATGCTCGTACCTCATGCGAAAAGTTGTCTTAGGCACATCCACATCTTTCACCATAAGCTGATAATACCCGGACCTCAAATCAATCTTAGAAAACACTGACGCACCTCGAAACTGATCAAACAAGTCATCAATCCTCGGCGAAGGATACTTGTTCTTAACTGTCAATTTATTCAATTGACGATAATCTATACACATCCTCATCGATTCATCTTTCTTTTTCACAAACAAGACCGGTGCACCCCAAGGCGATACACTAGACCTAATGAAACCACAGTCAAGCAACTCCTGAAGTTGCATCTCCAACTCCTTTGGTGCCATTCGATAAGGAGCAATGGACACCGAAGTTGTATTCTCATATAGCTCAATGCCAAACTCGACCTTCCTATCTGGTGGCAAACTAGGGAACTCTTCCGGAAAGACACCCGAAAACTCACATATTGTACGTATGTCTTGCATCCGTACTTCCTTGGTGCCCGGATTCATTACATAAGCTAGATACGCTTCACATCCTGAACACATCTGACTCGCTTCAAGAGCTGAAACCATATTAGACAAGAATTTAACATTCTCGCCCACGATTACTACTCCGTAATCATCAGCAAGTTTCAAGGTAACTCGCTTGGTCTTGAAATCAACCATCATCTTATGTTCAGATAATCAATCCATCCCAAGGATTACATCAAAACCATAGAAAGACAATTCCATCAAATCAATCGCAAACACATGACCTTGTACAGACAAAGGACATCTCCTATACAACTTTCTTGTAACAACCGTTTCACCAAAGGAACTAGTCGCTTGCATACCCACATTCAATGTCTCAACGAGAATATTAAGCAAATGTGCATGCTCACTCAAGATATATAAATGTGTAGAGCCAGAATCAATCAAAGATAACAACGACAAAGATTGCAAAACGAAAGTACCTACAATCACATCCGTGTCATTTCACCCCTCGTGATGTGCATACACCCTCGCAGGACCACCACCCTCAGGCTGGACAATAACAACATTTGCAACATTCCTCTGGCCAATGTCCCTACGTTGGAAGTTCCCACGGCCGCACCCACGACCTCGTTGGGGTGCAACAACATGTGCTCTACCCTGAACACCTCCAGCCAGCAAAGGACAATCTCGTCTCATATGATCAACTGACCCACAACTCCAACAAGAGTTAGCAACCACAGCCACATGAGCTTGTGCCTCTCGAGCCAAACAAGGACAATCTCGCCTCAAATGCTCAAGCGATCCACATGTCCAACAAGTATTCTGCTCGGCTCTCGTTCTATTACCCTAGACTAGCGCACCACGTCCCCCATCACCTCTCCACGGTTCAGGTCGATATCTACGGTGACGGTTCCTCTTCGATTGTCTACCATCATGCCCAAAATCCGCAGCTCTCTTACCCGAGCTAGAACCACTCCCACGATAGGACAATCCCAAACTCTACTCTATGTCCTTCACTCGCGTCACCAACACATCAAAGTTCATGTAGTTAGAAGCCAACATGAAAGTCTTCACCTCCTGCACTATGCCATATCAGAAACGATAACAACGATGCCTCTCACTCGGCACCAACTCAGGGGCATACTGGCTCAAACGAACAAACTGAACCTCGTACTCGGTCACAAATATGCTACCTTGCACTAAAAACATGAACTCGCGTTTCTTGTCGTCCAAGTATATAACTCCTAGATACTTCCTCTCAAAAGCCGATTGGAAGAACTCCCAATCTACATCATTCGACTCCATAGCCGCAATCATAGTTGTCTACCAACTGTAAGCATCACCCTGTAACAGTGAGATAACGCATTCTAACTTCCGTGCATCATTGCACCCCATCTGATCTAAGATTTTGATCGTACTGGCCATCCAAGCCTCGGATGCCTCGGGCGACAAACCATAGTACTCAAAACCGCCTAAACTTCGCAAGCGTTCCAACGGCAATCCCAATTGCCCAGCAGAAGGTGCTTGTACTTGTACTCCAGCAATAGCAGCCTGGAATGCCCCAATCATCACCTGTACCAAAGGCGTTAACTCACCCAACACGGGTCCAACCCTCTCTGGATGTGTACGCTCATCAACACCAGGTGGAGGCGGCGGATGAGGTAAATTCCCACCAGGAGGTACCTCGGTCTTCTGGGCTTCCTGCCCTTCGGCAGCAACAGTCGTACCAGACCACAACTCTCTCCTCGATCTCATTGTGCTATTAAAATTACATGGCATGATAATTCAACAAACAAAAACAAAGTTAGGCCAGCTTCAAGCAAGGATCCAAGACTTCCAATTTAGTTAAAACAAATTTTTAACTACAGTAATAAGGCAATGGGTATCCCGTTTCCCCCAAACATAGCATAAAGCAACATCAACCATACAATCATCAAGCTTATCAAACAACAATATTAGATTTATATCCACACATATCCATAATAAACATCAGGCATAAAGATCATCAATATTCAATTCATAAAAACATGCTAAAATAGTCATCGTGCTAAGCAAACATCATCAAGCGATTAAAATTCATACCACAACAATTTACCGACATCCCAATCTTTCTTAACCTGGCTCTGATACTACCAAATGTAACCCCCTCGACCTGGTCTGTATGATAAACCGAACCGAACGGGTCACACGGGGAATATTGAAGTAAACCGGGAGGTTTACTCCAATAAACGACCCTATTTTTAGAAACCTTGCCTTTTCTCCTCAAATGACAAGATTTTGATGAAATCTTCAAGTAAACTCAATGATAAATGATAAGAGAATCAAAGAACTCTTTTGCTATTAAAAAAGGATTAGAAAAGATGGAAATCTATCTGGTTTTTAGAAAATGAAAGAGTGTTTGGCTGAGTAAAAAAATGAGAGAAGTTAGTTACATAAATTCATCTTTTGTTTAATTAGAATTCCTTTTTAATTTGAAACCCCTTTTTAAAATCTTTTTATTAGAATAATTAAAATGGTCAATTTGAGGGAAAATGTTTACAAAAAGATATAAGCTCCCTAAAGATTCTAAGTCTTGTCCTCTTTTTAATTTAGTCCTTAAAATATTTTCTAAAATTGATTTTACCAACTTTCAATATATATTTTTAAAAGATTTTAGCAATTTTTCTCATAATTTTATCTCATCTCGGACTACGTTTTCCCTGAACCGCTTAAAAAGGCTCAAATCTCTAATTCTAGGTTCGGTTAGTCTAACCCGATGCCTAAACCATCTAGGCCCGAATCCCAGGTGTTACAATGAAAAAAAACTCTCCTACTTCTCCATATAGTGTAGCGAAGAAAAGGAAACTCTCATACTGGTCCAAGTAGCGTAACGATGAAAAGGAAACTCTCATACTTCTCCAAGTAGCGTAGCGATGAAAAGGGTCGCTAGCCACTTCCAAGTGAGTGTGCATAGTAAAGCGTCTGATTGCCAAAATAAAGGGTCGACAACCACTTCCAACCAAGTGTGCATAGTAAAGTGTCCGATCGTTGCTAGCCACTTCCAAGCAAGTGTGCCTAGTAAAATGTCCGGTCGCCAAAATAAAGGGACGCTAACCACTTCCAAGTAAGTGTGCATAGTAAAGCGTTCGATTGCCAAAAGAAAGGGTCGCTTGCCACTTCCAAGTAAGTGTGCACAATAAAGCGTCCGATCTCGAAAACAAAAGGTCGCTAGCCACTTCCAAGTAAGTGTGAATAGTAAAGCGTCAGATTGCCAAAACAAAGGATCGCTAGCCACTTTCCAAGCAAGTGTGCATAGTAAAGCGTCTGATCGCAAAAACAAAGGGTTTCTATCCACTTCCAAGGAAGTGTGCATAGTAAAGCGTCTGATCGCCAAAAAAAGGTCGCTAGCCACTTCCAAGCAAGTGTGCATAGTAAAGCATCCGATCGCCAAAATAAAGGGTCGCTAGCCATTTCCAAGTAAGTGTACATAGTAAAGCATCCGATCGCCAAAACAAAGGGTAGCTAGCCATTTTCAAGTAATTATGCATATTTAAGCGTCTGATCACAAATAAAAGGGTCGCTAGCCACTTCCAAGTAAGTGTGCATAGTAAAGCGTCTGATCGTCAAAACAATGGATAGCTAGACACTTCCAAGAAAGTGTGCATAGTAATGCGTCTGATCGCCAAAACAAAGGGTCTCTAGCCACTTCCAAGCAAGTGTGCATAGTAAAGCGTCTGATGGCCAAAATAAAAGGTCTCTAGCCATTTCCAAGCAAATGTGCATAGTAAAGCTATGACGCTCATAATTAGCGAAGCGAAAAAACATATATACTCACTCTAAATTAGTGAAGCCGCTCGAAGGTCAGCAAAGTCGCTTATATTTAGCAATAATCAAACATGGGAGCAAGTGATCTTTATTAGCAAAGCAGATATTGATTTACACTGCTCGTAACAACAAAGATCCGAACTATTTACACACAAGACTAATAAATGTACGATTAAGTACATAGCGAGCAAGACTATCTCACCTGGGGGCAAGAACTTTCCTAAATTGAAGATGTGTAAAACAACAATTCCCTTCTTAAGAATTCTTTTCAAAAGAGGGCAAACGTTCGCACCAACGATCAAGTATACACAAAATTTGCTAAAACAATAATTCACTTCTTGCGAATCTTTTCCAAAAAGGGAGCAAGAATTCCTCTATCCAAAATGAATATGCGAACACACAAGAAAATATAGCTCGTTACCTATTTATCTTACAAGTTCGCAATATCAGAATCCTATATTTCGTCATCTTAAATAAAGTAGAATTTTGAGAATACGCACTCCAAAGTTTATACTCTATAATTTTCTCATCACTTGGGGCAAGAATTCACTACAAAGGAAAGTCAACCCGTCACCACAGTACAAGATGAAGTTACTTCATACATTTACGATAAAATTAGAAAATAAGAGGTGAATTACACAAAAGGTCACTTTTCAAACTCTTTCTACAAACCCAACTCGAGTTCCTAGGCTTGCGAAGGTCACTTTATAACCTTCCCTCGCCTAAGGGGGAAATGTTAGTACCAGCAAACCCCGACCACGCGAACACCCCATTACAACCCTCTACGAACGTACCAGCTAAGGATGGCCACGGGTCGGTTCAGGATTTTAGTCCACCCGAATCGACCCAAAAATAAATATTCTAAACCCAAACCCGACCCCAACTCATTCTTTAAAAAACCTGACCCAATTCGACCAGAAAATTAATACCCTAAACCCGACCTCAACCTATAAAAGAAATTAATTTTAAGGACTTAATTGTGGAAAAAATAATAATTTTAGGGGACTTAATTGTAAAAATAATAATTTTAAGGACTAAATATAAATAAAAAATTAATTTTAAGGATCTAATTATAAAAAATATATAAAAATGGGGTATTATTATAAATATCCCTAAAAATTTTAGGGAAAATTACACAATTATTCCCGGGTCGGGTCAAATATTTTCCACCATAAACCCGAACTCGACTCGACCCAACTTCACATTCAAGGAAAACTCGACCCGACATGAACCTGAACTTGATTTTTTTTATTAAAAATCAGGTCGAGCCAGGTCGGAACTCGACCAAGTCGGGTAAAATGCCCATCCCTGGTACCAGCGGACCTATGAAGCAAGAGACGGCAACCATATGTCGTTTCAAGTACCTAGTACATCTCCAGGACGGGTACAGATCGGGTACGGCTGGGGGACGTCCTACGTCGACCGGGTACAGTTGAAAAAAGTTAAGGATGATTGATGCTTTTCCGAGAACGTTTTGGGGATGTTGTTGGGAGTCAACACTCGTACCCAGCTTGCAATGGCAAGGGAATACGAAACCCCCTACCTTAGTTGGAGAAGAAGAATTGTAGAAAAAAAACTTTCTTTTTAAGATAAGTTGCAGAAGAGGGAAGAAGAAGAACCCGTGGAAGAAGAAAGGATATTTTTTATAATTTATTTCTCATAATTAACTTTTGTGGGACCCAAAATTACTTTAATGATCATTTTTTTCTTTAATTGCTTAGCAGTTCTTTATTAAAAAAATTAAGGTTTTTTTTACTTTTTTTAATATATTTACTTTTTACTTTTTTTACTAGGATTTTGTTATGATTATTATTTTTATTTTTATAAAATCAAGTGCTCCCGTATAATTAATTTTGTGACTCAAACTTTTAATTTAGATTTAGAAGTCTAATTTTAATACTAACTTTTGATGTAAATTAATTTTGTGACTCAATCTTATAAGCACAGCAAGTCATAGACAATTTTTTGGAATTATGAATTTTATTTTGAATTTTAATGTTTTATTATTATTATTATTATTATTATTATTATTATTATTATTATTATTATTATATATTAAAATTTATTTTTTATTTGCCGTACCCGTACCCTGTAATGTTGAATATTACTGTTTTTCATCCCCGTTCCTATATTCGTACCAGTGCAACATAGCAGCGAACCACGACCATGCGAACGACCAATCACGGCCCTTTGCAAATTTGACTTGCGAACGCTATCCAGACCACGTGATGATACACGTGATCTATATCGACACCCAAACCATGACAACTCACCAAGACACTTGTCTTTCTCGATTGGCATGTGTCCTCACCTCATCCAGCTCCTTATAAGGAGCCACACGCCACAAAATAGAGCCTAAGCTCCCCATAACCAAACCCAAGCTCTCAAAACTTCACGAGAACTCCATCATCTCCACTATGAAGAGCTGTTGGACACTTAGGTGATCAACAAGTCTCATATTTTTATATTTGGTGTGATTGAGGTTCTCTGTCTATTACGAGAAAGGTAAGGTTCAAAGATTTGGTTGAGGGCTTGGGGTTTTGTACTGAGCTGGTATAGAACTTCGATTGTCTTACTATTGGTTCTTCTTTGACTAAGTGCTGCATGAGGTGGCTGAATTTCCCTTGCGGTGAGGAGTTAGTCGGGTTAATGTTTTGTTTCCAATTTATTTTCAACATTGTTACGCATTTTGAGATGTTCTTTTGGATAAGGTGCAAGTGCTTATAATGTGGAGTCTAAGGTCTATCCTTTCGTTAGTTTGCAGTGTTAGACATTATAAACCTTCTCTACCTTCTCTGGTAGGTGTTGTTAGGGTAGTTAAGAGTTTGTTATTTCTGGTGCATTCAGTTAAGATGAGTGCGTTTCATGTATATATAGGGAGCCTCTGTGCTCTTGTAAATCACGCTTTGAGTTGAATGAATTAAGTTTTATCTCACCACTTTGATAGTTAACATGGTATCAGTTGCTGAGTGATCCACGCTTCTTGTTTTTTTTCTTCATCTTTCTCGTATCTTTTTCCTTCTCTTCTTGAATTCTTCATTCTTTTCGTTCATGGCTCCTCCAGAATTGCTTGAACTCTCTGTTGATAGTCAAAATCTTGAAACTCAGGTTTTCTCGAACAAAAGAGTCAACATCTGCCTCAATGAAACAAACTACCTCTTGTGGAAGATGCAAGTTGTCCTCACGATACGAGGCTTGGGTCTTGAAGGTTACCTTGATGGTTCGATTTATGTTCCAGAAAAGATGGTTCGTAGTCGTGCAGGTGAAGAAATTCTAAACCCTCTTTATCTTCAACATGTGAAGCAAGATAGCTCCTTGGCTTCTTGGCTTCTTTCAACCATCAACTCTCATTTTTTGCCAAAATTTGTGGGTTCTGAGACATCTCTTGGTGTTTGGAACGCTGTTTCCAAGGCGTATTCCAGCCTTTCTACTACCAAAGTTATGAACTTACACTGTCGTCTTAGGTCTATGAAAAAGGCGCCCAGTCCATGAATGAATATACTATGGCAATCAAGTAGATATGTGATCTTCTTGCAGTATGCGGTAGCTCCATTTCAGAGGTTCAACATATAGCCACCATTCTTAATGGCTTGCCCATTGAGTATGAACCAACGATTGATGCAATCACGGCCAGCAAGGAGTCATATTCAGTTGAAAACATTGTGGCAATTCTTGTTGATGATGAATCAAGAATGGAAGATTCTTCGTGGTTTCTAGTTGGAATCAATTACACTCGATACAATCCAAAGAATGATGAACCAGGCATGTCTCAAAGTATGGATCAAGATTCTTCTCAACAATCGTACAATGCAAGAAACAAAGGAAGGCCACGTCCACAGTGCCAGCTCTGTGGCAAGCTGGGGCATCTTGTTGATAGATGTTGGCATCGGTTCGACCAAAACTTCAAAGGGGTGTCTTCTCAACAAGAAAGGAATACACCGAGAGCTCAAGCCAATATATGTTTCTGTAGCCATACCCCTGAGGTTAATTACAATCCTTTCATGGCTGATAATGGGGTGTCATCTGCAAATGCTTCAGATGAGGATATTCAGGTCAATGCCCTCACGGTTGATGGTCTTGTTTCGTTTCACAAATGGTTTCCTGACTCTGAGGCAACACATCATGTGACCTCAGATGTATCTGACATTCGTAACAAGGATGTGTACACTGGAAATGGTAAAGTACATCTTGGTGATGGTACATCTCTTTCCATTAATCATATTGGTAGCACGTTTATTGAGAGAAATACCAGATCTTTATGTTTAGAACAAGTTTTACATGTTCCTCACATCACCAAGAATCTTCTTTCTGTTGCTAAGTTTGCCAAAGATAATTATGTCTTTTTTGAATTTCATGCTGATGTATGTTATGTAAAGGATTCAAGAACTAAGGAGGTGTTACTCAAAGGAAGGGTTGATGGTGGCTAGTACAGCTTTGAATGTCAAGAAGTAGATGAGGTGGCAATTTTCCATACTTTGGTGAAAGACAATGAATATTACTGGTCGTGGCATCAGAGGTTGGGACATCCAGCTGGAGAGATAGTGAAATTAGTAAATAAATTTGTTACTGTGGAAAAATCTACGATATGTGCAGCTTGTCAAATGGGGAAAAGCAAGACATTGCCATTTACTTTGTCAAAGACAGTGTATCACAAGCCATTTCAGCTTGTTGAAATGGATGTATGGGGTCCTGCCCCCATTGCTTCTAATAGCTTTAGATACTTTGTATTGTTTGTTGATATGTTTAGCAGAAATACCTGGATGTACTTGTTGAGAAGTAAAAGTGAGGTTTCTACAGCTTTTGAATTTTTTCATGCACTTGTTCAAACACAGTTCGATTCAAAATTTTTTGCAGTTCAGTCGGATCAAGGAGGTGAGTTCAAGATTTTAGAACACACGATGCATAAATTAGGTGTTCAACTTAGAAAATCATGCCCCCACACTTCTCAACAAAACGGTGTCGTTGAGCGTAAGCATAGGCATGTTGTTGAAACTTCTTTAACCCTATTGGCTCAAGCATCTCTTCCCCTTAAGTATTGGTCCTATGCTGCCCTTAGTGTCGTCTACCTGATTAATAGAAAGCCCTCAAGAGTGTTAGAAGGCTGCTCCCTGTTTCAGAAGCTGTTTTGTGTTGAACCTGATTATGCATTTCTCAAGGTCTTTGGATGCTTTTGTTTCCCACACATTCGAACTTACAATCGTCACAATTTTGATTACAGGTCCAAGGCATGTACATTTCTTGGATACTCACCATCACATCATGGTTATTTGTGCTTGGCCAAAGATGGAAGGATTTTTGTGTCCAGGAATGTTGTTTTTGATGAGAGAGTTTTCCCTTTTCAATCCAAGGACAGTTCCAGTGCTGATAATTCATCTTCCTTGTATAAGTCATGTTCTGCTCCTATGGTGCATGACAATGTGCAGCCAGCTACAGGGTTTGAAGCCACTGAACGTGTACGTGTGCATGGCTCCACGCATGTGTCTTCAGGCGCTCCTGAGCAAGTACGTGTGCATGACTCCATACCTATGTCTTTTAAGACTCCTGGTGTTACGGACCTTGGACGTGTGCATGTCTTTCCCCCGACGTTGCATGCGAATCAGGTCCTGATCAATGAGGGAGAGGCAGCTGAGGATAATTAGGAATTTGAGGAGGCGCGGTCTGAGTTTAAGTCCCTTGATGAAGTTGAGGCACATGATACAGTAGATGTTGAGGAACCATATAATCATGGTGATATGCGTGCTGAAACAATACAAAGGGCTCATCCCAATAATGCAACATCATCTCATGCTTCTCATACACAAGGACAACAAGATTTGGAGCAGAACAAGGCTAGTAATATACATCCTATGGTGACTCGAAGGAAAAATGGTATATTTAAGCCTAAGATATACACTGTTATATGCCAAGAGAGTTTGCCTACAGATGTGCATGCAGCTTTACGTGATGATGGTTAGAGGGTGGCTGTAATGGCTAAATATGAAGCTCTTATGAGTAACAACACGTGGGAAATTGTCGAACTACCTATTGGGAGGAAAGCCATAGGATGTAAGTGGCTTTTCGATGTAAGTGGCTTTTCAAGGTAAAATATCATGCTGATGGCTCGATAGATAGGCTTAAGGCCAGATTAGTTGCCAAGGGTTACTCTTAAGTGCCTGGTTTCGATTTCATAGACACATTCAGTCTAGTGGTAAGGTTTTCTACAGTTCACATCTTTTTATCCATTGCTGTAGCATATCAATGGCAGATCAGATAGGTAGATGTTAACAATGCATTCTTAAAAGGGGATTTGTGTGAAGATGTGTATATGCAACAGGTGCTAGATTTTGAGGAGAGGTCTAGTGATGGCAAGAACCTAGTGTGCAAGTTAAAAAGGGCTATGTATGGTGTTCGACAAGCACCCAAGAATTGGTTTCTAAAACTTAAAGAGTTCATGTGTCAATTGGGTTTTTCTTCTTCCAAGGCTAATCCTTCACTTTTTGTTTTCAAGACCGATGCTGAGGTTACTTATCTGGTTGTTTATGTGGACGACACTCTTGTTTCAGGGAACTCTCGCCAAGCAGTAGACCATGTGATTCAGGAGCTTCATCATAAGTTCTCGCTAAAAGACCTTGGAGAAATCAAGCATTTCCTTGGAATCAAAGCCAAGAGATCCACAGTTGGTTTATTTCTTTCTCAAAATAAGTTTATTATTGAACTTCTACAAAAGGTGAACATGCTTGACTCTAATTCAGCTTCCACGCCGATGCCTTCAAATTCAAAGTTGAGCAAGCTAGATGAAACGCCATTGGACAATGAACAACAATATCGCAGTGTGGTAGGGGCGTTACAGTATATTGTTCACACTCGACCTGATATTTGTTTTTCAGTCAACAAATTAGCCCAGTTTCTTCAAAAACCTACAACTGATCACTGGCTGGCTGTCAAGAGAATTTTGAGATATTTACGCGGTACAGTCAACTATGGCTTATGGTTTCCCAATCAAGCTCAAAATGTGTAATCATTAATTTTGTCCGGGCTGATTAGCCCTTAAATATGCTTAAATAAGAGTGAGCTTTATTTATTCACATTGGGCTTTGTTTGATTAATACATAGATATATACATATTATTTACTAGAATTTTGGGTCACTATTATCAATCTTCTACTACCCATTACTATTATCTATCCCATTTATTATCATTTTATACCATAGATTGTTATTATTATTACCATTATGTTTATTACCATTATTATAGCTATTACCAGTATTATAATTATTAACACTACTATACTATGTTTATTATGTTCTTACCATTATTACTATTCACTATACTATTATCAATTATTTTTATTACGTTATTAATTATTAATGTTATTACTATTACCTATCATCTATTACCAACATTAATTATTATGTTAAGTTCGTATATTATTATTACCGTATTATCTTATTATTATTATTATTATTATTATTATTATTATTGTTATTATTATTATTAAATCCGAAAAAAACAAAAAAAACGTTAAATAAATAAAAGCCCAACATAATAAAAATAAAAGCCCACAATTTAAAGTCCATTATACATAATAAAAAGCCCAAAAATATTATTATACATATATTACGGCCCGTTTAGGCCCAGAAAATAAAACCTAATCTGATCTAAAAAAAACCCTAGATCGATCAAGGAAGCAAAAAACCCTAGAGGCCTCTGCTGTAGCCCTTGCGCCGCACCCCTCAAGACCCTTGTATCGGGAGAGCATCGGATGGCTGAGATTGAGCCGGAGAAGGTTCCAGAGACCCCAACGCGCCCACGCGCGGCGATTCGACTCCCACACGCGCGCGTGCATCACACGCCCGAGTCTCTCCAGATCCCAATCAGTGGCACGGAGCACTCCACGTCGTCGGGCCAGCTCTCCATGATCCCCTCTCCTCTCCTCACGGGTCACATGCAACAAACAAAAAACGAAGGACGTCAGAAGATGCATGGAGCCAAATAACACAACGAAAATGCAGAAATTAGGGGCAATCAACAAACCGAATTGTACAAATCAACCAGCAGATTTTCCAGCAATATCATGTATTTAGAAAAAGGAAAAAAGTGTAATATTCCGGCTATAAAAGCCGAAGCAAAATGCAATGTAAGGGGGGTTTTTTAGAGAGCATTAGAGGATTCGAAAAATTTACAGAGAGCAATTGTAATCGGGAGGATTTTTCGAGTTTTCAGAGAGGTGTAATCAAAAGTTTCAGTGTAATACAAGCACGGCAGATTTTCAGAGGTATTTTCATTTCAGTTTCGAATCGCAAGTAAAATATAAAAAATAAAAGGGTAGAGTTTTCTTTTTTTTTACCTCTGTAGTTGTGTTTTCCCTCGCCGGTGACAAACCCCTTGGTCTCCTCCGAGACCATGCACGGTGAATCGGTGAGGGAGAAGGCTTTGAGGGTTTTTAAAACCGTTTTGGATTTTCGATTCTCGGAAGGGTGAACAAAAAGGGTTTTCTGGATTTGTTTTTTTTGTTTTGGGGTTTTGAAACACAAAAAATAGGGCTTTTAGGTTTTTTTAGGGTTCCGGCGCCGGCAACGGCGACCGGAACCCTTGCGGTGCCGGACCTTTCAGAGAGAACAAGGGTAAGCCTTTTTCGGTATTAGGGTTAAGGAAAATAAAAAAGGGCTGATAATGTTTTAATGTGGTTTATATAGGGTTTTATATTTTTTAAAATCGGGTTAATCACGATTTAAGCCCCTCTGTGTCATTATATTCACGCGAAAGGGGCTTCCACATTTTAAAACTACGTCCGTGGTCCCTCAAACTTTTTAAAGCTTTTCAATTTGGTCATCGTTTTCATTCTGATCGATGGTCGGATGGGTTAATTCCCGTTCTGGTCCTTGTGGCTTTCCGAGTTCTTTTATTTTAGCCCCTATTTCGGGTTTTAATTGCTTTTTTAATGGGTGATTCACCATTTTAGTCCCCATGAGTTTGCTTTTTTTCTAGCCTTTAGTTTTGCATTTTATTTGTGTTAAATGATTTTGTTGCTCATGCATTTGTTTATTATTTGATATCGAATATATGTTTTGCATGCCACGTTAGTTATATTAGGTTGTTATCCATGCCTTTTATTATGTTTTTTTTCATGCATCGGATATATTTTATTTTGCCATGTTGTTATGTCCATTTGATGTAAATATATGATTTTTGGTTAATGTTTTTTTAATATATGGTTGTATGCTTTTACATGTATTTTTTATGCATAGTTAGCTTTATACTGTGCGTTGCATGTGCTATTTTAATATGTGCATTGTTTGTTCTTTTTATGATTGCTCGAATATATGTTTGTGACATGCATTCTTAGATGTCATTCATGCGATTTTTGGTATCCCGGGCGCTAGATAATTAATTAATTTTAAATATACCCAAAGAGAGGTATTGATTAACTTCGGTATCCGAGATACGACAGTCCTATCTTAATGGATGTCGATCGAATATTTGGGTTAATTTTCACCGTCTCTAGGTAAGCGAAAGCATAA